>CM070877.1:5637500-7118750 GCA_036365515.1 Torymus aiolomorphi | reverse complement strand
GGGTTGAGAGATAATGATCAACTATAAAGAAAAATTGCATTTGAGACAAAACGCACCATTTTTACTTTAATTATATACTCTTTTTAAAATTAATTGAAATAACAATTGCATTAAATTGATTGTTAAATCTACAAATTTTGGCTGTTGTTTTTTTTTTAAGAAAGATAAAAAGTTGCATCTTTATTTGTTTATAATTTCGTCATTAAAAAACTTACATAATACTATTAATCATTTTCCTTTTATGAAAGAAAAGTAATTTAAACAAATTACTTTTCTTAGTTGAAAAAACATTTAAGACACTAAAGAAATACAAGTTCTCTTCAAATTGTACAAATATAAACATAACATTAAATAAAACAGCTGGATTTCAAAAGTTACGTTATATAAACATGAAAATAGTTCGAAATTACACAAAATAATTTTTTTAAATATTTTAACGTTTGTTGTATTGTTTAATTACCGCAGCATTTGCTTTTTGAGCAATGATAATTGAGTAAAAATTGAAACAATGATAATATCTTTATTAGAAAAACGAGACATCCTTTTAAAAATAATTCTACAAAAAAACTTATTATTTTATCAGATACATAGCAATTCTTTATGTATATAGTAAGTAGTATACACATCCGAACCTTATACTATTTTTTTGGAGTGGATTTACCAAACAACATATTTACAGGCATAAGGACAGAAATTATAAAAATCTTAACAAAAATTTGCCTATAGATCTGTTTTTATATCTTATTCCTACTAAAGAATCAATCATCCCGGCAGCTTTGGAAAAATCACTGAGACCTTAGGAGTATGTATGTATATTCATTGAATATGTCACAGCGTTTTTACGTTTGATTACAATTTAATACAAAGCGAAAAGAAATAAATCCCCTACTCCAAATGACTAATTTTAAAAGTATCTCATTAAGGGGGTACTACAGTTAAAAAATTTTTTTTTTTTGGATTCACCTAAAAAATATAAATTTTTATCAGTAATAATTTTTTTTATATATATTGTACTAATATACTTTATTTTTGATGAAATAGACCCTACCAGAGGTCTGTAAAAACCCATTGATTCAAAGATATTGAGATTTTGAAATTTGTATCTTGTGTAACCTACAGGCCATTTGATTTTTTTAATAGATAGATAGATAGATATATAGATAAAAAATAATATCAAAAATATATGGGGATATGGGCCAAAATCTTTGATTTTTATATCTCTTTTGACTGAAGCTATCCCTTAATTTTTCCAATTAATATTTTTAAAGCCAAAAATATTAATTGAAAAAATTAAGGGATGCGAATAGCTTCAGTCAAAGGAGATATAAAAATCAAAGATTTTGGCCCGTATCCCATTAAAAAATATCAAATGGTTCGGCCTGTAGGTTACGCAGGATACAAATTTCAAAATCTCAATATCTTTGGATCAATGGGTGTTTACAGACCTTTGGTAGGGCCTATTTCATCAAAAATAAACTATATTAGTTTAATATATTTAAAAAAAAATTATTACTGATCAAAATTTATATTTTTTAGGTGAATCCAAAAAAAAAAAATTTTCAACTGTAGTACCCCCTTAAATTCAATTAGTAATGATTGTGCATACTTAAGTGCCTCAACCAGAAAAAGATTTACAAAAGTAAAAAAGCAAACATTATGCAGAATGTATTGAACATACTATACTTTTTTTAACGAGTTACAAAAAGCTTTTCGAGTTTTAATTTTAATAGTTTTAATGCTAGTTTAATGAAAGTAAAGCAGTGCTTTTTAGCACTTGTCAGAACGTGTGCGCGCCACTGAAAACAGGCACGAATAGTCGAGTTTCTCGTATACTTATAGCGTTAAAAATAGTATGTTTCGTAACAAGAGCGTAAAATGTAATTTTACACTTCGAGTTTTACGAGGGTGCAAATTCTACGCTCGAGTTACGATCATTATTATTTGCATCTCAGACGTAATGGTTTCCGACCTCGTACGCGGTGATTACCACTCGGAGAATAAAATTCCTTTTTACGCCCTAGATATAAAAAACTACTATTACACACATTTCATAGTATAAAATCTACATATTTAAGACTTTTTGGAAACTTCCTAAGATATAGATGATGTAGCTAATTGGAAACGTATGTCATTAAGTTGCGAGCCCGGTATTGTCGTCGTGAATGTCTCGCATCATGGTGAATTATTCCATCCTTTTGTAATCAAATTGTCAATTATAAAAATAATTTAAAATACTTATAAAATATTTAAGGGGGTATCGGAGCGTATCTGGAATTACATACTTATCGACATTCTCGTATTTTCTATTGTTTTTATTCAATTTTTGATTTTCATTAATTATATTTGGGCATGGTGTGGTTTGTGCACATAAGAATTATGCACATATTTATTGTGCACACTTTAGCATTGGAGTATACACATAGATATAGATATACACCAATGCTAAAGTGTGCACAATAAATATCTGCATAATTCTTATGTGCACAAACCACACCATGCCTATATTTGTCATCCGGCGTTCGTTAACTCAATATAAACATTGGATGACTGCGATAATTTCAAAAAACTTATAACTGAATTTAAATAATGCAAAATTCGATGTAGGAATCTGTGATTAGCTTCGATATCCCCTTTATATATTTTCGATTCCATTTTATACATTGAAAAGAAATGATATTTTTGTCGTACATTAGTCGGGATTATCTTATTATATTGTTGGTTCAGATTACACAAGCCCACAAAATAAAAAGCTGGTTTGCGCGATGGACTAGATTATGATATTCCCATGTATTTTGACGCGGTGAAGCAGAATATGATTCCAGTTTAGATACTGGTCAGTAGGATTTTAAGATATCGCTCACTCTAAAACTTTTGAGATGTGTTCACAGCAACGTCAAGATAGTACTTTTCGATACTAGTGCGATAAAAATGATTCTTGTGTGAGTGTGAGAACATAGAACCAAAAATTCATGTAATGCCTTTTGGCTTATGTAAGGCGACACAAACTTTCCAACGATACATTGACGCTTTGTTCCGTAACTTAGATTTCGTTTTCTGCTATGAAGATGACATAATCATCATGTCCGAGTCACCCGAGGAACACCTACGTCACCTTCGCATAGTCCTACACAGGCTCAGACAGCACGGATTGCGCATCAACCCCAGCAAATGCGCACTCGGACAAGCTGAAGCCACGTTCGTGGGCTATCTTATATCTGGAGAAGGCTGCAGATCTCCACCTGGACGAGTCCAATGTGTTCAGGCTTACCCAAAACCAGACACATTCAAGGACCTGAGACGCTTCCTCGCTATGATAAACTTTTATCGTCGTTGTGTGCCGAAGGCCGCGGAGATCCAGGCTCCTCTGTACGGTTGTCCACGAAACTCTGAAAAGAACGACAAATGAAAAATTTAGTGGAAACCGGAATGCGAGGAAGCTTTCACTAAATGCAAAGCCAGCCTCGCAGCCATCGCGATGCTTAGCCATCTCTCGCCCACCGCGCTACTGATTTTGTCCACGGACGCGTCAGACTTCTCTCTTGGAGCGGCTCCCGACAAGATCCTTGACGACATACGAGAGATTGTTTGCAACACTGTGCGTAAAATGCGTTTTTACACCCTACTTTTAGTGCGTAAAAATCGAATTTAACGCACAGTGTTGCAAAAAATATCGTATGTAACTCAGACGTACATTCTTAAACCCTTGTTGCATCATATACTATTTTGACATAACGTGCGTAAAGTGCTATTTTAGTGCACTCTTGCAAGCCTACGCGTTCGCAAAATTAGTACTTCACGCACGGAGTGTCAACAAATTTTTTTAATCATTTGATCAGTGGTATTATAGAGTACTAGTCATAATCTGCTACAGAATCCATTTTCAATCATCTAAATACGAGTTTTTTTTTCGAGAAATAGCAAATCAAAATTTCCAATCACCATATCTCAAAGAAGGAAAAATCACATTCATGTGATTCAAATTTGAAATTTGTTGTTTCTCGGAGAAGAAAAATCGTATTCAGGTTAATCAAAATGGATTCTATAGCAGATGACTAAGTAGTACTCTATAATACTGCTGATCAAATGAAAAAAAATAGTATACGATACGCGTGCGCGTGGGCGATTCACTACTACGCGCACTTTTGTCGTAATGTACTATTTTGACGTTGCTGTAAACATATCTCAAAAGTTTTAAAGTGAGCGATATCTTACAATTCTGCTGACTAGTACCGAAACTGAGGTCATATTCTGCGTCAGCGAGTCAAACTATATGGTAATATCATAATCTAGTCCATGGCGCAAACCACTTTTTGTATTTTGTGGGCCTGCGTATATTAGTTTAGATTGTTGGCGTTTAACAGTCAGAATGATGTATAAGTACACTCGAAATCGAAACTGTTTTTTCGCGAATGTGCCCTAAAAACTGATTGTTTTTACAGGAATAAGAAGTAAAATTCTATTTAAAGATAACTTTTTGATAAATTTTTAAAAGTTTCTTCCTTATGCCTCTGAATAAGTTATCATTTGAGAGACACGTTCAGAAAAATAGTATGAACCTTGGCTGTGCCTATATCTATATACTTTTGGATTAATTCTGTGGCTTCCAGGAATAAAGATTTAACTGACTTTTACGTGTTTTCGAGAAATCGACGTTTTAAAATTCCTGTCATGATACTTCATATGTAAGATCGAAATGCGGGAGATGAGTCATAACAATTTAGACATTTACAAAGGTATCGAATATCTTTCGAACCCCACTATCAGCTGCTATAAATTGTTGTTCTTTGCATAAACAAACAAAACAATGCAGTTAAGTCGTTATTCCGGTAATTGCGTAGTTAAGTGGTTTAGGGAAATTGTTCAAATAAGATAAATAACATAGTTATTTCTACACTTAAACCATAGAATACGAATTCTTTTTTAAATATTCATTCCTGCGCAAGCGCCTCCCAACGGAATGCGTGAAGTCAACGGAATTCGGTAAACCGAATACCGAACGTTACTTGGTTACTGTTTATGCACACTTGCCCCATCGCCTGGTAATCAAAAGCTATTGTGTTACCTTCTATTGCCCATTGCCTTTGATCTTTGTTGCTATAAAAATAGGTATGTCATAATCTGTTTATGGTATAGTATTAACTTCAAAATGGTGCTTTTAATTAAATATAAATATTCAGTTAAGTGGTTTTTCCGAGCACAGGTGCAGTTAAGTGGTTATGCACTTAGCTGATATTTGCTTTTTGAACGCGTTTCAGATTTCCGGACAAGTCTACATGAAAAAGGGTAGTTAGAAGGTATAAATACCGGTGCTAACTCAATTTTGACAAAAAGTCAGTTAAGTTGTTATTCCCGGAAGCCACAGAATTAATCCTTAGTGATAACGAATCTTTAAAATTAATATTAATATAAAACAATAAAAAAAATAGGGAAAGTGCAAGATAATCACAAGTAGTTTTGATTTTATACGATAAAATCCCTGTTGATGAAGATGTAAATTTTCAAAGAATGAGGCAATGGCCGATAGATTAATTGTGAATTGTTTATATAAATATTCATAGATATTGAATCTTATCAACTACCCGCAAATATATTTTGCTTCTTTAAATCAAATTGTATATCTTGCAAAAACTGTTTATTTGAAAGGGTATATAATTGTATGTAATTGATGCACCATATTAGTAAAACTTTGATATTTTTTTATGTTCAAATAACTAAAATTTGATCATTGGTTGATAAGTGAACATCTTTTTTCTTATTTCTTTGAATTAATTAATATAACAATAACAACCTAATTCAAAGATGATCCAACTATAACTTCGTTGATTGGTAGGACATTAAAATGCAAAAACTCAGCTTTCCGTATTACTCAACGAAGTTTGGTGAAAATTCGTTTCCATGTAATTGTTATTTGAATAAATGGTAATTTCTTATGGCGTAAAATAATATTGATATTTTAAAATGTTCAAAAATCATGTCTCTTATTAGCAAAACTTTAGGAAAAATATTATGTACAATAATCAAGTATTTATATGTAATTACGTGTATATTATCTCGTACTTGAGAAACAACTTATTTAGTTTCCTTTTTAAATTTTAGATATCATTTGTTTTTCCTTTAATACCGATAATACTATTTATTTTTGAAAAAATTGAATTTCGATCATACGCATTTGTGTTAAAATGTGTTATTCTTCGTTTCTCAGCCTTTGATATTTTGTATACATTTACATATAATTACTTAATATATAGTAAAGATTTTTTAGCCATTATGTCTCCATTTGATACTATATCTCGATTTGGTACATAGACAATCTTTTTACATTTAGAACTTCTGCATTTGTTTGGATTTGGATATGTGTTACACGCAGTGCAATAATGATAAAGGAGGTAAAACTTAAAAAAAAAAAAAAGAACAGCGAAATCAATTATAAACGACAATTTTACTCACAATATAATTCTTATCATTAATGATTAACACAAAATAATCGAACGATTGGCAGCAAATCATTTAAAATATTATAGAATTATTGAGTACAACCATCATTCCTTTAATAAACAGCAGTAATAGCACAGTGATATCGATGAGAATAAAAAAAATCATAATAATAATAATAAATAATAATTGTAATGAAAAACAACAATACAAAATTAAATTGTGAAAGAATATATGTGAGAGAACATATATGTGTGTGCATGCGTGTGTGTGTGTGTGTGTGTGTGTGTGTGTGTGTGTGTGTGTGTGTGTGTGTGTGTGTGTGTGTGTGTGTGTGTGTGTATGTGTGTGTGTGTGTGCCTGTGTGTGTGCCTGCGTGTGTGTACTTTGTTGTTTTCTCAATAAATATTTTCCTATAGCACATTCACAAATGAATTGTTCAGCAAGCTTTAAATTCTCATAATTAAGTTGTTTTTGTCCTCGAAAAATGAGCTTCATTGAATCTCAATTTAAAGTTATGTATGATATCTTAATAAAACAACAAAGTTTTCCTCATCAACTTACTTGCACAATTGAACATAATTCGTGTTTTATCGAAACAAAACATCTTCTCTCTTCCGTGAGCAACGCAAAAAAATACTATATTAGATGTTTTAATATCGCGTAGTATAAAATGAAATAGTTACAATGTATGGTATGTATATAACAATTCATCAATGTTTTCACTTTAACATACACATAACTTCTTTTTTTTTTTTAAATCTAGTTATTTTGGTATCTCCCGTCACATTCATTCTTTAAATGTACACAAAACTACATTAGCGGAAGGCATATATTGTTTTATCCTTGAATCTCAAGGTAATAATACTCTTTTCATGCTGGTTATTTTCTAAGTAATGTTTTTAATTTTTTTTCGATAATAATTACTGGATAATCTATTTGTAAAACAAATGGTAAAGAAAATATATCTTTAGTAAATAAATATTCCAATAAAAAAATTAGTTTGATAATTTGCATAAACGAAAACAATTATAATAAATTTATAATAAATTTATTTATTTTATTATCATGATATTACTGAATGAATATTGTTCAAGTAAATACTGAGTGTTTCCGTAAAATTTTCCGTATTATAAAAAAAAATGTTATTATACTATGAATAAAAAATAATTTATTGCTTATTAGAGAATAACGTAACTAACAATTACTTTTTCAATTTATGCAAATTTTCAATCAATTGATGATAAAAAAATTAATAAAACAATCACAAGCTTAGTTACAGTAGCAAAAATACCTGCAAAAAGGATTTTTACAATTTAATTTTGAAATAAAAAACATTTTTTTCCGAAATTGTAATTAAATCGACATCTGGCAGCATAAGCAATCAATCACACGTTCATTAAACTTCCAAACTGTATTTACAAGTTATATTATTCTCATTATTTATCATGTGTGACCATATGTATACCAAAAACAAATAATAGTTGACTTATATGCAGCACAGCTGCAACTCAGATGATCTAATTCTTTCGTAGTAAATTTTTCTTCTCTCGTTCCTATTTTACGTAATCATTCAATTAAACATGTTTTCCGTTTTTACATTTTCTTTCTTTTCAAAAGATTGAAAGTTCCTGCATTGCGTCGATTAAATTTCTTTATTAATCTTTTTTTTTATTTCTTATACCCATTCTTATGTACAAATATTGTAGCGTCTCGATTTGTCTGCGTGTATACATCTATACAATATTTTGTAGCAACTTTTCGTTTGATACGTAGTTTTCGCTTAGTTTTATTTTATGTTTTTATTTTCTATAACATCACTAACGTAATCGTCGATGCAATTTATCTAACTTCGTATAGTTCGTTTGAAAATTCTTGAATTTATTCTTCACCATCATCTTCGTTTTTGTAGATCCTTTGTTAGAAACTTTATAAACGCATCACGAAAAAATGATCAGCCTCAATTTTGTTTCGTTTTATTTCTGTGTCTAACACGTCACAGAAAAAGTTAGGTAGACAAGGTACTGATAGTGTTGTCACATATCCTTTCGGCATTTGCTTTCGTTTCACTGTAACAGTACATTGTAAAACAGACGTGAATTATTTCGTTTTCTATGCATAACATATTTTTATTGTATAATAACATTATAAAGTATATAGATCAATGTTGTTGCGAAAGCTTGCAAAAATACGTATAAGTGTAGGTAACGACACCGAACTATACATCTATAATAACTTACCTCCTATCAAAAGGTTCAAATAATAATAAATTAGGTTTTACAATTCTAAATAAATACTATCTATGGGCAAAATCTAAATTTTTTTTACAGTTAAGTTGCAAAACATTAAATATATATTATATGATAATAGCAGACAAAAGGCATTAAACTCTTCAAGATCCCGAGACATTTAAAAACGTTCAAAATTACGTTTCTTCATTAATAAATTCTTTTTTTAATTACTACATCTAAATAAACAAATATTTAAGTAATTTTTCAATACATGAATATTCTTTAAGTTATCTATATATTATTAATATTTCAAAAAATACTTGTAAAAATAATAATTTTTCTCCCGTCGGAAAAATATAGGAATAAAAATTTCTACAGAAAATTGTTAAAAAAAGTTACAAAAAAGTTTAAATGCACAAAAAAATCTTCAAAAGTTCCTGTGAGAAATAACGCATATTTTTGTAAAAACATCAATTATATTTTTTAACCATTAAAAGATAAAATCAAGTGACTAAATAACTCAGCATGGGTGCTACCATGAGGATGACAACATTTAAAGTTAAAATTTTGTTCATCTCCTGACTACTTTCTAATGGTTGAAAAAATATATAACTAATCATTGTTATTGTAACGAGTGTCGTACCAAAAAGTTCGGTAAGACTACGTGAAAAATTGACAGTTCTACGCATCGTTATAGCAAGGTAAGGGGGCAGAGCGTTTCGCGCACGTGAAATCGACAGATTTTGGCGCCCCTTTATCAGGTTCATGCATCGAGTTGTAACGGCTGTCAAATGAGCGTCACGAGATTATAAATACATTTGGTCGTCCGCGAGAATTCGTCCCTTCCCTAGATTGGCGCATTCGTATACGTAACTTTTTATTATTTAATAAACGTTGCGCAAATATTAGAAGTAGACTCACGCTTTCTTCTTTTCGTGAATCACTGTAGTTCGTTTAGCTACTACGTGTAACGAACTTGGACGTCGGCCGACTGAAAAAAATCACGTGCGAAATCACGTGATTTTCGCGTGAGAAAATGTTCGAAAACACCACGTGATATTTTTTAGCATGCAGGTTTACTTAAACGAGGTTGCCGGCATACATTAATTCGTCGCCGTAATTTCCACATCATTAGTTAGCAATGATTAGTGTAAGATTAGCTGAGCGCATTTGTCGCGCTACACAATTCTCAACGAATTCCACTTCAATGTAAAAATATGCGTTATTTCTTAGAAAAATTTCTGTAGTTTTTTTGTGGGTTAAACAAAGTTATGTGAAAAATCTAGTAGAATTTTCTGCTGGAATTTCAACATGTTCTTTTTCTACAGATACCACTTAAAATGGGAGCGTTCGCCGGAAACCAGCCAGCGGCGCATTTTTCGCGTAAAATACGCTCGGTTTAACTCGCTCACAATCATGTGCCGAGTCTTTCGAAAAAAAAAACAAAAACAAAGTATATATATCAATAGATTTGATGGTATTACGCTTTTTTCCGAAATGCTTTCTTCCAGATGAAGACTTGAGTTGAAAGTTCAGAACGACTTTCCTAAAAGAATACCATTTTTTTTTTCAAAATAAATCTTTTCATTCAAAAGTAAAAGTCCTAAACTATAAAACACCAAAATTTGAAGTTGAAGAAATGAAGGATTTAAAAGTAATAACATTGAAAAGATTTCGGTGAGCGGCCGGGCGTGCTCTCCGCGCTGCGCTGAAGTGCGCTGTTACAAATGGTTTGCACTATTTTGTTGTTTCATACTTAAAATATATCACATAACCAATTTTCTAAACATTATTTTTTGTAAAAGTCCTCATATTTAAGGATGTACTGGCTATAAGGTCCCTGCCAAATATCTGTGAATTCGATAAACTGCAATAATTAATTGTATGCGATGGTTGACCAAATTTAAGTTCTTGTGGATGATTCAGAAGTATAATACGAATATATTAAGCTTTAAAAATTGCAAATCGAATAAAAATTAACAAAGTCTGTTATTTTTTATAGTTACAAAAATCGAGTCATTGAGTAAATTTAGTAAGTAAAGTGCCAAACTTTTAATTTTGATTCGATGTTTAATTTCTAAAGCTCATAATATTCCTGTCAAGATTTGTAATCGATCAGGAGCATTGAAAATCGACTATTTATCCGGCATTATTTATTATTGCAGTTTATTTCCCGTACAGTCCCTGCCAAAAGTTAAGTGACTAATATTAAAACAACAATAACAAAATAATGTAGGGTAAATAGATAATTTTCAATGCTCCTAACCGATTAGAAATTAAAAATCGAATTAAAATTAAAAGTTTGGCACTTTGTCGATTTCAGTATTAAAAATTTACTTAATGACTCAGTTTTTGTAATTATAAAAAATAGCAGAACTTTATCAATTTTTATTCGATTTTCAATTTTCAAAGCTTATTATATCCGTATATTATACTCCTGAATCACCCACAAGAATTTAAATTTGATCAATTATCGCATACAATTATTTATTGCAGTTTATCGAATTCACAAACTTTTGGCAGCGACCTTACGGCCAATACAACCTTAAATTACAAATCACATTAATTGTTTATTTATTTTCGAATTTCTTGTATCTGAACTTAATTGAATATAGGGTTTTTCTCGAATTTAGATTTCTTCACTTTCTTGATAAGTGAATATTATTCGAAGGTTTCTGATGTTGAAAATCGTTTTATTTCTAGCCTTTTAACGCGTGCTAACAGTTTAATACAGTGAAATGATAGTATTACAGGCAACGAAATAGTACAAAACATCTGTAACAGCGCACTCCAGCGCAGCCCGAAGAGCGCGCTCAGCCGCTCGCTGCAGTATTTTCAATTTTATTATACTTTTAAATCATTCATTTCTCCAATTTATAATTTTGGTGTTTTTGAATGAAAAAAATAATTTTGAAAAAAAAAATGGTATGCTTTTAGGAAAATCGTTCTGAACTTTCAACTGAAGTTTTCGCCTGGAAGAAAGCATTTCGGAGAAAAAGCAATAGCATCATTGGAAACAGCAGGAAACAATCTATCGATATAAGTCCTTCGTTTTTTCCGATAAACTCAGCGTAGAATTGTGAGCGAGTTGAACCGAAAGCATTTCAGACAATAATAAAGCTTGTTAAATTTATGTTTTATTAATCGCTTAATATGAATTTGTTTAATTTTGCTTAATCGTAGACAAATCACTCAATACATTAAACTTTAAAATGTCATGTCTTAAACAGATTAATAATTAATTTAATTTTAGACCAAGAATTTTGTATTCAAATTCTTAGAATCCAAATTTTTAAACTTACAGTAAACCTTTTAAATAATATTGCAGTTAAAAACAGTTGAAAAATATAAAGGTTATATATAAATGTCTCGTCGTAGTTAAAAGACAAGTTTTTGCCCATTAGATAGAATGAAATTAATGTTCATAACAATGAATAAATAACAATATTAAAGCTGAAAATTTGTAGTGCAAATGTGTAATTATTTCATGAAAAAAGTGCACAAAAGAAAAGATATTTTGTATTCTACTAATGCATTCATAAAATAAGAGATATATTTGTATTTTACAAAAAAAAAACACATCGTTTTCGTAGAGTGTAACTTTATAACAAATTGGATGTAGACAATTTGAAAATAAAGTATTGGAATTATATTAGATATAATTTGGACGAAAATATTAATTGACTGTGGATTGTTGATTTTAAATGTCCTGACAAGATGTAACACTTTTAACCCTATAAAAAAAATGTTTACATTTGTAATGTTTTTATTTAAAATATCTTAATATTACAAAATAATTTTTGTATTACAGACCCAGTCCTCGGGTGTAGCGATCAACACTCGGAGAATGAAACTCCATTTTTATTTACGATCAGTACTATAGCAAAACAAATGAAAAATCCAATAATGCCAGATATGGGAAAAAATGCGCAAAAACTAATCCATATTTCCTGTTGCCGATTAAAGCTGTTTCTAAGAATTTTTAGTATGAATAAGTAAAAAACAATACTTGAAGTAAGAGACTATTTTTTCAAAATAGCGCAATTAAGTATATAATAATGAGATCATTAATAACAATATGAAAACAGTACCTATGCCATTAAAATTTTGAAATAAGTATTGAGTGACTGTTGGGATATTGTGAATATTAACAAAGTGAACAACCATTTGAAAGATAAAAGAAAACTGTGTCTTCAATAGTATAAAAATCTTATAATTTTGAAATTTAAATTATGTTTTTCTCGACTTAGATTACCAACAACAATGAATTTTGGCTTTGAACAATTTTTAAAGGCTCGTTAGGGTTCACCTAACTTTGAAAACTTGAAACCAAACTTATATCACTCTTTAATGAAAACATATTTGTACGACAATTTAAAAATAAGAATATGGCATATGTAAACACTTTACTTATAAGGGTTAAAAGTGACTTACAGTTCTGATATATTATTAATTTAAAAATTTTTTATTATCAATATTTAAACATAAAATTTTAGATAAAATTATTCATGTTATAATAATTTAAACTTAAAAATTTACACCACCTTGTAGAGCTCTAAAGACCAGAACTAAAAAGAATTCATTTCTTTAAGTTGAAAGATAGCCGAAATATTCGACTCAAAAGTTGGCAACTTAATATAAATATTATATATCGGCATATTATACTATCTTGCCAAATTTGGAACGTACTTTCTTAACATATGCAATTACACTCTTTTACTACCATCGTGCGCAAAGTTCAATTTTGCACACGTATTTGCGTTCGCAAACTGCCACATTCCCACGCGCTCAGCTACTTTCTTGCTATACGTTCTTCTCAGCGTGCAGGACAGTGACAGTTTACGACGCAAATACGTATGCAAAATTGAATTTCGCGCAACTTGATAGTAAAAATAGTATACGCGCGATACTCGTGCGCTACGTTGGTGAACCCGCACTCGCTCTTTTGTCGAGCACGAACAATGCTCGTGCGGGAATCACCTAATTAGCGCACTTGTACCGTAACGTCCAATTCCCTTTTCCATTTATAAAAAATAAAAATAGCGACAAAACTCGCATGAAAGGCTAAAGCAGTATTGGTTTTTATTCGACTCTGATTGATCTAAAATTGTCAAAGAATAAAGCTAATGTTTGTTTTAAACTTTAAGTAAGAAAAGAAATCCAGACACGCCCGAAATTCGTTAGTTACATAAAATTCTTATAAAATCGTTTTTAATATTCTTGCCTTTTTTGTAGGTACTCTAAATAATGGTGTCAATTTTCAAGCATAAACTTTCAGGGAAAATTTTATGTATATCCGATATTATCCTCTTCCTCAGAAAAAAATTTAAAAATATTTGATTTTGTTCCTATCAATCTAAAATAATAAAAAGCTTAAATATGTGAATCTCAAAATATTTAAAAATTTAAAAAAAATTTAAATTTATTCGAAAAAAAAAATGATAATTTAAATACTTTATCTAATGCAAAAGTTTAGTAAATGTTATAAAAATATTAATATGTTATATAGTCGGGTTGGGGGAAAAAGAAGCTATCTCGTCGAAGTGTTGAAAAAGATGCTATCTCGTAGATGCGTTGAAAAACATGCTATTTCGCTGAGATCTGGAAAACATGCTATCCTTTTTACGTGGAACTTGCCTCCCCCGCCAATTTGGAGCTTAGGTTTTTTTATTTATCGCAGTATTCTCATCCTGCCTCCGTTTGGGAAGATATTCTTCTACATGGAACTCGCCTTTCCCACTCATTGTTTGGGATTTTCATTTTATTAAACTTTTTATTGTCTATCCGCGTTTACATGTATGTACTCTTCTTCGTGGGAGTCGCTTATCCCGACTATTTGGGGTTTGGATGCAATCGCTAAAAATCGACATACATATGCTGATAGGTATAACATGCGTCACATATACAAACATTATAAGTTAGATCGGTTAGTGGATAGAATAAAATATTCTCTCTCAAACTATAGCATTTATGAAATTTATCGATTTTTCTCATAAAAGAACGGCTATTAAGCATAATATAAGCATACTACAACATACAACTTAAATTTTCACGAAAAAAAATAATTACTGAGATAGCATGTTTTCCAGCAGATCTCAGCGAGATAGTATGTTTTTCAACGCATCTACGAGATAGCATCTTTTCCAGCGCATCGACGAGATAGCATCTTTTTCAACGCTTCGACGAGATAACCTCTTTTTCCTCTAATCCGACGATATGTAATATTGACTTCTTTCGAACCTGTAATACTCCTATAGACAATTGTTAGAAATAAATACATATTTATTTATGAATAAAATAGATATAGAATGAAATTTTGGTTCTACGGGAGAAAAAATAGGATGAAAGTAGAGGGTCCCTCAGTTAGTTTGCGACACAAATTGTATTTCTTTTTTTTTTAAGAATGCTATAAGAAACTTGTATTTTAAAAAGAAATAGACCAAGAAATTTTGAAAATCATTAAAAGCACAACAATTCTCATTATATTTTATTATGACTATTGTAGTATAATATAAAATTATTGATTTATGTCACAATCTAATTTTAATACTAGTGTGTGCCCCCTTTTAAAATCAGGGAATATATCGTTTTCAAAATGGAATTTAAAAAAAGGTGCTTCCAATGTCACAGGGGTACAATCTATCTACGAACGATGCCTTGTAATTCGGTGCATACCTAATAAAACTATCTGGCGCTCTGCAGGAACATGATCGCCGCTCTACGTCTACCGCTATAGTCAAGACACAGACTAGTAGCTGTCATTTCTTTATGGCGTACATGATACATGTGATGTGCTAGTGGTGTTTTTTTAATATTTACTTTAGTATTTTTTCTATAAAAACATTTCTCTCGTGCTTGCTGAATTTGTATATTTTTTAATACTTTAATTAAACAAAGTTTCTTATACGATAAGTCGCGCACCTCCCCTCGAAATTCTCACCAAAACGTTCCGAGAATCTGTATTTTAGTATAAATATACTGTTTTCTTTTTTACAATTTCGATAGATTTAGATTTTTGTTTTCGTGCTTTAAAACAGGCTTGCCAGACTCGTCCAGATCATATAATCGCTCAAAAACCCGTTTCAGTATTTCAGAGAGTCGAGGGAGGCCGCGGACGATCGACGAGAAAGAGTCGCAACAGAAGGTGGCGCACTGACCAGGGACGTGGTGCCGAAAAGTTTGTACCAGCCGAAAACCATCTCATTCAGATTCAGATTGTCCAGCATGATCTGGGCCACGCCCATAAATACTTTTCTTCCCTCCAAACGCCCATAGTCGCCCCACACTGTTACCTGAAAGACAAAATTACACAAAAATTAGTTTGCTTCCCAAGTTTGTTTGTAAAAAGAATCTCGAAATAAAAGGATTGTCAAAATATTTTAGTGGCTATATAGAATCATTAGCTTCATACATCTAATAAAATTTCATAAACAATAATTATATTCCTTCCTTTACCCCTAACTCGGTCCCAAAAACGACGAAAAAAAAGTTGAGACACACCATTTGCAGTAGATTTTTTTTGCTCTATAGGAACATGTCATACAATAAACAAAAAAAATATTGAACGGGAAACGGCCTGTGATCAGGGTGACCAGTTAGCGACCTTCTATCCTTTTCACTCATTGTGGTACTGTTTTAACCATACATCAATTTTTCTTAAGGACGCTTGCTCACAAATTGAGTTTCTATAGAATCTTATGAAACTTGCAGGTTAGATTCTTATTGTTATTATGTGCAACATCTGCAAACTTCAGAAAGCCTAGCAACGCCGTTCATGAGATATAAGCCATCAAAGTTAGACAATTTAATACGGTGTCTTATGAAAAAGTCGTGAAAAAATTAACGTTTTCATTAATAACGCCAAAAGTTTTCTATAGAAAGTGAACGAAAAAGAGATATTTTACTAATGATGATATTTTAAATAAGCTCTCCAAAATCCAGAAAGCCTAGCAGCACCGTTTTCGAGATACAGTTGTTTAAAGTAGGTAACTTCGGCCGCGCGTGTCCTTGTGTGCGTGTAAACAAACCAATGGCGTGCCCGCGCGCTACGCGTGTTCTACACAGACGGAGCGCTTCGATGTAAATGTCACAGCGATGAAGCGGCGCCATGTGTACGTGTACAGTCTCGCGTGAAATTTTGAGAGTGGGGAGACCCGAGAGAGCGCTAGGCGTACGGCGTTCGACTCTGCGTACTTTTGGTTACGATTGCAATGAGCAAGCGTCCTTAAAGAGATTTGACATGATAAAAAACGGTCTCTGGTGATTAACCAAAATTAAGTCCTTCTAAGGGCGGGAACAAATTTTCCATAAGAAGAAAAGAGCTTTAATTTAAGCTTAGAATCGTTAAAATTGGAAGATTCCGAGCAAAGTTACACGCACTTGAAAATCGAGAAAAAATACAAAAAATGATCACAATCTTAAGAATTAGGTACGTCAATTAGCAAAAATTCGCTAATTTTTTGTCATTTTTTACTATTTTCAAATGTAACTTTGCGTAGAAGAAAAGAGTAGACAAAAAGAGCTTTAAGGATGTTATGGCTATATCGCCCCTGTCAAAAGTTAGTTTTTAGCGTTAGAACTGCGATAAATAATTTTTCGTCATACTAGGCGTAAAGTACGCGAATATGTTTATGAGTTGCGGGCGTAAAGTTGAACTTTATGCATAGTGGGCGTAAAGTGAAAAATATAAAAATATTTCTTTACTTTACGCACACTAAGCGTAAAATTCAACTTTTCGTCCGCAACCCATACACATATTCGCGTTTTACTTTACGCCTAATATAACGAAAAATAATGTTCGCAACACGAGTGTAAAGCTTTCCGCCATAAAGTTCAACTTTACGCTCTTGTAACGAAAACTACTAATATGGAATAGTTAACGATTTGCCCGTCCAATATGATTGGAAATGCGAAAATGTAATCCAAATATTGTAAGCTTTAAAAATCAGAAATCGAAGCAAAATTCATGAAGTTACATTATTTTATCACAGTCGTACTGGACGGACAAATCGTTAACTATTCCATATAATTATTTATAGCAGTTCTATCGCTAAAAACTAACTTTTATCAGGGACGATAAAGCCATAACATCCTTAAAGCTCTTTTCTTCTACTTTAATTTTTTTCTTACGAAAACTTTATTATTTAACTTTGTCTTATTTAACTTTCCCATGTTAAATTTCCATAAGAAAAATTGATGTACAGTTAAAACTGTATCACAAGATAGTTTGCCTCGGTTCAAATTTTTTCTGGTCTATTGCATGACATATATAGAACAAGAAAAAATTTATTGCAGAGGTGGGCTTAACTGTTTTTCCGTCGATCTTGGAACCAAGTTAGGGAAAATTTTTTGTAAAATTATACATATATTTTTTACAATCTCTTTAAAATCATGTTCCAAATAATGTTTTTAATTTGCCATTCTTACAACTACGTTATTATACGGATATTTTGAAAAAATAATTTTATTACAATGACAATATTGCAGCAAATTACTTTGTCTGTGTGCATGTGTGCGTGTGTGTGTGTATGTGTGTATGTGTGTGCGTGTGCATTGTGCGTGTGCGTGCGTGTGTGTGCGTGCATTGAAGTTATTTTCTGTATTACACAGTTGCAGGATAATATACCCGTTTCCAAGCTCATTTTCTGCCATCTTTCCTGCGATTTTCTGCGCCCCGAGCGGGTTTGTTTACTACATCGGCTTACGACAATGTCTCTTATTACAATATCTGAGTTATTTGAATACGTATAGGGGATGAGGTTCCAAAATATGTCGAAGATGAAAACGCCTATGCAGCGAATCATACAATTTATTGCGGCATTACAAAAGAAGATTATAACCTTGTTGAGGTTAGGTTTTTATGTTTGCAAACATCAGATTTCTTTGCCCATTAAATTCAGTGCAAATGTGCAGAGCAATTTTCAATTACAAAAAACTATCTTTTGTAATTGTTCTTGTAAATCAGGTTAGTCCGGTCGGTATAAGCACTGCTGCTTTAGTACACCTTATAAAGTAGGTATAACGCATAAGATTTTTATTGATTTACGAAATAATACTCCATTTACGAATTTATTTACTTTTATTATTCTCCATTATTAAAACTTTTGAGTAATTTTTTATTTTTATTTACGTTTTTAAAATGACTATTTCATCAGACTAATACGATTTTTACGTAGCGGCGCCACCCATCGCTTAACATGACAAATATGAGCGAAAACTGGGAAGGGCATTTCCTAACCCATATCTTCCTACAGGTTGATATACCTACTTAAGGAGGTTCATCTGGTACGTAGTGATTTAAGCGTAAGTCGAGCGAAACGCTCATTTGACTAGCGCAGTCTAACGGTATGATCAGATGTATAGTAGTGAATGATAATCTAACCATAAATGATATTTTTTTAGGAAACATTTATTGACTCCTCGTCTTGTAAGCAGTCAATCGACTTGAAATTATAACGTAACTTTTCGAGTAACTTTTCGTAAGATATTTTTTTATTATATACCATTTACTTTTTAAAAACTATCTGAATTAAAAAGCTATATTTATATTTTAATAATCATTATTAAAGTATTAATAAATACTTTTTTAAATACAGTGTTGGAAATTCGATATCCCGAACATACGTAACCCCATTCTCGTACTAACGACGAGCTGTGCATAAAATCATTATTTCGTGTGAATTAATTTTTTTTCACACTGTCTTAAAAAAAGCACTTCCTCAACTACTAGTAACAAAATAATTATACCTGTAATATACATCCTTTCCAATTTTCTGTAAAGGCCAAAGGTTGCTGATAAAACGGTTCCAGTGTTTTTCTTGCCGTTGTAGTTTTCGCTTTTGCAATGCACTTTTTGCCATTCACAAGGTAGAGTTTGACATACGGGGCTAGTGTAAACATAAAAACATTAATAATTTTTATACCACTCTAATCTAAAAATCGCAACTTTGACATGATTTTTAAGCTCTCGGGGTATAAAATACTGTATGAAATGTGTATAAGGTGATTTTTACGCTCACTTCGCTCGTGCGAAAAACGTCTCATGCGGTAAATAATCACCTTCCACAGTGTCATAATGTACTAATATATGACTCTACCGAATTTACTTTGAAAACATTTCTAGTTTATATTGAAATTCGTATCAGCTATAAACTAACAAATTTTTTTTTTTCACAAAAAATTTTATTTATTCTCAAAGAAATGTTGAGAAAAAAATACAAATAGTCTTAAAAGAACTATCACACTGTCTCGTAAATTTATTTTAGGCTTAAGTACTTTATACGGAATTTTGGTAGAAATATAGAAAAATTTATAATACTGTATTATAAAATTTCCTATAATATATGGAGTTCTTCGGATTTTTGCAGCATCTGACAGCGTTCCGAGATAGTGTAGTAATTTTTGCAATTATTTATAATTTTTACTAAACTTTTTTCTATGTGATTATTTAATACCTATAGGTATTAGAAGAAAGTTTTACTAGATTCCATTCGAATAGTTTTCAAAAGTATTGTAGTTAAAGCGATGCGAGGCCTCACAATTACCGACGAATGCAGGGACCCGTTTTTCTCATTCAATTTTGAATTTTGACAAAAAATCTCTCTGACACGTTATAGATTTGATAGTTAACTATACCAGAGCAATATTTTCTTAAAATTCAAAATTGAATGAGTAAAACGGGTCCCTGCAATCGTCTGTAACGGGTGGCACTCACATCGCCTTAAATTTATAAATAGGTTATAGGGTAGATGTGGGTATTACTGCGGTATTTTTTCTAGGTTAGTTTCAAACAAATAGATTTCGTCTCCTTGCACGGAAAAAAATTTGGAAGCCTGGGATGTCGGAGGTATGGAATTAACAGAAATCCAAAAAATACCGTATCTGTACGCGTCCAAAATTGAATGTAGTCACTTCCAAATTGAATTGCGTGGACTCCAACAATTTCGGTTGTGTACGGATCTCAAAATGGGATTATGTGTATGCCATGTTGGAATGGCGGGGACTCCGAGACTTTCGGTACTGTCGGGATACGCCCGATGGAGTCCTCAGACCCCCATTCTTGGTATCTCGGCGGATCGGCTATACATTCGGACGTATTTCACGCGCGCCGCTTCATAAATATACTAATATAATATATATAAACGGTTCAAAACGTGTATGCTATATTATACTATAATAATACTTTGATATATAATGATGAAACGCATATGTATATGAGAAAAACGCGCGCAAATGCGGACTGTTCCCCTTCTCTCAACGCTGTCGCGTCACAATACCAGAGATGGGGGCCTCAGACGTCCAAAGTGGAATCGCTACAATACTGAAAATCTCGGAGTCTGGGGATGACCGAATTGGAGTTCAGAACAGACGTTTTTGAATCGTGAAGACTCCGAAGATATTGGATTCTTACAGGTTCAACTTTGGATGCGCCTTAATTCCAAATTCGTCATAAATTAAGACGATCGATGGTATTGCACGGAGCCCATATATACCGGAGGTCTGGAGATCCTAAATTTTTTTCCGTGTGTAAACAAAGTATGCTGATTATTTTTAATAATGGGACTTTGGCATCATATCTATCGATTAGTGTCTGATTTTACAACAAATATTTGTAGATAAATTTATAAAATGACTTAGCAAACAACATCTCTCTGCTGGTGTCTGCGGAGCTGCTGATATTACTGTGTTCGTATTACGGCGCCATGTTAAAGTATAGGCAAGACCGCTGGCGCGTGCGCAGAACCCAAAAAACGCGCTGCTGGTATTACTGTGGTTTTTCCATAAGATTCTACAGCAGTAATACAAACGCAACATTACCCACGTCCGCAGTAATAGCCACATCTACCTTACTTAATATAAACAGGAAATCTTATAACTCCAAGTTACGCGTTTCCAGTTAACAAGATAGAGAGTTTAGAAGAATAATAGAAATGATTTTTTCCTTAATATGCGCAATTAGATTTTAATATTTTATTATCAAGTTAGATTAAGTATTCATACCTGGCAAAACTTTACTATTTGGTCGGGGCTGAAGATCGCGAGCTCTGACTACTTCGACCTCTAGGTAGCCTTTAGTATTAGTCAACGACAATTGTATGTCGCCAAGTGACGGAGCGCCTAGTACCTGTCTGCCAACTAGTTGTCCAGGTCCAAGACCCTCGATGAATTCGTTTAGTTGGCCGCTTTCGCCTCCCACACGTAGACTCGGTGACCAACTGTTTACGATCGCGCAAAAATATAAAAGTAAAAATTAATAATCTATTAGGAATAGCACTCAAACCAAAACTTTAGTTTATGGGACTATAAATTAATACAAGATAAAAAATCTTTATTAAAAGATTTGTAATATAGAGAATGTTAATTAATGCAATAATTATGTTGCATTATCATCATGACATTTTTTTAAAACTTTTAAACTATAGCTTTTAGAATTTATGCTTGCAAAAAAATTAAATACAATAGCAAAATAGTTTCTTTATAAACTAGTTATAATTTAATTGATTGCTTCATTATTTATTAACTTATATATAAAATGTAAGCTTTTCGTATGTATTATTCAATAAAATTAATAAGGCAGAATTCAAGTGAAAATTATTGTAGAATATAAAAAACAATAGTGACGACATTTTTTTATTCAAAATAAAGATGACATTAACAGAACTAAAAAAAAAGCATCGATATTCTCTTGAAAAAGTGACCGTGAAACAGGCTTGGGAAATCAGTGATTTTTATATGAATACGTGGAGAGGCAAGAAGTGGTGGTACAAAAAATTGTTTTGATGAAAAATAATGTGTCAGGTAAGTACTCGAGGCAATCACCAGGGCAGTCTCGTGTAAGGATGTACAATGAACAAATATCAAACACTTCAGGAGATTTCAAGCCTTCGACGAAGAAATACATAATAGTTAACTTTATTAATATGAAGAAAGGTAACGTCAAAGACAGAAGCTTCTTAGTTAAAGGTTAATTTTAGGGCAAGAAGAACTGATCATCATGTGATTTTTTATATTGTGTGTAGTGAGCATAGTATAAGTTGGTAGAGAACTAGTTGGTACAAGAATAAGAAATTATAATGCATTCGCAAAAATATAGCATTCAGTTGTCCTGTACACCACTGGAACTTCGTTACTTATTCGTAAATAAATAAAAATTTACGAATAAAGATGTCATGGAATTACAATTTATATATTCAAGATTCAAGATTTTAAATAGTAAATAAATAACAGATGTTTTTTGTAAGTTACAAAAAGATATTTTTTCGAATGCAGTAAAGTACATTATAGGAACTAATCACATAACATACGGCTGCTTAATTATAAATAATAGTTATAAAAAAGCAATTGGTAATATGCAGCATACTCAGATACTTCCTCGAAATTTCATGCAATACAACAATAATTACATTCCATTCTACTTAACATTTATGATTTAAAAGGCTTTTACTTTTTATATTTTTATAATATGAATTTTTCTTTTTGTTTAACTAAAAATTAAATTACCTTTATCGTGAAAAATGTTTGTCAAACATAAACTTTGTTATAGAATCATAAACAAATAAATAAGTAAACTTTACGTATTAAATTACATACGAAGTTTTTATACTATAACAAGCAGACTGCACCGTCTTTGAAAAACGAATTTCTGCGAGGCACTGTGAGAGTCGATTTCTAATACTTAAAAACAAAATACTTAGCATCAATAAATTTCATCTCTTCTGTTTGTCATAACTTTGCAATATATAAGTTACACAATTGATTGAAAGAGATTATAAAAGTAAGAAACAAAAGCTTTAATTTCAGCTCTAGTTCATTAAAAAGTATTGATATCCTAGGGAATTATACTCAATTAAACGTAATGTAAATAAAAGATAAAAAAATGTTCTTTTTAAAAAATTTTTCTGCGTTATTTTCTATTAGTTATTTTTGAACGCGCTTAAGTTTAAATCCAAGCTTTTACTCCATTCTTTTATAATCTTTTCTGCTCAATGTTGCAACATACATTTTTCCAAAGTTATAAGCAACAAAAGGGACGTTATTTTTTATGAAATAATGTATACTTGACATTAGGTTGCTCTCATATCTTGAGAAAAGAAGACATGAAAACTAAAGTTATGGATAGTAAGCTTCATTTCTAGGTTATCGAAATTGACTTTCGAAGTCCTGTCAAACTCCGTTTCTCAATGGATGTGCACTCCCCTTGTAAGTATAAATTAATCAAATTAAATATTAATATTTATAAATAACACTTCGGTTTTCTATTCTACAAAACTACTCTTTTCTTTTAATTTCTTTCAAACCCAAGTAACTGATTTTATTATTTAATTGGGAATACATACGATCGTTGTGATAAAGGATACTCATGCGACCTTAACGAAAACTGGTACAAATACAAAACGTAATTAAATAAATTTTATTTTATTCAATATAAGAACATTTTTTACTTGCCCTTTACTTTCTTGGATTGTATAATTTATATTTTTAGAAGTTCTAATCTATAATAATCATATAAGGTTGTTGAGTCTTCTGTATAATTCCTCACTTACAGAATATGTTATTGCTCATCTAGATTTTTACTACAACATTACAAAAAAAAAAAAAAAAATTGTAGAAAATTCACTTTAAATGATAAGCCACAAAATCCATCAAGGAGTGACTATTTTTTATCATCAAAAGTTTAATAAAAATATAAAAGAATTATGCTTTATTCAGGTGTTAGATACACTTATAAGGCAAAAAAGCGTTTTTTGCGTTTTTTTTTGTAAAGACAGGTTCATATATTTTGTTACCAATGTTTCAACATTCAATAAATACATATTTGAAGACATTGAATTAATTTTTGTATGGAAAAATAGCGATAAACAGTCGAGTTACAGCCCATCTGCCAGAGATCCAAAAAAAAGTCGTGTTGTGTTGACACAAACTACTCATGACTGGATCATCTGAAATAAAAAATCCGGTGAGATTAGATAACTACTTTCGCTTGTACTTGAACGAAGAATTTAACCAATATTTTAATTTTCAGACATGCACCATTTTGTTGAAAATTAAAATATTGGTTAAATTCTTCGTTCAAATACAAGCGAAAGTAGTTATCTAACTAGTCTCACAGGATTTTTTATTTCTGTGATGATCCAGTCATCAGTAACTTGTCTCACCGCAACACAACTTTTTTTTGGATTTCTGACAGATCGGCTGTAAGTCGACTGTTATCGCTATTTTTCCATATAAAAATGAATTCAATATATTCAAATATGTATCTCTCTAAATTAAATTCAGTGAAAAAATCACTATTTTAGAGTGTAAAGTCGAACATTGTCGAAATAGTACATATGCAGTCCCAAATAGTGTATACACACAGATGTATCAGTGTACCACTGTGTATCACTGATAATTAAGTGCATATACACTATTTCGGAGTGCATACGCACTATTTCGACAGTGCCCGACTTTACACTGTAAAATAGTAATTTTTCACTCAATTTAATTTATTTATTGAATGTTAAAACATTGGTAACAAAATATATGAACCTGTCTTTTAAAAAAATCGCAAAAAACGCTTTTTTGGCCTTACAGGTGTATCTAACCCCGTAAGACCATATTATTACTTGACATTGACATCTGGATTCAGAAATTAATAAATTTGTTTTACTTAACAGTTGTATATAGATGCATGACGAAATTAGGAAAGTACAAGACTTGAAAGTATAAAAATTAAAACTATAATATATTTGTAATTTGACCCTAAAATAAAAAAGTGCGCGAACGAGATTATCTCGACAAGGGTGACAATCACTCGAGTCGAGATAACTTGCTCTCTAAAGTTGAATTAATGAAAAGACCACTAATTATTAGTTAAAATCCTCCACCGTAGAATTAGTGAATACTCGCTCATGAAAAAGTATATTTCCACTAAGAATTAGTGAATATTCACTAATTATTCGGTGAAGTAATTTTAACTAATAATTAGTGGTTTTTTCACTAACTCAACTTTAAAGAGAGAGCGTCCGCGATGCGTATATACAATATTTTCCCACAACAACGTGCATAAAATCACACTTTGTGAACGGAGTGTGAAAACGGTAGATTTCGGTACACGAAACGATAATTCACAGACGGATGTTGATTATCACCCGAGCAATGCAAGTACGACCAAAGCGCCCGTGCAAGATCACTTTCTTTGCTTACTCTCTAAATGTAAAATAGTGAAAAATCACTGCCTCAATAGTTAAAAGTCGTGCACTTCCGAAATAGTGAATATATGCACTCCGAAATATTTACATTTACTATTTAAGTAGTGTATATTAACTATTATAAAAAACGAAATTTAACTATTTTATAAAAGTTAATACTCACTACTAAAATAGTAGATGCCCACTATTCAGGAGTGCAAATTCACTATTTCAGAAGTGCACGACTTTTAACTATTGAGGTAGTGATTTTTCACTATTTTAGATTTCGAAAGTACTGTATCGAACTTTTTTTCAATGCAGTAAAAGAAAGTAGCTCTTTCACGCTCAACGAGGGGAATGTTTGTTAAAAGTCACACGAGTTGAGCAAAAATAATCGTAATGTGTGCAAAATAAAATTATTTGCGCGTGCTCTGTTTTTCGCGCACACTCTCAGATGAGTGCGAGGAAAAAGAGCTTCGCGCGCGCAAAACAATAGCACGAAAACTGAGTTCCGCGCATGCCGTTAAAAAAAATTGTAATCAATAGGAATCTTATATCATTTAAATAAGAAATAACTTATTAGTAAAATGAAAAAGGTCTTAGAACCAATAATACAGAATTTATTTACTTGAAAAGTATTTCAATATTGTACGAAATTTATACTAAGAATAACTTAGAGTCAATTCATTTATGAATGTGAAATATCTAATTTTAAATTGACAATAAACTTTCTGTGTATGTGTGTGCATGTTTGTATCGATGTGCATGCGCGTGTGTTTGGTATATATAAATTTAGTAATGAAAATTTCTATATTAAAGACTAGCACATTAAATTCTATAGAAATTTAAATCACATTAAAATTTTTATAATGCGAAAAAAAAATTGTTTTTCAAGAATTCCAGCAAAATAAATATTAAAAAAATGTATGTATTAGAAATGTGATTGAGATACTAATTTCTCTTAGTTATTATATTTTAGAGTTATTATACTTTATTATTTTACTTTTGTGAATTGGCATTTTTAATATAGAAAATCAATTTACAATGACTTTTAGCTAAATACGACATGTTTTAAAGTCTGGAACGAAATAAAAGTCAATAATCATTTAGTTTCCTTGATAACTTAAAAATAATAGTTTTAGTTAAAAAAGTAAAGTAGAAGTTCTACTTTTCTTAAGGCAAAAAAGACACATATTTTAGACATACGCGTAAACACACACACACTCGCATACAGTACGTAAATATATAAACACATATAGCTCACGAAGTTTCGTCAAAAAGCAAAGATAAAAACAAATAAAAATTCATCATTTCTTTTGTTAAAATATGAGAAATATCAGTAATTCATGAATAAATATGTGCTATGATAAATTTGTATTTGTCTTTATATATATATATAATAATAATAAGAAAATTTCCAGTTCTAAATTTTTATAACGAGAGAGAGAGAGAGAGAGAGAGAGAGAGAGAGAGAGAGAGAGAGAGAGAGAGAGAGAGAGAGAGAGAGAGAGAGAGAGAGAGAGAGAAGTATACAGAAAAAATTTACATAAGAATTAGGGAGAGTTGCCTAATAGTGCCAAATACTCAGTACCGGTCACCTACTGGTCACCAAGCATATTTATTCCTGTCGGGACCTGCGCTTTGGAAGTTGTATTAAGGCCAAGTACCGACACGGATTCCTACCACCGGCATCCAAATTTTATTTTGAAAAAGCGTTCTTTCACCTCCAGTATGCCCTATTGAATTTCCAAATGACTCCATTTATTACATTTTTTCAAAAACGCTTTTTAAATTAGTAATTAATCAGAATAAGGCCTTGAAAATTTGAAAAACGTTTCTGGAAAGGTCTATTGGATGTAATCATTTGAAAATTTAATAAGGTATACTTAATGACATTTCGGCTAGCGTGAAAGAACGCTTTCTTCTAAAATTTTTGTTGAAATATTATATAAAAAAAAAGAAAAAAATTTCGATGACGATAAAGTAGGTATCGTGTCGGTATTTCACATTGCCTTAAGGGGGTGTACTCTGTACTCCCCTGTAATCTGTTTTACCGACAGAATACGATAAATTCTATATTATCAAAATAAATATATCAAATTTCGTCTTATAAGGAGAGTTGCCTTGTGCAATGTAATAATCTACTATCCTACGCAGTTTTGAGCTCAAAAATCGACGGCACCCAAAACTGCGTAGGATAATAGATTATTACATTGCACAGGGCAACTATCTCCTTATAAGACGAAATTTGATATATTTATTTTGATAATATAGAATTTACCGTGTTCTGCCGGTAAAACAGATTACAGGGGTATTAAACTACCTTAAAACTAGAATTATAGTAGGATTAGATAAATAAACAACAGAACTGTTTATTTACGAAAAATATTTTATATTTTCCATAAGCTTCTTTTCGTCGATTAATCCTCGCAAGGTTGACAAATTCTGTCGATACATATATACATTTCTATTATTCACTTCGTACCCAGTACTATCAGTAATATGTGGGTCTAAGTTCCGAAGCACATGTTGAATATATAATAATTAAATATAAATTTTGATCTCTTCTTTCATCGATGTTAAACTAATAGTAAGCGAAATTAATCAAAATTACATTGCAATTACTATAAGTAACTATAGATAATATTTTTTAAAATCATAATATGTTTTTACACATATTATTGTTCATTAGGTGCCGTTGCACCTCAGACAGGTCAGAAAAATGCACCATTTCACAGCAATGGGTAACATTTGAAAACTATAAAGTATTTCTTTTTCTTAATTATGAATTTTTTCATTATAATCTGAGACAACTTTTGTGTCCCTTTATAGGTACAGGCTTATGCAAGGATGAAACCAGTTTTTTAATAGAGTATTGTTTGTCTTGAAAATAAAGTCGTATGATATGTAGAGTATTACTAGGCAACTCTCTCATAAAGAGATACAATAATAATACAAAAGACAGATTTGTCGGTAATGTAGAATGACACGTGCATGGCAAATTGGTTAACAATGACAATATAATATTGGAATATGTGATTGATTTATTTAAAAATATAAAATTAACGGTTTTCAACGCGATAAGTAAGTAAGCGAGGTGGGACAAAGTCGTGAGAGCCATACACGTGCCAGTATAGCGAAAAGAAATGAAATAAAGAAAACGTAGAAAGCAAACTTGGTCCGCAGCTAGCAGAGAGAGAGAGCGGCCTTGGAAACATTGGTCACGTTGATCGTCGCCATAGGGCGAAGGAGAGCCACCTCTCGTTATTACGGCGAGGCGATTTTATTTTCAATTTATTTATGTATTTATTTATTGTTTGTCAAAAGAGAGGTCAGACAGGTGTTCGCGTTCGCAGTCAAAGAGTGGCAAGTAGAGGCAGGTAGAGACGACACCGAGAGAGAATAAGGTACATATGCTTCTTCAGACTGGTGTTTTTTTAAACTGTGACTCGTGCATCGCCGTGTGTGGGTGTGGGTGTGGGTGTGTGGCTACTTACGAGCTTCCCTCGGAGCTCGAGATGGAGTTGAGGCTGCCTGCGGTGTCGCTAGCGCAAGATCCTCCCGTGTACTGGCCGTATCGGCCCCCAGCTACGCCGCCAGCGCTGCCGGTCCCGGGACTCGGTGCCACGAGGCGCGAGCTCGATGATATCGTCGTCTGGTTGTATGGCATCACCTCGACCGAGCGCACGATGCTACTCGGCGTGCTGTTGCGCTTACGACCGGTGCTCGAGCTGCCGCTCCCGGCGCTCATCAGCCCGGTCATACCCGAGCCAATTGCTCCGTCTGTGTCGGTCGGTAAGACGCGTGCGCATGGCGCCGAGTTGTCAAGTATGCACAAAGAACAAACAAAAAGAAGAAAACACCGGCTGACTATGTGTCTCAATCATGTTTTTTTTTCTTTTTCTTTCTCTCCCTCTACCCACCCTCACCCCCTCTCTCTCTCTCTTGCCCCCTCCCCGTTGCCCATCTTTCTTCGATTCCTCTTCCGCATTATTTCAACCCTCGACTTTTTCTCTGCCAGGGATTAAGTAGTTGTCGCACCGAGCAGAACACGGCGCCAATCAACGGACGGGGCCAGATAGTTAGATTTAGGGATGAGACGAATGAAAGGACTGTTATCATTTATAAACATATTATTACAAGACAAACTTGTGATAGGCGCAGTCGAGTCGTCAACTGTTTTTTCAAATCAACGCTAACCAATAATTTAAGCAAATTATTTTCAAGGAACGAAAACTCGACTACACATATCATATAATATCGTATAAACTTCATCCTCTAAAGGCTAAATCACAAATCTCGCGAGGTTTCACCAATTTTTCTCACTTTCACGTCAGACTCATTTTGTTTAAAAGTGCTGAAGAGAAAACTGTAAATATTTTGTAACGTGAAGAATTGATCTGACCCTTTTTCTTGAAACTGTTATATGAAACGGTGATACATATTATTAACAAAAATTCATATACAAGAGTCCACATGAACTCTTACATTTTTTATTTGGTAAATGATAAATATCATTTGATATTATGATTGAGCATCAAGTTTTAAGCATGATAGAAGAGATATTTTCAGTGGAATTTATTAATTTTCGTGTAATAGTAGTTGTTTTACCAACAAAAATAAAGTAATAAAATTTAAATTAAAATATCAGGCTTTCTAAAACTCCATTTTCTGTACTATTCTAATTAGAAATAGTATGGTTTTCACTATTTTGTACTAAACTACACTAAGATCTAAATGCTAAAATAGATATATGTACTAAATTATTATCGTGCTAAATCATGTCATTAAAAGAGTGTGAAATTCACATAGTATTATCTAAATAGAAAATCGTAAATGTAATATAAGTTAAAATGACAATGCGTATTTCAACAGCCTTTTTATATTGTACCTAATTAAAAATTACTAGAAAAAAATATTTGCAATTGGCATCTACTGATATATAAGCCGTCGAGTAAACAAGAGCCAAAACAATGTTTACTCTCTCACCTGTTTCGCAAACGTATTCATAATCTTATAATAATATTTTGTTATCTCATTTTTTACCAAGTTAAATTAATTTACATATCATGTTGGTATCTATTATTATTTTAAAAAAATTAATAATTTTTACTTGCATTTATCAGCCTTCTCACTTATATTCACTTTCAATAATATATCACAATTAAAAAATGAGATTGTAAAATATTATTTAGTGTAATTGTTCTTGTTATAGTGATTTGTCAGCTCTTCTTATCATTACATCGGTGGTGTACTTACGATACATCGTCGAAGGCTATTTACTGTTTGAATTGTAAATACATTAAAAGTCGCACAATCTTGCTGCTGTTTTCATTCTCCTATTTATAATAATATTATTATTATTAATTATATTTAATTATTACTATAGGATGTCTATAAAATAATATTTATTACATGAAATTTCTCTGAAACATTCGAGTACTAAAAATTAGAATCTCAAGTCAGTTATTGTTGTAATGTTTATTTTAAGAAGTATGTTCAAAAAATTTATCAAGAAAATTCCTTGCTATAAGAAAGTCAAAGAAATCCTAGAGTGTTTTTGAATATTGAGTGGCCAACTCGAATATTAGGTCTTATAAATGGTGTAGAACATGTGAAAAGGGCTAGTCTTTCATTAAAAATAAGACGTTTTGTAGTATGAATGTGAATGAAACTTTTGAATGTTACAAATGAAGTTGAAAGAATGACAAAATCATGAAAAACCATATATACTTTCAACATGGCTTGAAAATATAAATTGATTGCCATGTTGATGAGGTAGAAAATTAGAAGAAAGTCTTCCAACTACCGTGTAAAGGCTGTGCACGATGTCAGAATTTGAGAGAATATCGAGCGCCAGAGTATATGTATGGGCTCTGATGAAAAATGAGAAAAAATAATGTGTAATTAAGATATAGCCATAGAGGTAGCTCGCATGAGAAGCCTCCTTTCCACCTGTTGCGGCAAAAAAAAAGGAAAATGCGCTGCACTACGATATGCGAGGAAAAAATGAAAAAGCGCTCGCGGATGTTGTGTTTATACGTGTTTGTGTGTGTGTGTGGGCGTGCGTGTGATATGCCGGACCTGTCCCCATCGCCGCTGCCCTCGGCTTCGCCGTCGCTGCTCGCCGAACTCGGCTGCCTGCCACTCCGGCCACTAGACGCGTCGGTCGGTTGCTGCTCCGGCAGCACTTCTTCGCTCCTGTGAACTGTAAAGGACGACTTCCCCTTCTTTCCGAAACCGAGCCGTCGCTTGCGCCCTTCCTCGCCCACGCATGTACGACCAAGAAACACGTTGCGAGGTTAACGCATATAACAAGATTTACCATCAAACTTTCGCCTTTCTACCTTTTTCTTTTTCTTTCATCGCTTTATATCTATATTCATAAGTGCATTACGGCTATTGATACAAAAACTTTGTACTTTTTCTCCTATGCAGAACCTTTTGAAAGCTCAAGGACCCCGTCCGTTTTTCAGTTACTTTTTACACATAAATCGGCACTTATTTATATCCTATCTAAATAGAGATTTAGAAATAAAAGAAGTAAACTTCTTTTCTCCAAACTAATCGATGTCTCTTTGTTATTTAAAAAAAAAATTTCAAACAAAAGTAATTTTAATTTTAAACTAGTAGCCTATTCAGAAAGTAACAATATAAATATTATTTAATTCACATTTTAAAGAACTATGAATTGGAAATTTTCATTGAATTTAAAATACTTGCACTAAGTACTGGCCACGCGTTTCTGGACACACGCGTGAAAAAAGATACACGGAAAATTTTTTTTTTAAATAGATTTCAAAACTTTTGACAGATTTTACTTGGAACTATTAAAAATACTCATTTTGTACTAGAAAATTGTTTTTTTCTTGTTGCGAAAAAGTAATTTAAGAATTAGAAAACTTGCATTAACTTTGCCATAGTTTCAAATGCGATGGTATTATAAGAAATAGTTGCATCTTTAAACTTAAAACAGATTTTTCTTTTTAAAGTAAATTTTAAAATATAGTAAAAGTTTTAATAAAGCCGAAGATTAATATTTTACATAAGAAGTATTTTTCCATTAGTTTTTTATTCGACTAACCTGACTGACATTCAAACTTGAAATTTTTATAAGATTTGGCAGAATCGAAATTTTTTCCGTATACCTTCTTTATTAAAATGTCCGAAGACGCGTAACCAGTAGAGTACGTGGATTTAACAAATTCAACAATACATTTTTGGATCAAATTTTGTTGTATTGTATATTAGACAGTGCGACTCTATTCAACTGTATTCCAATTAACAAAATAGAAAGGGTTTTCAGTATGGTACAATCATAGTAATGAAAAAATAAGTATCGAAAAAGTATGCAAATCATTTTTTTACTATTACGCAATGAATTAATGAAAATAGATATCTACTGTTCCTATTAGTCACTACGTAGGTTTCTAAGTTTCTGAATGTATAGTATATAATATATAGATAATATATAGAAGAATTACTAAAAACGAGAACAGTGATTTATTTTAGAAAAATGAGATTAATAGATATACACAAATTAATATATTTTTACTCTCAAGAGTCAAAGTGAAGAAAAAAATCTTGCTACATTTTTTAAATTTTAAGCTATTAATCATTACGGGAATGTGGAAGGTTCGCAATAAATTTTAGAAGATGAAATTTTTGAGTTTTATAGCGAGTATTTTCACAAACAAACTTTGATAAATTTTGCTGTTCACTCATTTTACAAAATCTTAAAAGATTGTGCAACACAGTAGCAAGATTTATTGACCACGATACATACGTAATACACGGCAAATAAAATATCAATCTACTGCCTCCAAAATATTGAACAATAATTTTATTTTAATATTTCGATTTCGTTTCGGAGGGCTTCGTTCATTTTTTCTAATCATTTGAATCTCCATAGTATTACAGGAGTAAGATATGATAAGCACTGTTAATGTAGACATTTTCAGATCCGTTTCACATGTCTCGTAATTAAAAAATATTATAAAAGAATTTTAAAACTACATTCGATAAAGAATCGATTTATAGAAAAGTGTTTCTAAATATATATATATACGTGTTCTGAAGAAGATATCTGTTTCGTGAGCATTACCTGTTGCGGAAAGTTGACTTGTGCTGTTGCTCTTTTTGCCCATGCCTGGTTGGTATTGGACGGCGCTACCGCTACTACTACCGCTACCGCTTTTACTGCTTGGCGAACTTTTTCGACCACGTCTTTGGCTTTCCTCGACGTGTAGACCCACGGCTGTGTCGCTCAAGCTGCCGTCTATGTGAAATGCAAGCAATAGTAACTATACTTACGTACAGGTATCTTTCATCATTTATTCAACACTTGTAAACATATTTCTATTATTTTATCTTATTTACGGCCCGACTAATAAAAATTGAAAAAAAAAAATCTGCATCCAATCACTCAATACGTTGCTGTATTTTAATATTTCCTTTAATTGCATGAGAATTCACATTTTTCTAGTATACCTAAACATCAAATTCAAATGCAACATTAGAAGTCTGTTTTGAAATAAGCACTATTATGTATATATGAATTTTTTAACTTTTAGCATTAGCATTAATATTACCTGTTAAACATTAGAATCAGCCATAAGATCTAAATGTAATATAAACTTAAAAATTAAAAATTTATCAATGATTAATCAAAACGTTGTAATGTTGAAAAGTAAACGCAAAATATCTTTAAAAATAAATATCATTTATTTACAATGCTATAATTCGGATAAAATGCTTAGTTTGTGTCTGGATTACGCTTCTAGAAATAAATGCTGTGAAAATTAATGAAACTGTAGATCGAAGTAAAAGCGAAAAAACAAATTTCAGGTGAATCAAGTCCTGTTGGGATACAGATTTAGGATCGGTGCAGTAAAGCTGTTCAATAGTAAAGAAAATGTAATAAAATAAAGTAACGTTAGATGGAAAAAGTAAGGAGGGCAGAAAATTAATTGTACTCTTATAATTTCACATAAAATTTCCGCACGCACGCACGTACACAGACATAGCACTTTAATCTAAGCTAAGACTGCATAAGATTCGCATATTAAGATAAATTAAGACTATAACGACAGTAGTAGGATACCTCAAACAAGGCAAGACAAACAAATATCAAAGACAATGTTAAAGCCTATTGGATACATATTAATGAAATAAGATCGATTTCCCAATTCATCACTGGTGATGGCACCTTTCGAAAATTTAAAGCAACGTTTAGTTTTAAAAACAATTCAGCATGCACCTATAAAAAATAATATTGTAAATCTAGAGGACTGTGCTGAAGATAAACTAGTCAAAGTGAAGTAGAAAGAGTAGTAAGTGGAAAAAATTGCATTAAAACAGTGTAATAATACACTGAGAAAAATCATACAATATAAAAATTATTATAATACATATTACTATATGTATTATAATAATATACGTTGAGGCATACTTGCAATATCAAAATAATTACTACCTTTTATAGTAAAAATTCCTGTGTTTAGTAATTTTTACTATGTTCAAAGCAAAATTTTTACTATCAAACATAGTAATTATTTTGATATTGCAAGTATGTCTCGACGTTACTATGTATGAGTATTAGTATTTCATTTATTGTAAAAAGTAGTTTTACAAACTTAAACAGCAGATATAAAACATTTATAATTTAACAAGCCTATAGTATTTTGGAATACATCGTTACAACACCTTAATATAAAGCGGTTTTATTTAAAATTCAATGAAAGTCAATGAATATCACAGTTTAAACTTAAGGCTATATAATACTCAGTACCCTAGTGGAAATATCATTTGTTCAAAACTTGTTAAAACTGTTCAAAACTGTTTAAAATTGTTCAAAAGTACTTATTTTTGGACTTTAAAACAGTTTTGAACAGATTTAAACAGTTTTGAACAGTTTTAAACAGTTTTGAACAGTTTTAAACTGTTTTGAACAGTTTTAAACAGTTTTTAACGTTTGTATGAACATAGTATTAATCAACAAGATTTTTTTAGAGCAGTTTAAAACAGTTTTGAACAGTTATGAACGATTTTAAACAGTTTTGAACGGTTTTAAACAGTTTTAAACGGTTTTGAACATTTATGAACAGTTTTAAACAGTTTTGAACAATTTAAATTCTTAATTATTAATACTATTAATACTATTTTAAAACAAAAGTTCAAAACTGTTTAAAACTATTCAAAATTGTTCAATACCGTTTAAAACTGTTTAACACCTTTCATAACTGTTCAAAACTGTTTTAAACTGTTCCAAACAAATTCTTATTGATTAATACTGTTTTCACACAAATGTTCAAAACTGTTCAAAACAGTTTAAAACTGTTCAAAACTATTTTAAATAGCCAAAAATACGTACTTTTGAACAGTTTTAAACAGTTTTACTAAAAATAGTGATATCACAGATTGAAAATAGAGTAGAATAATTTAAAATGACCAAACATTAGATTGACTAGAATACGCGTATAATTATACCTAATAATTACATTATCTATCATAGAAGTTGTCAAAACGTTATTAAAGCCATGTACTATGTATTATAGTAATTTTTATGATACGATTTTTCTCAGTGTAGAAATTTAAAATGGAGTACAAGAAAGAAACGATAGTCATAGTTTTAACACAAACGTAAAAGCATAATGGAGAATAGAGTAAACAAACAAGAAAGAATAAGAAAATATGAGAATGTTTGCGATGCAGTATAAGTGATTCGGAACCCACTCTAAATCTATTGGCCTTCAGTAATGAATGCCGAAAAGATATAAGAAACAGGGTGATGTGAAATACCGACATAATTTTTGAACGTGTACATCTTATACAAATACTAATAGAATTACTCAAAAAAATGTTAGAGTATAGTATTTACATATACGGAGTGCCTGGCAATCCTGTTTTTCCAAAATGATACTTAGAAATTAATTAATTAAATAAAAACCACAATGCCGGTAAGTAGGAATCTGCATTTGTATAATTTTGATCTAGTTTTTAAACGAGCATATCTGATGGAAATGCTAATAAAGTAACTCAAAAAAATTCTGAGCATAGTATTTACATATATGGAGCGCCTGACAAAATTGTTTTTCTAAATAAATGTTCAAATATTAATTTATTAAATAATGAAATTGAGTTGATTTTGGACTTCACATCGCCTTAAAGAGATTTAAATGAGAAAAGATGTTTTATAAATAAAAATATCTGCGGTACGCTAACGCAAGATGCATCACAAAAAGTATTGAAGATAAAATACAAGAGCCAATCTTCTTGTTCATGCTGCTAGAATGTAACTTACCAACTTTATCGTCGGTGGGCGCATCAGCATTGCTGAAACTCCTGGTAAATTGGCCTCTTTTGATGCTGCCGTTACGCCTATCAGATTCGTCGTTCGGATACCTGCTGGGCTTCTCATATGAGCTGCTCTGGCTCGCGTAGTCACTGCATTCGGGCATAGAGGATGAGCGTCGATTATTGGTTCGGTCGTCGTCGTGTCGCGGTGGACGATGTGGATCATCGTCGTCCATTTGTATCCGCGACAAGCGGCGCCGCGTGGGGTCGCAATCGACGACGTTTTCGTAATCGCCGTTAGTTTTTGCAGCGGGGCGCAGTTGCATTTTCGTCACGTGGGCCAGAGACGGTGGTGGTGGTGATGGATTATCGTGGTGGTGGTAGTGGTGGTTATGATGATGGTCGTCGTAAGTGGTTGTGGTGGTAGTCCGCGGGTTTTTAGCAGTGTCGGAGGTAGCGGTTTGGGAATCAAAGAGATTTGAATTAGCGTTACCAGGGCGGGGTGCTCGGTCATGGGGCCTACGTGGATCGCACGGGCCAAATCCGCAGTTCTCGCTGCACTGACTCTCGCTCTCCATCGAATACTCGTAGTACTCAAGGGTGTCACTGATGGCCACATTTCTCTTGATGCTCGGCTGCTGTTGCCGCTGTTGTTGTTGCTGCGGGTACTGCTGTTGCTCCTGCTGGTACTGATGGTGGCGATACTCTTCTTGTTGCTGCTGATGCATTCGGTGCTCCTCGCTACTATCGAGTATATCGAACTCGCGAGCTTCTGGACAACTGCTGTTTCGTCTCCTATGTCTGTTCCTAGAGTCGCTGGATTCTCGCCTCTCGTTTCTTCGTTGTCTTGCACGTTCCATTTCTAACATTTCTTCTCGGCATTCGGGACAACTGTTTTTTCTTCTACTTCGCGGTCTAGTATATAGAAATTCTTCCGAGTCTTCGCGATTGTGCGTTCGATAAGTTCTGTATCTTGAATCGACGTTATACGCCGGTTCACCTCTTCGGCTTGTATATGTTCGGTCTATCACGGTTTCTACAGAACCGAATTCTTCATCCGACTGTAAAATATAATTAGTCCGCTCGTCGTCGTAGTATCTACGAACCGACGTATCTTCTATATACTTATCTACTTCTCTACTTTCTGGGCAGCTTGTGTTCCGCTTGCGTCGATTAATACGCCGCAAATTATCATCCAGTTTCGTAAAGCCGTAATCCTCATCGGAATGTAAAATTGGCGTTGATTCGGCGCGACCAAGTGTCATTCTTTTGTTCTCGTTTAAACTAGGCACAGCCAGCGTGCTGTCCCATGAGTAAGGCACATTTTCGTAAAAGGGTTCTGTCGCGATCATCGCCTCGCGACTACCTTCATCTCGTTGTCTCCACGAAGTGTCTGTGCAATCAGTGCATCTAACAGATTGTCGTTGGTAATCGGCGTAATTGCTTTTTCGTTGCTCGTTATCGTAATAAAAATCCGCGGTATTGTCGTAACCTTCGTCAACAACATTCCAATTGTCATAGACCGCATAATCTGTGTCGAGGTAGGAATCGTTGCTTTTGGTACGCCTTCGTGGTGGCAGACTACTCCTATCATCGTAACTCACGCCTGGTTCGTGCTGGCTACTCGATTCCAGGGGTGACTTACGCCACCGGGACAGTCGTTCGATTTCACTTTTGTAATTCGGAAGACATTGGGACGACATACCAATTTCATCGATACTGCAATAAATGTGGTCGTTCGCATCGGCGCGAGGGTTGTAGCCCACATTATCGATGCCGGCAGCCTTTGTTCTCTTCTCCGGTGACTTGAGCCAGCTTTCTTGACTCAGAAACTCGGGGTACTTTCGCTTACTGCTGTCCTCGCGCCGGGACGCGTATTCGTGGGGTAGATATATCTCAGTCTCTCCACAGCTGAGCTCAGAGTCATAACCGTACATAAATCTTTGGGACTCGTGTTGGCGCGCAAGAAGATTTTCGTGGTGAACGTCACAGTCGTTCCGTTCGTTACTGTCGTCGTAGTCATCGTCGATCACGAGTGAAGCCGTGCCCAGATCTTTTCGCCTGGCTTTTCTCTTTTTGAGATCGCGGATGAGTTTGCCGTCGCCATTAGAGTCGTAGTACGATTTGCTCTGGTCGCCGAGAGCCGGTATTTTGTCCCCGTAGCCTTCGTCACTGAGCGACATATTCTTTTTTATTTTCTCCCGGGCGGTTTGCAAACTGTCGTCGCTGAATATGTTTGCCGAGATGCTCTCGTACTCAAAACTCCGGCTCCTGCGCGACATGAGTCCATGGCCAAACTGTCCGTGGGCTCGTCCCGTCGTCGTTGCATAGTCATTGTTGCAAGCGATATCGTAATCGAAGCTTCGTGCCTTGGAGGAAAGGAGGGATCTACGCATGCTCGATTGGTGGATGGTCGGATAGTCGAGGCGAGGAGAAGTCCAACTGGAGAAGAGATTCTTCCTCTTACACGCGAGGTTGGCACTGGTGAAGGTCACGGGCCTCGCACTGGCGCCGGTGCGCGTGCTGCGGTCCTGCCAGCTTCGTGACCGTCTGTGGGAGGTCACGAATCGTGGAAGAAAGGGCTCGTAGGGCGGTGAGGAGCTCGAGGAGGCGAGCTTGATGTCACCGTAGCGGCGATTCTTCGCCCGGAACTTGTCGATGAGCCGCTTGTTGAAGTTGACGCTCAGGCAGTCCTCGACGTAGATCTCGGGTATCCGGCCCTTGCGGCCCCGAGTCTGGGTAAGCAGCTCCGGCTTGAGGAGGAAGCCCTCGCTGACGGTATACTCGCTGGTCTCGGGGCTGTAGTAGCGCAGCACGCTCTCGTCGACGGTTTGAGAGCGTGTGAAGGGAGCGCGCATCCTCTTGCAAAGCGAGCGCATGACTGCGGACTTGCTCCGTACGAGGGGATTGTGGTGCGGGGGAGGATGGTAGTTGTGCTTGCTGTTGGGATGATAGTTGCTCCTAGGCTTACAGGGATTGTTACTTGGGCAATGGCATTCACTGCAGGGTACCCTAAGTCGGTGCTTGCGCCTAGAGCGCCTAGGGGGTAGGGGCATCGGGGATACGACACCGGGTATAAAAACGTTTTTAACTGTCGGTCTGCAAACAATTTTTTTCATATAGAGTTGCACCATTCCTTATTTATTATACGTACATTATATTACAGCGTTTTTTATTTTGTTTTTATTGTTAAACATTGCTTGTTCTTGTTGTTATATTGTTGCTGTTGTTTATGTTGTTCTTGTTACTGTTGCATGTTACTGCTGTTCATTTCTCTTATCATTGTCTTTGTTGCTTTGTCTTTGGTTTTTGTGATGAGAAACATGTGTTTTGAGGGTTTTTTGACTTTTCGAGGGGGCCCCATTCTTTTTCTCAGCTTTTTGCTCCAAGCATAAGTCAGTTAATGAGGTATGCTCTAGACGCTTATGGTCGATCGAACGAACTAACCTTTAATGGCTATCACGCTCATTTGGGTTTTACGATCACCGTGTCCGAATGACTATTGAGAGTAACAAGTCAAATTAATGTGAATTGCGAAAGCTGTGCAGTTGCAGTGAGGTACATGACGCGATTAAAAGAAAAACATCAACGCGAATCCGATTATTGCCGTTCAACCGACACTGCTCACCGATTTTATATCTGATTTTTCAGAATGGGACGCTCTTTGAAATGTTTTTTTTTGTTTATATTTTCAAATCACCGTTAAATGGACATTGGCGTAGTGCATTAGGAGGTGCATGTACATAATCTAATTTCTAAGTGTCTAACCTAGTTCGGGGACGTCAGTCGCAAGAAGTCACTAACACTGAAAAGGGCAGGGGAAAGCAGATTAAGCAGGCAGGGTGGCGCGAGCTCAATTCTAACGTCATACTATAACTAAGTCTACGGAGAGAGATCAATCCACAATGTCCATTTAACTGAGGGATTTTTTTCCGAAGCAAACTCGAGCTATCAGACTTGTCTCAGTGTGACGCGCGTACACATACATACTTATCAACATCGCATTTTATTCTGTCGAAAAAGTCATTAAGTGACGGAAGCAACGGCAGTGCAATAAATGGAAAAATTATCTATGATAGGTCAGTATTCGACCTTTTAAGTGCTAAAAATAAACTAATGGTAAAAAATCAACTAGTCTGAGAGCTGTTTACTTTTGTTTATTTCAAAAATATATTTATATTTTTGTGAATTTTGTACGATGAGCAATCGATGGATGATTTATATTTTATATATATAATATATATATAAAAAGAGTGTGCGTAAGTAAAGATAATACTCACATCAATCCCCTAGAGCCACGTGGTCGTTCAGATTGTGTGCTAAAGGCACTGCTCGTCACTGAGGCAAGACTCTCCATATCAGAATCGCCAAGATCTGCCAGTACGTCCTTCTCTGGACTAATGCGACCTCTCCGTGATCTGTGCATTCTGTGAACGTGACTATGTGAAAGTGAATGTGGTTCGTGTCCCATCGATGGCAAATCCGAGTCTGATAGACCACTGTATCGCCTATCCCAGCCTATGAATTATAATACCGTTTTACATACGTTCTAATAAAAAGTAGAATTTTTTTTTGCTCCACTACTGAATTTTAAACGATATTATTTTAAATATTCTTATAAGTTCATAAATACCGATTCCACTTCTATAAATCGAATGCATTGGCCGGTTTCGATGTCTGATAAATCTTGCTCTTTCCTCGAGATCTTGAGCAACGCGTTCTTTAAGGGCAGTCATGTTGGCTGGTACTTGAGGCAGTTGGCGCTTTTTAGGCGAACCCGTGGGGGTAGCCGTTGCTGACCTCGATCCAAATCTATAAAATATTACGTATTTTATAATATCTTTCCCGATAAAGCAATCTAACATGACATCATATAGTCAAAAACTAGTTTACAACTCCATCAGTTCGGTTTAGCTCAAGCTTTGAAACCCTACGCTTCTATATGCTTTATTTCCTTCTTTTATAGGTAGGCCCTCTGGACTTAAAAGAGGAACAGACAAAGAATGAGAACAACATGTGTTGTTATATCTATAAATACCGCTTATATATTATCACACCATATGTGTGTGTATATGTGTGAGTGTATGTGTATATGTGCGCGTGTGTATGTATGTGAGTGTATGTGTGTGTGTGTGTGTATATATGAGCAATTCTCAGGATTTTCTGCAAAAAAGAGGGTCAAAAAAAAAAAATTAAAAAAATTTTGAGGCATACTTCCGTTATAAGTTTTTTCTCGTGCTGTAGGTCATATAGTATACGAGAAAATTTTTGAACAGTCGAAAACGGTCTTGTGACACCGTTTTAGAAAAAAATCCATTTTTCTTATGGAAATTTAACATGGGAAAAATGGACGAAAAGTAGTCACTGATAATGAGCCAATAGTAAGCTTTTAAATATGCCAACAAATATTCCAAAAAAGCGATTAAAGTAGATGAAAAGAGCTTTAATTTAAGCTAAAGATCGTTAAAATCGGTCGGTTCTGCGCAAAGTTACGTACATTTAAAAATCGCGAAAAATTACCAAAAATGAGCGATTTTTCCCGAATCCACGTAATTTAATCACGTTAATGCAGAATATAAATAGCTATAATCTGTAAAAATTTCAATTATGTCGACTAGTTTTTGAGTAGAAAATCGAAAATTGAAAAAAAGAGTTTTCTATGTCCAACGATTACGGGAGTAAAATTAATCGCTTTGAAATTTTTTTAGGGTCAGATTTTGGATATCTTTCGGCTGAGTTTTTTGGGCAAAAGGATTGGTCCATAAATTTAAGGAGGTACATAAGGGATACGAAGATGCAGAGATCTTAATGAAATTTTATTCTTTGAATTATACGGCTCGCACGATTTTTCTCCATATGTATTATCGCGCATATTTTGAAAATATTTGATTCGAAAGTTTGCAGGTTGTACACGGGCTCGATCTTATGGGACTCGGTCAAAAACAGTTGATTGACATAGAGTGCGATGTTGTAAAAATGTAGAAAGAGCAATAACTCATAGGGGGGCGGGGCTGCACCCCCCCCCCCCCGCCTATACAAAACCTTTGTTTTTACATATATTATTATTATACTAATATATTATTTTAATTATAATTCAGTTTTTCCCAAAACCGCTTTTGTGTAATCAATATTTCTGTATGAAATCAAATCCTGTTGAGTTATAAACGGAAATCGACTATTTCGATTTTCGCTCGTGTATTTAGGCATTAAAAATCATTTTTATAGGTCTAGCTCGTTAGAAATTGATTATGCAAAAAATGTCCAAGGAGACAAAGTTTTGTTTTGATATTATCTATCACTTTTGTATTTAATATTTATGTGTAAATCGATATGTCTACCAGTTAAGTGCGAAAAGCGTCATTTTTTGACAAATTTGGGAGTTTTGACATATAACTTTGAAGGATGCTATTGTACGGAAAAAGTTACAATAGAAAAAATATGTATTTCAATTCTACCTACCACTTTTGTTAACAACATTTTCGTGTGAAATCACATCCCTGCAAGTTATACTCAAAAAACGATTTTTTATAATTTTTAAATGTGCTCCCATTTTTAGAATTTAAGATGGATTTGTTTGTATATAGAACCACAGCCTTCGTATAATGTGATGAGTAATCTTCGCGAACCTGAGCTCGATCATTCGAAATCTCTTTGAGTTATCAGTGGCACTTGATTACATACATCCATACATACATCGCCAAAAATGCTCTAACAGGGTTTTTAACAACCCAAAACATATTTTGGCGCTTTAAAATGTTGGTTTTCGAGGTGATACATTTTTCTCGGTGGTGAAACTATAAAGCTCTCCCGAGTAGCCATTCTGCCTAACCTTATTGATTTTAAAAGTATAACAGCGATTCATTAACAGCTAAGAATTGATTACTTTACAGTAAAGATTCGTACCGTTTACCATAAAACGAGTCCGAGTATTAACAGTTAATGAATATTCCTTAACTCTTAAAGAATGTTCATTTGAGTCAAACGTAATGAGAAACTTGCTTCGCAAATGAATTGCGCATTTCTCTCAAATAATCCTTTCTATCAGTGATATGTGGTCTAGGCAATATATGTGTAAAAGTTCATCAAGAAACTATGATTTGAAGTAAAGGTTATTTAGTAATTTTAAAAGGTTTTGAATTTAATATTATAATGAATTATTTCATTAATTTTTTATATATAATTTAAAAATTAAATCATACCTGTTATTTTATTCATATTTTATACATAATTTAAAAATTAAATCACACCTGTTATTTTATTCGACTTTTATACATAATTTAAAAATCTATACTTTTTAATCTTCATAAATGAATGTAATTAGAATTATGTCATAAATTGGTGCAATAATTTTAAATTTTGGGATTAAAAATTAATTAAAGGAATCAGTAAATTAAGTTTGAGGAAGCCATGTGCCAATGAAATGGCAGCGGTTTTTTCTATTCTATTGTAAGATTTTTCATTTTTTCTAATTTTTTCAAAAATATATTGATTCCAATCCATTCATAAATTCTATTGACGTATAAATATTGACAGTTTAAAATATTTGATAATAGAAATTAAATTTTTTCAAATTTATTAACTTATATTAAAATGTTAGTTTTTTGTTTCTATGTGTGCATACACATTACAGGTGATAACTTTTGAACCGATCGACCGATTTACATCGGAAAAGGCTTATTCTCTTCGTTTCGGAGGAGAATAGAGAGAGCATAACCTACTTTTTGATTTTACCGATTTTTTTTTTTTATAACCAAAAAACGATATTGAATTTTTCGTTTTTTTGATTTTTTAATTTGTTTCAGCCAGTATTACTTGACAAACTAAATTTTTATTAAAAGGTCTTTAAATTACCTACAATTTATTTTTTTTAATTTAAATTATCTCTAGCCTGTCATTTGTTATTAATGAAAATATGGTTTATATTTCTTTAAGTAATATCTCAAAACTTTTTCATTTTTCCACTCAAAATTTTTACCACTTATTACAATTATCGAGTACAAAATTATATTAAAATTTCAAGAGGTTATGTTGATTTGTTTCAGAGAAAAAAATTATTTTTGAAAACAAGTGCGTTTTCTTTCGTTAACGATATCAGGAGTAAAAGTCAATGAATCGTTTTGAAATTTGGCAAAGAATTAGCTTCTTTTATATCTGAGGATTCAGTTCTTTGCCGAAAAAAATTTGACCGTTGTGACCAAAGATATTTGAGGTTAAAGTTTTTTTATAAATTTCTTATATTTGCATTTTTAAGAAGAATATGCGATTGATTGACTCAATATTTTTACCACTTATTACACTTATCGAGTACAACATTGTGTTAAAATTTCAAGAGGTTATGTTGGTCAAAAATTTTTTACTCATTCCAAATTAGCCCCGAAACACAAATATATAGTTTTAGAGCAAAATATGCAATAGTTCTATTTAATTTGTGTATTATATATAAATAAAATAATTATTATGTACTAGGGCATATCCCCGAGAAAGTAATTTCAGATTGAGTCCCGCGGCAACGTGTACTAGGACAAAGATAATAATTGACTTTCAAAATATGAATTTCGTAAAAATTTCACAAAAATATTTCATAAAAATATCGATTCTTAAATATGAAAAAAACTACCTCTCTGTTAAATTTCAAAACGATTCATTGTCTTTTGTTAAGAAATATAACTTAGTTATTATATTTGTATGATTGTTACAATGATGGATTAACTTTAAAACAATAAGTCGAGCAGGATAGTAGTTAAATACCTGTTTCAAAACAAATATTTATTAGATTATTGCCAATACATACTTTTCTTTCTCAAACTAATGTATTTCTTTAAAATTTTTTATAACAATAATTAATTGTTTGTATAGGATACATAAATGAAAAAACAAAAAAGATATTTTTTATATTCAATCAAATTCTTTAACAAACAACAAAGAACCACAAAGAAAACAGTTTTATTTATTAATAAAGTTTTGTTGTGAAAAATTTACTTTTGTTTTTAAAATTTAAAAAATGGAATCGATAAATTAGTTTGAGGAAACATCTTGCCAATGAATTGGCAACGGTTTTTTATTGTTTGGGTCTTAAAATCTGAGTTTTAAAGAAAAAACTTCGTTCTCAAAAATATTAATCTGATAAATAATGGGTAATTTTGGAAAATTGAGTAAATTAAAAAAAAAAATCAGTTGCTGTTAAGCTATATATATATATATTCGTAAGCAGACTATAATATTTTGTTAAAAGGAAAAGTGATGTTTTATAAGGTAATATGTACGTGTCAAACCTCGCCGACATATATCCAGATGAGTAGGGTATGGATCTGTGGTCCGGTGGCGAGAGAGACCGATGGCCAGTGGGACTCTGTGATCTCCCTCGATAGCGCAGTAGAGGCGAGTGAGAGTCCATTGGTGCAGCGCTGTGGGATCTGTGACCAATTATTGCCGCTCGATGTGACTCATCCTGTAAAACCAACTTAATTTTCATACTGTGCCCTTGTAACTTTTCAAATACTACTTCTTAAATCTCATTTTTCTCGTGTGGAGAATTACAAAATTTCTCGGCAAAGCAATGAATAAAAAATTAAAAAAGAAAAACGTCTTTGAAGCTTTAGAGTAAATAGCGTAATATTTGTCAATTGACAAATGCATTTAAAGGCAAATAATTCGAATTGAAAAGCTCAAAGACCATTCGATACTATTGTTTTTGAAACGTCCAATTTGTATCAATTGGCGAGATTCCTTTGTCCCGTGAGCATTAAGTACTTAATCTTTGATGTAGCATTGGATTATCAGGAAAATTTCGGATATTAACCTTAAGATAATGATGGTATCCAGAAATGGAAGAAGGTTGTTCACGTGAACTCATAAGAGCGGCACGCTTTCGGCCCTGCGGTGACATGTCCCTGCGACTGCGATGCTCCCCGTCGACGCACAGTTCCTTTTCCGGTGGCGGGCTCGAATAGTGGCTGCTCCACCGATCGTAAAGTTTCAAATTGATTAGTTGAGGCTTTCTTCTTGCGCTCTCTCTCTCTCTCTCTCTCTCTCTCTCTCTCTCTCTCTCTTGAACACACGCTCACGTCATCTCTTTTTCTTACTTTCATTCTTAACGTTTACATGGGCACGAGTGGAAATGAATTGACATCGAAGAATGAAAAATCGCACACATAGAATTTTTCGCATCAACGTACTAGTAGCTTATTTATGCAAAGGGGCAGCAACAACGTTGTTTTGACTTTTAAGGAAAAATACTGATCTCTATTACATTTATGTTAACAATTTTAACGAATCCAATTAGAGTAGTTGATATTAATATTTCAATTACCACGTATGTCCGTTATAATATTTTTAAATAATTGGAAATATAATAACTATACGAGAGAGAGAGGCCAATGAGATAACAGAATATCTTAAAGTAAGGATTTCGCGTTGTTAATATTTTTGTCAAGTCACACTGATCAAATAATAATTATATTTAAAATGCTGTTTAATGTATATTATGATTATGATGTAATTAACAACAACGGTATGCTTCATTGTCATTTAAAGGATCTTTGCGCGCAAGTTTTAGCATTCCTGTAATGGGTACAAAATACAACGCAGCCTTTTCTAAATCATAAGCCCATCTACGAAGCCATGTTTTTCGCACAATCTCTACATAAATATTGTAATTGATGTAATGCATGTAAAACAATGGCGTAACGTTCAAAATATTCGTTGTATATTACAGTAGTAATTTAGAATGTTAGTCAAGTATGCTTCACTTTTAGCTGATGCTAAGACGTTTTTTTACTGTACTTTTTTTTTCATTGATACTTGAACAAAATATACTTATAACGCAAATCGATATGCTTTTTGTTCAAATATCCATTTATTATATTTATTAAATGCGAATAAATCATGTTTGTGGATTTGTGCTAAATATGTTAAAATAGACTAAAAGCAAATAAAAATAGGCAAATTCCAGTAAATAGATAACTGCGTGAATAATGAAAGAAAAATAGTAGAATAAATAATCGTACCGCTTATAATTTGGCGGAGTATTATGAAACCTAAAAAGTAAATAAAGTATCATGGAATTAAAATAAAATTGAAGTCAATTGACAATTGCAATTTCGATTATTATAAAACATTAACTTTTTCTCTTGTGCAGAAATCAGCTATTATAAGTTAATGTGATTAATTAATTAAGACAGTTTAAACAAAATATCAGAAACCGTATTTACCCTTGCGTTGTTTATTAAAAATCGTCATATTGATTTTCCAGAATATTATAAGATATTGTATTTCCGAAATAGAACTATAGACTAGCAGATTTTTAAACCGAACAGAAGCGACTGAAGTGTAAGAAAGTTTAACATCACGACAGCATTTTGTCGAAACAATACTGAAATGAACGAAAAGAAAAGAAAAATGTAAAATTGGAAAAGAAGAGTGATGTGAAGGTAAAGAGATGAGTCAAGATAGAAAATTGAATGATGGAAGCCACCAGTTCTGAAATAGATGTAGAAGAAGGATATACGAAGACCGAAGAGAAAGAAAGTATAAGAAAGAGAGATTGGAATAGATGGGAGCGATATACGCGAGAACAAGTGATACTACCCGACGAGTCGTCGGCCATCCACTTGCGCGTACCTTATAATAAGCAACGCGCCGGTGGCAGCGGTGGCAGCGCAGGCTACGGATTTATCAGTGAACTGCGCGAAACCCACTTAAGTTATCCCATTAGACCATATTGAACGTTTTATTAAATATGTGCAGATAGGGTCGCTATATAGGTTAGTGCGATATATCGTTGCGCTCGCCCGCTCGTGAGCTCAGAAGCGTGGAGAGAGAGACAGAGAGAGAGAGAGAGAGAGAGAGAGAGAGAGAGAGAGAGAGAGAGGCGGGGGTGAGAGAGCCAGAAGCTGGCCAAGAGAGAGAAGGGGAGCAAAGCAGAGAGGTTGTGTTACGTTAGGTTAGGTCGGCTACGGCGCATTCATTTTGCCGCATCGTCGTACTTCGGAGTATATGCAGCCAGGCGTGCGCGCGCGTATCGCACACCACGTACCGCGTATACCGGACAGAAAATGCACTCGTTAGTTTTCACTCGCGCTCGCCAACTTACCCTATCTACCAAGCATATCACGATTTTCGCGCTTTTCATAGCTACCACGCTTCAGGAGACACACACACACCCACGCACACGTGATGATTCACCCCCTAGGAAATGACACGTGCAAAATGCACTGCACGCTTGCACGCTTTTTCGAACACACTTATGAGAGCCAAGAGACTACGTGCCGCGAGTGAGGACATTCGCGCTTATGCGTTTCAATATCGACGAATAAACTTTGTCATTTTATTGGACTCCACGCATTACACTTGAATAACATTGCGCACATGAGGTCACGAAAATAACGTTGTTCACCGGCCGTTATCCACATGTTGTCAATGTATGTACCACATAACAAGATTGGCTACTGAGACGAGAGCTTGATCGAATTCAGACGTCAAGTTGAAGCGCGAATGAGGAAGCGCAACGAGGATTTTCCAGCGGTGAGTTCTGCCTAATAAAAACACATTCCGAGAGGCGCGCGAGCGCTTACGACAGCCGCACGAATTAATCCAGCGATTAAGAGCAATGCACTCACAAGTAATAAGAGGACGTCATTGGATTAGAAAATTGAGTGAAGGCACACATTTTCGCACATCGAGAGAATCGAGCCGTGGGGGACTCTACTGGACGGTATATCGCGCGGAGAGGGCTGAACGCACACAGTCCGCAGCCAAGGATGGTCGCAAGCCAACTGCTATGTCAATTGGCTTGTTGCCCAGTTTTATAACTTGGCTTGCACACTCCGCACTCTCTCCCTCTCTCCCTTGTCTCTCGCTCTCTCTTACATCCAACCCCTACCCCTCGAGTCCGTCCTATACCCCTCTCTTCTACCGACTCTCCTTCTTTCTTCCTCTCTTTCACTTTTTCGCTCTTTTTCACTCCTCTTCTTCTTAGACACTTTTATGTAGTACACGTCGAACGCGGAACAGAGACTTACGTCAGAATGACAATGTCGTGACTGCTGTAACGATCTTACGCACTATCAAAGGAAGAATTGACTGAGCGGGAATGGATAATTTTGTGATGGACGTTTAAAGAAACCCGTTTGCGATCCGTCGAACTACATAAAACTTATTAAATATAAATATACGAGGGTCATTTGATAAGTACCTAGCCTACAAATGAAAACACCAAAATTTTACAAAAAATAAAATTTATTTTTCAATGTAGTCTCCTTTTAGTTGAATACACTTGGTCCAGCGGTGTTCCAATTTTTTTAACCCCGTTGAAAAAAATGTTTTCTCTTGGTTTGCAAAATAGGCCTCCGTGGCGGCGATTATTTCGTTATTGGAGTGGAATCTCTTCCCGGCGAGCGAATTTTTTAGGTTCGGAAACAAAAAAAAGTCGCACGGAGCCAAATCTGGAGAATACGGTGGATGGGGCAGCAGTTCGTAGCGTAATTCGACCAATTTAGCCGTGGCGAGTGCAGAAGTGTGAGCCGGTGCATTATCGTGGTGGAAAAGCACTTTCTTTTTAGACAAATGGGGCAGTTTTTCTTCTAACACGGCGTCAAATCGGCTCAATAGTTCGGCGTAGTACTGTCCTGTGACCGTTTTGCCCTTCTCCAGATAGTCAATAAAAATCACACCTTGAGAATCCCAGAAAACAGTGGCCATCACCTTTCCGGCCGACGGAACCGTCTTCGCCTTCTTCGGAGCAGGTTCACCGGGTAAGGTCCACTGTTTTGACTGCTCCTTGGTCTCTGGAGTGTAGTAGTGAATCCATGTTTCGTCGACGGTCACGTAACGACGCAAAAACTCTTTTGGATTGTGATTAAACAGCTCCAAACACTGCTCTGAACTGGTCACACGGATGCGCTTGTTGTCTGCAGTCAGCAAACGCGGCACCCACCTTGCTGACAGCTTCCTCATGCCTAAAATCTCATGTAGGATATGCCACACGCGTTCTTCTGAGATGCCTACTATCGCAGCTATCTCGTGCACCTTTAATCGGCGGTCTGACAAAACGATATCGTGTATTTTTGTCACGTTCTCTTCCGTAGTGGCTGTTTTCGGAGCACCTGGGCGTGGATCATCAAAAACCGACGTACGAAAAGCATCCCCATACACTGCATCCAAGCGTTCTTTAATTTCACTGCGCGATTTCCCTTCCAAAAACAAGAATCGAATCACCGACCGATATTGTTCTTTCTCCATTTTTTCAAAAATCAACGGACACATTTGCTTTCACACGCTCTCAAAAATAAACTACAACTCCGATCCGGCTGAAATTTCGTCTGTAACCGTTTACAGGAAGATACTGCACTGTAGTGTATTTCTGGTGCGATAGTGGCACCATCTGGCGGTGAGGCTAGGTACTTGTCAAATGACCCTCGTATTAATCTTTTTTCCTCTTATCTTATAACAATTATTCATATCTATAATTGCTGTTTATTGTAGTGAAGAATCGAAATTTCTTTCATTATAAACTTTGTACAAACAAAGAAGATCCCTGATTAAAAAAACCCATTCATTCCTTTAAAAAGCTGTTAGTTGAATCGACTTTAATGAGGATTTTTTACTGACTTAATACATGGACTATATAGGGAATTTAATAGGATCCAATAGGATTTAATATTTTTTTTTAATCAGGGATAAGAGGGAAAAAGATTTTAGAAAAATATATTTTATTAGATTAAAGAGAAAAGAACCTCCAAGTCCCTAGTAAAGTTAGTTTATAAATTTTCTTTCAATTTTTGACTAAAGTAAGTAAACATTTGTAATATAAAAATATACATATCAATGTGTTTGTTTTTTCTCTATTTACTCTAGCATTTATCGATTTGTCTAATTTAGGCTTAAAAAAAAGTAATAACAAATGTTAATAATATATTTAGTGAAAATTCATTACTAAATATAAATTATAACTAAACATGAAGCAAAGTGGAACAAAAAAATTTTTTCATATTTGCTTTCTTTACTCAAAAATTGAAAAAATTGATAAATTCGCTTTGCCGGGATCGCGAGGGTTAGAACAGCCTTTAATTGAGACTTGAAAAAAATGATTATTTTAATGGAAATCGCTAATAAAATATCGTGCTGTATATTGCATTGTTATAGAAAGACTAATAATAATGAAAAAAAAGATTATTATATTTTTGTCAAATTATCTTTTAAAAAATCTTAGGAAAGTAATTTTCAGGAAATTAATATTCGGAAAAAATGTTGCGTGTAGATGTTGTTGCCTAATATAAATTTTAAAAATGGTTTCAATCGATTTTAACGATTAAAAGCTCTATTTTATCTTTCTCGAACAATATTGTAGTTGCATTTGAAAAAAACAGAAAATTTTCTGTCATACTTCTGCCTTTAATCATAATAGAGTTATTTTTTGAAAATTTTAGAATAATTGATAGATAAACGGATAGGTTAATAAAGAATACAATGCAACTTTATCGTAAATAGACATAATACCCTGCACAAGAGAAAAGAATCTTTATATGATTCGTAATACTAGATAAGTAATTTTCTATTTCAAAGAGTAAAATTATTTGTTTTTGTATTTCAATATCAACTTCAAATAAAAATATTATTTTAATTACTTATAAAGCCCATTCTGTTTTGAAAGTCTATACCTACTTGAATAATAGATGTTTTTCGAATGTTTCTTGGCCATCCCCCTGCTGGAAATCGTCCATTTTTCTCCCATTTGTGAAACGATTTTTCGAACATTTTCTAGCCATTTTATGGCGAGTTGACCGAAATCGTCGTAAAATGGCTAGAAAATGTTCGAAAAATCGTTTCACAAATGGGAGAAAAACGGACGATTTCCAGTAGTGATTAATCGGTTTTATTATAATTTATACAGTTCAAGCCAAATTTACAGTATCGTTTAAAATTTTGTTTCGTTAGTTTTATTATCTTAACGCATTTAATTGTAGAGATTGTATTAGAGGTGTACAAACAGGTACCTTGCATTGTTTTTATTAATAGTACAGTATTCTACTATATTAATAAATAATTATTGACTAAATTCAATCATAGTAAAATAAATGTATCGTATAGTAGGAGAAGATTAAACGAAACACCAACGAAATTAATACAGGTCACTAGTTTCCAATTAGTAATACTAGAAGTTTTAAAACTGAAATATTTTCGTTGTAAGCGCAATAATAATTGTATTCTGTAGTTTTGATTTGACTTTCGCGAAATAATAAATTTGAAAAATAACAAATAACTGAATAAATGCAATACTTTCTGTGTAGAAGTTTTAAAGCTTCGTAATTGTTTGATTCACACACATACGTGCGAGTGCGCACGATAATGGGCAAAATGTGACATTTCTCACCTGGACGAACTACCGATACTACTAACACTCGCTCCATCAGCCGTTCTTCTGTGTTCCCTTGAGCCATCGCAGTCGGTAATGTCGCACTCCGACGTATCAGAGTCGCTCAGTCTCGAAGTTGTTGATGGAGGGCTCAGATGACAATCGCCGGGTGTTGTTACGACATCGTCCGTTGTATCTTGGTAATACCTATTACACAAATATAGTTAATTATTAAATTTTATAACGGCAAACAAGTTTTCATTTCACTTTCAACATATGCGGAATATTTCAAGCATTCAAAGTGATACAGTAACATATTGCCATTGATATTTTATTCATTTTTTATTATTCTAGAAAGCTCTTCGGAAAAAGGCTATTTATTTTTTCCCTTTGGATCCGTCTGAGGAATACATGCTTAATAATCCAAGTCATTTTATTCATTTGATGTTTTTAATACTAGCAAAATCCAAACGCGCTGCGCGCGTACTATTTTGTTTTTTAGGTTATGAATATATAATTTTTCATTATGATTTCATTTTAATAGGATAATCAGATCATTTTTCAACAAAATTAATCTTTTTATTCTAATTTGATTTAATTAAATAGTTTTAAATAGCTAAGAATAAAAATTCAATTTCAAAAATATTCAAATGTAGCGGAAGTAGAGAATTTTCGCACCTATTCCTTACAGATCAATCAAAACCACTCTTTAAGTGCTTCACAACATCCGGCCATCATTTTTTTAAGAGAAGATTTGGCTTTCAAAATTATCCATCTTATTTTTTTGGTGGTTTCTACGCAGCCTACCGGCCTAGCGCGCACCTTTATTTCCCTCTACCTATTATTACACATAAACTATACATTTATCATTAGGACTTCTTCCTATAAACTGTTTTCTCTACCTCATCCATCTGGCATTCGCCCAGGGTTGTGTCTGTGGGGCGGCGAAAACCTATCCCTACTGAAAAATCTCAGATGAGATTTCATGTTATTTCTTGTGTCAATTTTTCACCTGAAATTCTGCTACAAATGCTGCGGAAAACCTACGTAAATAGAAAATCAGGTTTTTCAGTATTGGAAATCGCCTGTTAGGATGTTTTACCCCCTAGATGAACTAAAAAATGCACGTTTAGAAACATTTTACACAATTTTCTATTTTTTACAAATTTGATACATGAGATCTCAGATGATTTCTCTTCTGAGATATCAGGTGAGATCTGATGTACCCAATTTGTAATAATTGAAAAATTGTGCAAAATGCTTCTAAACATGCATTTTTAGTTCATCTAGGGGGTAGAACATCCTAACAGGCGATTTCCAATACTGAAGAACCTCAGTTTCTATACCTAGGTTTTCCGCAGCATCTGGAGTAGAATCTCACCCTACTAAAAAATCTCACGTGAGATCTCACGCCAAAATCTCATCTGGAATTCTGGACCGCGAGCTGCTAAAATTCCTTCGATGATAAAAAATCAGTTTCAGGGAATTAGGAGTCGCCTATTAGGTTACGCCACCCTCCAGATAAGTTAAACAATCTACGTTTTGAAGCGTTTTAGCCATTTTTTTACATTTTTAGAAATTTTACACATGAGATCTCACATGAGATCTCACGTGAGATCTCACGTGGAATCTCATGTTTCAAATTTCTCACGTGAAATCTCACGTGAGATCTCACGTGAGATCTCATGTGTAAAATTTCTAAAAATGTAAAAAATGGCTAAATCGCTTCAAAACATAGATTTTTGAACTTATCTGGGGGGTGGCGTAACCTAATAGGCGACTCCTAATTCCCAGAAACTGACTTTTCATCATTAAAGAGATTTTAGCAGCTCGCGGACCAGAATTCCAGATGAGATTTTGGCGTGAGATCTCACATGAGATGTGATTTTTCAGTAGGACAGGTGAGAAATTGACACAAGAAATGACAAGATCTCACCTGAGAAGTCACCTGAGATTTCAGCTGAGATTTTTTCGTAGGAATGCGAAAAACAACGTGGGATAAATCCTCATTAGGACCCCCCACCCCTCGGTTGGTCAGTATATTGTAATAATTCAGTTGGGATGTCTAGGTCACATTCCGTATGCTTAGGCACCGAAACTGTATTTATGCACACATCCCGCTCAATTTGTCAGAAGACAATTCAACACAAAAACGCGCTCATCCATCCAATACTGCTTATTCTCAGTGATCGGTTAAGGTGGCAACTACGCTTCCTGCCAAACTGTCGTTAATTGTCCATCTAATTACTCAGCGATACATATTTTGAAACTTAAATTTTAGAAAACCGAATCAGTACAATGATTTGAATTTTTAGCGTGAATTCCCCACATGAATCTGGAAGGAAATATGTAGACCTTTTTTCGAAGAAATTTCTAGAATTATTAAAAATAAATTAAATGTTAATGGTGGTATGATAGGTACCCAAGCTGCTATTAAACATTCCTTTAAAATCTGTTTGTTAATGTCATTGTTACCTAGGTGGGGAGCCTAGTACAAAATGGGGATAGAGAAAGGGATTTCCGCCAGCCCGTCTTTGTTAACATGCGTGTGTACAAAGTAAAAAAAAATTATATCTTCAAAATATCTATATTACAACCAACTTAAATATCCTACTAAAAATGGGTCAGAATTCGATCACTGTGATTAGGTGTAGAATGCCATTTTATCGAACATATTTTGGGTGTAATATCATAATTAATGAGTTGACAAAGTTCTAAGAAAATAGAATGAGAATAACAATAACATTTCTTCTACAGCTAGGTTAATATTTTTTTTATACCACTCTAACCTCAAAATCACAACTTTGATATGATTTTTCGGCGCTCGCACCCGTGTGGAAATAGTATATTATGCATCTAGGGAAGAAAAAACTTGGAAGCTTTTCTCTCCCGTGGTGCGGATACTATTTTTCACCATACCCTAGCCGAAAGTGGTACTTTCGACCAGGGTATGGTAAAAAATATTATTTATCCCTTATTTATTTTCTTAACTTGTAATTAATTTAAAACATTTTAGCATTCTTTATTATGGATGAAACGTCGTTGAAACGAGAACTTCTGTAAAAGATTAGGATGACCAATATTGGGCAACCCTTTTTGAAGTTGACAACAAAAATCAACTTTCTGATTATGTCAAACAATAAATTATTATCATTATAGACAACTGAAAATATTTTGCTTCTTTATAGTGGGCCCGCCAAGGGTCGTTTTCCTTTTTTAGATATTAAGTTTTATTCATAAGAGATCAGAAATTGTAGCCTGATTTGCTACGAAAACCCGTACTGTACAAGTCTCCCCTACGCCGTCTTCGACCTCGAATCGAAATAGCAACCTTTTCCAGTTCTTTTTCGAAATGATCCCTTACCACTCCTAGCCAACGATAGATTATCGCCAACACGCCAACAGCCGGATAGCCAGTAGAATAAATAATGAAGCAGTAAGAAGTGTACAATGTAATTACCCTGCTTGCCGATGTTCCTCATGAGCCATGAGATAGTGCCACTCGAACTCGTCGCTGAGTGAGGAAGCGGCGAGGCTGAGTATGATCTCACCGAGGAAGTCGTTGGCACCATATCTCCCGTAATCCCAAACGGTTATCTCGAGCGAGCGCTGCCTCAGCTCGGACCACCTGATACCGCTATAGACGAATGTTTGGTCCCATCGCGGCTCGTTCGTGTTGGCCAGTGTCTTTGTTCGCCTCTTGGACTTCTCGCTAGACAGTAAAGTGCATATATGTGTGCATATATATAAATATATTATCAATTCGGTGTAACTGCAGTGTAGCCTAGCTCAAGAGATGAAGCAAGCTATCGTCCGACACGAGGCATTGGTTAATTGTTCACCCGACTTTGGCAAAATGCCTGAAAAGCTCATTTTACACACAAAGCTCTCGACGCTTTTCAACAAATCCATAATACTTTTAACTAGCGTATGGCAATTTTGTAAAAGTATTTTATTTTATTCATTTCCTTAACCAGAGTAGAAACCTATACATGAAGTAAGATAACGTGACTTTCGTTATCTTTCAAAGTATCAACGTATACCTATATATAAACTTTAATAAACAAAATAGTGATGTATACGTATTGAAGCTGCTTTAATAAAAATGTTAAGCTATTGTTAGCATACTTTATTGCCGCTATTTATTTGCCGTGCGAAGCGCATGAACTACAGACTCACTTTAACATCTTGAATGGAATTAACTAGGAAACGAGCCCTGTACTCACACAGCCCGTGTTCCGGCGTGCAAGCACAATAAATGATTTAAAAATAATGCGTGACACGTTGGTTAAACGTATTGTTGAGAGGAGGGGGAGTACAGGAGCCATACCTTCGATCGGGAAGCAAATATATCTTGGCGTAGGAACTTCTTGGCTGGCCGTTGCCGCGCGGCGTCAGGCCCGTCGCGCACACGAGCGTCACCGCGAGCTGCAGGCTGCCCGCGTCGAAGCTCAGCTTGACCTGTATCCTCCCGCCGACGCTGTTGCCCCCGGCAGACTGTGGACCCACCGCCGTGTGCCGGAACTGCCGACTGGCCGCGCGGCTTTGAGCGTAGAGGTCTGGCGAGCCCGGCGATGTCACCAGCACCGATGGCTTGTTGCCCCGCGCGTCGTACAGTTCTACGTTGACCGAATAAGCGGATGGAAGCGCCGCACGATAACGAACGCATAGAACAGACAAATCGCAGCGTTAATCCTCTCCCGCGGCCCCTGAAACCTAGTCTACCAACGCTAATTACGCTCTCGCTATACAGACTAACAACTATGCATATATGTGCACTTGGGACAAGTTATTCTTATTCACTACTGGGAGATCCTAGATCCAAAGGGCTGTCAAGTGCCGACGCGCTTCCTGCATTATCGACGCCATGCTTTTTATTTATTTCATTCATTACTTAGACATTTATTTCAACGATTCCAATAGCTTACGTTTATCAACGCAAGAATCTTGTGGAAGATACAATTGGAATCGTTAAAAAGGGAAATTTGTGTTCATTGTTCATATCATGTTTTTTTCAATTTCTTTTTTAGAAATTAATTTAATAAGTAGAAACTGTGACGTTGATGTGGTAGGAATAGCCTCGGAACATGACATGCCCTTCGTGTAATTCTTTTCCTAACTCATTCAGGAGTCAGGACGCCTTTCTGTTCATTTTTGTTTTCTTTATCTTTACATACGTATCGGTCAATTCCTCTAATAATAAAACGTTTATCATTAAATATAAATTATTGCTATAAACATTTAAGGCTGAAGTAGGCTGCGATATTCGTTTATAATTAAAAGTATTTGACTAAAGGGTTATTCCAATTATAAATATGATTTATTTACATATGTGTGTAAATTATATATACTGTGTGTACACTGTGTATTATATTCATTGAGGGTGGGGGACAATGTTGCGAGGTATAACAATTTACAATCGGAGGAAGGAATTGTTTTCCATGTACGCTGCTGCAAAATACGATAAACCATCCAAAAGACATAATATTACACGTGATTAGTCTAAGGAATCGGTTGAGAACACTGAGTTGAGTTTTTGTAATCATAATTTTTTTATTCCAACTCGAGACTCCGCATTCGAGACTAGTTATTATTCAGTTGTAGCGACTAAACGAGATTTCTGGCCTAAAAGTATAGTATATTTTATTGGACAACTGTACCTTTTACAGGCTCTTCAATAGGAGATTTCATTTACTACCATTTGATTGTGGTGAGAAAATAACATTAAGTACAATTACATTTTACATTAAACATTGGTTGTTGCTCCCATGAAAATACAAACTAGTCAAAATTATGTACGTGATATAAAAACAGCTTGATAGGGTGCATCGACACTACTTTCTACATGTAAATCTACACTTCCATATTTATACACTGTCAGATGATATTCAACATGAAATATAATATGTATAAAAATGTGTCTATATATGCTTCACATTAAAGAATACTAATCATCTATAATCAAAGCATTTTCATCCAAGGGATACATAAATTCAGCTAACACTTGTGTTTTTTAACATTTATATTATCCATATTGCATTATTTAATGTACAATTAGTAATAAAATAAACAATTTATTTCGCCGACTTCTTGAATCGTTATGCGCGAAAAAGGAGTTTAAAAATGTACAAAAGGAAATGATTACATATAATTTCAAAGTAAAGAAGTTAAAATACACCGATCATATCAAGGTATGGAGATAACAATAAAAGTTCAGGATTAAACAAATTTAAACTTTAAAAAGTTTGCATACCCCAAAGTATACATTTCTTAAGACCTGGAATGCGAAACATCACATAATCTATGATAATATAGCTGCTTTCTCAAATGGACTATGAAGAAAGTTTTTATTTAAGTATAAAAAAAAAATAATAAAACTACGTAATTATAACTACTATATAGCTTTACTTCTATATGTCATCTACTTTTGGAAGCCTTTAAATATTTTTTAATTATTCCTTCTTAATAAATCATTTTATTCATAGTTATTGCCAATATTTTCTTAAATTTAATATACACTTTTTAATAAAAAAGTTGTATAATAATTTTGATAATTTTATAGCTGAATGAGAATTTATCTACATCTATTTAATTCAATGTAATTGTTAATAATATTTTAAAAACTTTAATGTACGATTTTTGATTTTTAATAATTTATTAATTCGTACTAATTTTCATTCTTCAATCACATATTTTTATTCATTAAGTTTAACAAACACTTTTGAACTATCACTGTTTCTTAGTAATCCAATGTCTCGTAAGCTTATACAACGAATAAGTGATTTATTAAGCAAACTTTTTGATTTTATTAGAGTAACTATAATTAAGTTTAATAATCAAATAAGGTTTTTTACTTGTTACTCAATAAAATTCAATTTTGGCTATTGCTGTAAACATAATTTGTACTGCAAATTATTTTGCATGTAAAGATTGTTTCATAATAAGAATTACCGATGTTCATAAAATTTAACATAATTAGTTTAGTTTGATCTTTTAACAAAAATGATAATTTAGTTAACACTTTCAAAACGTTTATTACGTTTTCATACAGATGCTTCTATTTATAATGTCCCCTGTCATATATGCATTGATATTTTTTCAACAAATTATTTTGACGATTAATAAACAAGTTACATAAAACAATAATAGTAGAAAAGTAACAATGGATACCAAATGATAATGATTAATTAAAATTATATTCAAACGTTCCAAAAGAAGCTTACATTTTCATCATTAAAAAAATTTTAATCATATGTAGAAGTGAAATATTAATATGTAGTATCACTTTTTCTACGTATAGTGGAAAAATCTAAAGCTTTATTTTAATCCAAAGTCGATAAATAATGTAAATTTATAAATAAAAATGATTGTAATGAATTGTGTGTCAAAAATGACAGAAAGTTCGTTACTTATATGATTAATGAGTGCATACATGATTAATTCCTTAAGTAAAAATTACTTCGAAAAGGTAACGAGAAGGAAAGAAAAACGTTACTTTTTGAGACGTTAGATATTTGAAAATGAATGAAAATGTAATGCTCATATTGGTCCCCCATAACGCTTGAATTGTGGAAAAAGCTTCGACTTTCGCCAAGAATAAAGAGCAGAGCTGTAATGAGAGGAGCTTTAGCCGATGATAATGAGTACATTTTTAAGAAAACATTTGCCAAGCTAATGGTCAAGTTTTTTTAGCGAGTTTGTAATAATTGGAGAAATAAATAGACTGTACTTGAAGGTGAGAGGAAAGTGGAAAGAGGAGATAATGTATACAGAGAAACGACTAGAGAAGAAGGAAATTTGAGAGTGATAATCGACTATTCACCTTTGTGATGGGACTGTTGGGGCAGCAGCAACTCGTGCTTTTGCCGCCACTGCGTTTGCGCGGCGCAGCGCCTCGAGGCCGATGTCGTAAGGACGCCGCCAGTGCCCGCCGATCCCGTCGGCGTCATCGCCTGCTGATGGGACGTCGGCATCATCGTCGCCGTGGCCGCCGATTTACTGCTGGGGGCATGGTTGCGCGAGACCACGAGTTCGACCTGGGACTCCGAGCGTGACATCGCTATTATGTCACACACCTCCTGGAAAGTCTTGCCCTGAAGCGACTCGCCGTTCCACTGCAGCACCTCGTCGCCTGCAGAGGTCACGCGCGCCCAGCGTTGTTTATGTATAAACCGCCTTTTTTTTACCATCAATTCACTATACTAAGCCCAGACTTGTTTCAACAATCTACCTTACCAATTAAAGCTGACTCCCTCAGTGCAATAGAATGTCTTTCATTTAATTTACAATCTACACTAGACGTTTCATTTCAATTCGTTTCGTCTCATTGTTCAAACAAAATTAACCATTCGAAGTATTTTATTCAATTCAACTACTACCAGACGCTTCGTTTATCGATCCGCTAAATTCCTTTTACTTGGCTAAGATTCTTGGAAAAAATAAATCACGATCAATTTAAATTTCATTTCTTTTTCCATGAAAATTATTCATTTAAAAGATTATCATTTTCTGTCTTTTCTTCTCTGTACAATTTCGATAATAAATGCTTTAATTGATCTTAATTTCATTTCGTTGAGTAGGTACCTATATTCTTTTGCTTTTTGTTTTCAACATCTAAAAGTATCGTTTACCATACTATTAATTTATTATTATGAATGTTATGCAAGAACATGAGACGAATAAGTAGGTGTTAACCTTTTGAGTTTTAAGTTATACTTGAAAATTAAGATGTACAGAAAAAAGATTCCTTGAGATTCCAACAAAGTTAGTGGATCTTAAAACAAAGCGCTTCATTTATTCAAATACATATCGACGCACCGTACGAAGAAAAGCACAATTACTCAGGCCGATACGAACACTATCACTACTCAAGGCTTTTTACGAAAAAACAACACGACTCGCGGAGCTCGGACGAAAAAAAGCACAACTCGCGGAGCTGGGACGAAAAAAAGCACAACTCCATAAGTACTTACGAAAACTAGCACTATTTATTACGTTCTTATAAATAGTATATCTTACGAATGGCCAAAATAAAAAAAAATTGTCAAGATATTGGAAATCACCATTATATTGATAAGTGATTCCATCATATGAAATATTACAAGTACTTTAAATCGTATCTAAAGTGCATATCAAACTTAGGCAGTTTATCAAGTAAGAATTTATAAAGATTAGCACTACTCACCGCATTCTCATAAATAGTACACCTTACGAATAGCAAAAATAAAAACTGCTACAAACTGCTTTAGCAGATTGCTTTCTCAAAGAGAATTAATGCTTATATAATTTTATTTTATTCATTATTGCATCTTTAATAAAAGAGCGATCGAATGAAACTTTTGAAATATAGCTGTCATTATCCAATTTCATACAAAAATTATTTAAAAACAAAGGATTTTTTTTCCAATATAATTAGAATAGTCTCAATAGAAAGATCAATACTGTAATGGGAACTATGTTTTGATGCAGTCGACAAACTGTCTTAAAATTCATATGTACTTTAGTTACGATCTAAAGTACTTGTATATTTTACATGATTAAATCACTTATCAATAGGTGCTCTAGGTATTCTAGGTACTTTTCGTCCGAGTTCCGCGAGTAGTGCTTCTTTTCGTCCGAGCGAGTTGTGCTTTTTTTCGTCAGAGATTTTAAGCTGTGCTAGTCTTCGTTAGAGGTTTTGAAATGTGCTAGTCTTCGTATGGGGCGTCGAATTATGTACTCAAATCCATTAATCAGTCTATTTAAAAAAAAAATGGCAAACTCGATAAATTAAAATTACATCCCTCATGATAGGCTTTAAGACGTGCAGTTGAGATATTTCTATCTACTATTGGTTAAAAATAAATTTTCTTATATATCACAATAATAATCTGAGACTCTTTAAAAATATGCCTACCCCTTTAAGGGGGAAAGCCTGGATTAAAGCCTGAAAAAATAGATTTTAGTATAATTAGTCAGGTCATTATTTTTTCAAATCTGTATAAAAAACAACCTTTACACCTCAAAAATATACATAAAAAACAACATTTCAATACCTCCCTGGCTCCTCTATTTTGATTTATAAGTCTGTAATAACCACTGGATTGAAGTATAAATGTTTGCATATCACCTCAGGGCACGTAGCGCTGCACTGGAATGCCTCGACTAAATGAGCTCAAATTTGGTGGAGATCTTCTTAATATGTATCTATACTGCTTAAGTGAAGCAGATTTTGAAAGTAGACACCCAATCAATTTTTACATATAGAAATATGAGAAAAAATTTTAAAAAATTATTCAAAGATGTATATTAATGGAAGAGTCCAACTTTTTCAACATCTAAGCAGTGTAAATACATATAAAGAAGGTCTCCACCATATTTGAGCTCATTTGGTCGAGGCATTCCAGTACAGCACTACATGCCCAGAGGTGATATGCACAAATTGATACTTCAATCCAGTGGTTATTACAGACTTATAAATCAAAATAGAGGAGCCAGGGAGGTGTTAAATTGTCGTTTTTTATATAGATTCGAAAAAATAATTACCTGACTAATTATACTAAAATCTGTTGAAATGAGGTGAGGGATCGATCTGACGGAGGCCAAGGGAAGAAATCAAAATGCAAGATTGCTTATAATTATTTTACGACGTTTCGTTGGTATGATCCGCCAACCTCTTCAGGCTATATAATTTATTTAATATAAATATTCGGATCATGCCAACGAAATGTCGTAAAATAATTATAAGGAATCTTGCATTTTGATTTTTTCTCTTGGCCTCCGTCAAATCGATCCCTCATCTCAATTCAACATCAACAACTGGAGTGCAATCTTAATCTTTATCGAATATATAAACTAAAATCTATTTTTTCAGGCTTTAACCCAGGCTTGCCCCTCTAAGTTGCTCCATACGGTATATGTAATGTACAAACAGTAAATGTATAAAGAAATTCTAGGCGGTAAAAGAGAGTTGAGCGAGGGAAGAAAGATGAATATAATTGAAAAGGTCGAGTTTAGTATAGGCGATTGAGAAGTGCAATATGAATAAAGAGGATGAGAGTGATTGTAATGTGGCTCACCGCATCTGAGCTGTCCCTCGACGTCGGCAGGACTGCCCTTCTTAACCTTTTCGATGAGGGCAGCCATCGAGCCGTCCTCTAACAGCTTGCCCCCGACAACCTTGAGCCCGAGTATGCTACTACTGCTCGTCGCTGAGCCCTGCGACGATTTGCACAGGACCATGCGCCCGATCAACTTCGTGCCGTGGCTGCTCATCTGCCAGGGCGACGGATGCTAATGGCAGCACACCGCCAACACAAGTCTCACATTGGTACTTCTCTATTCCTCCCCCATTCACACTAGACCTTTGTCTTTTCTCCCCTTACCGATGCTAGCATTCAATCCTTTTATTCACATTAAATTAACCGACAACTTTTCTTTTCATTATATGCAACACTTCGAACCTTCCAACTGTTTTCCTTATTTCAGTAATCGAGGTAAATTAAAAAGAGGAGAGCACACGATCTTTGCTTCAGGATCAATAAAAAGAGACCCGTGTCTCACTACTTTCCACTATAAGTTTCTCTCCATTCTTACTTAGCGTTCTTATGAAAATGAAGTCAAAATCTCAGTTTTCATGCAAAGTTTCAGATGCAGATTGAGTATTCATAATTTTAGTATTATTTTTTTAAATAATCAATACAATAACAGATAAAAGCTAATGAATAATCTGACGAATCCTCATCTTACACAATATCAAGTTACAGATATATATTTATAGATCAAACATTAACAATTTAACTTGCTGATTCTATGCATTTGCGATTTGGACACCTCACTATAATTATCTTGTTGAGAAGTTTGAACCAGTGCAATGCCGGTTTCTTCAAATTTTACGTTTTCAATTTTATACCTATAAATAATATTTCAAAATCATGCTAATAGTGAGATTTTTAAGATTCCAGATTATAAACACAATGTAAAATCAATACATGACTTATCGGATGTTATTTCTATGTATCTATATATTTTTATGTGTATATTTATCAATTGACAAAACGAGTATCCACGTATCGCAGATTTAAAACTCAAATTTAAAACTTTACTAATTTAGGCTTGTTCACTGCACCTTAAAAACAACTAAAGGCAAATTCACTTTGATTTTTTGTATTTCGTTGTTTAGTCTTTTTGCATTGAGTATTTCCTTTTTTTTTAATTTTCCATCATAATATTCTAATTTTTATATTTATCGTATTATAATTTCTGAGCGATTATATTTTGTAAACATATTTCTGTAACATAATATTTTTTTAACAATGCTTTCTATTTTTAGTGCTATCATTATTCAAATTCAAGCTGATATTAATTTAGTCTGATTATAGAGAGTTTCACAATACCAGCTCTTCACCAATATTCGATGATATCCCGTACGAATGTAAAACGGGCAAGAAAAAGAAACAATCTTCCTCGTTCGTCTCTATTAATTAATTATTGACAAAAATATTAAAATCAGCTCTTCACAAATTTTAAAGAGCAAAACATATTATATTTCAATTATATTTTATAACCAAAAATTATGAAAAACTTATTTTTGTAAGTAGAATTTATAGTGACATTTAAATTTAATATTTTATTAACTTTAGCATAAGTTAATATGAAAAATAGTGATGACGGAAATGTGAAGCCGAAATAAAACCTTTGCGGTTGGTTAAGGGGATGCCTTACTCGTACTATTACCGACCGAGTAGTACTAATAGTAGTAGTAATAGTACGAGTAAGGCATCCCCTTAAGCCCGTTTAAAAGTAGTCTTTGATTGATCTACGCAGACGTAAACTTTTTACTTAAGGTGTCATCTGATTAATTGAGAAACTAACCTATATATGAAAATGATCTGTTTTTCATATTTTGAGTCTTATCCTCTTTTTAAAAAATGATGACGGAAAAGTGAAACCGAAATAAAATGTTTGTAATTGACTTATTCGTATAGTCTCGAATGCCTGATGAGTTAGTGTTTTACGACTTAAAAAGACGTGTAATAAAATATCTAATCTAAAAGTGTGTGTGTACTCTCTAATCACAAAAATTTTGTATGTAAAATGGTATTATTAAAATTAATTATAATATAATTGAAATATAAGAAGTAAGTAAGTAACTGCAAAAGTTGCGTAATTCAAATATAAGTATTAATATAAGTAGTAATTAAAATATAAAAAGTTGAAACTTATCATATAGAAAATTTAAAATTTAAAATTAGAAGCATGTAGTAAATAAAAATTGTGCGCGTGAATCTTGTTAGTTCGGTAAAAATTATGAGGATTTCGCTGTAATTTTTACCGGACTGTCACTGTATTTTTTTCCATCAGCTTCAATTGTTCCAGGTTTACCAAACTGTCACGGTAAGAAGTAGAAGTAAATAGTTTATATTCCGATAAAAGGCAAATGTAAGCTCGTTGGCTGCAGTTTTATTTTCTCTTTTTTAACTGTTTTTTAGATTTCTAGACTTGAAACAGAGTTTTGTAGTTATATTTTAGTTAAATAATTATTTTTATTATTATTGTAGCAAATTTTATTATTTGAAATAGTAATTTTGATGACTGCTGTAAAAATAATAAAAATTACTATTTCAAATCGTGAAATTTGCTAGAAAAATAATAAATTTTCTTATAAAAAGATTAAAGTTTACAAATACATTTTTCTCCGTGTAGTTATTTTGCACGATCGTACACGCCACAGCCCCGGGTTTGATTTCCACCTTCTATAATTTTCCACTAACTCTGCTTTGGGATGGCACCGCACGACAAATAATATGCCGAACCTTTTTGTTGACTTGTTTTGTCTTTAGTATATCTTTAAAATGGCTAGCATGTCCCATAATAATACAAAAACAAATGTATAAAACTAAAAATGTCGGCAATACGATATTTTTCGATAACTTAGAGGGGTTTAACATTGTGATTTTCTTGATATTGTTACGCACAAAATCATATCTCACAGTTTTCTATTAAATCGTCTATCATGTTGTGAAAAGTCTGAAGAAATGTAAATTTTTTCTTGAAACTTCAAAAGTATGTCAAAAATTAAAATAACAATTTTGACTTTTAACGTAACTTTGTGAATTGAAGATGAAAAATGTCTGACGTGACATATATTTAAAAAAATTATATATTTCGCTTTACACTTCATCACAGCTCGGAGTACATCAGAGATCATTCTATCATATACCGCCAGAAAATAAAAAAAAAACTACACCGATAATATCGGGTGATGAACAGTATTGCGGAACTCTCCCCTATACGAGATCTTGTTACCATTTGTTTAATAACTGGTTTTTAATTAATTTAATAATATCTTGAATTGAATTATAGACGTTTAATATAAAAGCTTCCTGTTAACAGTTTTCAAAGAATTATTCTAAACATTTCTATTATTAATTTTTTATCGAGCTACTATTTTAATTCTACTCGATTATGCTGTTCATATATTGGAAATGATATTGTTTTACTGTGGAAGTGACTTATAATTCTGTTCTTTTGAGTTTTGATACGGTTAATGCTAGCATCAATAAGGATTTGCACCAGGTGATATATTTTAATGAAAACCATACATAAGAAAAATCCACAAGAAAGAAAGGGAGCCATCCATTTTAGGTACTTTTCAAAAAACTGAAAGTTTTTTATTTTTATATCTAGATATAGATTTCAATTATAAGAAATATCTTTAAATGATACTCAAATTATAGTATCTGATGATGAGGCCAAATCCACCAGAATGAAAATAATTAGTCCAGAGTTCGATGTAGCCAACTTTTGTCAGGATTTTTCTAAACTCTTCAGGTAATCTTATTATAAAATATTGTTAAAAATTTTTCTAGCCTTTAAGGAAGGAGAATACTAATAAGATTGCCTGAAGAGGAAAGTTCTGATGAAACGCCAATACATTGTAAATTTGGAGTAATTATTTTCAGTATGATGGATTTTTCCTCATCAGATTCTATTTCTACGTATAATTTGAATATGTTAATTAATATCTATCAAATTGAAGTTTGACAAAACTGAACTAAATGATACCCTCTATTTCTTGTATATTCTTCAATGATTATTGAAATTCCAATAATTAGAATTATTACACTAATGATTACACTAAAGGGCTGTAATAATAAAAATTAAAGATTGAAACACAAAAAATCATGCTGCACGTGCACTTAAAACTAAAAGAATTAGTCCACTTTTCTACTGGTTATAAACATGAAAAAGCCTTTCTGTAAACGCGTACGCTTATAATACACGAACACATGGAAAACAAACATATGTTCATAAATTTACATCTAGACACTTGTAAAATTACTTACACATACACACATACACATCATAGCATCAATTATCATGCAAGATTACGATATACATACATGTAATCGAGTATGTCGCAATTATGAAAACTGCATGAATCTGTGAATATTTGTGCATCCGAACTTTAAGGCACATTAATTGTTTTTGATTATACTTTAAGTTATTAGAGATTCAAAAAAATGATTGATTTAACTGTGATTGTTTTTGTTTTGAACAACAGGATTATAGGAATGATGGTGAAGGCGCATTTTGTATGAAAATTAATTTTATTGTCCACAACTTTGTGAAAATTTGACCCTGGTAGCATGTAAATATTCAACTGATCTGAACTACCTAACCTACCTACTCTTCCGGGTAATATCAATATTAAGTACACTTCTAATTCACAAATCATGAAATTGTCGAATTTTGTATGATCTCATGAATGAAAAACTCAGAGAAGTGTCTTTTTTGAAAAATGAAGGAGGGTTAAATTGGCATTATTCACAAAGGAACCTTGCATTCACTCAAAAAGCGCCATAGTTGTAAAAAATCGCTCTCCTCGTGCTTTCTCGGCTAAATTTAAAATTTATTCTTCAACGTAATATTTCGTAAGATAAAGTATTTTTTCATTCACATATAAGTATTTCTTTGGAAAGCTTTGTTTGTTTAGTCGAGTGTGCGAGCGATTTTATATTCATAAAACTGTTCTTAGCATCTACGTGAACAATTCTTGATATGGAAAGGGTGAACAATTCTAATTTGTTCTACGGAAAAATAGAATACGACGTCGATTAATCATTTACGATGTCAAATATAGTAGGTTGAAATTTAGTTCAACTAACTAAATAATTTCTAATATTGGCACTCAGGCGCACAGGCGAGATATAACGATCGAATCAAGTGTTTTGTTATAGAAGGAAAGCTTGCGCCTTAAAAATTGTTGACACTACTATTTAAAATGTATTTCTAAAGATGAAAACAACCAAGACGTCGGGAGAAATTCAAAGTACACGTCACATTGATTAGCTATACTTGTACGAGAAAGTGTAATTATTGGAAGTCAATGTAATGAGAACATAAGCGGCTTTAGTTGCTGTTAATAATAGAATCGACGTTGACATTGTTAATCGAAAGAAAGATAATTACAGGTGGCCAAATGTCAAAAAATGATGAAAAAAGACGGCAGAGCGTATAATGCATAATATGCCCTCGCAACTGTGGAAAGGGATGAAGCGCGCGTACCTTGGGCAAATCGCCCCTGTTGCTGTCTTCACTGCTCGTGAAGGTGCTCGAGGTGTCAATTCCGGAGTCTTTGGTCGCGCTGTCTTGGCTACCCTGCCGATCGGCCTCCCAAGACCAATCTTCCTGAGAGTCGCCGCCGGCATTGGTCCCACCGTGAAATCGCACCGTCTTTTTTCCCCTTCGCTCCGTGTACCTTTATTTTGTTTTCCATTTTTATTGCATTTTTATACATACACGCACTTTTCATTGCGTTATCCCGTTCGACTAATTAATCTGCTACTCTGCGGCTAAAAATTGCCTAAGAAAAATTACTCAATTGTTCGCACGTGAGAAAATGGATAATCATTACTGGAAGCTTATAGTATTTCGTTAAATTTACTACTTTTTTTAAAGCCGTCATTTTTCTTACGCGATTTTTCTCCACATTTACGTAGTTATTATACGTTTTTATAGAAACAAAAGTATTCTTACAAAAAAAAAAATACAATAAATAAAGAGCACAAAAAAAATGAACAAATGTTCATTGTCTTTCAGTGAGAGCAGGTATCGAGAACTGATTTAAAAACGCACTACTTTGCATTGAGTTATTCGGCCGTTATTCAGCCATAAAAGAAAACGCACCTCCTACTATCCGCCCGCCACTCGTCCCCGCTGCGACGAAAGCTCCTCCTCACAAGTGTGCTATCCTCTTTACGAGGTGAATGACGCTGGTCATCATAGTCGATGCTCATCAACACTTCGTTCGAATTCTGACCGTTGTGCAATCCATGGTAGTACCCCTTTCCTACAGTACATCCAAATTTTTCTATTTGTTTCTTTCTTTTTCTCAACGTTCATATTTCTCTACTATTTTCCTTCTTTTAATCTTTATATTTATTCCAGTTTAATTTTATTTTTTCCACGTCTAATTTTTATCTGACTTCAGAATATCATAAAGTCTTCATAAGAATTTAAGTATCTTACTAACTTCGTCGTTCAGAAATAAAACAAATCTAATATGATAGTTATAAATGTAATAAGTACCTATATTCCGAAATTTTACTTTTTATTTACCTTAAACTCGATTGTGTGTGGGTGTATAAATATGCGCCATTGTGTGCAATTTCTATTAACGAAAACGTCTACCCGTAAATAATACCCAGATCTTCGTAAGCAATCCTATAAACATTATTTGCAAGATTACGTCGAAAAAATTGAAATATATTACACACTACTCAGCATAAAAATCGTAGATCAAAAACTATTCGGTATGATTTAATTAAACATATTACAGTGAAATGATTATTATATATACTAAGTATTCGCTCTACATGTAAACTGATTGTGACTCTAAAAGCAATATTCATCCTTACAACCACAGGAAGATAAGCTGATTTACAAAACACTTGTATAGTTGACAGAACTATATTATACCGTATTCGTTCCGGTCTAATAGCAATAAATTTATTGTTATAGATACTGGAATTATCGTAGTTTGATAAATATTTCATTTTTCAGCATAGAGTGTATCTTTATAAAATTGCTCTAAATAATGTCTAAAAATTTTCTAAACCTGTCTTTAGTGAATGAAACAGATTAACTTTTTAAATAAAGAAAAAAAAGGGATCAGTCCTACTGGAATTGTAAGTATTTTACATATTTTTAAAAGTTCAGATTGCTAGTAATTATTTGGTGTAAAAATATTTGTACATTCGATGAATTCACTAAACAAAGTTTTCATATAAAGAACATAAAAAAAACGCGAGCAAATTGTAGAAAAGTTTTATTTAACTTATGAACATAATAGCTTACGTCTCCGCCTATTTGACTCGTTAGTTGTTGCTCTTAGTAAAATCCACTAAGTAACTATTATTTGCATAATTATTTGTATATAGCTTTATGAATATCGCGTATTGCATTAATGTTCCTAGAGCTTAGGAGCCGTATAAAGGAGCCTTACGAAAAAGACAGATTTTGCTGATTTTAAATTTTTAGACAAGTCTTGTACACATTTAGTTTAATGAGAGTGTTTGAATTTTACGATAATTTATTATTATAAAATAAGTGTGTTACACAAGATTTAGTATATCATGCACTTTTCAAACTTAGGATACATCAATTTATTCTTCATCTTTCTAGGAAATACGAATTCAACCAAATCAGTGTATTAATAATTAGTCAAAAACGTTCTGACGAAAGATTGAACGGTGCTAAAAATTATCCAGTAATTAACACAAACATAAAGACGAAAAGATAGTGAAGAAATGACAGAAAAAGCGATGAACCAAATTTTTTAAATCACAAGCTCAGTGTCTGCATATACATATAAGGAAATTCACTGAATAATATAAACATAGTTATTTATTAAGTTTAAGTAGAAATTATAAAGAATGTTACGTTATCATTTACTGATTTTTAAAACTTTGATAGGTATATTATATATTATCTATGTTCAAATACTGCAATTACTTAATTTGTTTGTTACGTAAAAATATAGAGTACTATCATTTAATGCTATACACTCTTCTACAACCTGAATTTTTGGAACGTATGCTAATACTAAAACGTGCACTCAGAAAAACGATCCTCCGGTGAAAATCTTCGTGCGACAAAAAAGGATTCCTCTTGCGCGAAAAAATTTCCTCCTGCGCGAAATACCATTATCCCGCCACAGGAAGCTTGACTTCCTGTTGTAAGATAATTCCTCCTTCCACAGGAAAATATCCTCTTGGCCCTATTTTTAGCGGAAATCCTCTTCTGACAGGCAGATTCTCGTTGATACAGGAAGATCGTTTTCTGAGTGTGGAATTAGTCCTATAGAACTTTTAACAACATTCGCGAGACTTATATAGCACATTTCATGTTGTTGAATTCAAAAACATCTGACAGTTCAAACTGTAAGAACTAAACATATACTTAGTCACAAACATTATTTATCATTAAAACATTAAAGCATCTTGATAGCGTATCATCTGAAGCCATCTCTTACGTAAATTAAGTCAGTTAACATCAATTATCAATAACAACATTTTATATTTATTTGCATCATTAATTGTTCATACCTCTATTTTATATATAATCCTCGCTTTTCTTTCAAAAGTCTACTACAATTTTTTTCATGTTCATATTTCTAAGTGTTAAACGAGAAAAAAAATGCATTTTTTCACACAAAATAGTTTTTTTACGGTAGTACTTGTAGTAAAGGATAGTATCTGTACTAATTATTGATTTTAAAAATAGTTGTATGTACTTATTGTCAAAATATTTACCCCTTTTGTATCGCTGAAAAAATTGAAATGGTTTTAAAAAACCAACGTAACATAAAACAAAATAATAATGTTAAAGCTCACGAAAAACTTATTATATATGTTAGAAAAACACTTTCCCAAAATCGTCTCATTTTCATGTATTGCGAGATTACAGATTTATGATCATCCGAAAATGCTAATTTCTTTTACTAGTTGAATGTTTGAAATTTCATTAGGATTTATGAAATGTTGCATACTTTATTGCTATAGGGATCGTGATAGCGCATAGTTAGAACGAAGAATTAGTAATCTGACGATTCTCGTTTATATTCTGCTCTCTGTCGATGATAAAGGACCATTGTAAATATTTACATGTTTTGCTGACAGGTACACCGTATACCCCGTCACTGATTAGCACCGATACAAAATCACGAATAGAGTGACGCTAAATAATGAGCAAGAACAGGGTTATTCCGGTCACCGACTAATTCCGATCACAAGTTTATTAAATAATACGCATATTTTTATATTTTAATTTTAATGAAATGCTGAATCTATCGACGTTAATTTATTAATATATATTAATTTATTAATTACCCACAATGATAGTTTTTATACACTCTGCTTATAAGATGTTTTGCTCTTTCATAGTTCTACTTATAAGGAGAGTGGACGGCCTTTAAAATGGCCCCCTTTTTCTGAGGTATGAGCTACTTTATTTTAAATATGTGGTATTTTAGTAAAATGTGACGCTGCTTGCATTGATCGTAGCTCTAAAAATATTTATATTCGTTCGCACGACACCAGATTTTGGGTAATGTCAATACCCTCAGTTATCCTTATAATAAAGTTTTGAAATATTTAATTCAACTAAAGTACAAAAAATAGGTCTAACAACTATTATATGTAAACATTGTCAATTACCGATAACATTTAATTATATTTTATTCTGACAAATATTTATCCATTTAAACAAAACTTCCTAGATATCGGCATTGACCCTGCATTGACATTAATTTCTTTCATTTCATCTTCTAACTTGATACCTAAGCTATTATTTTAATATAAACATATTATATATATATGAAAATTTGATTATGTAAATTATGTTAGTCAAAGCTACAATAACTTAACAATATAAGCGTTCTTACAAATGTGATCGGCAATATTCTATTCTTCCTTATTAATTACTTTATTATTACTCACTAAATGTAAAATAGTAAAAATTCAATAGTTATAAGTCTTTCACTATTAAAATAGCGAATACTCACTATTTCAATGTAAAAATTCAATTTTGCTTTTTCAATATCTATTCCGCTAACTATTTTTTTAGCACTTTTCTTTATCAATCGGTTATTTTAATTGTAATGTATCGACGTAGTACGAAAATTCATTGAGGGACGGTAAGCAGTTTTTATGTGTATAATGTATATACTCGTGAGATAAAGTGCACGAAAATTCGAGAATAAGATATTATGGAAAGTAGACAGAAGACATACATGCACACTCATTCGTGGCTTAATAACCACTTGTACATGACAAACACGTTTTCTTCGACAGGTTGATCCTTTCTTTAGTTTCTCAATTAATCTTTTATTGGTTATTTTAAATTTTGGTTCAGTTTCTCCTTTTCAAAACAATACATTAAATTTCAAGACTATTACATTAGAACTCGTATAGGATCAACAAGAATCATTATTTTTAAATTTAATTTAATAATTTATTATTTTTCAAATCATAAAAAATATTTTTCACTTCAAAAGATTAATTTATAAGTGGTTAGCAAATAAAGAATCAACCTGTTCTTGTACACATATGTAATGAAAGAATAAAGAAATAAAATTAGAAGAAATAATTGGACACGTCAAATAGATTCGAGTATGCAACTGAACACATTGGGACAACTTTTGCAAGAGTCTTTGCATATAAAAAGGTGAGAAAGTTATAGATTGACAGATTGAGAATAATGAATACCGCGAAAAACATCTTGATCCTCTCGTTGGACATGGCACGACGTGTCATTTTCTCTCCTGTTGTATCCCTCGATTTCTCCGCTAAAAGCCAATTACATTAAACTACAATTTTCTATTTAGCGTTGTCTTTCAACTTAAACAACAAATTTAATTCATTATTTTCAATTTATTGTGCACCCTAAGTAGAACGTATTTATAAAAAAAAGTCGCGCGCAAATATTCTAATTCTATTCAATATTTTGTGATAACTAAAGCAAACATGCAAACTTTATAGTTTTGCTGAATTCATGAAAACGTTATTAAATATTCATGTACTTGAATTTATTGTTTATACGAGAATTCTTTGTATCTCTAAGCTTTTCATAGTTATCATAAGTAAAAAAATTATTTTAAACTTCAGTAAACGAATATGGTATTTAAATATCTTATAAACATTTATTCATGTTTATAAAAGAGCCAGGCGGTAAAACTAAAACTCAAGTACGATTGAAAAAGGAAATCTTCAAGAATAGAATAAATACAATAAATTTTGCAGTAACAGTCGATTACTGATATATAGAGAACGGTAACAAGTCTATAATTATAAATTTAATATAATAATATAATTGCGACTCGTAATATATTTCAAATAATTAATATTCTAAGTTTTTTTAACTGAATTATTTCTGGACTTTCAAATATAGTTTCTCAAATGAAATACTCGAGTTGTTTATGCGTTAATGATATACCTATATTCTACACACATTTTATGAAATACGTTAAAAATGCTTAAACTCTTCTGTTATAAAATTGACTAAAGAAATTTAAACAATCCACTAAATCAATGGTTATTCTTAACACTACATTTATGTTTATGCTAATTAAACAAACAATTTTTAATTTCTATTTCTTTCTTTTTAAAAAAGGAAAGAAAAGCAAAATAATTAAAGGTGTACTAATTAAACTACTATTTATACTATATATATCTTTCTCAGCTATGGTAATAGTTAGAACGCATGTATCCAAGAAATGTCTGTAAAACCTTCTTGTAAAAGATGTTGTGCTGTCCTGTAGATCCTGCAAAATTCCTGCTAAGAAAATGCTGAAAAATAAAAAAAATAAAAAGAAAAAAAATGAAAAAAAAAAAAAATACAAACAGAACCATATACATATAATTCACTAACGAAAAGTCAGATGAAATTTTGTAGCCAAAGAGTCTTTGTGGTCATTTACATAATGCTTGAGTGTTAATATGCATATGTCATACACGCAGGTATGCAGATATATATTTATATATAGATAAATATAAAGACAGATGCATCAAGAAAGGAGAGACAGAAACCTGCAGTTTGTACATATAAGTATGTCCATAGCAGCCGCGATGTCGTTAATGGACTTACCTCAGAACTTTATATTAACACACACTAAATAAACTTCTAGTCTAATTATAATATTGTGCATCTACCAATGGGAGCAACAACTTCAGATTACGGAAAAATTGTATAATATAGGTACTCCTACAACTAGGTTTTGTATCCCTATCTTTTTCGATATATGTATTACGTAATTCATTATAGTTTTGTTATTAAGTGTCACACATAAAAAAGTGATACGTAAAAAATTGCGTCTTTTAATATTGTACGCGTTAATATTGTTCGTTATAGGCAACAATTTTTTATAGCGTTACCTACATTTACAAGTAAAATTAAGTACAATCTTTTTGAATTAATATGTTTTTTAATATTGTATCGTTTCTTTGTACATGATTCTTCATAATTTGAGCTTTTTATATCGTTCTTCATTTTGTTTATCTTTGAAAATTGTGTGCAATCAGACATTTTCAAAGAATATATGCAATAAAAATGAACAAGGGTACATAATTAACTTTTATGAAACATTATAACATTATCAGTCGTTAAGTATAAAATAAATGTCATATAAACTGAGTTTCTGTGTGTTGATCATTGTAATTCAATAATGATATTTTGCTAAAAGAATCTAAATTTAATTTATGAAAATAATATTTCTCTGCAGTTGCTGTAATTATGTTGCCGGAATTATGTAATTTTAACTTAACAGCGAATTCACGGTTCTTTTAAACAAATTTAAATAAAATTTGTTTGACACCTCGAAATTCTTTTTGTGTTATGTTTCTACATGTATTAGAAACGTAATAGAAGAGTTTTTAAAATCTTTTATCGTAGCCAATTTTTTAAAAACCGATTTAAGTAAAAAATTGGTGTTTTTTTTTTAAATTTCAATTTTTTCGTGTTATAATTACTAAAATAAAGCCATATACGATCTAAATTAAAATGTTATCATATATTTTAATTCTAAAATCGGTTGAAATAACTTTTGATAAACATACTGAAGGTGCCTTATGAAAACATAAACAATGCTTTCTCACAGCGATGTCTCGATTTTCGAAATACCTTAGAATTAAAATATATGATAACATTTTAATTTAGATTATATATGGCTTTATTTTAGTAATTATAACACAAAAAAATCGAAATTTAAAGAAAAACACCAATTTTTTACTTAACTCGGTTTTTAAAAAATTGGCTACGATAAAAGATTTTAAAAACTCTTCTACTACGTTTCTAATACATGTAGAAACATAACACAAAAAGAATTTCGAGGTGTCAAACAAATTTTATTTAAATTTGTTTAAAAGAACCGTGAATTATCTTATGAAAACTAAACAAATAGTCAACTTAAGAAGGTTCTAATTGCTTCCCATTAATAAGTTAGAAGGATATATCGATTTTTAATGAATTTTTAGATTAGTCTGAGAGTCAAGATTGTGGTAAAATGATGAAACATTGAAGGGAGTTGTATGTATGCATCCGAGGGCTATCCATACAGTCGAAATTTAACGCAGTTTTTTTTTCAATAGGCATGTTTTGGCTCTGACAAAAGAGACAGCAAATCCCACCTAATTTTGGCTAAATTTTTCATTGTGGGCATAGTTAGTGTTATGAAAGATTAAATACTGTTTAAGAAATCCAAATGCTGTTAAATGGGCAATAATTATTTAATATAAATTGCGAATAAAGCTATTAATAAGTCCGACAATATTAGCGTGTGAGATGAGTTAGTATTTAATATGGAATAGAATTTAATATGGATATACAATTTGTTTTGGATGCATATCATTGTATATCTTATACATAATAATAAAAAAGATGTTGACAGTTTGTCAAAACTACTACAAGAAGTTGTTATTTGATTTGAATCATATATTCATATCTTCTTTATATCGAATAAAAACGACAATAAAATAAAAATTCATAAAACTTGTGTTCCTTGCTTCTTTAATTGCAAATTTTAATTTCATTACATGAGAGTTTAAATTTGTTTCGTTTCGTAAACAAAATTTTTCCTCGCACTTTCATCAAAGGTGATTAAAATCGACGAAATTTGAAATTGCCTCATTGCATCAGTTTTCTCCCAAACATTAGTCAAACAACCAATTTCCTAAACTTTTCTCGGATAATCCTTTTTTACGCGGATTTTTTTTTATCTATTGTAAAATTTCAAGCATTAAGTACACTCGCGTTACATTAAAACAACGAGTGGAGTTACACCTCCAATATTGAGCGTAAAAAAATGTTAGTATTTTCGATCTGTCTAGTTGCACACTTTACTGATAATTAGCATAGCGATGTCCTGCTGCGCACATATCAGGAAATGAGTTAATATGTCGGTTAACTTTTGAAAAGACAGTCATCCTTGTCTATTTACCCTCAACAATTGACAAAAAGTTAAGGGGTATCGTAGTTGTTCGGGAATGTTCAAAGGTGGAAGTTGTCTGGAGGTCGCAAGAGAAGTAAAAAAAAAAAGTAAAAGGTGTGAACGTAAGGTGTGAGATGAATCGCCGATGCGATTCCCGCGGCGCGAAGCGGGGGTAATTGTCAGTGCGGTCAGTCGGGGGTGTCGTAAGCGGGGACTTACCGTGTTCCCGGTCGTCGGGCTCGTCGCTGGCGCACTCGGGCGTGCTGCGCTCCTCCTCGCTGCTGCTGAAACTGCGCTGGCCCTGATGGCCCGGGCCCTGGGCGTGACTGGGGTGCAGCTGGTGCTGGTGATGATGGGGGTGCTGGTGGTGGTGCTGCTGCGCTAGCGCCGCCTGTTGATGGTGGCCGGGGTGCATCGGGGTCCGGAGTCCGGGGATGCCGGCCGGTGGCTGATCGATCGTCGGGTGCCCGTACGCCATTGCTATGTCCGAGTTCTGCTCCTGAGGTAATTCGAGAGGTGAGAGAGGACTCGACGGCGGGCCAGTATTCGGGCGCGGGCGAAGGCTCACCTGGTAGAGCTGCCGCTGCCGTTGGTACGAGGAGTTTTGCCGCATGAGCCCGTCGAGCTCGCCCCTGTACAGGCTGGGATCGTCCTCCGGGAAGGCCGCCGGATGTCGCGGCGTCGGCTGCTGGCCCTGGTAGGCCGCGACGTGGGGCGTCGGCAGGGTGCGCGCGTGCGGTGAGACGGACATCTCGACGCCGCTGTCGCTCGTTGACAGTCGTCGGCCCGGTATCTGCCGGGCAGTAATTTGTTCACAGTTAAAAATTTTGTGTTTTGTGTAGTTTCGATTTCATATATAAACAAATTTTGTGTAATATGTAACACACAAATTGTGTAATTTTTAACAGAAGATTTGTGTAATATTTTACACAAAATTTGTGTAGTGAACGTATATAATGAATGTTTTTTTTTGCGTAATTCTTGTGTAATTGATGACAAATACACGTAGTTGAATTATAAAATTTTTACACACGATTTGTGTCAAAATTCAATTTTTACACAAATTTTGTGTATTTTTCTTTGTTGAAATACTAATTACACAAAGCGTGGTGTAGTAGGAGTCCGATTTTAACACAAAACATTGTAAAAACTGGACACGATTTTCAACTGCGTTACACGGAGAAAAATGTTCTATTAAAAATTACTATGTTTTATTGTAACCGGGGGACAGACTTGAATTCTTAAAAAAATTACTATGTTTTATAGCAAAAATTGCTATAAATGTAGTAAAAATTACTAGAAACATAGCAATTTTTGCTAGAAAACATAGTACTTTTTTTAAGAATTCAAGTCTGTCCCCCAGTTACAATAAAACATAGTAATTTTTAATAGAACATTTTTCTCCGTGTACAGCCCTCGTGTCTCAAGAGCCGCGGTCGCGATGGTTATTTGCGGGAGGGGCGGGTATGGAGAAAAGAATAGACGCATATATCGAACCTGCTCCTGGTGGGAGTACTGCCGGCGGAGCATGCTGCCGCTGCGCTGGAGCAGGGGCTGGTTCTCCTTCTCCGCCGCGCTGTGGGCCCGCTCGAGCTTCGGCCGCTTATCCTGAGTCTGCTCGGCGAGCAGGCCCTGCGGCACCTGGCCCTGCATGTCCTCCTGCATGCGGCGCAGCGTCGCGCTGTCCGTGTTGCCGAGGCTCGACTTCATTATCCACTGCCCGGATTTTGACAGCAGCTCCTGCTTCTTCCGGCACAGGATGCACACCCATATCACCTGCAAGCAAACAGCGTTCGCCCTTTACTTCTTATACCATTTTCGAAACTTGCTTATCCAGCCTCGCGATCGTGCAGTCGGGATTTCGCGCGATGGTGAAAAGTTGAGCTGGCTCTGCACTCGAGTGAATCGAGGTCGTGCACTTACAAGCTGCAAGCCCGACCGAAAGCCGATCGACTCGCGTGACAAGCGCAGCTACATCTCCGTTATTTCGAGGGCTCCGGTGTCTAGCTTTCGCACCCGCTGCACAACCTTCTGAGTCGAGTCATAGTCGTATGGTAAAGGTAATTCCTTCATGTCTTCAAATTTTATAATACTTCCGTTGAATTAAAATAGGTTTAGTTGAGTGCCAATTACATTACGCCCCCCCCCCTTCACACACAGATACACTATCTCTCTCTCTCCCTCTCTATCTCTCTCTCTTAATCTAGAAATTAAAATAAAATTCATCAATGGAACGTTACCCTAATCCCTAAAGTCATTATATACTGCAGATATACGATGGAATTATTTATATTATGTAATAACAGATATATTTTTGATACAACATAATAAAGACAGATAAATCTATTTAAACACTTAGCTGTTTAATGCTACTACTTTTTAAAGTTTACTTAGGCGCACTAAAAATCTATTTTATATAAAGAATAAAAGATAAATTCACTATTAAATTTTTAATTAAATTAGAAACACTTACGATTATTAAAAGTAATTTACATGAGTTAATATATTTTATACCCTTTTCAAAATTCAAAGAATAAGTGAATTAAAGCCGATATGATTGACATCGTAAGTTATTTGGGGTACGTATACTTACATATGTTTGGCGCTATAAATTAAAAAAAAAAAAATTTTTATGCGCACAAACACACACACCGATGTTCAAACAAAATATTTAACCACGAGATATTTTAAGTTTAATGTGAAAAATATGTTTTGATCGTTATTAAAAATATTATCAATTACAATATTATATTTATTGAATTCGTTTTTCTTTTTTCTCATTAAGTTTATTAAAGCCGCACAATAATTCAGTAAAATGAAGTAAACAATAGCAAAATAGCCATTAACTATTAAATTCGAATTAAAGGTAATAGTATTATTATCACAGTTACGATTACATTATATACATATAAAAATTTTAGAAAATTGGATGAATATGATGATAAATATATATGTTTAAATGGGTGATATTTAGTAAAAAATTTTATTCGACAATGGAAACTTATATATTTTCGTCGGATGAAAAAAAAAACTCGTGTTGGAAAATGTCTTCACTCGCGCTTTATTCGTGTTTTATTTATTCACAGTCTCAGTCCAATCTCAAAACGAGACAACAGCAACGATAATGCAGAATATGAAATAAAATATGAACAAACCGTAAGTGAAACTTAGATTTACGGTTCAAAAATAATTTTCTAATATGATCTGTAAGTTTTACTTCGTCTGGCGTCTGTGGCGTCGGCGCAAGCTTCCGAGGGCATTGCAGTGCCTCGACTGTGTACGAGACACCGCGTTACGACAGTGAGGCGAGACTTGAAACAGGGAGACTGCGAAAGAGAGAGGAAGAGAGAGATAGAGGGAGGGTGGGCGGGGGTTACGCTGACAACGGAGTTTATGTGAAAAGATCTCCAGCGAGGTAATGACTTATGCGCGAGAAATAATTTCATTTTCATTTCATTAACGACATGTGAAAGAATGCTATAGATCGCTATCATATTAGGTCCTTCGTTTTATTTATTTTTGTCGACTCAAGAAACTTTTTAAAAAAAAAGGCTAATTTATAGAGATATATGTATAGGTGTTTAAACATTCGTATCATTACATACATTAATTTGTGTAAGTTTGAGTTTTAAATGCGTGTTGGTTAGTAATAAATTTGATAATTGTTACAGTTGAATATAACAACATCTAATGAATAGAATGATTCAAATTTCCACCTATTACTCACATGCTTTCTAGTGCATCATTTGTACCCAAGTATTTTTTGTTTTTCAGAAGTTTAGTCTTGGTAAAAGGTACAGAATTTCAAAAGGGTCAAAAATTTTAGCCGTTTCGGACGCCGTATTTAAAAATACCATATTGTAAAAATTTTCAACCTTTATAGACTTCAAGCCCAAGTCTCTAGTCCACCTTTTAAATACTTTTTAATGGTCAAACCCCTTTTTTCGATGAGATATTTAAGGATTAAGAAAAAAAAGTATGTCCGTAGACAATCATATCTCAGGATGTACTCGATCGATTTTAACTGGACAGGGCTCTTTTTTTTTTACACGATTGGACTCAATATCTTCCATCTCTTGTTTGTTAAAGTCAATTGTTTTTTTATATCGATTTTTTGATTTTCAAAATTTCATTTTTATATTTTTTTAGAATTTAAAGTTAAATTATAGTCAGTCTGAAGTTATTCATGAAAACGTAATTTTTTGTAAATATTTTATTTCTCGAAAGTAAAGAAAGATATAATCATGAAAATTTGTATGGTTATGGCGGATATAAAATGCTATAATCTGCTAAATTTCTAAGTCATTCTTGTAACTCTTTTTGGAGAAAACAAATAATTTGTAAAAAAAAGTGATTTTCTGTGTTGCACGATAATTGGAGTAATACTTGCTTAATCGCTTTGAAATTTTTGTAGGGGTAAATTTTGGATATCTTTCTGCTCCTTTTTATGGCCAACTGGATTAGTCCATTTTCCGAGATATTTGAGGTTAAAATTTTGTTAACCTTTTTTTCAAATCGTAATTTTTCGAGAACAGCTTTATGTATAAATATGAAATTTATAGACAATTTTGCATGTGGTAAGGGTATATATATCTGTGTAAAATTTCGTCAAGAAACTATGATTTGAAGTCAAGATTATTTAGTAATTTTAAATGGTTTTAAAAGTTAAATATTACAATCAATAATTTTATTCCAAAAAAATAATAACTTTTTAGTTTTTAATATTTAAAAATTAAATCATGCCTGTTATTTTATTCATATTTTTTATATAATTTAAAAATTAATACTTTTTAATCTTCATAAATGAATGAAATTAGAATAATGTTATAAATTGGTGTGTAACAATTTTAAATTTTGGCATTAAAAATTAATTGAAGAAATCAGTAAATTAAGTTTGAGGAAGCCATGTGCCAATGAATTGGCAGCGGCTTTTTTTTGAGAAAAATGTCAAAAAGTAATATATCATTTTTTTGACCTTTTAGGAAACAGATTTCGAAAGAGAAACCTCGAAAATCCCTATATACCTATGTATGTACTTCTTATTTAAAAATTCGTGCATTTTGATTGAGATCTATATCATCAAATTTTTGGTACCAGTAGACGTTAATTGATCAAGCGGTAGACGGGGTAGATATTTAATGTCTGCTGGAAGAGAATTCCACTGGTAGACTCCTTGCATTCGAAAGGAGCTACTACCAAACTTAGAGTACACCCGTGGAATCTGAACATCTCCAGTAAACTTCTTTGCCCGGCGTGTTAATTAACGTTTACTGAGTAAAATGAGTAAATAAGACGGATCAAAAAATTGAGAAGCAATGATTTAATCGAAGAGAGAACCATAGCTATAGCACTTTGCAGAATATCATCCTCCCCTCGAACCTGAAAAGAGAAATGAGAAACTGGTGAGACAATATAAAAAACAATACGAAAGGAAAACCTATCCACCGGTGAAGTTTCCAAAACATCTAAGGTATTCTGCAAGTTTTGAGAGGGGACATACACTGAAAAAAAATGTATTGTAGCACCGATATACAACAAGTTACTGCAAGCATATCGTATGGGTGCTAGACCTATAAGCGTTTCTTTAGCAACCTTCTTGTTTTGACATTTCAGGTTGCAATATTTTTTTACAGTATTTAAACTTCTAAATGATAAATATCGCACATTAAGTCGGACATTCATAAATATTTGTTATCTTTATTGTAGACAAATTGAATTGAAATCTTTTAAAAGCCTAATTAATTAATTATTTATGATGAATTGTAAATTTGGTTAGTTAATTTACAATTATACGAATGTTGACAGACATTTCGTATGGCTCTGAGATCTTTTCATTCGGGAGCTGCTGCACTACGAATTGCTGCAGTGACCTTATCCTTTGCCCGAACTTTGTATGGCAGAACTCAGATAATATTTTTTTCAGTGTATGGTACCTGAGCAAAGTATTTATTAAGATTATCTAAGGAGAAGACATCGACAAAACTTCGCGCCACTTTTGTTTTTGTAACCTAGCAACCCATTACTCCCACCAACCAAATCACGAATAAATTGATATCATAACAAATCCATCATTTTTTTAAGATAGGAAAAATGTATTATCTGTCAGCATCAATCCAAGGAAGCTGGCACTTCTTGAATGTTACAGTCTTTTCAAGTGCAAGGGTTCTGTCTCTGTCAAGTCCCCAATAAGATAGTTCATCAAAGTTCTAGTGAAGTCAAACAACGTAGAAATCAAAATTTCCGCACTAACTTTATTAAATAAGTTGAAAGTAAATGACTCATTAGGAGAATTAGGAGTATTTAAATCAAGAACAACATCAATAAGATTATGTTGATTGTGATAGGGTACCTGATGATTGTTAGACGAGCGTACGGTACTGTTTATATTTGCAAAAATTGCAGCAATCAATCATGAATTGCGTCAGGCCTCTAATCTCAATTCCCCAGCAAGGTCAAGGAGGAATGATCTGGAGTCACTCTAGGTGCAAAATAAATTTTCGATAGTATCAAAGGGCTAAAAGTTTTTTGAAGACGTAAGTTCGGAGGACTGCATCTGACACTAACAAAAATAGGATCCGAATTCCTCCTGGAATCGCTACTGAAAAATCTCTGGTGAGATCTCAGGTGACTTCTCAGGTGAGATCTCATGTTATCTCATGTTATCTTGTTTCAATTTCTCACCTGAGGTTCTGCTCCACATGCTACGGAAAACCTACGTAAATAGAAAATCAGGTTCTTCAGTATTTGAAATCGCCTGTTAGGATGTTTTACCCCCTAGATGAACTCAAAAATACAGGTTTAGAAGCATTTTACACAATTTTCCAATTTTTATAAATTTGGTACGTGAAATCTCAGGTGATTTCTCTGCTGAGATTTTTTAGTAGGGATGGTACTCACGAGGCATGAGGGGCTTGCCAAAAATCACAGTATCGAAATGTGCCAATGATGACTCCCGCTTTGTGAATTTCTATCCTACTCGATTAGCGAATAGCCGTGAATCATTACAAACTGCAAACCAGGAAAACCCGAAACGTGTCTCAACCACTCCAAAATTGTCAGACCGTTGGTAACCTTTTTCAGACTTTAGAAGATGTTAAACGTGTTCATAATATATCAGTTTCGTTTACAGAAATTAATTATGTTTTTGCAAATTTTACGTGTGATATAACTATAATTTATCATCCTCTCTTAAAAAAAACGATGGCCGGATGTTGTGAAGCACTTAAAGAGTGATTTTGATTGGTTTGTAAGGAATAGACGCGAATATTCGCTACTTTCGCTACATTTGAATTTTTATTCTTAACTATATTTAAAACTAATTAAAACTGAGTAATTAAATCAGTAATTAAATCAAATTAGAATAAAAAGATTAATTTTTTCATACTTTGAAAAATGATATGATTATCCTATCATTTAAACCAATTAAAATGAAATCATAATGAAAAATTATATATTCATAACCTAAAAAATAATATAGTACGCGCGCAGCGCGTTTGGATTTTACTAGTAGTACACAAAATTGATAGTTCCATTTTAGTTAGCAGTTTCGAAAACCCCTAGAAATCTTTAGAAATCTTACTTTTACATTTGAAAATTTTAACATTGCCTTTACTCCTAGAGTTATGATCACCACTAAAGTGATGGGCTCCACGATTCGTAATTTGTATTCGATGAATATATAGCATAAAATACATTTGTACCGATTTTCTTCAACCAATCTCGTACCTTGAATACCGGACTTTTAAAGGTTAAAAGTAGTAATAAGGGTTTTCAATGGTGTTCTTAGATTGGCGAAGATCTGTCCTTACTAATTTCACAAAAAATATCAAAGGTTGACTGATTTCCTACTCGCAATATTTTCATAAAAGCGTATTTCACTGCCAGGAATAGTTAGATGTTTATCGAAGAAAGGACAAGAAAAATTCCCGTAGAAGTGACTATTACCTGATTAGCTTAAAAATGAAAGGGATACCGGCGCCAATACAGATTCCTACATCGAATTTTACATAATTTAAATTCATTTTCAAAACTTTTAAAATTATCGCAATTATCTACTACTCATAATGAACTATTGAACAGTGGATGACTGAAAAAATTAAGGAAAATAAAAAATTGAAAAAGAATAATGAAAAATACTGAAATGTCGGTAACTATGTAATTCTACATAGGCGCCGACATCCCCACATAAAATATAATATAGCGATTATTCATAGCCATTTTCTAACTTTCCTCTGACTTGAATAAAGCAAACTTTCTTTTTCTTAATCAGAAATATTTCAGAAATATTTTGTCCCTTTAACAAAGTGTTGTCTTACGTTACATTTAAAAACTTAAGTAATTCTTTCATTATTTTAATAATATAAGTATCTACTAATAGCTAAACCAAGAAATAAGAAGAAACGTACAGCCGACAAAAGGGAGAAGGGGCCGAATGTATACAAGCGCAATTAATGACAAAAGCAAAGTAGCAGGGGATTTCCATTTTCTCATAGAGAGGTAAAAGTTAGAAGAAACAGAGAGAGGGCGAGAGAGAGGACAGAGAGTGATGCAAAGTACGAATTGGAATAGAAGTGACGTAGTAGAATGGGAGGACAGAAAAGGTGGGAGATGGTGGGAGGAAAGAGTTGAAGAGGTACTTCGGCAGAGTTGCCTAGGTAGCGATATGTCAAGAGGTAGAGCCCCCTTCGTTGTGCCTGTCCTCTCAGTGTTACTTTCTCCGCCTCTTCTTTCTTTTTCTTGCACTTTGCATCATCTCTTCTTCCCTTACTTATTTCCTGTACTTTCTCTCCAGTCTTTCTAACTTGCGCAAAGAATGTGTCCCCAAAGCACAAAAATATGATAGTATATCAATATAAACATATAATAATAATTTTACAATGAAAAATCTGATGGATATTATTTAAAATAAAACCTTTGAAAGCTGAAAATGTATGTTTATTATTTATCATTGCTTTATATTTTTTAACGTGAAAAAGTTAAGACATTTGAAACATGCTATATTATAGATCGTCGGATTAGAGGAAAAGGATGCTATCTCGAAGATGTGTTGAAAAACATGCTATCTCGCTGAGATTTGGAAAACATGCTATTTCGGCAATTTTTTGTTCGTGAAAATTTAAGTTGGCACCTCTGCAAAAACTTTTAAAGAAGTTTTTTTTTCTAATATATTTAGTTTGATTATCAATCATAATAAATTTATAGGATAGTACTTTATTATAAACTTGACTGTCTTACTATATTAACCTTTTATATAAAAAAATAGTATACATACATGTAAACGCGAGCTGACAATAACAATTTTAATAAAATAAAAAATCCAAACCCCAAATAAGTGCGGAATAAGCGAGTTCAAAGCTGTATCGAACATCAACATTCACGAACGTTCAAAAATTTTTTATCTTCATCTCATGCTCATCTGCATTAGATTTTAGTAGATTTTGCGCATTGCCCAAAATCGTTTTCGGTGTTTTATAAATGGGTTTTATTATTTTTCATGATCGTAAATATTAAATTAAAAATTTATATTTTAAAACGCAGATTTTAATAGGTAGAGGGTCACGGTCGGTAAAACAGTATTTTTTTATTTCAATTATTTATTTATTTTTTATTTCAATTTATCACAATATAACGCTAGGATTCGGGGACTACACTCAAGTGAGTTTGGTGGATATTTATCATTTCACGTTTTTGCAATCGGCTACTTAGCGTTACCTGGCAGCTAATGTGCAACAATGAACTAACAATTCCGTCAGCTACAAAATATCGATTTGCCTCATATTTTGTAGACATTGTAAGCTAGATCGGTTAGTGGATAGAATAAAATCTCATACTAAATGAAGCATTTATGAAATTTATCGATTTTTCTCATAAATGAACGGCAATTAAGCATAATGTAATCAAACTAAAGTAATATAAAAATTTTGTTTAAATGGCAATCTGTCAATAAGTTTTATTATTCATTTAAAATTCTAAAAAGATCAATATAGTAAAACAGTCAAGTTTATAGTAAAGTACTATCCTATACATTTATTATCATTGATAATCAAACTAAATAAATTTAAAAAAAAACAATTTTCTTTAAAAGTTTTTGCAGAGGTGTCAACTTAAATTTTCACGAAAAAAAAAAATTTCCGAGATAGCATGTTTTCCAAATCTTAGCGAAATAGCATGTTTTTCAACGCATCTTCGAGATAACATCCTTTTTCTCCAACCCGACGAGATATACTTTACAAGAAAAAGTAAAATTTGAGATCTTTGTTATAAGGAAATCTGTTATAATGAAAGTAAAGATACTATTTTTATAATATATTTTTTCGCTAAAAAAGATCTCACTTATTAATAAACTAATGAAAGAAACCGCTGCCAATTTATTGACTTCCTCAAACGTAATTTATTATTGCATTACATATATTATAGATGACATAAAGAAATATAAACTCCCTTTCTTTATATTATTTTCTGTTTGTTTTATGAATATTGGATATCGTTATTCAATTGTCTTTCTTTTTTTTTCTATTTAACACATCATTGAAAAAACAACCTCATAGTGACGCATTTAAAACGTCGACGTGGTATTAAAAGTACTATAGGAGAAAGTTTAAAAAAAATTTTTTTAATTTAAAAAATCGCACAAGTATAATAAATGATACATTTATTTTATAGACTTTTTTTACATAAACGAATTTTTTTAGCAAGTTTCTACCTCTAAAATGTGGTAAAATAAGCCTTTTTTTTATCGCTGTAAGCTTTTGGAAATCTTGCTAGTTTGATTAATTATTGCTAAAAACTGGCGAAAAACTCGGTAAGGTTTCTACCAGAGTAAGGCATATTCAAACGTTAAATGATATCGTATATTACGCATCTAGGGAGGAAAAAACTTAGACAGTCCACAGCTCGTGTAAATTGACACCCGAGCCGAACTTCCGTGGTGCGCATACTATTTTTCACCATATCCTGGCCGAAAGTACCACTTTCAGCCAGGGTATGGTAAAAAATATCTTTTCTCGTTATACGAAGCGGCTATATAATTATTAGTATTTTTACTTTATGTATGAGAGAGTACCTAAAGTCCCGAAATACTTGAAAATGAGAGTAGCCAACATCTAAATCTGCAACGAGTCTTCGGTTACGGAAACATAAAGACCAGTTGTTCAGACGATCCGTGGCGGATGGAAAAACACATCTCCAGACAATATGTATGTGTTTCCCTGAATATAGCAGTGGCTGATTAGTATTTCCGGATTATTATCGATTGTTGATTAAATAGTTACCCTTTTCGTTTCGTGAAGCTCAGTACAACTTCTCGCGCGAGATTAGTCACGGGATGTCAGACTCTGTGCATATACGCATAGCGTCGTCTCGGGTCGAATTACCTGAACTGCGCGCGCGTAAATACTTCTATGTATCGCAGACGAAGTGCACGACTATACGAATCTGATATTGTGACTGAAGTTAGTCGGTGCGAAGAGATTCGGGATCTCCTGTATAATGTAGGATGGGTTAACATTATTCCACCAATCTTCTATTATATTAAAAAAATAAAAATCTGACTTTTTTGACAACCGCTTCAGAAGGTTAACTTCCTCTCCTAATAAGTAACTTCTGGCCACGCACTTACACCCACGCACTTACACCCACGCACTTACGCCCACGCCATATGCCCACGCACATACGCCCACTTACTCTGCATTTTACAGGGTTGAGACTGTCATTTGTACTTTGAATGTATAATATAATACGTTAAATTAAATAATTTCAATAAAATCAAACATAAACATAACATTTTATTGATATTCTTTAATTTAACAGTACAAATTTCATATACAAAGCTCGCGTTATAACGGCGTTTGTTAGTGACATGAACGTTTATTTGTATATATTGCCGTATATTGCCGTATGAGTGCTTAATTTTTTTACTTAATGTTTTTTTACAATTATGAGTCAAAGTTCAATTTTTTTTATTTTTCTTATTTTTTGCCAGCTCATTTATGAAAATATTGCTACCGATTAATTAATTACAAAATTTCTCTAAAAACAAGATTTTTCTTAAATATTTTATAGATACATCTGCAGTTGAAGTTTGGTGTTTAATCTTCGTTTTGAAAATTGAATTTTCTGTTAATAAAATCTTCAAATTCTTTTTATTTCTCACTCTCTTGAACACGCAACATATAACTGTCCGCGACTAAATACTGATAAAGGTAAATATATTCCTACTTTTTTAAAAGATTGTTCTTGTGATTTATTAATTGTCATTGCATGAACGAGTCTAACAGGGAATTGACGTCTCGACATATGAAATGGAAGGAGATAAAGTTATTCGAGATAATATAACCGCAGAGCTAGCGTTACTACCACCAATAATTTCTGCTACAATAGAATACTGATTTAAATATTTAATTATTAATCTTGTGCCATTACATAATCCTTCATTTAAATTTAAATTTCTCAATAGCACAACTACAGACCCTACTTTCAATTGCAATTTGTTTAGAGGTAAACCATTGGGGGTAAGTGTATTTAAAAAACCGCTGCCAATTCATTGGCACGTAGCTTCCTCCAAATTAATGTATCGTTCCTATATGTATAGTATATATTATAAATATAAAATACGTTAATTCAGCTAATAAAAATATTTACATAAATTTCTAAAGACAAAATGAGTGTATATAAAATTATATGCCCATGAACCATAACCGTTTCAACTTTAAAATTTTTATCTCAAAATTAAGAGAGGGTAATTCTTACTATATTCACTTCAAATTGTGATTATTCGAAAAATTATTTCGAACTCAAAATAATTGGCCAGCGTATCTGACTAATTTTATGTTTCTGCAGAGCTCGCTGTAAATTAACCTCAATAAAAAACAAAAGCAAGTAAACAACACGCGCGTGTATTGCGCGTCATTTCCATTTTCTAGTAACATATACATAAAACCTTTTCCGAAAAGTTACGATTTGAAAAGATGGCTAAACTCTTTCTATTTTTTATCATTAAAAAGCAATTATTATTATACAATTTTATATTTTACAAAAAAACAAAAACAAAATTCATTGCCCAAAAAAACAGTTTTAACAGTTTTAACCCAAATATCTCTGAAATTTATAAACTAATTCTTTTACCCTAACAATTTATGTAATAAATAATATAGAAACTCTACACCTCCATCAAATCTAGATCTCTATCAAATTTTAAAGTAATTAAATTTTACTTTAGTTATTGTGCGACATAGAAAGTCATTTCCAGAAATACCAAACTTTTAAATATCAAATATCTCAAAAACTAACTATATAATCTGGATGAAATTTTACATGGGTATTGCCTATATTGCATACAAAATAGTCCATAAATTTCAAACTGACACATTAAGTCGTCATTGAGAAATTATGAGACAATTCTTTTACCTAAAGGATTTATACGATAAACATATAAACTCTATATCTATATCTCTAACTCTATATCTCCACATTATTTCAACATGATTAAACCAATTTTTTTTCTCTAGTTATCATGCAACAAAGAAAATGACTTTGCAAAATACGATGATTTTAAATATCAAATATCTCAAAAAGTAATCGAACGATCTTGATGAAAATTCGCCCATATATTACCAATCTCACATACAAAATTGTCTACAAATTTGGAGCTGATTCATCAAACCGTTCTCGAGAAATTACGATTTGAAAAAAGGTTAAGAAAATTTTAATCTCAAATATCTCTGAAATTTATTGACCAATCATTTATCCCAAAGAACTTAGCCTAGAGTTATCCCAAATCTACCTCTACAAGGAATTTCAAAGCGATTAAGTCAATTTTACTAAAGTAAACGTGCTTTATACAAAACGCATTTTTTTTCATGTTTTAATTTTTTTCTCAAAAACTAGTCGACAGAATGGATTCAAATTTTTACAGATTATAGCTATTTATATTCTGCATTATCATGATTTTTTTTCAAAAAATTCACCGTTTATTTTTAGAGTTATAAGCATTAAAAAAAAAAAAAAAAATGTTTTTGTTAATAACAAAAAAATTGCAATAGCTAATGTAATTTTTTTTTAAATATAGGTTTTTTATGCTCTTTCGAATGCTATCTGTCCGATTCAAATATCTCAATGTTATCATTAAAAAAACGCAAAAATGAATTTTGCGAAAATCGAAAATTCGAAATAAAACAAAAACGAATCGGCGAATCAAAAAGAGGATTTTCTTCCACCATTCTCACAAGAAAAAAAAAATGAGACCTGTCCGGTTAAAATCGATCGAATAGATCCTGAGATAAAACGGTACACATACACACACACTCACACGCGTGCACGCGTACACACACCCACACACACACACACACGCACACACACACACATCCACGAAAAAATATTTTCTCAAAATCAACAAATATCGACATACATCGCCTTAAAACATCTTTTTGAACATTTATTGTCTCGAACATTTTTTTCACCGTTACAAAGCTTCCTCTATGAAGAAGACAAACGTTCACGTTGTTTAGGATTCTCTAAAAAGATTCTGCTTAAAACCGATCTTGTAATTTTCTGTCTTTTGTTCCATTTTTTTTATTTATTGTCAAAAATTAGGTATTTCATAATAAAAGTATTTAATGTATTAAGTTATTATATTAAGTTATTGTATTATTTATTATATTAAGTTGATAATAATCCGACTTTTTTTTGTAACGGCCATTTCAGAAGGTTAACTTCCCCTCCTAAAAATTAACTTCTAGACAACAAACACCGTACATCTCGAACCGTTGCAGTCTATAAAACCAATCAAGGGTTTAATAACGAGCAAAAGATGAAAAAATATTTCGCAAAATAATTAAATATTAATTTTTTTACTAAATTTTAAATATTGATTAGAATTATATCATAATTCATGAATATATTTTCATTCTATATATAAATTAAAAAAAAAAAATTTTAATAGTGAAAATGTATTATATATACACCTTATATGGCATTTTTTACTAAGCGACGTTAAAAGCGAGGTACACTAAGCTAGTAAGATATTAAATTATTAAAATTACTTTGTTCCTTAACTCGCCAAGCACGCGCCCTTTGATATTATTCTCAAAGATTTGATAAAAATATGAATATTTCCAATTTAAATGATCTACCATATATTGCAAAAAAAAGATTTAGGTTTGAATTTTCATCTCGTTTTTAATCAAGTGCATCAAGGAAGATAAATTTTTTTCGTAAATGAAACAAATTGTATGTATTTTAAGGCTTAATTTTTAGGCTTTAATTTGGGTTATTGGCAACAGAAAACTGTGTTTTCATTTTAAAGCTAGCATAACTATCAAGGGTATAAATTTGCAAGAGTTAACAAATACCGACGTGTTGTTTGGATCTCCAATGTAAATAAACTTTTAGTGTATTGAATTAGAGGGATAGAAATGTAGAACGTATTTTTGAAAATAAAGTTCTTCTTTGATTAAATTTCCACGTCCTATGAAATTCACGTACTTTATCGGCGTACTCTATTATGTACATCGTCATGAATTTGGGACGGTTTTTTAGGTGGTAAAACGCCATTCAAACTCACCTTTCATATTCAATAAATTGGGAAATTGAACTATTTTAGTCAAATATTCAATTCGCAAATTTGAATCGTAATTAAAAAATTCAGTTCAATTTCATTTTTTTTAAATTTGGATCACGTAAGTTTTGCAGCCGGATTATTGTTCACATTCAGACGTACGGATTTTCGCGAGTAAACTGGTCAATTTTTCGTTAATTTTATACACGGAGAAAAATTGTGTAGGAAAAATTACTATTTATTATATTAAACGAGGGTCAGACTCATTTTCTTATGAATGTCGATACAATTTATAGTAAAAATTGCTATTTACATAGTGAAAATTACAAAATTATAACAATTTTTACTATAAATTGTAGTAATTCTCATAAAAATTTGAATCTGTCTCACAGTTACTATAGAAAATAGTAATTTATCCTACACAATTTCTCTCCCTTTAATTTTTTATTTTCTAACTGATAGTACAGATTTTACAAATTATATTTTGAACACTAATTAAATTTATGCAGCGTGGGTATTTTCCTTTGATTTTCTTTTGTTCGATAGCGATTGTTCAATTTTTTATATTTTTTATACTTATTAATACTAATATTATGTTTAGTCCGTGAAATTTAGTTATTCATACTTCTACAATAATAATCGTTCGGTAATTCTAATGCCACTATTCAACATTCGTCAACATTTTTAGCAAGACAATTTAGATTTGTCGAAACACGAACAATTACGATATCGCGTGATACAATGTCGACCCGGTTGATGACAGGGACTTGCAAGCTAATCATATAGCAGGTACATGCAAAGTTTGATGCCAATAAAATATGGGCAATAGAGAAAATTGTTTTTAAAATGCATCTACACTTTCCATCAAGAAGATAATGCTAAATGGAGAAGTATCGTAGTTGGGGTTAGAGTTTAACGGTGAAGACTTTTTAGTCATTCATCTTACAAAACAAAAATCGATTACATGCACAGTAAGTTCCAAATTGAAGCATAAAGCATAAATTTGTATTGAAATTTCGATTCTGAATTGGAAAATTTAAAAGAACAGAAAAAAAATAAAAAAGTAGGAGAATGTATGTTTAATAACAACATAATCTTTGTATAGTCCCTTTGCAGCCTTCGCAAATTTTCTCTTCTTTGCCGAGGGGCAGACCTCGATATGTCGTTGACTAGACCTTCTTTGCCTCTCACTCTTTTCACGCTCTCGATCTCCTTCTGCCAATGTTATATTTCGCAAATACGAAAGATCTTATGTCTGTATTGTATTTTTCCAATGCAAAGAACCGAAAAGCACAGATTTTAGATCATTAAAAATCGCAATTATCCAACATTTGTAAGGACAAAAGTAATTTTAGTAATTAAAGAACGCGATAGAAACTTTGAAACTTACATCTTTATCCTTTCTATTGTTCTATAAATTACACTTTCTTAATGTGTCCATAGAGGGACAGTATCGATTATCTGTCATTAAAGTCTTGTATTTAATTCGTATTTAAATTAAAAACTATTAAACATACTCTGCAGTAAGCGTGTATTGAGAGTACTGACTAAACTTTCGCTAGTTCTCGAAATGATTTGACAACAAGAGAAAATCAGTTTGTTAGATCGGATAAATTAATGTAAAATTGCATTTGGTTGTTTCAATGAAATAATTGGCACAAGAATTGCTATCTCTGGAAAAGATATTCGCCTTTCTTGTAGACATTTTTTCGGCAGAGAAAGCTACTTATTTGCTGCCACCACAGCGTTATATCCGAACTTGAATTCCGACTGTTCGCCAAACAAGTAGGAGTTGCGAACGGGTGTGTATAGCTACAGCAACAGCCTTATAGCAGTGCCACGAGGGCCAAAACGACAACGACTACTACGACTTGACTCGGACTCGAATGGCTCACGCCCGAAGCCCTGATCAATATATGCGTTGCGTCATTGCCCTCCGCCGTACTGTTTTCTACTCCGTCCCCTCCTCTTCTTATTCTCTGGTCCTTTTCTAGCTGTTTTCGGGGGCTAAGCGAAATTTTCACTCGTGATTTCCGGAACCTCACTCATTGCCTCGCTCAGAAAAGTATATTCATTACAAAAATATTTTACTGCTTTAACTACCTATTTTACTTTAGGTATAATATTTAAGAAAGTCTGCTCTGTTTTCTTAGTTTCTTTATATTTATAAAATACAAAAGAAATTAATTAATTAAATAATTACAGTAAAATATTAACGAAACAATGCCATCTTGAGAAGAAATTTCGAATGAATTTTACGAGAATGAGCAAATGGGCAAAAGCGAATCATGGTTTTCTCAATAGTTAAGACTGTTAGGTTCACGGCCAATTGATCCAAACCAAATGTTTAAGAAGATTCAAGTACTGAAGGATCCCTGGTAGAAATGTTAACAAGAAGCTAGCTATTTTTCAGTTAACTTTATGACTAAAAACGAACTTGCTTGTATTTCATAATTAAGTATGTACCAATCCGAAATAAATTATGGCATTTACACTTCATAAAATATGTATTTCAAGTAATAGTAGAACTTTTAGATAAATTATCTTATTTTTGCATTATGATTTTTTCTAAAAATGCTTCCATTTAATGAACACGTTACCTATAAAATATGGCTAATTTTCTACCAGGAATAGAGACGTATTGATGCAGTCCTCGTAACAATAAAATCGATTAAAGAAGCAAAATACAATTATGTGATGTTCTGTAATGAAATCACTCATAAAAAATTGATAGTACGAGTCACTGTCAAATTACTCGATGGCGTCCAAATATTTAAGTACCGTCATATCCAATCACTTTTATCTTCACAGTAACAAAAGCAGTTACATGGTTCTCGTAAAAATAGTTTTAGCTTGACTGCACGTATAGGTTGGTTAAGGTAGGTCACTAACAGTTATCTCAAATGTGCTAGCCGCGTCTTTTCCCTTTTCATTGCTTCTTTTATAATTTTATAATAAGTAAGTAACCCAGTTCATTGATAAGTTTGCAACTGCGTTTTAAAATGACATTCTGGATCAATATATCAATCAAGGTACATTTTTATTAGGCAAACAAATCAAGTTAGTGTCTTTATTGTTAGACAAGTGAGCAAATTATTTTTGATTATTTTTTATTAAAATATTTTTGGTAATTCGCAATAAAAATGTTTGAAAGTTAAAAAAAGTCTTTTGCATCATATACATGAATGATTTGTTATTCTCTGAATCAAAAATATATATTAGTAACAAAGATGCGTTTTTAAATATATTTAGAATAATATTGAAATTTAAAAAGAAAGTAAAAACTAAAAAATCACATTTATTACATTAAAAAATTGTTATTATTTTTTAATTAAAATTAATTATTGAATTAAAAAATATTGTGTCAAAATTGAATTTTAGATTTGAACATAATTTGTTATGAAGTGTTTAAGTTTTTCAAAGCTACAAATTTGTAATTAGAGTTTTACTTTCTTCTGTTTTATTGGTTTTTGAATATTTTGAAAAAGTCTTGATAAACAAATGATATCGAATAGTTTCAGTCATATCTATGCTGCAAAAATAAAAATCATTGCTAATACATTGCTAATAAAATAATACTCTATTGCGGCATTTAAAAATACTCTTAGAGGTATTTCGACACAATATTAATTCACTGTTTCTACTGTTTGTTTATATTCTTGTAAAGGGCAATTTGCCCGTCAAATTATTAAATAAATAAATAAATAAATAAATACATTGGCTTCCTGAAACTAATGTATTGATTCATTTTGTTAATTTTCCATGCCAATAATTAATTTTCTCACCAAAATTTTGTTTACGAATATCCTCAATAAAACTATTACATAAAAAAGACAAATAAAAAAAATGTAGGTAATTTGAAGAACTTTTGAGAAGTTTATTGTGTTAAGTAATATTGGCTGTAACACACTAAAAAATAAAAAAAAAAACGAAAAATTCAAAACCGTTTTTTGGTTACAAAACAAAAGAAAATCGATAAAATCGGAAAATGTGAGGAAGCAATACATCAATTTATTCATATTAAACCGATTTTTTCACCGTCACATTTCTTTCTCTATTATAAAAATTTTCTTCATATCTTGCAATATTCATGGGTCTGAAGTTTGCATCGTTGGAATACAACGAAATAATTTTTTTTATTAAAGTAAAACACTAAATCTACACGCAAAATCAAACCTCTGAATTATTATCACGATTGCTAACTCACATACGAAATTTCGCATGATTTTGTAAACAGCGATAATGTGTAACCTCGTTCCGTGAAAGTTATTTACCGTACAATCTTCATGATTTCCGACCTCTTCACAAGAATTCGTTTACAGTTTCTTTTCTACAATTAATGGATTAAAAATATCATAGAACATCCTTCCATATCATATAAGTAACCGTAGTGCTTCACATCTCAACATATAAATACAGTTTCAAATCTTTTGACAACTTCTTTGACAACTTTTTTGGACTCCTGAGCCCGTCAGCCCGTATAATTACATTTTAACTAGTTGCACACTTGTATTAAAATGCGAATATAATTGAAATATACTACTCTTCTACGAGAGAAGTTAGGCCACCGGGTTATAGATTCTATTCAAGATTTGATATATATTGTTGGATGCAACGATTCACACACCCACACACGCTCATACGCACTCAGCACATACACACACACACACACACACACACACGCATGCATGCAACTTTGAAAATAGCTAGATTAGTGTATAAAACAACTTCAGTTAAAATTTTAGAAAGCTACACTGGTTCTGAAGCGAGAAATTAATGTTTTCATGTTTTGCGGTTTAACACGGGCTCTTATGGAAAAGCATACTTTTTCGCTCATTGACTCATAATATTTCAGTAATTAACGCTAAGATTTGTACGAAATTTTTGGCTGAATAGAAGAATTTCTCACAATTATTTAACACTCTTCAAAATATTCATTCAGAGTCTGTGACACTGATAAATAAATTAATGAATATAAAAAAGGTACAATTATTAACCTCAAAAAATGAATCAAATCAGTTTCTTGGTGGGACTTTTTATTGATAATTAGGATGAATAGAATTGTTTCATTTGAACATAGGTATAATCGTTATTTGGTGGAAGTTTATTTATGCAACCTGTTTAATGAAGTATACTTCGTGAATTAACCAAAATTGAGATAAGATTACTCATTTTAGCTCTTGTAGCTGAAGGAGAACCTCCTTAATATGAGGTATTCTATCAAAAATCCACACTTAGCGGTTCAAAAAAAAAAATGAAGAAAAAAAAACCATGCACATCTCTCAAAATTACGTAAATTAACGATTTGTTGTGCTTTTCGAGATTTCAAACGATTCTTAGCTATAATTAAAGCGTTTTTCTTGTACTTTGGTTTTTGTGTTTTGCTAAATTTGTTCGCACTTTTGGGAACTTCAGATTGGCTAATCATTAGTGACTGCTTTTCGTCCATTTTTTCCACGTCAAATTTTCATAAGAAAAATTGATGTGTGGTTAAAACAGTATCACAAGCCTTATTATTTCACGAGTTAAAAATGTTTTCATATACTATATGATTGATAGAGAGATAATAAAATTGTTGCAGAGATGTCCCGTTTTTTTTTTCTTCACTTTTTGCACCGGCAAATCTTGCTTATATTTTCGATTGCTCAAGGGAGCTCAGTTCACAGTATGTTTTTCCTCAAATGAACGTGGTGTATTATAAAAACCTGTGTCACGAATATAAACATAGGTGCGATGCATGATAGAATTTTTTAGAGTGAGAGAAAGAGAAAATTATCATAATCAATAATGTCAGACAAACTTTAAAAACATTATTTTTACAATTTTTAAATGCACAGCTTGGTTGCTGCCCTATTTTGCACGCATTGACCTTGAATTACTCTCCGTCCCGTGCCCTCTTTTCCTTCCCTATCTCTCTTCCTCTCACTCTCTCACCCCTCCGTCTCTCTCTCTCTAGCTCTCTTTCCCTTTTTTCTCATTCTTAACTTCAAAGTTAATAGTTTAATTAGTTGATGCATTTATAGCAGCTAAACTGCCTAGAAAATATTCAATTCATCTTTTTAACGAAACTAAAGTATGATTATAATAAACTGTCCTAGTACAAATTAAAGTATTCAAAATATGATAAGTTAGGTTATCGAGTCGTGAGGCAAAATTAAGTGTAGATGTATGTTTTTGTGAATGGTCGGTCGCTCACCTTGTTGGAACGCAGGGAAACTTTCCCACCGCAGCGAGCGCAGCATCGTACGTTGCAGTAGTTGCAGATGTGTCCAACTCCGTCGGCGAACTTAGTCTTCAGGCATATCTCACAGGTCGCCTCTAGATCGACGCCAGCAGTCTTCAGTCGTTCAGTGCGGGCCCGCGATATTGTGTCCTCCAGCACCTGCACCTCGTTTTGCTTTCGCCTAAAGAATATTAAGAATCTTTTTATTCGCCATTCTTTAAAATGATATGTTCATTCCCAAACCCATCCATGCTCTTTTCTCTACATTTCTATTCTTTTCAACACATTAAAGAATAATATTTGTTACATATTTATTATTAATTTTAAACTCTCAAACTTCCAACAATTCCAATAAATTATAATTCGAACATTCTGTATTCTAAAATCTATCATCTGGAAACAGCCAACCAACCAGAAAATAGGTATAAACTGACAATACTGGCAATTAATATTGAAAGTTTCTTTTTCCTTAGTGCAATGTGGGACCCACTACGTACCAACGATTGTAGGAACCTATTCTTATTATTTATTTTTTCATTTCGAGAAAATATCTCTTTCACACACTGTAGATTCCGCAAGAAACTATAACACGTGAAAGAGATTTTTATTCAAAATTCAAAATTAAATGAGAAAAACTGGCCCCTACAATGGTCAGTAACAGGAGGTCTCGCATCACCTTGATATTAATATAAACGCCATTTTTCCATATAATTTCCATTAATACCCATTTCCAACAACGTGAGCGGTCAAATATTTTTTATTGTTTCCCATTTTATAAACTTTTAAAATACCCAAAAATAAGCCTGTTATACTCCACTAATTCTATTTGTCATGACTCACACAACAATTAGACCTGCAATTGTTGGTGGGTACCAGGGCTACAGTTTGAAAAGCACATGAGAATTCCGAATTTTAAAACACTAGAAATAAAGGTGCTAAGAGTCAATATCACCGCGGTTGGGATTTGAACAAATTTGTTTCAGTAAACAAACATTCCGATTCGAAAGTCCAAGGCTACAGATGACTGAGCTATCGCAGCTCTTCCATACGTTATTCATTTACTAATAATTGTTGATACATGAAAATATTAATCGATTATTAATCTTAAGATTGTTATAACCGTAACGTACTTAACCGTAATGTAATTCAATTAATGTTTAAATGACGATTTACGCAGAAAAATATTTTGAATATCATGAGCTTTAGAAATCGTATACCGAAGTTAAAACTGATGAAATTGGTTTGATTTGCTTTGAGGGGATTAGTGCGATTTTGAACTTTCTTAAGAATTTCTTGAAACTTGCAGGGTAGATTCTTATTACTATTATACACAACATTTATAAACTTCAGAAAGCCATAGCTTCACCGTTAATGAGATATAAGCTCTCAAAGTTACAAAATTTAACACGGTGTGTCTTATAGTAGAGTCGTCAGAAAACGTAAAAAATGAACGGTTTGAAAAAAAAGAGAAATGTTACTATAATGACGATACATTGAATATGCTCTCCAAATTTTAGGAAGCCTAGCTTCACCGTTTTCGAGATAAGTACAGTTGTTACAGTTGTACGTATAGCCTCGGTTTAGACGACGCCGCGCGTTCCCTTGTGTGCGTGTAATATAAACAAACGAAGGCGCACTGCGTGTGTGTGTGTGTAGATAGAACATAGAACTGATAGAATCGCTCGTTCTATGTGAATATACTTCGACACTGATGAAGCGGCGCTACGTGTGGACAGTCTGGCGTGAAAGTTTGAGAGTGCGGCCTGCGGGGTCAGTGGGGACTTGGGAAACCCGAGAGAGCGCTATATGTGTACGGCATTCTACCCATTGTACTTTTGGCTTGCACGATACCGCACTAACCACCTTAATTTGGGATTTTTGGATCATGCAATATTTAACTTATATCTTCGTTCAAATTGTCTGAGCTGAGAATTGATTAACTATTTTATATATAATTATTTATCGCAATTTAACTTTGAAACCTAATTCTTTACAGAGACCTTATATAGTCATAATATCCTTAAAGATGAATAAATCTAGTCTTCTAGAATGTTATGGCTATATCGTCCCTACCAAAAGTTAGTTTTTATAGTTAGAACTGCGATAAATAATTATATGGAATAGTTAACGATTTTTCCGTTCAGAACGTCTATACGGAAATGAAATACGAATATTATATATAAACTTTAAAAATCAGGAATTGAAGCAAAATTGAAAAAGTTTCATTATTTTATCAAAATCTTTAATATATTTTGTACTAAACTTTTTTGCATGATAATAAAAAATAATGAAACTTTGTCAATTTTGCTTCGATTCCTGATTTTTAAAGCTTATAATATTTAACTATTCCATATAATTATTTATCGTAGTTCGTTGATTGGTCTGTAAGGAATAGGCGCGAACAAAATTCGCTACTTCCGCTACATTTGAATTGTTATTATTAACTATTTAATACTAAATAATTAAATCAAATTAGAATAAAAATTTGTACATTTTTAATTCTTTGAATGCTGGTCCTAGCAAGACTTGTTAAAAAACTAAAAAATTAAGCATTCTCTGGATGGCCCGCAGAACTAGTTCATCATTAGGCATATTATTACATAATTTCATCTATATAAAACAAAATAACCAGCCGAAGTAGGACGACTCTCGAAATTGTCTCTTTTGGCATTTTTATGTCCCCGTTTCTTATCCTTTCTACGTAATTAAATCCGGAAATATTTATTAGTCGGTAAAACTAAGTATGATCGGTAAATATATTCGGCAAATAGACACTATGGTAAAAAATATCTTTTTTAGCATACCCTGGCGTATAGTATTGTGTTTATTTCCTGACGACAGGGAATAAAACGCCACATGGGCTCCTTCTTAGAAACTGCCACGCGCATGCGCATTTCTCTATACTTTATTCCCAGCTAGCGCCGCCTGCGTGTTGTTGCCCTCGCTTGGCTCGGGCCGCAAATCGCTTGCAGGCGGCACTAGTTGGGAAGAAAGTAGAGAAATGAACATAGGTTTTGCACTTTCTAGAAGTGAGGTTATGTAACGTTTTCAGCCCTGAAATCAGGGATTAAACAGAAATAACTTTCCGCCGGGCATATGAAAAAGTTGTACCTATATTGTTCTGAGTCTGGAATTAGTTCTCGTTAGTCGCAACAGAACATTTCTAATGTCTAATAGCTTTCATAGTAAAAATATTTGAATGGAATAATTAATTTCACCAAGTACTGGCCTGCCTTATTGACTAATCAGAAACCTATCAATTGTTTATAAATATGTCAAAGTCTCTCATAAACAATTAAATGTAACTTTGCAGGTTTAGATAATTTTCTAATTTTTCCTTTGGTAAATGGTAACTACCCCTGAAATTGAACAAGGAACAAGATGACCGTTTTGAAATCTAAATTGGATAAAAAGTCAAAATGATTGTCATGTTTTGTTGAATTGTCTTCTAGGTGACGGTAACTAGTCTTAATAATAATTAAATGTCGTTAAAAAAATGTTTTTTGCCTAGCGGGCCGAAAGTGCCACTTAAAGTAAAATTGGCCTGTCCAAATTTTTTCCTCCCTTGGTGCGTAATATATACTATTTCGACATACCCTGGCTGAAAGTGCCACATTCCCGCCCGGCTCAAAAACGGGAATGTGGTGTTTTCAGCCCGGGTATGGCGAAAAATAGTATATACGCACCACGGGAGTAAAATTGGCTAGCCCCCAGCTCGTGTTTGCCACCCTCGCCTTCGGCTCGGGTGGCAATTTACACGTGCTCTGGACTGGCCACATGTACTCTCGCCTAGAAACTGCGACGCGCATGCACGGTTCCCCACTTTTTTCCCGGTTAGCACCACCTGCATGTTGCTGCTCTCGCTTCGCTCGAGCCGCAAGTTACTGCAGGTGGAACCAATCGGGAAAAAATTAGACACACGAGCATAAGCATCGCAGTTTCTAGGAGTGAGGTTATGTGACGTTTTCGACCTTAATCAGTGATTAAGCATAAATAATTTTCCGCCGGGCATGCGAAAAAATTGTATATTGCCCTCGAGAGCAATGAGGGCTATGAACGTCCGCGAGTTGCTGCCCTCGCTTCGCTCGGACATAAAATCCCTCACGGGCATAAATAGCCTACTTTACTTCCTAGGTGCATAATCTACTATTTCGTCATCTTAAGATCTCTACCTTCAATGAATGTCGTTGCTTGTATTATGGTACGTGTAAAAATCATTGTAAAAAATTCTTTAGGTTGATATTAATCAAGACTCCCCAACCTCCTTAAATAAATAAATATTTGATAGCTGTAAAATAAAAATAACATGAAAAAAATGTCCCGTTGATTGATTAAAATTTTTCAGAGTGGTATTCATATTTTTTTTCAATTTTTTCTTTTTAATTTTGTATGACTTGCGCGATTAATAATACAATAAGTGTATATAGTCGGAATATAAGCTTTAAAATCAATAACGGATTGTACGGAAGTGTTATCTCGTCGTATTAAGTAAGTACACTGAAAAATATTTTTTTACTTGTTACGGTTATTTGAAGAAACAAAATATGTATTCATCTATAATTTATCTAATCTGTTCACAATTAGTTATATTAGGTAATACAGTATCTTATATATACTTTTAGAGGGTCGGCATTTTTTCCTTGATATTTTCTAGAGATATGATTTATTTCTAGAGATATGTTTTATTTTATTTATATAAATATCCAATAAGTCTGGTGGAGTTTTCAAGTTACCTGCCGTCTCCTGAAAGGGTCAGACTGGTCGCTGTAAAGGTGATTGCGCGAAAAATCCTTTCTAACCATGTATGAGTACTGTTATTGTATATACAAGCCCGTTTTAAGCATATTCAAGTTAGTTAAGCTGAAATGGATGAAAAGTAGTTCACAAGCTGTCTTAGTTATAAAATAGTTAGTAACACACTCTTTGATTTTGACGGTAAGTGAAAGACAGAATTAGGTGGACAAATAAATATTCTGATAAATTATTTGTAAAGTTTTACAAGTGGATTTTTATTTGTTTTTTTTTTCTGTGTATATTTCGGTAGTTCATCCAATGAATTTAATTACTTTTTCATATAAAATCATATTACATATAAGTTATGTACATATAATCATATTATCATATAAGTTAACTAACTTAACCCATTAAATCCTGAGCCGAATCTAGGCTAGATAGCATCAAACGAACTATAGGATTGGTGGAATAGCCGAAAAAAAGTACCCGTGTTTTTTCTTTTATCATTTGCAATTGTTTATAAAAAATTATTTAAACAAATAGATACCAAATTTGTAATTTTGAAAAACTAAAAGTGGCAATCGGTTCTACGGGAAAAATCATGAAGAAAATCTTAGTGACGTTTTTTTGTCAGACTTCAAATTGTTAGTGTAAAAATGGTATAAAGAAATACAAATTGAGGAAATCTAAATTTGAACAGTGTTGTAGTTGGAAGATTTAAAACGGCGCATAGTGTATTTATATATACCGTATGTATAGATATACTATATCTATATTTATACCGTATAAATAATTATATTATATCTATACCGTATAAATAGATACACTATATCTATCTTTATTTTACGTATAGATATACTAATCAATTAGTATACATGGTTATATTTGTTTTTATTTATTCTACTTATTCAAAATGTCTTGATTTTCAGAAATTATTCTATATCTGAAATCAATATAACACTTTTATTCGAAAAAACTATATAGTAATAGAATTTTTATCTATTTTTTTTCGATTTACATATTAGCATCATCCCGTGTATCTAATCTTTTGAGGCACCCCGGTAAAAAATGTCAAGGCGAAGAGTTGCCGATTTACTCTTACTTTCTGACGACAATAGTTCTGATGGAAATTCTCTTCACGATCCAGATGAAGATATCCTATCTTGTGAACTTCCTGCGGGTTCTTACCAACATGTAAGGAGTTCTTACACAAGTACGCAAACATTATTAGAGCCTAATCATGTTTATGATTGGCAGAATTATGGTTACAACGATAGCTCCGTTGGAAGTACTGACGATTATACTAGTTGCTTCAGTAATAGTTCCATTTTATCATTTTATAATAAAAAACTCATTAGAATTATTTGAATTGTTTTTTTCAAGCGCGATAAAAAACCATATTATTGAAGCAACTTCAGAAAATAATTTCGAACTTACAAAGTATGATTGATCTTGAAAGATTTCTTGTCATTATGATTACTATTTTCAACTCCAGAAAAAGTCAGCGTGATTATTGGTCAAATAGTCGGCTTCTACAATGCTCTGTGATCAAAGAATTCATGACAAGAGATAAATTTTTCGAAATAAAAAAATCCATAAGATTTTACAAGTTGCAAGACAAAGATGAAAATGATAAGCTATGGAAAATTAGGTATTTGTATGACTTATTCCGATCAAATTGTATGCAATTTAGGTTTTTTGATTACACTTTATCTATTGATGAAATAATGGTGAAATATTTTGGAAGGTTTAGTATAAAACAGTGTATCAGAAACAAACCGATCAGATTTGGAATAAAGTTATGGGCACTATATTACGCAGGCAAATCTGGTACTGATACGCGTAATCCATTAGTTTCTCTATGTTTAGGATCAAGAGTTGTAATCAAATTGCTTCAAGATCTATTGAGAACTATTCAAAAAGAAGAGCTCAGCAAATACCATGTATATTTTGATAATTTGTTTTCTTCTCCCGATTTAATGATACATTTAAAAAAAGGGCTATCAACAACTGGAACAGTTCGACAGAATCGTGTAAAAACGAAAATCGATATGCCAAAACAATCAGAAAGAGGAACTTATACCATTTCAGTTCATGAAGCTAATTCTAATTTGAATTACATAACTGTCATGGACTCTAAGCCAGTGTCAATCCTATCTAGATATGGAGATGAACCAAAAGTTGAAATGCAGAGATGGCATGAAAAGTCTAAAAAATCCATTCTTTTTCCGTATGCATTTTTTATGTATAATAAAAATATGGAAGGAGTCGATCTTCATGATCAACATTGCAATGCTTTGATGCCTTCAATTCGAAGTAAAAAGTGGACATGGTGTCTTTTTTTACGACTTATTCAAGCATCTTTAGCTAATGCTACAATCATTTATAATCAACTTCATACTGATGATAAAAAAGGATTTAAAGATGTCATACAAGAGGTATGTGAATATTATATTGAAAAGTTCTCCAATATAGAGCGATCTAGACGACAATACACGACTTCTTCATTACCGGATGAACATGAGATGAAGATAGGGCTACGTAGAAGATGTAGCATATCGATGTGTTCTGTAAGGACTCAGAAATTTTGCTCTAAATGTAAAAAATATCTGTGTAAAAGTCACGAAAATGGCCACTTATAATTTCATCTATGCCTCTGATAATGCATTTGTTTACCATTTTTACACTAACAATTTGAAGTCTGACAAAAAAACGTCACTAAGATTTTCTTCATGACTTTTCCCATAGAATTGATTGCCGCATTTAGTTTTTGAAAATTACAAATTTTTTATCTATTTGTTTAAATGATTTTTTATAAACAATTGCAAATGATAAAAGAGAACACACGGATACTTTTTTTTCGGCTACGCCACCAATCCAATAGTTAGTTTGATGCTATCTAGCCTAGATTCGGCTCAGGATTTAATGGGTTAATGCAAATATTTCGTGGTTATGTAATTCCATTTCTAATCTAATGAATGTTGAAATAATATTTGAAAAATGTTTCATATCAATAAACTATTGGCTGCTTATTGGCGATTTCCTCTAGATGTATTCCCTCCAGGGACATTAAGACTTGATCTCTAACCTAAAAATCGCAACTTTGAAATGATTTTTAAGCTCTCGTGGTATAAAATATACTAACGATGGGCCGGAAATACCACATTCCCGTTCTTGTGCCGGGAGCGAATGTGGTCCGCGTTGCGAAAAAGTACTGTATGTAACACGGGAGTAAAGTCGATCATTCCCTTGGGTGACCCTCACTCGCGGGAATAATCTGCGACGTTACTGCCTTGTTGCATAATGTACTATTATGTTGTATTTATAGTAGCGACGTTGTTATTTTATTTTAAAAAATTATAACAATAATTATTTTTCTAAAGGTCCATTTTTCAGTAGGCAAACCTCTTTAAAAGTACAGTTAGCTTATATTGTGCCTTAAGGACGTTCTCCGGCTCAACTTCATCAATATCGCAAAAAATTGTGATCTAAAAATATTATTTATGATGGAAACACTTCATGAGTCTCTATACACTTCTCTAAAAATAATAAAAAATGACGGTGTCAGAAAAAAGGTGCCAATACGATATTTGAAATAAATACTACTTACACGGTGTGACTATGTATAGATATACAAATAACATGGTAGTTTTTCTTTATGTCGCTATGTCTCTGAAATTAATACCGCTTGCCATATTGAAAATTATTCCATATTATTCCTCTTGATTTCTCGTTTTATATCCCACGGTTGAAAAAAAAATCACAAAGAAAACTTTTTTTACAGTAAATTAAAATGTATTTTTCCAACAAGCTTAGATAGGGATCCCATGTTAACGCTGAAATTTTGAAATCAAATATTTTTATTTTGAATACCGCTTTGGACGTGGGGCTTTGAAGCATATACTAAGGACTAAAAATCAAACATTTTCTGCAAGTTTCACGAAAATCACAAGAAAATCGTTTTCTCGGAGAACGTCGTCCTTAACGACAAAAATATTGGCTACATTTCACATTAAACATGATCCCTAAAAAAATAGCGGTGCCAAATCTTGCAAACACGATTTTTATGTTTTCATTTATTTAACTAAATGTAAGTACTTGAAAAATAATAGAAATTATGATGGTATATTGTCGTATTTTGCTAATGTGGTTCAACTGTACAGGGATAACTCCCGTTGACTTCTTTAAAATGAAAAAAATAAAAAATTTTTCTTTGCTTATTAAGCATTACCAACAATTGCAAAGATCCGTATTTCTCATTTCGTTTTGAATTTCAAGAAAAAATGTCTATATTTGCTGAATATATATCTTCTTATCGCATATCTTTAGATATTTTTTTTAAATTCGAAACTAAATGAAAAAAAAAAAAAAAAAATGGGTCCCGGCAATCGTTAGTAACGACTGGGTGTAGCATCACCTTAAGCCTTTGATTATTATAGATAATTTTTACAACTTCGTTTTAAAAAAATCATTATTATACTTTCTTCCGCACCAGAATACGTCGTCTTACCGTTCTTAAGTATGTTGAATAAATTGAAATATAGAAAGAAAGTCGTTCGCTAGATTATATCTAAATTATCATGTGGTCATTATATAATTACTGAAAACTACCTAAATAAGTGTTCGTTATTGTTAATCTCCTGAAATCGTTGTCATTATAACAAGCATTCAATAAGCACGGTAACTTTCCTAGATGTGAGGAGTTCTTTCAAATAATGAAAAAAAACCTCGAAATGAATCGTTAATTTTAATGAGTGAAGAAAAAAGTTATCAATTATTTTAGATAAAAATCTTTATAAAACGGTTACTGCAGCATCTTTCTACTTAAAAGTCTGGGAGAAATTAAAGAAAGTAGCCGTACAAATTTTGTCCAGACTTAAGCCACACTAATTTTTTTACAAGTTGCTAATTAAATTAAATTTCGGCACAATCATTCTCTTCGTATTTGCGAATCACGTGATTTATCAAATGATTTCTTGCTGGTAACTTACTCACATAATAAATCATATGTTTTTTTAACCATGGTAATAGAGAAAAAAGTGTTCTGAATTGTATTTATAGTATTAAACATTATTTAGAAAGAAACTTTAAGTACTTTTATGAATTTATGAACTTTATAATTTAATTTTCGGAATGAACTGAGTTAATTAGATTGACAGTTTCATCTAACGCATTTAATAAATACAAAAGTAAAATACATGAATATTCAATACTGATCAACGATATTGTCTTCATATTAATACTAAAAATATTGATGTTAATCTCAATCGAAAGCGTGTTATGTATTCAAAACGGGTTTCTAAAGAACCAAACAGGGCAGAATGTTGTGTTATGTTAAAGTTATTATAAAAATATATTTCCCTTCGAGATGCGAGGGTCAATTTATTTATAGATTCGTGTTATTTAAAGTTTATTCAATTCAAAGAAGATTATAATTTTCCGATATTATTATAATTTTTCAAATCCTATCGTATTGCTTATTGTTAGCTATTGAATACGCGTTTCAAACTAAACACCAAATTAAGAGTTGAAAAAAACCAACTATACTTAAATTTTTTAATTTAAGTGTCGAGAGGATTTGCGAAAAGCGCATGACGTTTAATAAGGTACACGCAAATCTAGCCCTGTAAAAAAATGGAGGGGGGGGGGGGAGATTGTGTTATGTCGAGTATGCAGGCAACGAAAGAATAAGGAGCATCTATTTTGATGCATTCCCCAGTCGATCTCCCTTGGTTGGTAAATGTATTTTTAGTGAAATGCCCTCGAAGGGAGAAGAGTGAGCGTGTATCTGAAGGATAAAGAGGATGGGGAGTAAGTAGTGGTATAGATATAGAAGTGTGTAAGGGGTCGAGTGCGTGCGTGCGTGCGTGTGAGAGTGAGTGTGTATCTGTCCCAGGGCCGGGGGGTCCCGGCGGACTTCCGCTCACCTCATGATCTCGTTCTGGTGCTCGTCCTCCTGCCTCTGTCGCATCATGACGCTCTCGATGTGCCGCCTCTCCTCGGGCGTGAGGTGCGAGAGGTCCGGCAGCTCGTCCATCGTGCTGCTGGCGCTCTGCTATCCTCTTCCTCCGGCGTCTCCTCCTCCGCCTCTGGTTCCCCTCAGCTCTCTGGGCAACTATAACTACTGGGTGAGAGCCGCGCTGGCCTACCGTGAGAGTCATCCGCCAACCGGCGGCGGCCGTCGCGACAACGACGACGACTTGGACGAGATCCCGGGCTTCCGCGGCAGCTGATCTGCGATCCCGTCCTCGCTGCTGCTACCTGCTGCTGCTGACGCTGGCGCTGCGGACGACGACGGGGTCATCTTATCACGGCCGCCCTCGCAAGGGACCCACCACTCGCATTATTACGTCCTCTTCCTCTGGCACACGCGCCTCCGCCTCCTCTCGCTTTCCGTGACGTCTCGCTCTGCCAGTTGTCAGCGGAGGGAGGGAGCGAGAGAGAGAGCGCGCGCGCGCGCGGCCGCGGGCGATCGATATCGGGCGCTTCGACCCCTTCGCTTCGCGTTTTTTTTTCGCCCCCGCTCTCCGCCGCTCCTCTGGCCCGCTCTCTCACTCTTGCGCCTCGTCGTCGTCCAGCTCCTCCGAGAGGCCTCCCGTCGACTCTTCCAGCCGCGGCTTCTCGGCCCTTTCGAGCACACCAAGACCGCAGAGCCGCTCGCGCGCTCCCTCCCGCGACGAGCCCGCGTACATATGGACGCACGCACGCACGCACGCACGCACGCACCCACCCGCGCCCTCGACTGGCCTTCTTCTTCTTCTCCTCTTCTCGCACGTTCTCACTCGCGAGGTCAAACACTCACTTCCTCTTGGGCCAATTCCCGTACGCCCCAGTGGCTGACCAAAGCGAGCCTCTTCTACTTGTGGATTTCTTGGCCGGGGGTTACACTGGCCGCGTGACACGCGCGGAGGAGTGCGAGAGAACGTGTATCGAGCGGTCGCGCGCGCGCGGGCCAATTACGCGCGACGTACATACATGCATATAATGCGATGTGAGTGCAGAGAAAGAGAGAGAGGCCAGGCAGAAAAAAGAGAGAGTAGGGAGAGTCGGTTGCGCACCACTTGTGTCTTCCCCCTCGAGCTCCGCGTGCGCTGGCAGTTGGCTTCTTCGTTAGTTCAGCAGCCGGCTCTGGCCGAACGAGAGGCGTCGCCAGGCCTCTATCTTGCAGGAGCCACCATGTTAACAACTTTCCGTCTGTCCGTCCGTCTGTCTGTGTATGCTCCTGGTACGTGGGGGCCCCGCCAGCCGCCACCGATGCTCTGCCTGCGTGCGTGTGTATGAGAGAGAGAGAGAGAGGAGAGAGAAAGAGAGAGAGAGAGAGGTAACGGGAGACTGGACAGTGCGCCCGCGCGCCGCACGAGCCTCCGGTGCGGCGCGCACCCGCCAACTTTGAAAGCTCCGCCAGTCGCTTGGTACACCGGTGTCCCCGCGCGGTCTCGCCTCCCCCAGCACGACAAGGACAGTTTATAGCCTCGGCGAGTCTTCGCCTCTCCTCTTCTGGCTGGCCGACGAGGAGAAGCACGCGACGGGTGTGAGGCCCTCGGAAGCGTCCATTCATACGACGCTTAATAAGTAATGCTATGCGGCGTAAATTTCAGCCAATGGGCGCGGACGAACCGAGCTTGCGTCACGGTGTGTGCGCGCGCGCGCCTCGGAGGCCGGACTTATTGATCGCGCGGTTCCCCCTTCGATTCCCGACTGTCGCACTCCTGGCTCCCCCCCGCCGTCCTTGTATATTTGCACGCCTACACGGTAATCTCAACGGCGGCGTTGGAGCTCGACGACTCGACAAGTCGACACTCGACTTAGTCAGAAATCGGAATTGGGAATCGCTCCCGCAAGCAGAGGGCGCAAGTAGTTACAGACGGCTGTGGCGTGACAAGACACACCACCTGTCGCATCTCCTACTGTGCAGACAGAGAGTACATATATGTATATACACTGCGTTCGTTCTGTGTGCCGAGCCGCAGCGAAACTCATTCAAGATAAAAGATAAGCATTATGGTCCCTCGCTCGTTTCCCACGACCCCCGATCTAATTTGTTAGGGTTATGTGGATACACGTGCGGGTATAATTATGCACACGTGCATTTTTGAAAACTATGTAGCCAACGTGGGTTCATTGACCGACTTCTTTACAGAAAGGGTTTCACCCAGGATCCTTAGTAATAACCATTCCATAAGTATAATTACTCATAAGGGATCTCCTGCGATCTTATTGAATAAATTCCAATTCATTTTTCCTACTGGAAAGCTTTTTTTGAATAATTTCGTGAATTTGTGCCAAACTGTGCCAAAACCGTGATGTCCAAGTATATACATTTCGGAAATTTTGTACGGATTTCGCACGCAGATTATCACAAATTAGCACGGTTTAGCATAAATCGTTTTAACAATCAAAAATAAATTTAGCGGAAATATTCAGCGCTGCTTAGCATAATTCAATACAATCCGGTACAGTTTGACACACAGCCGCATAATTTCGCACGATTCGGGATAATTCAAGAATGTCTTAAATCTTCTTTTATAAACGTTTATGGATTTTGGAATCAGACCTTTCTGAATTATTCTTATTATATTATTAAGGGGGTGTTGTACTCATGTACTCTGTTTTATCGACAGAACACGGTAAATTCTATATTATCAAAATAAATATATCGAATTTCGTCTTATAAGGAGATAGTTGCCCTTCGCAATGTAATAATCTACCATCCTACGCAGTTTTGAGACCAAATACCAACGGCACTCTAAAAAATTTGTCGAACGAAATTTCGGTTTTTTTTTGTTCGAAAATTTTTGGAGAAAACGTTTTAAAGTTTTTCTGTGCACATTTTAAAAACGTTTTTTCATTTTAAAATGACTAGCAGCACCATCTGATATAATGGTAATTTTTGTTATTGAATGACGACAATTTTCTTTTAAAAGAATTACGACAATTATTGAATTTTTGTTATTGAATGACGACAATTTTCTTTTAAAAGAATTACGACAATTATTGAATTACCATTATATCAGATGGTGCTGCTAGTTAATTTAAAAAATCGCTTTTAACTTTACGAATTAAAGCGAGCACCACGCTACTTCGCACAATCTTCGAAAGCCTCTTGAAGAAGCTACTCAAAATGCTGATGATTTTATAAAACACGTTCAAAAATACAAAGAACAATTTAGAATAGCAAAAAATGTTGATTGGCTTGCAACTCCAAAATATTCCGGAATTAAAAAAACTCATTTATGGCTTTGAATGGTAAGGCATATTGCTTTACATCAAAAACTGCTGACCATCTACTAAGCGAAGTTAAAGGAAAGAAAAATGACAAAAATTTAATAAACATAAAATAACTAAAGCAAAAAATATCAAAAAATAATATAATATAATAAATTATATTGCTTAATTTATGTACAAACACAATTCCGTTTATATTGAATATCACTGACTACCACCCAAAGGTACGAAAATTTTTTCCTACTCTATTCTATTTTTTTTCTCTCTGTAAAGTGAATTTCCCGGGACTTATATAGGGTTAGGTAGGTACTTACACGACCTACCTTCACAAAAATTTTCATTCAAAAAAATAATGGAGTTTTTGGAAAAATGCATTTTTCCAAAAAGTGCATTTTTTAATATAAACTGCATAACTTATGTATTTTTTAATTTTTATGCAAATTTCATGCAGGACACGAAAGAAAGCGGTAATCTGAGCAAGATCGCGTATAGTTTACTCAAAAACTTAAAAAACTCGTAAAATGGCAGCTGTTTGAAAATGACCTTGAAAAATAACATTTTTAAGTTTAGTCCGGGCGCTAGGGGGTGGGTCGAGCATGCACTTTTAGGTCCCCTCAGTATCTTCACGTAACTTTATGTTTTTTGATGCGTAGAATCGATTTTTCGAGGGTACCGGGTCGAAAAATGGTTAGTTTGTTAATTAACATTTTTTATAAACAATGTAAAAAATTTTATATTTTTGATTTTAAAAAAATACCGAGCTATTCTTTGTCATCGTCTGAGCAAAAATGATCCTTATTAACTTTTCTCTCTGACTCATAGTTTTTGAGAAAAAAAATCCCAAAATTTGAAAAAATGTGATTTTTTGCAACTTTCAGAATTTTTGTCTCGAAAACTATGCGTCGAAGTGAAAAGTTGATAAGGACCATTTTTACTCAGTCGATGACAAAGAATAGCCCGATATTTTTTTTTAAACGAAAGTATAAAATATTTTATATTGTTTATAAAAAATGTTAATTAACAATACTTTCCATTATTTTCCGTATAATTTCCATTTAAAAAAAATACCGAGATATTCTTTGTCATCGTCTGAGCAAAAATGGTCCTTATCAACTTTTCGCTCCGACCCATAGTTTTCAAGAAAAAAATTCTGAAAGTTGCAAAAAATCACATTTTTTCAAATTTTGGGATTTTTTTTCTCAAAAACTATGAGTCAGAGAGAAAAGTTGATAAGGACCATTTTTGCTCAGACGATGACAAAGAATAGTTCGGTATTTTTTTAAAATCAAAAATATAAAATTTTTTACATTGTTTATAAAAAATGTTAATTAACAATTAAACTTACCATTTTTCGGCCCGGTATCCTTGAAAAATCGATTCTATGCATCAAAAAACATAAAGTTACGTGAAGGTACCGAGGGGATGCTCGACCCCCCCCCCGCCCTAGCGCTCGGACTAGTTAGGATTTTGTAAAAAATTTTTAACATTGCCAACCGGATGCAATTTTAGTGCAATCAAAAATGAAAAAATACGTGTCGAATCATTTTTAGAGAAGAACAGCAATATTTTGATTCCAAAATGATCGGTGAGGTAGTCATACTCTGACTGTTCGATTTGAGATGGATTCAGCCATAAAGGTTCTCGTAGGCTATATATTGAAGAATAGTATTACATTGATTAAACGCCATTGGACCATTTCGTTGGTCTAATAACGTTCTTACTAAGCTGTTACAAAAACGTCACAGGAATGTCGCCATAATATCGTAATTTTTTATATTTCACTAAAAAAATTATATTAATATTCATACTTACCCGCTTCCCACCCTTTTTGGCCGGACTTTCTCTTATAATTTGGATCTTATTTTTTTACTACAAGATTATTATACGCCACCTAGCGGCAGAGGAGGAACTGTTTTTCTGACAAATAAAAAGTTCTTGTGACATTTTTGGAACGTCTAAGTAAGAATAATGTTACTAGACCACCGGCCCAATGTCGTTTAATCAACGTAAATTATTTTTCAATAGCCTTCGAGCATCTTTATGTCGTATCAAGAACGTTATAGAAACGTAGTTGTATATGAAACCAAAGTGCGGACATTTTAACGTTACGGGAACGTCGAAGGTATGATGTCAAAACTTTTGATTGGGACGTTGTTACGTTCCTCCAGCGACGTTCTTAGAACATTCCCAAAACGAACTGTGCTATCTGAGACGCAGCCAAACTTTTCTGTTCCCCACACGTCCTATAACATCCGTTCAGGATCCTTAATCCCTTTAGCCTGATTTTCAAATGCTAATTATCCGATTTAATGTGTGTGTGTGTGTGTGTGTGTGTGTGTGTGTGTGTGTGTTGTCTTTTTGTGGTCTTAAAAGTTTCAAGTTCCGACGATAAAACAGTGTTATGGTATAGTGAAGTGCAGTGCGATACCCCCTTCAAAAGGTAGGGTCTTTTGCAAAATCAAAACCAATATTTATGAATAAAATTGAAATTTCAAAGTAGCTTGACGAAGAAATAAATGAGTATGATAATAATGAAAATCGAGTTTTGAAGCTACATCACTACAGAGCCTTATGGGATAACGCAATTTTATTTTGTACGTTTGCATAATTTTTATACTTCCAGTATGTATATTCTAGAAACCATCAGGAAACCGAATCAATGAAAAAATATATGGGTCGACGAAGGTTTGGCAAAGTTATTTTAATATTATGCTCTAAAATTTAAGCAAAATGCGTGACATACAGCTTGTTAAATTACTTAAAATTTCTGAATTCATTGTGTATAAAGCAAATTTTATATATTTTTTACCTATAAATCGATTAGTTTCATTTTTAATTTAGACTTATAGATTACTTGGCAGGCAATAATAGTAATATTGGGGGTTAAAAATATTGGGGTCCCAAGGAAGCACCCATTAACCCTTAGAGGGCCGGGATGACGCCTTGAGGCGTCATGGTCTGACTCGCCAACATCCGACCTTGGTTTGGTTCTAACTTGGGAACCTCAGATCACTTTTCAGTACAAATTATGAGCTTTTAAAATTTTTTAAATCCCGGCCCTCTAAGGGTTAAGGACGTTCTCCGGGGGTAGTGATGCGCAACTTCATCAATATCGCAAAAATTGTGATCTAAAAATATTATTTATGATGGGAACCCTTTATGCGTCTGTATACACTACTCCAAAAATAATAACAATTACGATGTAAGAAAAAAGGTGTCAATACGATATTTGAAATACATACCACTTACACGGTGTGACTATATATAGATGTACAAATTATAACATGGAGTTTTTCTTTATGTTGCTGTTTTATGCGTTGCGGTTGAAAAAAAACCATAAAGAAAACTTTTTACAGTATATCAAAATTTTTTTTTCAAACGAGCTTAGATAGGGATCCTGTGTTAACGCTGCAACTTTGAACTAAGTGCACTAAATTAAACTTTCTCAACAAATTTTACAAAAATCACAAAAAAATGTGATTTTTTCGGTGAACGTCCTTAAATGCGCTCCCTAGCGAAAGACTCTCCAGACCAATATAAATCGGACAATTTAAAAAAGAACTATATCGTATCTTTACACGTCTAACTATATCGTAACTTATCATTGTACACGTCGGTCGTTACTCAAAGTCTGAATCTTCGGTAGTATGTACTTATGGGAAGGTCTCTTCCATAAACTTTCATATTTTATTTTTATTAGAAAAATAAGCGATTTAATGAAAGTAAGTATGGAAAGAAGGAACTGAAGGATGATTACTCTGAAATTATCTTTGATCATGCATGTTACATACTGGTCGAAAAAAATCATTTCCTGTGCCAGAGAAAATGTACAGTTCAAAAATATTAAAAAAATATTCAAAATTTTCAAGCAAAATAAAATTGTTAACATAATACATATTATATAAGATATACATTGAAAAAATAAAAATAATTTTGAGAATTTTATTTTGTTTTCATTATTTTGTCCATACAAGAAACAGGGTGACGAGAAAAAACAAACTTTTTCTTTAGACAGATCAATTTTTTTATTGTAACAAAATTCAATAAGTGTACATTTATTTTAATTTATAAAAAGGATTCACAATAGCTGCTATAAAAAGGTAAACCTTCCAAATCAGAATAATATCACAATATCAACATCATAGTTTAGTGTACAACTTTAAACATATTTCTTAGACTTTTTACATTCTGTGCACTTCTGAGTCTATCACTCAATTATTTGCATGTTATAATTATCTAATATTTACAATTATTCAATATTCTATATTAAACTATATTAAAGATGGCATAAGATGCATTTGATAATGTAGAAGACATATCTTGTAAGATTTGTTTGGCACTGAAATTTGAGGTTGCATGTCTGAGAAAAATGTAGAAAACTTAAAAAAACTTTAAAGATTGTCAGAAATACTTAAAGCTATTCATAGTTTTTTTATCAAATAAATGTTTTATTAATAATAATATTTATTATAATGATAAAAATTACTTATTATTGTTATGACCTTCCAAGTTCTTTTTTGTAAAAATTTAATCAAATAACACGTATACGTATACGTATTCGCATATTTACGGTATTTACGTCCTTTTTTATTATTATTTTTACAGCTATCTAAATTTCTTGTTGTGAGTCTTATATAGTCTTGCATTGCTGTGCTAATGAACATTGTTTAAGCTCAGCGGATCCGCCTGATGGCTTGAGAGTGCAAATTGGTCACATTAATAAAATTTGTTTACTATCGTTTATTCACATGTTATAATATAAGGAAGGCGGCACTTGACTAATCGCTACGCGATAATAAAGCCTGAAGAGGTCGACAAACCCGTCGACGAAACGTCGCATTGGACTACACAACACCTTTGTAGTTTTGAATTTTTACGCTTGCTCGCAACGGATCTTGTCAGAATTGACTGAATTATTTCTTTAATTACTGCAATCGGGAGTACAATCGTGAATACGATTAACCACACACTGAATATAAGAAAGGATATGTATCGCCTAATGAAACAAATTCAATAAACTATCAAAATCTTTTTTATTTTTGATCTGATTTAAAATTGGAAGGACTCATTTAGTTCCACGTACAATTTCATAGGGAGTCATGGATATCAAAATTGAAAAATATTCAAAACCTGCAAAGGTACAACCACATATTTATAGATTCATGCATGCATTTTATAACAAAGTTCATATCTTTGCAGGTTTTGAAAACTTTTTAAATTTTGTTATCGATGACTTGCTATGAAATTGCACGTGGAACAAAATGAGTCCTTTCAATTTTAAATCAGATCAAAAATAAAAAAGATTTTCATAGTTTATTGAATTTTTTTTATTAGGCGATATCTACTTTTGCAATGTTGAAATTTCGTTGAAAAAAATTTTGTTGTTACTTTTTATAATTTTGTTGGCACTTATGTCACGCCTATCCGTAGCATAAGTATAGTCTATCCGTAGCATAAGTATAGTTATAGCACCGTGCTCATCGCCCTTGCAGCGGATTTATGTAAACGTGCTATAAAATATCGTACGACACTAGTGCCTTCAGTGGCCCACTGTACACCCTCGCTGCGCTCGGGCGCTAATTTCACGTCGTGCCACAATGGGCCACTTATGGCACTAGTATCGTAATATACTATTAAGATACATATTTTTATATGATATCATTTTTTACATTATAACGTGTGAACAAACGATTATAAACAAATTTTAGTAATGTGACCAATTCTCGCTCCTAAGCTACCTTAAGTGAATGCCAAATCACCCAAGCTTACAGTGAGATCCGATAAGCACATAAAAGTTTCAGATTTTAAATAGCTCACCACAGAAGTTAGTTAATCGCCACGACCCAAATTTTATCCTGGCGATGTATGCGCATAAAACTAACATTCCGATTTCAAATCCGAGGTTTTAGATGACTAAACTACCTACTAAAGTAGCTCTAAACGTATTTACAAAGCAGATTATGAAAATGCTCTTTTTATCACATCTTTTGTGACTATTATCTTTGATCTTCATGTTAATATTAAACAACTGATTAAAATCTTATATAAACTTGAAACATTTTTGTTTGTCATGAGGAATTCTCGTTTTAAATAGAATCGAATCGGCACGATACTGTGTATTCAATAAAGGCATGTAACCAAATACCTGAAAATTAAAAAATTATTAATATACATTTAGTTTGCATTTTCAAATTATTTTAATTATACCTACTTGTGAAAAAAAGTTTATGCACTTATGTCTCTCTTGAAAATGTGTATCATCTTCCGATAGCGATACCGGACAACCTGGACATCTAAACGTCCATCGTGAAGTAACCTATTACAAATAAAATTTTATATCATTTTTTACCGATCAAAATTATTTCATAACTGCATTTTGGAATAGATAGGGCTACATGTGACATGTGAATATACATCTAATACAGGAAATAATACACGGATATTCGTTTTACGCGTGCATTTAATAAATATCCGTGGAAATATATATTTAAGAAAAGTATTTTAATAACAAAATAATGAAATTGAAAGTTGTGTATGGCAATTATAATGTTCACGAGATACATATACGTGTAAAACATGTATCTGTGTAGCTAATCCTCAGACGAATATTAGGACATGTGTTTAAAAAAAAATAAAATTTCATAACAGTGTACACGCAAAATTGTGCTAGGTATATATTAGATTTACACGCTCTATAATACTAGACCTACTAGACCATTTATGAGTTTAATTAAATTTGTATTAGTCTAATTAATTTGTCGTTGCAATGATTTCATATTATTGTTATTATTATATTTGAGATTTTACATATGAATTATGTCAGGCTAAGTCTTTTAAATAAAATGTTTGTACCTTTACTGGTGGTTTTCGCGTTATGTGTGATACTAAGAAGTTCATTGCAATATCCTCACAGTTCATATATTCATCAACCTTATCTCTTATTGCTTGTGGTAGCCAATGAGTATACAGGTATGTGTAATGTTTGTGAATGAAAGCTGCACCCGTCAATACCATTGACAATTCACAGGAGTAATTAGAATTATAGTTCCATGTATTATGATTATTTTGATCCCAAGCATGAAAACGTCCTGGAAAACCTACAACTCTGTCTCGGTGTTCTCTCCACACCCTAAAATTGAGAAACTCTCGTTTGTATTCAGGTATTGACTAATTTATATAGATAAGTTTGTAATTTATGTAAGCATAACTCTAAATACAAACGTTATTTTCGTGTAGGAATTACTTTTAATGATTTAGTTTATTACTTTAAATTTAAGCTGAATTCGTACATCAAAATACTTACCTAAAACCAAACATTATTTCATCATGCCTCAAATGGGCATCATCATCGACAGATAGAACTGCCTCTGTTTCAATGGCATCAAATGGTAAAAATCTATTATTCAAGCTATTTCTTTTTGCTTTTACAACCTTATCAAAATAGCAACTGTTTAATAAACGATATTTTATAGTTTAGTATATAAGCAGAGAATTATTTACTTACATGTATAGGAACTCCAATGTCAGGCCATCTCAAATCTTCCAAAGGTGGTTTTGGACTATTCCAAACAACAATAACTTTGTTTAAATATGGTAAACCATAAAGACGAGCTAATGAATTGATCAAAACTTGTTCTCTTTCATATGTAAGCATGACAATAGTAAATTGTTCTCGTTGATGATTTCCACCCAAGGCTTCACTAAATTCTTTTCCTGCCCCTCCAGCACCTTTACCTATAGGTCGGAATCCTACTTCTGATCCTGTATCACATGAAATTGAAGTCAAGATATAGATAAAGTCAAATATAAGGTTTAAATTAAACAGAAAGTTTACTATTTACCAATGAATTTAGCATCACTCGGTAAAACTGTATCAAAGGGTAATTGAGGATACAAATTGAATGGATCAATCCAATCATTCCACATTTCATAGCCTTGTACTAAAATAATGGTATAATTTCTTTTGTAAGCAGGAGATGGATATGGTGGTTCTAATGGTCCTAGACTCTCCTCAGCCTCTGATTCCGCAATAATAGTAGCTGACCTTAAAGGCTAAAATTGTTTAAACACTTATTTTAAGAATTGCACAAATATATTATAATATAGATAAATAAAAATGATTACAAACCACAAAAGATGAATTAAAAACGCTTGGACTAGGAGCTTGAAGTGCTGGTAAAGGAGGTATACCTAATCTATCTCTGAGGATAGCAATAATTGTATCAACAACACTTTGTGCTGTACCAAAATATCTTTCCCATAATAGTCTTCCTTGTCTTCTCATAGCTAATAAATCATTATCAGGAACAGCTCTTAACAAAAAATGCATTTCTGTTACTCTAGCCTGCAAAAAAAAACAAAATAAATAAATACTGAGTCAATATTGAAAAAGACACTGTTGGAGGGGTTCTTGGTTATATGGGCGGTTTGATTATTGAAGTTAAGCCCGTTTCAACAGGCTAAAACTGGGATGCATAACAATTCGGCTGCATGGTTTTTTCAACAGCATTCTCACTAAAAATATTCAGGATTGACTACTTTAGCACAGGTGCAGGAATTATTTTCTATACAAGCAACTTTGACTTATTAAAAAATATTTAGTCTGACCTTCTACGGGAAATCCAAAGAAAAAAATGTATGGGAGGCACTCACGGTTGGAAATAATAAAAAATAAATAAAAAATAAAAAAAATAAAAAAAACTCTATAAACATTTATTTTTTATGTTCAATTTTTTTTAATAAGAATTGATCAAAATAATTTTTTCATTTTTTACCATTGTAGGAAATTAAAAATTCAGAAAAAATTCATATTTACTTTTGGTAAGAAAATAGCTGCCCTTCGCCAAGCAATAACTTCTTTATAGCTTAAAGATACTCTGTCACCTCCTAAAATGACTGGTATGGCACCTGATCTTAATGCTTCATAAAGTCTAGCTTGCATTAAGGCAGTAGATAAAAAGCTCACATTACTAGGAGCTAGAATTAATGCAAATGTGGACTCTTTCAAAATAGCTTTTCTTGATGATTCTGTACCGCACAAGGACCAGTCCAAGACAATATTATTTTTTTCTTCTTCAGATGCTGGAATACATTCAAATTGTATGAAAAATTTATCTGATGTTGCCCCATTACTCATATCTTTTAAATGTTGAATAATAAAATTATCTAAATTATTTTCTTCTAGAACTATTTTTTCAATATCTAGTTCTGCATCATCTATTGCTTGATGAGTTGGTGATGTTGATTTAAGTGCTCTCATTTCTCCTGCAATATGTTCATAAATTATTAATAATTTTATTATAAATTTTAAAACTTTGATAATTTAATACATGTTTAATTTATTTATATACTTATTTATTTTTTAATAAAAATATCGTTTCAAGCCTTACCTTGAAATGATAGTAAAAATTTTCTCCGTGCAGGTAACATATGTGCACATTCTGTCCAAACATCACCACCAGGTGGTCCCAATATTGGTGGCACTATTAAGTCAAAGCCTTCACGAAAACGGTCTCTAAAAAAAGTTGATTGAACAATTATGGCCCGACCAGTATCCACTCCATCTAGCAAGTTTCCTGAATCAGCTGATAAGTCTCTACGTGCTAAATTGAGTAATACGTGATTTCTGCCATCACCTCCCCAGTATGGAAGGGAATGCAATTTTTTAACATCTAATGGATTTGGAGACTTTATATTTTTTTGTGATGCAGTTAATGCTTCTCCAATAAGAACAATATATATGCAAGCTTCTGCTGGATCAAAAGTCAAATGTGCATTGTAACCTGGAAAATTAAAAATTAAATTTCAGTAAAAATGAAGAAATATGAAACTCTCGTTAAATTTTAATGAGTATTTCAAACTAAATATTTTGTTTAAAAATAAATATTGGTGATGTACCTAAAGTATGCTTAATGTATGTTTTTAAAAATCCATCAATATCCCAGCCAGGGTTGACAACGGAGAATTCTTCTGGATTGTAAAGATATACAGGAAAACCACTAGTCATTGCACAGCGGCTATGATCAAAACAATTGAACATCCTACAAGTTTGCGAATTTGAATTTAATGGAAGAATTTTTGGTGTAGAATCACTTAAAATTCTCTTTGGTGGTGCTAATTCTGGAGTGTTATGTTCAACGGCTTCTCTTTGAGCTGCTTGGGCTTGTATCACACTAATTTTTAATCTATCCAGATCCATTTGTTGATGCAGCAACTCTTGCTTCAGTTCATCAATCTGTTGTGTTAGACTATTAACATCTGCATGAAGTCTTCTACGTTTGGCCTCAAGATCTCTCAATTCATTACTAACGGATTGCTTTATTCGCAGCATTTCCTCTATGCGAAGTTTCAAATCAGCCGCCCTCATCGAGGTAAAGTCGTGAAAACCTTCTAACCTGGAACGAGTATGATGAATGTCCAAGTTTGATAAATCGGTCTCTACCTAAAATCAATAATAGTAAATCTTCATTAATACGAAGTGATTAGCAAATATTGAATTTATCAAAATAAACATCAATTTATTTGTGAATGTAATATATTCACATATAAAAACAAAATTTTATACCGCAAAACATTATGCTCTACAAAATCAACTCAATAGGTTATACATAAATAAAATAAATAATAACCAATGTTTTAAAGATAAAATAAACCAGATAAAGTAGAAGGCATATAAAAAAGCAAGTTTTACCTTTGATAAGTAGTAATGTGTGAAGAGTGGTATTATGCAAAGCAGTACCAAGACTACAATAATGATTTTCGGCAGTTTGATCCGAGTCAGCCAGTGGAAAATCCCTCGGCCAGCAAATCCCATTTGGTGGTACGAGATGCCAGCCTCGAGGCTGTTTGCCGTCATTATGGAGCAACAACATTTACTGCTCTTCTATTTCTTCTTGTCAGTGGTTTCTCTAACTGCCGACGAAGAAATGCGCTGATAATACGTAAAATGAATCTTGCTTAAGTGTGCTATGTGCACAAAAAGCACGAGGTGAGGATCACCATCGCAGTAAATGCGAACGATGATCTAGACATTAGACACGGAGTAAATCTTCGTAAAAATTACGAGGGGCCAGAGGAATAGAAACAGCCGAGGCAATTACACTACTTAGTACATATTTGCAAGCAGATGCGTACACAATTTTTCATGAGGCTCTGTGACATGGCTGCTTAAATCGTCATGTTCACCTATTCATTGATATGCACAACAATTACAAACTTTCATTTCTGTACCTGCAACACAAGAAGCAGATATTACAGAGCTTACATACATTTGCGGTGCTCTTGAAGTTTCAACGAATCATATAATGTAAACATATACCTATAGAGTACACCGCCGCGCTGCGCTGAGGAAATGCAACTATATATATATTATACTATACTAAATACCTATATTGTCGTATACTCGTACTCTCGTAGATATCGTATATCGTATATTACCCATTTTCCTTATTTGCTCCAGAGGATCATGACAATCATGACTGCATGAATGAAACGACTGCAGCGCATTTGATATTTTGTAAAACTATACCAATCATTAGGGACTGTCCACATAAATAATAAACCCATGCCATGCCTTCCATCTTCATTCTTCCATGCCATTGATTTCGGAATTGGTCCGTTCCATGGTCCGTTATACTCAGTTTGGCTTGACTTGCGCATAGTTTAGAACCTTCGAGCATATGTTGGAGCCGACTAGCCGAGTCGGGCCATAGAGGTATTATAAATAGAGCAGGGGAGACATAGGGCTGCCCATAAGTGAAAATGTCCGAACGTTAGAAAGAGAGAGAAGATCGCGGGACGTAGCTATCTCTCTCTTCGTGCGCTGACGCTCCCTTTCTGCGCGTACTGCGCACACGCGAGTAGAGAGAGATAGCTACTTCCCGCGATCTTCTCTCTCTTTCTAACTCTGCGACGGCCGGAGGCCTGACTTCCCTTCTCTATCTATTAATCTATAATACCTCTATGAGTCGGGCTCGATGAGCAGAAAGGCGCTTCTGCAATGGTCGCCAAGTTGACCAGTCGAAACGTGAAATTCGTTTGCTTAATTAAGCGCTAAAGCGCATGGAGTAATTGCGGGTAGTTTGAAATGAACACTCACGAGAAGAATAAAGTTAATGATGCAATTTATTGAATTAAATTGTAACTCGAATTAATGACTTTAATAATTCACAATCTTTCGATTAACGTGTTCGTGACTCTATATAAACTCAATTTGACAGTAAGATAGATTCAGATTACGCGCACTGATGCAATATTGTTACGAAGCTTTTAGGGAGAGTCCAGACTGACGATGCGCGTACGATCCGCGGATGCGCGCTGCGCATCCAACCAATAGCAGATTGGCTCGAGCGGACTAGATCATCTTTCTTTCTACTTGATTCCGCTCGAGCCAAGCTGCCATTGGTTGGACGCGCAGCGCGCATCCGCGGATCGTACGCGCAGCGCCAGTCTGGATCCTCCCTTAGAGAGTTAGAGTACTTAATAGCCTTTTGACTAAAGCTCAACGGCGCAATATACGCGGTGACAATCACCAGTGTAGCAGAGTACCAAACTATAATTGGCAACGACCGATTTTATAGAGCTTTTGGACGCAACATGCACAAGTGCAACAGAGTACCAACAGAGATGAATAGATGGTACTCTGTTGCATTTGTGCATGTTGCGTCCAGAAGCTCTATAGAGCTTCTTACCGATTATATATAATCGGTCGTTGCGAACTAGTTTGGTACTCTTCTGCACTGGTGCTTGTCACCATGTATATTGCGCCGTGCATAGTCCTATCATTACCGACCGAGCAATTGACACAGTTTCAAGCTTATTAAAAATAAAATACGTACCCTAGTGAAAAAAATTTAATGCTCATAACAGTTGATATCTGCAGCTATCAGAAAAAAACTGAAGAAAATGGAAGAAAACAAAAATTAACTGCAGAAAAATGTCGGAATTGAGACAAAGACAACAGTAATCTTCAGTTTTTATCAGTTTTCTTCAGTTTGTATCAGTTTTCAACAGTTATCTACAGTTATTTGCAATTATAAACAGTTTTCTTCAGTTATCAACAGTTATGTTCTGTTTTCGGAAAAGCAAGCGACTTTAAGAAGTGAAGAAATCAGTAAAAAACTGAAAATAACAGTTTTATTCTGAATAAAACTGAAGACAACAGTTATACACGGATGAAAACTGTTTATAAATGTAATAAAAATATTGGAAAATTTTGCTATATACAACTTAATTTGATACTTGAACATAACAGTTAATAATTGAAGAAAACTGATAATAACTATTAATAAAACAGTTTTAAACTGTTTAAAAGTGAAGAAAATTTTGAAGAAAAGTGAAGAAAAATGAACAAAAAAATTTTTTTTTAATTTTTTTGCGATTGGAATTTGAACATAACAGTTAATAACTGAAAATAACTGATGAAAACTACAGATAGCTGTTGTCTTTGTCTCAATTCCGACCTTTTTCTGCAGTTATCTGCAGTTTTATTCAATTGTCTTCACTATTTTTTTTGCTAGGGTAGAATCACAAAAAATCAAGAGAACACCCTTTTGTGGTTTTGAACGTTCTATCACCCAGTAAAAGTTTGAAGTCGAAATATCAAGTGGTTTTTGCAAAAACTTTGAACGAAACCGAATTTTGTTTTGTTCAAAGTTTTTGCAAAAACCACTTGATATTTCGACTCCAAACTTTTACTGGATGATAGAACGTTCAAAACCGCAGAAGGGTGTTCTCTTGATTTTTTGCGATTCTACGTATTTTATTTTTAATAAGCTTGAAACTGTGTCAATTGCTCGGTCGGTAATGGTAGGACTATGGCACCCCCTTAAGTACTCTAAAAACTTCATTCAAAATATAGTCTCATTGCTTAGTGTCTGCAGAACGGTTGGAGCTCAAAGATGCAATAAGTGTCCTTGTATTTTTAACGCCTCCGTGTAAATTCCGTTGTACATTTTTATATATCAAACAAATCTAATCAAGAATGACAGTGAACATTCAGTTTACAGTTGTGAAAGTGGCATTTTCATGCAGCGGGAATCCCCATCATAAAAGCCATAGAACCCTTATAGGGATACTTATAGGGAAGTAGCAGTGTTCCCAGGCATATAGGCTCTTAATCCGGGACGCCGCGGGCATGATTTTGGAGAACGTGTCCCTGTTAAAAAAAATCATATCCCCAATTTATTAAATATATATTCAAATAATTTTGTAAAATTAGTCAATAGCAGATTAGGAAAATAAGATCAATGGAAATGATTTATTTAAATCTACTGTAATACTGAATTCAGAAGCGGCCGATCTTAAATACCAAGGTAAAGAATTTAACGGAAACAAATGCCATAAAAGGCTTAACGGTTAAATAAGAAATATCCAAAGCAGACAGGTAAAAGCAGGAATAGGTCAAGTCATCATAAAGCACATCCAACAAAACAAAATTTTTATACATTAAATACCATGGGGAAGTTGTTTAAAAAAAGAACAAAAAAAAAGACTTTTATGTGTATCTACCCTCTTCATTGTCCTTTTCCTTTCTGACGTTTCTTCTGCCTGCAGGAGTCCGCCACTGGGCTCGAGCCGTGAAAGCTCATGTCAAAAACCGTGACCTTCTTTCTTTTTCCGTATACACCGTTGTTTTTTTAAACCCCCTTCCCCATGGTATTCAATGTATAAAAATTTTGTTTGGTTGGATGTGCTTTATGATGACTTAACCTATTCCTGCTTTTAGCTATCTGTTTTGGATATTTCCTTTAACCTTTAAGCCTTTTATGGCATTTGTTTCCATTAAATTCTTTTCCTTGGTATTTAAGACCGGCCGCTCCTGAATTCTGTATTACAGTTATAGATTTAAATAAATCATTTCCATTGATTTTATTTCCCTAATCTTCTATTGACTAATTATACAAAATAATTTGAATATATATTTAATAAATTGGGGACATGAGAGTCACATGAGAATCATATGATAATCATATGACAATCATATGAAAATCAATTGAGTTTTTGGCGTGATTCATCAAGCAATTGTCATATGATTTTTTTTAACAGGGGTACGAAATTCACGCCTGGTTTGCATCCCTTGACGACAGTGTGAGGAGAAAAGGGAGCAGGGCAGGTAGAACTTGAAGTATAGAAGAAATAGACGATTCAGTTCATCTCAGTTTGTGGAGTAGAGCAGATCATTTGGAGCAGCATAAGCAGTGTATAAGTTTTATTCAAAGAAAAATCATTTGTTTCTTTAATTTGTGAATCGTCTACGAAATAGTGTACCGTTTATACAAAATGTACGTTGACTACAAGTGGCAAGTTATTTCTCATTCTTTTTGGTGAGTATTGATTTTATAAAATACTAGCTACATTGCTATATGCCTTACTTGCTGACAATCGTTAAAATATATTGCGAATAAATAATTTAAAAATTAAGTCACAAGTATAATAACTAGCGTAATAAAAAATTTTATTTCGGAAACTATTTTCTCAAATCCATTTCGTTAAATGAATTATAAATATAATTGTGCAAATTGATTATTAATAATAGAACATTTTTTGTTTGCAGATATACACGCAAAATGGCAGAGAGTGATCGCGAAGTATGTATTTTATGTGATAAGGAAATGGAGGAAGGAATAACTCGCATTGGTGAGAAGGCGATAAAGTCATAAAGACGCTTATTAAGGGGGTCCGAAAGTCAATTAAAAATTCAAATTTCGCGCCACAATATAGCAGACAAAAAAATAAGTAATTTGCCTATAACAATTAGTAAAAACAATATTACGGAAAACCAGGACTGCATTGCCCTCCGTTACATTATTATCTATCATTTTACAAAGTTTGCAGTTTCTACATAAATATTTCGCTGAATGGCATTTGAATTACTTGATTTTGAGACATTATTCAAATGCCATTCAGCGAAATATTTATATAGAAACTTCAAACTTTGTAAAATGATAGATAATAATGTAACGGAGGGAAATGCAGTCCTGATTTTCCGTAATATTGTTTTTACTATTTATTATAGGCAAATTACTTATTTTTTCGTCTGCTATATTGTGGCGCGAAATTTGAATTTTTAATTGACTTTCGGACCCCCTTAAAGCGAGTAAAGAGATAGGAGATAGAAAACACTTGCAAATGGAATCCTTGTTATTTCTAAATGTTCATAAAAGCTGTCAAATTCAATATACCAAACCATCCAATATTAAAAATCACAAGCAAAGTATTTTAGATAGAATAAAACAAACAAGAAAAGATAACAAGGAAGCTGGCAAGTTTGATTTCAGTTCATTATGCTTTTTCTGCGGTACTAATGCAACAACTGACACTCATAAACGACCAATAAAATTAGTTTCCAGTGATAGTATTAAAGAAAATATTTTTAAAATATTGGAATCACGACCAGATGATGATTTTCATAAAAAACTAAGACTACGATTAGAAGATGCAGTTGACCTAGAGAAAAAAAAAGTGCGTTATTACGCTAAATGTATGCGAGGATTTAACTTATAGTCATGGCTAAATCGGTGTAGTGGTTTATCAGTTTTGAAAGGGAGCATACGTAAAAACTTATGGTGTATGGTCTCGAGTTTTGGTAAGCTTGATAGGGTGACCATGTAACCGAGGCATATATCATTATAGAACGTACATTTGTATAATACAATGTTATCAGTGAGTCTGGTGTAGAAAACTCACGAGACGAGCGATATAAAAAACCTAGTGAGCGCGCAGCTTTATTTACAACATAGTTTACATGGTCATTGAACGTTAATTGAGAGTCTATGTATATACCCTATGTCTATGTATATTGTAAGGGTCAAATTCGCCTCGGTAGAAGGTAATCACATTGCATTTAGCAATATTGATGGACAAGCCGTTTAATGAAAAAATATTTTGAAAAAATTAAAGAAAAACCTTTTTGAAAATGCTCAATACGCCCCACCGTCGGGCGCAATGGGCCGCAAGTCACTGCAGGCGTTACTAATCGGGAAAAAAGTATAGACACGAGCATAAGCGTCGCAGTTTCTATAACGTGATATGACGTTTTCGACTTTGAAATCAGGGATTAAGCACAAACAACTTTCCACCGGTAATGCGAAAAAATTGTATATTGCCCTCGGGAGCAATGAAGCGGGCTATGAACGTCCGCGAGTTTTTGCCCTCGCTTCGCTCGGGCATCAAATCCCCCGCCGACGTACATAGCTTACTTTACTCCCTAGATGCATAATCTACTACTTTTATTTAATTTCTTTTTCAGAAAACATTTAGATTAATTTCGTGAAAATCGGACCTTTTTTTCAATTTATAAAGTATAAGTTACTTGTGTTAAAATTTTAAGAAATTATCGCATTTATTTTGGAGTAAAAAAGGATTTTTAAATAAAAGTTTGTTTTCGTTTTCATATGATAACAGGAGTATTAATTAACCAATACTTATGAAACAATCATAATACAAAAAAAAAAAAAAATTAACTCAATGATAAATATAAAAAACTCAACTTTTTATATTTTTAGTAGTGAAAATGTTTATTAAAAGATAATATTCAAAAAAAGGGTGGGATGTCTTTTTCTCATCAATAATAAATTTAATGGAATGATAATTATCATTTAAATTAATTTATAAATTAAATTTGACAAAGCTAAATACCAGCAATGAATTAACAGCGATTTTTATATGTATTACAAGTAGAATGTAAAAATGAAAGATCATTAGGCACGACCGCTACTTAGGAGAGCCTTATAATTTCACCAGAGCGAAAATTGCCGGAATACAAATACTGCAAATTTAATGTATAAAAACCATTTTCCACTAATAGTGAGTTTAAGCGTCCGTATGTAATCAAGTTACCTGATTATCTCAATGAATTTCCAATTGATTCCATCAGAATTGCGAGCATATGCTCCTTTAATTATACCTATACCCGGTGGTCCTCTACTGAGAAAGATCGATGAAAAAGTTTAGAAATACAAACACAAAGAAACATTTCACAAAATCGATTTTTAAGCATAATGTCTAAAAAAATTAATTTTAAGTTAATATCTACACATCGATCTGCTAAAACCAATTAAAAGACACCTTTTTTCTGTAGGGCATTTTTTGCTTCGAGCAATACTTGCCAATACAACTGCGAAAAACAGCTAAAACGGTAAAAAATGGACGATTTTCGGCTATAAATTGACAGTATTTAATTTTACACAAATATTTTAAATGTAAAAGTTGTAGATTGTAATAAAAAAAAACTTTTTTCCATTTAACATTTTCATGTACAATCAATTCCTGAAGAGTTAGATCTGTAGAAACGATTTTTAAACGCCTAAATACACCTGAAATAGTCGATTTTCGCTTATTGTTCAAGGATTTGACTTTACACAAAACTGCAAGATTTTCCTCAGACATGCCGTCGTGCCTATAATGTAAAAATAAAAACGAAGTTTTTACGTAGACAGCGAGGGGTTGGCGCGCAAGGGGGCGCGGCCCTCCTAGTTTTTTTTTAATATTACTAATTTTCGTATAAAAATATCATTTATTTGACATAGCTTTTTATACAGTAGAGTTATTATTAAAATGCAATATTTCTAATATGTCAATTTTAATTTTAATTACAAAATCAATACAACGCAAACATAGATTATGTGAAAAAAAATATACTTGTGTTGATTAAAAATATTTCCATATGTACATACATCTTATCTCAGCAACTTTAAATAACTCAAATTATCATCACATATCACTCGTTTGTAGGTATAATTTTTATGTTACAAATTTATTTACATTGTTCCATTAGATCTTTGGCAAAAATATTTTACTGCTGATGCTGATGAATATTGTTGTTGTTTAAATTATTATTGTTGTTATTATTATTATTAATATTATTATTTCCATTTCTGTAAGTATCTTCAACAACAATAGAATTGCATACCAAGTCATAACCTGTACGATTAAATCTGAAAAAACAAAGAGCAAAACAAATTGGAAAGAAAAATGCTAAAATTAAATTCTTTAGTACAGATCTTCCTAAGGCTGGTAATAAACCCAAATCAGTCCCAGGAACTACTAATACTAATTCTTCATCTGGACGACCTACAGGTGTAACATTTCGACACTGTACAACCTTCAAACGCATTATTAATTTTCCAGGAGTTGCACCACCTATGCGACCATTTCTTCCATGTTGGAGCCATGATGCCTATGTGAAACAGAAAATTACTTTTTACTATTTTAATTAGACGGTAAACTCTTTTATAACCAAATTTTAATTAGTATTTCACAGATATTAAGCAATTTTTTACAAAAGGAAACAGGAAAAGTTTAATTAAGTTTGTTAATGAATTAATAATTTAATTTTTAATTAATAAAATTTAATACCTCAAACACCCAAACAAATATCCTATGAATCAATTCTAAAATTAAAATTCCAGAATTTAACTCCAAAGCCATCTTATAATCAATTCTTAAATTCGTTTGCAGCATGTCCAAGTAGTAACGTTCAATGTCACTAAAAAGTTTATTTATTTTACAAAGAATTTATTATTTAATTTTATCAGAAAATATGATAAATATTTTAAAAAATACATAACTCACATAAAATCAAAAACATCTACTACAATGAATGTTATAAAGAACTTCAGTATAAACAATAACATAGAATCTATAAATTCTGCAACAAATCTTTTCCAAATAGGAGGGATTCGATATGTGATACCTAAAATTATATTTGTTTTATATTCTAATATATTATTTTGCCTATTTATATTGTATTTCTGATCATATAATGTTTGTATATTTTTTATAATTATTACCAATTTGATTTTTTACCTGTTACTCCAGGAACTTGGAATTGATTATCTGCATGATTGTTTATTGTCCTTTGACGTACTCCACCACTTCCAGTTTCACTATTTACATTAATATTTGCATTTGCTAATGTAACTCCAATATTTGAAGTTGAAATTGGTGCAGTACCTGGATGTATTCATTTGTCAGTACAAAAATTTCTAAGTAAAATAAAGTAAAAAAGTATTTTAATATTCACCATGCAACATTTGACTAGATGCAAGAACATAGGGAACAGTAGCTGTAAATGTTTGCCATGCATATGCCTCTAAAAGCCATCTCTCTAATTTGGCAAAATACTCTGTTCGTTGTGCACTTGTAGCAATACAGCCACTATCAGGTTCTTCTTTTTTACTTTGACCGTCACCTTCTGCCATATTTAATATTTATACCTGGAAAGGATTATATTTTAACACATAATCTTTGTTAAATTAAAATAGTTTTAAACGTTTAATAAAAATAAAATAAAAATCAGAATATTCGAAAATATGTTTATTCATGTAATAATAAATACGGAAAATGCATTTTAAAGTCAGCTGTAAAATACAATAAAGTTTTTATGTATATGAATGTGTATATGTATGTTCAAAACAAATAGTAACTGAGATAATCAGCAATTGTGTAGAAAATACAATTGCATCTCTGTAATAGGACAAAATCTTAAAATGGAACTGTTAAATAACGATAATATATCTAAAATACAAATTACGTCAATTAGTCGAAATGTACAAAAATAACATAAAAATAGAAGACTAACCTATAATCTTATAACAGTAGATTTTTCAAATATTAATAGAATAACAGAATATCATATTATGAATTTAGAATATACTGATATACACTGAAACCAAATACTTAATACGTGTAATATATTCGATAGTCAAATACTACAAGCTTATAATAAGTGTGAATGTATATGGTATTATGAACTGCGTTTGCGTGAAAGAAGAGCGCGATATTTAAGGTCATTCTACAGTGATGGTTTAGAATCCAAGTTAATTTCGAATAAACAATAAACATTAAATATAATAACAACCTTACCCATAAAGAATTAACTCTCTTAATCAGATAATTAATTAAGCTAAATAAGTAACGACTAAATTAATGAATAGTACAAGATTTAGATAATAAGTATGTCATTCGAATATAAATAAACAATTAATTAGCCGTGCCAACGTAAATAATTTGATTTTTCGTGTAATTAAGTAAATGATTATTCAATTAGTAGAATTCCGAATAAACAAATAATTAACAACTTGCGATCCCAGTAGAAGTAAATTAATCAACTTAGTTTAAATAAACTATAGATAGGACTCGCTCAGAATAAATGATTTTCCAGGAAATGTTTATCATCTTTGATTCCAGGAACTGTTTACCATATTTTTCCAAGAAATCATCAACGGAGGGATAAGCATTTCGAAGAATTCTTCTTGCAAAACAAGTTGGGGGTCCGAAAGTCAATTAAAAATTCAAATTTCGCGCCACAATATAGCAGACGAAAAAATAAGTAATTTGCCTATAACAAATAGTAAAAACAATATTACGGAAAACCAGGACTGCATTTCCCTCCGTTACATTATTATCTATTATTTTACAAAGTTTGAAGTTTCTATATAAATATTTCGCTGAATGACATTTGAATAATGTCTCAAAATCAAGTAATTAAAAGAAGAATCAAGCTCGAAAGCTCAGTTGCACTAGTGCAAGTAGCGCCTCGACCTCATCTCAGAGTCAGTCGCCATTACCATGAAGTTAAGCTGTTTTGAATGGTATAGAAGCACGGTTGAAAGTCTATTTATTTGTTAAAATTCCAAAGTATTTAATTAATTGATTAACGCCAAAGTTAAAGTTTAATTCTCTCGTGTTCGAGTTCTCATTTCAAAGTTCCCGCAATTCCTTGCGCTTTAGCGTTTAATCGAACAACGAACTCACAATCTAATTGGTCAACGTGGCGACCATTGCAGAAGCGCCTTTCTGCTCGCAGACCCCGACTCATAGACTTATAGAGATAGACTGCGCGCTCCCGTGTAAAGCGCTGAAACCGGGCAAGAGAGAGAGGGCAATAGCTGTGGTCATGCTCTCTCTTTCTAATGGGCGCTTGGTAGGGGGAGAGTGTTCCCCTCAACGTTCTCCCCTCTTCTTCCGTCACCGTTTCCCCTCTACCCCCACCACTGTAGGTGTGCGAGAGAGATAGCATGACCACGCGCCACCATCATGGGCTTCACGCCGCCCGTAAGAGCGCGCGTAAGGCCCTGGCCACATAAACGCGTACGACCGTGTTCGACTGCGTTCGACCGCGGTCAGACGCACGCGCTCGCTTCTCTCATTAGTCGTCCTATGCACTGAGCCTGCTTCCAACCAATGAGAAAAGCGAGCGCGTGCGCCTGACCGCGGCCGAACGCAGTCAAACGCAGCCGTACGCGTTTATGTGGCCACGGCCTAAGAGTCTATGTCTGTAAGGGGCGGTCCACAAGCTTCTACGCCACGCTCCACCGCCACCGTGTAGTTCACGCGTTTCACTACGTTCCAATTTTCTTAAGGGTTCTACCTTACCGATCCAGCATGATAAGGATACCGATATGCATGCTTGATCAGTAAGGTAGAACCCTTAAGAAAATTGGAACGTAATGAAACGCGCGAACTACAACGGTGGCGGTGGCGGTGGAGCGTGGCGTGGAAGCTTGTGGACCGCCCCTAAGGGTGTGTCCAGAATAGGACGGAAACTGCTATCGCGAATATAAGCTTTAGTAATTTCTAGTGAAAATCTAGGGATATCTGGTAATTAAGGTTGAAAATCTCTGCATTTTGAACCTTCATTACCAGATATCCCTAAATTTTCACTAGAAATTACTAAAGCATATATTTGCGCAAGCAGTTTCCGTCCTATTCTGGACACACCCTAAGAGCGAATCTACATGGCGAGCTGTGCGTCGTGTGCCGTGCGATTTGTGCCATACCAAAAAGAAAGTGTTGTTCGACATCTATGTAACTGTTATCTATGTTTAACATCTATGTTCTGTTCAATAAGAGCGAGTCCACATTCGAGGCACAGGCATGTGCTTTTGTGCTTTTGTGCCAAACGAAAAAAACTAGTTGTCCGATATCTAGCATACTCATGACCCATGCACGGAAAGAAATTTGGACTGTCTACACCTCGGAGAAAGCCGCGAGCCGCCCAATACAAATCATAGCGCAATTGAAGTCTAGATTGGATATACAGAACCCCGAGGTTTCTTGGATATACCTTAACTCGACGTTGGAAGTGTGAGACTTCCAACTGGGAGATTGGAGATTCAGTTGCTTCCCACTCCAGCGTGCGCGCTCGCCCGGCGGCCAACCACTGCGCGCGCTTCGAATCGCCAACTCCGCCCCTTTACATCGATCTCTAAGTTGGAGCTTTCAGACTTTCAACGTCAAGTTACGATATATCCGAGAAATGTGAGGTTCTGTACGTCCAGCTCATAGTGCGGGCACTCTAATTCGGCACTAAGTAAATGCGAAATTTAATATCTACAAACACCGAGACTTTTTGACATTAGCGTCGTCCAATACTGGAGTTATTTCCATACCACTTTTCTTTCCGTGTGGCAGAAGTTCAATATCTTAATCTTCAGCAATGGGTACCCTACTGAAAAAAACCACATGGGATCCCACAGGATCCCACGTGGAATCCCACACGAGATCCCACGTGTGAATTTGATATGGGATCCCATCTGACATCCCACGTTTGAACTTGAAGCATGAATTCCCACATGAGATCCCACATAGGATCTCATGTGAGATATCATGCGTTTAACTTGAGTACGAGATCTCGTACAGATATGGCGTAAAACTTTGAGTCCCCCATTGTGAGTAACGGGGATATCAAGAACAAGGCAAGCCTTGTAAATAGGACTCTTCGTAAAGAGTTATTTGAACGGCTGACTTACACGGCTTATATACTCTCGGCCATCCAGTGTATTCACAGAAAGCGCTATCGGAGCGCCGCATAGCGGTGACAAAGCAGCACTTGTGATGGACAGCTCTCCATAAGTAAGCTTCGGCTATTTATCCGCTACGCGGCGCTTCGGTAGTGCTATCTGTGGATACGTTGGACGGCCAAGAGTATATAAGCCGTGTAAGTCAACCGTTCAAATGAGATGATTGGATTCTGTCTCTGACAGTCGTCGCGATCGCAGTGAGCATCGTAATATCGCGATAGCTTTCAATTGTGAGTGATAGTGATAGTGATAGTGATTGTGCAGAGAATTAGTTTGATCACCTGCCCTTCTGAGGGCAATCACACGGCTGATCACAGTATTGTGATATTCACCGCTTCCTTCCAAACTACAAGTCGACAACAACAACAGCCACTAGAGAGCGGACCTCGGAGAGGTGACCTCCAGGGTCACAATGTCACACTCATCGGGCAAAATGGACCAGTCGGAGTCCCCAGATGGCTCAACGCTACAGCACCCGAAGCGAGTGAATCCAGACAACAGCGGTGACGAAGGATTCAGCGTCGTATCATCCACTAAGAGGAAGAAGGATAGGACCTCGACAAAGGCCAGGACCTCAACAAGGGCCAGCAGCAGCACCACAACTAGCACCAGTAAGATAAACACACAACCATCTAATGTGACCCTATCGAATAAAACTAAGAACTACTTTGACACACTCGCTAAGGGCACTGAAAAAACGGTACCAACAGGTTGCCTAAATTAAAAAAACACACTGACAAACAACGAGACAGACCCTAAGACTAAAAAACAATCGATCAAGCCAGTGACAGTTAAAGTAGACGAACTCAACTACCCATACAAGATGCTTAAGGTTGTCCTTAGGAAACTTAAGTTTCCACCGGTAGTACAAATTATCGACAGCACCCACATGTCAGTTGGGGTTAGTACACTTGATGACTACCGGTTGTTACTCAAGGGTCTTGAGGAAACAGCCTTTCAATATTCCCTGAGACGACCCGCTGATTCCACCCCCCCCCTGCGAAAATTGTAGTGGGAGGCCTCCCCTCGTATACAGAAACCGACGAAATAAAAAAAGAGCTGACTGAAATAGGGCTAAAAGTAGAAAGCGTGGCACAGATGAAAAGAGGAAGTGGAAGAACAGCCACGCCGCTCCCTCTTTTCCTTTTAACTTTAACTAATGATGAAAATATAAAACTCTTGAATGAAGTCAAATCGATTAATTACTTCAAAATAAAACTTGAAAAATATAACAAACCTAACAAATCTGTGCAATGCTTCAACTGCCAGGAATTTAATCATGTCTCTAAATTCTGCCACATGCTTCCCAAATGCGTTAAATGTGGAGAAATCCACAAATCAACTGAATGCAAATTAGATTTCTCGGATAAAACAAACAACCTAAAATGCGCTAACTATGGAGGAAACAACACGGCAAACTACCAGGGATGCCTAAGATATAAAAGACAACACGATCTAATCAAAATCAGGTCACAAAAACAAACAAACGCTAAACCTACACAACAGGTAAAAATTCACGCGCCCAGACAACAACCGCCACAAAAACAACAATCACAACAACATAATTACAACGCAAACACTAGCTATGAACGTAACTTCCCACGACTTATCAATAAACAAAACGCAAGTCCAGCGTGGACACACACACAAACAAACATGATAAATAATAATGATAAAATACGAGGGGTGTTCAAAAAGTAAGTTTCCCTGCTCCGGGAAAAAAGCAAAACACAATTTTTAGGTTAAAGTAACACATGTATTTATTGTTTGACTTATAAACTATTTTTCTACATAGCCCCCTTGGACTTGAATACATTTTTTATATCTGTTCTCAAGCTTTGACAAATCTTGTTTATAAAAATCCGTGCCCTGTTTTTTAAAGAATAATTTAATGATGTCTTTCACTTCATCATTTGAATTGAAGTGATGGCCACCCAAACTTTCCTTTAATTTAGGAAAAAGAAAAAAGTCACTTGGTGCGAGATCTGGAGAGTAGGGTGGGTGATCAAAAATTTCCCATTCGTTGCCATTAAGCCCTTTTGCAGTTAAGAAGCGAATAACTGCACGCAACTCACAGGTGGACACGTTTTTCACAGGTAGCTCCATGGTTTCCGAGCCGGTACTGATGAAAAAAATTTTTTCGGCAGCTAAGACCGGTTCCGCTCTTATCGGTATATCCTAAACTAAAACTATGTTCGGTCCCAGCTCGCTAGATGGCGCTGGGGCAAAACGACAGTCTAGGGAAACTTACTTTTTGAACAGCCCTCGTACAATCTAAAGATGCTGAAAACCTAATGAACATTATAAATGAGGCAATCGAGTTAACACTCCAAATTACAACAGGTACACTCACACTTAAAGATGCTACAATTCAAACAGCTAATCTAATAAAACAACTTTTCTCTACAGCCCTTAATGTTAGCAATGGAGCAGGAAAATAAACAATTAAAAATCTACGCATGGAATGCGTGTGGTGGATTATATGCCAAAAGACTTGAATTAGAATCCCTCTTAATAAATAACAAAATAGATATTTGCCTCATAAGTGAAACCTTAATTAAAGATAAACAAAATTTCAATATAAAAAATTATAAAACATATAAAAACAACACTAACAGAGGCACGGCTATTCTCGTTAAAAATGACATCAGTCACTACGTAATTCCGATTGATCTCGAAAAACTAGAAGCCACGGCTATAAAAATTAAAACGCGAGGCCAAGAAGTCGCGATAATATCCACATATAACTCCCCTAGCGTAAAATTCCATAAAGCCGACTACACTAAAATCTTTAAAATAGCCCCGGTTGTTATTGCAGCAGGTAATTACAATGCAAAACACACCATATGGGGTAGTAGTAGATCTATTAACACACTTGGCAAAAACATTAATAATTTCTGTTTTAAAAATAACCTTTCAGTTCATGCACCCCCGGAATTCACGCACTATCCATTTAACAAAAGATTAAAACCGGACATAATAGATTTCATGATCTCAAAAAATCTTTACTTTACTTCGGATGTAAACACAATTCACGAGTTAGACTCAGATCACTACCCCATAAAAATCATACTTAACTTGAGCGCTAAATTCACCACTAACCATCCTAAATATAACTTAGCAAAAGCAAATTGGAATTCATTTCAAAATCATATAGATAACGCGATTAAAGAGCGCCAAAATGACTTAAATTCAATCGATAATATAAATCTTGCAATTTTAAATTTAACTAACTCAATCTCGGAAGCATTAGAAATCGCAGTACCTAAAAATGAAAATAAAACCGGTGAACCCCCCCTGCCACAAACAATACTTGATTTAATTAGCTCCAGAAATAAAAACATACGAGAAAACCATGTCAGGCCAAATCCCCTACTAAAACTTGAAATAAATCACCAACGGAAAAAAATCGATAAAATGATTAAAGAATTTAAATGTAACACGTGGAATAACACAGTTAAAAAATTAAATATTAAAGATAGCAGCCTCTGGAGAATGACAAAAGGCCTAACGTGTAATCAAATATTCCAGCTCTTAAAAACGAAAATAATGAAATTAAATACTTTTCTCCAGAAGACAAAGCTAACGCATTTGGAACGCACTTCGCTAATACATTTACCCCGCATAAAAACGAATCCGAAGAAGCAAAGCTCTTCACCACAGAAACAGACCGCATGGTTTCCTCGTACTTAAACCATCTGGAAATTACGGATCCTAAATATAAAGCCAAACCATTCGAAATCAAAAACTATATTAAAAGAACTAAAAACAATAAAGCCCCCGGACCGGATAAAATCACTAATTGCATGCTTAAACATCTACCCTCCAACGCCATAAGTTATATTTCGAAAATTCTTAATGCTTGCTTCGATTTAAATTATTTCCCTACGGAGTGGAAAAAAGCAACTATCTTAGTGTTTGCTAAACCCGGTAAAGATCTAACCATGACCACCAGCTACAGTCCCATAAGTTTACTAAATACAATGAGCAAAATTTTCGAATCAATCATACTCTGAGCAGAACAATTTGGTTTTAGAGATGGACACTCGACAGTACAGGCCATACTTAGACTAACAGAAGACATCACGAAAAACTTTAACTGCAACAGAAACACAGGCGCGGTTTTTCTGGACGTCGCGAAGGCTTTTGACAGCGTGTGGATAAACGGACTAATTCGCAAGCTGATCGAAGCCAAAATAAATAAAAATTTAATTCACCTACTAGCATCATATTTAAAAAATAGAAAATTTAAAGAAAAACTAAATGACGTAGAATCTAAAGAATTTAATATACGCGCAGGCATACCACAAGGTAGTCTACTCGGTCCTATACTTTTCATCGTTTACATCAATGACCTTCCAACCGTTGAAGGAGTAAAAATAGGAATTTACGCAGATGACACGGCCGCGTGGGCTACCTCGTGGAGCAATCTCAAAATAGTAAAACTTTTAAACGACTTCCTTAATAAAGTAAAAAACTGGACAAGGTTATGGCGCATAAAAATAAATGCTTCTAAATCAGAATCAATCCTTTTCTCGCGTAAAAAAAACCCAACACGGGATCTAGATCCGCCTAATCTAAACAACGAGTCTATAGAATGGGAAAATAAAGTAAAATATCTAGGAGTAATGCTTGATAAAAAATTAAGTTACACAGCCCACATTAATAACACGCGTAACAAAGCAATAGGAGCCACAATGAAGCTCAAACCAATCTTAAATAATCACTCAGCACTAAATATAAATAACGGAGTAATAATTTATAAAATGATAATAAGACCAATCTTAACCTACGCCTCGACAATCTGGGCCAACACAAACAAATCTAATCACCAAAAAATACAAACGGTACAGAATAAAACACTCCGCACAATTTTAAACGCCCCTAGATACACTAAAAACACTCTAATTCATAAAGATTTAAATGTAGAGTACATTAAAGACTACATCAAAGAAGCCGGCAAAAACTTCTATAACAGAATTTCGGAATCAAAATATCAAATCATTAAAAACCTAGGCAACTACGACTCTGACGCGAGAGACAAATACAAGAGACCTAAAGACTTTTTGCATTTAGATCCACCCACATAAATCCTAGTAAATAACGCAAATTTACGATGTTTCAGATACAACAGATCCAAGCCAAGGACAAATGCAGATATACCAGACTTACCTCCCCCTTACTAACCTTTTCTTTTCAGGATCACAACAAGAAGACGCATCTCATACATTAAACTCTCTCTCTCCTTTCACGCAAAAGGAGACGCAGCGACGCCATGCTGGCGGCCGATGCTCTCAAAACCGCAACGAATACCTGACCGAACCGGCTGGCGGATGCGGCGTCTCCCTCTGGGTGAATCTTTTTCCTCTAAACTTTCTGCCGCATATCACATCTATCTATACCTATATAAATTACTCATCTATTTTTTCTGTCTAATAAAGTCATTCTACGCGTCTCAACAACTAACTTAAGATAAATGGGTTTTTACTCCTAGCGAGGTTTTTCCCCATTCTACACTCTACATAGTAGTTCAGCCATACAACCGTTTTTGCTCTATAACTTCTGATAGTGTGGAAATGCCCTCATAGGGCAACGCACTACTTCCTCTCTTTTGATTTCCTTCTTTAAGGAGAGGTAACTGGAATCGCCCAGACTCCTCCTACGTGGATCCATTTCTACGTAAGGGGCTCCTGGACGGTGATCCGGGCAGGCTGTACCTCACTGGTAGGGGGCGACGGAGGGGGCCCCCACCATCCCTTCTTTCTTTCTTTCTTTCTTTCTTTCGTTCAAATGACTCTTTACGAAGCGTCCTAATTACAAGGCTTGCCTTGTTTTTGATAATTCCGTTACTTACAATGGGGGACTCAAAGTTTTACGCCATATCTGCATGAGATCCCGTACTCAAGTTAAACGCATGATATCCCACATGAGATCCTATGTGGAATCTCTTGTGGAATCTCATGTGGGAATTCATGCTTCGAGTTCAAACGTGGGATGCCACATGGGATCCTATATCAAATTCACACGTGAGATCTCGTGTGGGATTCCACGTGGGATCCCATGTGGTTTTTTTCAGTAGGGTAACGAGTATGCTAGATATCGGAGAACTATTTTTTTTCGTTTGGCACAAAAGTACAAAAGTACAGGCCTGTGCCTTTTATCATAAGTCTTATGTGGACTCGCTCTAAGGGACTTTCCACAAATGAATTGCGTTGTGCTGCTGTGTGCTGCGCTTGCATTGTGCTGCGTTGTGTTGTCTATTTCGCCACGAAAACGGATAAGCACATCTGAGTTTATACTCTGTGGTCTTGATTTCAATCAGCAAAAGTAATCTAGATAGAACATAACCTATGTAATTGCTCCGTTTTTGACGTTGCAATTTTAGATTTTTATAGCACCTTAGAAACATAATATTATTTTTAATTATTATTAATTAACATTATTAATAATTAAATTAATATTAGTAATTTAATATTTTAATATTATAATGAATTACTTCATCTGTAATCATTATTAAAAATAGATTTTGATAGAGAAAAACAATATTTACAAATATTTCAAATATTAATAAATTTACTGATAAGAATACGTTTAATTTAAAAGAAAAGAAAGAGACTTCGAAGATGGTGGACAAAACCTCATTTGTATCCACACATAAGAAATGCAGTGGGAGCATACGATACAATTTTCATTTATTTTCAATTAAATGATAACGAAGGGTTCAAATCATTTGTTCGAATGGGCATTAAAGATTTTGGACATTAAAAATAATATTATATTTCTAAGGTGCTACAAACTTCCAAAATTGCAACGTCAAAAACGGAGCAATTACATGGGTATGTTCTATCTACATTACTTAGGGCTAACGTACGTAGGGCTGATACGTAGGGCTGGATTCTTTCTGGTCCCAGGGTACGCGACTGTGGAATTCGATTCCTCGCGATATTAAGAATGTTTCCTCGGCGAGTGAATTCAAAGCGGCGTTTAGGAAGTACTTGATGCAAAGTTCATGCGATGTCGACTGTATATATGTGTAAATAGAATATAGGCTTGTACTGCTATTTTTATAACAGTACTAAAATCGTTTTGTGATTAATCTTCTGACGTACATTGTATGAATAAAGCAATGTGTTGAATTCAATCTGTAATCGCTAGATTGAAGAATAACTAAGTTCAATTATGTGATACTTCGTGACTTGGCGATTGCCATTGACTATGTTTGTGATGATTATACGATTGCGATATAATGTACACAAATGTTAATTATGTTCAATACTTTGAACCATCCTGAGGCGGGTTTTCCTAATAGGATGTATCCCACGTGGTTTGCCTATTGGGTTTTCCCCGTCTCACAGACATGAGCCTGGGCGAATGCGGGATGGTAGACTGTAACTTAATTATTTTGTAATTTACAAATAAAAACTATTCTATTCTATTCTATTCTACTTTTGCTGGTTGAAATCAGGACCACAGAGTATAAACTCAGATAGGCGTCTACGTTTTCGTGGCGGAACGGACAGCCCAGCGCAGCCCAGCGCAGCCCAGCGCAGCCCAGCGCAGCCCAGCGCAGCCCAGCGCAGCCCAGCGCAGCCCAGCGCAGCCCAGCGCAGCCCAGCGCAGCCCAGCGCAGCCCAGCGCAGCCCAGCGCAGCCCAGCGCAGCCCAGCGCAGCCCAGCGCAGCCCAGCGCAGCCCAGCGCAGCCCAGCGCAGCCCAGCGCAGCCCAGCGCAGCCCAGCGCAGCCCAGCGCAGCCCAGCGCAGCCCAGCGCAGCCCAGCGCAGCCCAGCCCAGCCCAGCGCAGCGCAGCCAGCGCAGCCCAGCGCAGCCCAGCGCAGCCCAGCGCAGCCCAGCGCAGCCCAGCGCAGCCCAGCGCAGCCAGCGCAGCCCAGCGCAGCCCAGCGCAGCCCAGCGCAGCCCAGCGCAGCCCAGCGCAGCCCAGCGCAGCCCAGCGCAGCCCAGCGCAGCCCAGCGCAGCCCAGCGCAGCCCAGCGCAGCCCAGCGCAGCCCAGCGCAGCCCAGCGCAGCCCAGCGCAGCCCAGCGCAGCCCAGCGCAGCCCAGCGCAGCCCAGCGCAGCCCAGCGCAGCCCAGCGCAGCCCAGCGCAGCCCAGCGCAGCCCAGCGCAGCCCAGCGCAGCCCAGCGCAGCCCAGCGCAGCCCAGCGCAGCCCAGCGCAGCCCAGCGCAGCCCAGCGCAGCCCAGCGCAGCCCAGCGCAGCCCAGCGCAGCCCAGCGCAGCCCAGCGCAGCCCAGCGCAGCCCAGCGCAGCCCAGCGCAGCCCAGCGCAGCCCAGCGCAGCCCAGCGCAGCCCAGCGCAGCCCAGCGCAGCCCAGCGCAGCCCAGCGCAGCCCAGCGCAGCCCAGCGCAGCCCAGCGCAGCCCAGCGCAGCCCAGCGCAGCCCAGCGCAGCCCAGCGCAATTCATTTGTGGAAAGTCCCTAAGTCTATGAGCGCAGAGGCAGCAGAGCAAGGCCGGGTACGTAACCGCAACGCGGTGGTGACCCAAAACACGGAACAAAAAAAAAAACAGCAGAGCAGAGCAGACTGCAGGGGCCTTTCTACATATGTGTGTTCTGTGTGTTCTGTGTGTTCCCCACAAAGACAGATAGATCTGTGCCGTTTATGTAAGACAGAGACAGACATAGAGAGAAGTTGTCTAGAACGGACAGAACACACATATGTAGAAAGGACACAGAGCAGTATTGTGGAATCTCCGCAATAGGCTATCAAACGTCAAAAATGACGTGATATGCGACAACTTAAAAATAATATTATGTATATTCAAAGGCTGTATGTGGTTTAAAAAATCAATTTACAAATTTTTTTTATTATTTTCACTAAAATATTAGTAATAACTAAGGTAAGGTTAGACAAAGCTATCGATATATTTTGACTACCTTTTTTTACGGATAATAATTAAAGTTACACAAAACTAACCATATATTTTGACTATCTTTTTTCACAGATAATAATTAAAGTTAGATAAAACTATCGATATATTTTGACTGTCTTTTTTCACAGATGTCAGTTGTAAGTATTGAAAATAATGAACTAGTTAAATTTATTTGTCCTCCTATTGATGAATTGAGTGTTATTATAAATCAAGTAAGATGTGAAAAATGCAATTTGGAATTAAGTAATGAATCTCGGTATCGAATGCATGATGCCAAAGTACACGGAAACATTAATTTAAATAAACATCATAAAGAAAATGTTCGTTATAATTGTCCTATCAAAAATTGTATTTATGCACCAAATAGAGAAAGATCCTTTTCTTTATACAAATATGTGAAACAAGTAAGTACTTATTAAATAATTTATAAGTTCATTTTGTATTTGTTCCATTAAAAAAACATGTTTTTACAGCATTTTTTGAAAGTTCACGCAGAAAAGGCATATTCCTGTACACGTTGTACAAAGAGCTTTTCAACAAATGCTGCAAAGGAAGCTCATGTTCGTATATGTGGAACAGATTTCATATGTAAATGTCAAAGAGTGTTTAAAAGTTATGAGGCACTTTTAACACATGCTAAACGAAATTCACATACAGTAGATGAAAAATACAAATTCAAAAAGTAAGATATCAATTATTAACTTGATATTGTTATTTCTATTTATATCTTACTTTAAAAACGTCTTCATTTCTCAAGTGATCTGATAAATAGATTTTACAATGATATTGATTTATATTCTGAGTATAAGTAAACATATACATGGTAAATTAGTTTGCATTTTTATAAATTCTTTTTTCATTTATAATTATTACTAAGCTTTCAGAAATATTATAATTTTAAAAGGTGGCATATTTAATCATAAAAATCATTAATATTATTAATGCAAAATTTTTGTTTAAATGAAAAAAAGAAAAAAATTAACGTGGCAATAAGGTAGGAATCTACCTTTGTAATCATCACAAAGAATATTTTAGTAAAACAAAATAAACAGATTTTTTTTCAATTTATTTCTTTTTTCTAACATTAAATTGAATAAAATCATTATTTTTTTGGCTGACATATGATAAAAAGAAGTCTTTTAAATTTCAAATAACTAAATCCATAGATTTTTATACATTTAAACAAAATTATTTAAAAACATTTTCGTTATAGTTAAATTGGTATAACATAAAACATATCTTTTCCAGGAATATTAAAGAAAAAAATAAACAAATTAAGTTACCTGCATCATTTGCTGCAGTTATCAAGAACAAAAATGTCAAATTAATAAATGTATCAAATAATATTTGTATTTTACCAAAACCTACATGTAATGTAGCTGTTCAAACAGATGAGATTAAAAAAATTAAAAGAAAATCGAACACTAAAAGTAAAAGTTTTAAAAATCAAATTTGCAGACAAACTCAAACAAATGATGCCTCGAAAGAGAAACAATCTAAGAAATCAGCAGAGACTCAAACTGCTAAAACTATTCCTCGAGTAATTAGAGTTCATCAATTTGGAAAACGTAAAAAAATTTCAATAGATAAAAACTCTATAATAAGAGAAGATATAAGCTTGGTTGAAACACTTTCTTCTGAATACTTACTACCTAACAGTCCATTGTCTTTGAAGCATGATATAATTTTACAAGATCTTTGGGAAGAAAAAAGTACCTCAGGTACTCAAACTAGTCCAGAAAAAAATATATTCAGTGATATTGATGATTATACTATTCAAAATACTACATACAATAGAATTTCTAGATCTGATCCTATGTTGACAGAGAAAACTTTCACTGATAGATTTAGTAGTATAGAAACTCAAACAGAAAAGGCGTATTGCCAATCAATATTTGAAGCAGATCAGTTGAGTTCAAATAATGAAACGCAAACAACAGAAAATTTTACTGAAACAATGGAACCGCTTCATATTTACAGTAACACTTGCACACAGACATGTAATGAGATTTTACCATCGGATTTAGGATTGTCAGACATTCAGACTCAAACAGCTTGGAACCACTTGGAAGAATCAACAGTTTCTACTGAAACTCAGACAAAAGCTTTAAAATGTTTGTCAGGTTGTAACGATTCAAATACATGGTTTACAACACAAACAAACCACATGGAAACTCAGACTGATTTACTTCATATTTTTGAAGATTTAGAATAAGAAATAAAACAATTGTAATTAGTTTATTTAATTGAATAACTTTAATAGTAAAAAAGCTTATTAAAAGTTAATAAATAAAATTAATTTTTTTCATATTTTAAATATAAATGCAATTAGACAGCTGTACATTTTATATTTATAAAACAATCATTTCCATTCATTATATTCTGCATGATTTGTGTTTAATAACGCGTATTTGTATGTGTGTCTCTGTGTGTATGTCTGCACGCGCGTGTATGGTTTTGTGTATTTATATAGTCGTCAAAAAATTCACAAGCAGAATCGAGTGTCTTTAACACATCACTGAAAAGGAAAATCAAATAACATTTCCTTTTGTGAGATGTTCAAACTTTAAGTAGAAACTTAATACAAAAAGTTTGAACAAACTAATTAAAGAAATATCTAAACATTGCCCATCTTATAACGCTGGCCCAGCTGCGTTATCCTCATCAAAATCTGGTAAAAAGTCTTTGGTACGGTCTTCTATTTTATCCACATTTTCAAGAGCTGATGCAAGTACTCTTAAATTATTTACACCTGACATCAACTGCCTGCAAACAAACAAATAATCTCACCGATTGTTTATATTTAAATTATTAAAGAAAATTTTTTCGTAATAGTGTGCATTGAATACATCGATTTTATACACTCATTTGGAATTTTTTTAATAGTGTGTATAAAACGATTTATTTAAAATTATGCGGGAAAACGCATTTTATACATTTGTTTCATATTAGTTATTTTTAATAATACTTTTAAGTGGGTGGGTCTAGAAGAATAGAGAAAGTGATAGACGCTTTACCATTCAGAAATTTAAAAATAGATTATTTGCACCTTATTAGCAGATGCACGACTATCCTAATGCGTTTCGATCAGAAAGTACAATTACTAGAGAATAAAAATATAGAAAAACATTTACAAAATTGATTTAATATTACAGTACAATAACCGAAATATAGAAGTTAGAAATAATAAAAGTAGAAAGTATATCTCAGAATCTAGAAACCAATAAAGATCAACAAACGAAACCAAGGAAAAATATAGTACGAAAGACATTTATAGAAAATACATAAGACGAACGCCACAAATATAGGAGAAACTATAGTTTTTTCTATATTTTTTGGTAAGATTTTCTATACGCGTGACATTTGTTTTATTTTCTATATAAATGTCTTTCGTACTATATCTTTTCTTGGTTTCGTTTGTTGATCTTTATTGGTTTCTAGACTCAGATATACTTTCTACTTTTATTATTTCTAATTTCTGTTTCGGTTATCGTATTGTAATATTAAATCAATTCTATAAATGTTTTTCTATATTTGTATTCTCTAGTAATTGTACTTTCTGATCGAAAGGCATTGGGATAGTCGTGCATTTGCTAATGAGGCGCAAATATTCTATTTTTAATTTTCTGAATGGTAAGGCGTCTGTCTATCACTTTCTCTATCTTTCTAGACTCACCCCTTTTAAGTAAATGTTTAATTTATATTTATAATAAAATTAACTTAATGTAAATAATAAAATAATTGTTGTAATCCACAATTTCTATTTTTATGCGAATACTACCTAAGAGAAACTTCTGCTGTTGATGCAGCAAGCCTCAAATCATCTGCCAATTTTCGTATCCTTCGGTCTGGATTAGTATTTCTACAACCATTACTTTCAACACCCACTGCTGCTCTGAGTTCTCTATTTTCCGTACGTAGCATCATAATTTCAATCTATAAGGTTTGATATTTTTAAAAATATGTATTTGCATGTACACCCGATGGACATTGACTCGTGTGAAACGTGTTTAGTCAATTTTAAAATCCTGCAATCTCATTGGACGATTCCAATTTAGAGTTAATGGTTACATTTGAATTGTCCAATGAGATTGCAGAATTTTGAAATTTACCATGCACGTTCCACACGAATCAGTGTCCATTGGGTGTACAAAGTTTAAATATTCAATTAAATAAAAATAAAATTGTACTTACAGATAAGCAATCTATTTCTTTTTTTAAAGATGCTACTGTACTTTCTGCATTGATTGCTCTTTTCTAAAATAGAAATATTATCAATTGGTACAGTTTTCGGTATATGCTCATACTCTCAACTTACAGTACTGCGCTTTAAATTATCTTCCACTTGTTCCATAGCTTTCTCCAAATCAGCATTTTCTGAATGGTCTAATTGTCTTCTTGATGAGAGTTCAGATTCTAAAGCTTGTATCCTATAGTTAAAAATATTATTTATAACTTTGTTACAGTAAGCTATAAGACGAAAAATATTGAAGAAATACCGAAGTGCACGTTCAGATGCTTGTCTCCTAGCTATTTGCAGCTCATTTTGTAATCTTTGATTTTCTATATTTAACTAAATAAAATACAAAAAACATTAAGTTGTATTTTGAAAAAACATCAACATAAAAGAGATGGCAAAAAGTTTATACCCAATGATTCATAGAATCACTTGAATTAGAGCAGTCAGGTCTATCGGATAATGGAGTTCCTCGAGAACGAATTGGTGCATCACTTAGGAAGTCTGGTAACAGTTTTGTTGTATTAGGAATTCCCTCTGGTAATGAATGATTTGTAGTTATATCAGAATTTGAATTACACTCAGCACTTCGAGGTATTTGCAAATCAAATGGGAAACCTATGGATAAAGTAATAAACCAATTAAAGTATTTCTTTATATAAAGTATGGGCTTAGATTTTCAAGACTATATAAAAATATTTTTAAAAAGATGTTTTAAGATTTGTATTTGTATTTATTAATCAGAAATAATTACATATTTGTAATTCCGCAAAGGAAAATATAATTTCCTGCGTGCGGCCCTGATATTAAGACTAAACTTAAAAACTAAAAATTAAAACTAATAATCTTTAATGTACACCCATCTTTGAAGGATTCTGGCCGAACGTGCCTCCTCAGTTTCAAAATCTTGGAATCCCATTTGCTGATTCCAATTGAAGGTTAATGGTTACACTTGAATAGTCCAATGAGATTGCAGGATTTTGAAACTGAGCAGGCACATTCGGCAAGAATCCATCAAGGATGGGTGTATATCTCGCTTTATATCTCAAACTATATAATTTCTGGTAACAAGTATAAAAATGTATATAATTATCCAATACTTAGAAGAATAAATAACAAAATTCATTAATATCCAGTGATGATAGAAAAAATCTAAACTAATTTAATATTTCTTGATTATTGTTAAAACCATTATTTTAGTTCATTGTATTTCTTACTAAAGTGAGACTATTTTGTTTATAGATACAAAATGAATACATGACCCAAAAGAATTTTCATTCGTCACAAATTTTCCCAACATTTAAAAAAAAAGTTTTGTTAACTACTTATGATACATGTACGCATTATACTACAATTGATTTGATAACATCAATTTACCTAAAGATTCTGGCACATCTGCTGATTCCCCATCAATAACATCCAGCTTTGGTAGGTCCAAAGAATTTGGGTTGGTAGGGTTTATTGTAGAATTTTTATCTAAATGATCAGTGAGATCAAATGAAAGATCTGTAGCATTTTCAGGATTTTTTTTCCAATGATCATTGAGATATCTAATATGTCTTTTTTCAACATTGTTTAAAGCAAAATCAGGTAAATTGTCCACTTCGACACTTGTCATATTTGAAGATGCATTATCACCAAGATAGCACTGTTCTATTACAAGGTGATCTTGTACAAAATCCGGTAATTCTGTGGGATTTCTGGGGTATTTTCCTGTATCATGATTTTCAGTAGGTTCTGGAGTAGTTCTCGATTGTGGTTCGTAAACCTTTGGTCTGGCTCCAGCATACTGCTGATTCGTAGTTTGATTGTTGATTTTCAAAAATTGCTTTAAGCTAAACCTTAAGCCCATACTTTCTCCTTGTCGTGCATTTTTAACTGAAAATAAAAATGAGTAATAATTGTAAAATACTATTTTGATGATTGTATTATTTTTGAGAACTATTAAAAAAAGTTGTAAAGCAAAACATCGAAAATCTTTAAGAGAATTAATAAAAATAGATAAAACAATTCATATAAATAAAGTATTTGGGTTAAAAATCAAAGAATCCTCTAACAACTGATGAGAAGGTGTTTTGCAGTTCCAGGTAGCAATATATTGTTTAACATAATGATAAAATGGTTAGATACCTACTACTTACTCTACAAGACAGTTAACAATCAAAATATAAAACAGTATTAAAAGGCGAAACGAATGAAAGACCTAACCTTTGCGTCTAGGTTTGGGGCAAGATCCCAAAGGTGGAGATCTGTGCCACGACGAATCGTCAAATGTCTTGGCTTTGCGTGATCGGGCACCCGAGGATGATGACGCCTCTGCAGCTTCGGTGCCAATAACCTCGCCCTCGTCGGACGAGGCCGACGAAGATGACGGAAACATCACCGGATATTTGGTCTGCCTCTACCTATGGCTGCCTACTGCTGCTACACGAGCTGCAACTGCAACTCGCGCTGCTTCGTCCGCTTCGTCGTCTCAATATTCTATTACTCTCAATCTCGCATCTCGCCTCGCCTCTTCTTTCTTGTTGTTGTTTTCCTCCGTACGCTGCGCGCGTGCAGCTTCTCTTTCTGGTGTAACGTGTACCAGACTACCAGTCTACCAGGGCCCTTATTCTATAAGCGTGTCACTTGTGAGATAGACGATATTCTCTTTAAAGGAGCTCTCTGATTGGCCTAGACTGCTTGTCTCACGTGTATCACTCGGTGAGATAGTTATGGAATAAGCCCCCAGGGCCCTTATTCTATAAGCGTGTCACTTGTGAGATAGACGATATTCTCTTTAAAGGAGCTCTCTGATTGGTCTAGACTGCTTGTCTCACGTGTATCACTCGGTGAGATAGTTATGGAATAAGCGCCCTGTGTACCTATCGTACATAGGTAGGAATATTGGTGGTCTTCGAGCATATACTACTGGAAATAGCCTCCTTAGGGTGAATGTACATAAGCGCCGCGCCGCGCTGCGCTGTGCTGCCTTAAGCGCGGACGGGGCCCTTATTCTATAAGCGTGTCACTTGTGAGATAGACGATATTCTCTTTAAAGAAGCTCTCTGATTGGTCTAGACCGCTTGTCTCACGCGTGTCACTTGGTGAGATAGTTATGGAATAAGCCCCCGGACGCGGACGGACGCGAACACGCGCGCGCGTACGGGCTGACTTCTAATGATAAGGTTGGTATCTTTGGCTGTAGCCAATCTTGTAAATTTTAAAGGAAAAGAATGAACTAACCTGCTCCAAAATGTGAGAAAACTTAACCTATCAATTAGACCCACATAGCATGTAAACTTGCTTACTTGCTCCGAAAAAATTATCTATAAGAGTTAACAGTTGAGTTAAGAAGTGAGTTAAAAAATAAAATGAGAAAATAAAAAAAAAATAAATAAAATTTAATAAAATTAAATGAGTTTTATACTTTTTTTTCGTCGAATAATTATGGAATAATTATGGATAGATTAACTATTGAAGTTGTTACTGTGTGTATAAATTATTTAAGGTAGTTCTCCTCGGACTTCCTAGTCAAAGCAGTGCTATATGTAGAAATTACCTAAAATTTTAAAAAACCCTAGTGTAATGTGATTTATTTATTTAAAATGATAGAGATAGTCAATGTATTATAAATAAAGTGTATTTAACATGACTAAAATAACTTTTTCTCAAAATGGTGATATTTTAGAAACTAGATATTGTCATTACAAATAATTGTTGATAAATCACTGGAATCTTTTTTGTTTCTCAACCGATTTTAATTTTCAAGGTTTCATTTTGCTCCTTAAGAAATTTCATGGGGACTTGCCGAAGCTAGGAAAAATTAAAAATTATTCAAAACTCAGAAAGTTATAGCCAATTAAAAAAATATTTTGTTTTAACGACGTTTATGAATTTATGAACAATTATCTATAACTTTCTGAGTTTTGAATAATTTTTAATTTTTCTTTCGGCAAGTCCCAATGAAATTTCTTAAGGAGCAAATTGAGACCTTGAAAACTAGAATCGGTTGAGAAACAAAAAAGATTCCAGTGATTTATCAACAATTGTTTGTAGTGACGATATCTAGTTTCTAAAAAATCGCCATTTTTTGAAAAAAGTTATCTTAGTCATGTTAAGGGGGTGCCACAGTCGTACCGTTACCGACCGAGAAATTCATACAGTTTCAAGCTGATTAAAAATAAAATACATACGTCGAATCACAAAAAATCAAGAGAACACTTCGCTGCGGTTTTGAACGTTTTATCATCCAGTAAAAGTTTGGAGTCAAAATATCAAGTTATTTTTGCAAAAACTTTGAACGAAACCGAATTTTGTTTGGTTCAAAGTTTTTGCAAAAACAAGTTGATATTTCGACTCCAAACTTTTACTGGATGATAGAACGTTCAAAACCGCAGCGAAATGTTCTCTTGATTTTTGTGATTCGACGTATTTTATTTTTAATCAGCTTGAAACTGTGTGAATTGCTCGGTCGGTAATGGTAGGACTATGGAACCCCGTTAAATACACTTTATTTATAATACACGGACTATCTCTATCATTTTAAATAAATAAATCACATTATAACTATGGCTTTTTTAAATTTTAGGTAACTTCTACATTTAGTACTGCTTTGACTAGGGAGTCCGAGGAGAACCACCTTAAGATAAGCAAGGCAAGTGTATAAAAGGAACAATTGTTATCCGGAGCAAGTACATACTATGCGGGTCTAATTAATTGATAGGTTAAGTTTTCTTACATTTTGGAGCAGGTCAGTTTATTCTTTTCCTTTAAAATTTGCAAGGTTGGCTACAGCCAAAGATACCAACATTATCATTAGAAGTCAGCGCGTCCGCGTCCGTCCGCGCTTGTGGCCGCGGCCTCAAGTGCTGAGTGCCAAGTGATGACTATAGATTTGGACCTACCTTACCGATTCAGAATGAGAAAAATACGTTTGGCAACCTATGGTTATCTACATGGTTACTAGCGAATTTTAGAGTCATTCTAGACGATATGTCTGACACCGACACTAGGTACACCGTTAGGCGCGGTCCACAAGCTTCCACGCCACGCTCCACCGCCACCGCCACCGTTGTAGTTCACGCGTTTCACTACGTCCAATTTTCTTAAGGGTTCTACCTTACCGATCGGGCATAATATACTATGATGCTGGATCGGTAAGGTAGAACCCTTAAGAAAATTGGAACTTAGTGAAACGCGCGAACTACAACGGTGGCGGTGGCGGTGGCGATGGAGCGTGGAAGCTTGTGGACCGCCCCTTAGAGGTTAGAGCGAGTCCACAGGCACTGGCCTGTGCTTTTGTGCTTTTGTACCAAGCGAGAAAAAGTAGTTGTCCGATATCTAGCATACTCAGGACCCATAGCAGAAGTTCAATACGTTAATCTTCAGCAATGAGTAACGGGTATTCTAGATGTCGGACAACTATTTTTTTTCGCTTAGCACAAAAGCACAAAAGCACAGGCCTGTGCCTCTTATATGGACTCGCTCTTAGGGTCCCTCCTCAATGCGGGTGACAGCGAAGAGGTTACATGTCCGTTGTTACTCGAAAAAAATTTCGTTGTCCAATATCTTCCAAATTCATAATCAATGGTAGAAAAAGATCAGACGAAAGACCTATACGGTAGACCTTTCGTCTGATCTTTTTCTACCATTGATTATGAATTTGGAAGATATTGGACAACGAAATTTTGTTCGAGTAACAACGGACATGTAACCTGTCCGCTGTCACCCGCATTGAGGAGGGGGCCCTTACTCTTTCAACAGTTAAACACTGTTACCATTCCCTCGTTTCACCACTGCGTTCCTCTCGGCTTTTCCAATTATCGACAGAGCAAGAATGTGTTGCCCGATTATGTTGCCGCAGCTATAATTTTCTTGCTCCGTCGATAATTGGAAAGGCCGATAGGAATGCAGTGGAACAAGAGAACCGTAACAGCTGTGTTGGAACAGTGGTGCCGTGTCGGTAATGTTCATGTTCTTTCTAAGAATACGCTGATAACACAGGATCGAGCCTGTCAGCCTGCATATATAACTGGCTCATCGGATTCGCGTGGGAAACTGGGAGCGGGCACGAGCAGCAGACACGGAGACACGCTAGAGAACAAGGGCAGAGTGCGAGAGTGACCACACATATAATAGTGAAGCTTACATACTTATATATATATAGCGGCCTTAGCGCCAGAGTGAGAGTAGAGCGATATATATATACCTAGGTAGAGAGAGAGAGAGAGAGATAGAGAGAGAGAGAGAGAGAGAGCCACGGCAGCCAGCCGCGCCATCGTGTTCAATTTTCGCGTGTGCGCGACACGACGACGTACGGTTATACACGGACGTACGATACGCGGCGTCGACTGTCGAGCGAGAGCAGCAATCCCCGAAGGAGTGGCCCGCCCACGTCCCACCCCGTACTCGTCATTGCTGCTGCTGCTGTCGACTCGGCCCCGACACCCCAGGGAGCCGAGGACGTGGTCGAGGACGAGGACAAGGGAGATACGGCTCCGCGACGTCTGCAAACCTACAGTAGTAGGCTAGTGGCTGGCAGCTCTCGCGCGCCCGCTTGCCCGCGGAAATCTTTCGCGAGCCACTTGCACCGCTGCTGCCGCGTCTCGCTCAACGCAAGATAGTCGACGTGTAATATACACACACGGCAGCCGCCAGTCGCCACACGCACTCCTTTCTCCCGTGGGCTGCTTCTTGGCCATTGTCGACGCTTTCTCTCTGCCGTGTGCTCCGGTTCAGTTACAAGAGGCCAGGCTCCGGGAGCACCTTTACAATGTCATCCTCTGGCGACTTCGGCAACCCCCTTAGAAAGTTCAAGCTCGTATTTCTCGGCGAGCAAAGTGGTGAGTTTTCCAGCCTTGATCCTCGTGTAATATGCAGGCGATGTGTGTGTGGTGTGTGTGTGAGAGAGAGTGAGAAAGAGTGACCCAGCGAGGGTGAGAGGGGAAGAGGGCGAAATTGGCACTTAGGTTATAAATCGATATTTTTACCGAGAGAGAGAGAGAGAACTCTGCTCTCGCGGCAAAGAGAGCTTTTCTTCGCCAGCGCAATATGCCGACAAGGGCGATGACGACGACCGACAACTCATCGAGGCTCATCTTTTCTTTTTTACAATGTTACAGTTGGAAAAACGTCGCTGATCACACGATTTATGTACGACAGCTTCGACAACACCTACCAAGTGAGTTTTAATACTTTCTTCCTTTATTTAATTTTCTGCCTATTACTTTCTTTTTTACTAAACATTTCGCGTTTTACATGACATTTCACAATCTGTCATCATTATCCAAATACCAGTATATTCTACCTGCTGTCTTATCTCTTTCTCCCTTAACATTTATTTCAGATTTTTTTTTATTTATTAACTAATAGGAGATTGTTTGAATATTGGTTAATAAGGATAAAAAAATATTTTTTTACATTAATACTCTCTTTGCAGGCCACCATAGGCATAGATTTTTTAAGTAAGACTATGTATCTAGAAGACAGGACTGTGAGACTGCAACTCTGGGATACTGCAGGGCAAGAGCGTTTTCGCTCATTGATTCCTAGTTATATTAGAGATTCAACTGTTGCAGTTGTTGTTTATGATATTACCAGTAAGTTTTTTAATTTAAAGGAGTGTACATAATGTGCCTTGCCCCAAGGTACATTGACTCTGAGCCAATCGAAGCCAATCTCCGGCTTGGAGGCTTTGCTCCGATTGGCTCACAGTTGTGTGCCTTGGCATAAGGCACATTATGTAGACACTCGTGTAACATATATTTCTTTTATCTAACTAAACAAATTATACGTATTCTACTATTATTCAATGGATCTGAAATTAGATTGAAAATTGATATTTTGATTTTGTTTCATGTTACAATATACTAAATATGTAATGAAATCAATATAAGTATCACAATAAAAAGTTTTTAAAATTATGATGCAGCCTAGCAGTGCAAATATCAGACCTATATTATTGGTGTATCTTCTTATTTGCTAAAATAAAGAAAAATTTAAATGACAATCTTCTAATTAACATACACAGTACAAAATTATAAATAAATATAATGTTTAGTAAAACCTTTTGATATTTACATAAATTTATTTTCTTATATAGATGCTAACTCATTTCATCAAACATCGAAATGGATTGATGATGTGCGGACTGAAAGAGGTAGCGACGTAATTATTATGCTTGTTGGCAACAAAACAGATCTTAGTGATAAACGTCAAGTTTCAACCGAAGAAGGCGAACGAAAAGCTAAGGAACTCAACGTAATGTTCATTGAAACTAGTGCTAAAGCTGGTTATAACGTTAAACAGGTGTGTCTACTTTTATCAAAAAATGGCGATAAACATTTAAATTTTTATTGTGGTTTATAACTATATTTGTAAGTTTGTTCATAAATAATATTATATAATTTTAATTTATTATTTATTTGTGTTATTATAGCTGTTCAGAAGAGTAGCAGCTGCTTTGCCTGGTATGGATTCCACTGAAAATAAACCACCGGAAGACAGTATCCTTTTTTTAATTAAGGAGATACAAAACATGAAATATTGCATGAAACCATTACCTTATTTTATTTGGTTTCTTTACTTTTGAAATTTTGACTTTCCATTATTTTTGAATCATTGTTTCAATTTTTTGCTTTGTTTATATTTCTTTATATTTTCCTTAATGATTTTCGTAACACCTCAATGTGTTGTGTTATCTATTGTAGTGCAAGAAGTAGTACTGAAGGACACTCCGATTGAACTCAATTCCTCAGAAAGCAATTGTGCATGTTAGATCAACACTGGCTGTAGCGGTTGAATGCGCGAGACACCCGACTCGGATAAATATGTAATTAACAGACTTACAAAAACTGCGTGTTTTAAAACGAATTCAAAAGATGAATGCACTGTTTGCCAAAATATCGCATTAAAATAATTAACGATCGATCAATCAATTCACCAGTAGTTTTTTTTAACACTGACTATCAAGTCATATGAAATTCATCTTTGCTCATTGTGTGTACATTATCGCTTTATCGTCGGTAAGTTCCTTTAAGCATATTATTTTTCACTGATGATTGATTGATCAACCTAGTAATGTCAACAGTCATTTTTATAAAAATAGAAAACAAATACGCGATACACTTGTAGCAATAATACAAAAAAAACAGGTGCATTTATTATTGATATCCTCACTGATTTTTTCAAGTGAAGTGACATCGTTGTAGGTTTATTGAATTACAGTTATGAATTATGAGCTATACCCATAAATTTTGTTAGCATAACTGATGTTGCTAGCCTATACTCCTATAAAAAAAATATTTTTTTTATTGCAAAACATACTAAAATCACTTATTTAATTAAGTTGAGTTAAAAAATATGGATGAGGATCAATTATATTTAATTTGTACATAACAATTATAAAATTGGGAAAAGACTAAGTTTTTAGCTATTGGAATTATTTAAGTATATTTATATATTGAATATTTTATATTATAATAATGACTATTTATCATTTGTAAACTTTAAAATTATATATTAAAAATTGAATATGCCGGCATGTTTTGTTTCATTGCACTTAATCTTTTCAATGCACAATCAACTTTTTGCTAATGATCTAAATTTATGCTTTTTTGATATTGTTTTTGTATTTCCTACAAAATGTATGTCAAATATTAATCAGGACTTTTAATATTTATACAGTAAAGTAAAAAGTTTTAATTACAAAATGTTAAAAATGTAAATCATTAACCTTGTATCACAGTCCTTTATTTTTATGATTAAATCATAATATTAATTTTAAAACCTGAAAAAATTACAGTTTTATCGGCTTATCAATATGATATATTTCAATATTTTCAAGAAATACTGAAGCAGTCAATACATTTTATTCTTCTTTTATTTAAATATTGAATGATTTCATCTCTATGGGAACATTGAATGACAGAAACAATTAATGAATAAAAAATTGGTTTAGAGTAACAAAAAGTTTACAAGTGCTAACAAATACATAATTAGCTTCAGTGTTCTCTAGCAGATAATATTTAGCAATTCTATTTGAAATGTGCAAAATTTTGGAAAGGTAAAATTCGTACGAATATATATTTTTCCTACGTGAATTGATATTTGCAAAAAACATCTATGCTCCGTCCTACTTTTTACTAAGATGTTTATACGTTTTATACAAGCTTTTTCACGTAAAACACGTAAATAAAGTACTTGCATGTATGACAGATTTTTTTTTATTAAATGGCAATATCTGTATGTGATACCTAATCAATACTTTAAGTGAATGGATAGCTTCACTTTATTTTATAAAACATAACTTTTTTTATGAAACTACTTTATTAAATGATATGATTTAAAAAAAATTAGCTTTTGTGCATCAATGTAAGAAAAACTTTGCTTTCTGAGCATGTTTATCTTATTTCATTAATTATTGTTTTAAAGATTTTACTTTATATAATTTGTAATTATAAACTAATATACATTATTTCAATCAGAAAAGAGTAAGGCGAAATTATTTGCCTGTAAAAAAGTTTAATAAAAGAAATATTAACACCTAATGTTATAATGACAAAATTTTCAATACACATATCCCGAGTTTTACTAGTATTATATATTTTTCGCATAGTTTTAGAAAATATTTAAATGTTTATCAATTTTCGACTTTATAATATAACAGAATATGATAAAATTTCCATCAGTATTGGTAAAAAAAAAAAATAGTGTGATTTTATATTTGCAATGATAGAAGTGATCCTAGCACTAAATGCATTGTTAAATTTATATGATGAAAAAATTTAAATCATACAGATAAGATAACAGAAAATATTAAAGCGATGTAAGACCTCAGCAATTTCGAATATTAAAAAAAAAATTTACGACACGTAGTTCTTTACTAAATCTATAGTGCATCAAAGAGATATTTTCTCAAAATTTGAAAGTAAATGTAACAGCTGGGTAGCATCATTTTAAGAGAGTATAAAACAATAGCATCTTTATTTCACCTTGTACTAGTTGAAGCACTTACACCATTAACTCACTGTCAAACATTTTTGTCTCGTTAACAAAATATTACATAGATCATTCTTTTATATTTCTAGAATATGCGCTTGTTACTTATGGTTATAACTCTTGCTGCCTTATGTATGTATATACATTTAATATTGCCTGTAATGTTACTTTTATATAGGTAAATTTAAATAAAATTTTTTTTTTTAAACTTATAAAAAATATGTAAAACATTTACAAAGAAGCCTAAAGTCTGTGTAAGGACAGATAGTTACAAATTATATTAGTAAATGTAGATTAAAATTTTTAATTTAAATTTAAAATTGAGATAAACGAAATATCTTGTCAATTAAACTAATGAAGAATAACACTTAATAAAATTATAATGTTTTAAATTATCATAATTACCGTCGCATTTGTCTAAATCTGTTAGTGTAATAACAGGAAAACTTATTTTACATATAAATTTGTACAACTTGTTATATATTTTCAAAGTTATGTATTAAAAATATTACCAAGTTAGATATTGGTTTGGTAATAATAATATATTTCAATAATGCAGTTGTCAATAAAAATAAAAAATTGACAAAAAAAATTATCTAAGTTTTTATCATTTGCGAGTTCTATAAGTAGTACACTATCAGAAAACTTCCATATATAATAAAGGTATACAATGTGGACATTTGGAATCGCAAAATGTAAACTATATATATGGAAGTTTTCCGACAATGACTATATTTTTTTCTTTATGAATGCTATAATATTGAATGTGTATAAGAAAATACGGGTAAAAATGTTTATTTGAATCTTCTTATAAAAAAACAGATGCTTACAAAGTTATTATAGTAATAATTGAAACGTATGCATGAAGAACAAATGATTTATCAAAGTTCTTATTTTAAAGTTGGAAATATAAATAGCAGAAAATTAGGAATGCAAGTGAATGCAGATGACAATTACAAAGTTGAATTTGTAAAACAAATAAAAATGTTAAACACATTGTCCCTTAACTAAATGCAAAAACTAGCTGTTGACCTGCAGAACCAATCGCCTATGCAAAACGGAGGTGAATCTGAAGGGGAAGGCGGCTGCATTTGCTAGGATGCTGATATTTATGTGTCGGCTGTGATGATCCTGTTTCTTGAGCAAAAAAAAAAGAAAAAAACAAGAAAAATCATACAGATAAAATTATCTGTAACGTGTACTACGTTACAGGTTGTATCTCTTTGTGGCTGCTCTCTGTGTGACACAATTTATTTAGCGAGGAAGAAGATCTAGAAAAGGAACAAAATGAGAGAACGAAAAAATGTAGCTTAAGAATAAGGAAGGAACAGAATGTGATGACGCGTGGTGTGTGACGCGCACGCGGGAGCGAATTGCGTCCATGCAGTGACCGTATATAGCTGGAGCCTGGCTTTTTCCTTTCTCTTTTTCCTTCGTCTCTGTTTTCACTTGTCTAGAAGTTAATATATTAGGGCTCAGTAACGAATGTTTTGCCCATATTGTAAAAGAACTTATGCTTTGTTACATCAAAAATTCATAATATTTATTTGTTTTCTTTTGGAATATATACTTCGTTTTTAAACCCAGTACTTTCATCTATCGTAAAATTTTACTCTAAAACAATAGTGTTTGTTGCTTTCACAAAAACGTCAAGATATGTTTAATATCGACCTTTTCAAAAATGAATGTCACTTTTGTCAATATTTCTTCAAAACCTATAGAATTGTTTGAATTTCTATAAGAACGTTAAAAATTTAAGATTTTTATAGGTACTTATCCTTTTTTACCATTTATTATAGATTTGTACAGTTTTGTATACTTTTACACAATTTTTCATTTACACTAAGTTACCAGGCAGTTTTATAAAAATCGGATGCTATACAGATATTTCATTTCTACGAAAATTAAATTTAACTAGTAAAGTTACTAATGTACCGTTTTCATGTATACGCGAAATATTAATTATGTATTGGGGACAGATCAAAAGTTACAGCAGCCCAAGAATAACTTTCATTAAAACAATAAGTATTTGTATTTACTAATTAAGACCTTTTTTGTTTTTGAAAATTTTATTTGATATACAATACTTATTATTAGCAATTTTTGTAACTTATAGCTTAATAAAGAATTTTGTATGGCAACTAAAGTGAAAAATGGAAATTATTTTGTTTAAAAAAAACCTTTTCACCTATGTCCAAAAATATTTAGCATTTTTAAATTTAATTAAACATCTTTTTTCACTTTTAACGGTTGTCTCGGCAATAATTTAAACAATTCATTAAAAGAATATGTGATGCAATAAAAAATATATACTTAATAAAAGCAAAAAAGTGTCTTATTAAAGTAATCTGACTCAAAATTTTTTTAGTAACTGGTTTTTATGGTTTTTACAAATCACATGTTGCCTCATATTTAATCTTTTCATACTTACTTTTTTCTTAAGCCATGTACGTATATCGTCGCGCGGTACGAAGAAAAGCCAATTTCTAAGCTCGTGCGAAGAAAAGCCAGTTTCGTGCGAAAAAAAGCCAAAAATGTGCCCAAACTTTGGCTTTTTTCGCGCGAACTTTTCTTCGTACCGCGCGACGATATGTGATTTATTAATGAAATGTATAATATTCAGACGGCACAATATCCATAAGATTTTTTACCATTTCAATGTTAGCTTAAAAATTTAGCGTGAACATTAGACAAAATTTAATGCCAAATTTTTTGTGTCAATTATAAAATATTATAATTATTTTTAATAAGTTTTATTTTACTAAACACATAAATTTTTCTTTTATTCGGGCACAAATATATGTCAATAACGCGAAATGATTTTTTTTATTCGTATTCTGCACAAAAATAATAATTATTTATCTTTTGAAGCGTGAGCCTTACATCCTCAAATTACTCTTATTTTTGGAGAAACTTTATATTTTAATATTCCACCTTTCGTGGAGTCACCGAGTCCGCAGATAAACTTACTGTCGGCTGAGCATGAAAGTATTTGAAAATAAATTTGATGATATACGACTTTCAATTGGCATGAAGAATTAAAAAAGTAAAAAAGTGGTGAGAAATCGTAAGAAAATTTTAAATGAGAAAAATCGGATATCCGTTATCTTGTTGATTTATATACTTTTATTATAGAAATAACTTTTATTTAATATTACCATTTGATATAGCAACTACTATACTATATAAGGGGACAATTATTTAGTGCAATACAACTTCATATAGTATAATTATTGTTTTTGATATTTTTATATCAGTAATAAATAAAAATGAAGAAAATATTACGAGATTCTTTTCTCAATATAGATATAATTAATATCATTTGAAAGTGAATATATTATTGAAAAAATCATTTATCGCAATAATTAAGTAGCTATGTTAAGATACCTCACTAGATAACCAACTTTGTATCCATATAAAATGCTTCATTATTCAAATTTTATATATGCACGATTTCATTAAATCACGTGAGAGAATTTGCAGTACGCCTTAAGATTCGGTCACAGTCAATCACCTATGAACATTTTTTACATCAATGTTGCCGCTGCATTGAATTTATGAAAAACTTCAACGTCATATATAATTATTGATAAAAATTTGAAAACATGAATTGGTATTTTCAGCACACTTATTTGGTTAAAAGTTTGTGCATCCCCTGTCGTAAATTATAAATGTTAATAATAGTTAATAACTGTTAAAAATTATTTAAAACTATTTAAAACTGTTTATAAATGTTACAAAATGTATGATTTTGGACACATTTTTTCTAATTATAATACTTTGTAACAGTTTCTAATAGTTTTAAACACTTTCAAACAGTTTCAAATAATTTTAGATTTGATATATTTCAGGAAAATTAATAATTAATAAATTAATATTATTATTATTATTAATAATTAATAATTATTTAATAGCCTCATTATTATAATCATGAGAATCAAGGAGCGCGGGAGTACTTCGAAGGCAAGTAACAGTCAAATAATGCAGAAGAAGCCTAAGGAGTGTTTATACTAATAATTAATTATTATTATGTTAATGATAATAATTAATAAATATTTTAAAGTTATTAAATAATTTAATAACTCTTACAAACTGTTAAAACCTGTTAAAACCTGTTGAAAAATGTTACAAACAGTTACAAACGATTAATAACGTCCAAAATCCTACATTTTGTAACATTTTTAAACAGTTTATAATTCTTCCTAACAGCTTTTAACATTTTTGAACAAAAATATTTCCGCCAGGGTCTTTATAGACAATTTTCATATTTTAGGATATTTGTTTAGGAAATAAATATATTTTTTTTTCAAATCCGTTAATGAATGGCCAAATTATTCCAAGGCTTATTTTTAATTTTAGAGGTGGAATACTCAATTTAGTAAGATTTCAAACTTCACATATGTAACCCAATCAAATTAAAAAAAGTTATAATTCAATATAAAGAAATAAACTTTCTAGAACAGATACAATATTTTATACCATTCTAACTTCAAAATCATAACTTTAATATGATTATTCGGCTCTCGTGGTATAAAATACTGTATGACACTGGTGCGTAAGGTGATTTTTCATTACCTTTCACACCCATATCATAATGTACATACTATTATAGAAATAAATCAAATGAGCAATACAAGTTCGTAAAATAAAAAATCGGATAAAAATGTTTCAAGTATTTTGAAAGTATTTTAAGATATTGTACTGAAAACAATACTGCATCTTCAAATTTTATTCGATTCTTGGTTTTTTGGTTTTATATTGTCCAGAGAAGAATTATTGATAGACTCACTAACTCAAAAATAAAAAATATTTCTTACATTTTCATTAAACATTAGTTTTATAAAAAGGAACTCATTTTATAAGTAAACTTTAAAATATTTATTTATTTAAAATATAAAGATAATTTTTTATTTTTGGATTAGTGGATCTGTTAAGAACTCTTTGCTGCACAACATAAGATCAAAAAACAATTACAAAACATCTTAGAACATAAGATTTTTGAAAATCAAAATACTTTAAAAATTTGTATCCGATTTCTTATTTTGAAAGCTTAAACTATTGGTCTTATGCCCTTCTATATAAATAAAAAAAACAAGCTCTAATTATTGATATTTTGCGCCCTTCAAAAAATCATATACTACACAACACGGGCGCACGGGGACTCGTCCGAATCGAGTTTGTCACCCGAACGAAGTGAGAATCACATACTTTGCGCCTTTGTTGCATAAATATACTATTTTTGTACTAACAAGGAGAGTGCGTAACCTTTGGGCCACGGATTTGTATCAAATTGAAAGATCGTGTGTAAGAGTAAAAAATATTAAACCCCTGTTTCAGGATTTATTCTCATAGGCCCTTTTACTCGAGATATGTGCCCTGTTATCTTAAAAATGCGTTATTTTGTTAAAAAATGATGTCTGTTCTATTGTATATAACTCTGCAAGTATTCCCGTTACAAAAATGGGCGAGAAAAATTGTAAAAGTAGGCAGAACAAGCTTTATTTTAAGCACTGTTTCGTCTAAAAATATCGATTTTTTAGAAAGTTATGAAATCAAAGGTTGTGTAAAAAAATGAAAGTTTTCCCTTTTTAAAAGGATTTAAAGAGTGCTATTTTCAATGATTTTTTTATGCTATCTTTAATTAAGGGGCTGCGTGCAACAAGCGCCTAAGTCGAAATTCACAGTTTTGAGAAAAACAAAAAAAACTGTATAGCTTCTTATTAGCCTGATAGCTTTGCTAAAATTTCAGGTATCACTAGTAAACAGCTTCTACTAATAATAAATACATTTACTTGTCCTATAGATATTGTAATAAAAAAGTTATTTAAGAAACAAAAAACACTACTTAGGCCCTTATTGCATAAAAGGGTGTATTTTTGTGAAAAAAAATAAGAATATTTATCAAAACTATTAAATTACATTTATTTAATGTAATTTCAACCTACAAAACATAAACTATCAAGGAGCGCGGGAGCGCTCCGAAGGCAAGTATAGACGAAGCCTTAGGGGTCGACCGCACTGCATATACATTGAAATGGGTGTCCGAGAACTTGAAATGTTTATTGCAATTTTCAATCGCTTTTATTTAACTCGAATTTAAAATAACATCATTCTTTGGTGTTATACTATGTTGCACAAAAAGTTTCGTGTAAAAAGGTCTTCTGATATTAGAGAGCATAAAGTACTGCTTATAACGCCCAAGAGGCGTAATAGCTCACATACAGCTCCTACAAAACTTTATAGAACCTACGCACTTTACGCCAGTGTGGGCAAAAATTATTTTAATTATATACTTAACTATCTTTTACTTCTTCGAGTAAATGTATGCTGAACAAATTACATGTCAGTACATTCAAATTGTTCATTGTAAACCAAACAAACAAAAGTTGTGAAATCAATTACCGATAGTGAAGTAATCAAACAACTCTCTGAAACAACTGTATAACTGCTCTCAGAAATATATTCAAATTTGTTCATTTTTCTATACAAATTAAACACAAGAAAGTACTGAAATCAATTTATTGTAGTCAAGTACTCATAAGATAACTTGACTGACATAATAGAACTTTTCGTACCTTATTGCGTGTAAAATTACATTTTACGCCCACATTGTAACTTCAAAAATATTCAGCCAGGGGGCATAAAGTATTACTTAACGCCTAAGAGGCGTAATAGCTCACATACTCCTACAAAACCTTATAAAACCTACGCACTTTACGCCCGTGTGGGTGAAAATTATTTTATAACTATTATGCCTTCTTTTCATTTCTAAAATTCATAAGAATTTTTTCAGATATTTACAAAAAGTCAAAGATACTTACATCACTTGATAGAGCTTCGGGAGCTTATTCAATATAGCTCATTTACCGAAAAAGGTCCTAAGTCGACTTAAGCCCTGATGCAGCTCCTCAATTTCTCATAACTTTCTGAAAAAATCAATATTTTTAGACTAAACAGTGCTTAAAATAAAGCTTTTTCTGTCTACTTTTACAATTTTTTTTTCGCTCATTTTCGTAACGGGAATACTTGCAGAGATACATACAATAGAAGAGACATAATTTTTTAACAAATTAAAAAAGCATTTTTAAGATAACATGGCACATATCTCGAGTAAAAGGGCCTATGAGAATAAATCCTGGAACAGGGGTTCAATATTTTTTACTCTTACACACGATCTTTCAATTTGATACAAGTCCGTGGCCCAAAGGTTACGCACTCTCCTTGTAAGTCATTACACATATAATTCAACAAGAATAATTTTTCCTTAATCCTTATGATAGGTGGGAATTTAATAATATGGATCTGAATACTATATCGTCGGATGGGAGCAAGAACATCTCATGTCAGGTCGACGCGTAAAAACGTCCTATCTCGGCTCGGCGTGTAAAAACGTCCTACCTTGGCTCGGCAAGTGCCTGAGATGGGACGATCTGAGCCGAGATGGGACGTTCTTACGCGCCGAGCTGAGATAGGACGTTCTTATACCCGCCGAGCCGAGATAGGACGTTTTTACGCGCCGAGCTGAAATGGGATGTTCTTGCTCCCACCCGGCGATATTATAACGAATGTTTTTTTCCTAAATAAACATCCTAACAGACGAAAATTGTTTAATTATTTTGTCTATAAAGATGTCCAAGATTATAACTAAACAAGTATGCTAAAAATATGAGTTAACATTATCTTTCCAAATTTTCTTATCCATAATTATATCGGTAATATTTTAGATATAAAAGTTACAGCCTAAATCAATTGAGTTTTGCATTATATATTAAATTTTAATTAAATTAGTTCGATTAGTTTAAAGCAGATATATAATTATTAATTTATTAAAAGGTATTATTATATTAGAGGCTAATTGTAAAATGATTTTTTTTACTTACAAAAGCCCTAAACTTTAGTACACAAATTGTCTTTTTTTTACCTTTAAATCGGTGATATGGATCTATATTCTTTTAATATTCCTTCTAAATTCAGCAAACATTTTTTTTTAAATTGCCTGTACAAGATTTTACGTGAGTCCTCATGTGAGTTTTTATTTTTCTCGTTAGTTCTCACGTGAGATTTTGTGCAAAAACTTAAACAAAAATTTGTTATGGAACCAATTTTTGCTAAAAAGTGTAGATAGAATACATTGTAAATATTTTTTGGAAGGAATTATTACAAAAGAGATAGTATCTTCGTAACTACTCAAAAGGTAAAATAGACAATTATTTAACTAGATGGCAGCGTTTTTCTAGTGTTTAAGTCAGGTGAGATTTTGAAGCGAGAACTCACGTCAGTTTTTTGAGTGTAATTACTTAAAAAAAAGAATTTTTTAAACATTAAAACTTTTAAACATTTTTTGAAAAAAGAAAGAAAATTCAATTTTCTTTTGTTAAATGTGATTTTATAATCTTCTAGAAAAAATATTTAATGATTTAAGGCAAAATTTAAACCGCTGTTATTTGCTCTGAATAAAGTACTTATTTTACTTGTAGGAAATAAAATTCTATTTTGAAAATTATATACTGACTTTAACTAATATTACGAAGTACGTTGAGTAGCTAGTTATATTTATTTAACGTATATTGCACATAATAGTTCAACTATATGTCCATACTGTATATTTGTATACTTTCTGGATTGCGATAGTCGTGCAGTACATTCACTGCAAAACTGAAATTTATCTATTGGTTTGTTGTTTTCATTTTATAATGACATACATCTTTTATTTATTTTATATTAAAGAAATACATTATATAAATTGAGTCACTAACTAATATAGATTAATTTAACATTTCAAGTTCTAATTACTTAAAAATACTCAAGATTTCCATAATGAAAGCAAGAGAATTTAAAATATAAATGTTAGATTAAAAGAGTATGAGCTGCATATAAATATTATGTCGGCTTACATTTAGTTTTCAAGGGGATATGACAACTCATATCGACCAAGATTTCTACCGCACCGGTCTGAATATTATGCATTAAAAGTATATTATTATTGGCCTTTATTGAAATTCTGAGAGTTGGTGAAGCATAAAGAGAAACTAATTTTGTAAATTAAGGCCGAATTTCAGATAAATTCACTAAGAATAATGACTTTATCATATAATATATATCATGCTAAGTCCAAAATATGAAGTCTTACGATCTTTCTTTCAAATTTCGTCTCTATTTGTCAATAGATTTGTCAGCAATTAAACCTCGAGTTAGATAAGAAGTTTTCCCTTGTGTCTTCTTTAACACTTACAATTTAAGAAACTATTAATAATAATAAACTTTTAGTCTAAAATATTGAGGCCATTATGGCAGAACAAGTCTCCATTGCTGTAAGGCATCCCTTGAACGGGAATATGTCAGTTCATATGTGTAAAATTACATACTTGCCGACATGTTTGTATTTCCAGTTATCCCTTTTTAATTGTTAAATTTTGCAAATTGGTCTTGCCATCAGTCGACTGTTCTTCAGCTCATTAGAAAGAGAAGTTTATTAAGATGATAATTTTCAAAAAGTATTAAATACCATGTTAAATAATGAAAAATTCGATGAAGAAATTTGTTGGAATATTAAAAAAAGAAGTTAAAAAATTAAAAATTACAACATTCCAAATTATTTAGGTCAGTATAAACTTTTTCTTGCATGCGTTTAAGATAATTAAAAATATCTTACATTAAATTCAAAAGCTATCAAAAAGTAGTTTTTAGTAGTATTATGTTATTACTTAACGTGTGCCTACTAAAAATGACTGTTCACAAATGTGGAACCACAATATTAAATGCATACTTGAAAGACTACGTATATAGTTTTGACTATTTATAATGCACGCTTTGTTTGTGAAATGAAACATTTATTAAAGGAAACGAAAACCAAATTATTAGTCTTAAAAATATACTTCTACAATTATGTATAGTACATATATACATATAGCATGTGTACAGTTAAAATGCGGGATAAAACAAATCTGAAAAAGCGAAATATCTTATGCTTGTATTAAAAAATACATAAGATTTCATGGCTTCTAGATAACTTTTTGTAAAGCGCTATAATGAACTTCTGAAAAATGTTTTTATAAGTAGAAAATTTACAAATTTAGACTATTGTAAGTATCGTTTTGGAGACACGTAGTTGAAACATATTCACAATTTCTAAAACTATTATAATACAATATGGCAGAATATTTTAAGGAAACTATATAAAAGCTGAAAACCTTTTTAATTTTTAAATAAAATTTATTTAGAGAATAACAACTAAATATTCAATTTTTACTCGGTTTATCAAGATAAGTATTAGCTTATTATTCTTCCTTTTATGTATAATGTTCAAATTTATATTAAGGAGTTTGAAAATAGTTTTATTCCCTTCTTAACTAAAATAGCCACTTTTTTCCCTGAAAAGTGGGACCAAAGTTATACTTGTTTCCTTCTTTTCTCGCATTTTACGGGAAAAAAGTGAATTCAATATGAACTAGGCCAAGTATCTCCCGCCGCCTGCGTTTACAAACTCCTCATCTTTCCATTGGTCCCACTTTCCAAGTCAAAAAACTGACCACAGTTGAAATGGGAATAATAGTACATTGTGCAACAAGGGGAGAAAATAAGGGGGCAAATTTTTCTCCCGTGGTGCGTATACTATTTTATTCCCATCTCTACTATAATGGCCATTTTATAGCCTGAAAAGCGGGGCAATTCCCGCATTATGCGGGAATAAAGTAAATTAGCGGGAATAAAGTTATAGTGAATTGGGTTAAAACTAACAAAATTATAACACATAAATACAAAATAACTTTTCAAATCTATGAAGTGTCCACAGTGGCGATGGGAATAAAGTACTATATGTACTATTTTTGCCTAGCGGGCCGAAAGTACCACTTGTACTCCCGGCGCCCGATCGCGAAGGTTGTATTTTCGGCGTCGCCAGGCAAACATGGGGATAAATAGGGCCACCCCAGAGCACATGTTTGCCACCCTCGCCTTCGGCTCAGGTGACAATTTACACATGTTCTGGACTGGTCAACTCTTTACCTCCCTAGTTGCGTAATAATTCTATTTCACAATACCCGGGCCGAAAATACCACATTCACGTTTCTGAGCCGGGAGCGAGAGTATGGTGAAAACAAAATAGTTAGGATATGGTGAAAAAAGGTTTTTGGTCCGCTTATCTGTGAAAAAGTGGATTTTTTTCGTTCTTTCCCAAACCACGCTCGGAATGCGCGATTTTCTACACGATTTTCAGATATGAAAAAAGGTCTGATTCATGCACGTGTTAAAAAAAGTACTATTATCGCCCGCTAAAAATTTTTGGAAATTTTTAGAAAAATAAATTTGCCCGTCAATAAAATAGATTTTATTGCAGCAAAATATTAGCTAAAAAGAATTAAAAATACTCCAATCAGCACATGGTTGTCGTAGCTAAAAACGGCCACATCAGCCCAGCTTTATATTTAAAAAAAAAAACGCGAAAAAGAGTATATGCGTTACAAAAAATAAAGTGTGCAAGGGCTCAGTGGGTTTTTTGACCTCGGGTGGTTGCAATACTCGTTTTCACTTCGCAAAACGCACTCGCCTTCGACTCGTACTGAAAACTCTACACTCAATCTAAAAAAGCCCGCTTTAAACCTTTGACATACAGTATACTATTATTTTTCAGTGAAAAAAAGTTTTAGTTTGCTATTTGACACCTTCCATCTAATAAAACTTTTATGGAATGAATCACTTAATTTAATTTTCTTAATTTTTTATAAATATTGCAAAATCAATCCCTACAAATTCTTAAGTAACGGTAAAAATATTGAGAATTTTGTCAAAGTATGACTGGGGAAAACCCTACTACGATTTTTTGAGAATACAAAAATGATTAAACTTTTGTAATTTTCTCATCGATCGTGAGAAATTATTTTAAAATATCGTTATTGAGTTTATAACTAGGATATGTTGCTCATTTATGAAGAACGTCAATGTAAATCAATACGTAAAGAATTGCATGATGCGACGTGGCTGACATCAGCTCAATTGTTAATATGAAAGAAAAAAGGAAGGATAGAATTGATCTTTTATACTGTCGTTTAGGTACAACTGTGCAATAATTATATTGATTCACGAGATTAACGAATTTTCGCAATGTTTGTCATATTTCGCAAAAATGGAAACTTCAAAAGAATGAATGATATGAAAATTTGAGGTAACTTAAATAAAAAAATAAATAAATATTACACATTTCACTGTAGTTTATTTATTTTTCCAATTCCTTCTTTTATCAAAAACAAATTGTGATGAGTGTTTTAAACTTGTTTGGATTTTTTTTTTATTGAATAGTCACTGACAATGTGAATTTTGATTACACCAATACAAACCATTTTACAGAAATACGAAATTTATTTCAAAATCATTCAGCTTAAGAAAAAATTTAATTAAATTTACATAAACTAACTATTAATTTATTATACATCTGATATATGGAATATAAATCATGCTAAATGGTTCGAATCAAGAGGAATTTGCTGAAAGATCACCTATTTATTAATTTTGTTTGAAAATTAATGTTCAACAAATGTTTAGAAAAGAAAAATTTTTGGGGTAGAGTGTACAACTTGCAGTTCGCAAACTTTTGCTTAAACTCACGTCCATTCATCTTAACATAATATATATATAAGTTTCTAATCTTTTTTGGTGTAGGCATTGCCTGAGTTTAAGGTGGCTCCAGTATTGGGTATCGTATCAAGCGGGGGCTCCGCGGGCGCCTCAGTTAACATTTACAATTTTTCGCAAAATTAAAACTTTAAACTTAAACCTATATAACTGCAAATGATTTATATGCATATAACTTGTAAAAAAATATCACCAATAATAAAACAGAATGAAAAGGTTCAATTTCGCCCCATGAGAAGCGACCCCAAAAAGTAAAATTACGTACTTTGACAGTTATTTACTCTGTAAATTGCATGTTGACTTACAATTTTTTTTATACCGTCAGAACCGCTGTTTCAAATCCTATAACCACATACTTTTTTACTGAAAACACATTTTTTATTACTTTGAATACGCGATTTAACTTTCATTCTCGATCAAATTCCCATAAGCTGCATGTTCAAAATGAACATTTTGCGATGCAATTTTTTAGCTAATTTGGATGTTGACCCCACTTTTTCTTTACGGCAATCGAAAGTTGATGGTTTTAACTATATCTTTTCCAAAGTTCATCTTAATCTATAATTTTAAGTAAAGTCGCTGGAGCCACCTTAACTTTCATGTGCGTACGAGTTACATATTTTAAATTCCGTATGAAAAAACTATAATATTATTTCCATCTACATTTTATAATGACTTTCTAATAACTGTTGAAAACTTAAATTTCAAGGTGAATGTATACGAGTTTATTCATAAAAATAACGTAAAAGAAGATTTCTTAAAAGTTGCGTGAGGAAGTTTGTGTACCGCAGATCGTGCACTCTTTCGGTATTTGCATATAATATAATCTATATGCTCATGCTTATAGAAATATATGTTGATCGGCGTAATCAAAATTGATAAGATGAATTTTAAAAAAACGACATTTGTTATGTGATAAACGTATACAATTCTTTTTACATACATCTAAGAAGTCTTGTTTTTATAATAATTGCTTACATATCTTTATTTTTAATATCAATTATATATACAAATTTAAAATTATGCTCGCTACGATTTCTCATATCGTTTGCTAAATTATTTCCATTGCATATTTCATTTTCTTATCTTCCGCCCATCTCATTCGTAGTGCATACTTCTTTCACAATGCAAGTTTATACGCGTTTACTATCATAAAAGTTATATTGTATGTGTTTTTACATTACAGAGTTTCGAGACTTCAAATTCAAGCTCTTTTCTGTCTCCGACGGAAAAGAATTTTGGATTTTTTTTTTCAAATTGATCAACTTTTTTTATGAGCGCTCGAAGCCATCTTATGAATGCATGGACTAGCGTTTTATCGATTTGACGCCAATACCATTGGATCATTCATCAAAATTGAGAAAATGATTTATACCATCCCATTTTTCTTCGAGCGCACATATTGTCTGCAAGTCTTATGAAATTGTCTCGACAAAGTGACTGACTTTTCTATTTTATACAACGCTGCTGCTTTAATTTGGAAGGTGTATAAGTTTTTTCGAAAAAACTATTTCATGGTTTTTTTCTTGTATTTTGCCTGAGAAAAATATTTAGGACCATCATGCCAGTATTATTTAATTAATTAAGCTACCATATCACATGTTATTATTTTTTAATCATTTACTTAGATAAAATATTACTGAAATGGTTTCTTTATTGCTTGAAGTTTTTTCCTCGTAGTTTACGAAACAATTTTTAGTATGAAAGAAAAATAACTTACTTTAAAAAAAGTATAGATCATTAAAATTAATAAGTAAAGTTGAAGTAGCATTTATGAAGTATAAACTTACACACCTTCTTAAAAAGTAATTTTTTTTTACAAACTAACTTAGAAATTTATCATTTCACACCAACTGTCGTTTACTTTTATTCAATATGACAAAGTTTCTTCTTTGAAATGGAACATCAGTTTCATAACTTTATACATGAACAGAAGTGGGAGACTGTGTTCTTTAAAAAATACAAACTCCCTCATTCAATAAAATTTTTATAAAAACGTTACAAAATCTGAATGAATGAAACAGTTTCCACGTAGGGGAAGTATTTGCCAGTTATATTTTTTATCATTTAATCAGTTATTATCGTTATTAGGTTTCGCAAAATTTTTTAACATAACTTATTCGCTTGAAAAATATACTTTCCAGCGATTTTCAAAAATATATTACATAAATTATTAAATTTTATTCAATTTTCTATTTTCACTAATTGTACATTTGCTGCGGTTTGTAATTTAAGATTGGACATTAATAAATTATCAAAATGAAGTAATTGAAACAAATGTAACCCAAACAAATGCTATTAAAATCTTGTTCATGGACCATAGCAATAAAGTATTGTGTACAAACGGTCAAATTGGTTGTTGTGCATATACAGATGAAAACCGTTTCAAAATTATTTCAACTATACATTTATACAAATAAAATGATATTTTGCGCTTATACATTTGTTGCCTATCACATTATGTTTATTATTTTTTAATATATATATATATATATATAAATAACCTGCTATTTATATATTCCTGGATTTTTAATTCTTTTTCTTTATTACCGATTTAGTAAGACCCGATAAGTATTTTTTACAGTTGTTTAATGTGTGATGATTAGATAAATGAATGGGAAATGAGTGGTCATACAGTATATAAAATTTAAGTATTTTTCCAGTTTTGTCTTTGTACTAAATGCTCAGTATTTATGTAATTTTTCTCTTGAAATAGAAATCTGACATACATAAGGAACTAATTTCACAAAGGCTCAAAAAAGATTTTATGACGATGAAATTTTCAGAATATTGGATGAGGGACTTCTCGTAAAATATGTTTTGATCTAGTAACTTTAAATTACAGTAATAACTTAAGATGTGAATGAAAGTCAATTTAATATTTTTTAAATAATTATATGGAATTTTATTTTCAAATTTTGTACAATGTTAATTTGCAATTATATTGTATTCTCTGATGAACATATTGAATAATGAAATGCTGTTATTGTATAAGTACCGGATTCAGTCTATGTAATTCGTACGAAAATTTGAGTTATTTTTTCACCGACGATTTCGTTAAGATACGCCACCAATACCTGAATATTTATTCAGTTTTTGGATTGTTTAAAGAATACATATAATGCATATTTCTATATTTTACATGAAAATTACAATGTGAGTGTTACACAGTTGTAAGCCTTTAGAGTTCTAAAAGATATCAACGAGGGCAGCGAAATGTTCGTTTATACAAATTGTCTCTTAAAATTTCTCTCCAATGTGCCTGCTTTAGATTATATAATTATTGTATAAGTATAACCGAATTTTTATTCAATTGGTAACAATAATATTTGTATAATGTATTTTCACGTTTTAAGAATTTTTTTAATCAGGATTTCCGAATTATTTTTTTCGGTCAACGATTCGAACGCCATATAATTCGCTAGTAACGATCAACGTCTCAAATGACTTTTAATATCTTTAGCAGATAGATTTTTTTCTGTCAAAATGTTTCCTACGTTTACACTTTTCATTCTTCTCAATAGTCAAAATAATCACGCAAAGCTTGACAATACAAAATCTGTTATATCTACACACACAAATGAGAATGTAAAATATAATAAAAACGACGTAGATTATTAGAGAGTACAAATTTTTGCTAAAAACATTGCATAATAAAGGATAACTATCTATGTGCACCCATAAAAATTACAACATTTTTTGTACTCTCAAATAACTTACGGGATTTAATTATTTATAAATTTATTATGATTTATAAATTATCAACTTTTAACAAATCAGTGACTGCGTAACATTAATGGGCATTACAAAATATTTTAACAAGTATTTAGAATTAATAACATTTTTACACAAGTACTGCGACTTTGCTGATTCGCCAATAAGTGATTATCGGTAAGAAGCGTCATTCTTGAGAGAAAACAGTTTACCTGTTATGACGCGTTAATTGAAATAAGCAACAGTCACGAATAGGGGAAATCGCATTAGTAAATTTTTTGTAATGCCGGTACGTAGTTTAAAACGTTCAAAATCATGAATCGTGTATTTCAAGGATAAAAAATTCGTATTTACAACGGTGATCAGTACAGTTTTATCATTTATCTGCATGACTTTTTTAAGAGGAAAAGAAGAGTTCGACAAAATCAGCAGGCAAATCTGTTTTGGACTAAATTTAATACAAACTCGTGGAATAATTTAGAGTCTGTGTAAAAATGAGAATTAGAAAATCTTCATACAGCCATTACGTAGTCCGCAGAATGTCCGAGCACTGACTCTTGCCTCGGGCAGACTAGAGCACGAGTGCTGAGGCCGTTCCTCACTGTTCCAAGTGATTTCACGAGCGCAGAAGTAAAAAACCTGAACCTGCCTTGATAATTCTGCCGAACTCATTCTTCTCGCAAGTGTGTATGTATATATTTATATATATATGACTCGCTATATGAATTCGCAAGAGAACGCGGGCTCTTGCAACTCGTCGTTTCAGACTCTCAGCTCCTCCATCACCTGCTGCTGGCTATTGTGCTGCATGGACTTTTTCAGAGTGCTGGAGCCTGCCATCGCCATGCTCTCCACCTGCTGCAGGTGGTTCGGGCTGATTATGAGATTCTGATTGGCTGCCTGGGACTGCTGCTGCTGCTGCTTGCCGGGCTTTGAGTTTTTCGGGGGTGGCGGCGGCATCGGCACGTGGCACGCGTTGTTCTGCGGATCGGCGAACACGGGTGGCGGCATGTGCTGGATGTGTCGATGCTCCGACGACTTGCTCTCTGCGCAAACAACGCCCCATTTACAGGCGTATTTTAATCGAGCCGACTGATTCTCATCGCGAGCTGAGGATAACTATTTCAAAATTCCGTTTGACGGATCCAATACGGCTGGCCTAAAAATGAAAAAATCACTTAAAGTACTTCAAATCTTCACGTCCCGGTGGTCATTAGACTTCAACTTTTTCATGCTTCACGGTGACGAATGCGAGATCACGTTTTCAAAATTCAAAATGGCCGATATCTAATGTTAGACGGATGATATTATCTGTACTAGATAGGACCTTTTTGAATTTTGCCAAGCTCAAATTCGTAACCGATAACGTATCAGTTAATGGAATAATAATTCTCAGTACTTTTCAAGTGATTTTTTCTTCCAACATTCATGACACCTTTCGTATTAGCTCTGCCATTTTGAGTTTTGATTACATTTAACGCATATCAATTAATCTTACACCTAATAATCTCATACCCGAGCTAATAATGTTCAAACTAACTGACTAAAGAATACATTTCATTTGTTTTGCACGACTTTCGTTTATCTGTTAAAATGATAGCATATAATTATAATATATGTACACGAGTCCAACAACCCAACTTATCCTCAGCCTGCAGAAATACAGTATTTTCTTCGAGTCTAATTATTTCCAATATTGGATAGATATTATATTAAGAAAAAGAAGAAGTTACGTACCTAGTTCTCCACATATGTTATTGGGCATCTGGCCATTTTCTTGGCGCTTTTTCGGGTAATGGTGCTGATTGTTTTTGTCGCGCTGGTAATAAACTCCAGCGAATATGAGAACGTTGAGTATGAGAAGGCTGCAGCCAATAGCTATTGTAACACTAAGGGCAGTGCTGTACGCGGCGAAGCCGTCCTCCGGCTGGGCAGTTGAGTCCTCGAATGGCAGTTCGCTCGACTGAGCTGTCGTCAGGTTGACCGGTCTTTCACTTGTCGATTCCAGCGTCGTTGCTCGCGTCGACGTTGCCGGTAGCCGCTGGATGAACCGCGGTGGTACCTACGATGCATCATCAAGTTTATTCTCCACCTTCTTACTTTCTTTGCTGTATCGAAATATTATTTAAGTCCTATGATCTCTAGGTACGCTCATTTTCTGTCTTCACCTTATTTTATTTTCACTATTATGCATACATTTTTACCACTCAAAAATGACGTTAGGTTTCTTATAATTAGTATATTATACAATTTCATAGTTTCGCCAGTGCTTATATTTATTAATTCAGTGAAACTGTTTGAAACATTCAGTTATTTTTAACCTGCACTTGATTAGCCTATTTACATACTTGCGTTTTTCTTCATATTTCTGACAAAATTACCTGCAGAGTGCTAATAATATGTTCATTGCAGTTTTGTTTTTGCTTGATTGCTTAAAAATATGTAGATTGATAATGCCAATTCTTTTATTTATTACGAGAGATTTTTACAAAAATTTTTGAAGTAAACCAATTTAGGTACATTTGAATATCAGATCTCGAATGTACAAGGACAACGAAGAAGAACGAAAAAGAAAATTATAATAGAAAGCGGAAAATATAGACCTGCTCGGAATCCAAGAGATGATGAGACCTAGGAACATCGTCAGATCCAGGCTTGTGCAGATCAGGAACCAAATTCAGCCAGAAGGACAGCCTGTGAGCCCTATAGTGGTTTTTCAGCTTCGATTTAATGTCTGCGAAAAGAAATAATAACTGAATCTAGGAACATCTGCAAATTATTCCGCAGAGAGAATCTTTCTGAGGGAGATATGAGTAGTGCATTAGAGCACTTTTCATGCACGGTTAAATTGTACTACATGAAATTTTACATCAACTTCTTGAATCGGTTCTAATGTGCATAATTATTAGCAAAATAGTTACAAACAATGTAATAATGTACACACATATAGGTGTACACAGTATATTAATATTCGGTATTTTGAACTATTTCAGCTTCTATATTTAAGAAGCTATTCTATTTTTCAATCGTTAATGTACATAAATCTATAGTTATAATTGAAATCCAATTTGAATTTCATTATCTTCAAAATATAACATCTTCATACGCAACGAATTTTTATAAAATATGTTTATTCATTTTAATATTTCTGAAATAGCACGTATAATATGGTTGTATTTTCTTTGAATAGATTACGATAGTATAATCATACATACAATTCTATGTTTGTTAGTTTTTTGGAGTTTGCCGTAAAGTGGACAATTAAATGAGATGGCTCCAAAGTGTTTTTCTATATAAATATGAGTCCGGGGACATCATTAACGTTCTTTATCCTTTTTTGCAGGTTCTTGGCATGAGCCTCTGGCCTCTTAACTATTCCTCTATCAGGTCGTTTTGCGGTAACCGCGTTTTATATACCTATACACGTAAATATCACGCGCGAGCTGAGCTACCCCTAGTGGATCGTTCATTTAGATAATTATAACGAGTGCTTGAGCAGCAACGCCTCCGCGACCCGTTATGCGCTGCAGTTTTGATAAAATCGTGCTCGTAAGACAGAAAGTTGGAAACTTTTAAACGGGCCTAGCTTTATCTTTCTCTTTCTATTTCCTTGCGCTCCTCTCTATCCTGTTTTCCTTACATCCTATCCTTTCTTTTTTATCACTTTTATCTCCTTTTTGTTACTCCCACTTTTGGCAATCTATATTTTTATAAACAAATGAACACTTTTTAATACGACAGAGCTAATATTTACATACAGCCGTTATTTAAAAATTGCAATTAAAATGAAGTATATAAAAGCTTTAAAATTTTAATAAACCATAATAATAATCTTGCATAACGTGAGTTTGTCCCGTCATCAACAAAATAGTAATTTTTAATGAAATCAACTTGAAATTAGTTCATTTACTGGTATTAACTTAAAATATGTAGAAAATTTCTGATACTAATGGATATGTATAGGAAATAAACGTGTGGAACACGTTTACAGTTGGAAAATCATTTTATTATATTATAATTTATGCGTTATATTTTTTTATTTTAAAAATATTTTTTCCAATATTAATTACTATTTTTATGTTAAAATAATATTCAATGATGGAAGAAATTAAAGCTTTTTAAACATTTTCAAGCCTTGATAGTATTTTTTTTTAATTTTTATTTTTATTTTGAAAGCCTAAATAAAATATAACATCATTTTTTGAATAATTTTGCGGTTACCACTGCATTAATTATAAATAATTTATATATTAATATTTTTATGTAAATATGTTATTTCATGATATACAGAATAATTAGATATACAGAAAAAAAGCTAAGTACCAATGTTTTAATAGCGGTTTTTAATTATACATTGTTTTCAAAAAATTAAAAAGCTACCTTGTCAAAAGTTCTGTCCTGATGGAAATATAGAAAATACGTTACTTTCGCTAAAAAAAATTTCTAGATAATCATCGCGATACATTGTCTTCTATAAAAAAGATCTAAAGCAAACATTATTGAAGCACAATAAAGTAAGTACTTTCTTCAAATAAGAGAAGCTTACTAAGAGAAATAAGCACTTTTATCTCTTAAGAGTTCTTCCATTGAACATTTTCAACTTTATCGTAGAAACTTGAAGTAAATTTTCTACGACTCTGCTACTCAGCGACAGCTAGCATTAGCAGATTTAACTAATTCAGTTTTGTAAGTAAAATTCATGCTTAGTTGACAGTCTAATTGTTTTTAGCTATAGAACACTTATATTGAGATAAGCAGTTCATAAATGACTGTTAGACATGAGAATTTTCAGTGTAAATTTAATTATTTTAAAAAATGTAACTGTCACTTAGAAAATAAAAAACCATGAAATATAAAAAAGAAAAAATGAAAAGGTTTCTAAATTGAAAAATTATAAAAATGTCAATTGAAAAGCAACGGCTGTCCAAACTCGGGATATACTCTACTTCCATATATTTAGTATAGGAGCAAATTTTAATTAATCATTTTAATAATATTACCACTGAGTAAACTGAACAATTTTCTTCTAAAAGTCACATTTTTATATACTTTAAGAAATGACAGAATACGTCTTATAGATTGTATAGTTAAAATTAAATAAAGTATCCGTGAGTGTTTCAGCTGACTGTGAAAAAGTGACACTCAGCAACTTGCCCCATATTTTCCGTGTTAAACATTGCAACTATATGAGAATCTACATGTGTTGGCGCTTACTTTATGTCTTTTCATACACCTACACTTTATGTGTATTTATAGGCGTATGTGTTTTGTTACTGTTGTATAAAGGCGTATCAACAAGTCTTTCTTTGTAATACATATATTGTCTCTATTATATTTCTATAATTGCATTGTACTTCGAAACCTCCGACAGTAACTTTGTTGCTATTATCTGTAACTGATATCAACTTTGGTGCAGGTGATTTTTTTAGATTTCTCAAATTGCTGAGCGACAGCTTTTATCGTCCGAAAAGATTCATGCGCTGAGAAAACAATTTTCTCTTGTCTACGAAATATTTTGTCGCGGGTAGACTATAAAATTTTATTAATTTAATGATGCCGCAACCAACTTGAAAAAAAGATTTGTTCAAAGAAACAAATATTATACACGAAGAAAAAGATTTCATTAAAAATTATTATTAATTATTTTCTTTAAGGAAAACTGAAACTATGCAGAAAAATTACTGTAGTCATACTAAAATATAATAAAAGCTTTATTAATTCTCAAAGAAACTACTAAATTCCAAGCTTGATTCCTAGGAAATATATAGTAATTATATTATTCTACATAATATAAGTTTGTACCTTCATTAATAAAGAAAATAAGAATTTTTAATTGACTCTTTTTCTCCGTGTACTAAAAACTGAAGGACAGCTCACCTTCAATGAAATAACTTTTTTTTAAATAATAAGCTACTTTAAATCAATAATATTATTTTATAAACAAAATTTTGTTGTCAGAGTGGTAATGAGTAATTGCATGAACTATGTACCACAAAATTTTCAACTTATATTATGCATATTAGATCCTGAAAGCAAAAAATTGTAACTGACTGAAATGAGTTTTCCATGGTCCGCGATAACTGGAATAAAAAGCCTTTGATTCATTTAATATGGTCGAAAAATTTTTAATATACTTATATCTTGGAAAAGAATAAGTTTTTTAAGAAAAAAAGTTTTATTAAAAAAAACAATGAATCCGGTTGGTGTTTTTATTACTCTATATTGTACGTTCTTCCGTAAAAAAACCTAGATTAGAAGATATCTGCGCTTGACAGATAAAAGATACCAACTTTTCATCGGGATTGTGAGAAGGAAGTCGTCTAGATATAGAGAAAGAGATATCAAATTTACCTATACTAAGATACTTCTTATGCACGGCCTCATAGGCTGTCCACTCGAGATTCTTCAATTTCGTGCGCTCGGGTCTGGCTGACGGTGAGCCGGGTTCTGGTGTGCCTTCGTTCGGATTGCTACGAGGAAGAAGCAGAAAATTAGAATATAAGATTTATTCGAGACTATATCGCAAATCGTAATTTGCTATTTCAAATGAATATTGAAACTTTTCTTCTCCCCGTAAATAAAGTTTTCTGTAACATATTAAGAGAACAATACGAAGAGTATTCCGTCAAGTTTATGAATTTCCTAGCTACTATTCATTTACTGTTATTCACGACTCATTCATGATTGGAAAAGGAAGAAAATAATTTTCCGTTTTCACGTATGTTAGCAAATTAAGTGTTAAATCATTTCAAACAGTCAGTCTTTTACATGTATTTTCTAAGCTCTTACTTTTCTTAACAATGTGAACAATAATCATTAGAAAATACGTGCTATATTGACGAGAGGTGGTTCCCTCTATATAGCATTTAATCAAAGAAATTCAATAAAAAAGTATTTGGTTAACTCACCCAGTTCTGGCAAAATTAGCCAAATATAATATGACGCTTTCGGAGAGGAGGATTTCTGTGCGTGTATAGTTACGAGGCCAATGCGCAAGGCCTGAAACGAGTGGCGCTCCGAAGAAGTACGGCAACTCCTCGCCGTGTATGCAGCCTTGCCGCTGCATCCCAAGAACACAGATATTGTAATTTTATTTTCTTTAATATAAACTCCTAAGTGCAAATTGTTGCGTTAGCTTTCATCAGAAAATCATTGTAAAGATATTGTTGCCTTTTTCGCATGGAAAACGCTTTGGTAAAGGAAAAGGGCACATTAGAATCAGTTGTATGAGTTACGGATTTCATTTTCAAGGTCTGTTTCCCAAAAACTGTCGTTTCTCCTTGTGGGTTTGTGTATGTTTAAAATTAACAAAGCAATTCTATACGTTTTCTGCTCTATTTAACAGATTCTGCCAGTCAATCGAAATTTGTTTTTTGACTATGAATTCCGGGATCCCAGCAGGTAGAGAGTGGCAATCAAATTTTTTACATTCCCAACATATATCATGCCCACGTTAATAGGATTAAAATACATGAAATTCTCTGTACATTTCTGTTACATTTCATGCTTCTATCACAAGTTTATTTTACGATTCCCATGGTTCATCTTTTTTTTATTTATCAATTGGAGATAAAATTAAGTTTTTCATTTTTATTTTAATTTACATTAATTAAGAAGATATATTGAAAAACTGTGTATATGCCTTATTCGAATATAAAAAAAAAGTTTCAATAAAACAAGAATATAACGGTTGTAAAAGTAGGTTATAAGAGTATTTTTGTCGACTTTTGTAGAGAAATTAAACTGATATTATTTAAAGAGTTTAAGAAAAAGTGAAGACCATGGCTGGCATGCATTTTTCGTAAATAAAATAAGCGTTTATTGAGGTTAGCATGGCATTTTGCAGTGGGAAATTATGTGGAGGTCAACGAATTATGCCTCCATTTAATATGCCTCTAGGAAATGCACTTTTAACGCATGTACAGTTGTACTGTTGTAACAGCGTGTGTATATATATAATACAAGCACAGTCGTCAACGTAGCTGTTTATATTATGTCCGCGATTCTACATCATCATCTATATATCTATTATAAATAATTGCAATTAACGAAATTATTTGGTCTATGAATCAGTTTATTCACGGTATCTTAAGGGTTGACAGTAGGAGAGGTGAGATCTCAAAGATGCCTTATCAATAACTTATAAACTAAATAAAAGCAGTTCCCGACTCCATATAACATTCAATAGTAAAAATGAAAAAAACTTTTAAAAATAATGCCCCCATTGGTACAAATAATTTTTCTTTCAAGTCTTTATTTCCTATTAATACTTAATCTCGCGGCTTATAGACATTTTGCCTTACGTCATCGCCAGATATATCTATAGTAAACGCATAGAGTGGAAAGAAAATATACGCTATAAAGAGAAACAGATAGCAGGATACAGTCGCTTAGCTCATCAGTGAAACGAAAAGTATAGAGAGAAGGGAGAACGGCAGTAGAAAAAAAATTAATAAAACGGTATACGAATAGAATACTTGCGCAAATACTATTCATTTTTGAGTCGGCGTTGTTTGTTCGCATGTAATAGTATATTACTAACGCGGGCGGAAGAGGATTATTTACCTCATGCGACGTTTTTCGGCCGAGCGAAGGGAGGTCGAAAAGTCGCATGAGGTAAAAATTCTCTTACGTCCACGTTTCAGTAACGTATTTTTCCGTCCGAGGCCGCAAAATGACATTTAAGATGGCATTTTGAGGTTAAAGGGCGGAAAAGTAAATTATGCGCGTACGCATGAGAGTTTCGTTAAGTGCAGAGCATCGCTGAGTAGAGCATATTACGCCATAAGCTAAAGTCGGAAAAGGATTAGGAAAACTCAAAGAGGATTTGCTAAACTTTCACGAACTAGAATAGTGTATAACCCATATCGACAATGGTGTATTAATTTGGAAAGTTTGTCGAATTAGCCAATGTTGAATCGTAAAGAATGTAAAATATATATTAGAAATATATTTTCAAAAAAGTCTTCTCTTCAAGATAATAGTTTCAAAGAGTTACTCCATTTTGTATGTGTACAGGCTAAATGGTTTAGAAGAGAAGCAGCGAGAAAGGTAGAAAAAAAGCGCAGAAAAGAGAAAATAGAGGAGTAGGAAGGAATGCGAAGAGGGGAATAAGAGGAAAGGACGTAAAATACTCCGAGAGGGGAAAAAAGGTAGCGAAGAGAGGTGGTTCAATGCCTGCCAGTGTAATTCGAGCGCATCGCGCTGGAATAGAAATAACGCGGCGAACGCGCGCGTGCGCGACTGCAGCCGCGCTTCCGTGGGGTTAAACTTTGTCTGGGAAAAAAAGAGGAGGAAAAGTGGCGGAAGCAGCAGTGTAGCGGCTATTACGAGAGCGGCGAGCACCTGGCTATTTAGGCTACGGAGATTCAGGGGACGCGCCCGATAACAATGATTGGCCGCTGCTGCTGACGCCAGCCTAGTCTATTTTAACTGCTGGAAATTCACCAATTTACTTTTTTCCACTTTTATCCCGATTATTCCCTATCTTTCTTTTGGCCTTGTTTTCAGAAAATCCATATAAGGTAAAAGGCCCAGAAGATGGACACTTTGAAAAGTTGAAGCAATAGATGGACAGTCACAAAAATCATATATAAAATCAGAAAATGTCGAAACATTTTGTTTTCTTATTTTCTTTTTTGTATGAACTTTTTTATGAAACTAATTTGAAGTCGATTTGTGACTTACAAAAAGAAAAAATTAAGAGAATCAAATATTGAGGTTATGGTGAGAGCCGATGGTGCTGCCCATCTGTATACCTTCCATATGAATTTAGTGGTAGCAGTAGTTGGACCATTTAAACTACATGTAATTTCGCTGTCCAACTATTCCTACCAAAATTATCCGACTACTCCTGCAAAGAAAAAAATCACTTGTCCAACTTCTCCGACAATTGAGTCATTACTTCAAGCCGATTTAAATTTGGTATTTTAATAATTTATTAACAATATTTTATCTTATTCGCTACAAAAATGTATTCCGCTCATACATGTACTGAAATTTTTACCCAAGCCAATGTTTTTCACTAAGAAAAATATCATTGAAAATTTTTAGAGTCATAAGTGTACCATCTTCTAGGTCTTTACCTTATTATCTATTTGTGCGCACCATGAAAAATGGAAATGGGGAAATGATGCGAAATAAAATTTATAATCAACTAACTTCTGCGTTTATATTTATAATGAACAAGCATGTTGAAAAAATGTATGATACCTGGGCTGACAAATTCACTGATATAAACATATATACATTTGCATACACGCATCTCTAAACTATTTGTAAAAAAGGTATGTAAAAAAAAGAAGTAAGTGCGACATCATGAATACGACGCAACATTTTGATAGCAGAATAGTTACTATCTCGATCACATGTTTTTCAACGCAAACATTTACAGAAAATACTAATGAAAACGCTCCAAAAAATGCTTAGTTTTGTTTTTATACAAACGGAAGGATGTAACATTTGTGTTTTCTCTCGATAAATATTTCGAAATTCTTTAATTAAATAAAAATCGTAGTGTCTATATGGTTCCGTAACCCCTTAATCAACCTTAACAACACAAATTGACTTTGCTACGTAATCAATATTCTAAATTTAAAGCCTTCAAGATAATCCTCACACGGGTGGAGTGTCTTAGTCGAAGCACCGTTTCGACTTTGACGATAACGTAGATTGGCATACGTGTCGTTTACCCATATTGACGCGATGCTACGTGAGTTGAACGCTCTGTTCTATCTGACTGTCACCCTTTCTATTCTTTAAAATAGAGTTTCGCGTTATACAGCTGAAAAATGCAGTTAAAAGAATATGAAATGGCAAGTTTCGCTGCCTATCATATAGGTTTTCATTTACCTATGTCGATTTTAAAGTCTTTTTTAGAAAGAATTTAACGTTACTGACCTTAGTCAGTAACAAGCATCGTTTGACTCAATAAAACAAATTCATTCATAAGGTGTTTTGAGAAACTGACTTGAAAATTTCTATTGTTGAATAAATAGAGAGGCAAACCATTATTAGCAAATTCTAATTCTCTAAGTTACACTTATGGCGTGGCTTTTTCTATAAAAATAAGATACACAACATTTCATATATATCTCTGATTGAAAAAACAAACAGTGATTTTCTTTGGAGCTATAGCAAAGCAAAGCCACGAGTCGTTGGAGATAAGCTAATCGGCTTACCTGCGGATAGTCGCCGAATTTCGTCTGGTAGTCAAAGACGTAGAGGTAGGAGTTTCGGTGAGACTGACTGTGGAGGTCGGCAGTGCGGGTCGCGGGCGCGACTGTATTCGCGTCCCCCAGTGCCTCCAGCGTCTCGTCCCTGAGCGCAGAAAAAAAAGAGAGAGCGCGAGCGCTCGAATTGACAGTTCGATTTGCTCTTTAGATTGAAATTGAATTGTCGGAAGAGAGGAGGAGGAGCCACCGCAGCTGACCTAGCGCATCAAACTTTTTTTGCATCCTGCAGTAGCTTTCTTCGCTCTCTTCTATACAACAGCTATATTTAAGCTAAAGAAGCGATGAATTGCTGTTTCGTTGATTATTTACGTGAATATTGATATTTGCATTTTTTTATTGTTCCTGCTTTTTTCATAAACTTCGAGTGTAACACCTAATAACGGTCATTTTACTGCTTTTTAGGTATATACCTGTATTTCACTCGTTTCTCTTTCATCTGGCAGTTTACAATTGATTATTCTCTCAAAATTACAAGTAAAGTCGATAATTGCTTTAGGTCAGATATAGTAATAATATAACTTTAAGTTTAACTAAAATCATTCGTTTTTAATGTATATTTATTTTTTTCATCAACTATAATCTGCAGGAAAAATTGACTCTAATTATTATTTTTGCTTATTAATATGTTGAAGAAATATTCGATAGAATGAGTGGAAAATTTCTTTGATCTTAAAATTGACAAACCAAGTCATGTAGAATGCAAAGGTGAATCTTTTATACGTAAATTAATTGAAGAATAGACAAATCCGAAAATTTTAAATGCTTAATTTGTTATCAGTACCCAACCAATCACCTGATTATTGTTGGTAATGTATACATTATAAATGTAGGTATTACTATGATTCTATATAATAAAGAGAAAAATGACGATTGTACTGATATTTTCTGCCTGTTACTGAACTAGCTTTGAAATAACCCATTAATGCGCAAAACGAGAAATTTGTGTACGTAAGTTTCAGTGTACAATTCGAATAGAAAATGGGGGTAATTTTTGCTCTTTCAGAATCTGGCATTTACTTTGTATAACAACTTCAAAAACTCTATTATTTTTTGAGTTTTTTTGATAAAAAAGGCTGAATTGTTTTCGTCTTTTTTTTCTAAGTCAATTATTTTGTTGTTGCTGTTTTTAAATAATCATATAATCACGAGAAACCGTGATCCGAGTGTCTAAATTTTCCTAAACCATGGTTACAAAAGCTTTTTTTGCTTTGGTTTTTGCAAAATGTCCATTTTTGAACAGCAGTGTAATAACAAACTTCGTGATTTTTTTTGCTCGAAAAGGAACAACTTTACAAAAAGAATTTCATGGAACAAACAATGCTTAGAATTAGCCAAAGAGTACGTGTGACTTTTTTCAGAATTTTTTGTTCCATTTTTGGTTTTCTGGATTTGGCCATTTTTGAAAAATCCAGAAATGTCCTGAAAAATTCTGAAAAAATTTACACATGTTCTTTGGTTAATTCTAAGAATTTTTTGTTCCACAAAATTTTTTCGTAGAATTGATATTTTTCTAGTAAAAAATTCACGAAGTTTTTTATTACACAGCTGTACAAAAATTGCCATTTTGCAAAGACCAAAGCAAAAAAAGCTTTTCCTTAATATAAATTGAGTAATCGATATTCGTTCGGTTTTCGAGCGTTTGTGCGAGGTATCTCGAAATCTCGAATCGTTCTCGAAACTCGAAAGAAATCGGGAAACAGCGAAGAAAGAGCGCGCGTAGCGCGCCAAATTAACGCTAGTACAACCATAGTTTAAGAACATTTAGACATTTGGATCACGATTCCTGGTGATTATATGATTATTTAAAAGCAGCAGAAACAAAATAATCGGATTTGAAAAAAAAGACGAACAAAAATCAGCATTTTTTCACAAAACCCAAAAAATAATAGGATTGTTGAAGTTTTTATGCAAAATAAATGCCAGATTTTGAAAGAGCATCCTCGAAAATCCCCTATATGCGATTTTGTAAAAAAATTACCCCCATTTTCTATTCGAATTGTACACTTGAACTTGTGTACACAAATATCTCGTTTTGCGCATTAATGGGTTAAGTTATTATTATCAATTGCTTAAATTGTGTAGGTTATATATTCAGTAAGGTAAGGAGGTATCAATAATTGTATTTCTTACCTTATGTTAACTGGATGCTGAACTGGTTTCTCCCAGTCTGTGTACTCGTTGATTATCGTCGCGAGTATTTCGGGCTGATGATAGGTATAGGTATTGCGTACAAATTCGCGCAATATATTCATCCGACGGTCGGCCTCGATGCCGTACTGCGCGTCTTCCGCTGTAAGCGAGAAATACGCTTCGGATCGCACTACGCCTACCATTAAGTCGTACCTGTGAAAATCAGTATAAAAAGAGAATGACGAATTATACGGATTTGTCGTTGTGCAACAGTAATAATTAATTAAACAGATTTTTAATATCCAAAGTGAAATGGTTGGTTTTAATTTATAAAAAAATTTTAGCATTGCAATGGTAACAAAAAATAAAGCTCAGTAACCGTAACTTCTAATAAGAACTTTTTTTTTAAGATAATTATATCTCTTTTGTCGATCATAGTAGATCTGCAAATATGTATGATACGAAAACAATCGGAAACGATCATAAAAGTAGACTGGAAAAGCTTTAATTTAAGTTTTGGTTCGTTAAGCACATTGGTTCCTTAAGAAGTTATAAGCAATAAGCAAAGGTGTAACCGTACAAAATAATTAAAAATATCTTATATCTTATTAATTACAAGTCATGTACATAAATCTGTTGTAAATGTGTAATAAATGTGACTTCTGAGTTTAAATAAACTATGGTGCATGTGCATCAAAACTTTTAGATGAATATATATAGTAGTCGACTCTATACACTGTGACTTCTCGAACGAACTGGCCTATGTTTTCTCGTTTTTTTTTTGTCAGTTTAAATGTGGAGACCAGAAGGAAAAGGTGAAATATGCATTTTTATTAATTAATGTAGCGTTCAGGAAAACCCTTGTTTTGAGGGAAATGTTTCGGCCACGAGTACCGATTGCGCGCCGAGTGTAGAAGTGTCATAAAAGTTTTTCATCTTTCGTATGTGAGTAAAATGTCTGAATTTTTTATTTTTTTATATATTTGAAGATACCTGTTATTATTTGACTTGTGCTCTTTTGTCTTCTACGGAATATATATGTTTTTGAATTTTTACTTTGTGTTACGACGAGAACGTAAAACAAGAAAGAAGGGCCAATTAGAATGAGTTACGGGTACTGGGCTTCATTTTTAAGTATCAGAAATCGCTTTGCAAAGCCTCATCAAACATGTATAGTTTCATTAATTGGTCATTTCTCATCTGAGTTTCTTCGGTCAAAGCTCAAAATTTTGATCATTTTTTAAATATTTTAATCTCTTGCGAAACAAGAGATACCGTTAGGTGGATTTATTCTGTTGCATCTCGTATATGTATAGGGGTCTATCATTTTTTAATATTTATGTTAATTGTTTTAATGCATTTATTAAAATGATGCATAGTTTATTTAAATTTAAGTATAGTCTTGATGATAATTGAAAATAATTAATTAACTATTAATTATCATTTATTTTGAATAAAGGATAATATACAAAAATTTCAAATTCAGTATTGTCTAAAATTTAAATTCGATGCGTTTAATCATGATCATTACAAATTTGTTTATTGATTATTGATTTCAGATTATACACTAATTCAACTCCAGAATGATGTTATATTTATAGTTTTTAAAAATTTATGATACACATTGTCGCTAATTCATTAAGTTATAAATGACTTGAGCAGCATGGATGTGCAAACATTGCAAATAATGTAATATATAAAACTCACGTTTAATGATCGATATAAGCCATAATTTAAGATTACAGCAGCATATACATATATTTGAATATTAACTGATAGATGCATAAAACTCCAGGACATTAAGAACGGGATTCCGGCTAAATGCGTTGAATGGTATGTTTAATAAAAAAAGTCAAACGTATAAATGTGCTAAGGAAAATAAATGAGAAGTAGGAGGACGTTACCTCGAGAGCTTAGCGACGACATCCTTTCTGAGAAGTATATTGTTGAGGGTATTGATCGTGTCGACTTGCAGCGTGTAGTCTTGATCCTCGGGTTCGCCAGGGTCAATGACTACGCCGTCGATGCTGGGGCCAAAAGCCGGTGCGAATTCCAGACCCTGGACCGGCACCGCCAGCAGTGCATTCAGCGGCACGTCCCGGAGACACTTGAGCAGCACCTGCCCGTCGCCCGTCGACTGTCGACATCCACACATACGATAATTATACATTCAAAGAACAACGCAACACATGTTGAACATAGCTTTACTCCTCGTTGTTGATAAATGGGCTGGGAGTATGAAAGACAGAGGAGGGTTAGAATGCCAAAAGCAGAAATGAAAGGACAAAGGCACTGTAGAATTTCAGGAATTCTGACCAAAAATCACTGCTAATGAAATTTTTTGTACTATTTATACCATATGCGCATATAGTACACGTGCATGCCCATTAGACAAATACTTGGATACCGCAAACAATGCAGAGTCGGGGCATGTGCGTATGCATGGGAATATAGCTATGTTATATAAACGCACGCGTATACGTGTACATATTCACAAAGGCAGACACGCGGGTAATTGTGTGTTGAATATTATGGTCAGACCGGGAATGGGACCACCTGTGACCTCTGCAACTGCTTGAGATTGCGGGAATTCCCTATGATTCTCGTGCGATTGTACGTTTTTTGCAGTTCCAACTGCTTAGCGTATAACGAGGATAAGTCCCGCGGTTGGTGCATGAAATATGAAGCATCGCACGGCAGAAAGACGAAAGAGAACCGGGGGAGGAAAAAAAGGAGAGGAGAGGAGGAGAGTTGAGAGCGAAGAGCCATTACTCACCGAACAATTGAGATTCGTGGCAACTTGAGTGGCGTAATTGGCGGCTCCCCTTATCAGGGCCCACGGCGAGAGCGCGCTCCCGGACATGAGCACGCCCCGGTGGAACAGCAGGCCTGTAACAATTAGAAGCATGGAATTATCTGTTTGTATGTATATGCCTACGCTTTTTCGCTCGATCAGTGTCAGGACTACCCGGCCCGAAGTGCGCCTGCCGTGTAACGCGTCTTTCACGCTCGAGCTAACCTGCAGGGAGTGAGTAGCATGTACGGAAGCGTGTGCGTCGCGCGCGAATTGAATGGCTTCGATGAATCCCCCAACTGCAATTACATCGGGGTTTAGGTCGTGGCGGCGGCGGCATTATGCCGCTGAACCGATTAACCGCGCCCTGCTGCGAGTGCAATCTCGCTCCTGCGACATGCGCTGATTCTCTCTCTCTCTCTCTCTCTCCTTATCTCATTACGTACCTTACGCTTCACACCTTCTCCGCTCAACGTCTCCTCCCTTTACACCTACTTACCGACCCTTTATTTTTTTCTAATCAACCTGCATTCGATTATTTTGCTTTTTTATATTTTATCCCGCACTGTCAAGAGAAAGCAGCACTGCATTTTCTTGACGAATTCGCCTCACTATAACAATCGGAAAAAGAAATAATTCAATCATCAATCATAAAGTATGAAGTCTTGGGACTAATTCGCTCTTGAGGCTGTTCGATCGATTTTGTATTTTCAAGTTTTTGAGAAAACTACGCAGGTTTGATGGAATTTATTTCGCAAATAACCGAATGGCAATGTAAATTTATTACAAAAAGTTATAGGAAAAATTTCGTATGACTAGAATTTTTAGGATAAGCGTTCGTATTTCCAGTAAATTGGAATAATAATAAATCGGTTCAACTTTATCTTGGATATAAGGATTCATAAAAAGCCCTAGGGGGCTCGGCACTTGATTTTTCTTTACATTCTTTATTTTCAAAACTATCAGTAGAAAAAAAAACTGTATTTAGCTTCAACATTCCCTTCATTGCATGTAATAATTGAAATGATTGCGCGTGTTGAGAAATCTGGTAGAAAATTAATCATTTTTGTTGGTTAACGTGCTAATCAAATGGAAGCATTTTCGACCAAAATCAATATTTAAAGTTTATTAAAAGTATCGAAAATTATAATCACATGTTCAAATATTGACAATAGAAAATGTTCTTATCAACGAAAATTGAATGTTTATCTTTAACAACGAAATAATGTTAGTGTGACGTTTTTAACTCCAAAATTAATCAACAATTAGCCAACGTGTCGTTAACGTTTCTACCAGGGCACCCATATATTTGTAAGACTCTGAGACTCATATTATGTATTATAGTTAACAGTACATTTCAATTCACCTAACCAAGCTCTTTTGCTTGTTTACTTCGCCCATAATGATACGACTTCGCTCCAAGCTCTACGTGTCCGACCTCGTTACGGTTGCGCGCGCTTTCTCTCTTTCCACCTCTCTGCATATATATCTATATATTACATACTCGTGTGCGCTACGCTAAAGGCTTTGATTTTATGAGATACGATGTACATCAGCTGGTTTTACGCGTTTGCCTGACCGTGTTTCTTTTGCCCCCACTATCTCTATCTCTCTGTTTTTTACGCTGGTGATTTACGATGGGAAGTAAAAAAATTTTCAGCCTAGATCCACTTATGATGGATCGTGGGCTTTTATGGGGTGGCGCTTTCGAGAGAACGCGCGGACTTGATTTTTCTCTTCTTTCTTTATTTCACGTTCGTTCTTTCTCTTACTATCGTCGATTTGTGCACTTTGGATAACTTATGGTGTCCATAATTTGCCATCAGAGAAGGTATATAAATCAAGTGCATACGCGGAATCTTCCTATTGACTTTCTTTTAATTTTATTCTTTTCTAAATGCAAGAAGCACATAAAGGGAAGCAAGACACTGTACTGAGAGGTATAAACTTGAGCTTTAACAGATTAGCTTAAATTATATTAAAGGGTATAAAAAAAAATTAAATTATATTAAAGGGTGCCGAGAAACGCGCGAATCGGATTGATTTTTAGTTCGTTCGTACATACTTTGCTTGGAAAATAAAAATTCTGAAAATTTGTTTGGCTCTTTTAATATAAATATGTCTTTAAATGGCGCAGATTACACACGTGCTAGTAAGGATTCAAGTCAGAAAAAGCTTTGGTTACACAAATGTGGAGATCGGAAAATAGAAAAAGATCTTATAAAAGCGGACGAATAAGCGAGCTGTTTTTCTTAGGCAAATACATATAAAATTCATTACTTCTTACATTAAATGTGCAAACTACTTGGTTTCTCGTGAAAAATTAATTTTCTGAAGAGTAACAAACCAAACGAACAACTTTTTCGCGCTAGAAAGAAAGATAGTGCAATTCTTTACGGAGTACAGATGTGATGAAAGATAATATATATATATATATATATATATATATATATATATATATATATATATATAAATATATATATATATATATATATATATATATATATATATATATATATATATATATATATATATATATATATATATATATATATATATATATATATATATATATATATATATATATATATATATATATATATATATATATATATATATATATATATATATATATATATATATATATATATATATATATATATATATATATATATATATATATATATATATATATATTATTATATGAGAGGAATATCGGTTTGAAGCAGTTATTAACAAGGAAAAGGAGCCAACTCTGTTGCCGAGCGGTTCTTCTACGCATATTATCTATTTGATTGAAAAAATATACCAATATTTAGGTTACAAAAACAAACAAAAAAGTCATTAAAAACGGGCAGACGTTCCATTTCCAGAGTTTAAAACATCGCAAATATTAATTTGTTCCGTTGATATGAGCTCTGAAAAACGAATAAAAATATATTTTAAAAGTTAATAATCCAATCAAGCTATATTTCAGCTATTTTTGAGAGCTCATATCATCTGGTCAAATAACTATTTTTGAATGTTTAAACCCTCAAAAGTAAGCTCTTTCAATCTTTAATGATTTTTTTGTTTGCTTTCATAAGATAAATATTTGCAACGTCATGGTCAAAGAAACAGACGTGAGTTTCGAAAAAGATTCATTTTTAAATCCAATAGTTTATACGAAGAAGTAGAGCCCATTGAAAGAAATACTAACATTCGCGTCTCCTTCTTCAGATCAGTAAAGACGCCTTCTATGAATTTTAACCATGTACGCTCCTATAAGTATCATGCATTTTTCCTCTTCTTTAAAGAGAAGAAGAAATATTGAAACCTGTTAGGTTACACAATGAGATAAAGCTTTATTTTTTAAACCAGAGATCGGCAAGTATCGATTCAAAAATTTCGTAGGATACTTTTATTATTTCAGTAAATCCCTAGTAGAAATCGAAATCATTTTTTGGGTAGTAAATGGCTAGTTTGAACCAAGATGGCAAAAAAATGGACTCCAGTTTCCTACCATAAGTGTAACGCTTTTTCAACCTATTTTTTACATTTATTAGTCCGCAAAAATGGTCACAATTTTGTACTATATCTATTAATTTGGCATTTTAATCCCAGTTAAAATAGCTAACCGACAAAGCTATTAAAAATCTAGTAACAAGCGATTTGTTATGGCGATGAGTGATAGAGATAGAGTCCCATGGCAAAATAACGATTTTGGTTTACATCTTATAGAATAAAGCTGTAAATAGTACAAAGACTACTAAATTTTGTTTATATCCCGATAAACTATCTCTTAAGGGGGTGCCACAGTCGTACCGTTACCGACCGAGAAATTCACACAGTTTCAATCTGAATAAAAATTAAATGCGTAAAATCACAAAAAAACAAGAGAACACTTCGCTGCGGTTTTGAACGTTCTATCACCTAGTAAAAATTTGAAGTCGAAATATTAAGTGGTTTTTGCAAAAACTTTGAACAAAACAAAATTCGGTTTCGTTCAAAGTTTTTGCAAAAACGACTTGATATTTCGACTCCAAACTTTTACTGGATGATAGAACGTTCAAAACCGCAGCGAAGTGTTCTCTTGATTTTTTGTGATTCGACGTATTTTATTTTTAATCAGCTTGAAACTGTGTGAATTGCTCGGTCGGTAATGGTAGGACTATGGAACCCCGTTAAGAGTATAAGTTTTGCAATATATGATTAAATTGTTATGAAATTTTAATGTGAAGATTTTGAGGTTAGGGCCATTCCAGAAAATGGGAGAAGTTGATAGAAAAAAGCATTATACTTCTGTCTAATAACTAGCCATTTCCAATGGCCAGTTTCTGTTTTCCTGCCCATTTTTAATGGACTTATTTCTACCAGGGATATTTAATGACATTGAATAATTTCAATTCATAAATGCGCTTTACATAAAAACTAAGTCCACGCAGAAGTATTTCGAAAAAGTATCTTTCGGGTCGAATACTCGAATACCGAGTTACCAAAGTACCAGAGGATACCAACCGAGAGAATACCAAAGTATATGACGGATACCTTTTCGGACATTTTTTAAAAACACTTCTGCAGGTTCAGTTTTGATATAAAACGCGTTTATCAATCGAAAAGATTAAAAAATTTACTGGAATGAAGTGAAATGAATAAAAATGGGGAAGACTATAGCAGGTTGGTCTATGAGGCAGGTTGGCAAAATATTAATATCTCACGGTATAAAGGCAACATATGGTAATGCCGTTGATATCGGTGATGTAGAATTAATGGAATGAAGAACGTTTGTTTTCATTCTCAGTCGGGAAGCATAATGGACTGTAGAAAGAGATAATTTTGAAAATTTGCCAGTCAACCAATTGTCAGAGCCAATTTCGTATTTTAGAAGAAATCGGCTAACTCTTAATTATAAGGTATTTATACTTACAAGGAGAGTGCCCACATTATGGGAAACGGATTTAAGGAGACTTTGAGAGTCGATTTCTACGGTGTCTGAAAATGAAGCCCAGCGTTCGTAATTCCATCTGATAGACCCTTTATCTTGAGATTTGGTCAATAGAACACACATAATTTTTTAACAAAATAAAGCATATTTGAGATAAGATGATCGATATCACAAAAAAGGGACTATGCTATTGAATTATAAACACTGGGCTCTATTTTTCTATACGAAAAATCGATTCTTAAAGCCGCGTTAAAATCCGTTTGCTAGAGGGTGTATACTTTTCTTGTTAGTGTAGATTATTTATGAACGGGAGTTTTCTTCCCTAAGGAGGAAGCTTTGGAGTGGTGAACAAAATTTTCGAAACAAGTTTAAAAACTTTTAATCCGCTATTTTTCAGAACATTTTTTCTTTCAATTTTGCCTACATATTCTTTTTTTTTTATATTTGAATAATATAGTCTGTCATTGGTTATTTATGAAAATGTCACCCCTTCTATTTAATTTATTTATCCAAAAATATTTAATGCATGTTCACGAAATGACGGACATCTTACTGACCATTACTTAATGGTTTTTCTTGAACAAAGTAATAAATTTAGAAATGTAAAAAGCTAAATATTTATACATTTTAAAAAAAATTATGCGATCTTCACTCGTGTTTTCGTTTACAATAAAAAAAACTTTTATATTTTAAAATATTTTTCAATGAACAAGTTGGCACATAAAGCCAACTATAAAAAATTATATTATTATAGGAAGACATAGATTGAATCATAAAAAAAAAATGAAGCGAGTACCATACCATAAGTTTTATAACATTCTACCCCCACAAAAGTTTAAGGTCAAAGTTTCTTTTTTTTGCCTTACTCTCTAAAGTTGAATTAGTGAAAATTGCTCCACCATTTCAATTAGTAGAAAAAACTTCTAATTTATTAGTGAATATTCACTATTTCATTTAGTAGTTTATTAAAACTACTATTTTGATTAGTAGTTTTTACTAATTTAATTAGTAGTTTTAAAAAAAACCACTAATGAAATAGTGAATATTCACTAATAAATTAGTAGTTTTTTCTACTAATTGAAATGGTGGAGCAATTTTCACTAATTCAACTTTAGAGAGTACCTTTATATTTTTGGGATCAATAATGAATGCAATGGAATAATAAATGAAGTTCGGGGAAGCTAGGTGCCAATGAATTGGCAGCGGTTTTTTGTATGTTCTCCGGTCAAAGAATCTTCTCACTACCCGGGTAAAAATCTACACATCTCGCTGAATCTATAAAATGATACGTATAATAAGGTAGTAATAGGCCAACCTGGCCGGGCCTCCCCTATCTAACTAAACTTCAGGATCGCATAATAGCCGATCTCCGTGACAGCTCGTCAATTGCAGTTGCTCGACGGCGCCTATACAGGCGGCGGCTCACTGCAGAGCGTTAGCCATTCTGCGCAATGAGGCTTATATACGGCCGAGGCTCGCCGCTCGCTCGCCGCTTGTGTTTCATTGATGCGACCTTATATGCGAAATTGGCCGAACGGCGAATCCAGCTTCCCCGGGGCCGCGCATGTAGCCCTCGATATCGATCGTTGGCGCGCTACAAAGCGGCGACGAGGCGGCCGCGTGGCTCGGTATTCAGAGAAGAAAAACAGCCGAGTACTTACCATCGGGCACAGCGCGGCTCGTCATGAGGAAGTTGACGCAGGCGGCGCCGGTCCCATGCCCGACGAGCGTCACGTTCTTCGGGTCGCCCCCGAAATAGGCAATGTTCTCCTGGACCCAGTGCAGCGCGGCGATCTGGTCCATTAGACCGTAATTCGCTGGTGATCGTAAGTGCGAGTCCGTGTTGACGTTCAGAAAGCCTGTAATCAAAATGTAACCCCGATTACGCTTGCGGCGCACGTGTGCCTGTGTGTGTGTGTAAGTTCATTTGCGCGAGTAGGTAGAGCTTGCGAGCCTCGATACAGCTCGGCCTCCGGTAGGTTGCCGCTATTCCGCTCGACGGCTTGCGAAACACAACTCACGGCGGCTCTTCCACCCGCGAGTATCGTTATTCCGCGTGCCCGCGCTACGGGGACATTTCCTTTCATTTCATTTGCCCAAAATGATCGTCGTTCATATACGGCTCTAACTTTTACAGTTTCCAGCAGCCCCTAACAATACACTACAACTAGACTCGGACTCCCGAGTTGTGTTACTCTGCCGCAAAGGCCTGGCCTTTTGTTTATAGTTTTTCTTTGATTTTATACCTATACTTATAATTTAAAAATTCCTTTTCAAAATATCAAATACTATATGAGTGGGGAAAAAGATAGTATATAGTTCTGGTTTCTGTTTTAAATAAAGTTTGTTTTACATGTTTTACAACTGGTTATAATAATTAAAAACATTTATTTCTAGCACATTACCGAATTTAAACTCATAACAAAATTTCATAACTGAAATTATTTATAACTTTACAAACATTCAATATTCATTTCAAACTTTAAAATTTTGCTAAACATTAAATTTAATGTATTATTTTTTTCTTGAAAAATTGTATTACAGTGGTAATGTGAAATACCGACATAATTTTGGAATGTCTACATCTTTTACAAATATTAATAAAATCACTAAAAAAAATTTTGAGTATAGTATTTATATATACGAAACGCTTGACATTGTTGTTTTTCCAAAAACCTACTCAAAACTTATTTAATTAAATAAAAATCTCAATGCCGGTAAGTAGTAATCTTTATTTTTAGAATTTGGATCTAGTTTTGAAACGAGCGTATCTCATGGAAATGCTGATAGAATCACGCAAAAACATTTCTGAGCATATAGTATTTACATATTACGAAGCACCTGATGTTGTTTTTCCAAATAAACGTTCGAATTTTAATTTATTAAATAATGAAATTGGGTTGATTTTAAACTTCACATCGCCCTAAAAAAGAATTAAATACGAAATGTGTAAATATGAATTTCAAATGAAGAAAAAATGAATAAATACAAAGTATTAATATTGAAAGTTCAAAATTGTTGAAAAAGCATAAAAGCTACGGTATGTTGAATATCGAAGGGCCCGGGGAAGCTTCAACAAAGCTGAGCTTAAGTTGCAATGGTAATATTTGCAGCGAACAACGTCGTCGCCGGGGATCGCAGCACGATCGATGTGCCGTACAAAGCCCGCTGCGATCTCACGCCTCATAAGCGCGTGAAAGAAATAAAAAAGGCTGAGCCGAAAGCCAGTTTCGGCCTCGTATTTCAGCGGTTAGCCCCGCCGTGGCGCGCCGGTCGGAATAAAAAAGCCTTCCTCGCCCGCGCAAAATTCATTCTCGCGCGCGAGGGCAGTTTTTGCGATTTTCCGCGTCAAAGAAAGGACGAGGTTTGCAAGGCGCGACGGATGTGTACGCGTTTGAAAAACGCCTTCCGACGCGCACTTCCGAGGCGCTTTGGGCTGCGCGCGCCGCCGGCAGGCATTAATTCAAATTTTCCGGAATTCGCTGCGGCCATTGCGTCCAGGCATTGTTCGTTTCGACACAATCGCCCCTGCCACTGTGTGTGTCATGCGACGATCCTGTTTCGCTGTGTCGCGCGCGCGCGCGCACCTGTGCGCCTGGAAAGTATAGTTGATACGCCGGATGAGGACTGCGCGAGCTGTAATCTAGGTATCTATTATTCTCGTCTATACTTTTCACGCCGGAGAATCCGAGGATAAACGCTGCCCTTTTTTCGCACACCAGTTTCTAGCGCGAATTTATCGCTGGCGCCCTTTATTCCACCGTTCATTTCAATCTTCGCGCTCTATCTCCTCTCCTCTCTTTCGTTACTCAGCGTTTTATATGTTCCACAATACTACATGCAATGCGCGATTTGACGAAAAAATCATTTTCTACTTTTCGTCCTTTTGAAATACAAGGACTTGAAAAACTACTGACCAATATAAGAAAGTATTTTTCGCACATTTTATATATAAATATTTTTAAAGTAATGTAATTATCTTGCAGGCTATTCGCTTAGCATTTACAGTACTAATCTAGCTTCGGAACCGACAAGATACGATAATTTTAATTTTCCACTGCCCTGGTAGAAAATAAGATAACGAAAATGGCTGGTAAAGTAATTGTACGGTAATTTTTTTAACCAACGCTTACAATAAGTGCAAGCCATAAAGGTTAACCAACGGTTCGGAAAAAGAGCAAATATAACATTTCAAAAAAAGAAGTTTCATTTATAATATAAAAATTTTTAAAAAATGTTTAAACTCTTAACATGTATAAAACATTCATTTACCATAAAAATATTTTTTTCCACTGTCGGTACAACATTATTATTGTAAATTTGATTATTTTTATTGTATACCAAATGAATAATTTATTATTTTAGTAATTTTAAAAATTAAGGATCTGTAGGCCAACGTCTCATTAACTCAGTACATAAATTTATAGAATTTTTAAACCAACGATTAGTTCAACTGTTGGCTAAGCGAACCATCATTTTGTGACGAAATTATAGTAGCATTTTAAAGCAAGAGTTGGTTAACTGTTAGCGAACTCGTTCCGATTTCTAATTCGAACTATTGGTTAATATTTCTACCAGGGTGCAATCGGGTGTTTTCGCCAATCCGATGAGCGCTTACAACGAGCATCCGGCCGTGAGATCAATTTACCATTAGGTGTAAGAGTGCTAACAATAACCACTCGGACACGGAGCTGATTTAGCAGTGCACGTGCCTATGAACAACCAGCAACGGCTGCGCGCGTTGATTTACCGTACGTACGCGCCGCACCAGATTTAACATCGCTCTCTGCTAATTAAAAGCTGCATCCGCGTGCAACGAGATCTCGCGAATTTTATCCTCTTTTCTGCGCAACCTCGCATACGGATTAGTCATTGCAATATACGCGTCTAATTAATGGAACGAACGAGCAAAGGAGATGGGCGTTACCAATGTATAGCCGGATTGGAAGGCTATGAGAGGAGACTGATTGAAATGCATTGTGCGCGCGGGCCGCATATCAATGCGCGGAAGTGAAATAACGAGCGATACTTACGCTCGTTGAAAAATTGTACGACATCGCGAAAGCGCAAATGCATCTCATGCCAGGCTAATTGCCATCCTCCCTACTAAAATCGATGTCACTCGAGTATCGATACCGCGCGGGGAATATAATGCTTTTTCAAAACTCGCCGCTAAAATACGTGATCTAGGCCGAATAAGAAGTGAAACTAATAACCGAAGTAATACAGTGTATAGGCTCGAAGTAGCGGGCGTATAGTGGCAGCCGGAAGCGCCATAGCAAGTGGGAGGAAAAAAAATAGAGGTAGCCAAGAAGAGGGAAGGAATCATCGGAACGCCATCAATCACGGTATAATCCGACTTCCTTTCGCGTCGCAACATTGAGACGGCGAGTTATATGACAAGGAGCCCCGGAGCGTCGCGGCTGCCGCCGCACCGATGACGCGTGGGAGAGAGTCAAGAATTTAGTTTGCTCAAACGGAAGGTCTGCCCTGTAATGAGTTTCCTATTAGATTTGGTCGCTCCGGTCGCCATGGCAACGAAGCAAGCGGCGACAGCAGTGTGCCCCACTCCGGAACTTTCAATCCCTCTCGCGTATTCTTCCTCCTTATCTCCTCGACTCTTTCGCACTTGGCTCTATAATGTTAAACGTAACGAGTTTCCGTTGACTCGAGGTGCGAGAGGCATCGACAACAGTTATGTGCGGCGGGGGATGGGAGAAGCTAGTTGCCCATACCTAATTGCCGCTGCTTTTACTGCGCCGAAAGCCAAGCCAATACGCAACTGATAAATTCGTTAACCGCGTTATTTCCCTGTAAATATTTACCAAACCAGCCGGCGCTAATAGAATTTGGGAATAAAAGCTATAGCTGACAAACGACCGAGCACTGCCGTTCGATAGGTCGGAAAACGGGGCTGTAGGTACGCCGCCGGCATTCAAATATCCCGCATATATATATACGCGAAGAAAGAGCGCCGCGGCATATAACCGTATAGGGCGAGAACGGCCTTCATAAATATGTCCTAATCTAATCTAATCCAATCGCCGCAACCTCGGGCTGCTACTGCTGCTGCCTTTTTCGCGGCAATGCTCTGGACCTCGGAAGGTGCAAAAAGCCCGCGGTTATGTACGAGACTAGCTCCCTTTACTGCAGGGTTATTGCACGAGATTTTCGGAAGGAGAAAGCTGGAAATAGAAAGAAACCGGCCAAATCGCTTCGCTTGCGATCGCGCTACAGTGTTTTTCTATCTTTTCACGTATCGCGCTGTGCTAAAGTCTACGCGTTATATGTGCTGTAGAATAGTAAGATTATTGGTCATTGAAATTACTCGTGCTTTTTTGCCTTAACATTCTTCATTATTTTTCAACGGACGAGGGAACTTTTGCATGCTTAATTTTATTTTTAGCATTATCGCACAATGGGATCAGAATTTGATGGCACGGCCCATTGAGCAGTGCTGACATTTTGGAAAATCGACTGTGCCATCATTTTTTAGCTTTTTTGTGCGAGATACCGATTTTTCCGATAAAGGAATTCTTTTGTAACAGATATATCCTGCTTAAGGATAATGCACTTTTAAATCGGACAACCTAAAAATTATTTTTACCCAAGTTGTAATATGAAGAGTTAAACACAAGTCTTATTGGAGTTCAGTAAATCTTTATTTTGAAAATCTGTAAGAAACGTTTATGCAACTTTTACTGTAAGGGAAAAATTCATTGTGATTTAGCTATAGATCTTTCGAGTTTCATCAAACAAAGGCAAACTGTGTTAAACCGGAACACCTACGCGAATAAATATAAAGCTATCGGTACCTAATGGCTGACGAAAACAAGAGTCAAACTCCTTAAACGAGAAAAAAGCCTTTGACAAAGGGTATTGTTTATTTGAAGATTGATTTTTATTTTGGATTACCTCCTTCTTCAGTTTGTTCGCAAAACAGCTGGCAAGAGCAAAAAGCCGGCAAGAGCACGCGTGAATCGTTCGTTTACAGCCAGGAGACCTGTTTTCTTTAAAATTGAACAAGCAGCACGTGCTTTCTTTTACCTTTGCCTTTTTGCTGAGACGGGATTGAAAACCAAAGGCTTTAACGTATAAGCTGATCGAGTGCGGCTATTTGACTGCATTATCAAATGAAAGCTGAGAATTGTTCAAGGGTCTTTGTTCACATGAATAAAAGGAAAAGTTGCAATTCGCCTTTTGTTAAATATTCCTGATATATTTTATACCCGTGCGTTTTTGTGTTGTTTTCTTCGATATACCCAAAAATAATTCGTTTACAGTACATATATGAACAAAACAACGTATAAAATTACTTTATCTACATCTAAAAAAATGTAATAATCGTTACTTTCTAAAGATTCAAATTATTCGTCCGAGATTGGTTGAGCTTTGAAAGTGACGAGTTCCGAATGTAATAGCCATCTAGTATAGAATCGTTTCGAAATAACAATCAAACTCACCCAAAATGCCGAGCCTGTAGTTGACGGTGACAACGACGAGGCCACCATAGCTCGCCAGTACGCTGCCGTCGTACGGATTTCCACTGTTCCACTCGTAGCTTTCGCCGTGCAGGAAAACGATCACCGGGTAACTCTTGCCGCCGCTGCTTCGTGTGCCAGCTGTTGCAATCAAACGAAATTTTCCGTTAATTATACCATCTGCAGGAGGCCAGATATATAATTGTATACAAGTAGCATAACAGGAAATATTTCATCAGATGAAGTAGATTTAGCGCGTATGCGGGAATCGAGCCGCTGTCGGAGGAAGGCTGGTGGTGAGCACCTTATATAGCCAGCGGCTCGCTTTACACGCGCTCGCCAATTTGCAATCGCGGAAATGATTTGGTTTTCGGTGAGTCCCTATACTAATTACCGCCTCTCCAGGATTCTCCTACCGCCTAACCAACGCGACCTCGTCCTCTTTCCCCACACCCCTTCGTCTGGGCGTGCGCGTGCGCGTGTAAACTCAACTCGCCTCGGCGAGCGCTGCTAATTCAATTACCGAAGCTCCACTTCGCGCTGCTGCCTCTACGGCCCCCCCGCCTACAAACATTTCCACAGCCGCTCTGCCACACACACACACACACACGTTTGCACACATTCTACACGCAAATACACATATATTGTAATGACAGCGTGCATCGATGTGTCTGTGCATGTGTGGAGGGCGATAATTAAATTATATTTTGCGCCCCGCCGATAGTGTAGTTTACCTTTGACAGCGGCGCGATTCATGCGCGAATGAGAAGTGTGAAATTGATTGCCGAATTATTCGGACGGGGCTGGGCGTATATATAGACGCGTACGCCCCTGTCTGTGTGTCTATGTATATACGTCGCCATCACGGGCCGCAAATTGCCGTTTGCCGGGACATTGCATTATATCGCTATAAAGACAAACGAATGCCTTTTCTGCGCGCGCAGTTGTGCGCGTTATGCGCGGTTATTTGCGCGTGTAATAACCCCCCCAGTGCGTGCGCATCAGAATGCCTGTATATACGCCCGCGTTTACTTTATAGTATAGCCATATTGTTAGGTTTTTCGCTGGTTGATAGTCGAAATTGATTTGCAGTTTGCTACATTATTTTGTTTATATATGAGGAAACCCATAATTTGTCCACACTTAGAGGGTTCAAAAAATTTAAAAAAAAAATTTGGAGGCACACCGCTCAGAAAAAATTTTTTTTCTCGTTCTGTAAGTTATAAAATAGACGAGAAAATTTTTGAACACTCGAAAATCGTCTTGTGACACGGTTTTAAAAAATACTGAAAAATGGATAAAAAACAGTTCTGATGATGAGCCAATAGCAAGCTTTGAAAGTGACAACAAATATTTCACAAAAAAGTGGTTAAAGTAGAAGAATAGAGCTTTAATTTAAGCTAAAGATCGTTAAAATTCGTCGGTTCTGTGCAAAATTACGTGCATTTGAAAATAGCCAAAAATGACCAAAAATGAGCGATTTTTCAAGGATTACGTGGATTCGGGACCTTTGAATTTTTTCCAGGGGTGTGCCTCGATTTTTTTTTCTTTTAATTTTTTAAATCCTCTAAGTATGGATAAATTATGGATTTCCTCATATACATATGCGCGATCTTGTGCGTAACTACATTTACATAGGAGGTAAACGAACGAGCTGTTCATGAATTCAGCTGAAATCGATTGGTCGTGTGCGTTGCGCTTGAGTGTACGACGAATGATCGGTGTAATTGCGTTTCGCTGTATAGCCGGGTGCGCATAAGAACGTCCTCAAGTGCTGTGATTCTCGTCCTGTTTTTATCGGCGACCAACGATTTCAGCTTCGATGGATTATCGTCAAAATCCATGTTCCGTCAAAGTATATTTAAATCGGGAAATTAATTTGAGCAAATGCCTGACGATGAAGGCATTTTTAATTCAGCTTCTATAATTGGAGAAAGATCGATGAAATACATTTTAACGCACATGTTGGTTTGGCGAGAAAATAACAAAAAAAAGAAAGAAGAAGAAAAACAAAGATGATCAATCAAGGTGGGAGGAAACTCATGTTTCCGGGACAAAGGCTTTTAATAAGCCGAGCCATGGCCATTCAATCAAAGATCCGTTCGGCGGGTAAAAAATCGATAAGCAAAAGGCGCCGCGGGTGGGAAGCAAGAGGGGAACTGGAAGAAGAAATTGGCGGGGCCGATCCTCGCGTATCCTTAGTTGGCGGCTTGCGACGTTCCAGTAAATTGCCTTGGCAGTTCCCGTCGAGGGAAGTCGGACGGAGATAGACACGCGAGGCGGTATACGACGCTACTATCGCACTTGCACGAACAACATCAACAACAACGCGGCCTGCATCCGGAGGAGAGAGTGTGTTTCTCGTCAATCTCGCTCCCCCAAAGCAGATTGCGGTCGCTTCCTGCTCTCAGCGTTGCTGCCAACACAACCGGCCCCTTTTCCGAACTTGGAGCTGCCTTGAACATTCGCCGCTGTGGGCTCCTAGGTAACGATCTTATTATCACTTGGCTTAGCGAAGAATGATCATTTCGAGGCCTGGCCGCTGGCGTGTCGGGGAAGGATGGATATATGCGCCTAATGGCCCGACCGCTATATGCGCCGGGATTAACTTTCGATACGGTCGATCGCGCAGTTAATCTCATGGCTGCGCGTCTGTATAGATTGTCTTATTATATTTCGAAGTTCGTGATTGTAAGAGGGATTCTTTTAAATTGTTCGTACGCGCGCTAAGTACCATATTTATCTTCACGTGGTTACGTTCAATGTACAAAATATAATATCCTACCGTTACAGCACTAATTAAGGTTGTATTGGCCGTAAGGTCCCTGCCAAAAGTTAGTTTTTCACGTTAAAACTGCGATAAATAATTATGTCAAGCAATTGATTGATTTTTAGTTCTCGCGATCAATGTATTATTGCAATTGGAATATTATAAGGTTTAAAAATCAAAAATCGAAGCAAAATTGTGAACTCGGCACTATTTTTTTAAAAATCGTCATTACACCGAAATTAGTGCGTTTTGACCGATTTTGACGACTTAAAAAAATAGTGCCGAGTTCACAATTTTGCTTTGATTTTTTATTTTTAAAGCTTATAATATTCCAATTGCAATAATACATTGATCGCGAGAACTAAAAATCGATCAATTGCTTTACATAATTATTTATCACAGTTTTAACGTGAAAAACTAACTTTTGGCAAGGACCTTACGGCCAATACAACCTTAACACAGTATATTAATGCAGGAATTATGTTACCAAAATTACATCGGACAATTCAAATTTATTGCCACTATAAATTTATGCATGTAATAAGTATATGCATCGGTTAGGGACAACGGCATAGATTTCATTGATTGGAAAGTGTTCAAAACTGCAACGATAAAGAAAAGACGACATGTATATATAATATTCATTGCAATATAGAGTAGTACGTACAATAAGCATTGCGTCATGAAATCGCTATTTGATCGCCGAGCAAACACAGCGCCCACATGGGGTCTACATCACGAAAATCTGATCGCAGATATACAGCGCACAGGCAGATCATCCACGCTGCAAACCTGCTTCGCGTTGGCATATACAGTGAGGGCAGAAAATTGATCATAGGGGTTGATTATCGCGTTTCGCTCAACAGACGAAAACTTGCAATGTGGGAAAAAAAAAATCCGGCGCGAGCTATAGATACGGGGACGCGTGTGAGATATACAGCGAGAAACTAGGCTTCCGCTGGCTTTTCTAGGTCAGGCAGTAGTGCTGTGCGCCAGCTGGCGGGCCGCTTGTCGCTCGATTCGTTGACAATGAGCGAATTATTGGCCGCACGGCCATCCAAAGCACCGAGCAGCGGTGTTGCCACTGCCGCCGCCGCGCCAGGAGCTAGTAAGTCTCGTCCCCTTGTCACATGCACGCTGCATCGTTTGTGCGACCTGCAGCAGTGTGAAAAAGAAAGGGATCATTTCTTACTGGTGCTCAACTATGTTTAGTCTATGCTTTTATCCAAAGCAGGGAATATCTCGATGCAGATTTGAGAGCTTTCTGATTCGGGAGAATCGTTAAATTATCAAGTAAAGATGGCCAATGTTTGAAGTAGTTGCACGCTGCAAGCTGTGAATAGCAACTCTCGTTCAAGAGATATTGAAGGGTATATCGAAAGAAGAAAACAGTAGGAGAGAAATTCACGTATGATCTTAGCAAGTCACGTACGCAAAGTTTTTCTGGAAATGGAAAAAAATGAAAACGTACGCGTTTGGGAATATCTCCCGGGAACACGAGTCACGGTGATGATACTGCAACTTTCTTGAGAAATGCGTTTTTATTGTCTTACACCGTTGCGACCCCCTTTTTCCTTATATGTATAACATCGCCAACGTCAATAGGGTCCATAATTTATTCGGGTCTGCTGATACGCGCAAGTTAATACCTTCTGCAAGTGCTTACGTATATATACATGTAGAGCTCTTTCGTGGAGGAAAAACCAGTGCACACACATAAGGTGTACAAGTTCGAAAACGAAGGCGACACGTCTGGGACAATATGTAAACAATTTCGTCCCGCCGGGAGTCTATATATGTTTGCGTGCGTTCGGGCTTCAGTATATTTTACATATTCATAAAGCAACCACTTGCGATCAGCCCCTATATAATACATAGATTTACACCGGTGGCATTGATGTGACGCATCAAATAGAAAGTTGTGATCATTCATTCAAAATCAATAACATCAATTTTGATAAAAACATTTTTTATGCATAAAAATTATCTTTCACGTTTTTCCGAGATTGTTACAGTGTTTTATTTCTATTATGCAGAATCTCGTGTATTCTATAAATACATTCACTATGCGATAGTCTGAGTCTGAAGCTTGGTGTCTTTGTTTTCTCATTGAAAAAGCTTTGTATTTTTAATGTTTGCACCCATGTGCATAGTTCTTGTGTATGGAACGGTCAGTTCTTTTTTTTTGGCTTCTCCAGTAGTTTCTAGAGTTATAAGTTTCGAAACGATGTGATAAATAATTGTGAGAGATCATGTGTAGAGTATTGTTTGGAATGAATCAGATTAAGAAATCGCATCGCGTATCGTTTTTGACTAGTCAGACTAAATTTTACTAATTTGAAGTACTTATTAGTATTTTGTTTTTAGATAACTAGCTAAAAGTATAAAACAAAAAATGTACGCCAATTAAAGTGCCAAATAAGGGCGCAACTCGGCAGTAAAATATCTTAGCCAAACGTTTTCCGCTCCGCAGGAATTGCTAGTCATTTTCCTTGAGAAAAGGGCATCCGTAAGGAAAAGAGTAGAGGAACATTTGCTTCTCTGGCGAGTTTGCTGAACAAAATATCGACTATACCAAGTAGAGGAGAGCGGGGCACGGCTGGCCGAAAAACTTTGAACGTTGTAAAAAACAAAGTATTTTATGTAAAATCAAATTTCAAAAAAGGAATCTATTCTTTAACTCTTCTAGAGTCGAATGCTATAGTTATAAAAATCATAAAAACATTTTTTAATTTTTGGTGTTAAAAAATACAAACCTGCCAAACGTGCCCCGCCTATTTCGTTGGTGACCTGTCAGCCGTGCCCCGTTCTCCCCTACTTTATTCTACGTATATTCTACATTGAACTAGTATATTTTTCGTTGTGTAAACAGTTAAAATGTTTTGGTTGCCAACAGCAGTGTTTTGCTTGTACCGTTTTTACAAACATTTTCTGTTGATTTTATTCCTATTTTCGCCGATATATTCATTCTTTGTCATTTATAGCGCAATACAAAAAGTTAATATGGTACATGGACGATTTGATAGAAGAAGGAAAATATTCATTCTTGTCCAATAATGTCTTTCATATAAAGTATTTTGCAAACAGCGTGTATGTATAAGGGTTGCGTCCCAGGGGTAAATTTTGTCAAGGGAAATACTTCCTACGCAGAGTCACTTCTCTCTCTCTCTCTCTCTCTCTCTCTCTCTCTCTCTCTCTCTCTCTCTCTCTCTCTCTCTCTCTCTCTCTCTCTCTCTCTCTCTCTCTCTCTCTCTCTCTCTCTCTCTCTCTCTCTCTCTCTCTCTCTCTCTCTCTCTCTCTCTCTCTCTCTGTCCTGCACGAGGCGATGAGGGCCGAAAGTTTCACAGACCCCGCAGCTGCCTTTGCCAACTTTAACGCGCTCGAGTGAGTCTTTGTGCTTGAATGTATTTCTACGCATTTGTTTTTGCGGTTGTGCGTGCTATAAAGTGGGTTACTCTGAATATGGTCATTTTTTTTTCTCCCTCTTTAAAATGTTCTCGGGTTTTACTCGTTTATTTGGAGCCCGACGAGGCGCATTTTTAAGTAAGCCAGTATTTCATCCAGTATTGCGCAATTAACATTTTGCTTCCTCAAAGAGGAAGCTTTGTAACGGTGAAAAAAATTTTCAAAAAAAAAGTCTTCAAAAAGATGTTTTATGGTGGTATATGTGTATATTATTTGATTTTGATGATTTTTTATTTCGTGGATGTATGCATGTGTGTGTGTGTGTGTGTGTGTATATATTTTTCAACTCTTAATATCTCCGAAACTAATCAACCGATTTTCGTCGGGTAAAGCTTATTCCCTTCGTCTTGCGACAAAAGGAAAGTACCCTGATGGATTTGGGATTTTATTGATTTTCTTTTGTTTTATAACCAAAAAACGATTTTGAATTTTTAGTTTTTTTTATTTTTTCGTATCTTATAGTAATTATTACATAAAATAATAAACTTCTCTTAAAAGGTATTCAAATTACCTACATTTTCTTTTTTTTTTAATTTAAAATATCTTCACTCTGTCATTTGTTATTAAGGAAAACATTTTTATATTTCAAAAATTAATATCTCAAAAAATATTATATTTATCGATTTGAAATTTTAACCAGTTATTGTAGTAATTGAAGGCTATATCTGGTTAAAATTTCAAGAGATTATCTTCATTTGTTCCTTAGAAAAAAAATTATTTTCCAAAGAACAATTTTGAATTTTTAGTTTTTCCGATTTTTTCATATCTTATAGCCATCATTGAATAATATAATAAACTTTTCTTGAAAGGTATTTAAATTACCTATATTTTCCTTTTTTTAAATTTAAAATATCTTCACTCTGTCATTTGTTATTAATGAAAACTTTTTTATATTTAAAAAATTAATATCTCAAAAAATAATTTATTTATCGACTTGAAATTTTAACTAGTTATTGCACTAATTGGAGGCTATATGTGGTTAAAATTTCAAGAGATTATCTTCATTTGTTTTTTAGAAAAAAATTATTTTTGAAAAAATTTGCGTTTTCGTTGTCGCACGATAACAAGAGCAAAAATTATCCAATCGTCCTGAAATTTGGCACAGATGTAGCTTTTATATATCTGCTAATCGAGTTCGTTGCCCAAAAAAATCGGTCCATTACGAAAAAAGATATTTGAGATTAAAAATTTTTTGTTTAAATTTTTGAATCGCATTTTTTCGGAGAATACTTGAGTTATTGATTTAAAACTTTAACCACTTATTAAACTTATAGAAGACTATATTTGGTTAAAATTTAAAGAGATTATCTTCATTTGTTTTTTAGAAAAAAATTATTTTTGAAAAAATTTGCGTTTTCGTTGAATTTCCAATTTCGTTAATTCGTTTTTCACATTTAGTTACAGTTTATATTTCGCTGATAATTGTATAAAATTTATTGAAAAAAAATCTATATCCTTGGTGATTTCAATAAATCTTGTTTTAGTCTATATTTTATTTGTAATTAATGACCGATAATTATATTGATTTATCGACTTGAAATTTTAACTGTTACTTATTACACTTGTTGGTGGCAATATTGTGTTGCAATTTTAAGTGATTATCTACATTTATTTTCGAGAACTATCATTTTAATATTTTTATATAATGTAGTAAATTAAAATATCAAAACGTATTAATAGTGCCATTTTTAGCCCCCTTTTTTTACCTCTTTTTGATCTCAATTTTTTTTAAACTTGGTGGTCTGTCAAAGCTTTTTTTAAAATAGGTACGTAATATACTATTTTGCAAGAAACTGGTATAAGACGCATCGGTTCAAAGTATTATTGAAATTCTTTAGCATTCCTTTTTATGAAAAATGTATTTTTAGAATTTCAATTTTTAATTAGGAAACTATGAATTAGTTTGAGGAAGCTAAGTGCCAAAGAATTGGCAGCGGTTTTTACTTGGTTTATCAGCATTTTTTTTTTTGTTGCTTTCGTTCCGCACGATTTCATGGTTGCAATACGGTCCAACCGGCTTTAATTCAGTCAGTTGTTCGATTGAATAATCAGGTTACAGCTTTCAGAAATTGAAATTTGAATCACTCTCTTACGAAACAATGCATTTAAATTTCCGATTTACATAACGTGACCCAATTTCAATTTTATTTTGAATACATATTGAAAACATGAGGATAAAAAAAAATAAATAAAACATTGCTGATTTCAAAATGGTCAAATAAAAAATGAATACTCTCATTTGGAGGTATTTTTGGCTTGTAAGCAATTAACCGAGATGGGTAGCATATATTCAAAGGGAGCGTCCCAGCTAGAAAGGGTCTTTACGGAAATCTCCGAGGAACAAGGTATAAAAGCATCTCTATGTGTTTTTTTTTCCGGCCCTCGGTCGGTCTGCTCACGCTAATGTCGCCTTTTACGTATCATGTGCACGGCGCCACATGCATATTCAACGAGGCCACGCCGACGATGTTTTACTGCGTACCCTCTCTCGCGCCTGTATGTGTGTGTGTGTGTGTCTTTATGTATATGCCTGTTATTTATCAATGCGAGCAAATTTTGCCGGGCTGAGTTATCACCGCAGAGCGATACCGTGGGCCAACTAAACCTAACTTTCTTCGTGCTCTGCAATATTTTTTGCGAAGTTTCAATATCGCGATGGAATGTGGCGTTTCATGTGTACGCATATCTTACAAGATCTAAATCTGAATTTATGAGCCGGAACCGTTACTGGCGTCCCCACTCTCGTTTCAAAACACAATGATCAACTCACTGAGCTGTTTTATGAATACGCCTTGTTTCCATAAATTGTGGTTATTGCCGACTTGCTGCTGCTGCTGCTGCTGCTTTTTGTCGACGACTATACGTTCGGGGAAATAGGTGTGTACGAATTTCGCGAATAGTAGTCGACTTTGCACAGCTCAGTATTCAAATTTCAAGATAAAAGTAAAAAGTTCAAATTATTTATCATTCTCAGTATCGCTTGTTAGTGTATGCGTGTTTATAATGGTAACTGCTTGCGGGTCGCACTGCTGTGTGCCTAAAAAGTCATCTCTTTTCTGTCATTTCGCCACTGGCGTAAAATCAACTTTTGCTCTTCTACGTCTCCAGAAAACTTGCGTATACATATACGGACACATCAGGCGCACAAGTTCGCGTGATCGATTGCGCCGAAGAAAAGCTCGGGGGAAGTGAGAGCGTGTGAGAGGTATAGAAAGGAAAGGGGGGTGGGAGTGGCATAAATTTCATAGGGTACTCGAGATGGGAGGAACCATAAGCCACGAGACCTTGTTAAGGCGCGCGTCTATTCGCAGCAGCAGCAGCTACGAAGGCGGGCGGCATCGCGCTCACGTTCAATCGCACTTGCAGAAGTAGGTTTTCTCCTGCCAGCCGTGCGATGCTCCATTCGAACTTTACCCTTTTTCGCATTTCCCTCTCGCAGGAGCTTCTTTTTTATCATCCCCGCTCGAGCCGGGCGTCATTCGAAGAAAGTTTGAGAGGACAGAAGCGTCGGAATCATTTTTTTTCCCCGCGCTAACTCGAGTTGAAACAAGCTACTGAATTTAAAAATAGCAAGTCGAGTGGTGTACAAATAAGGCCGATGAGCTTGGCCCGATTGCGAAAATTAGCTCGAGTCCGCGAGCTGAAAGTAGCCGCAATCGGAAGGACAAAGTTTATTCAGCTTGCCTGGGGTAGAGAGCTCTAGCTTGCAGTAGAAATTGACGCGCGGTAAAGCCAAGCTTTGACTTATAGACCGAGAGGCCGCGGCTGAGCTTACGCGGCAAATTAAGTTCGCCGCAGGCGTTTTACCTGCTGCTCACTGCGACGACGTGCCGCGGAGGGCCACGCCTGCCGGACGTCTATAATTCTTACACTGAGCATTACTTGCTAAGTAGATTTTGCAAACGTAAAGCTGCGTGAAGACGCTCTTTAATCGCGCCTGTTGTTTTACGCCTCTTTTGCCAATCTGCACTCGCTTCGACGAGTCTATAGTCTCCTCCGCTCGCTTCCTTTACATCGCTTTAATTTGCGCAGATTCTCTTGTGAATTTCTAAAGCGACAGTTTTAATACTCGAAACCACTGTTTATTGTAACCAACATATTTAATTATATTATACGAATATTCATTTTAACAACATATATAAGGTTTAATACCAGTTATTAATCATAAAATAAATGATGAAATATAACCGCAAATAGACATCAAACATTAAACTATAATGTCCAATCCATTAATTTATTATTTGCGTACATATAGTAAATTCATTCGTTAAGATTTAACATTTTCCATGTACGGTAACTGATAGAACTCTTTCAAAGTGATGCGACCAATTTAGAATGATTTAAATACTTCATGAAGTTGCTTACTTAATGACATTTGCGTGTGTTATTTAAAAAATACTCACAATTCAATAACTAAAATATAATATATTAACTAATTTATGACGATCAATAATGCTCTTGGGAACAGAAGCTACATAATTAATTGAACTAATTTGATTAGCCCGAAATGTATACCATTACCTATCGATAGCTAACTAATATTAATGAGATTGTAGTACGTCGGTTGAACATGCTCTCAAGCACTTTGTTTATTTCAAGTTTCAGTTGTAACATACTTTGAGATAAGTGAGAAATAAAGATGTAAAGATAAGCAGATGCATGTATTTTCAGTATGAAAAATTCGAAAACTTTCGAGTAGAAAACAATAAAACCCGCACGTTTCGTTGGATAAATTGAGCGTGCACGCGTTCACCTAATAATTGAATACTTCTATCCGTATACATATATGTACTGTGACTAATGGAGCAAACCCGTAGTAAAGAGCACGAGCGAGAGGTAGCCTAAGCCAGCGAGGGGGTGACCGAGCACTGCTCGTATTTCGCGGTATTGCACGGATGGCATAAACGTGCGGGGATCCGTTCGCATACAGTGGCGCGTTGCATCAGCGACGTGATATAGTCGCCGGTGCAGCGCGCGTTGCTATTGAGTGTCGGCGAGTGCAATGGCTGTCTGCCCTCTTAACTTACGCGCGTGCATAAAGTATTGCTAAAATGTAAAGGCTCAGCGTAGCGCCGGTGATGCTTTCCATTTTCCGGACCCATCGGCTCGCTTATTTCGAAAAAACTCGTTACCCAACGAGGCGCCCTCGTATACCTGCCCACCGCTCGCTTAGCTCTCTTTTCCACCGGACTATTGTAACTGGGTTATTAATGCGCCGAGGGAAAGTGCCCGGCATTTTAACCCCTGTACACTCCACTTTATAGCTGGCTTTTCCATTTTTTTCCTCGATTGACCTGTAAATTCTTTTAAGCGGGAATCCTCATCTCCTATCGGCGCCGCTTACACCCTGGTAGAAATCTACCAATTTTTCTTCCATTTGTGAAACGATTTTTCTCCCATTTTCTAGCGATATCGGTCAACTCGTCATTAAATGGCTAGAAAATGGGAGAAAAATCGTTTCGCAAATGGGTGAAAAATGGACGATTTCCAGCGGGGCACCCGTGGATTCATTTATAACCGTCGAGTTCTAAAAATGTTTAGCACACCGTAGAGTTTCAATTGTGTACATAGGTGAGGAGCTCTGTTATTATCCCCCTCATAACAGAGCCCTTGCTTTGGGCTAAATCGAGTTTGAAGCGGGGCCGCGGCGCTTATAAATTTGCTAATTATATCAGGCAACTTCCGTTGGTTGCTCGCATGCGTCTGCCAATCTTGGGGGGCGGATATTAGTCAAGTTTCGTCGCTTGCGCTTAAGGCAACTTACAGCTCCCGCTGCCGAAGAGATAAGATTGTTGAAGCCTCCTTTCGGATAGGTAGCCGGTCTCCGAAAATTCCGGACGATCAATTTCGCGCGGCAAATCCACGCACGCGCGCCTCAAAGTGATATGCCTATTAAATCTTGCCTGCGGAGCTGCGGGGAAGAGAGAGAGAGGGAACAGGAAGACGAGCTACCGCTGCTGCGCGGCTCTCTCGCGGGAGACGTATAATGCAGGGCTGCGCGCTCGGGGAGATGCATTAAAGGCTGCACTGTATACACACAGTACGGCTCATGCGCGCAGCCGTTTTGCGAGCCATGTTAAGTGCAGAGCCGTTAAAGAAATGATGAGTTTACCCGAGATTACGAGCCGCAACCTGCGATCCCACTAGTCACACACACACACAGAGCCCAGTCTTTAATCCTTTCGTCTTCGCGATTAACGTTCCCGCCTCTTTTGCTCTTTATCGGCCCGCACTCTTTCTTTATTCACTACCTCCGCCCGCTAATATTATTCTATAACGTGCACGTGCATACAGACCGTTTCATTAATTGTCTAGCTATGCGGCTCCGAGGCACTTCACGCACGGACGCTGCAGGCAAGCAAATTTAACTTGCTACGTGCCAGTTAAATTGATACTTGCTTATATGAGCTGCGAGATCGCCAGAATTTTCCGAGCTTCTTGCCGATCCTGTGCTAAGATTAAGATATTTACTTAACTTATTTATTGAATAATTGAAATTACTCGCTTATGTGAATGTCGGGTATACCGATGTGACTCGTACATTACCAACATCATGATTTTACTGAATATTTATTGAAAATCTACTGAATTCTTCAATAAATAATTGAATTTATGGAAGATCAACAGCTGTCACCGCCTTCTTTTGATAAATGAATCATCTAAAAATTAAAAAAACATTCGACGTATTATTTAGTTTTTGAGTAAATTTTGTATTACTGTCTAATAATCTATTTTACCGACTCATTTTAGATTAACTCATAAACTAAATTGCAGATTAAATGGTTTTGAAAAATACTTTCCAGATGTTATATTCATCGAGAGGAAATGGGGACGGCTGTTGGTTTTGCATTAAATCAGTTGCTCATTAAATAAATAGTCAAAAACAAGATGTCGGCAATGTAGGAACTACATCAGCATCCGACGCCTATACACATATTAATTTTATAGTATATTCTGCAATATCATGTATTACATATTTTTTTTAAATCCGTGTAAAGGTTATGATTGTGTATTGATTGAATAGGATCCACTGGGAGAGAAAATGACATAAACATTGAACATAACAACAAATCTAGCAATATATTAGCACAAGATTTGGCAATACTATTAAAGGAAATCATCGTTTACATAAATTTCAAATTTATAAACAACCGCATGTTATTTATAGGTTATAAATTCATAGTTAAAATAAATAAATTATTCATTTTAAGAGAGGTAAAGGGAAAAGGAATTTTTTTACTAAAAATATAAATACTATTGTTAACTGCACAGTTCGAATTAGGTCTGCTCAGAGTGGAATAAATGTTTAGATGAAATATCATTCATATTATAAATTTCCTAGATAAATATATAAATTATTTGCGGCCCACCGAGCGACTAGCGACGCGAGCTTTCGCACGAGATTTACTGGAAAAAAGCTGTGACAGTTATGGCTTTTACTACGCGATTGTTGCGTATGTCACGCTTTACATATGGGGCAATTAGTTAGGTCGATATACTTACAATTAGAAAAAGGTTGGGCGAACAACCAAAGGACAATGAACAATGTGCGGCGTAAGACAAAAAGCAAATTAATATTATAAAAATACATAGGATAGCATATTCTATAGAATACCAGACGTTTTTTTTTTATTTGCATAAATTATATCGTACCTGAAATACAATTGTGTAGGTTAATTGCATATTATGAGGTTGAATATTACCATAAAATTATTTTATAATTCCCATATTATTTTAACAACTTTGCCGTAAACATGTATATGTATAGACACATCTTTACTATGGGATATTATAACGCTAACGCCATTTATGTCATGCATATAATAAAAATAATATAGGTAGGATTTATTCGAATGAATTATCCAAATTTTTGAGAAACGTTGCGAATCTTTGAGTAAATGAGACTTGCGAAGTATATACGATGAGAAATGAAAAAGAAAAGTAATTAAAAGAGTAAATTCATAAAAATTAAAGTAAAAGAAAGTTATCTTGGGTTTGCCACTGTTGCCAACACGTTAACTTTCAATTTCCGAAGGGAAGCACGTCTCTTCTAGCCAGAGTAGACAGGGTAATACAGCCTGTACTTAGCATCGGATTTAACGAGTAGCTGCCTAACGGCAATAGCAGCCTTCGATCAATTAGCGATGCTAGGCGAGAAGGAGCCTCCATCGGTGGAGGCGGCAGGCGAACGCTCTAGAGAGGAGCGAGAGAGCATTATCCGATTACTAATTTCCCGCGTGCCTATCCCACTCCTGTGCGCCTTCACCTGGCCGAGAGCTGGGGGATGGAGAACGTTGAATGAGCCAAGTGAAAAGAGGCTTTGCCTTCGCGAAATGAAACTGATTGCTCTTAGTGTCATTGCATACACTCGTTTAATTGCGTCTGGGGTGCATCCCTAGTCAGCATTCAGAAGCTGTTTTCTTTTCTTGTCTTTCTTGAAAAAACAAGAAATAGAGAAACTATTTTATAGTACTGTGTGACCTAAATCCGCACTTAAGTCACGGCTAGCTGTGACTTAAGTAGCCCATTATTACACTGTGAAATAATGAATTTACTTATAAGTCACAGGCACGTAATTAACGCCAATTATCTACCAAAACTATTCAAAAATACGATTTTACATATAAGAAATGAACAGGAAAAGAAGTAAAACTTCGTTAATAGTTGACAAACCACAAAGAATAAATAAAAATGATGATAATAAGGCTTGTCTATATTATAGGTTAGTTTCATCTGCTATGGGATAGCAGACCGCGCGCTTTTTAAATATTCAATATTAAACTGTAGGATTTTAGTTTTAAAAGTCTTTCTCTTTAATGATATAACGTATACAAATCTTTCACTTTCATAAACTTCAACTTATTGTTAAAGATACAAATCAAATTGCCAAGAATCTAGTTTTATGATTTTTTTATTTATATATTCAATATTCTAGATTCAATAATAACCATATTCTATATCAGGTATTCTATTATTTAAATAACGTTTTATTAATATTTTTCAGGGCGGGGGGGCTGCGCCCCCCCCCCCTTCTGCCCCACACTTCTCCCACCCCACTTCCAAGTTCCAACTATCATTATAAATAAGCACAAATAAATAAAATAAGAATATGGCGGATTTATGTCACACGAGCTATAAAATAGTATACGATACTCGTGACTTAAGTGGCTCATTATTACACGGCGTTTAGCGCCCTCGCTGCGCTCGGGCGCTAACCTCACGCCGTGCGATAATGGCCCACTTAAGTCACACGTATCGTAATATAGTATTTCGCTTCTCATCACTGTTTATTGCTGGATGGGAAATTGAAGGGCCGGATGCAATAAGGGGGTTAGCGCTCGAAAACCCGTAAAAGTATTGTCCAAGTGACTAAAATTTCAATGTAGCCAAATTAATTTTTAAAAAATATCACCTTGTAGAGAATGAAAAGAAGTATTTTTACCTAGAAGGATTTTTTTTATTCGACTTTCTTTTTAATATAAAAATTAAAAACTGAAAATTTTGTTCATCTATTTTTAATAGCTTTCAAAAACATTAATCGTCCAAACTTGGTCAAATATCATCGAAATATTTTGAAATTTGACAGGGACGTGCAGAATACTCCAGCGTTGCCTATGGGATTGATAAAAGGATGTAAATCGATAATTGTTAATAATTATTTAATTGCAAATATATTGCGATCGGTAATTACGTTTTCTTAACTTTAACGGAAAAAAGTATCGAGGGAAGTTGAAGCTAGGAAAAACTTCCAGCGAGACATTTGTTCCTTAATAGTCTAATAAGTTTCTGCCAAAGTTTCAAATTGATTTAATAATAAATGACTTAAATAGAGCGTTATTAATAAAGACGCGCGCTAGCAACGTCGGCGGCACAGCGTGAGCTAAGCCTGTTTTTACATGTTTTTGCACTGATGTATCACGTTTATAAAAATTAACGAATTATTATGTAACGATATTATGTTTTATATAACGTAAAAACACAGTTTATAAGTCAACGTACTGTACATATAATTACATTTTGTTAGTATGTTAATAAATAAATTTGTACTTTAAAATTTAATATGTTCATTAATACTATCATAAGGATACCCACACACACACACATACACACACACATACACACACACACACATACACACACATACACACACACACAATAACGTAATAATCCTTTAATTTTTATAAACGTGATACGCCACTGCGAAAACGTGTGCGACGCAGTCTGAGCTCACGCCGCGCCGCGCCGCCGATGTTGCTAGCGCGCGTCTTTATTAATAACGCTCTATTTAAGTCATTTATTATTAAATCAATTTGAAACTTTGACAGAAACTTATTAGACTATTAAGGAACAAATGTCTCGCTGGAAGTTTTTCCTAGCTTCAACTTCCCTCGATACTTTTTTCCGTTAAGGCCATGTGAAACCGTGAATTTCAATATTTTTTAAATCAACATTTAAAAGTTTATTTGGAAAAAGACGAACGTCAAGCGCTCCGTACACGTAAACACTATATTCAGATTTTTTTTTGGGTGATTCTATTGGTATTTTCATGAGATATCCATGTTTCAAAAGTAGCTTAATTGCAGATTCCTACTTACCGACAGTACGGTTTTTATTTAATTAAATAAATTCTCATCATTTTTTTGGAAAAACACGAACGTCAGGCGCTCCGTATATGTTAATACTATACTCAGATTTTTTTTTGGACGATTCTATTGGTATTTTCATGAGATATCCATGTTTGGAAATTATGTCGGTATTTCACATCACCTTAAAGTTAAGAAAACGTAATTACCGATCGCAATATATTTGCAATTAAATAATTATTAACAATTATCGATTTACATCCTTTTATCAGTCCCATAGGCAACGCTGGAGTATTCTGCACGTCCCTGTCAAATTTCAAAATATTTCGATGATATTTGACCAAGTTTGGACGATTAATGTTTTTGAAAGCTATTAAAAATAGATGAACAAAATTTTCAGTTTTTAATTTTTATATTAAAAAGAAAGTCGAATAAAAAAAATTCCTTCTAGGTAAAAATACTTCATTTCATTCCCTACAAGGTGATATTTTTTAAAAATTAATTTAGCTACATTGAAATTTTAGTCACTTGGACAATACTTTTACGGGTTTTCGAGCGCTAACCCCCTTATTGCATCCGGTCTTTCAATTGCTCTTTATCAAACTGACGAAATAATAAATTAGATAAATTATTGTAAATACAAAATTGAATACAGCATGTAGGGTATAAGTGTGCCAGTTACTGTGCCCGCTTCAGTTACTGTGCCCTTAAATCATTTTCATTTATAGTAGAGTATAATCATATTTAATCATAAATATCTAAATTTTTACATACAGTTCAATTCATGCTTTTTATTATTAAACCCACAATATGACTTAATTATTCTTATAATATATTTAAAACAATTTATTAAATTTCTCATCGCGATTTCTATGATTTTCTTATCGAAATGCTTAAGAATATGCCTATACAAAAGTGATTGAAAAACTATAAAAATAACATTTTTCATAATAAAAAAATACACTTAATGTTTATAAAACCCATCTAGTTGACAAAAGAACAATAAAAAAGTAGTTTTGATTAATATTATTGTTTAATTTAATATAATCCAGTAACTAAAACAAATTTTCAGCATGTTTCTATTACTGTGCACAGTAACTGGCCAAGTTTTCGTGAATGTATTTAGTTACTGTGCCCCCTCGCGGTAGGCTACGCTAACCTTACTTTCTCATGCTTCGTCGCCTGTGCAAGTCAACTTCGACGTTCATTGCTTACCCACAAAGCAAATAACACAGTTTTTAATATATTTAAAAATAATATATTTTATTCCCATCTTTATTTTATTTTCTTCTATAATAAGTAAGTAAATCATAGCCTTGCTGGAAATCATCCATTTCTCTCCCATTTTATGAAAGCCAAGTTGAGTGAAAACACTAGAAAAAGTTCGAAAAATCGTTTCACCAATGGGAAAGAAATGGATGATTTCCAGCAGGGAGTCTACTAAATATAATAAAAAAAAAAACAAATTTCATGTTTAAATATATTTTATATAGTTTATGCAGATGCAGGTGAGTGAGAAAAAAAGACACAAGATTAAATACAGTGTCCAGAATCTAAGGCACAGTAATTAAAACACTGTACACTAAGTGACACACAGTAATTAAAACAATGTACACTAACTGACACACAGTAATTAAAACAATGTACACTAACTGAGACACAGTAATTAAAACAATGTACACTAACTGACACACAGTAATTAAAACAATGTACACTAACTGACACACAGTAACTAAATTAATGATACAGTAACTGATGCAAAGGCTTATGCTGTTATTCTATTAATTATTTAATATTCCTTACATAATATTGTATTAAAAAGGTGTTTATTCTGCTCACAGAATATATAATTATTATATAAAGGTCTTAAGATGATTAAAAATTGAAAAAAAAATAGTAATTGATTAAATACTATGGACATCGCCTTAAGGGGCACAGTAACTGGCACGCTCACCCTATAGAAAAACAGTAGTTTTGTATCACAAGGAAGCGTCGATGAAAACGTGTATATATAGAAATCCAAATAAGACTGAACGCAGTTCCCTTTTCTAGCGAAACCGTTAAAATTCACGTCGTCGCATGCGACGAGAAAAATCGCGTGTAAGACGAATTTTAGCGAACTCGTGCGAATCGTTGAATAAACCATCTCCCTCATAAATAGCGAGTGAGGAGAGAGAGAGAGAGAGACTCTCATGGCACCGTGCGTTTAACGAACCGCGCTCGCGCTTCAGCGATTTCACCATCGTGAAAATGTCGAAAATCGAGTTTCCCCGACTTCGTCTTATTCACATTCACGCGTTTCTCTTTTCTGCCATAACTATTTTCCTCAAATTTGACGCACGATCCTCCATGTATAATTGCACCTCCTTCCACAGATTTTAATTCACACATGGGTCATCTAATGCAAACGCTCTGTTACCGACAACCATACGAAGCTTTCTTCGCGTGAAATGCGAATAGAAGTACACACGGCAGCCGAGAGAAAAAGTGGCATAGCAACGATTTGCTATATAGGTAAGAGACAAAAGCAGCGCGCGCAAGAGGGACAAGGAGAATAAAGTAACGCGAGCGGAGTAGAGACCGAAAAAGGCACTGGCGAGAGGGAGAGCGACGAAAGAAAGAGGGACGAGACAATGCTGGGAATGCCACGTCGGATAAACGTGACGGAAAGGAGGAGCCGCCACCGCCGCCTGCGGAGGACGGAAGTGGAACATAGAAATTCATGGAGGCAAGAGGTGGAAAAATGCCGGCCTTGCTCAAGAAGATTACGGAGGAGCGCAGCGCGCGCGGCGGCAGCCAGTGAAAGAGAGAAGGAACTAGTCGATCGACCCTCTCGACGACGACGACCTCCGAATATATTCGCGCCTTTATACAGACCCGTTTTATTCGCCACTCTGCCAAAGCAAACGCAGTCGGCCGGACTCGCGGCGTTTAATGCCGTTTATTTTCGAGCATAAACAACATTTATCGCCGCGGAACCTTTAACAACGGCAAGCGCGGTTACTGCTGCCGCTGGCGTAAAACAGCAGAGCGCGTGATAAGGCTCGCGAGCTCTGCGGCCGGAATTTATGCGCTCGCGATAGGACAGCGACTAAACAGACAGCGAGAGGAAAAAAGGCTCTTTTCTCCGGCGCACCTCGGGGCGTTTGGCCGAATATCAATTTGGCGGATTCGCGATTGTTTCTAGCGCTGCGATCGGATTTCCCGAGATTTTCCAGCGCCGCTCCGAAATTCGAGGTCAAACGACATTTCGCCACGCTGAATATATCGCGGCGGCCGCGCGCTCGCTCTTCGATATCGAAATGCGATATTCATGCGGCCTGGCGGTGGCGGCAAGCGCAAGTGCGTTCCCCTCCCGCCCCCACCAACATTGCACTATATAGGAACGAGCGAAAAGCGGACAGATTGCGGTATCAAAGGCCCGAGCAGTGCGTGCTCCGCCTAGCGGTTATTTCAAAAAGCTCGCCGCAGCTGTTATTTCTCGATTTCGGCCTGCCGCGAATGAACGCAATTATCTGCTCGAACGCGAGGCTGGCCGCGGCGGCGGGAAAATAAAAGAAGGGGAAAAAAAGAGAGAGGAATTTCACCGCGCTTTCGTACACTGCGCGACCTGATTCAATGCTGCCGGCTTCTAATTGAGGGGATGCCCCCCCCCCCCATCGAATGAGCTGTAAAATAAAAAATAAATAGAATATTGGATCGTTCCGAGTTTAAAAGGTAATTCGACACCGCTGGGAAATAAAGTAGCCAGGGCGATGTATTGCCCCGCTTTTATGCCGATAAAACGTAATAACCATTCTCGCCCGCTCCCGCGGCTAATCGCACGGGAGAGCTCGCTTATATTTTTTTGCGATTCGCTGGATTTTTTCGCCGCTCAAAGAACGATATTGCAAAACTATTTACGGCGTAAGTAATATATACATATACATGAGGCTTGGCACATTCCGCAGCAGCGTCGTCATCATCATCATCGTCGTCATCTGGGCTGCAGAAAGAGAGCCGAGGGAGCGTGCGTGTCGTTAACGAAATTAACATTCCGTGAGCGCATCTGCATATCTCTCCCATTTAGGCGGCAGCGAGGCCGTTTTAGAAGACTCTCCGCTGCGCGAAATATCCCCACTCCGCCTCATTTCTGTAGATTTCAAAGGACATCCTCTCCGCTCCCTCGGCGAAGCCTTTTGCACCTACTCTCCCGCGCGCCCCAGAATGTCGCTCGAGCGCGCGCGCTCACATATGTGCGCCTGCGGATATTAAAAGCGACGCAGAGGACGCCCTGGGAACGAATTGAAAAGTGCCTTTTCATACCGCACACACCCTCGACATGTCTCAAACTTTATGCTGTGCGTAATATATGCCGTCTGTATTTTAGAAAACTCCATTTCTCAACTCGTGCAGCTACATGTACGACTATTGTTCCTTAATTGCAATCTAATAAGCCAAAAGCTATTTCTATATAAAATAAACTTGAAAAACTATCATTCTTGTATCTCAAATCTGTTGTAGGACATTTAATATATAATAATTTCTCAATTAAAAGTACGTTAGTCATATGCACACATAATGGGTAAGGATTTTTAGACTGACTGAACACAAGTTTTATTATTTTCTGACCGCACATATATATATTCGTAGTACCAATGCTGTGCAACAGTGAGTTAGAGTTTAAAGTATATAAATGAACCGAGTTGACAAGCAATGCACCGTTGAATAAAAAAGTACGAGAAAAGGATTTGTTTACTGTTAACATGGCATTGTAACTGTTAACATGCGTATGCTTAAATATGACTGTTCCGCACAAAACGGAATTCGCGGCGGGTGATTGGAAAATATAAAAATAAGCACAAAATGCATCTAAAGTTTCGTTTATTCTCATGCTTGGTTAGTACCTTATTCAAAGGTTATATGCAACGACTGACTCACAAACGACAAAATCAACAACTTAGTTTCCTTTTAGCAACGGTCTTTTCTTGTTTTTCGAACTAATCGCAACCTTAGTAAATATATGTGTATAATCAATAATGATGAAATTACATAAACGCTTTTTTCTACTTTTTGAGTATTTATAATTAATATGTATCCGTAACAATGACCAAATATAGGCATTGTAATAGTTATAATGCCATGTTAACAGTTAAGTTACCATGTTCTCATAAACAATTTTACACCACTCTAACCTCAAAATCATAACTTTAATATGATTATTCGGCTCTCGTGGTGTAAAATACGGTACGACATTGGTGCGTAAGGTGATTTTTACCGCATTCGACTTTTCGCACGAGCGAAGCGAGTGCGAAAAGTGTCTCCTGCGGCAAATAATCACCTTCCACACCCGTATCGTAATGTACTAATGTTACCGAAGAACATTGCTATTGTAATAGTTACAATATGCTTATTATAGTAGTTTTTTAATCTAATGGCCAATTTTTACCAGGATGATGTTGTTTTATCACAAAAACGTTTGAAATAAAAACATCATTTATTTTTTTACTCCAACATTTCGGACATTTTATTGTTTATCCTGATGAGGGATATAAACAATAAAAATGTCCGAAACGTTTGAGTAAAAAACTAAATGGAGTTTTTATTTCAAATCTTTTTGTTAAATAACAGCATCATCCTGGTAGAAAATGAAAATTGGCTATTAGATTCAAAAACTACAATTTACAAGAACTTCTATCATCAGCTACTTTCAAATCTGAATATGTTATTGATTAATATAGATATTGTAACTATTACAATATCATATTTTATCCTTAAACATGTCAAATAGTTGTATTTCAAATAGATAAATATGTTAACAGTAATAATATTCTTCTCTCAGTGTAGATAGAAATTTCGTTTATTCACGTAATTAAAAAAAAAATCGTTTATTAGAATGAGCATGTGCATTGGATGGCTTACCAAAATATAAATAAATAACATTAACTAAAAAATCATTTATTGTACTCCTTTTATGAATAATTCAGCAAAACTTTTATTTCTCCATCTGATTCTATCTCTCTCACTCCTTGTCATAACAGCAAATATTCTACTAGCCATTTCAAGAGGAATAAATCACAATTGTTATAAGTATAGTTAAACTAAAAGTATAGAGACGCAGATACAGATACACGAGGAACGTTTATCGGATCATTTACGGAGCTTTCAATTGTTATCAATGATGCGCGGTTATTTATTCTTCCGACTATCGGCTAAATTGTTGGCAATTATTGGTCGGCCTTCAACGGCTAATGCACAATCGCCATTGAATTTCTGACAATACATTATATTACAATATCTCTTCGACCTATTTACAATTCAATCAATGACGCAGCAAACCATTGATTTACAAATTCGACACGGCAATTGTTTTGAACAATAGTCAGTTTTTATACACAACCTCCGCCTGCAGAAGAATAATAATCTGCACAAAATCCAAACCCTTCGTCGCGCTGCTTACCCCAAATGGCGATTTTTCGGAATGAGCCACACAAACGCGTAAGAAAATTAAAGTGCAATCTTCGGTAGATTCCCCGTCTCCCTACAGACCAGCGCGCGGCGGCGTCGCTTCTTATCTCGACGAGGGAGGCTCTTCCATGTCTGTGAGCTGCTGTTGTATACATATATATAATACGTATGTAGCCCGCGGCGGCCTCGCGTAATGTCGCTTTTTCTCGCGCGCATTATCGCTCCGTCCGTGAAAATCGAGCCAGCGCTTTTCTCTCCTCCTTCTTTCTACTTGTGCAGACGCACACATAGACGCGCGCGACTTCTGACTTTTCTCATACGGATGACGCGGAGATATGCGCAGCATTCGAGGATTCAAAACTTTGGCCGCTTTGACGTTTACGGTCCGCTCGACAGCCAACTTTCTGCATTTCGTTTAGGAGATATGTTTTTCTCCGGGGCCTCGTTCAATGTTAATCTTCGCCCGAAGGCTTTTTCCCATACCGGAGAAACGTCGAAAAGTCGAGGGTGGGGAAAGCGTACAGAGTGATGATTCGCGAATGTAAGACGCACACACGTACACGGAGATAGATGCAGCCGCAGGTCGAAAAAGACAGCGTGCGGTTGGTGCAGTGGGGAGGAGGAGGAGCGAGAGGACCGCGCTCTCAGATTGAGGACGGAATTCCTAATGGCAGACGCATTATTATTCATCTAGGCGCGCGAGGCTCAGCCCTCTCCCTCTCTCTTCCTCCCTCTTGCAGTCTTGCCGCAAGTGGGAGCCGTTTCCCGCTATTAAACTTCCCATGGATATTGTCCTCTTCTTCTCTCACTTAGACGCGGTGGAAGTGAGAGAGGGGGAGGGAGAGAGAGAGAGAGAGAGAGAGAGAAAGCTAAGAGCCGGCAACCGCATTCCGTCTAAGAATATTATATTAGCTCGTACATTATCTCGCTCTTACGCCCGTTTTCCAACTGCGAGATAGCTGCTCTCTCCCTTTCCTCCTCCTTACCCCTCCTTCTTGTGCCTGCACTACCGCTGGCAGTGCTGTGTGTGTGTGTGTGTCTGTGCTAGCACGAGGAGAAGGGAAAAGGCGGGGCGTTACCCTACATTAGGTACACTTCTTCCTTCGGTCATTCGGACGTGTAGGAGATTTGTAACTTCCCGGGAGCCCTTGCGCTCCGAGTCCTTGGGAATTCAGCGCTTCTCTCTAGCCCCCTCGAGCTCCTTTCTACACCTATCTCGTTCTTTACCTCCATTTTCCTTTTAAACAAACCTCTTCTACCTGCGTCTTTTACTTTACGCGCATCCTGTTTTTTTTTTTTTTTTTTTTTATTTCTTCCACTGTCTGATTCTACGAAGATGCACGCTTATTTTATACTCTTTTTACTTGCGTATTTTTACTTTTGCGCCAGGTATTCTTTCCTTTTAACTATAATCGATATATACCAGTACATCACAATAAACATTGATCTAATTTATACCTCTGATATTTCACCGTTATATTTATGTATACAAAGTATACACAATATGTTTAACGGGATATAATTTCTTTAGTTAAATATCAAAATAAAACAAACATTATAGTGGGTTATTTGGTTTTGCTGTTTGTCCATCGATTCATGAACTTTGTTATATCTGATGGTCATTTGCCGAGAGAATTTAAACAAACAAAAAAATACATCTCGGCTATTTAACTAGCAATTTTTTATCGTTTCGATCCGTTACAGCTGCATATTTACCAAACCATTCGATTTGAAAATATTAAATAAACGAGAGACAAGTATTGGCGCCCTATTGAAGGATGTTATGGCTACGCAATTCCCGCTTAATTAAAGTTAGTTTTTAAAGTAGTAACTTCGATAAATAATTATTCAGAACAGTTAATGATTATTGCACCCAATATACGTCTATGCGGAAATGCAGTTAGAATATTATGAGCTTTAAAAACAAAAATAATTTTAAAATTCGTTAACTATTCTGAAGAATAATTATTTATTGAAGGTATAACGTTGATTGATTATATATATATAGCTAATTAGCTACTGTTTTTTGTTTTTTTTATCTAATCTATCAGTCAAGTTACATCGTTAATGATTATTAGAAATGAATTATACTGGTAGAATGCGAGCTTGGATTAAGTACAAAGAACTAATTGAGCCTGAAAATGAACGAGGTATATGTGTAGGTATAATTTAATTGAGGATCGCTAGCATTTTTAAATTACGTCAAGCTAAAATATCTTTATTGTTTATAAAGCTAGGTTATAAATTATTGACACATTTAAAATTTTTTGTCATCTTATTAAGGCATTGTATCAGAATATATTTTAAACAACTACTACTCAAATTTCAATTGAAAAACTGACATTCTTCTTTTCATAACGTGAGCTTTGCGCGTTTGGGTATATACAATTCTCTCTAAAATTTTAATATTTCCAGTGCTACAATCCTACAGAAGTAGATTATGACGAAGATTCAGAAAGTGAGAATGATAGTGACGAAGAGAATTGGGAATCAGCGGTAAAGTACGAAGGGCCTGGTTGTCATGAAGAAATTTGGGAAGGACCGGGATCGGAAGACAGGTGCCTCATCTGTCTACGAAGAAATAATCAACTACCTCCTCCAGTGCAGATAAACGAAATCGCTGACTGATGTATTTCTATTAAATAGTTCCCTCCTAAAAATTCAATACTATTCATAAATGCACTTTTTTGGAAAATCGAATGACGCTTGAAGCGCGCGTTGCTTGGACTCTCCCTGCAGGGAGAAAAGAAAAGCCCTCTTAAGCCATTTGAGTCTATTAGAAAAGTCATTGGCGAGAACCGTCGAGGAATGAGCTCGGTGATAGGGCGCACACAAATACACCTTTGAGCCGACGCACACCCACACACACAGCTCTCTTGCAGCCGACAGCAGAAGGAGAGCCAGCCGATCGATCTGCCGTCCTCATCTTAAATCACGGCGACGAGCTAGCCGCCCTCGAGGAGAAAAAGAGAGAGAGAGAGAGAGAGGAAATCGGCTCGTAGGGGAGCTTTCCATATAGGTGCCAAATCCGCACGTATACGTGTCTGCCCGCGCCGCCCACGCGCGTGATATAGGTATAACCCTAAGCCACCGACTCCTTCCCCGGAACTCGTCACATTAATGCGACGTTCGAGGGGTTTCTCTTCTTGCCGTCTCCTCTGCTTTTTGCGCCCGCGTATAGCTGCGCGACGGATCGACGACAAGAAGCCCGGCAAAACCCGCGCCCCGACGCCTCCGCAAAAAGGACCAGTGCGCAGGGATATATATATGTGCCCAGGCTCCAGATTGTAGTTACGTGTAGAACACTACCTCGCCGGATGAGGCTGCGTATGCGGAGGATCGAGATGGATAGGGCGAGAGGTAATTGCTCGGGAGGACCGAGTTGCCGCATTTTTTGCCACTTTCCTCGGCTGTCTTCAGAAAATGGGACAGACGCGGCAGAGTTTTTTTCGTTCTTCGGCATTCTTTTCACGCTCGAATTAATTTAACAGTTGTAGTGTAGAGTCACGTATCTATGTGACATTCAATGCTGATGTCTCACATTATCTTCTTTTTAACCTCTAAGCGGCTATCTATATATAGGCATTCTTATAGGCTTACACATTTTTTTTTAAACAGTTAAATTATTCGAAAACTTGAAAAATAAACGAAAGATTCTAGGAAAAGCTGCTTAAACATAACAACGTGATAAAAAATGATGTGTGGAACATTTGTTACAACTTGATTTGGTAGCGCTCTGAAATCTCCTTAAGTGCGGAATTATCTGGTACATGGCACATGACTGCGATTATATTTTATTATACATTATACATTTAAATAGTAATGCAATGAATATATTTTAAGTATAATAAGGAAAAATCCAAAAGTAAATATTAATTAATTAATTATGAAAAAAAGAAGATCGTTTTATATATAAATGTTAATAATGACGTAACAATCGCCCTACTGCAGAGTAGGGGAAGGTGGGGCGATATGGGTTTTGGTGATATTTAAAAAATAAGAAACTATTTTTAGCTGCAAATTTTTTAGGTCATGGCTGAAGTTGAAACAAATGTATTGGAAGTGGTAGAAACTGAAAGAGTCGAGTATAAATAATTTAAAAAAATAAAGTACCCATATAGCCCTACTTAAAATTTTTTTGCAATATGGCCGACTGACTCCATTTGATTTACACGGGAAACCCACAACGTCCCACCTCGAAACTGCATGGGGTGATACGGGTTTTCAAGTCGTCGCTTCAGATTAATACATTTCAATATTATAATAATATTAATATAAATAATGAAGTGTACTTATTTGTAGATGGAGAATCGCTGAAACCTTTAAACGTGTTACAGTTTTCACAGTTTTCTTCAGAGTTCGATTAATATTTTTAATAGCGAAAATGCCCATATCGCCCCACCTTCCCCTAGTGAGAGGTTAACTATCTATGGGCCCTTATTGAGACGTCTTGACATTCGCCTCAGACACCGTACAATATTTTAAATGGTGAAGAAGTAGCTTCTTAATTGTAACTGCTCGCAGTGAGGAGGCGTTGTTGGTGCGTAATAATCTTTTGACAGATCTAAGAAAACTTTGCCTGGCTTTATACTGTCTCAAGATACATCGGACGTTATATAAATAGGTTTTGCTTGTATTTTAAATGTTCTAATCCATAAATCAACCATGGAAATGGTGCCTTTTTGTGAAAAAAATATGTTAGATTTAATCGATTTTTTCTTGAGCTTTCAGAGGATAAAAAGTAAAATTCAAGATATTTCTTTTTTTCTCGAAAATGATCATTATTAGGTTACTCAGAAACCTAACCGGATTTTTTTTTAGATAACCATTCTATGGTAGATTCTGATTTGACATTTAAAAAAGAAAATTTACGTATATAATTTAAGGAGGATCTGAGAAAATGTATCCATCGTAGTTGAAAAAAAATCTGATAAGTGGCTCATTAACCAACGCATAATAAGACACGCTCGGACATTGCAATGTTGTCTTGCGAGAATAAATCGCTGGAGCATAAAATCGAAGCTTTCGACGGCTTGAAGAGGAACTCCGAAACAATGAGGGAAACGAAGCAGGAATTTAACCAACGCTATTTGTTACTCGGAGGGCGAGGAAGCGTTACACTTTTGTCTCGCGACTTCGTCGAAGAAATTTCCTTTCAGCACCGGGGCGTTCAAGCCAATGCTGGAAAGTCGCCGAATCACGCCAACTCCTTTTCTGCACTTTTGAGCTTTCTTCTCCCACTCTTCATCGCCTTCCTTCTTCGCCTTCTGTTGTTGCTTTTTACCGGGCTGGGGGGGGGGGGCTGTCACTTTCAGTCCTCGCTCGCGGAGCTATTCACAATATTTTCCTAGTCCACCCCCCATCTCTCCGCGTGGCGCGATCGAAAAATAAAGTTATTACCGCCTTAGAAAGCCGACGATCATTCCGATCTTTTTCTACCTAGTTCTCGAAACAACGACGAAGCTGGATTCTGACGCTAATGCAAAGGAATTATAGAGCGGTTAGCAGCGCGCGGGGACGGTGCACGCGCAGCGCAGCAGCAGAAAAGTCCGAGACGGGGGAGGCTGTCACGGACGGTGTATATATATGTGTACGAGTAGCGCACCGTCAGCCGCACTGCGCGTGGAATATATCCGCGGGGGTAATTTCGCGCGAGGCGGGCGTCCGGCCAAGATAAACAAGATAATTAAAAGATAATGAACGGATAGGGAGCCCGGGGTGTACGTGACCATGCGCCTCGGCGCTGGATAATCTCGATTCCGGATCTTCCGGCACGGGCGTGCAGAACTGCAGCAACGTCACGACGACGACGACCTACTACTTCGGGATATTCGAAGAAATGTCGAGGCTTATACTCTCTCCTAAGGCCCACTTTTGACGCTCAATGACAAACGCTGCTGTTATTTCTTTTTACATTATTATAAAATACTCGCCTTTTTCAATATCAACTTTTTTCCTATACATTTTTTACATTCTCCAGCGTGAAGTTTTAATCTATTAAAAAAAATTGTCAAGTGCAGGTGCGATGAATCAAATCTAACAGAGCGGAAGTTTAAAAAGTAATTTATTCGATCCGCAATTTTAAATTCAAAAGACTCCCCGGATGAAAATCAATTTTCATGCAAATGGTATATGGACATGATCGTATATTTGTAAACAAATTCATAAGTCAAAGAGGCAAGCAATTTCAAAATTTGAAAAAAAAATTAATAAATTCAACATGTTATTTATTTTTCTTTTCTTTTTTTTCCTTGACTTTATAATTTTGCAATGACAAACATTTGCATATGCTCGAATTACAAATTATCGGCCAGCAAAATGTTTGGTTCTTCATATAATTTAACATCACAAAACCCAATGGCCATCTTAGTTTTCCCATAAAACATACAGCTGTTTTTGTTCACGCTGCTATAGCCTATTCCGATCAGAATGGAAAACAAGCATCAATGATCGGATTTTACAGCCTCCCCGCGTGTTTTTTTTCACACAGAAGGCTGCAGTGGTGGGCGTTAATGTCCGTTCACGCGGGCAAGGACAACTAAAAGCGCACGAGCAAGGGAGAGAGTAGGTCGAGCCTACAGGCGTATATCAACAGCCGCGAGGCATTTGGCGCGGGTGCAAAGCCGCTGAAAAAGCTTTATTCTTCGATGCTCCGAGATGATATTGGTCCAACCCCCTCCCCTCTCTCTCTCTCTCTCTCTCATCCTGTGGTTCGCTCGCTAGCTCGGTCTTCCTCTCTTGCTATCATTCGGAGAATAACGCGTTATTCCGCGGGTTTTTTGAGTATTGAAATTCGCCAGCGACCGATAGGCGAGAGCGAGCGAGACAAATAGAGAATGAGAGTGAGGATCAAAAGTAGGCCGTGCTAGTTCGCTGGTTTCGTTTTTGTTCTTCCTATCTTTATCTTTCTCTCGATTATCCTTTTTTTTCTACTGCCTCGTATATATTGGGTGCATGTGTGCGCGTTGGTTTGTACCAATCTATATACGTATACACATATACATTGAAAATGGTCTCATTGGAATTCGCGTCGCGTCGCTTCATCTATCGACAATACATCTCTCTTTCCGCTTTTTTACAAATATATTTCTGTAGGCTGCCAAACGTACATGCAGCCGTGTATTTAAAAGCACTAACAGATTTCGATCATTAGGGGGAAAATAGCGATTACGTCTATTCTGCGGCAAGCAGTCGGTAATCATTAGCCAAAAATCCCAGATTGATTAATCGATTTCAAGAAAATTGCAGGATTCAATGATTAATCGCTGCAATAACTGGTAGTTGATAAGAACTGTTTATGATTGCGTTCAATTTGAAATTGATTGTTGTTAATCGAAAGGAAATTAGATTTGTTCAAGTAGAAATAATAGAAAGCTGTAATCAAAATCCTATTTATAAAACTTTTTTAGGGATGTCAAGGATAGACGACTACAATATCTACTTTAGTAACTTAACAAGAATATATTCTCGAAATACAATTACAATGTTGAAACTACACTGAGCAACAATTCATTGTCTTATACCAATTAAAACAGAGACAAAGTGATCTGAAAAGAATTAAGTACAATTAATTAAAGTAATGCTTCAGCAAGCTGAGAAAACAGTTAGTATTCCAAAGACTTTGTTTGGTGGCAGAACTATTTTTTGACGTGGCACAAAGTGCCAGAAGGCAATTAGCAAAGTTTTAAATAAAATAAAATAAAATTCCATCCGGTTAACACTTCTGAAGTGATAATATTCATGATGCGAATCCGCACGACAATGAAAGGGACATTTGGCGAAAATGCATAAGCGTCGATTAGACGCACTCGTGGAGATCAGCGCCGCGATTCTGTTATCATCCCATACCGGTAAACAAGCTGGTGAAGCAAAGCGGTGCAAAGCCATGAGAAAGAGCTAGCGAAATGCTAGCGGGATTCGGGCTTTGTTGCCCGCGAAAATGGACTTTAGTATGCGAGCCTGAAAAGCTCCGTTCCTTCCGTGTTTCCTATAAAAGTTTATTACCAATTGTCTACATTCTACGCGCATAGGGACATTAGTGTTCGAAAATATGACTTTTGTACTAACTAAGAAAGCCCACGATCTCCAGATCATGAATTTAACTCAACCTTTGGGATGTTTTTGGATGCTAAATAATGGAGAAACATACAGTTGCCTGCTGTAACGCTTTGAGAATAAGTTGAGTGGATATTTTTAGTGCTAGTTTTGAAAAACTCGTTATACTTATATCTAATCTGTCACTCCTAAATTAAATATAACTTATTTACGATTCATCAAGTCAAACGCCTTCTTAGAATCTAAGTATGCGATGCACTAGTAATAAAATCAGTGTATAAAAAAAGTTTGGTATCATAAACCTATCTTATTAAAATCATGATGTTCAGTAATCATACTTGAGTGTAAAAGTGTATCCAAGTAATCAGCCGGCAGAGCAATTCGTAACATTACTAACAATAATATAAAAATAATTTTGTCCACTTTTATTTCGTGTTATACGATTTTGAAGTTTCATTGAAATGAAGATGCAACTGAATTGCGTTCTTATCACTTCTGAATAAAGTCCGTTTGAGTTAAGCTTCTTCAAAGGAGTTCTAGAGTATCATTCTTGGCCATAAAAAGATAGCAGAAAGTACTAATTTCTTCCAATATTTTGCAATGTAATATTTACTGTTGTATTAAATTTTGTTGAAGTTTTAACAGTTTGAACTCATAATTTTTTTAAATCGACAAAAAATCTACCAAGAAGAGTAGCAAAGGTTGCAGTAATATTGATAGCATAAAAAAAATAAAGGAGCAAAAATTTAATTATAAAATTTTGAAATGGCTTTAAAACGAAGTTATTTCGATTCTAAAATACAGCTTTTATTATTTGAAGTCTTTGTTTTCTTTTTTTTTTTTTTTTTTTTTTTTTAACGAAGTTACCGCTGCCTAACAAGCAATCAGCGTCGAATCCTTTTTGGTTTGTGTCTCGCGTCGCTTCGTGAAAAAATTCTCTCGCTCCATTTCACTCTCATTTGAATTTTATACTTGGCGCGTTAATAAATGTATCGAGTCGAGGCCAACACAGCGTCGACATTGTCGTCTGCGGGTATTTTCTCTTCCTTTTCCTCTTTTTACTCTGCCTTTTCCCTCTCGTTCGTCCGGCCATTTGCAAATAAATAAGCCTCTTAGTCTTGACGACGTATACGAATATCCCGGAGTTCGAGAGATAGACATCTCGGCCTCTCTCTCTTTCTTGCTCTCGATCTTGCTCGATCACTCGGCCAGAAATCGAATCGAGTTGTTCCGTCGGAGTTATACTGCCGCCGCCACCGATCCTCCTTCCTTTCGTTCCTTCTCGACGTTTCATTCCTTTTCTTGGCTCTCGCGTTTCATTGTTGCGCTTTATGACCCATGCGAGATGCCCCTGTGTGACTGTATATATGGCCGTAACTAAGACTGCGAGCTGCCTTTTTATCTGATGGAGATTGCAAGAGCGGCTTAAATCGGGAGATGATATTATTTACATTTTCTCGGAAGGATTGCTGTGAACTTTGAGGTTGCCCACTACAGCTTTATTTAACTCTCAGCTTATGTATTCCTTCTTGCGGAATGCTTTTTCTAAGCTGACTGATAAATTTGAGATATAGCAATGCTAATATGAAATTTATTATTTGCAAAAATTACATATTATACTAAAAATTTACATGATGTCCATTTAGTCAATTATTATGTATGTAACCTATTTTTATTGATTTATTTATACGTCATTAAAGTTGGTTCTAAATCGCATATAGTCAGATATAGAACTAACATTCATTTGTCAACAACTCATCACTTTATTTCGATCTCATCAGAAAAATAACAGCAACCGGAAGTTATAACTGAAAAATGCGCGCAGACCATAGCTATATCAACATTCATTAGAAGACACTGGCAGCAGTAATAGCGCACGCTAGAGAAGAAAAAGAATGACAGTGAGCTTAAGCGCTGCTACAAAAAAGAGCCACAACAAAATTAATTAAAATTCTCCAGTAATAACTAGATTACTCTCGTACTTGGTATGAATTCCCTTCTTTTTCTTGTCCCTCCGATGTTTTTCTCTTTTCTGCGTGTTCTATCTTACCAAAGGAATGATAAAAAATGAACGATGCACTTTAGTACGAATAATCCAACGTGTAATATATTTATCCGATGAGCATTCGGATTTTCGAAAGGAGTTGGGCGAAGTACTTTAATTATCGAGAGCCAAGCAATTGCGGTGGGGTATACGTGCGCGCGCATTCGGGGCAAGATGCAAGTTTCTGGGGGCTCGGTCAGTGGCCGAGTAGAAAAGATCTCAGTGTGGTCAGCCCATGCCGGACAGCTGCACGTTGGACTGTAACAAACCGCAAATCTTTCCGTCCCTGCGCGAAAGGCCAACGCTAGACGACTATATACTCGTGCCATTTGCGGTAAAGCCAGTCGCCGGGTATTTGCGCGCGCGCGACTTTGTTATCTTGATTTCGCCTTCAACGGTTTCGTGCAAAATCAACGCACTTACAGTATCAAGATTTTCAAAAACATGTTTGAATATTTCCTCTGACTTTACAAGTTTATTTTTATAATTTGATGAACTTTTTATAACTCTTTTATTTTTGCCAGGAATAAATGTCGATTAGTTACTTTTCACTGTTTTCATAGAAAGATGTATCGATTTAAAAATCTAATTTCAGTTTCAGAAAGTAATGTTCAAACCCCTAATAATGCAAACTCTTGTTGTGTACTCTTCAATTCCCGAGAGAGTTGCTGCTGGCAACTTCAATCCAAACTTTCAGATGTCTATATATAATTCTCTCAAGATACATAAAATATCTTCTTTTATAAATAAGCTAATATATATTTTATTATACTTATATAATCATTTATAGAAATTTGCAAATACAAAAGATTAGGTTTACTTTTTAAGCAAATAAACATACTTTTTAATTTAATATAAAAGTTTTCTTGATATATAAGAGATATCATTATAAGGATTTGTTGGTTTTATCTCGTACAAAAGTTTATTACTTATTAATTTTTTATCTTTCGTGTTAATCATTTTAAGAGAGAATAATAATATTTCGAATTTGTATTGATATGATCATAGCTTAGGAATTTAATACTGCTATATCATTTTTACGATTGTCTACTCATATTTAAAATTCGATCTTTCTTATAAGAACCATTCATAACTACTATGACCACGTACGGGATCTATATACACTAAGGTGAATATTAGCACAAGAAATAAAAGTATACCTTTGACTAAAATTACAAAAATAATTGGTAAGAAGAATAGTAACACAGTAGCTGTAAGATTGTTTAAACCCTGAATAATGATCTCAAGAAATTGCAGTACAATAAAGGTGCCATATAGAATAGAAATTAAAAGCTTGAATTAGATTTATATAGCTATTAATTTAAGTAAATATTTAATCTATGACTCCGGGAATCATATTTATATATAGTTTTGTTGTTTTGCTTGTCCGAACCTTCATTGATGGTAACTCACGGTACCACTTTTATTTCTTTCAATTTTAGCTATTTAATTTCTACTTGACGCTTTTATCTCCGTATATAGCTAATTTTAGTTTAATAATAATTAATGTAGGTATCAAAACCGAACCTACTATGTACAGATAGCTTGACATGTATAATCTTGTATTACTCTGGTAAATACATAATAAAATAATAAAAATAACTATAAATTAGCGGATTTTCGATTGTCTAAAACAGTTAGTAACACAATTTTTAAGAACCACGTCTAGCTCTTGTCAACAAACTGTTCTCTATATAGGTAAATTTACTGCAGGGAGGGGGGGGGGGGGTCGATTTTATAGGAAAATTGTCACTCTTGACCACTTTAGCATAAAAAAGTGAGATCGATTTATTTGAAAAAATGCCGGTCTTCGGGAGGTTGAACTTTCCATTTTTCACGATTGCTCGACTAGCAGTAGGAGGGTAATGGGAGAGAGGCGTTGCAGCAGCACTGAAGAGGATTCGCTGCTGCCACCGGTGTCGTTAACGATGGCGGCGTTGGTGTACGTGAGGCGATTAGCCCCGTGGCACCAACCGGAGGAGATAATGTGCCGCGATAGCCCTCTAATATACGCCTCTGCGGCGGAAGAACAGGAGGAAGAGGTGCTGGGGAAGGGAGAGAGGGCTGGGATATTCGCGCTGACCGATGCAAGACGTCCTTGCCGAATATGCGGAGACCTGGCGAAGATAAATGAATTGACTCGCGGTCACGGGCAGCGCTTTATCTTCCTTCCCTCCACCAGTCGCCTCTACGAATCACCTTTTTCGCGCTAGTTCCTTCTTGCCTTTTTTTTCCTGCACTTCGTTACAGTATCGCCTCCTTGAGAAATGAGGCTTTGGAAAGATTAAAAACATTTTTGAGATGAAAAATGAGAGTGGTACAGGAGGCTTTAGGGAATGCCTTATACCGAAAGAGAACATTTTTGACTAAAAAATTATTATTGAAAATTTCTGAAATTTTAAGAGTTGATGCACAAAGAACAGTGCCGAAATTGTTAACCTCTAAATACGCCTTGCATCAATAATGTTATCGAGACAATATATAAACAATTATGAAAGTTGATGATAAAGTTTCCTGTAAAAAAACTTTTTATTTTCTGTACGAGAGTCGGTGAAATTAACAGAGGCACGCAAGACTCGGCCGCATTGTTGAGATATTATAGTGAAGGGTATAATGAACCGTGTTTTTTCAAGCTCATAATGAGAACAATTTATTTCGAGTTTATTGTACCTACAGTACATATAGCAGAAAATCAGAGTACATTTATCGCGAATAAAAGAAAATTAATTTCTAGCAAACAACAAACAGCCACTTCAGTTTTTGCTCGAATTTTTTTCGCTCTAGACCATCTTACGTTTCTACCGGCTGTCGAGCCAAACGTTCAGGCTCCTTCCGACTTTTTCGTTCGCTCGACAACAGTGAGATCTTGAATAATGTCGCTGCTGTGCCTTAATACGAAACATTTCGCCTAAATTGCACGGGGAAAATCGCAAAATCTCTTATTTCTTTAGCACACTGTTAAAAATTTTCTGAAATTTAATGTACATTCTGTAATTAAACTTCGGGGAGGTACATTAAATTTCAGAAATTTAATAGTACATTACATTCCTAGGGACGAAAGTCGATCATTCCTGCCGGCGGAGTGATTGGCTCCCGAGGCGAAGCCGGGAAGGAAGATCTACTTTCGTCCCGTGTAATGTATACTATTTTTCTTCCTATCCGGTCGCAAATTCGCGGCCAATTCATAAACGCTAGTCGAAAACGTGCAAAGCATGTAAAATTCGTCGGCTACGTAGCCGTCGCCATGTTTTTACTTCCCTCCCTACAGACTGTTCGAGCAGCGAGTTTAATATGGCACCACTGTCGCTACAAAAGCAGGCGCGATATAACGAGCGAAGGGCTTTTAGCATCCGCTAACATTTACAACCCGAGCGAAGCGAGGGTTGTTGGTTAGCAGATGCAGAAAAGCCCGGAGCGAAAAAAGCCAAATAGACTTGCCTTGTTGAAATTTGGCTTGTTGTCATCCTTCCATTTTAGAAATGTTTCATAAACCAAGTTGTAGCAATTAACAGATTTTGTAGGTATTATTTTCTGATTTATTACGGCTTGGGCCTCCTTGTCAAAATCACGAATCGTCTCCTCTTCGTCAGTACTGTCATCGGATGAACAGTCGCTCAAACTCATTGTTGTGAGTAATAAAATAACAAATTTGCACAACTGACGAACTGACAAGCTTTTTCTAACAATGATGATTAGGTTAGAGATTCGTGATGTATATCGGTTATAAGCGTGGTCGAAAGAGCAGGGAGGGAAGTTATATAACGGGACTCGTGAATTGTACGAGATACTCCGGACTGACGAACTGTCGAACAAGCTTTTTCCAACAATGATAATTAGGTTAGAGATTCGTGGTGTATATCCGTTATAAACGTGGCTGTCTGGTCGAGAGAGCAGGGAGGAAAGCACTCCTGGCACTAGGTGGCGCGTAGATAGGGAGGGAACATCGATTTTCGGCGGAGGTACGTAGGGAGGGAAGTCGAATTTTCGACCAGGGTAGGTAGAAAATTAAATTTTCGCCATACCCCGGCCGAAAATGCCACATTCCCGCCCGGCTTAAAAACGGGAATGTGGTGTTTTCGGCTCGGGTATGGCGAAAAATAGTATACGCACCACGGGAGTAAAATTGGCCAGCCCCCAAGCTCGTGTTTGCCACCCTCGTCATCGGCTCGGGTGGCACTTTACACGAGCTGTGGACTGTCCAAGTTTTTTCCTCCCATGGTGCGTAATATACTATTAATGCCAAATTTGCATTAATTAGCTTAATCACAGAATATACAACTTGTTCTGAAAGTGTATGCGTCTGTAAATATAATCCTGTTGAGCGCAAAATTCTAAGAAAAAAGTTCCTTTACCATTTTTTCATATGACTAGTACTTTTTTAATAACTGATGTGTTTAAATTGTTTGTTTTTAATAGAAAATATATACCTATGTTTATAAGATGATATCTATAGATATACAATTCCTATTGAAAACAAACAATTTAAACACATCAGTTACCAAAAAAGTACTGGTCATATGAAAAAATGGTAAAGGAACTTTTTTCTTAGAATTTTGCACTCTACACGATTATGTTTACAGACGTATACATTTTCAGAACAGGTTGTACATTAAATTTCAGAAAATTTTTAACAGTGCAATGAAGACTTGTTTCAAAACTCCAATGGTTTCATATTGCGCATTTCAAAAGAATAATATATGGATAACTTGCCTTCGGAGCGCTCCCGCGCTCCTTGATTTCTCGTACATAACGATGAAATTAAAACTAAAGTTCTTTTGTGTATGTTTCCATACTCGAATTGTCTAAATATTTGAAGCCTGATATCCTATTGCTTGTTAGTAAACATGAAATCGTTCGCACAGCCATATAGTTCGTAGAGTACACAGAGCGAACTACTTGCGACCGGTGCGCTTTTCATCATAATCATGGAAAATAATAATCGCACTCAAGCTGGCGTAATAATATGCGTGCTTCCAGTTTTCCAAAACTTTTCCAAGCATTCGCTGAACAGAAGCGGCCGAAACGCACTTGAAATAATAATCGAGCGGGCACAATGCTCGTGCCGCCTTCAAATTCCTCCTGACCTCCATAACTTGGCTGCACAATTTGTTGCTCTTCTCTTTTTTGACCCCGCTGCTACATTAAAAACTAATCGCGCCAATGTATAGCAGCTGAACTATACCTCTGCATTGAATCGACTCAATCAAAGAATCGTCGAATGCAAAGGTGTCGGGAGAAAGCAGTATCCAGAGAACAGTGGAGATAAAAAGACGGGTCAGGTGCGAGAGCCGTTCAGCCACTTGGCCGCGGTTACACTGTGGCGGAGACAGGGTTACCAGCTTGTGTGTCATACAGGGGGGCGTTCAAAGCCAGTGCTATCGCTGCTTCTAAGGTAGCTTTCTCCGGGCCCCGTCCTATATATCATATTTCGGTCATATTTCACGTTCTCCCGGACTTGGACGAGTTATTTCGAAGAAAGTTATGTGTTTCGCGCTGCGCAGCTCTCCGGCCGGGTACAGGCATAGCGCCGCTGCTGCCGTGTAGCTTTAGCGGTTTGGCAAAGTTTCGCGGCGTCGGCGGCGAGAGGAGATAGCGATGAATTTAAAGAGAAACGAGGGATTCGACCTGCCGACCGATCGGCTTCCTCTTTGCCTTGCTGTGGTTTCTCCCCCTCTCTTTCTGTCTCTCTGCTGTAGGCTAAACTAACTTTGTCCCTCTCTCCCTCTCTCTCCTCCCGATATCAAAGATATACTCTCCGTTCCTCGCGCTTGATTTTCCTCTCCCAAAGGCATACCGAAGCCCGGTTTCTTCCCTCCTCGGCCTCTGTCTCGCTCTCTTTTACTTTGCCGCAGACGTACAGTGATACACGCGGCACCGTCGGCGTTCCCGCCCCCCCTCTCTCTCTTAAAATTAAACTTTCCCGTTTACACTCTGCGTATTTGCTTCTTTCATCATCGTCTCTGCACTTATCACTCCCCTTTATTACTTTTATTATCATTCTTTTCTCTCCTCTCGTCATCACTTACACAGCCTCTTTTACTCACAATTATTTCCAAGACTTTCATCCTCATCGCTGCCAGATGCGATGCTTCTCGGTATTTTATCATTTTTCACGCCGCCCCCCGTGTTCAAAATGCTGCGGCCACACCTACTCCAACGGCGCCCGCGTTTAATGAAGATTGAACAACCGATGCATTATCATCGAAACGAGCGAGAAAAAGAAAAATGACGCCGCGGTCGCTCGGTCGAGCTTTGAGCTTGCGCGTAGTATATACCTATAGGGCTTTATTCGCGGTAGTAGCATCAAAGGTGCGCAGGGGAGTTTTGCTGCAGGATCGGCCCAATTCCCGCGGCCTCGGCAAGCTTTGGCGTCTCTGCTTTGATAATGCCGTACGTATACAGAGAGTATAAGAGAGGGGGGGCGTGGATATAGAAGCAAGCGAGAGGTCTCGCAAACAAGGCGGTGAACCTCGGAAACCTCGCGCATTTGCGCAGCCTGGCGAAGATTCCTCCTTCCCGCTGCTCTATCCGCAATCTCGGTGGCGGCGTGCAGATGGGATCAGACGAGCCGCCGCCGGATTAAGACGCGCGTTACTCCCAGGTCCACTGGCTCATTGAGAGACTATGATCAAGTGGCCGTCTGCATTAACGCGCCCGAACTTTCCTCGCGGATTCATTGGCGTGCTCGCTCCTTTCGTTGCAGAAGGACTCGACGAACCGCAGAGTGCAGAGTTAAAACGGTTACGCGGCTGTGAGAATAAGACGCGGGGCGGTTCTCTGTGCAAACTGCATGAAGATAAGGAGGAGAGAGTTGAGCGCACTCGATTGGACAAGCAACATCGCGGCGTCGTTAAATTCTTGACAATCGTCATAAACAGTTTTACGATTTTGCCGCGAGATCGGACGCGTTAAAGAGCGTTCAGAGCGCAGTTAAAAACTGCCATTCATTCGCTCGTTTCTCTATAACGAAAGCCTCCTTCTCTCTACGCTCGTTTTTCGCGTCGAAATTTCAACGACGGCGGCGGTAATCCCTGCGCCGGCAGCCAGGGAAATTCGATAAAAATTTAAGCACGGGAGAAAAGACCTGCTGCAATGATAACATTTGCATTCGATATATCGACCGCGAATGGAAGCCGAGCTGGCGCGCAGCCGGTACGCGCACAACATGTTGTTCATGCCAGAGGATTTTCAACTCGCTGCTTATGAGATTCAGCGCGTGTTTGAAATCTTCATTGTCAAAACATATACCTTCGCCGGTAATTTATTAATGATAACAATATTTTAATTGTCATGGAAGCTCTGCTTCATGAATTTATTAAACTATTGTACTTTATTTAATAAGTATGAAAATAGTGGACGCAGTTGAATATTCATTGAAAATTCACGATGTACCACAATGTTTAAATACTATCTTTAAATGAACGAGGTTTATTGTCAAATAATTAATTATATGTAAATCACAGTAATAAACAAGACAAATGATTAAATACAAATAATAACATGTTTTGACATTAAAAATAACTTGATAGTAGCAGGAGTCATTTTACATCTACTGACTCAAGTGTATCACTTCCCGCGCAAAAAAAAATGAACACTGGACAATATATTGCTCGGAATGTGGGCAAAATTTCTCCATGTTGCACTGTGTACCTTTTTCCCATAGTTGGGATAACCTATGGGAAAAAGGTACAGAGGCCTCGTTAACAACAAATTTTTTATATATATATACACACACACACACACACACACACACACACACACACACACACACACACACACACACACACACACACACACACACAAGCACACAAGCGAAGTACTGATCCCGTCCATCCACCCAAGCCTCTCATACTTCCTTGTATACCCACACGATTCCTATTTATCCAAGTGCGTCGCCTAGAAGCGGCTTCGGAACTACATTATACATATAGAAGTCCCCAAAAGTTCCCTCATACATGGGAAAAGAGTACGGAGAGCGATCTGGAGAAATTTCACGGGAACTCACATATCCCATATATTGGCCAGTCTTCATTTTTTTGCGAGTGATACTCAATATATAAGTATACTGAGAAAAAAAGTTAAGTAAAAATTATTAATAATTTTGTAAAAATTACTATACTTTCTGGGAAAGCCACCACAAACTGTAAAAACTCAAAAAATTACAATACTTTATAAGAAAATTTGCTAGAAAGATAAGAAAATTTACTATAAGTACTGTCAAAATTTACTGTAAAGTATGGTAATTTTTTTTTATTTTTTTGTGATAGCTTTATCAGACAGTATAGTAATTTTTCCAAAACTTTTTTCTCAGTGTAAACAAATCTGATGAAGTTTTATATACGTAACTAATAAAAGTAAACTTAATAAACGACTTTAGAAGGCGGGATGCTTGCACTTAGCATTTATAATATCGAGGGCAGCGGGCGTGAAAGTGAATGGAAAAGATGGAAGCAGCGCAGTAGTTAGGAGTAGCGCAGCTAAGTCCGCACGAGCAGGCGAGAGTGCGGACAAGTTAAGATATAAATTATAGGCGATAAGGAGGTGCAACTACGGGCTCTCGCGCGCACGTATACACGTAGACGCGGACTATTTAGCGTAGTAGCGAAGTAGCTATAGGGTGAAGTGCACAGGGCCAAGGGAAAGTCGTGCGGTGCTTCTCTCGAGGAGTGGCGCTTCTCTCTCTCTTGCAGCGCTGCAGGGGTAATTAATTTCGCGTCCGATAAACATCCGCAAACGCAGCGCGCGCGAACTGAGCGAGTGGCGCGTCACGTTTCCGTTTCGCTGGCGCGTGCGCGCCCGATATTTCATCGCAATATTTTACGGTCCATCGATACCGCCTGCGCGTATTCTGTCTAGCGCGTATATTTCGCTCGCCCACGTGAGAGCCGCTTTTTATTTATTTTTATTCGAGTCATCGACAGCGTTTGCACTCGCGCGCGCGACACGCTTTAGCATTAATTGCACTGTCAGAAATAACGACGCTATTAGTTGCCACGGGAGATTTGTGTTTTACAGGAATTTTATGGTTTCAAGGGGCTGCACACAAGACTGCGAGCTTTTCGGTAGTGTGCGACGTTATACAAACTTTTTGGGTATAATATTGTCTTTTCTTTTTTTAACATTACATCCTTTTACCGGGCTATGGCTTGTCAGCTACGACGAAGAAAATTTTCATTCTACGTCGAAAGACGATTTTACCGTGTGTAGGTGACCAGTTTGAAGTTTCAGTTTGAAGATTTATCCTTTTAGTTGACACTGCGTCATATTTTGTCAGAGGAAATTTTCTACAATAACTGCGTGTTATAAATATTATATAAAATGCTGTTCTTTTACTATTGTTTGCATCACTATTGCTATTAGAAATTCGAATCATCAACAGTTTTTAAAACTTTTTAATCGTCGAAATAATATAAGAAATTAAAATAATTTTATTACAAAAACATGATGATCGCAACCCTTGGTGCTCAAGATATACGACGATCGATTAAAAAAATTAACGACAACACAAAAATGTGTTTTTTTTTCTGCATTCACCATAATCATTCGCATGGTCAGCTTCGTGCTCCTCCTATACGTACACTCCGAACTGAAAGCGAGCATGTGATCCCTGTTTATGTGTCGAGTTTGTTTTTACGACACCGTATATTGAAGAATTTTCCTGAGGCAGTGTACAATTTCGTGAAGAAAACTGTTGCAGTAACACCGGCAACGTTATAACTAAGAGGATTTTCAAATTTGTCATGAAATCTTTATCAATTAACTGATAAAGCAGTTAATTGTTAGTGGCACGAATAAACTTCAATAATAGTTGAAAATAATGAAACAAAGGTAACGATAACGAATTATGATCAAAAATATTTAATCAAATGAATTTTCATAATGTCATTTTAATCCATATGAAACCTCCATTAAGTGAAATGGATTGCATGTTACTCAATGTTAATGAAATATATTTGATTATACTGAAATTGACCGGTCACTCGTAACTGTATTTCCATTTGATTTGGGTACTGAGGAGACCCATTTCTGGTGATGGATAATCGTTAATTATTGTCTCATATAGCATAGTTAGAAACTATCAAATTTTCATTCTAATACATTTGAAATTACTACTGTTCAATTTACATTTCCAACTAAAAATTCAATGCCGACCAATCATCACTCTTCCAATTAGGGGGATAAAATTATTCTAGCCGTGAATAAAAGGAGCAGTGCCTTTAAAATACTCGCCAGGAAAATTTTCTCTTGAAACAGAAGTGAACTTGGCTCTTTTTTATATATACATTTCTTTCCGTCCCAAAAAATACACATTTCGTGAGTATAAAAATTCCAAGTGCAGCGAGACGACATCCAGAAGAACAAGAAGTATGGCTAGAGAGAGAGAGAGAGAGAGAGAGAGAGAGAGAAAGAGAGTATGGAAGGGAGAAAAGTCTCGTTACTGTAGTGCGCGCGGCACAAGTAGAAGCCTGGAAGACGGCTACGACGACGACGACGCCGTCGTCGACTCCTCTGGCTTTTTCATTTTCCGTCGAAGCTTCAAGGAAACGTCGTCGTCGTCTCTCTCTCCCTCTCCCACCACTCTCTCTCTTTGTCCCTCGTCATTCTACCCCTCAGGATCTTGCCTCTCTCTCGCCTGTCTCGTTTCCTCTCTCCCTACCCGCAGCCATTTTCGCCCCTCGGGAGAGATGTTTTATTTTCCCTCATTTCAGCCCTCAGCGACGAGGCAGAGGACGAGAAATCACATAAAATCTTTCTTTCTCTCTCTCTCTCTCTCTCTCTCTCTCCTGGTCTATTCTCCCCTCATCCTTCTTTTTCACCGCGTACTGTTCGCCTTATCGCTCACTTTCCGTTTCTTGCGCTCGCGCGCAGCCCTTACTTTTTTGCGCCTTTCCTGGAGAGTTAGCCGCGATGAGGGAGGAGGTGTAGGCGAGGGCGCAATTGCCGAGGAATTAATTTCCTTCGCCGATGTCGGACCAATGAAAAATTGACAATCGACACACCAATGTCGCCACCTACATGTGAGAACAGCTTCTATATATATCTCTCGTAATTTCCTTTCCGCGCTGTTTGTAACCCTTAATTCGTTGAAGAAGTTGTTATTGTTTTTTAATATTTTATATGCTAAAATAGCTGTATTAATTTAAGATCTATTATAATATGTAGATTAGAGTGCTAAAGTTAGCACAAAATAGTATTTGAATCCTAGCCAGGCGTTGCGCTTCTACTCGTGTGCGTTTCGTGTTATCTCACTGATGTTATCAGACTGTAATTTAGTTACGTTCTAGAACTAGATCGCTAGAAACAACTTGATTTATACGACAGTTTTTACGGATATATCTGCGGTGTTAAAATTATCAAAATTCATAAAAATGCATACCTAAAGCTTTATCGATTTCTTCTGTGCAGGTGGTGTAAAATAATATACGAATAAAAAAATGTATGCAATTTTTTCTTCAAATTGTCTAAAACAGTTATCTTCCAATATGTTAGTAACTTATTAGCCTTTAATTAAATAAATTTACTTGGTTAACAATCTAAAAAAGCTTTTATTTCCATTTTCAGCGCGCGTCTATTTCTATTTCCGTAGCATCTCAAAACATAGAAGTTTCTCTCTTTCTCTCCATTCGGGACATTTACAATCGGCACTTGGAGACTACAAAAGAAAGCTACAGTACGCATCCAGCGCGCGTCATTATTGCTACTCTAAATGCATTTCAATAAGGACATTTCTCGCAACGGCAAGTTTCACTTCAGCTCAACGCACTTGCGTCTCTCGCTTTACTTGCGCAGTTATACAAGGCAATTATTTTCCTTATTTTTTTCGCCTGGTTTTCGTTTTCCATCGGCTGCTCTCGTGCAAAGTTTCCGGTTCGCGCTGCTGTTACCGCTGAGGAACGTCAGGGGAGGGAAAAAAGACGACAAAGGAGGAGTTGGAGGAATTCCGAAGAAACAGACAAAGTGAGAAAACAATGGAATTGAAAATTTGTTAGGCGAGAGGAGGACGGGACTCGCTTTGCGTTCGCCTGTACGCTCACTTTAAAAATGTTCTTTTCTTTTGTTGCCGCCTTCGTGCCTCTTTCGACTTTTCACCGCCTCTTCCTCTGCGGAATACATATCCTGCGTACATATTGCCGGAACGTTACTTCGGAAAAAATAAAAAAAAAATTTCGACCGCTGACGTTCGAGATGTGTTGTAGGAACAAATTGAAATAAAATTCTTCTTAAGAAAGATAGGAACTATTTCGAATTCAACTTTATCAATACGAAATATTTCGCATTTGCGCAATTATAGTTTTAAAAGATATATTGCTGTGTGCGCCAGGGTAAAAGTCCAACGAGTCGATAGAGGAGGTAGAGCAGAACCGAATGTTTATTTGGCAAGCTGGGGATAGGGAGGCAATACCACACGTATATATATACCAAGCGAAAGACTCTAAATTTTTCTCATTCCCGGCGGAGGGAAAAATGAAGTAGAGTCGAGCTAAAATATTTGGCAAGATGAGAGGAGAGCAAAGTCCAGGGAGCAGATACACACACAGGCACACGTACGTCTATATCTGTATTCCACTTTCTTTCTCTTGTTCCGGGCCACTCGGTCACGCTTGCGATGTATTGTTTTCGGATATTCAGTGTGCGGTGCCGCCGTCGTCGTCGCATTTTTATTTCCCTTTGTGTCGCCACTGCCGCCGCTTCGTCCTGACTAAGTCGAACGACGCAAAGCTACTACTCTTTTATTCCACCCCGTCGCTCTAATCTCGAATTAGCTGAATAAGCGGAGGTGAACCTGTGTTTGTTTTTCCTCCTAGCCTCCTCCCTCCAATCTTTCTCTCTCTCTCTCTCTCTCTGTCTCTTCGTTTTTTTCTCTCTTTCAAGGTGTTTATTTTCAGAACCCGAGCTCTCTTGCTAATTGTACGTTGAGATAGAACACCGGGGGACCTTGATTTTTCATTTGACCGAGAAAAGTATAATACAGTTGCTTTCGGCACACGTTCACTGCCGAAAGTTCAGCCAAATGGAAATCTTTATTTTTGATATAAGGTATTAAAATATACACTATATGTCATCTTAACATTTGTTGTATTAAGGGTATTCAAATATAGCTAGTATCACGCGCGTGAGATGTATCTATTAGACTAGAGTGTTACTTCCGGAACGCTTTGTTCGAACTGTTATAGAATATTGAAATTCTTCCTCTCTTATCCGTGACGCCGTACACGGAGAGAAATGTTTGAGTAAAAATTACTATGTTTTATTGTAACTAGGAGACAGACTCGCATTCTCAAAAAATTTACTGTTTTCTAGCAAAAATTGCTATAAGTATAGTAAAAATTACTAAAAACATAGCAATTTTTGCTAGAAAACATAGTAAATTTTTTGAGAATGCGAGTCTGTCTCCTGGTTACAATAAAACATAGTAATTTTTACTCAAACATTTCTTTCCGTGTAGTGAAAGGACGTAGGATCTCGGCCTCTCTCGTACTAAGCAGTTTCTAATAAACTATTTTTCATATACTTCTCGCTTTTATTTAGCGCGCCTCCCCTAAACCTATAATATCAATGTTTATCTGTTTATTTCGTCATTGTTATTATTATTAAATGTTCTTTATTTTTAGTGACTAGTTTACGCGAACGTACGCGTTTACTTCCTCGTACATTCTAAAATACTTTGTTAACTTATTATATTTCCTTGCATTCGTTAGTTTTATTTAATGTGTAAAAATGAGCATTGCTGGATGTTTCTTTATCTTACTTTGAATATCATTCGAAGTATTGGCTGATAGCGTTTTACTGTAATAATTTATGACTGTATTATTTCTCTCTCTCTATAACATTTAACTGTCATCGACTTTTGTAGAGACGTGCAAAATAAGTGCTCTATACATATTTATATTTGCTAAAAAAAAAATTAGAAAAAAATACATTTTTCTATAATAAAACTAAAACCTCTATATGGCAATGTTTATCATTATTAGAAGCGATAAAATTGAATATCCACGAATAAATGTCAAAACAAAAAATAAAAAATATAATGCGCAATAGTCGATTTTTCGCGTATCACCGCGAATGAATGTTAATTTATAACAGGACAGTTTCAAATTCTTTTCAATTAAAAGACCCGTTAACGCATAAAGCCAAAAGAAGAAAAACCTCATCCAGTCCAATAAAAATCATCATGAATCCCGATATCGCGGGTACAATCGTGCCGGAAATAAAAAAAAGTGAGGCAACAGAGAGAGAGAGAGAGAGAGAGAGAGAGAGAGAGAGAGAGAGAGAGAGAGAGAGAGAGAGAGAGAGAGAGAGAGAGAGAGAGAGAGAGAGAGAGAGAGAGAGAGAGAGAGAGAGAGAGAGAGAGAGAGAGAGAGAGAGAGAGAGAGAGAGAGAGAGAGAGAGAGAGAGAGAGTAAATGAAAAAAACAAGGCGCACTCTTTCATTTCGATATTAAGCATTGTAACTAACAGTGCGCGTCTGGTCTGCGGCCTATTTTCGCGCGACCTCTAAGCGCATCGTTTAATTCAAAACAGCGGAAAGCGAGCGGCTCCGTTTGAAGTCGAAAAGTGGCAAATTGTTTTTAACGAAGCTCGCGATCCAAAATTGCTCTCAGATTGGCTTGTCCGTGTGTGTGTGTATATATATATATATATATATATATGTGTGTGTGTGTGCGTGTGTGTGTGTGTGTGTGGCGAGCGAGCTACTCGATTCGGTTGTGTCCGCCCCCCGTTTCAAACGCACGGAATTTACGGCAGTTTGGGAATACAATAGCGAGCGCGAGCGGCTCGTTCTCGCTTTTAACCGGCTCAAAGGGCTAATTTCGCCCCGGCCGCCCTGTATATTTACATGTGGAAACTCCAATCTGGAAAACTGAATTTGCGCCGAGCGCCCGCGCTCTCTATATCGATTAACTGCCGAAAAAAGGGTCGCTCTGCCTTTTCACCCTTTTTTTTCCCCTCCTCTCGTCGCAGTAGTTCTGAGAGCCAATTTGTCCGATGGCCGGGCACGCAACGCTGTTACACATTGCGCGCACGCACGTTGCGCTAGAAGCTACGCGAGGGCTTATTTTTCTGGAAAAGTATACCACGAGACCGGCATTATTATCCCGATCGTTATCTTGCCTTTCTTATAGCGTTGTTCCAGCGTTTATTTGCTGTTCAATCTTACTTTTTTCTAAATTTTTCTAGACGTTTTCATTTTTACTACAAATTTTACCACAATTTTATTACACGTGATGTGCACTTGATAAAGTTTAAAGGCAAATGTTATAAAAACTTATTGGCGCTAAAAGTTTCATATACGCAGCTTCTTGCGACCCAGTAAAAATCCGTATTGAAAAGGCACCGGGGGATGAGTTTGTATGGAAATGCATATGCGATCAGAAAATTTGCACCTTAATGTTAAATCAACATCTACAAATTGACAATCAATTAGTAATTGATAAATAACAAAAGAAATGATGTAGAGAGTTTCCTTTAATATTTATTTTTGCAGGTTCTTAATACGTTATTGGAAGGGATCTCGAGATCTCGAGAGAAGACCATAGAATAGAGGGAAAGAAATATAAAGAGAAAAGGAAATCGGAGACAAATTGAATATAGCTGTTGTTATTTTTTCTCTTATAACTCTAATTAAGTCTGCGCGCGCTTCGTTTTATTGCATCAGATTTTATCTTTCAATCTCAAAGCGACATGAAAAGTATATTGCGAAAAAAGATAAAAGAGACAAAAGTCCAACGACTTTTACCTCGTTAATTAAGGAAGAGAAGATATTCGTGTAATAAAGATGTTTATTATTATTCGTTGGATTCTTCTTTCGAATACATCAAAATGTGATAAAAATTTATGAACTGCGCTGATACGTAGATAGGTAAACATTGCATATATTTTCAGCTTTAAGATGAAAATGCTTTATAGAGCGATTTTTCCGAGCTCCATATTGACACACGACCTGCTTCTATCGAAGAATAATAGTTTTCATATTTTCTCATACCATGCTGCATACGAATTGTGATTTAAGAAATAACATACATGTATTTAATTTTCATTTATTACTATGAAAAAAGTGAATTGTTTACCTTTCCCAGCCATAAATTTCTACGCTGTGAAGGAAAGTTGACGTTAAAAAAAGAAAATCATTGTTATATTCTACAAAAAGCTAAATTACATTTTGTTCAGAATTAAATTAAAATCAATTAATTATTTTAAAAACTAGAAAAAATACGTTTTTTATGGTTCTGAAACAAGACTTTATTGTATTTTGTACTATACTAAACCATGTAGATTTTTCTTTAAAATAGAAAGGATATATGGAAGCCTTTTGAGTAATAGAAAATCAGTCGTGGTCTGAAAATATTTTTTAATCCTGTGAATTGCCGTGTAGATCAAGGAGCGCGGGAACGCTCCGAAGGCAAGTATCTGTCCAAATGTAGAAGAAGCCTGAGGGACGACCGCGCTATACAACTTGTTCTGAAAATGTATGCGTCTGTAAACATAATCCTGTAGAGCGAAAAATTTTAAGAAAAAAGTTCCTTTACCATTTTTTCATATGACTATAGTACTTTTTTAGTAACTGATGTGTTTAAATTGTTTGTTTTTAATAGAAAATGTATACCTATGTTTATAAGATGATATATATAGATATACAATTCCTATTAAAAACAAACAATTTAAACACATCAGTTACTAAAAAAGCACTAGTCATATGAAAAAATGGTAAAGGAACTTTTTTCTTAGAATTTTGCACTCTACACGATTATGTTTACAGACGCATACATTTTCAAAACAGGTTGTATATACTTTGAAATGGGTGTGCGAGAATTTCACTTTTACTAATTCTTCTGTAACGTTAATTTAAAATATCATGAAATGGTTTCAATAAATGGTATATTCAATTTTACTACGGTAGTTTGACATCACCATACACATCACCACACATGAAAAATGGCCAAGCTTGGGGGCTAGTATTGCGGATTTTTATAACGAATATTTGTCAAGGACATTCTTTTAAACTCTTTGCGGGCGGTTGCGGAGTATCTTCGATTTTTTAAAAGACTTTGAAAAATGCTGTGGTAGTGCCGGTATTTCGGTAAGAGGTAGTTGGACTTTGACGGACGCAGAAATTCCAAGAGCCTGCAGGAAAAACAGAAAGAAGTTGAGGTCCGCCCTGTTTCTTTATGCACCAGTGCAGAGAGAAAGCGAAAATGTAAAAGAAGGAGAGCAAACAACATAGGTATACAAGGTGAGACATTTTTTAAGGTCGCGAGTCAATTTTTTTCCGTAGCATTTCAAGAAACTGCATTCGCCCGTTCTGCTTCTTTTTTTCTGCAACAAAAGGCAAGGGATTTTTCTTTGTTGCGTTTGCTTCGGACGCAAGGATATAATCGTTTTCGTGCGGCATTGGTAAATGCGCACGTTCAGGAGCTCGTAAGTTTTCTAGTTTTATAATACGAACTTTCTACTGATTGCGATTGAAGATTAATGGCAAGGCAAAAATCGAACTTTGTTCGGATTTCTAAACGAAGCTAATAATGAAATATTAATGATGAGTTTTAATTGTGCTTCATTTTACTTTCACAAAGTAAAATAATTTCCTGACTGCGTGCGCGATAAAGAAATAAAACCACATGTAATAAAACTAATTACGTCAGCTTTTTATAAACACATGTTGCATCGGCAAATTAGTAGCTTCCGGAAAGCATTACAAAATTTACGACATATGGCTCATGTTTATGCATGACGCTCTTTTTCATTTAAAGCACTGTTTATTAATATATATTAACATAACACCTGCCAACGGCCTTTTTATGGAAAACTTGGGGAGGCAATATGATAATATGTTCCTATGCGTTTACGTATTCGTGGCAAAATATGCTTGCCTTTTAACAATGAATTGTATCAGTGAAAATTAAAAAGAGAGATATATTAATTAGCCTGACTCAGCAGCTCATAGTTATTATTAATTCGTTAGTACAAAGGATGAAACTTTAAAGTTTGTACATCGTTACCGACTGACTGAATTTTAGTTTTCAAACCAGAAAAAAGAAATACTATAAATTAATTAAAGTTTGTAAAGAGATCAACTTGTTTTTACGTACAACAAAGTTTGAACAAAGTTTTGAGGTACCCTTACTACGATGTAAACATTTTGTTCAAAGTTTGCTCAAAATCTAATTGGTATTTTAACTTGAAACTTCAATAGATGTAAAACACAAACATCGACTCTTACCTTAGCGGATCGAAAATGTTATTATTTTCTCGTATTTCAGTAACACTATAATAAAGGAAAGTTTGGTTCAGGTGGTTGTCAGTCGTGTAAAGAATATTTCAATTTCAAATGATTCCATTAATTGAACTTTACCAGGATATTTTTCACTGAAAGCCTCTACGCACGGTTTCCAAAGCCGCGTTAAAAGTCGAGGAACAGAAAGTATCATCGACGTTCGTAGGAGCACTGAAGTTAATAAATTTACAATCTCATAGTCGCGGCGAAGAGATGGGCGTGAAACAGTCGAGCGCGTACAACGAGTGCGTGTGTCCGCGACAACGTCCATCGGCATAAGGCCTGCCGAGCTGCCGGTCGGCTGCACGCGTAGCCCACGGACATTAACGTCAGGCTCGCTGTCGCTAATTGATGACGTCATAATTATTATGCACGATTACGGTGGGACAGTGTAACACTGGCGGCAGCGCGCATCCGAGACGATGATGTACAGCGCTAGTGCGTGAGAGGGGGGATCGCGATGCTACGGCCAGAAATCGCCGCGTTAAGGATCGCGTGCACGCGCGCGCGACGTCAATTCAGCTTCGGTCCGCGTTACCGTTATACACTGTCTCTGGCTATACGATCTGTGATGCTCATTGGACATTGGACGCATCTTCCGCCCGTTGATATAACGTATAGTCTCGTCTCTTCCGTTTTCATTTAAACATCTCAAGGGGTTCATTTTCACTTACCTGTACCGTGGAATTAAACCTTACGTTTTTACGGTTTTCACGTGGATAGGTGTTACTTGAAATAATCGGACTCACCTATAAACACACAAAATTGAAGTTTATTAAGGGGATATTTATAACGACATTTTTATTGTATTATTTAATAAATTGGTTATATAAAAGCTATATGTTTTTTTTTTTGAGCGGTTCCATTAATATTTCATTTCATATTTCTGTATTGAAAAATTATTATCATTATTTTATTTAAAATTATTATCATATTCAATTAACGTTTCATGTTACTTGTTAAAATATCCGGTAACTGTGGTATAATTGAAAAAGTTAATCAATGTGCATTATACTATGTTACTCTTCCCGTTTCTTTTTAAGAAACCCATTTTATTCTTTGTATGTACTTTATCAACCGAGAAGTGCGTAACGTTTCTGTAATTTGATCATCCAATGTAGTTTATTATTGGTTCTCTGCATAACTAATACACCACGTGAATTGTTAACACCCTTACTACAAAAATCCTAGCAGCTTAGCCCTTGCAGTGCGTTGAATCACTGGATATTTTTTAATGTTGAAATGCCAAATTTAGTACTTTTGAAATCCTGACTGACCACTACGTACATTTGATGTTTGAATGGCATTACCGGTTTTAATCTGCACTTTTTACATGGATGAAAAATATCAATCACTATAAAAGAGGTGTATTACTGAAAGGACGCTCAATAACTATTAAAATGTGTAATATTATCAATAATTTTCGTTCTCAATGCTTTAATCTCGGGCCATTTCAGTACGTACTAATACACATACATATTATTTTATGTGATGCGTAAAGAATTTTATATGCGATAATTTATGATTGATTTATGAAGAGCTTAACAAAATATATCGCACCGAAAAACAAACTTCGCTTATCCGCCCAGAAATGAAAAGCTAATAATGAAATTTAATCGGAAGAAAAGAATATTCTACTTTTTCATGCTCCATTTTGAATACATTACGAAATGTTTGATCATACATTTATTACCCGAGCATAAAGTGCGAATGTATAATTTTAGCCTGAGAAGCCGCCAAGCCGTTCATAAGGTAAATCTTCATTAAATCACGTTTCGCCGTGACTTAAAAAAAAACCTTTAAATTCACAATTTTAAATAATTTATACCGCCGCTTAACCGGATAAACAATAAATAATCTCTACTCCGCGATTGCACATTTTTCTCCCCCCCCCAAAAAGTCAAGAGAGCAAAAAAAAAAAAATAGTCCTCCAGATAGACTGCGTGTCCGCCGGCTCTCCGCGCATGCATAACCGTGCGCGAACCGTACGACATTTATAACGTTAATCTACATTTTGCGACACGAGCAAAAGGAGCGACATGAGTTGACGAGATACATACCCACGCGTATATAGTCGCACATATACATGCCTAGAGAGAAAGAGAGAGAGAGCGGGAGGGAGAGGGAAGGAAAAAAACGACGCGTCCTCGACGTTGAATAAATTCAGTATGGCGACGAGGGGGCGAGTGCGCACACGCGCGCGGATCTCTCGCGTGATTCGTCGCCATAATTCAGAGTAGAGGCGCGCGCACGCTGACCGCGGTAAATCTTATTATTTTCCAGGGCAACAATAATTTTATGACGTGGCACCGCGGCAGAGGACAAAGAGCGAGGCAGCTGAAGAGGAAAAAAACGCGTACAGACTGCACCCGCAGACGTGTACAAGTAGACTCTGAGGGAAATATGCGAGGTATTTCTGCACTATAGTCAGCAGCTCGAAATTCTTGTCTATATGCAGTATGCTGACGTTTTTTTTTTTTAATTACTATACAAACAGCTACATACATTGCCAAGGAAAATTTTGAATTTTATTTCAGTTAAAGAGTAAAGTCTTAAATTTAGAAACTTTGAAAAAAAAAAATGTTTAAACTGAATATAACATGAGAATGTGAGTGTTTGACGAAACTTTACTCTATATAAACTGTCAAGAATGTGTCTTGTCATTACTATTTCTCCAACTTATGTTGATGCACTTATTATTAGGCAACACACGTGCACTTTAACGTCTTACGTATATATGTGTACATAAGTATGTATAAACCGCATAATAAACATATACACTTGGGAAGACGCAGACGCAAAAACACATTTGCAAATACCGTGCAAGTAGCAGAGAGGCAGAAGCCGGAGAGTCGCGTGCGCGCGGTAGTAGTACAGCCATACGTTGAGTCAGACAAACTACTGACGTTCCGCTAAATATACGAGCGCGAGCGCACCAGCAGCCCGTCTAACGCTATATACGGATGCAAACACGTACATACACACAGACGCTCGTAAGCAAGCACGTATGAGCAAAGCTGGTTAGCCGACGAGCGCAACCTCGTTATACTGAGACGAGGAAAAGAAGAAGAATTAATGTGCGCGTGCCTGCCTCCATATAACATCCACACGCACATATTATACAGGTGACTTGGAGGGGAGAGGAGTGCGTTCGAGTGATTGAGAATTATAGCGGCGGAAGACGAAAGACGCAATAATTTTGCTATTCCATGGGGGGACGAGGCGAGAACTGATAAATAAAATACCGCCATCGCAAGGATAACGGGGAAGAAATACAAGTCACTATAGCGTCGAGAGCGTACGTTCAATCCTGTAGCCTCTGCGAATTCAACGATTTATGCAAGAGGGTTCAGTCATATTTAACGCGCGATGTGGCTTTACTGAATTTTCGACAATCTTAATTAGCCGCGCGCTTCGTATTTGCCCGGTCTCTAAAATTGATTCGTAGATCCGCCGCGTTGGTAGAAACGAAAACGAGTATAGTTTGTTACCACGCAAATGGTCAATTATAAAGGAAAAGCCCGCGCGCGTCGCTAGAAACTATCCAATTAACAATTTTGCATCACGGTACAGCGTTTTTACCTTCTTGCTTTTAATAAACGATGCGTTTTCATTTATCCCTCGATGATCATTTCAGAAATTAAATACACCATAATATAATAAAAATGATCCAAAATTGGATAATATCAAAGAAATATGAAAATACAGAGAATAACATAAATACCTGTGGGAATATTTAACATATGTGTCATGCGCTTATTGGTTTTGCGTTCGCTTCGGTTCACAGAAATATCCGAATTAAAATTGCCAATGACGCCTAAAACGTCGAATAATAATTTGAGAGATTCATTTGCTATTCACGTGGGAGTTACGCGAGAATAACTCGATAAAAACTGAATTGCTCAATTGTATAATTAAATTCAGTCTCAAAGATTACTAAGCTTGAATTAACACCTCTACGTCATTGAGCGTGCATTCATGCATCTTAGACGAATCGCGTAATAATTTCTGTGAAACCGGGACATCAAGTAGCGTCTAGGAATTTGGCGCACCGATCGCTCAACTCTGCCACACTGGTATAGGCTTCTGCAAACTCTCTGATGCAGACGCTACTGCAGTGACATTGGAATCCGCGCTTGAGACGCGGAGAGAAAATAGAGAGAGAGAGAGAGAGAGAGAAGGGGAAGTGTGAGAAATTTGTCTGTGTCGCTGTCTGAGGTGGTGGATAAGGAGCCTATCTCTCTCACTCTCGTTACTCCTATGTCTCTCTAGAGAAGGAAAGACCAGAGTCTCTCGCGTGATCTTAATGGAGTCACGTCGACGCTGCTCGCGTCAATGTGTGCTTAAAGAGATTATGGCTCTATCCGTGAGCCGTCTGGAAAGAGACAGGGCAGACGGGAGAAGAGACAGTGTGTGCAAGCAAGTGCCTGGCAGAACGTTCACGCACACACACATTTTTGTACCTGCTCTCCTCTTCTTCCTTTGCCCATCCCTCGGCACAGCTAATGCTTTCATAAGCTCGGCTTTTTATAACGCGCGCTTTAAATCTCAAAGGCCAAGAACCTGTTGTTTATGTCTCGTTTGGTTGCTCGATGAGTCTTGCAGACTATAAATGTCTTCAATTGCTGATCGTACGATGATTACAAAATTATGAGCCTGTAAGTCGACGAATAGTGTCGCGATGAATTTTTAAAGCAATAAAATTCTCATCAGCGATATTAATCGTTATATATACAGAGGAGTTTCAATTGAACAACCACATTTTATTCACGTTACCTTTTGCAAAGAGGAATTCAATTTTGTATAACGCAGGGAATGTCATAAAATACTGAAAATAAATTTGTCTACCTTAAAATAAAGTGAGCTTGATGGGATGACCGTTTGTATAGCGTTTTTAAATAATTCACAAAGATAAAATAATTTTTTGAAATTCCTGGTATACGAACTTCAGATAAAAAATGTACACGTTCATTTTATTGTTCATATGTGGAATACACTTTATATGAGGTTTAGTTTAAAACATCGAATTGCCCAACGCGCCACACGTTTCTCTCAATTATTAAAATTAACTGCATTTCTAAATAATTTTAAAATGTTGTTACGCAATTGCAATAAAGTTGGAATGCAACGAATGCATAACGCTCTGGAATTTATTAATCCGTTTATATCTCGAAATCCGTTCATATCTCGTATTTACATTCTAGGAAATTATTTTGTATAATAAAACGCACTTGCGGGCACGAGAATAATAGTAAACTGGTTAATGGGAATATAAAATTAATCCACACATTTTACAACTTGTTCTATTTACTTCAATTGCGCTTTATTTAGAAAGAATTACGCAAATGACTCGGGGGAATCAGTAAAAAGGGCACTTGACTTATTCGCGGCCGTTAAAAGTAACGACGCAATTTACGCTATTACCTTCTTCATAATGCTCTTGCACAAATCAACTCGACCTGACCGGCCTGCTCTCTCTCTCTCTCTCTCTTTCTCTCTCTCTCCCTTCTCTCCTCCAGCGTGCCAATATAATTTCAGCTCGAAATGACGCGCAGCAGAACGAGGAGGAAAAAAAAGGACGAATTTCAACGTACTGCGACAGACGGAATGACTGCGCACGCGCGTGGAAAAGAACATTACTCCGAAGCAGAAAGAAACAGGGTAGCTAGGCGGGAAATTAAGTGCCTTCTGTAACGCGCTCGCTCTCTCTTTGCTCGAGCGGAAGAGGAAAAAATTGCTGTCAAAACAGTTTCTTTTTACCAGTTTAAGCATTACTCTGAAAAATGGCATACGTTTACGTTGGCTGCCATAAAAATTGAAATCCGCGCGCGTTTACATGCGTACCGGAGCCGTTATAGGACGCACGTCGGCGTTTTGAAATATTCATCATTAAAGTGGAAAAAAGCTCAGGGATTTCTCGTTACAAAATATCAAAGTGGCGTTCCGCATGAGGCGCGCAGTAACTCCTTCTCTCGGATATTCTCTGAGAACATTTAATGCATGGTACAGAGTCGACAGGAGGTACATTCTCTCGGTCGACGCACGCATGCAGAGGAAAACTAGCTACAATCTCTTTAAGAAAACGTGACTCCAAAGCAGAGCTTTGTCTCTCTTTCTCTGCCTCTATCTCTCTGTCCTGCCTCGCACAGAGGAAATGCGGTTTTTCCTGGCGGAAAAGCCAAGCGGAAGCCGAATCAAAATTAGGCGCTCCTCGATATACGTCTACGTAGTCTAACCTGTATACAGGTATATACAGGAGAGAGCGAGAGAGAGAGAGAGAGAGAGGCGTAGGGACGCACAGACAGGATGAAAGGCCTGATTAAATGCCGTCGTCCCTTTGAGTCTCGTCGACCTCGTTTTTCGCTCTCTCCTTCTTTTCTAGTTTTCCTCTCGCGCGTGCGCGCACTCGGCTTTAACTTTTCCCCTCTCTCTTCCCCTTTCCCTGTCTTCGCTCTTGCACTTTGTTCGCGCCCTTTATACGCGCGAAAAACCCGGCTGGGCTTCGTTTTCTTTCTCTCCCTCTCTCTCTCTCTCTCCCATGCCCTTATTTTCTGACTCGCTCGTGCTTTTCGACTTTTAATCGGTCTGCGCTCGCAATCCTGCCGCGTGTAACGGCCGCGTAAGCCCTCCATCTCTTCGATTTATCGAGCTTGCAGCGCGCGCCACCGCACATTTTTGTTTTTTCCCTCTTTTTGCCGAGCGAGCCGTCTTTCGTTTGAATATTCCGCGAAAGAAACTTTATACACGATCGGACCGTACTTTCGCCCCTCTCTTTCTTTCCATTTTCTTTTTCGTTTTAAACTTCCCTTTTTTTCCTGCCTTTGTTCAATAACTTTTCTATTCAAATTTAATTCTCTTTTCTTTTACTCCAGTTCGTATTTATATACAGTTCAACGGGGAATTGCGTATAACAAGGAAGTACGACGGGTATTCAAATAAACGATAAACACCAATTGTGCAGTATTCTAATATAATCGGAATCGTGGGTTTTGATTAAAAAAAATTACATCTGGGATATTTACGTGCTTTGGTGAAATTTGCATCAAACGTGAATATCGTTAAGTTTGATAAATTCAGCTTAAAAAGAGAATTATATTATTCGGAATAAACAAGCAAATATGTATGCATCAATTAAGCGTTTAAATATTTGCTTAAAATGTTGATGATCATTAGGTACTGACCTGTAATTTTATGTCGGCGTTAATAAATATGCACGGCCATTAAGTTTCACACTTTCAATGGTATTTTATAAAATTGAGTAGATCCAGTTTGATAGCCATTTTAACATTTTACAAATGTTACCTTTCAGTAGGATTTATTTATTCGTCCAATTTTCTCTTGGTATAAAACAAACGTACACTGAGAGAAGAATATTGTTATAGTTAACATATTTATCTATTTGATTAGAATTGCAATATTGTAACTGTTACAATATCGTATATTTGAATAGGGAAGATTTTCACGGTCAAACCCAATATAGTAACTGTTACAATATCAATGTTTACCAGTAACATATGGTATATTAACTGTTACAATGCCTATATTTGGTCATATTTAAACATACGCATGTTAACAGTTACAATGCCATGTTAACAGTAAACAAATCCTTGTCTCAGTGTACATTTACGTTTAATCGATCGAGAAAAGATTGAATTTTGTTATTTTTTTTCTTATTATATTCATCTTGACGCTTATGTTACGTTTCATAAATATTGACAATATTTTTTGTCACTTATATAAGATTGATGATAACTGATTTTATTATAACAATTTTTCGTTATTATAATAATACAATAAAAAAGTTGGACGCTTATTGCTTGTTATTTTATAACGAAAACTGTATGAATACAGTGTTGTGTTTGGATGTTTTACGTGAAGACCGTGTCATATGATGTCATGCTGTACTTTTATGAACGTCATAAAAAATATTTGGCGACAAATGGCGCGACGTCCTAACATCTCCTATTTTCGAGAAAAAAGCTTCTTATATACTTATAGACTTTTTTAATAAATATTTTAATACCAATTTAAAATTTCTCGCAAAATCTAATCTTGTTTCCATGAATTTTTTAAATTTCTCATAAAGATAATAACATTACTTTTTTCTTTTTAAAAGTATTTACATTTAGATAGTTAAAGTAAATATAAATCTTGAATATTTTAATTCATGGTTTACCTCCCTGGTAAAAAATGAATCAGCTTTTCTGCCTAAGCTGTTATAAATTAGCTAAATTTATTAGCTATAAATAAGCTACTCTGTGGACTATAATCTAGCTAAAAACTAGCAAATTTTTGGTTAATCTTTAACAAGCAATATTCTTTAGTTATAAATAAACTAATTTTTCTAGCTAAGGATCGGTTAAGCTTTGAAGATATTGATTTTTTTGAGAAATTGATTTATCAAGGTTTTGCGAACTTCATTTTTTTTTATAAAGAATATGGATACTTAGTCGCAAGAAACGATTTCTGCGATACCGAAGAAGAAAAAAATTAAGAAATTAAGAAACGTTGAATTGTTAGGTTAGGTAATTACATCATGGCAGTCAGAACACGTTCTTCTTTTTATCTTTTACAGCATTTTCAGCCTCATTTTACGTATCTAAAATTATTAATAATTCTAAATCTAACACTAAGATACAATTAACATTAACGAAAACTCATACGATCGAGGCGATGCCTACTACGTATTTTTGTTGTTGTATTTTGGATTTAGCTATAAGGTTAGCTACAAAATAGGTAATTTGTGGTTAAGATTGCTGACAAGGCTTAAGCATATTTTAGCCAAATTTAAAGCTAAAAGTGTGACATTATTACCGGGATTTTAGCTACTTTTTATCTAAAAATTAACCATATTCTGAAAATGTAGCTAATTTATAGCTAGAATATATGCTAATATTTCTACCAGGGCTCTTTTCTGAAAAAATGATGATTTCACCATTATCAGATTTTGAAAACCGTACATATACAGGTCTTGTTGCTAAACGGTCTGTTTCCTGCTTTCCACCTCTCTCTCTCTCTCTCTCTCTCTCTCTCTCTCTCTCTCTCTCTCTCTCTCTCTCTCTCTCTCTCTCTCTCTCTCTCTCTCTCTCTCTCTCTCTCTCTCTCTCTCTCTCTCGCTGTATATTAATCCCCTCGCCCGCTCTGGCGCATCCGCACACGCGCATATATTAGTGCGCTCCGACCCCGTTTATCTAGCCGTCTCGAGAACTTCACCTAGATATAGCATAGTATGCATACGCGTGCGTATGTGTTTATGCCTCTATATTTTTGCTCGCGCGTATTGCAAACGTAATATGTAAGCTCAAAGACTCGCCTTCTTTACCCATTTCGTCATATATTTTCCAAGAGCGCCGCACGTGAGTCACTTTTTAACGAGGCCTTTGTTTATCATATATTTTTCCCCCCTTTCTTTTGTGTGCCTCGAGCGGCCTTTAAACCGGGGACGTGCGCTTGCGCGAAGTTCAGGGAAATAGGGGGGAGAGGGGTGCGCTTGTATCGCTTTACGAGAGGGCAAAGAAAAAGGGCTGATAATAAATATCAGAGACGACGTCGGGCGAATTTGGCTCACGGGTTTACTTTCGGCGGGCTACCCTGTTTTTTCTCCCCTCTCCTCCCTCTTTCTCTTTCTCTCGTTTCACCCCTTCTGCACGCGCGCGTTTGTCAAAATCACTCGCTAATGCGGCCCGACGAGCGCTGCACATTCAATTACGCCGCTTGTCCGGTATCGATTTTCCATCTCTCGCCTACACACACGCACACAGCGGCTCTTGCAATTTCGCTTGTGGAATCGCAAACGCGAGAGCCAGTTGTGTTATTAATCATTACGCTCCAGGAGAAGACGAAGCGCAGTGCCAACGAGCACATTTATTGCGCCGCGCGACTGCAGAGCGAAGAATTGTCAAAATGTTCCTTTAGCTAAATAACAAAAGAGAGAGAGAGCTATACACGGTCCTACTAATATCATTGTTCGTGAGGTTAATACAAGTTACCGTTGCGTATTTTACAGTACGTCACGCGTTAGCGGAAACTGCGCGTCAATATTTCTAGTAACTTCGTTTCGAAATTGTCAACTTTTATTCTATCACTTGATCCTTCCAAACTCGCGAGCAGCCGAGTACGTAACAAAATTACTCGTGATTGAGTGAATCCTAACAGCCATGCGGCTTTCGCACGCCCGAAAAATTGCTAGAGATATTTTCATTTTACCTTTTATGCGCTCGTCGTGCTTTCGCACATACAAGCTAATCGATTGACTTGTAGCTTGACGCTAAGCTGAGCGTAATGTGCAAAGCCATTAAATTGCCTGTCTCTAGTTTTATTGGCAATAAACTTTTTTTCTTCACCACCACATGATGAAACTGATAAGTAATTGGAAAAAAAAATATTTTTCTTACTACCACTCTAAGAGACAAGGAATACAAGTTTTATTAATTTTCCAATTGGCTTATATTCAGAACGAATTAAAGTTTCTTTTTCTGTATCTTGGACATTCATTTTTTTAAACTGAATATTAGTATTATTATATTACCATTATTTACGTTCTTAATTTCACTATTTTTTGGGTATTCGCTTACTAAAAAATGTACTTAATATTATTAAAATCTATCTACTCTAAAATTGGTCTAGTAAAAGTTCAAACTAGGCTTCACATACTTGCAAATGGAGACTGGTCACAATGACCTCATTTATTTTTAAAAGTATAACCTATAAAAGCTACCATGTCACGTAAAGTATGTATAAGAACATGATATTTAAAAAAAATTTGTCAGTCTACTAACTGTGAGAGTGTTATTTAGGTTTTTGCGAACACCCATTCCTCCAGATATTTCGAAAAAATTGATCCATTCTTATCCCTAAAGCCCAAGGGATACAATCCTGAAATAGAAATTTTTTTTTTACTAAAGAATGATAGCTTAAAGTTTTAGTCAAATCCGGGTTTCGGAGATATGGGGATTGTCCTCGTAAGTAGGAAAGTTATTATTTATTGTTATACTAAATACACGGTAGTGGTACAACGAGAGTTTAGTCAGCCGTTGATTTTGAATCGATATTTTTATAATTTTCCCATTTATCGAGCTGGTCATTTTTTTTTTTTTTAATTTTATAGTTTCTTATTCTCTAAATGATAGCATCGATTTTAGAGGTTGCGGTTTGAAGAAAGAGCCCGACATACGCTCTCGTTCGTTAGTTTAGAAACTATACATATACCATAAAAAACCATAAAAATTTGAATTCTCCAAAATGTTCATTGTTAGCAAAGCTACTCCTCCGAAAAAGCCAACAAGAAATCGAGTTTTTAATTGATCGCGTTGCAGAGGGGTATATATTTCTCAGCTCGTTCGAATCAACTCGCGCCTAGCCCTGTGACTACCTGCGCACGCGCGCAATTGCCGAAGTAACGGTAAACAACATTTCGGTAGCTCGAGCCCTGGTACAAGAGAGATTTCAAGCTCTGCGTCCGTCCCTCTTCACCTACACACTCCCTTCCTCGGTCCCGCGCGTGTGCGTATACACACACGCAAAGGCCTAATTGGGACGTCTCCGGCCGAGGATGAAATTACCCGTGAATCCGGGGGTAAACCTCGCCACTCGCGTCCTCTCTCTCTCTCACCCCCCTGCCTCCCCCTTTCTATCTCGTCCCTCTATCGTTGGGCTCTCTGAGCGCAGACACGATCAATTTGCGGAAATCAAGAGCTCTCCACACGCACTTTCCTAGGGCGCGCGCGACGCTGCTCGCTTCTGTATAGTTATATATATATATATTAAAATATAGGCGAGCGAGCGTTATAGGCTGCGTGTAAACGCGCCCCGATTTTGTTTAGCCTTCATTTGATTTAGATTTATTATATACGGGTTTTCAATTAAGTCCCTTTTTTTCTCGAGGAAAATGACAGACATACACAGCCACACACGCGGTATAAGCATGCAATCTCGCAGATGATTAGACGAATAGGCTGGTATATAGCGGAGAGAAGCTCAGCCCGTGGGATTTCCTGTTATCAGGGCGCGCGCTTTCTCCCTTTTCTTTCTTTTTCCGATTCTCTCCCTTCCCTGTGGGTCTTTCCATTCTGCATAGATATTTCCGTTCTGCTGCTGTCGAGAGGCGCGTTTTCTTTCTCTTCCAGGTAACGAGACGAGCACACGTTTTCCTGCATAATAACGGGTGCGCTCGAATGAACATTATTCTATTTGGATATATACATGAGAGAACATATAAATATAGTTATTGCTTTAGCATCTTCGCGGACATTGACAATCCAGTTTATAGAACTAAATAGATTTTTACTTATTAATAACCGGCCGACCGCGAATTTCGGCTCGATGGGGGAGGGGCCAGTTAGCTGCTGATTACTTTCCGAGTAGTTTCCGCAGGGCTATTAAGTGAACTTGTACATTCCCGCGGCCAATTTCGAACTATATAGCAAAACCGGACTGAGCCTCGCGCGCGCGTCCTAATAAAGCCAAACGACTCTCCAGCGTCGTCGTTGGAAATGCCGAGCAGTGGCAGTATAGGCCTCCGGTCGGAACAAAGCTCGGTGGTATACCCCCCCCCCCCCGCCTCACCGTAAGAAATTCAAAGACGTATCCTGTTCCTTTGCCGCTCGCGCGGTCGCCAACATTTATTATATATACGCAGCTGGCCGGTACCAAGATGCAAAATTCAGAAGTGAGCGCGACTCTACCGAGCCATAACGTGTGCCCGGTGAAAAATGAAAATCCGGCAGGCGAGGGCTATGTGTGTGTGGGGCTGTCTCCTGGCTACTACTCCTTATTTATTATCTATACAACGGAGCTCGAGGATAAAATATTTGAAGCTGAGGGAAGGGTCCGGCGGCTGTAGAGTTAACTATTTACGGGGGACTCATTCCTCCGCAAGTTATTACGCGACTCCACGTATATATCGACTCGTGTGCAGGCTGCCGCACTAAAGATTCTTTTCACCGGCTCGCGGACGACTACTGGGACTCTATTTATAGAAGGCGCGCGCGTCTGTATGTGATTTATTCCCTACCTCTTCGTTTCCCCTTCGCCTGGGCCTTTTTACTCCCGCAATCGCAGGCCGCTTTGCTTTGCGCGCGAATATAAAAGGAGGGAAAGGTAAAATTGCGCCGGCGATCCTTGGCCCCGTGCGTACACGAATAAAGCCATTGTGGCGTGCATCCGCCGTTCGTTACACAGTATATATATATAGAGAGAGAGAGAGAGTCTCGCTCACCGCTCCTCTCTTTCTCTCTCTCTCTGTGTATGTGTGTGCGTCGTCGCTGCTGCGGTCGCAAACGCGACTGCTACTGCAAGCATGAATGGTCGAGGAAATACACGTGTGCGTGTGTGTGTACATGATGGCGAGCGCGAGTATTTTCGCGCTGGAAGTCCGGAAATGAAGGAACGAAACAAAACGTGTGACGCGCTGACCGGAACGCCCGCGCAGAAATGCTCGGCTCCGCTGCGCTATTCGTCTGGGATTGCGATTCCTGCCCATCGTCGTCCCTTTTTGCTCGCGGCTGTCTCTTTATTTTCCTTTATATATATATATATATATATATATATATATATATATATATATATATATATATATATATATATATATATATATATATATATATATATATATATATATATATATATATATATATATATATATATATATATATATATATATATATATATATATATATATATATATATATATATATATATATATATATATATATATATATATATATATATATATATATATATATATATATATATATATATATATATATATATATATATATATATATATATATATATATATATATATATATATATATATATATATATATCTATCTCTCTGCTTTCCCTCTCTATACACGACCGTTTGTGAATGTCCATTATACCTGGGTGTCTTTTCCCTTGCCTCTCTGTGCGCGCGCGCGCACATATGTTCTTTGTCTCTAATTATTGCGCATCTGCATATCAAAATTGACTGCACTCGCTTCGATATCCATGCCCACGTGCAGTAAGCTAATTGCTGCAGCCGTCAGTTTCACCACTGACGACGATTCCCCTATCGCTTTCCGAATAATTTTCCACTATTTAAGCTATTCAACAGTATCATTCTAATTTGTGCGTTCGTTAAAAAAAAATTCTCCGACGCATTTTTCATCGTAATTATCGAGGCATTTAAGGAGGCACGGAACACATACGTATTTGCACAACGGGAATAATGACGAAACAAGAGGCCAGGCGAACAATGCGGCTCATCACCTTTCACACGTTTCATCGCAGACTTTTTCATATATACGCGCGCGCGCGTGCGCACACAGGGGATCGTCGACATCAATAATACTCTATCGGCGTAGTCGAAAAAAACAACGAAAAAACAAAAAAAAAACAACACTCGTGCCTGTGATACCGAGGCGGAGGCAAGTCATTTGAGTGCGTGACAGCACCGCGAGCTCGCGCGAGACAATAGCCAAACAAATTGAAAATTTAAATTCGAATTGCGTGTTGAGTCCGGTGGCGCAAGAGATGAGGGCTGCGGCATTATTTTGAGCCAAAGTCCCTGATACTTATAGGAGCTTGCCGGCTAGTGGTCAAAGAGCGGAAGGGACTATGTATGCGCGCGCATCCAAATCCAGACGGCAGTCTATACTCGAGTGCCACACACCACTCGCCTGATTACATATGCGGCTTATACCGCTGGGACCAGCCTGTTTATCGCTGTTCCTCGATATACATACGTATATATTATGTGTATTTACGGCTTTTGTCATACCTCACGCCCGCACTTCTCTAGTTTTATTTATAGCGTTGTGTTACGCCAACATTAACTTGCTACGTGTCTTTATGAAAGATAATAAATTTCTCACGGTCTGGATTTTTTATGACTCTGATAGTATGTATTACGCGTGCGTCAGCTGTAATGTTGATAAGCTTGCAACGACAATATCAGCATTACTAAATTTATTACTCATGATAAAAATCGTTAAACTCGCTGGTTTATTGAGATATTTTTTACGGTTGTACCATGATCAACGAGAATTCTCATATTTATGTATGTAACGCGATTCTCAGCTGGACCTTAATGATGCAAGATCAGATATAGCAGAATTTTATGAAAACAAATCGCTCGCCGTGAAGAATCCGACTTTTCCGAATTCAGCATCCATAGCCGTTATATTATTTGATACGACCATTACGCGAATGAATATTGCATTTGTGCATCAGTATCATCAGTTACAATTTGCAATACATTGCCGTTACGTTAGTCCTAATTGGGCTTTCCGATGCAATAAGGGGGACGCGTATTGAAATTCAGTTGGTCTCCCAGATCCATACAAATACAAATAGGCCGTACGGAGAGCCGCCATTTGTGTATCCTGTTACTGGCGTTGACGCCTCAATTAAAAATTTAAACAGCTCAACCAAATGCACGTAATCCACATTGATATATCTCTGACGCGCGTTAATAGCCGACCTTACGTGCGTGTTAGTTCGCAATATCGTTCGCACTTACAGCCAAGTATCGCACCGATAAACTAAGATATTAATCAAGCAAGTGCGAGATGATCGATCGTGCTGTTCTCGGCTGTTCTGTTGCGATAAAAATCCAAAAATGGGATTACGTATATATGTATATATATACGTCGTCGGGTAAATGTTTCCCCCTTGGAGAGAAGGCGAAAATCCATTAACGATTAATTTGTCGAGAGATGAAGACGGTGCGCTCGTACGTGTACTGCGAGGGGGGAGGGTGGCGATAATTTATTGGGAAAATTTAGCTTACTTGGAGGCCAGCAGTTACCAGCAGTAGTAACGGGAGCTCGCTCTGCCCTCCCATCTTTGAATTATGCATCGTTGCACCGAATCCCCGGGGCGAATGAATTTTTAAGAGTCCGCATGGAGTTAAGTTATCGCTTCCATTTCTTAGCGGCGCCCTGTACGAGAGCGAGGAGGAAAGGAAGAGTGGACTTTTCACTTTTCTCGCGCTCTCGTTCGCTACTGCGCGCACGTACATTTCTTGTATTCTCTGCTATATCCGCGCTGCCTCGCTCCCCTGATTTTCCTCCTCTTAGCAGGCTTTATTCTTCCCTTTTGTATGAGCTTTCATCTATTCCCTCTCCATATTTCGTCATTTCTCCCCTACTTTCTCATTCTGTATCCTTTTCCCATTCACCTGGCGCACTACGAGCAGCTCGGATTTTGCGATTCCTTCTTTGCTCTGTATCATTTTTAACACGCTCGATCGTTTCTTTTTCTCCGCTTACATCTATTTTCATTGCCTAAATCGGAGTAAAGCTCTTTAACGCTGCCAAAAAATGGTCTCCTTTAACGAGCCCTCATATAATATCCCAGTAAAACGATTTAAACTCGCTTCCAAAATCTCTATGAAAACTGAACGTTTTTACGGGGCCGAGATAGCACAATAAGTCCGAAATGTTTTAAAATATGAAGAAAAAAAGGGGGGACACTTAGCCAGGATTCCATGTACCTATACGTATATCGTCGCGAGTCTGCACGCGGCCCGCAATCTTTTTACTCGCTGGGGCAGCACTGGCTTTTTATGGCCGCGGCACTGCTGCTGCTGCGGCCCAGCGATGAGTCTCACGAGGCGCGCGGGTTCCATAACCTCCGGAGATTTCGGAGAAATTCTTGGGATTACCAGGACCGTCGTCGTCGTTCCGCTGATTCGAAGTGTACACGAAAGCGCGCGTACGCGCAGCTTGACCGCTACGAGGGCCGCAGTAAAATCGGGATGTAAAATGTCCAGGGTACTACGCGCGTCTGCGATTGCCGTGCGGCTCTTCGAGCGAACGGGATTTTCGGATTAACGAGCTCCTCGACGAGTCCGATGGTTCTTCAGGAGGGGCGGTGAGGGGAGGAGACACGAGTGCGTATAGTCGCCGCGTGAAATTTAACTATGACGAGAATTTGTGATAGTGCTCGGATTTGCTAAGGACGTTCAGCGGCCGCGGTGATGCTCCGCCGAAATTGTGATTGAAAAATATTAATTATGGGGGAAAGCCTTCAGACAAAATAATAAAAAAATGTCGGTGTAAAAATAAGGTATCAATAAGATGTTGCAATTCACTCATAATTTTTAAACTTATCGAAAAATTTTCATTTTTTGTAAGGAATTTTTAAAAAAACGTAATAGAGGTGAATTCGAAAATTCTTCCGAGGAGATATTCAAAATGAGCCATGTGAAGTGCGCCCTTTATTCAATGTAGTGCACAAAAGATAAGTGTACAATATAGCCCTGCTCTCCGCTATATAAGCCACATGGAAATTTTTTTTCTTTAAATTTGCTACATCTCGGAAAATAATACCGCTTGCCATATAAAAATTATATTTATATATTATTCCTTTTCCAGTCTAGTGTTGTGTACTGTTTTTTTTAACAGTTACGAAGAAAATTAGTTTGACAATTCTCCCATGTTAAAATCCTAAAGTGTAAACTTAATGAATATCAATTTTTAATACCGCAATCTATACACTAACATTCTTAAAAATCAATAAAACGTATCAAAATAATTAGTCTTCACCTAAAGTTTCGAGAAAAATCCGACAAAATCGATTTGCCTTAGAACGACCTCAACTAGTTTTCACATATATGTACACTCAGGCGCTTTTATTTTAACGACATGACGTAACGCAAATACCTGTAATGTTTTTCTGCTACATTTTCTTACATTATCATAAGAAAGCAATAATTAGAAGTCAATAATGACAGCAAACATTGTTATTAACACTGCAATGCGATCTGAAAGAAACATCTTGTATCGGCATTACAGTATCGGCTTTGACTTGACGCTGTCGTGTTAAACTCTTTGTTTTAATGTGCCGACAAGGAGACGTCGCGTACTTTGAAAAAATAAACTAATAGAGCATAAGTAATGTAACACAAGATAGACGTGTCCCTTGATAGGTCAGACGAGAATAATTTCTTTCGCTTCTATGAGCACAAAGTTAAAAAGAAAGAAAAAGCATAAAAAAAAGACTTCTTGGCGTACCATAAAAATACAAAAAAAAACTCACTGCAATAACAACAGCAGCAGCAGTAGAGAAAGGTCGTGTTAAGTGGATGTATACCGTATACATAAAATAACGCCAGAATGTCAAGTGGACAGCGAGCGAGGCAGCGAAAAGCGTCGGAGAAAATAGTTGAGTGTCAGAGTATGCGCGCCGGGACCTCGCGGTGGTCGGCTGTATATAGTTTCGCCCCGGCGAAACTTGTCACGGCAGGTGTTGCTTTGGACCAGGCTCGTCAACTATGGAGAGCGAACGCCGCTGATAAAACATTAACGCTAAGAGCAAAATTGCTTTAGGGCTCGATCCAGGGGGGAGCTGGGCATTTTCTCCTCGTTTGTTGGCAGCAAGCGCGAAATATACGAGTGGGAGGGGAGGAAGGGATTAACGCCTCGCATCAATGTTGGATCGATTTTTCGCGGATTGCAGGTGCGGCTCGCGGCCCGATCCCCTGCTCAAATATTTATCGTTCGTTATGGGGGGCTTTCCGACGGTCACTGCCGTCAATATTGCCACTTTCCTCGCGGCTGAACAGCCGTTTTTTCTTTCTCTGTCCCTCTCGTACGTGTCTTCTTTGCCAGAGCATCTTGGGCGATGAAGATTACGCTGACTGATGCGAGGGATGTGTGTCTTGTTTACATTTCACTTGTGACAGGAGAAAGAATTTTCAAATTGTTGATAATACAACTCGAGTGTAGAAATTGGTTGCTATGGGCTGCGGGAACAGTATAGTGAAGAAAATTTTTAAAAGAGAAAAGAAATGCGTAATTATACGCTCGGAAGAATGCAGTCGTAGAGAAGGATCGGAGCTTGCAAGGTTTGGGCCGCGACGTCCTCCTCTCCTCGGCAAAATGGTCGTTAAAGCTTTAGCGATAGTGATATAAATTTTCACGCTTGTTAAAAGTTCCGGCGGGAAGGCCGAAAGATTAGCTGTGCCAATTAATACCAGTAGCCAACTTCATCGACGTGACGTCTGGTAAAACTTACTTCTATAGCCCGAAAGAAAATCCGAAAAGGTACATTGAAAAAAAATTGGTTATAAGCGAGCTGCAGTAATAAATCATAGAAATACAGTTAATCCCAATAAACGCGGCAAACTCATCAGGGACCAATCGAAAATGCGCATTTTATTAATAGAACCCTCGAGTTTAGCCAGCGGGGAAAGGCCTCGGAAGCAGATTCGTTAATAATAACAGCCAATGATAATTCCGATGATGAATGTGCGAGGCTAGGGGTAAAAGTTCCTTAGTATCTCACAGACCTTGAAAGTCGCGCAATGAGAGGAATAGGCGGAGGGGGCCAAGGAATCGCGGCGCGTGTGCAACATCTTGGCCCGGCGAAGTGAAAATCTCGATATCGCGTGAGAGACGTGGGCGCGAGCGAGCGAGCAAAATGCCACTTGAGGAGGAGCAGCTAGCGGCGAGCCGATCAACTGACAAACGAGAAAACTTTCGTCATCCCTCTTTCTGTCTCTCCTCCCCTCGCGCGCAAACTCCCCGGTACCCGGCCAACCTAGCTATCTGGCTATGATATTATTAAGGGGATGTCACGGAGATGAAACTTGTGGCAATTATAATTTGTTCGGCCAACTTATCGAAAATGAGAATCTAAAAGTGACTTTGCTCTTGAAGATTCGGGGGATTTTCATTTAGGCGGCACGGTTAAATTAAGACAGATAAGGAATTATCGTATTTACGGAACAGCGGATTTTATATACCCTTGAAAATTAATAAGTAACAAGTTAGGTTCCAATGTTCGCGATGCCAATGGAGGTTCTTCAAGTTCCGGATTCTAAAAATACATGAATTATGAGGTAAAGAAAATTTATGATAAAATCAAATTCCGGGTGGATAAACAATAATTTTCATATCACAGGTTTTATTGTAGAAGTTTGCCTCTAAAGCTTGCAGCATTCATTTATATTGTCAAAATTATGTCTTTTTGAATCACAGTTCAATCGACGGTAATTTTCTCAATTACTATTATTACAGACAAAGTTCAATGAATCAAAGGTGCGCAGTTTAATATTGAAATGCAGAAACTATCCAATAATAGCATCGTGAAATTATGTATGTTTCAATAATCAATAATCAATAATGTGGTATTGAGGTACAGAAGTATGTAAATAAATTACAAGTAAATTTTATAGTTACAATATTTGAAAAAGGCTATATAAATATTAAAAAAACATCTATAAAAATATTCACTCTTAAGCTGTTGACATTTCTTATGTTTATTTTCTTTTAAAATATTAATTAGTGAGATTGCCACTACCATTGGGAAATCATTAAAAGTAGAGTAATATATTTTCAATGATACGGAACGTGACTTGCATTTGGGATATAACAAAATTCTAATTAATTACATAATAATTTTTGAATGAAGCAAAACAGCTATCGCACGGAAGTGGCAAGTCTAAACCTAGTTATAGAATATATTATAGATTATGAAATGGTAATATATTTACAAGTATCTCTGGTTAAAGAAAAGGCATTAGGAGGAAGAAAGAGCCGGTTTGTTTGCGAAAATTCAAAAATTGCAACGGCTTTCCATGCAATTATGCAAGCGTGGCATCAGAAAGTGCAGCCGCCTAACAAGAGCAATGAAAGCGGCGGCTTTCCTACAAAGTCGGCTGCTTGGGGCGTGGAGTTTTTCGAGGCGGCTGCTCCCTCTTCGTCGCGCAGACAAGCGCAGAGGCGCGACCCGACCTTAATGGAAGCGCGTGCGCGCGCGAGAGAGGGAGAGATAGCGAGCAAGTCGCTTCCGCGGTAATCAGGCTGCCAGTAGTCATATCCCGAGCGCGCAGCAAGTCGAAGCTGAGAATATGCCGCGAGAGAGAGGGAGAGAGAGAGAGAGAGGAAAGTTGCTCCGGACGTCGTTAGAGTCGCGAGCTCGTCCCCGGAATCCTCTCGCGCGAGCGCGGCCGCTAAGTTTCGATGTCGCGCGAGAGCCGGGAACGCGCGAGCGAGGTAAAACTTACCGGGATAATTATGGAGGATCGACTCCTGGAATATATCCTATAAATAGGACAACTTTATATGAGATACTTTAACTTTTTTACTCGGTTTTGACTTCCGTTTTGCGCACTGTTGCATAGCTACACTCAGAAAAACGATCCTCCTGTCGTGAAATAAAATTTTTCCCCAGAAAATCTTCGTGCAACAAAAAAGGATTCCTCCAGGGCGACAAATTATCATCTCGCTACAGGAAGATTGACTTCCTGTTGTAAGATAATTCCTCCTTCCATAGGAAGATATCCTCTTGGCCCTATTTTTAGCGGAAATCCTCTTCCGACAGTGAGATTCTCGTTGATATACAGGAAGATCGTTTTCTGAGTGTATAAGCTTCCAAATTGGGCCGCTATCCAATCCATTTGTTTTTGTAATTAGTTAGTAAGGAGAGAGAAGATTAGAATTAATAATTAGCAAATGTATATTTTTCTTTAGAAAGCATTTTGAATTCTGGATAAACAGTCACGATATTATAAGTATTACATTACAAAAGCAATCTAAAAAGATTATGAAGGCAGATATACAGAAGCTTTAATTTAAACTTAAAATCCTAAAAGACAATAATTCATCAGGAAGTTGCGAGTAATCACAGATAGCGTACGAAGTTGAGTAAAAATTTCCCCTTATTTAGACGGGTGTTTAAGGAGGTACATAGCAGTCATGCCGCGGGGCGAGGAGAGGGGTACTCCCCTCGCACCGCGCACCTCCGCGCGCAGCCACCAAGCTTGATGTTTTGTTTACGTTTTCGTTAAATACTCGGAAGTTTATGCGGTTACACTAGTTAAACTTTGGCGAACAGTTTCTTAAGGTTTTAGCCAATATGTTCGTTAGTTTTTTATTGCTCTTTCTGCTTTTTTACAAAATCGCACTCTATGTCAATCAGCTGTTTTTGACCGAGTCCCATAAGATCCCGTGCATAACCTGCAAACTTTCGAATCAAATATTTTCAAAATATGTGCGATAATAAATATAGAAAAAAATCGTGCGTGCTCCGCATAATTCAAAGAATAATGTATTCAAATTTTATTATGATCTCTGCATCTTCGTATCACCTATGTACCTCCTTAAACTTTTTTTATGCTATCTTTGACGGCTTATAACTTTCTGATGAAGTAGTTTTTTAGTCTTTTAGAAATTGAAGCTTAATTTAAAGCATATTTACCTACTTTACATATAAGCACTGAGATCATTATTGTCAATAAATTCATCACGCATTTTTCGTTTACGAAGTTTCTGGGTATTTTTCAGAAATATCATCTAGCGGCTGAGGTCAATTCTATATAAATCGTATTTAATACTAATAATTGATCGTAATTTATCTGCGTTGGATTTCATTCAATTATAATTATAAAAATAGATTATTATGTTGTCCCTTATTGTTCGTAATTATTGTAATTTTCATATCAATAGCGACCATTTTAATCATTTAAATGCTAATGAATCTCCAAATTAGACATCCAGTTAATTTAAATCAACGCGCTGCATGATTCAATTTTATTCGTATATGTTACGTACTAACAGCTTTATTCCTTTCGTTGATTCCAGGAACTGTGTGAAAACGATACTTAACTCATACAAATTTGTCGAAACTGCATTAGTGCTTTATGAAATATTTCGAAATTTACTTTCAGAACAAGCAACATAATTACAGATGTGTATAGAATGTATTTTATTTATTTATTTTAGTTTTATGCTTTCATGGAATATATACAGTTATGTATTTATTTCAGAAAGATTATGCCAATAATAGTATTTGAGATGATAAATTGAGATTAATGCGATTTTAGTATTAAAATCGCATAGTAATAAATATTTTATGAAATACTGAAAGTATTTTCAGTATTTCATAAAATATTTATTCTAGCATATATACCAGTCTGGGATCATTGTGAGAGAATCAAGCCCTGGTCAGTTTAATCAGATAATTGGCACTTTTGACTCTCTATTGAACTTTCAATAAATCGGGAAACTAGCAGCAATGAGAGTTTGAATTTTCACGCGTTAACAAAGATTTGATTGGATGATTCCACGACTAACCGAAACTTGAATAGGATATTTGGAACGTTTCAAAACTTGCCCGAAACTGGACGCCAACGTCGATTGTCCTTTTACTGCTGTTCGGCAATCGAAATTTACATTCATAATTTCGTCACTAACAATTAAGCTACGATAACATAGAGCTTAGCGCATTAAAAATATACGACCTTGCGATTATGCGAATAATTTTATTAAAAAAACAGAAGTTGATAAAACATTGACAATAATAGGATCTCCGTGCAGTAAAAAGACGAATGCGTATAGCGCGCGTACCGGGGCGTGACATTATCGCGCGTACATGGGTAAATTGAAAAGCCGGCCCCGTCCGCATATAAATCGGCCAGACTATCCCCTCGCACTCTGTTTCCCTATAAAATATGCAAGCATTATGACCATCCGATTCTTTGCCGTGGAAAGCGCGGCGACCGCTCCCGGTTATTACTTCATAATGCGCGCGGCTGTCGAGTCTGGTGGTAGGTACGGGGAGGAGACGCATTTAATTATCGCTCACGTACTGGCGCGTGCGCTGGACGCGGCGGATCGTGTCGCATCAGTCGTGCGCACGCGCGCGCGCTCTCGCTCATTCTTTGCGGTCTTTATTGAAAATGAATAATGCAGTCGCGTTTATAGATATATATGTGTGTGTGCCGCGTATGTGCCGTGCGCCTGGCTACAGCGCACTCGCGTGTCTCTGCTATTGGCATATTATGCAATTGCGATGCCCGCTTCGCTAATTACGATACAATATTGCTATAACGAAGCGCGCAGCTTTTCTCCCCCTGATGCCGCCGGCGCGGTTAAATGACGTTTGCCATTTTCACGCGTCGCTGTGTGTGTGTGTGTGCCCGGCATCGAGCATAGCGTTTAGCGGCGCAGCTGCTGCTTTCTTTTTATTGGCGAGTTTAGTTTAGTGGATGGAATCAGAGAGCAACTATGCCAGCCAGCCGTTCTAGTTTAGAGCGCAGTCCTTCATGTGCACCGTGCCGCAAGAGCCTGCGCGCGCATTTTTTTCTGCTCCGAGTCATTTACTGCTCCGCTGCGATTGCGCCAGAATTCTTCCTCACTTTTGTAAACCTGGGTTAATGTAAAAAGCCGAATTTTATCACACGATTAATGCCCGCATCCGGCGATCTGCTAAAAGGTTTCGCTCGTCAAAATAAATAACGCATCTTATTTTTGTTTATTAATGTTTCACGAAATGCGTTTTTCACCTTTGTAAATAATGCGTGTTATTTCGAATATTCAATACGTTCGCATGTTACTGCATTTGTAAACCAGATTTTTCTGCAATTTTCACGCATTTTCGAGTTTTGAATAAAAAGTCAAATCGAACGAATACGTTGCATAAAATAATGTAAAACTTTAATAAACTATACAGTCGCAAAATTTTCTGAAATTTGAGTAAGCCTTTCTTAACCTGTTAAGCCCTTAACGGACGCGTTTTCACAAGTTTTTTCAGCTGCTATGAACTTTGAGAAAACCATGTAAAAAAATTTTTAATCCAGTCAATTCCGATGTAAAATTTCATAATCTTTCTGAATCCGCTATTGGTTTTCGATAAAAATTGCATTTTCATAGGTTATGTTTCCTTTTTTTAGTGAAAATTTATGTTTTTGAAAAAAACTTTTTCAATAAATCAAGTTTTCAGGACCGTGGAAACATGAATATCTTGCGTCCACGGACCCTTCTCTTTAATGTTCACATGATTGCATTTTGAAATTTAAGATGGTGATTTTCAAAATGACGTCTCAAACTCGAAAATTTTATGCTAAATAATATTTTTTGAAAATAAAAGTCAATTCTTTATGGATTTACGTGAAAATTTATATATGAAGGTTTTTAAAGCAAATACTGAGAAGATATGACGATGCTCTTTTTTCGTTACTTTTCAGAAAAAAATTTGCATCTCGTCACTATGCGCTAAATCTGGCTTTCGCAGAGTAGATGCTTCCCATAGGTCTAGGAAAGCGCAGCGAAGTCGCGTACGCGAGCCCTTATAAATAATCGAAACGCTTAGGAGATAAGTTTCCTGTCCTCCTCACCTCCGTAGTGATAATTTCCGTTTGAGAAATGTGTCACGATCGTTCGCCCGATGTAAATTGCGGCTTTGTCGGTGGTGCCGAGGATAGAGCAAACGAGAGAGAGAGAGAGAGAGAGAGAGAGAGAGAGAGAGAGAGAGAGAGAGAGAGAGGGGGGGAAGTGAGAGAGTGAGAAAGGAAGAGTCGTAGCATGAATTTTGATAAGAGGTCGCTAGAGAGCGACAGAGAGGAGACGAGAAATCAAATAAAAGTGAAAAAGAGCTTGGGACGCATGAAAGGCATTGATGAAGATAAAAGAATGCAAAATGAAGGAGGAAGAGTGATTCTCTCACTTGGTACGTATATATTTATATTTCGTCGTCGTCTCTCTGCCTGTAGCAGGCAGAACTGAGCTTGCAGAGTCAACGGGGCCGGGCATTGTACTCGATTTTTATTGCGACACGAATAAATCGCGCACAAGACAGAGGCGACTGGGTTATTGAATTTCGATGGAGAGCTCAAGTTTTTATTTATTAATTAATTGGACAAAGAAGAATTATTCATCGCGATTTGCTCGAGCGTTCAAGAAGAACGCACAGATATCATTTTCCTTCCATTTTTCAAACAAGTCTTTGTTGAAACTTTCAATTATTTTTGAAATATCATCACTGATCTGGAACTTTATGTTGGGGCGCTATACTTTGTACTAAAATATAGTATCGACATTTTCACGCATGCCCCCCTGCGTTATTGGAAAATCTGAGTTATAAAATTTAATAATACCAATTGGAGCCCTACGACCAAGACATTTCATTCCATAAGCAGATCTCGTGATCTATAATCTAAAATAGGAAAAACACCATCAGGGCTAAATTCCTTCGAATTGAAAAGAAATTTATTTTTATTATACAATTTTTTTCTCGGGGAGTTGCGCCTTATCAGTTTCCTCATCGACCCCAATCCCTAAAAATACACGTATATTCCGTGAGCTCCGCCATTCCGCATTCAGCGCACGGCGTTTTTATCAAATCACATTATATCTTTCGCGCGCGAGAATACTCTCGACCCCGCTCCCCTCCATCAGTCGTAAACCACATTGACAATTTTTAAATTCTCGCGCCGTGCCCGTAAAAGTGTCCCGCGGCTGCTGCGGGAAATTTATCCGAAAAATTGCCGTTGCCAGCCGATAAAAAAAAATTGATCGACGCTTTAAGGAGACGGCCACGTCATTTGCAAGTCGATGGACGTATGCGCGCGCGCGCGCAAAAAAGGAGCTGGTGGGGAAAAAGTCGAGCTCAAGTGAAATTTCTCCCGCGGCAACTTGACGACTGGACTTTTTTTCGAATTGCTCCTCCAGCAGCTGAACGTGATCGACATAACTCACTCGTATTTTGTTTATCTCCTCTCTCTCTCTCCTCGCACTTTTCACGCCAGACTCTGCATTACATGCGGGCCCGATGCTAGCATTCGATCATGCATGAAATATTTATCTCGAACTCTATTCGCCAGATCTTTGCAAACGCAAACGCAAATGCATCTACTGCCCGTATATGAACTACTAAATATTTCATCAAAGGAGAATACCAACCCGGATGGTCGTACTAAACCAATTTTATTGAGTGGTGCTTGCCAAAGCATGGAATTAAAAACAAATTATCAGGGAAAGTGACTGGAAAGTTGCTAAAAAGAAAAATTAACTTTGTTAAAATAAGTAGAACAGTCAATATTTCATCAGACATTCACTTTTTCAATACTTCCCTTTTTACACACGACTAAAGTATTATTTAAACGTTAACATATCAGTTTGATGGGCTTCCCATTAATATATAATTGTTAGGTGATCGCTCGTATTTTCGGGATGTACTTGTAGATACGTCCTCTAAAAAATTTGTTTCATCAATCGTTTCCTAGACACGTAAAAATGATTTATCCAGATTGTATACAACCGATGTATAAAATCCGTATACAGAAATGATTCTATACAAATTGTATACAGATTATATAAATTATTAAAATAACATTTTTTTTTATTATTTCTTATATAAATTGTATACCGATTGTATACAAATTGTATACAATTTGTATAGAGTCATTTCTGTATACGGATTTTATACATCGGTTGTATACAATTTGGATAAATCATTTTCACTTGGGCGCGCGCGCGCGCTACAACTTTCAAGCGAAAACTAGTCACGTACACTCGGATTTATTCGGCGTAGTAAACGAATCCGAATGGGCTCTGTGTATTTGAATGTAAAAACTATTTTCTCCCCCCATGCGCGTGCGCTATAATCGAGATAGCGCGCGATCGGAGCGCATTGAAGCGCGACGCGCGTAGATTCGCCGGGCGAAAAAAGTGCAAGGATTAAGGTGTGTGCACGCACGGCCTCGCCACTATATACACATAGATGGGCTGTTGCGCGCATTTTTTTCGCCCGCAGGCCTTTTATTCCGCGCGTCGCGTCGATCGCGTATAAGCCCCCTCGCGAATTAAACGAGCGACGGCCGCGCGCGAGCGTCCCTTCGTCATATATACGTTAATTTGTCAGAGAATATAAATGCGCGAGCGCGGCGTCCTTTTTTTTGTCTTGTTGCAGGCGCGCGTGTTAAAATGGATTTATATACCGTACGGTCGAAAACATTTTTTTCACCGCAGACAAGATTTTTCGAGCGAATCGTTATTTTTTTGTTTTTGAGGTTCAGAAGTGGCTTTCATGTATAGTTTAAAAACTCCACAGCTGGTTCTCGACTTTTTATTCGCTTTGCCGATGTTGTATCCTGCCACTTACTCCGGCATTTTACATACCATGTCAAAAGTAATTACGAGGCCCTTGCCGCGGTAAAGGAATATTAATGTTTTTCGCCGGACGTCAAAGAGATAAAGCGAGGGATAAAAGAACGCGGGACGAAACGTCGATTAAAATGGGGCGCCCGGTCGAAAAAAAAAAAAAAAAAAATGGTCCATCAGTCAGCCGGTAATTCCCTCTTTGGCGCGTCAAAAAAGCTGCACTCTTGCAGGAAACTCGAAAAGCGATTTCTCAAGCACAAAAAATGCCGGGGGAGGGTGAGGGAGGAGAACAAACTGCATTCAAGGCCATATTTTATCGCGTAATAGCATTTACGTCGTGTCCCGCGGAGCAAAAAGCCGCTCCCACCACCTCCTCCTCCTCCCGACACAAAATACAGCGGTTTCCCTCTTCCTCTCACTCTGGCGCTCGCACACGCGGCTCTTCTTATAAAGACGCGCGCTCGACCGTATATATATATAGCGGCTCGAGTCATAAAGGTTCGAGAGCAAAACTAAGCCCGCGTGTGGCTATATCCAGAGACACACACACACACACACACAGCGACGTCTGTATCTGCGACGCGCAGCCTTACGGCGTCTCGAGAGGTATGAGGGAGACGGAGCGTGCTGCGACGAGGGCATCTCTCTTCCCCTTTGCTCGCGTACGGATCGATAGATGTGTGTGTACGTGGTTGTTTGTACGTCGCCGCGCACGGAGCTCTTCGATTCTATAATTTCGATTTACCATTGATGTTTGACTTTCGAACCTCAGGGCGACAGGCGGCTGCCGTTCTTGAAAGAGCTATACATTTTCATTTCGATTCAGTGTTTATCTTTGCTTGGAACTCCTGTTTCACGGCAATTAAAAAACTTCCGCGATCGTAATATAAAGTAAAATTTCAAATAAATAAAAAACGAAAATCGGAAATATTTCTTCAGTACATGACACATTTGACGTGAAATGTTCAATATACGTGTGCATGCGTGTAGCTTCGGCGAGCCACGTGAAAACGAGGAAAAAACAAAGAGGAAAAGCAAAGTCACTGAGTTATATTGCACGGGTAATGGGAAACAGCGGAAATTGTTTCGCGTCTCTTATTTTAGCATTTATTATTATGTTTTCCATGTCGAAGCTTTTTCGCGCGCGCTAATAACGGGAATCAAAAGGTATCGCGATGTTGTGACATCGGAAAACTTGGGCTTGCAAAGGAAGCGATGTCGCTAGCTCGCAGCTATATATGTGGAAAGGCGAAAAGTCGATATACCTCCGATGGAAAAACGTGTTGGTGTAAATGATAACGCTAGGTATATATATGGTTCTCGTGGTACGCTATATTTATAGATATCGAGGTAAGAAATTTAAAGCCCAGTGATATATTTTATTATACTGTTATATGAATTATTGATTTTGTGCCAAGATTTCTAATAAGAAAAAGGACTCTAAAGAAACAGACGGATGACAGCATCCGGCTGTAAGAAGATATGAAAAAGCGAGAGAATAAAGTGTCGAAGAAAAGCCATTAGATAAGCAATCAAGACATTAAAGACGTCATGAGGGCTAAGCTTAAAAGTTAGCCTTGAGCTCTGACTCGAGGGCAAAGGCAGACACTCGAAAGGCGCGGTACGTGCGAAAATTCAGCAAGTCAAAGCTTAGCGGCGAGCGGGGCCGCACTTGGCTGCAATTATTCAAATGAAAAACAGCTCGGTGGTGGGGCTAAATCTTTTCTAAGTAGAGTAAATCGCAGTTGTTTTTAGCCCCTTTGCGCTCTCTTGGCAAAATATTCCCGTGCCATAACATTCCGCTCTTGCCCCCCTCTTAACGACCGTTATACACTCGCGAAATTAAGCGCGCAAATCAGAATGGATCGCTTCTTGCCTGCGCTCTAGCGCGCACACGTACATATACACATACACGCATGCACCTGCAGCGCAGCGGGATATATAGGTATGTAGAGCGCAGAAAGAGAGCTGGGGAAGAAGCATCCGGCCGTTCCTTAATTCAATTGCCGATGAATTATCTTAAACAATGGAGACGGAAGAGTTAGTTAAGTAACTGCAGTAATGGATTAACCCGGGGAGCAGGAGAGAGAGAGAGAGAGAACAGCTACTTCGGCCAGTGTCTATAACTATGTATATCAAGCTCCTTCTCGTCTTTCCGCGGCATGGCTTCGAGAACCGGAGGGCGACTCGAGAGCCGGAGCGAATTTTCGAATTTAACGCGAGTGCCCACCCTGATGACTCTCCTTCTCCCTCTCTCTCTCTCTCCTTCTCTTCCGCACTCTCGCTCGTTTGCCGCCTCCTTCCGCTCGGTCTTACACTGAACTTGACTTAGCGGCTCTCCCGGCTCGCAAGAACAAGAAGTCCGATTATATACTCTACTCGAGAGATTCCTTTTTTCTTCCTCCCCAGCTGCGCAGGCTACTTCGGCCGTGCGCTTGATCTACCGGATTGCACCAGCTTGCTCTCCGGGATTACCCAAATGCTTAGTGCATTCGGATTTAACGAAAATCTGATTCGACTAATCAATCCGCCGGTCTCGTTACGAAAAACACTCGCAATTATGCTTTGCGAATTTCCGAGAAGGCTATTTATTCGAACGCGGTAAGTGTTATACGGTCTATTATATAATACGTACAGTTATATATATGTATGAAATTCAGCGAAAATCTGCTGGATGGATTGCTTTTATTGCGGGAAAGTTTGCCCCGAAAAATTTGGCCAATAAAAACTCGAGCGGCGGATGGCAAATAATCAAGGAATGGGAGGGCGAGTTTCCAGGACATATCCTTTTCTATATTCATATAAACTTTCTTTTACTGCAGTTTGTTTTCCGCGGAGCCAACTCCGCTTATATTCCTCTGGCCGCGCCGCCGTCATTTTACCCCGGGCCGTTATAAAATCCCGAAAGTGGCCCATAAAAATCAATGATTCATCCTCGTAAAGGGAATGAAGTATAACAGGCGGCGGGAAAAAAGACATCCCTCCCAATTCCGCACACATCCGCTCTCCCTGCTCGGGGCCATCAAATCTCGGTGGCGAGATTCGCGGCCTCCTCTCTCTTGTCGATTCTCCGTCTTCGCGCGGCCGTTAGAAGGAAGAAGAGAGTTGAACATCCGCATCAAAGGCTTCGTTAACCGATAGCTCCGGCCGAGGCTGTAAATAAAAGCGTCGGTGGGGTTTAAAAGGAGATCTCCCTCTCACTGCAGCTCGCTCCTTCCTCTAATTTCAACTTAATTAAAAGCCGGGAGTCTCGAGTGTCTCTCGATCTCCGCGCAACTCATTCAAACTCCGAGCAAGCAACTCGTTTCTAATGTATATACATGGGCGCAGCCCGAGCGGAACAGGCGAAACTTTGCCCGAGCAGCGCGGCCCCCCGACACTTTTCCCTTTTTCCCACCCTCTCGGTTCTCCACTGTACTCCTCTCTTTTTCCCCCAGCCAAGCGCGATAAATAAATTTAGATGATGAGTTTGCCGATTCCTCTTCTTCGTTTCTTTTTCCTTTTTCTCTCGCCGCTCCCTAATTCATTGTTTTGCGCTAGTTTAACCGGAAATTTCAGGCACCCCTTTTACTTCCACTTGACGCACACAATTTCCATTAAAGCCGAGCTATCACTTTTGACATTTCCATGGCCGGGTGACACTGCTAAAGCGCGACAATAAACTCCTGTGTAGGTGCAATCAGTAGATTTTTTTTTCTTGTTGTTGTATACCAAGGCAACAAACAGGGCCTGATTGCAGACGCGTATAAATATAGGAAGTTTCGCGCGAGCGCGCGTACGGCAGTTAACTGCGCTTACGACTGTACAGAGAGAGGTTGTAACGCAGTCGGCACGTTAGCGTAAAGCTGAACGAGCGCGGAAATGCTCATCCTAGTCGAGGCCCCCTTAAAGTGCAAGAGGAAACGTCGCGAAGGCGGCGGCAATTTTCATTACAGCAGCCGAGTCCGCTGGTAAGTATAGTCGAGCGTGTGAGAGAGAGAGAGAGAGAGAGAGAGAGAGAGCGACGGAGGGAGAGCACCCCGGGGAAATGATGCGGGCTGCATAATGCACCGATGCATAAGCGATGCTCGTACATTGTCACGTGGGAGGTGCAGCTGGGGATTCGAGGAGAGAGGATATGGCCCACACCGCGGCCGCACACATACACGCCGTCCAGGGACGACTACGCGAGAACTATATCTGTAGCAATAGCCGAGAGTATAGGTTTGAATCGAAATTAATCTGTGTGTGTACACACACAGCCGATACATTTTATTTCAATTATATAACACTCAGAAAAACGAACCTCCTGTCTTGAAATAAAATTCCTTCCCAGAAAATCTTCGCGCGATAGAAACTAGGATTCCTCCTGCGCGAAAAATCATCATCCCGCTACGGGAAGCTTACCCTCTAAATTCGAGCAAGTGGAATTCACTCTCAATAAGTGAATATTCACTTATAATAAGTCCAAAGTCGTGTACTTATTCAATATGTGGACGAGTTTGGACTTAGAATAAGTGAATATTCACTTATTGAGAGTGAATTCCACTTATTCGAATTTAAAGAGTTAACTTCCTGTTGTAAGATAATTCCTCCTTCCATAGGAAGATATCCTCTTGGCCCTATTTTTAGCGGACATTCTCTTCCATCAGGCATATTCTCCTTGACACAGGAAGATCGTTTTCTGAGTGTATAATTTGTCGAAAAGCTCGCCGCGGAAGGTTCGATTATACATCCGCGTTTGTGTTTGTAGGCGTGCGAGCGCTAGGCGGGCACCTGCACTGTGTGTAGGCGGCTAAGCTGCGATGCGATCGGCCGCGGCTGTAGACAAGAGCGAGAAGAGGAAGAGAATGGATGATGGCGGCGCCAGCAGCAGCAGCAGCAGCGCATTCTGCCCGGACAGGACGGACGGATGGATGGATGGATGGATTAATCGTTGTCTTCGTCCGGAGCGGCGAGCACTGGTGGCTGGCTGCAGTATATATATCTGGCCGGCGGCTATACCGTCATCTCTCACGCAACCCTCGTGTAAACCGGCCGGCATTGTCCTCCTCCCGAGCGAGTATCAGCGCGTGTGCGCCTGCTGCATCGACAGGATTTACTCTCCCAGAAGCGCGGTTACACGTATACGTGCTCTGGCCCAAGGATACCTGGATTTCTTTGAAAGGCTTTGTTCCATTTCTTTCCCTACCCTGTCTCTTGAGCTTTCGCGGAGAGGAAAGGATATTTTCCTTCGCTGATGAATATTTCAATGATTCGCCACGGAGATGGTGGGGAAGGGGCGCATACAAGGGCTCTCTCGCCTTCTTTTTCGTCGGATGAAACGAGAGAGGGAGAGAGGGCGAATTTCTGGCTCTCATTCGCGCTGAATTATGAAGCGGCTTGGTCAATGTTATATATACAGAGCCCCATGAATTTTCGATAAGTCGAGTTATATATACCGTCTCTGGGCGCGCTAATTTTTGCATGTATTTATAGCGATAGAAATTACGCGCGGCCCGAATGATATATATGTTGTGTATTATTAAATCGGTTCGCTAACCTGCGAGAATATATAAACTGATAGGATTATTATTGGATGCGGGGCGCAGGTTCGAAAGCTGATTTATAAAGTTCAACCGCTGCTGAATGCTCAGTCGCGAAATCTAATCCTCCCATAGCGGAGTTTTGCTTCGTTTATATATTTGACAAGCTAAAATTACTGCGAGCAAATGAGGGAGAGATACTCGATCAATAACTTCCTCGGGACTGGTATATAATACCTACACCGATGAAAGCAGCATTCTATTAGTTATGCGGAGTCTTCGCTGTATAAGCAGAGGATATATTGAAAACGATTAACCGTAAAACAAAGAGCACCGCTTTCTTCTAGATAGTCCGGGTATGTGCGAGAATGGAGGACCGGAGGTGCAGCGCGGCAGCGCAAGAAGTGCGATTTTAAAAAGTCAGTAAAAAAGGTCGTCATCTCTTTCTCCTTGGAAAAATATCCGAGAACGCGGGGGAATGAAAAATGAAAAATTTTCGCCCGAGTCACCTAACCCCGCAGCGGCGGGGCAAAAACAAAAAATTGATGACCGATTCAGCTCTTTTTAAAGTATCCTGCTGTCCCCGCTTTAAAAGCGCACTGCCATACTGCGAAAACTGGCTCTGCAGCAGCAGCGCCCACAGCGCTGTGAATGCAGACGTCAAGAGTGTAATCGACTCTGTCGCGCTGCGGCCCTTACAAAAATAATTAATGAGAGAGCGCGGCCATTGTAGGGGCACGAAGGAACGAGCGCGAGAGAGAGAGAGAGAGAGAGAGAGAAAAGTTGATGGATCGTGACGGGGTTATCGGAGCGCGCGCCTCGATGTCGCGTATGATGAAACATTTATAAAACACAGAGAGCAGCCTGGCAGCGCCGGCCTGTCACGCGCGCGTCAGCAAGATGAGCCTGCCTGGAGAGGAGGGATGGGATGTATCGAGGATGTCTTTGATAATGGGGGGGGGGGGCTGCGTATATATCGCGCCCTTCAAAATAACAAATGTGGCGCGTTGCAGCGCGAGGACCGATAAAGCCTTTGTGTTGCTGTTTTTCGGCCGCGACGATGAGACCAAAGAATGTTTGAGAGCGAGCTCTCATCGGCCCTTTGTCTCTCTCTCTCTTTTTCGCCCGCTCATCTTGATCCAGGAAATTCATTTCGCGGATCGGCCGTTAAACTTTTACCCGGGCTTTTCAAAGGCGAGTAGAGAGATAGCCTATCCGACCGGCCAAGTGGCTTAGGGTTCTTGGAAAACTCGGCGGGTTATCGATGGTGCGTCGATGACATTACTCATGAGATATTAAGCGTGATTGATTCTTCTCGGTTCATGGTGGCTTTAAATTCTTGTACAGCAGTTACTGTGTCGATGATCATTCAATTTGCGTGGATTGAAAATTTATGGTTGATTTTGGAATCCAGATAACCGCATATGACAAATAGATATAAATACGTTAATTCTTGCACGTACGGGTATAGGAGTAGTGAAATTCTTCTTTATTTTGGAAGAACCTATAGAAATCTTCATTTTGTCAAAGTCAGACAGAAAGGGATATATCTATACTTTTTATCTCGTTGCATTACCTTAATATGTTATCAGTCGTATTATTTTGATCAATACTGGATTCAAATTGATATCAGAACATAATTGGGATTGATTGAGGTTTTGATGAGAGCAGTGCTGCTCAAGCGAGATAAAATATGCGTTACTCGTGAAAACAACATAAATGCAATGTTAACCGCAATGCTTCGTAATAAATGCGTATAGTGAATTATATTAAAATAAAGTATATATAATCTGATAATGCTACCCATCGTAAGCACATTATAAAAGTAACGGACAATGCATCATAAAAGTGTTTATCAGTTTAAAAATTGTTTGTGAAACTATCTGCCTGTATCTTTTTAACCACTCGTACAAATCTTTTTAATCTTTTAGTAAGCTTCTCGTTCTATTGACGGTGCTGACCTTTCGGGAAAATAAACTACTTTTCTTGATAAAAACTTTAAAGGTATCTGAAGTTACAGAAAAAAAAAACTTAATGGAATACAGCTAATGAAGATTTATTTCTTTCTAAGAAATTAGATGGCGCCAAATAACTTTAGTTAATTAAAGAGCGAGCCTTTTCTAACAGTATTTTATTTATCACAATAAAAAACACAGTAAAATAATCTGTTAAAAGCATTGTATGCAAAATAGAATTACCGATGGGTACAGTAAACATAAATTAATGAATGTATTCCAAGTAACTTTTAGTTCAATATTTTAATTACGGGAATGTATATAAAAGAGCAAAATAACGCATAACGAGGTATTATTAATATTAATATATTATATACTAAAGTTAATTTTATTGTGGATAATGCAATTATATATTCCACACATTTTCACGTAATTAACAGGTTCGAGAACATAATCTCACGTGCATTCAATCCAGCAACAAAAGCCACAATTCACCGGCCACCTTTGGAGTGCATCTACGCGAAAGTCATTCTCGAAGCCGCGAAAGATAAAAACACACGGCTGACAAAGCGCTCGGTGCAAACAATCTTATCCGAGACGATTCGAGTCTGTTGTTATTTATAACCCGCGAGAGGTGAAAGGGAAAAGTATGAGGAAGACAAAGTGGAGCCTCTATATACGTTCTATCTGTCCTCTGCTGCCCTCTCTCTCTCTCTCTCTCTCTCTCTCTCTCTCTACGGGGATGTTGCGTATCACGTCTCCCGAATCCCCGGGAGCTTGTAGGATCGGGCGAGCGCGCAACTAACGCGTTTGCTTCGCCGCTGCCATACTCTCCCGGGCTATAAGTGTGCAGGACCGTAATCCGGAATCGATTTTCGCCGCTCCTATACGGATGTCGAATGCAGCTTACTCTTGTTGGCCTACATTTTCGGAAAGACGTGCTGGGGGAGGGTTCGGGAGATTGCTCGAGGGTGGCCCACTCTCCAATTTGCCCAAAACTCCATTTTATTCTCGCTTCGGAGATTCTTTAGTCCGACCCTCGCACCCCCAAAGTCCAATTGCCGATTCTCATTTGCATCGCGCTTCCCTACGTGCGACTTCTTAGCCTTTCGCTCCTCGGCAGCTTCCTTGTTTGGCAAATTGTTGTTGTTGGAACGAGAAGCATAAAGTCAGAGAGAAATATGTAATCTGTTTATGCTACAGCAAACTCTTCCGAGACTCCCTTTAATTTCCTTAATTAAAAGAGAAACAATATCTGCAGATGAAAGGTTTATTACACCTGACCTACTCTACTTATGTTTACGAACAGAACTTTCTTTGCCACGTTCTTCAATCAGCTTTAATCTTATATTGATAAAAACATTTTTCCATTGACGCCACTGCTATTCACATTTTTTTTTTTCAAATTCAGTGCTTTCTTCTTACTTTGAAAAAAAAAATCCGTATGCTCTCAAAATGTTACTTTGGTAATCCAATTTAATCTGGCTTATAATCCTTATTACAGTAATACTCTCATATTTATGAATAATTTTAAGAAAACTTGAAAGATTTAACGAAAACAGGTACATGTTTGCCCCACTTAATAAGATCCAGATATAATGATAGTAAAAATCGCAGGCGATATTCTCCGCGCGCGGGAAAAAGAAAATTAATAAAACGTCAAAGCTAAAGTCGCTCGCGTGTGCTCTTGCGCATTTTCCCAATTTCGCGCGCGCACCACGGCGCATTCTCGGCGCGTAAAGCCACAGATTTGCAATAGCATTCGCTCCCCCTGTTACCCGACTGAGCGCGCGAAAAGTTTCCCTGGCAGTAGTCCTTCGCAGCGCGCCGCCGCCATTCCCAAACTCAATTTCGAGAGCCACGAGGAATCCTGTGGCATTTACATAAAATGTTCCTGATTCCCGGCGCGCCTCGGATTTTTTTCCCATATACGCGCCGCGGAGGGGCAGAAGCGATGGGGACGCGAGCCCGGATTAGAATATTGCGAGCCGAGCATTAAGCTATCGGCCCGGCCGCACTCGATTTCGATTTTCATTCGATCAAGTGATTCTGACGAGAAATAATGGAGAGCTGTCGCGATTTCATTATGATGAAAATGACTTTTTGAATTTCATACGCGCTTCGTCCCCTAGTATAAACAACGGGGAGAGCGAAATTTTCATTTCAAATCAATTAAAGTACTTGTCAAACGCGTGCGCTGTACGAAAATATCATTCTTGAGTGTAAAAAAAAAAAATAAATAAACATTAACGTTTCGAAAGTATATTATTTATATTCTACCCATTAGACTTACAAAGTAGATTGATCTGAAAATCATAAACCGTCAATCACGTCAGTGGCACAGCAATAAAACTATCATTTTTTTGCTGCCGTGCGCTAACACGGCATAACATTTGTCTGTAAAACGACCGCCGTCGTCCTCTGCCTTACGTACAATATTTCACGTAGAAAAGTTGGCATTTCACGATGAAAATAAAAAATAAATCATCGCATGAAAAAAAGAAGAAGAAGAAGGGGCGAGGCATAGGGAGGGGAGTATCTCTCCGGGATCGACCTTCTGCGGAAGCACAAAAGAAAGCAGAGCAAAAAAAAAACGAGCGAACTCGTTGTATTTCCAATAAAAGATCAAAAACCGAAAGCGGCGCGGAACGAAGAGAGGGGATAGAACGGGGTGGGGGACGAAGAGTTTGCCGATATATACGCCACAGAGAGTGATTTATAAGCTTTAAAATTTCAATCTCCCTGGCTCGGAGGCCTTGCTCCTTTCCCATCGACAAATCGTTGCCGATAGGAAAAATCATTCGACGATACGGCTCTGTGCGCCGAGGCAAAAAAGTCATGGTTCCTGCCCCCCCGATATATAAGATAGTCCGCCCTCTCGCCATGTTTTGATTAATCATCCGGCGACTTAAGCGACGTGCTGCCGCCCCCACCGGGGCAAAAAACAAGAAAGGCAATAACTGCCGCGGCGTCGAGCGACGAGAGATGCAGAAAAAGCAGACGACGGGCCAAGCGCGGTGTGGAAGGACGGCCGGACAGCTAGATGGATAGATAGATAGGTTGGACGAAAGCTGCCGCAGAGGCTGCCGGGGATAAAATCAAGAAGAGGTCCCAGTTAGGGACAGCGAAAATGGTCTCTTCGTGATAATTAATTTATTGGAACAAAATATATAAAGAAATTATTATAATTAACAACTGCATAATTGAAATTTCTGCACTACATACACGTTAGGAAATGTTGGTACGACCTTGTAAGAAATAAATTTTATTTCTTTCTTCACTTGAAAATATTACTATACAATTATCCTACGACTTTAACAATTTTTTTTTCAATTATTCAAAGTTTTTTAAAAGATGAAAAAAAAAATGTTATCCGAGAGAGTGGAGCACCTCGAATGGTGAGCGTAGATACTCATCTGTTCAGATTCGCTTCTCTGGGTTATACTGGTTTTGCGATTTATGTTCTCTTAAAAATTTATTTAACTTATACCTGTCTACGCGTAGATACTCATCTACTTGGACCTCGCCATTCCCACTTATTTGAAGTGTGAGATTTTGAATAATTTTATTCAAAACTTAATTTCCTGCCTGTTTGCGCAAGTATACTCTTCTTCGTTGACTTCACGTCCCCCTGTTATTTGGATTTTAGGATTTTTTTTATTAGAGCAGATATGTTTCTGTGTGGATCTCGCTACCCTCGCCTATGTGGATTTTAGGATTGTTTTTGTTAAAGCAGGTACTTCTCTGTGTTCTCCTAAAAATAACATTTTTGGTTTGCATCGGGGCCTTCCGAACAGACGAGGCCCGGGGCTGTAACCCTCCTTAGCCCTTTTGTCTTAACCTCTCTTTATTTAATGCTTATTGCTAATTTTCGTGGTCAATGTCATTTGCTACAAATGTCATTGCTATTGGACCAATGCTCGAATAATATACCATATCAGTTTGATCATATCAGAGGTATATTACGCGTAAGTACTCTAATATGCGTAACAATTTAGCTTCACGCTAACAATTAAATGGCAAATATAAACTAAAAGAAGGAAAAGGGATGTACATTTAAATTATAAATTCGCCGAGTGTTGTCCGGAGCGAAGAAAATTAGGATGAAGCTGGAGAGTTGGTTATTACAACCCGGCGCGTGATGGCAAAAGCATGGCATGTGCTGTGAACAGCCGGTACTGAAAAGCGAGCGTGTCCTAGACAATTGTCCGGCTGAAAAAGTAAAACAAAAGCTCCCGAGAGCAAGAGGTAAACAGCCAACGAAAGGCCGAGTAGGAGAAACATGGCCGGGCTGCTCTAATACGCTTCAGCTTCTTTTTTTTTTCGGCGCGCGACGCGCACGTATGCATACTTCATACGCAGCCGCGTGTATAGTGACCCTGACGATCGTCGCCTGTGTGCCCTTTTCCACTTGTTTTCCACCTTCCGCACCGCGAGCGCGCCGGCGTTCGTTAGACTAAGTGCAAAGTGTCGCGCGATGCGACAACTGGCCTCATTAATTATTGGGCTGCCGGAGAGACTCGAGTGGGCAGCTATAGCGCCACGCCTGCGCTACCTTAAATTCTCTTAAGCGACGGTACTTTTCGGATTAGCCCTCACTTACCCTACAATATTTATCAACTATTTATGCTAATTATAGACTTGGCCGGGCGTATACAAAATCTGCGGTCCTTTCATTATGCGCGCTTTTACTAATTCATGGCGTAACTTTTCGGTAAATTTTTCATTGGGCGATTAAAATTCAAAGAAATACAAGCAAAAGCTGCACTTGAATGATTTATAGCGCGAAATTTGTTACGCAAAATCGATCACCACGTTATTTTACCACGAACCGTTGTGGTAATTTCGCCCAAACTCAGGGCTGCAAATATTTATATCAATTTTTTAAATCGTTCAGACCAAATGCACAGCTCACATTGGAATAGTAAATTAAACTTCGACTGATTCACAATTCCCATTTGAAGTGTGAATTAAAGTCGAAGTTTAATTCTTGATAAAATTTTGATTTGTTGGATTGTGATCTCACTAATTCATAATCAAGCAACTCTGGTCCATATACACATCTCAAAAGCGCGTGCACGCAGACGCTGTATTAAATAAATAAACTATAGATCGATGAGTAGCTATGCGTAGGCGTAATAATTTTCACAATTTCCCTGTCTCCCTCTCTCTCTGTCTCTCTAGCCGACTTGTTGACTAATTCACAGTTCTCGGCCTACTTTATTCGGTCGGCAGTGACGTTCAATCCGGGCCGTCCCTCTCTCTGTGTCCCTCCTTTGCCGGCAGGTATATGCGCACGGTTTCCTTGAAATTCGGCTGCGCTATCAGCTTGTTGTCTCGCAACAACGCTGGGCGTACACGTATTAATCTCCGCCGAGACTAATTAATTATTGACTTATCGCACGACGACTATCCGTCCCTGCGGGAAGCCCGGCACGGGAGAGAGAAACACTGTATATACGTACCGAGAGCGAGTATGTGTGTGTGTGTGCGCGCGCCACCGGAATTCATTGTTCGCGCGCGCGGTGCCGCCTGCCCGTTGTATATAGGCCACAGAGAGGGAGACAGAGCTTCCTTCTCGCCTGCAGCCGCCTCTTCATTTCGCTTTACTATGCGATAATTAATCAAACTTTACTTGTTCAACCGATACGTTCATCGTTTCAAGCGCGTCGTGCAAGTATCTTTATAGATTGCTCCAAATTCAACTTATATATTTACGAATTAAATTCGATAAAAAAAAATACTTCATTATCTTTTACGACCAGTGCTTATTTGAAAAAATTCAAGCCGATATATACGTAAAGATAAGCGGCGCCATAGGAAGCTAGCGCGCCCGCGTTTACGATCAGTAATTTCACGGGTGAAACTTGACTGCCTGCGCAGCGCAAAAGTGGCCGCGTAACAAAGTCGGAGCGCAGTGAATATGCAGTAAAAGAGTTCGGAAAAGCGAAGCTTTGGTGCCGCGGCGGGTTGGAGAGGAAAGTGTTATTTGCATAATATCCGCGCACGCATATAATGTCGTGCCCAAAGGACGTGCAAACAGGAAGGTAAACTCTAATGTAGCGCGCGCACACATACATACGTATATATCGGGACTCAAAGCCGCGAGTATAACAGCTATATAGACGCATACGCGGCTGAATCTTGTATAAAAGCCGGCCGCTGCCGAGCACTTCTTGTAATCTGCGTACGCGGAGCTTAAAAGCTTCAAAGAGGGAGAGGGACTGCCGCCACTTCATGCATACCTTAATAACGCGCGTATCTCGTATACAACTAAAACTCTTTCGTGCAAAGAGAAACATTCGTCGCATTCTTTTTGCGCGTGCGCATGGCCCCCTGCGGCTCCGCGAGTCGTTTTATATTTAGAGACGCCGCTCGGATGGCTCTGCAATTATGGAGGCATGCGCTGGGCTTTTAGTGGCGCGAAAGTGAAGTCGCGCGTGTTTGTTTGGCGCAGCCTGATGAAAATCACGGAGGAAGACCTACTGCTACTCCGCGTTGTTGGCTCTTCGTTAGTCCGGATTTTCACCGAGTCTAGTACCCCCGTCGTTTTTTTTTCACTCGCTACGCGTCATTTTTCACGGCTGATGCATTTGCGCTCGAGATGAATTTTTCAAAAATTTCAACGTCGCGCTTGATCTCTCCCTTACAGCAGTCACGAAAATTTCGGTATTATACGTAGGCCGCTGCGTCGGTTTGTGCTCTCCGTCGAGTTTCGTCGAGGACTTTCCATCTATCTATCTATCTCTCTCTTCCGAATCCGGCGGCAGAAAGTTTGCTTATGAATAAACGTTCGCGCTTCCCTCGAAAATCGTTTCGTCATACATGGCGCAAGTTCGACTATACACACATGAGGCTGCAGTGCGCGCGCGTATAAGTATAATCCTTGCTGCAGTCAGCAGTTTGAGAGTCATGCGCGCGCCACTCGAGGAGGACAGGAAAAGAAAAACGGGCGCGCAAGAGGGCGCATATACGCGTCGAAAAAAAGGAAAGAATGGGTCGATGCGTTTTTTTGCGAACGCTCTCTCGCCTCCTCGTTCGCGTCAGCCGCGTATATATACATCAGCTCGACTTGTCGCCATGGTAATTGCACCTTTTTTCAATATGCATGCGCCCGCGCGCGCATCGCTTCTGCATGTTTTCACGAGACTTTTCCTCCTCTTCACGTCTCTTTCCAGGGCCTCGGCGAACACACACACACACACACACACACACACACATACATCGGGCTCTCTATGTCAATGTGGAAGGTCAACTATTTCAATCGCAGCATTTTTTCCACTCTAAGCACTTTTCGTGCTGATGATGTATTGTTCGTAGATGACGGTATCAGGGTTTTATTACTTACTTGGTTGCTGTAATCGCGATTAGTAAACATTTGCCGAAAGAAGCTTACCTGCAACAAAAGACAAAAAGCAAATTAGACAGAAATTCAACGAAAAATATTTTACAAAATAATTATATGATATATCTAATTTATTTATTGATATTTAATGAGTAGAATGCCCTTTTACATGGTATGTATATATATACAGAGAAAATTTACAACGGGTAGTGTCGCAGTAGAAGAAATAATCGTTTTACACTAGTCATTGCGTGCAATTGTGTACATAAACGTGTGCCCTATGCATAGGTATAAGCTTCTAAGCTTATATCTACGCATTAGCGGTTCAAAGTTGTAATCCAGATACGATATAGGGCGGGTAGTTTACACGACACGTAGCGCAGTATTTTATGCTGAATAGCTTCAAGTGGGTAAAGGATTGCTGAGTGTAGGGGGACCAGATAGGCGAACAATAGGTGATGGTTGGAATAACGAGGGATTTGTACAGGTGAAGAATTGAATATGGAGACAGCGGATTTATGGAACTCAAATGAGAGCCGATGGCCTATTATGAGTCCGAGGTCCGTGATCTCATCCACTTTCTGGAGCGTTGATCCGTTAATTATGTAGTTAAACTTAAGACAAGTCCTGACACAGCGAAAATGCATGGCTTTACATTTCGATACATTAAAAAGGAGGCCATTTTCCATAGACCACCATACTAAAGAATCTAAATCTCTTTACAGCTTCGATAAGTCCATAGGGGTAGAAACGCGCGAGAAGAGTTTTACATCGTTCGCATAGATACAGCATTTGGAAAATTTAAGAGTAGCTGGTAGGTCGTTTATAAACAGTATGAAGAGAAGAGGCCCTATGTGTGATCCCTGAGGTACCGTAGAGGGAATGGTGATTGACGATGATAGACCATTGCGGACCCGGACACGTTGTTAACGTCCCGAGATAGATATGACTCAAGCCATCTCAGAAGCCTGCCTTGGACGCCGAAGATGCAGATTTTCTGGAGGAAGCGAGCATGGTTTGTGGTATGGAATGCTTTCGAGAAATCTAAATAAACGTTATCAACCTGCGAGCGGTCTGCGAATGCAGAGAAGATGTAATCAGTAAATAGTAGTAAATTTAATACCGTTGATTTACCTTTACAAAAATCCATCGTGCTGCTCCTTGACAATAAATTTCATTAGTCTGTCGGATAAATGTTTCCATATGAACTTATCTATTAACTTAGGAACAGTACTGATGATGGATATAGGCCTGTAGTTGCTGACGCTGCTCCATTCTTGAATATTGGACAAATGAAGGCACTCTTCCAGGTCGATGGGACAGAGCCCTGCGAAATAGACTGGTTGAATAGAACGGCGATGGGCACTTTGAGAGAGGGGGCACACATTTTGATGAAGAGTGCAGGCAGACCATCTGGGCCAGCGTTGGCGTTCTCATCTAATTCAGCGCAGAGATACTGAACATCATCTATGGTAATTGCAGATAGATCGTCCAGAGGGGCCATATCGTGCGAGTAATTAAAGTCGGCCAACGATGATGTAGAGTGCACAGAGCTAAAGTACTCAGAAAAGAGGTTGGCAATACCATGGTCCTTGTACACAACAGCCAGACCATGAGTCATGGAACGTGGCACAGAATTGTCTTTAGCCATATTGTGGACGAAACGCCAGAAAGTTCGACCATCTTTCGATAAACCAGACTCTGTTCTGGCGAGGTATTCCTTGTAGGCTGAGCCAGATGATCGAATGCACTGAGCCCTAATTCTACTAAATTCGATGCAGTCCAGCACCGATTTGGTGCGCTTCCATGTGGAGTGTAGGTGTTTCTTCAGCTTTATATTTTATATATTTTTATATTTTCAGCTCAAAGGGGCAAACTCATCAATGACCTCATTGACAAGCCGGTAAAATTCTATAATGTTATCTTCGACATTATGGTGACGAAAGCTGACATTCCAGTCAATTCCTCAGAGTACACGGTTTATCGAGGCAAAGCCTAAGGACACCATTTGTCTGGACGATAGGCCCATTCTCCAGTTCAATGCGGAAGTAGGAGGGTACATGGTGAGCATCTGAATAGACGAGTGGATCATTGATTTCGATGACGGAGGTAGCGGCAGCCGGGGTGAAGAGCAGGTCCAGAGTATAACCTTTCCTCGGGTGAACAGGGTAGAGCTGAGCAAAACCCAGGTATGATCAAGAGTGAAGGAGGAGAGTAGCGCTCTCAGCATCCTCAGGCGGAACGTAGGCGGTAGAATACAAGGTAATGGATCATTGGACCACACAATATTAGGGAAGTTGAAGTCGCCGCAGATAATGATTTGGTGGTCTGGATACTTCCCCCCAACAGATTCGATGGCCCTGATAGATCTGCTATAAGTGTCCGTGGTCGACTTAGGCTGAATATACGCCGCAACAAGGATGATTTTCGTCGATGCAACACGCAGCTGAATAGATAAATAAATAAAAATATCTAATGTCTAAAGGTATGAGTGAATTTATTAAAAATGCAGATGATTGATCTGAAGGTTGCTAGGAAAAATCAGATAAGAATGTAAAAGCACAAGTAGCAGCACGTGTGCGTAAAAAAGTAAATTTTCGGCATCGAGAAATAGCCTTTTGAAGTTTCGACCCATCAAAATCGGGAAAAAAAGTGCGAGCGTCTATACCGTTGAGACGGATACTATCGATGCAATATTCACCTCGACCTTCCATCGCTCCACGCTCGCGCGTCGGCTCTCTTTTATTCAGGGTGGATGCCAACTTGTCTTGGCTCTCTCTCCACTTCTCTCTTCCTTTCTTAGCGGCCGCCCCAGCTATCTCTGCATTTTTCGTTATTTTTTGCCCCCCCCCGTCTCCCACTCCCGCGCTTCGGCCCCCTTATCGTTTCCACCTCGATATTTCCCATTTTTTATCTGCTCCCGCTGTCTTGGGATTTCCGTTGATTTTTCCCATCCATGATGTTTTTGATGGCCAAGCAAGAAAGAGGAAGAGAAGATCGTCGCGGCGTGTGCCTTTGATTTTCCAAAGAAGAGGAAAAAAAATGTAATAAATGCTTCTTCTCTCTCCGGCAGTTTTATCAGTTCCATTTTCTGCGTCCCCGATTCGTTCTCCCCCTTGCCATTTATGTTTTCCCAATTTACGTTGAAGGTTTTCGTTTATATATAATACAAAATATAAATTACTGGTAATATGAAATTCCAAATGATAAAAATGATTTTCTTCAGCCTTAATCTTTGGCCATATCACAGGACGGCGATAGCCCGTAATAAATGTAAAAAGCTGAGCGGAGAAACTCATCTATGACGCAGCTTCGAGAAAAGGTGAGAAAGGATGTCGACGATGGCGGCGGGAATCGGGCTCGCCACTTCCTCTCGATTTCCTCCTTTCATTTTCCCTTCATCTCCATCTTCGTTGCAGCTCTCCCTCTCTTCCTTCTCCCTCTCCCGGGTTAATCTCCTCCGCAGGCAGTGTCTCCGTAGACCGATTGAAAGTTCAGCACGTTCGGTCTCCCCCCTCAGCAGTCCGCTTTACCAGCCGAAGGCAGAGACGGAAACAGAGACACTGGCACGCTCCCGGAAAACCGCATCAATCGTCCTTGCGATTGCGATGCGCGACCCCGTACAACCTATCAGTATATATACGTATATATAGACGGCTGTACGAGCAGCGACTGTTACATATATATAGCTGTACGTGTGAGAGTGTGCGCGCGCAGCCTTGTTTAGGAGCAGAGAGGGTCCGAAAGGGGGGCGAGGCGCGCGCGCTCCAATGCACTGGCAGCAGTGCGGGCAAGAAAAATGCTGTCGGGGAATTCGCTCGCGCGGAAGAAAATCGAAGGTACATTGTTTTGCAAACTGGGGGGAAGAAGAGAAAGAAAGGGAGCAGCAGCAGCAGCAGCGGCTTTTAAACCTGCTCGATTGATTGATGGCACTCTCGAGAATTGTTTAAACTTTTGTGTCTTTTATTAGACGACGCCGGAAGATGGATTCGTCCCCGACTTTTAGAACAAACGTGGGGTAAAAAGTATCACAGAGCTTGCGCACCACATACACCAGCGTCTCGGGCATCTTGCAAGGCCGAAATACGTAATAATTCCCCCAAGAAAATTGCTCAAAGGGAGAAAAGAGTCGAGCTGAAAGCGTTAAATGCTCGTGGGCATTATCAACTTGCCGCAGCGCGCAGGTGAGGTGTATAATATAAGCTAAGGAGAGCATTCTTGCCGAATCACTTTCAGCTCGGCTTTCGCTCTCTCGAGAGGTAAGCAGCAGCAGCAGCAGCAGCCTCTACCCCGGGCACGTTTATACCCTTCGTCTTTCGTGACGCGAGTGCGGTATATACACCTGGGCCGAAACAATGGGCTTTCTTCTTCCCTCACCCTTTACCTACTCCCCCTCTCTTCGCGGCTAGAGAGAACTTTTTACGGCTATCCGTTCAATGTCTTTTACGGCTTTTCTAAGGAACGCCAAGCGGGTTAGTCGGAGGCGAACGCCCGCCAAAGAGAAGTAGGAGAGCGGGAGAGTGGGAGGGAGAAAAAACGCTTTGCTCATTCGATTGCGCCAAGTGTTTGCGGCTGAAAGCTTCTCAGCGATTGTGTTGGACGACTCTAGCAACGTCCGCTTTTAATCGCGCGAAAATTAACATTGCCGACCCCTTATCCGCGCGCAGCTAGTTTACGCGGCTTTCTTCCGCGGTGAATTGCCAACTTAACCCCGCGGCCTCTCTCTCTCTCTATCTCTATCTCTCGTGCGTTTTAATTCGCTCTCGCGCCGCTCACTTACGCGCAATTAACAACTTTTCATTGTACGCTGGAAATTTTATTATAATTACGCGACTCTCTCGCGTTTAAATTCGTTATTATCCAACGTCGAATGTACACACACACACACACACACACAAACGCGAGTTATTTGGGCAACGTTCCATTCTACAAACACTGCGGGTGAATTTCGTGGGAAACGACTGATGGCGCAGCTTTGTCATGAGAGGGCAAACAGCGCCGCAAAAATGCTCCCTCTCGCGAATCGAGAAATTTCTTCACGGGGAGAGCTAGCTCTCTTAGCCCCGAACACGGAAACGTATACACCGTGCCATCTGTCTGTTGTGTGCGCGAAATTGTCTGCCCTCTTGCTCGAGCTCGTCTGTAACCGTATATAGTGTACAGAGAGCTCGCACAGCGATAGCTGGAAAGAGTGAGAGGAAGAAGGGCACATCATCCATCTTTGAAGGCACGATCCTCGCTCGGTTTCATTCGTCTGCAGCGCCCGCGCGCGCGATCTGATGAGCTCCCGTCGTTCGCGCGCGCGGTAACGCCTCCGTCGAAGAAGAGGGATAGAGAGAGAGAGGCAGAGAGGAGCGAAATAGCACTCGCACCTGAAATTGTGATTGAGCGAGAGCGCGGGAGAAGCGACAGCGGCGGCAGCAGCAGCAGCAAAGTCGATTTGGACTGCAGCAGCACAGCCACTCGGCTGAAATCGCTCTCGGAATTTCTTGGGGAACGAACTTAATTACTCCGCTTTCCGCGCGTGCGCGCGCGCGCTAACGTCTGCCAAAGACGAGCTTCGAAATCTCGGCCGTGACATACGTGTCGCAGGATGAACTATATGCGAGTCTTTTGCTCGAAGTTTCATACGGGAAAAGGGGGATCCGAGCAGCAACGGTTTGCAGATTACCAATCCTATAAGACTCTAGCCCGATTGCTTTAATCTCCCAAGTGTTATTTGGCTGACTTGTTATATAACGGGCTATTAGTCTATTCTACGAATTCGTTACGAGAGGAAAGCGGCGCACTCAAGATTTTAGCTGCTAATAGCAGCAGACGCACGGAGAGTTGTGTGTTTAATCGTACCTCATTTCCTTCATTCCACCATAGTTATATTCCCCTCGGTATTTCAAACTCCACTATATGCTTCCCATTGCTGTATAGACTCTAAAACATGCTTAAAAATAAGCAACAATAGCCTCAGCGATATTTATTATAGCGTAAAAGCGTATATTGACTTATCACCGTCAAATCAGCATAACGGGATGCAAAAGTATCGGGGCCAACGTTATTAGGATATGCGTGCAGCCAAGAAGGAATCGACAATAAGTTCCATATATAAGTATACACGGTGTCGCGCGCTGATTTGAATGTGACACGGTGCGACAGGACGCGATTTATGCGCCCGACTGTCGATTGCATTTTCACGGCGCAGCGAGCTCGCTCGGCGCATAAACGCGCGCCGTCAACAAGTGAGCATTATCAAGGGCCTTTTTCTCCTTCGTTAGCCATGGGCGCGGAGGAGCGACGCCACGTAGCTATTCTGCATGAGCGCCGATGTGGCTCGTCGTGGGCGGGAATTCCGCTCTGCGCACATCGCGGTCTCTGTATGCCAATGTATAGCGAGAGGAAAAACATTGACAAGCTTTTTTTCGGGGAATCGATCGATAGAAATTGTTAACGTGCCCGATTGTTTTCGCAAGCTCGGGCTGGCGGGCAGGCTGCGCCTATAAATGTTTACCGCGCGCTTAAAATTGACTGCGAGATTTATCATGCGCGTTATATTCGATCTCGCTGGATTGAATTGTGATATTATACCGACGAGCGCACGCGCGGCTGCGAGCGCCGTTCTAAACGAGATCGAGCAGCGCAGAAGATAAATCCTGCAGTCAATTTTAAGCACATCGCAAACGCGCATGGAGAGCAGGCTTACCAAATTGATTTATGAGTCAACATTGCTCAGTGTCAATATACATACCTCGATCGATAATACAGCAAAGGTGAAATGGGGCTCTCTCAAATGTACACCAAACGGTAAAAATAACTTTGAACATTTGAACGCAAGTTCTGGAACTTTATGAAGGTTAGGGTAGCCATAAAATGAGCGTACAACCTATACTATTAGATCTTTATCTAACCTATCCTTTACCCTGGTATAGTAGAAATCTTAACCATATTCTAGCTATAAATTAACTAATTTTCAGAATATCGTTAATTTTTAGCTAGAATCCCCGGTGATAGCGTCCCGTGTTTAGCTTAAAATCTGGCTATAATATGCTTAAGCCTTGGTAAAAATATTAACCAGAAATTGCCTAGTTTTCAGTTTATTTCACGGAGAAAAATAGTATATGTAGAAGTCTGCATCTATGTGTCAGAACGTATAATGAAATGCGTGGACTAGCTGTACGGGGTAGCCGATGATTGGCGATAATAAAGCCTAGGAATTGAGCTCCACAAGTTTTTGTGTCTAGGTGTCGGAATACATGGAATTGCGTGCTCTAGGTGTTCGAAGTGGCCCATGATGGACTCTAGGTGGTGCGCTCCGTAATTTTTTGCGTTAAGATCTTAGGATGCATCTAATACGTGGTCTAAGTGTTCAGGGTGGTCGATGACGGTGTCTAGGTAGTGCGCGCTCCGTAGTCTTTTGTTTCTAAGTATAGGAACGCATCAAAAACGTGGTGGTCAATGAAAACTATGGTGCGCATCAGCTAGACACCATCATCGGCTACCTCGACTACCTAGACCACGCATTCTGACACCTAGATGCAAAAAGCTACGGAGCGCTTAACCTAGACTCCGTCATCGGCCACCCTGAACACCTAGTCCACGCATTCGATGAGTTCCAACACCTAGAGGCAAAAACCTACAGTGCGTACCACCTAGACTCCGTCATCGACTACCCCGAAGACCTAGATCAAGCATTGGATGCGATTCGACACATAGAGACCAAAAACTATGGAGCGCACCACCTAGACTTCATCATCGGCCATCCTGAACACCTAAACCATACATTCGATGATGTCCAATACCTAGATGCAAAAACCTACGTAGGACACCACCTATAGACTTCATTATCGGCCACCTCAAACACCTAGGCCACGCATTCGACGCATTCTGACACTTACTTAGACATAAAAGCTTATGGAGCGCACCACCTTATAAGCTTCATTGGCCACCCCGAACACCTAGACCATGCTGTATGCGTTTCCACGCCTAGACTAATTTCTAAAGAAAAATCAATACTTTTAAAGTTTAAGCAATTGTTAGCTATAAAAATTAGTTAATTTATAGCTAACGAATATCGCTTGTCAACGGTTAAAGCAAAAATTAACGATATTTTAGTTAGTTTATAGTTAACAGAATAGCTTATTTATAGCTAAGAAATATAGCTTATTTATAGTTGCTTAGGCAGAAATTCTGGTTAATTTTCTACCAGGGTACATCCTTCTAAAAGCTGGCGTTCCAATTTTCAAAGTTATTTTTACCGTTCGTTGTATCATACGCGACTAATTGAAAAGTTGAACAAATTATTACAGCTATCTTATTGCCGTTTATCCCTGCATAGCCGTAGAAAAAGTTTTCTTGCCGAAAGTTGTAGCTCGATCGAGGACAAATAAACAAGAAACAGAGTCGCAATAGTTGTTTTCAAAACTTTATGCATCGAGCGTAAAAGCTCGCGCCTTGCGGCGTCGAAATCGAACTCAGCCGGACTGCGAAGGGATTAAGAGACAGAATCATTCGCGAAAAAGACTTTACGAATCGCGGATGAGCCGCCGCTCCGCGCGTAATCAAGAAAACTGCGCGACGCTGCGAAAAACAATTAAAAGCAAGCGACGGGCCAGCTCGTAAAAAAGAAGAGATAAAGTGCTAGCGAGAGAGAAGGGAAACAAATAATCGGGGCGCGCTTTCGTAGTAGGGCGACCGGCGAATCTCTCGGTCGGTTAATTATGTCAACAGCGGGGAAAGAGAGGGAAAATCGCCCCGGAAGACTACCCGTCTGTACATGGGTATATATACATGTGCTGCGGGGGAGAAGGGGGGATTAATCGCCATCGTAACCTCAGCCGCACGCTCCGATTCCGGGGCGGCCGACGCTCTCTCTCCCTCTCTCTCGCCCGCTTGTTTGGCGAGTTATCAAGATCTGTGCCGTGTGTTCTCCATATCGGAATTACGCCGGACGGATAGATAGGCAGATAGGAGTGAGAGAGAGAGAGAGAGGGACCGGGGCTAATTTATGAAAACGCATTTAACCTCTTTTCAGGATCGGGTTCGCTGCTGCTCTCCGTCTCTGCTTCTGCTCGCAGCCTAGATCGAATAACAATTAGGTTTTATTGCGGCTCGAGTTTAGTGAAATTTTCATTGATTCGCTCTGAGCTATAGAGTGAGCGCATAGTCTCAAGAGGGATGAACTTTCCTCGACGACTGATAACATCAATATCCTATATTAATTCTATTGAGAGCGCGTAGATTGCAGAAAATCAATACATGATGCAATATTATTATATATCTATATAACTTTTAAATATGACACGCTTGCCAGAAAAAGTTTTAAAATATGGAGAAAAAACTATTTTCAGTTTCTCTCTGGAATGTGCCCACATAGAGCAATAAAAGTGTAAATTACCAGTTCTAGAGAAACAGAAAGTCCAATTTGATAGAGCTCGGTCGATCCAGCGGAATCGAATGAGAAGCTTTAAAAACAGGTGAAAAAAGTCCCCGTGCAGGTGACAATAAAATCTTCCAGCGGTGCACTCTCGGCGCTACACCCTGTACATTCCCCTCAATACTGCGCGCGACATCGGAATCCCGTGCACGTCCGCCATTACATCCGTCCTCAAAAAGGCCCGAAAAGGAGCAGGCACTGTGCGCAGCTATATACACGTATAGACACATATACACACACACATACACACAAACTTGTTATATCGATTACAAAGCTCGCGAAAGCAAACACACACAGCCCGCAGCGAGCTCGCCTCTTCCCGCCGACAAGATAGATAGATAGATAGAGAGCATGGGGAGGAGGGGCAAAAAGTCCAGGGACTCGCTATTTGGCTCGCTAGCTCGGTACACACTATATATATCCCGGCGGCGCGATAAATCCGCCGTCGGTTAAACGGCCCTCGTGTCCTTGAGTTTTATTCGCGTGGGTTAACGGTGCTGCCTCGTTAAAGGCAACTCCTACCCTCCCGCACGTATTGAATTATATAAGCGAGCATCACCGACTGGTTATATACATTAACTCCTTTTCTGTCTTATAGGCAGAAGATCGGCCTTTCAAATTCAAGTTGTACATTTAAACTATATACCACGATGTACGTGGAAGTTGAAGGTGTATACTGTACGTAATATAAGACGCCTCGAAAATTGTCTAACGACATTACCCCTGATGGCACATCCGCTGGAAAAATCTCTGTTGCACCTGCACTGGCGCTACGTCGCGTGCGTGCGTATGCGTGCGCACGAGCGAGCGCTAACAAGACATAATCCAAATTCTCTCAAGGATCTGAAACTCGCGCACACGCAGGTCTCGGGTATATAACCTCGTTAAACTCGCGTTAATTCGATTTGCCGTGGGGCGCCGCGCGAGGAGAGATTAATGCCGGCGTTCCGGTAACATAAGACCGCACCGACGCCGCCGCCTGCATCCAGCGTGAGAAAGAGACGAGAAGAGGGAGAGAGAGAGAGAGGAGGAGGAGAGATAAGAAGTGGAAAAAAATCACAGCACGTGAAACGGGCGTCGAAGCGCGTCTCGCCACCGCCGACTTCTTCCTATCTCGGGGTCCTTTGATTTTCCAGGTCGCTTCACACCAGAGCTGTATGTACGTTATATGTATATCTCTCTTCGAGTACATGTAAAGGGGAGCTAGCTCGGCGCTTAAGGCGAGTGAAAAACACGGATGGAGATGCAAAATGTTTTCCGGCAGTCGGTGGATATATACACACAGTTCGCGCCCGAGAGAACAGCCGAGTAGAGCTCGACGTACAGAGATAGGCTTCTCCCTTATAAATATAGATATACCACTCATCGTCGGCAGTGTCTGTATTTATTTTTCCTATAGCTTGCGTCCGCACGAGAGAGATAGATAGATAGATAGATAGATAGATAGATAGATAGAGAGAGAGAGAGAGAGAGAGAGAGAGTGAGAGAGAGAGAGAGAGAGAGAGAGAGAGAGAGAGAGAGAGAGAGAGAGAGAGAGAGAGAGAGAGAGAGAGAGAGAGAGAGAGCAAAGATCGAAATCAGCGGCTTTCATCGCGTCGATGAGGAAAAGTTGGCTCAGTGGCAAAGAGTACGAGTTCGGGCTTTTTCATATGCATTAAAGTGCAACTACTCGTAGAGTCCATTAGCGCCTCAGATGTTTATCCTATATGCACACCAGCCCGGCCCGAAGCTCTGCGAGGATTCGTACGTTATAATTATATATAGTGCGTGAAAAAGCCCGCGCTTATTGAGATTTTTAAAATGACGCGATAATATCGCTCGTTAGCTTTTTTCCTGTCCAATATGATACACTTTTCCTTTTAGACGCATTTCATGCGGTGTGCTAATGGTTTCGTTATTGAGCGCGTATACTTGTATATCTGTATGCCTACATCTATTATATACGGTGCGATGCTTTCAGCATCTCTCACCGCATTAACAAATGTCACATCTAATTTTCTTCGCTCACCATCTCCCTCTCTCTCCTCTCTCCATCTCCCTCTCTCTCTCTCTCTCTCTCTCTCTCTCTTCCGGCTCAACCAGCTTGACGGTGATGCTCTCAAACAGCCACACGCATGCACGTATGAAGGCGCGAGGATAGAGAAATTCCTATAAACTCGCGACGTCGCGTTGCGGGGGGAGGCTTTCATTTGATTCTCAGTGGTGCGCGCAGCAGCATCACACACAAAGCGCAAATTATCTTGGATATTGTTCACGAGTCGGGCCGCATCGCGCGTTCGATATAACTGTGTACACATCTTAATTAAGCCGCTTGACCCAATTTCCCCTATATTTCTCGCGGTCCGTATAGGATCGGCCTCTTCGCTCGAGAAATTTGAAGCTACGTTGAGCAAGTCAGTAATTCTTCGCTCTGTAAATTGATATTCAATTTCACCGCGAGATCACGATAAGTCCCGCGCGTATATATAGATAAGAAACTCGTGCCATGGGCAAGCGCGCAAGATTGTGCGCTACTGCACTGTTGCGCGAGCAGGACAACAATCTAAGACTGACAGATAGAAAATGAGCTTTTGTCTCGAGGGGACGGTAAATTCGCTGATACGAGTGTATGAATGATATTGACCTAGTTTTAATTTTAGTCAGATTTATGGGAGTTATTATATAGAAGACTCGGTTCAAAATACCCAGCTGGAATACCAGCTGGAATTCCAGCCTGTACCTCCTGTCTTTGGACAAATTACAGATAGTATTCCAGCTGGGTATTTTCAACCGGGGAGAGCGAGAGTTGGAAAGTATAATAGAAAATAATAAATGTGTCTGGAAGAAAGTATAGTAAAGAATGACGATGACATCGACGTATAAAGCGTGTTGAAATTAGTCTAAAGTTTCGAGCGCGACAACTAGCCGAAGGAAGCCGGCGAGTGGCCTGCACAATCCACTATATATACCTCCCTCTCGAGTCCCTTGGGGTCTTCTCTACTCTTCCCTCCCATCTCGACGAGCCACTGGTTTTACGAGTGCATGATGAGATCGCGCTCCCCACCTACTCCTCCTCAGCCTCCTCGTCAAAGGCTTTCCCCGATTTTCCACTAGGCACGTGCACGTGTATAAACATTTTACAATGGGGAAGAACACAAGTGTATAGTAAAAAGAGGCCACGCAGAGACGAGCTGAAAGAGAGCGGGGGCCACGTGAAAGGGAAACGAAGGTGGAATTAAGGGGCGAGCTCCTGGCGGAAGTAAGTGAGAAGAGCGCAAAAAATTCTCGACTTGCGCTTTTTTAGTTAAAAGGCGCGCGCGCGCGCATGTGTGCCACGCCTGAATGCGCGAGGAACTCCGCGAGTAGTGCGCAGCTAAAGAGTGTACGAAATTTTTTTGACAAGACGCCAGCTGTAATTACAAGTTTCTTTGACTGGGAAAGTTGTGCGCGCGCTTTGAAGTGCGTAATTCAGTCTAAAAGAGAAAGAGAGCCGCGCACGGCACAGCCGCTTTCGCTGTCATCTCGTATTTACGCCGCAAAATGACGTTTACGCGAAAATATAAAGTGCTCGCGTCTCGGTAAAATTGCGTTTAAGGCAAAATTCAGTCAGGATGTTAACACAATTATACTGCGCGAGCGCTGCGGGCATGTTCTCTTTAAAAGAATTACCAATCGCTTGTGTGCTACTGAATTTTTATTACAAAAGAAACTATATTATTATAGTACAATAAATAAATAAAAACTGTCAAGTTTGTTAAATACAAAAATGTAAACTGTTTTGAAAAATAGCAAAAAAACATATAAATCATCTTGATATTATGCTATATTAACATTCAGTAAATTAAAATACTAAAACATTATTTAAAATGCTGTCTTTTCTTTTTACGAATGGCAGGTTGAACTATTATTATAAAACTCATGAGTTCATAAGTTTTAGATGCTAAAACTTTCTGTGCGTCTTCACTGTGTTCAAATTTAATAAAAGCATAGTTAGCATTTTGAGCTTTATAAATGGACAATATTTTTCCAAATCTAAAAGAAAAAATTCATTTAACCAGAAATACAGGATATAAGTTATAAAGTAATACTTACTGACGAAATGTTCTCAATAATACAGGAATTGTGATTAAATTAGTTAAATTTCCGATCCAAATAGTTTTATCATCTGTTTCATCTGGATTATTAAGTGTCGTTTTCTCATTTGTACTAGGAGCTGGAGGACTATAAAATAATTCGGAAATTAAAATCATAATTTAAAATAAGAAAGAGTGTATGAAAATGATAAAAAACATACGGTGCAACTGTAACTTCCGATAGGGAATTCTGTATTTCATTATCATTAGTCAATATCTGACTTACACTTTGTACTTTGTTTAATTTTTCGTCTTCATCGGAAGAATAGATGATGTCATCATAATTTGTATTAATGGTTTCTATACCAGTATCATGTACAGTACTATCAAGAAAAAAATGATTTTCTTTTAAATAACTTATGGTTTCCTAAAAAAATGTTTTTTTAAGTGTCTATAAAAAACCGTTTCAGAGTTGAGATATTTTTTAATAACTTATTACAAGTGTATTTTCTGTTACCAATGTAGATAAATTTCTTTCTAATGCAAGAAGAGCATCTTTTTCTTTAAATCCTTTACTAACGATATGAGAAACTTTAACTCTCATTAGTTCTCTTTTTACATGAAGATTTTCTAAATTCATATTAGTAGCTTCTTCTAAATATTTTTCAGCTTTCTCGTATTCCTACAGATAAATTTGATATTATTGATTTTGAAATTATTTTTATCTTAATATATTACGTATAAAATGTTACTCCTACCTCTAATGCAAATAAAGCTTGTCCAGCACGCAAGTTTGCAAGATATGAATGTTCACTTTTTTCAGTATGATTAACAGTATGAATAACATGTTCAGCATCTGCTAGTGCTCTAAAATTATTTTAAAGATTTTTTTATGCATTTTTTATATTTGATGGTATATAAAAACTAATACGTACAACTCATAAGAACCCATTCTCAAATAGCAATAACAGCGATTTAAGTAATGGCGAAGGTCATTTCTATTATACAAGATTGCCTTTTGAAAGTATTCTGAAGCTTTTTGTAAATCATTTTGCAACATCAATTGAAGGCCTTTTTCCGCATTTTTGCGGCTCTGTTGATCAAAAAGAATTGTATATCGATGTCTTTTTTCCTAGAATATACAATATTAAAGTCTGAATTTTATTATAATTATTTGAAACAGAGAACTACAAATGTTTATACTCATACAACTTACCATCTAGTAATAAACTTAATACTTCTATTTTTTGCAAGAACACGGAAATCAAATCCAAATGCCTAATAAAAACACGCGCGCGCACAAGATATTCCACTGCAGACAATTCGTGATTCGAGATGATCCAACCTAACCTTGCTTTTAGTCATAACGCGCCATTTTTACTTCTATAACCTTTCAACGAGCCATTCGAGCGATTTCGAAAACGTAAACAATCAGACGAGATTCGTATATAGTTGAGAATGCGAGTGTATTATTTGGTTTATTTTCAATAAAATAAAGTACAATTATTTTTTTCCTTCTAATAAATAATTGATATATCCAAATTAAGAACAGAAAAGACGAACAATAATAATTTTGTGTTATAACTTTCTATGAAGTCAGTTTTTAACCTAACTGGTAAGAAGTATACATTTCTTATATTTTGTAGATGCTATATTATATTAATTTTGATCAAACATCTATTTAATTATTGTAATACACAGTTTCTATACACTTATATAATTATCATATATTTTTTTTGTTTTGAGAAAGTTTTGCAATGGAGAAAATGATCATAGAAAGTGACATTATAGAACAAACTGACATATCTATCACAGAAGAAAGTTTAATGAGTCTCGAGAAATTGGATAGAGCATCACCTGACTTGTGGCCAGAAGAAAGCATATCAAAATTTGTTGCACAAAACTTACCACGGACAGAAGTACCAGCTTTGCCAAATACTTTAACGGAGGATGATACAAATCAGCTGTATCAACTTGGAAATTTATCACTGAATGAACTTGTATTGGAAGTAAAGAAACTTCACGACACAGCATATAAGTTGGGATTAGAAGAAGCAAAAGAGATGACGAGAGGAAAGTATTTGAATATATTTAAGCAAAAATGAATAAATGTAATAGTATAAAGTAAATTATTATTTGTAACAAAGTATTGAAATTAAAGTGTTAGATATTTACGTTCTAAATAATAATGATTTAATAATTTTCTTTTTTAAATTGAATTAAGTACAATTGTAAATTAATTTTAAAACTGTGTCTATAAGTAGATATAGCTTTAAATAAATATTAAAAACTATTTTATATCACGATTAAAGAATTGGCTTAAATTAAATTCCTCTATAAAAACATGAAGGTCTTACATTCAAATTATAATTGTATTATTACGACTCATTCTGACCTTATTCAATTTGTAATATGTAAATTATGTTTAGTTGTAAGCAACCAAGATCTATTAAAATACTATTCTTGGAAATATATCTATTTGCTAGAAAGTTCATGATGCTATGAATGTTATAGAACATTATTAAATATTACAAAATTTGTTTTGGATGTAGAAAAAGATTTAATAAAAATTACAAATAGCTTTGGAGTAATTGCTATATTATTATTTTATAACAGTATGGAAGAATTAAAAAATGACCAGACTTACAGCAAATCTTACGAGAAATAAGAAAAATTTACTCGACCTTTTGTAAAATGTCCTATTTTGGTAACCCGGTTGCAGAGAATATAGAACATATGATCTTACTCATAGAAGGTCGGATCGGGGGGTTTCGGTGAAGCCAAATTAAGCGTTAGTTCCATACCCCATGAGGCAGGCGACGCACTATGTGTTATTCGTGAAAAATTTGTGAAAAAATCAAATATCTTGAGATCAAAAAAAGATATGAAGATGCGACAAACGGAATTTTAAAGGTAAAGAGGTCACCTTTAAAGGAAAACAATTGACTAAGACCTTGTCGTAAGCCAGGCCCTTAAAAAATCACTAAAATTACCAATTTTTTAATTTTTTTTCGTTTTTTGTAGATAGGTCTTTTGAAACCATTCACACTTTAACAAAAATTTGTCAAAAAGTAGAGTAAAACACCTTTAATGTTACCTGAAACAAAATTTTTTGGTTCCATTTTTCGCGGAATTATGGTAATTTTAAGCACGCACACACACACACACACACATATATATATATAAAATTTAATTATGATCTAGGCCAAATAGTGAAAGGTCAAAACAAAACACCTTGATTGCTTAAAATTACCATAACTCCGCGAAAAATGGAACCAAAAAAATTTTGTTTGGGATAAAATAAAGATTTTTTACTTAACTTTTTGACAAATATATTTTTTGTTAAAGTGTGAATAGTTTCAAAAGACCTATTTACGAAAAAAAAAATAAATAAATAAATAAATTGGAAGTTTTAGTGATTTTTTAAGAGCCTGGCTTACGATATGGTCTTAGTCAATAGTTTTCCTTTAAAGATTACCTCTTTACCTTTAAAATCCCGTTTACCGCATCTTCATATCTTTTGTTGATCTCAAGATATTTGATTTTTTCACAAATTCTTCACGAATAACACATAGTGCGGAGCTACGGTCCAGCTTCGCGCGAGATTCAAATAGCGAAACTACTTGAACCGTAAACCTTAGTCATTTATTTGGATAAAGTTATTAAATATTTAGCTTGGAATTTTTCTTAATATTTTTAAGTAAATATATACTTAATTTGTAGTATAGATGAATGTTACATCTTTAAAAACTGAAGAATTATTTGAAATGTAATAAATTCGATAAACGATGCATATTTAATTTTAACTATCCCACACTTAAATGAAAATTCAGTCAGATAAAATGTTCGTAGAAGTCGTCATGCAAGTTTTAAAATAATTGGACTACAAAGTATTTAGAAATATTATAATTTTGTATGCAGCATATTGGTAAGTATTTATTTATTTACACACAGTTGTGTAGATGTTCATATAAAAGAGTAATATATTTATAAAAAAGATAAAATTCATTACAAATAAAATTGATTTTCTAAAAGAATCTTACATTTCTAATGAAAATTATAAAACTAAATGTTTTAGTTATCCATATCTATAATATAAAAACGGCGGAAGAACAGCAGCAGAGATTATACCTATAGAAAAGCGTCGCGGCGCTAAAAAAACAATCAGTGTTTATTTTGTTTTCATTCTGCGAGTAGCGACCAATCCATGTGGATGTGTCTTATATAGTTTTTACTTAAAAGTGCATTTGTAATTCAGCTTTATAAGTTTAAAAATAGTAAATTTTATTATTAGTGAAAGTAGTATTATTGTTAAGTGGTATAAAGTTTTGTTGCAAAAAATTCGACGTCAAACGAAACGTTTCAATACTAAAAAAGATTTAAATGAAAAAGAGGTATTGGAAGCTGGTCAAAATTTTTAAACGAAAATGCATTAACATTTTTAAAAATGTAATTAAATGATTCTAATAAGGAAAAGAAATGGGAAGATGACGAAAAATTGCTTGCTTTGAGTTGATATTACAAGTCACCGAAAGCTTACAATTTTTTAAAACAAGAACAAAAATTAAGTTTACCATGTTTAACTATAATAAAAGAGTGGGTTAATGAATTAACTTTGAAACCGGATATCAACGAAGATTTATTCAAATTGCTTAAAAGTAAAGCCGAGTCAATGTCTAATTTTCAAAAAAAAAATGTGTGTTAATGTGGGATGTGGGATGAAATATCAATTAGGCCGTTTTTGGAGTACAATTTGAAAGAGGATTATATTGAGGGTTTTGCTGATTTAGGTATAAGATATGGAAGAACGGGAGAGCAAGCAACTACCGTATTAGCATTCATGCTATCAGGTTTATCGTACAATTGGAAATAAGCAATTTTCTTTGTATTTTCAAAAGGTCCCGTATCCGGTGATAGATTGAAAGATATCATTCTTGATCTGATTGATTCCGTTGAAAAAACAGGGTTAAAAATTAAATGTATGGTCTCGGATCAAGGCGCGTCTAGTCAAAAGGCTATAATTGACTTAAACATTAGCGAAGATAAACCCTACGTTGAACGACACGAACGTAATTATTTCAATTTCGATGTTTCTCATCTCTTTAAATGTTACAGAAATAATTTAATGAAAAATGATTTCGTAATAGACGATGAAACAATTTCATGGAATGCTATTCGGAAATTACGTGAAATTAAACGTTTTAAAAGTAGTAGAGCTGCCCCAAAATTGAGCGACCTACACTTAGATCCTAATAATTTTCAAAAAATGAACTTAAAGTTAGCTGTGCAGATTTTTATTGGATCAGTGTCGAGAGCCATGATAACGGGTTCCGGTACAAAAGAATTAGTACATCCAATCCTTTTAGTCGCGGTTTATGTGATGCTAAACCTCAGGTCGAAAAAGCTTTGCAAGATGCGATACCGTGGTTAGAATGTTTGCAGATGTTTGACGGTAAAATGTTTAAATATCTAGATTGTTTTGTAAATTTGTAAAGCTCTTGAATACTAAAAATATTGTATTAATTTAATGTTATTGGCATTAGCTAAGTACAGGAAAGCAAATCTTAAAATGTTAAAATTCTTAATATTAATTTTGTGAACTTTTTATATGTATAAATTAAATTAAAATGTTATTATTTTAAATTGTATGAAGTAAAAAATTTATAATTTTTTTAAAAATATTATGATAATTTCTACTATCATTTCAAATAATAATTACATCATTTTCTTATAATTACCAATATTTCGTTTTATTATTCTATCTTTATTAATTTGTAATTATTTATACTTACGTTTTCCCTCCCAAAAATAGCTTTCTTTGATTTTTGCAAATATTAAATGTATGATATAAGTGGTTTCATCATGTGTTATTTCAAATTCGCGCGCAGCTCGAACGTAGCACCGCCTGCCTCATGGGGTACGGAACTAACGCTTAATTCAACTTCACCGAAACCCCCCGATCCGACCTTCTATGAGTAAGATAATATATTCTATATTCTCTGTCGGTTGCAAATGTTCTTTATACCACTCTAACCTCAAAATCATAACTTTAATATGATTATTCGGCTTTCGTGGTATAAAATACTGTATGACACTGGTGCGTAAGGTGATTTTTACCGCATTCGACTTTTCTTACTCGCTTTGTTCGTGCGAAAAACGTCTCATGCGGTAAATAATCACCTTCCGAGCTATCGCTCGGGCGATTCTGTACGGTGCAAAAATGGACTGCTAAGGGCACGAATAGGCGTGACATGGCGGATTTATACAGTCAGTGCTATAAAATAATGTACGATACACGTGTCATAAGTCATTCTTTATGGCATGGCGTTAAACGCATTCGCTACGCTTGGGCGCCTATACACGCCGTGCCGTAAAGTGCAACTTATGCCACTAGTATCGTAATGTACTAATATGGATTCCACCTGAATTTTCACCTGAATTTTCACATATAATTCCATCTGCAGATTAAATCAAATTCAGGTGAAATTCAGATAAATTCATATAAATGCCAAGTGAATTTCCTGTGAATCTCCGTAGAAAATGTCTAAAAACGGAACGTGAATTTCGCCTGAGATTCACTCAAAATTCACGTGAGTCTCTACTGAAATAATTTCTGGCTTTATATTTATATTAACATTTTCCTCCAGATGATTTTATATAAATAAAGTTGGAACTTACTTCAGTAGAGACTCACGTGAATTTTGAATGAATCTCAGATGAAATTCACCTTCCGTTTTTAAACTTTTTATACGCGAAATTCACAGGAAATTCACATGACATTTACATGAATTTATCTGAATTTCACCTAAATTTCACGTAATCTGCAGGTGGAATTTCATGTGAAAATTGAGGTGAAAATTCAGATAGAATCCAGAAGAATATTTGCATCTGGGAATCTTTTGGATTTTCAGTCTGTTTCTTCACAGCAATTTTGTCTAAGGGGGCTGATCATCAGCATTTAGAGAAATGATATGTATATTAAGTATAAGTCTTATTTCATGTGTAAATATTATCTTATTTTTAGGCACGACCGCTTCTCGGGAGAGCCTTATATTTTCGTCAGGGCGAAAATTGTAACACTTCAAATTCTGAAAATTTACAACCTAAAAACTATTTTCCATCCAAAATGAGTCCATTTTAAGCGTTTACCAAGATGTATGTATGTCTGTATGTATGTATATGATCAAGTAACCTGATTGTCTCAGCGAAATTTCGATAGAGCCAAATGGGCTTTGGAGCAGATACTCGTCTAATTATAAGTAACTGACAATTCTCTACCGAGCCGAATCCATCGGAAAATAAAAAAATAGCAGAGCAAATAAAAATTTCAAAAAACAGATTTTTAAGCTCAGTTTATACAAAATTATTTTTAAGTCAAAAACAACAAATGCATCTGCTAAAACTAATTAAAACACATCTTTTTTACATTGAACATTTTTTTCTACGAACAATATTTGGCAATACAATAGCGAAAAAACCGCTAAGAACATAAAAAATAATCGTTTTTTGCTATTACTTTACAGGATTTGACTTTGCACAAAAATGTTAACTGTTAAAGTTATAGATAATATTAAAACAAAACTTTTTCCTATTGAACATTTTTTTGTACGATCAATTCCTGACCTGAAAAATCGCTACGGGTGTACATATACGCGTTGGGCTTACGAATTCTCTTTGTATTTTGTTTCCTTACTACATTTATACATTTACCCCTATATACTGTCGTTGACTTTTGACAAATATTCTATAATTTTTCCTCAACTGCTAGTTCTCAAAGCATTGACTTCTAATAAAATTACCATTTATTTTGAGAAGAGAATTAATACTTTATCAATTCACACCGATTTAAAATAAAATTTTTAATTTAATAATTTCGCCATATGTAGTAATTTTTATTGAATTTAAAACTGTCTAAAAAAATCATGTAATTTTCAGTATGTAACTAGGGGGGCCGTGCCCCTCTACGCGCGATAGCGATGTTTCAGTTAAATCCAAAAAAACGATTTTTAACGCCTAAATATACCTAAAATGGTTGATTTTCAGGTATAACTTAATCGGATTTGATTTTATACAAAAATGTTAAATGCAAAAGTTATAGATAATATTGAAACAAAACTTTTTTCCATTTAACATTTTTATGTACAATCAGTTTCTGACGAAATAAACTTATAAGAACGATTTTTAATGCCTAAATACACCTGAAATAGTCGATTTTCGTTTATTATTCACCAGTATTTGACTTTACACGGAAATATTAGATATAAAAGTTTTAGATAACAATGAAAATACTTTTTTTCATTCAACATTTCCGTGTATAATCAATTCCTGACGATTTAAACCTATAAAAACGATTTTAATAACGCGTAAATACACCTTAAATAGTCGATGTTCGCTTATCATTTAATAGGATTTTATTTAATACAGAAATATCGCATATAAAAGTGGTAGACCTCAGTGAACAAAACTTTTTAGTTAATAAACATTTTCACGAAAACAATTTCTAGTAAGTTAAACCTAAAAGAACGATGAAAAACGCTTGAATACAATCAAAATAATCAATTTTTGGCCATTATAGAAAACAAATAATTTTTCATAAATGCGTTACAGTTTTCATCAAAATATAATATATTAGTATTTAAGATGTAACAGTTTTTGCAGTGTCGAAAATATAAGGTTGTCCTGAATAGTAGCGGTCGTGCCTCATATGTAAAAACGAAGTTTTTATATAGACAGCGGGGGGTTGGTGCGGCCCCCCTAGTTACGTACTGAAAATTTCATGATTTTTTTTAGCCAGTTTTAAATTCAATAAAAATGACTATATATGGCGAAATTATTAAATTAAAAATTTTATTTTAAATCAGTGTAAATAGATAAAGTATTAATTCTCTTCTCAAAATAAATGGTAATTTTATTATAAGTCAATGCTTTGAGAACTAGCAGTTGAGGAAAAATTCTAGAATATTTGTCAAAAGTCAACGACATTATATAAATGTATAAATGTATAAATGTATAAATGTAGTAAGAAAGAAAACAAAATACAAAGAGAATTCGTAAGCCCAACGCGTATATGTACACCCGTAGCGATTTTTCCTACGACGGATTTTACATGCCTTGGAATAAGTCTTCGCGGGTACACACACACGTTTGCGCCCGCGTGCACAGCCGGGGAATCCCTGTGCTTTATACATCGTCGTCGTGTCTCTCTGCACCTCGCGCTTCTTTCTCCCCCGAAGAGAGAAAGAAGGTGTTCCGCGGCGACACTCTTAACGCTTCGGCAGCCGCGGCTGCAGCTGCCGAGAATTTTCTTCTACCTGGCTGTCTTATTTCTAGCGAGTACGTGTGGCCGGGCAACTAGAAGGAGCTTCCTACGTCACTTCCCCTTTTTCATGCTTATTTATACCGCGAGACACTATTTTTTTTCTCCCTCGCGCGCGTGAAAAATTGAAGAGATTACGGGTATGACGTGCTGCGAAGTTCGGGACGCAGGGTAGAATTTTTTTGGCTTCGATGGCCCTGCAAAAGCGTTCCTTTCAAATGCTTCGCGCCAAATTTACCGCTCGTAATATTTGCAATATTTATAAGTAATTCTCATCATTTTATTTGATATTTGCAGGGTGAAATGATAATAAGTAAAACTATATGGCTATTGAAAATGTGAAAAAATAATTCTTATTAACTTATCAATATCCATGTTTGATTATTGCTTAGGAGTCTTCGATTAGCTTTTCATTAGTATTAAAAAAAATATTGCCTTTTAATTACTACAATTCAAATTAAAGGAGGCTTCTAAAAATCCAATGGTAGAGCAATCATATACATTAGTAGAAAGGTGATTTTAATTAAAATTCCAATACCGACATTCCATATTTCATACTGGTTTTATCAAATTTAATTGGTTCGTATCTGCAAATACCTACAATTCTAATATTTAAAATTTTTCATATATGAATAATCTTTTAATCTTATTATATTGTTTTTAATTTTACTGTTCCTAATAACAGCGTTATGTCATTGAAGACAACAAAATTTATATTAGTGAAAAATGCTCATTACCAGCTTCTATTTCTTTTGTTGAGTGGTTTTCCTCTTTATTCTCTTTTTATTCTTCTTTTCTCCACATGTCCATAAGGATTTTACCAAGGACCTTTCTTACAGCTTTTTTTATCAGTAGCCATACGTTCTGGTTAGGCCAAGCTAGGTACAATGTTTCCTCGCATCCTGCAACTTCTTATTCTGTATGAGCCGGTCATTTTGTAGCAGTCTCTATTTCTTCTGCTTTCTCATTTCTAGTATTTTAGCTCTTTCTTGTTCTCTCTTATGCGTGTTTCTTCTTATTTTTCGATGCAAGAAACTTGAACACTTTGCGGCATACATTTTTCATGCAAAAAGTGCATTTTTTCAGTATTTGTATATGAATTATAACAAATTTATAAGAAACATCAGCAAACATAAAATGATTTTTGAGTCTTTAATATGTTGTGATAGTAAAACTACAAGTATACTTACCACAGTGCCGCAAAGGGTTAAAGCGCTTGTACAAATGTTTAAGAATTAAAATAGTGACAGTACTTCCATGGTAGAATTATTTCATAATTACCCTGGTAGAAATCGAAATCATTCTTTGGGTAGTAAATGGCTAGTTTGAACTAAGATGGCAAACAAAAATGGACTTTAGTTTTCTACCATAAGTGTAACGCTTTTTTCAACATATTTTTCACATTTATTGGCCACAAAAATGGTCAAAATTTTGTACTATCCATTAATTTGGCATTTTAATGCTAGTTAAAATAGCTAACCGACGAAGCCATTAAAAATCTAGTAACAAGCGATTTGTTATGGCGACGAGTGAGAGAGATAGAGTCACATGGCAAAATAACGATTTTGGTTTACATCTTATAGAATAACGCTGCAAATAATACAAAGACTACTAAACTTTGTTTATATCCCTGTAAACTATCTCTCAAAAGTATACGTTTTACAATATATGATTAAATTCTTATGAGATTTTAATGGGAAGGTTTTGAGGTTAGGGTCATTCTATAAAATGGTAGAAGTTGATACAAAAAGGCGTTACTTTTCTGTCTGATAACTAGCCATTTCCAATGTTCACTTTCTGTTTTGTTACCCATTTTTAATGGACTAATTTCTACCAGGGTATGTACCAATCCAAAATAAATTATATATTCATAAAATATGTATTTTAAGTAATAGTAGAACTTTTAGATGACTTATATTATTTTTGCATTATATGATTTTTTTATTAACACGTTAGCTATTAAATATGGTTAAATTTTCTCTCAGAGTTGTTTTACCCTTTTACGACACAACTGCCTTTATCACGCGTGGCAGTCACGCTACAATACAACAATGGGTACTATAGCTGCATGGATTTGCTTCAATCAGGAACATTCAATGTTTCGCGCCGCTATGGACATATTGCAGAGTTTAAAATGTACATTCACTACTATTAAACGGAACTGCACTATTTAGTTTTTTCCCCTTTTCCTTCCTCACATGCAAGCAGACAGGCGAAGCTATACTTACCCAACCTGCACGCAGAGAGATAGTCGGGCCGTGCTTGCCACTGAGTGTGTGTGTGTGTGTGTGTGTGTGTGCGAGGGAAAGCTCGTCGGGACGAGAGAGCGAGCCAAATATTACATTCCTAAAGCTCCAACAGTCGGCTATCCAGTCTGATCCGCCCTTCCCGCGTCGCTCCTCCCCCCGTCCTGGTCTCTCTCTCTCTCTCTCTCTCTCTCTCTCTCGCGAGCTCTGCCTTTTCATTCTGTACATCGCTACGCGTGAAGAGGGAGAGAGGAGAAGCTAGAGAGAAAGGGGGTACAGCGGAGGGAGAGAATGACGGCGAATGTCTCTGCGGTAATTGACGCCATTCGGAGAAATTTCATTTGGACTTTGGGCTTTGAGAGCCGACTGGAGTGAGGTTAGGTTATAACGCCGGGGTTTAGTTGTGTTTCCGCGGTTGATTAGAAGTTGTACTCTCTCTCTCTCTCTCTCTCTCTCTCTCCCACCGCGGGGGCGGGCGCGGCTAAAACACGCGCGCTTTGTCAATCGTAGCTGTCGCGAGATGAAATTCTCGCGCATAGGACGTTTTGCGGCCCCGTAGTATATTGTATAACGAGCATTTTATTAGGAACTCTCGCATTACTGCGACTCCGGCGCTGTTGCGTGTGTAGACGCCAAAGGGAGATGATGACGGGGTACGAAGATGGGAATGGCCCGTCGTAAGACCCTCTCAGATTGCTTAAAGGCTCCGTTATATCTTTATGTCGTTGTCGGCGTTTCGTTCTCTCCCTTACCCCTTAATGGTTGAATTGGTTACGGCTCTCCGAATGGAAGTAAGTCCATGTATAAATATAGTTTCGCAAACCCTATATATATACCTCGTGCAGCTCATACGTAGTCTGGAATCTGTCGAATTTAGCTCGATAACTTATTACTTATTCTGAACTCATAGAGACTGAGAAGTTTTGCGCGCACCACCGAGTTCGAAAATACACAGAGAAATAAAAGAAAAACAGGGAAGGAGCGCGTGTGCACGGGATATATAATATCCACATGGGGGACAGGCGATACGTGTATGCGCGGGCAAGAGCGAGCGATTTATCTTAGGAACGTTGGCTTAAGCTCGCGACTATATGCGCTACGTATAGGTGTACGCTTATATGTATATATATAGTTTGAGCCGCTCGCCGGCCACGCGCTTGTGTGATTTTATCTTTATGTTCTCCACGAGGAGCAGTATTGGAAGCCGAAGGCTGCAGTAGCGGCATAGCGGCGCACTGGCACACCAGCCGCTATTGAATTTTAATAAGGTGGTAAGGAAAGTCAATGAAGTGAGTTTAAAGCCGAAAGTTAAAGTGACTGTAGCAATTTCCGGACGCTTGAACTTACCTGCGGCCTGGCCCGACTCCTAAAAAGGTGCTAACTATTTTTTCATTGCCCCGCCTTTCATCTCGACCCCCTCGCCCCCCCCCCCCCCCGTCGACGTAGCGGTCCCAAACTTGTCCCTAACACTTACGTTTAGTTTTTACTCTGACCGCCTAACTTGCTTAAAAGTTGTTTTTTTTCTGCCTCGTTGATTTGGTTTAAAAAATAAAAGCCCTAAATACGAAATTATTTTAGTTTTTCATTACAGAACTAATAATAAATTATTATCTGGCCATAAAAAATTTCTTATTACTAATAAAAATTCACGAGGGTTGGTCTTTTCAGTTCTAGTATATACTTCTCACCTTTTTTCATTCAATTTGCTTTGAGGGAATCGATAGTTTCGCGGAATATGGTAAATTTAAGTGTCCCAGATTATTTGTCTGTACTTATTTATAAAAAATCGATTGCCTTCAAAGTTTTTAACATAAAGATTTCAAATTTTTAATCGACATTATATTAGTATTTTAGAAAACGTATACTTTTACTGAATTTTTCGCATGTTAGTTCTATTATCGACAAATAATCAAATACAAAAACTAATTAGTGACCTAAAACACGAATATTATCAATAATAATTTAAATTCATGGTTGTTTTATAGCTCATGGCCTCCACATTGGACTGTCCATACCAAACGACCCATATAGAATGTCATAATAATGAGCATTTTTCTAATAAAAATAAATCCAGAAAAAGGGTTAAAAGTACTGCAATTAACTGTGTGCCTCTATCGAGATCAGCAAATAACGTCAACGAATGCTTTGGCTTTGCCTCCGAATTCCCATCTTTTTAGAAGGGCAATACCATCGGCATCCTTTATCATACAAAATTATCAACCGTAAAATATTGTCTAGGATCCGTCACGATTGTACGCGACTTATTTCCTTCCCCCTCCTTCACGTTCATCGGTTGAAATCGGTGGAGAGACGAGTTTGCCAAAAAAATACACATAGATAACATTGTAGAGTGCAGCTTTACACGCGTGCCCACATATTTCGCGGCCGATAAGTTTGTGTGCACCGGTGGCAAGATCGACAGAGGGATTTATGAATTTAACGGTTTTGAGAGGAAGAGAGAGAGCGAGCGAGAGAGATAGAGCTAAACACCAGCATCGCTCGCGATGAAAAATTTAGAACCCGCGCGTGGTACGCCGAGTTTAGTCGCATGTTACGATTGTTTGCTTTGAAAATACGGCGACCTTTAAAAAAACTGCCGAGATCCCATCGCGCAATGAATTATTTTTCCAAAAGCTCGTGTTTCGTTTGTCTTGCTTTCTCGCGTTTTTTCCCGAAACGTTGTGTTCTCTGCTATATCATCGTGATAATTGCACTAAAAGGGCTTTCGAGTATTTATACGGATTTTAAAATGCGTTCTCAAATATTTTCACAGGCCATTTTTGAAGCTTATGGGTCGCATAATGTCATATTGGCACGAGCTTATTTAGAAGATTAGATTTAGCAATACTGATCCAATTTCGGATTAGGTATAGGCATCTATGTTGTGGTCTTGTCGCTTATAAATGCATTAAAATATGATCGGCCTAATAATTTTTTAATCCTTCCCATGTACCTTATTTTCCGTACATTAGTTGGTAATACAGTTATATTTGTTGAATTTATATCATTCGTATAAAACCATTTAATTGGGAAGCATTATTATAAAATATTGTTTAATCATTTCGAAATATTACTGTATTAATCAATTTCGGAACACTTAATTGAGTATTCATTGATTTTCATGGTAATATACTGCTGACCTCCTGGTGTATCCGTGAGTAAATCACAGCTAAGCGCTTAGCTCAAGTAAAGTTACTCGTATATTAACCGATGCAATAAGTCCTGAAAATGCTATTGCTAATCAATAAATTATTTTAATTATTATGAAAATATTTATGCACATCAACACAGTCCGCATTAATCTTTGGTATTAATAGAGGTGATTTTCAAATATCTAAATAATATAAATATGTAAATAAATTATATTTTGTAATATTTGTTTAAGATAAAATATTTAAAAATTAAACTTTCTTGACCGAATGTCGGACTAAACCTTGACTTTTCTACTTATTTCGATTCTCATTTTTCGACAAGCGTTCCAACCAACAAAACTATTGATACTTTCTTTTCGTTATTGAAAGTCAAAGACTCTCCGTAAAATAAGCTCGAGAAATTCATTAGATTTTTCATGAAGGTCCTATATACTCGCGAAGAAAATTGAAAAAGCACGAAAGAGAATCCGGACGCCGTCGCGAGCAGTCATTGGTAAACGAGTGTGCTATGTGCTCGGACGGCGGCAGGGCCGGTATGTATATCTCGAGGATCGTGTCACGTGAAGCGACCGAAATTGTCGGCAGGCTGCAGAGGCAGGTTTTTTCTTCCGGAAGAAAGCTACGAGGACTGGGGGGACATCCCCACTCGGCCAGTTCTCTCGCTCTTGAGCCACGAGGGGATTTCGCCTGCTCGCCGAATTACTTTGAATTCTAATGGCCGGAACCGCCGAGCCAAGTGCCAAGCGTTCTCACATTATCTGCCTTTTTGTCGGCCACTCTTCTTCCATTCGCGCTCCTCGCGAATGGCCGCAAACTGCTGGCAGAGAGTATTTCGCTAGAAAAATACCACTCGATCATCTCGCTCTCCTTGCTAAGAGGGATCGAAAAATTAAAAGGCGGATATAAGAGGAGAGAGTGTTGCGCAAGCGTTGAGAAAGAGTGGCTGTGTATATATACGTGTATAGAAAGCGTATAGACCGAGCGCGAGCGCGGCGAAAAGCCTTTTAAAGAAATACAAAGTGCAAAGAGATTCTCTCCCGGCGCACGCCGAGTTATAGGGAAAATATAAGAGACAAGTTGCCGGAAAGACGCGAAAAGTGTAACAAAGGAGCACCCGGAAGGAGAGAAAAGTACCCACTCGTCGGGCGGCTGCTCCACGTGCGCGGGGCGTGCGAAAATTTTCATCTTTCGCCTTTTATCCCCCTGCGTGCCCACCTTCCGGAATAAGTGGGAGAACGCGCAGCGAGCCGTGCGATTCGTTTCTTTATTTATAGGGGATTTACCACCCACCCTATCATATTTCTTTAACTTACTCTACTTACACGCGTTTCATGAATATCTTGGCTGTGTTACACGAACGCGCGGCGAAGCCTCGGCTTTTCTTATTTTTTTTTCGCTTTATTCTCGCTCATTTATCAGCCCGTTCGTATTGTTTTATTGTAATATCAACAATTCTACCGCGCAATGAGCAGAATTTTAGGCACGTTTGTCTTTTTCTCAGTTTTGGACACTCTAATATACCTTTAATTTCAAAATATTGTATATAGGCATACCCACAGATATTTTAACTTTTAGTTAAATTAAAAAATATATATATTTTGAAGGCATACCTTTGAAAATGTTTTTTAGGTGTATTAGCACATAATATAGTGTGAAAAAATAGCGTTACTCTTTTCTTACATTTGTTAAAAATTTGGCGTATCAAAGTCTTATTTTAATTATTGTTTACATTATTTTCAAATGGGGTTTAAAAAATTCCCTTGATCCCTCTATTCCTAAAGGTTATATAGAGTCTAATAATTATTCAACGGTGTGTTCAAACGTTGTCATACACGCAGAAGAAGTGATCACACTACTTACCATCGGTAGGATTTGCAAGTTCTCTGTAAATGCGCTAGCTTAAAATATTTCTTTTACAAGTGTTCTTTTACAAATCACGCTGAAAATGTTCATATTTAAACGCCCATAAAAAAATTTCATGATGTGGCACATACTTGATTCAAAGTTTAATTTATTTGTTTAATATACTCCATTGGTTTTTAGGCACGACCGCTTCTCGGGAGAGCCTTATATTTTCGTCAGGGCGAAAATTGTAACACTTCAAAAACTGAAAATTTACTTTATAAAAACTATTTTCCACCCACAATGAGTTCATTTTAAGCGTTTCTGGAGGTGTATGTATGTCTGTACGTATGTATGTGATCAAGTAACCCGATTATCTGAGCGAAATTTCGATGGATCCAAATGGGCTTTGGGGAATATACTCGTCTAATTATACGTAACTGACAGTTCCCTAACGAAGATGATCGATGGAAAACTTTAGAAATGGGAGCATAAAGAAACATTTCAAAAAATCGATTTTTAACCTTAATGTCTAGAAAAATTACTTTTAAACTAATATCTACAGGTCTATCTGCTAAAACTACTTAAAAGACACCTTTTTTCTGTTGGGAATCTTTTGCTACGAGCAATATTTACCAACACACATGCGAAAAAACGTCAAAAAAGGTCAAAAATGGACGATGTTCGGCTATAACTCAACAGAATTTGATTTTACACATAAATTATAAATACAAAAGTTGTAGATAATATTGAAACAAAACTTTTTCCTATTTAACATTATCATGTAAAATTAATTCCTGACGAGTTAAACTAATAAAAACGATTTTTAACGCCTAAATATACATAAAATGGACGATTTTCGACTATAACTTGACAGGATTTAACTTTACACAAATATGTTAAATGTAAAAGTTGTAGATTATAATAAAATAAAACTTTTTTCCATTTAACATTTTCATGTAAAATTAATTCCTGACGAGTTAAACTCATAAAAACGATTTTTAACGCCTAAATATAGGTACATAAAATGGACGATTTTCGGCTATAACTTGACAGGGTTTAACTTTACATAAATATGTTAATATAAAAATTGTAGATTATAATAAAACAAAAATTTTTTCCATTTAACATTTTCATGTAAAATCAATTCCTGGTATCTAAACCTATAAACCCGATTTTGAATGCATCAATGCACCTTACATAGTCAATTTTCGCTTATTATTTAACAGAATTCGATTTGATAGAGAAATATTAAATACAATAGCTATCAATAAGATAGCTTTAAAGTTTAAGTTAAGTTCATTTTTGAAAATCATAGAATCAAAAAATAACAAAAATTAGATTTTTTCAAAAATCCATATACCTGATTTACTTTAATTTTCACATTTCTTCTAAGTCAGGCACAACTTTATTACCTCGTTTATTTGTTTAAAATTAGTGTAAAATATCTGTAAAAAAATATTCAGCTTGCTACCTCTTACGTTGAAATTTAGATACCACTTAGAACAAAAATAAATACGACACATACCACTGCTTAGAGTACGATTATTCGTCTGTTTTCAATTCCCAGTATTTTTCATGGACAATTATTATATCTGGTGTACCTTGGTTACATAAAGCAAGTTTAGTTTTACCTAAATATAGGTTAACCGATTGATTTTTAATATTTGTAATGCTTTGAAACTTGCAATAACCTAAAGGTTAAAAAATCTGTGGATGTATACTTACTATAGAGATAAAAATTAGCGATTCGTAAACCACGATAATTAAAAATTTCTTTGCCGACGAGCAGAGAAAAAAAAGGGGACGGGTCTCGAGGGGCATTTCGTTGCGTGTTCGATTAAAAAGCAAGTCAGTGGCGTTGTTGTAGGCACGGCACGACGCGCGAAAGTGAATTATAAACGCGGGGAGGCAAAAATACGCAGCCGCGAAAAGTTGAAGCGCAGCGCGCGCAGCAGCTTCTCCGCCTCGTTAGTCACACGGAAAGCGCCTTTTCTTGTGCTGCTGCTGCTGCGCGCGGCTTTTCTCTCTCACTGTTCGTTTACGTAATATCTGCGCCGCACTTTGACGTCCTGGAAAAACGAACACCATCAGGCGTCCCGGAGCCATTAGCCGCTCGCAGCGCGCGCTCGCGCTTGCTCTATTTTATTTTTATAAAATACAATTACGCGTCTAGCTCTTTTCTCCGAACGCGATAAAGTTGGGTAAAACAGAAAGATAGTATAGTGCGTGCGTTTCTCCTCCTCTATTTTCTTTACGGGTGAAACCAATTATAATATGTTCCTGTGATTCGGATAACCCGGGAATTAATGTCTAATTGAGATCAAAATACGCGTGCAAATGCCAAACGGTATTGTGTATTTCCGTTATCTCCATGTAACATATAGTATTTCAGCATATATGCCCTCTGGCTGCTGTATGTACTGCTGTATTATATCATTGTAGCAAACTCCGAAACATCGTTTGATGAGCAAGAAGAGCACGATTGTACAATAATATGTACTGATGATTTGTAATTTAAACGAACAAGCAACGCGCATTATGAGATTGATAAAACGTGCTCGAGTGTAAAGAGAAATCAGAAAGCTAGCTAGCCATCTATTTAAGTTGTCGCTTCCCCGGCGTTCTAGGCAAATTGTTCGCGGCTCTTGGAAAACTAGTTTAATCAGCGCGTCTTGTACTCTCCTCGAGTCTCTTTCTCCTAGGCGCTACTTGTCTCGTCCTAAGAAACAATTATGGCAGTCGGCCCGGATGTCCTCCGGGGCTTCGCGATCTACTTGTGTAATTGTTTCGGCGGCGCGGCAGCAGCGACGAAAGGCCAAGAGAAACGAGAGAGACAACTGCGAGCGACTTTTCGAGCGCATCTGCATGCGAAATCTTTGACGAGGAAGCGCAGCACAGCGCGGTCGACTAACTTTATATTTTATAAGCGCGTCGAACGAGACGCCTCCCCGGAAATTCGCGGGGGGCGGAGCTTGGGAAAGCTTTTACGACTGGGGCGTAAGAATAATTTTCATTAAAGAAAGGATTAATGACGAAGAGAGCAGCGCTTTGCTCGATCGAGGTAATTGCTCCGACACGTAGCGACGTTGACGTTCATTTTCTTTTCAATTTTCATTTTTCCATTCGTATAATGCACGCAGGTTAATGATAAACTTCCGGACAATTATCTACTGTTGAGAGAACAGATTTTCCGAAGAAAATGCACAAACTTTCTCTATAGTTTATTATAGCAAAAGTTACTTGCGATTAAGGATTAAACTTAACGGCTGCATTTGACGTTTTCAATTTTGCCCCCACTGGGTTTTCTGATCGCTTGCTATTCAATTAACCTATCTCAAGAATGGTTTTTTTTCTTCTGTTTCCTGCAAGATAAATGTCTTTCTGGGGTATTATTTGTTCTTTCTCGGGAGTAAAAAAAATTTCCAAAGAAGATTTGGTTTTGAAAAGACCCTCACGCGCGCATTGTATAGCCTGGCGAGAAAGGGCGCAAAAACGCACAGCCAAAGTGGAGCATGGAAGAGCTCGAAGGAAAAAGAAGAAGAGCCGAAGAGAGTTCGGCTAGGGAAAAAGGCAGAGCTATACGCTAAGTCGGCAAAGCGTTCGAGGAAGAGAGAAAAGTCGGGAGGGAGGAGGTGTGGCCGCGTTCGCTCGTTCGCGCAGGACTAACGACTTTTAATTTATTATAATTATTCGCCGGGGCTGAAATTCCTGGCCGCGCTCGCGAGAAGACATCAGTCTCCCTGATCGATCGGCCTCCCCGCGCGACGATTTATCCATCCGTCTCTCTTCCTCGTATACGTATATATACGTACACAAGCGTACCTCTCTCGCACGCTACGAGCTACAGCGCTAGTTCAGAACCCAGGCCCCGAAAAATTATCATATTTTTGCATAATGGAATCAAGCAACACGCCCAATGTGCCGAGAGGCGTAATACATTTACCTGCTGCGCGCGAGCGAGCGACCGAGCGAGCGCCACTCTAACGCCACAGCGGCAAAAATAACGAGCTCTCGCCCTCCCTCCCTCCCTCCTCTCATCCACTCTTCTCTCTTTTTTACCTGGGAGAAAAACAAAACGAAACAGAATACGCCCGCGCTATATATACACACACGCGCGCGGGCGTGCCTTTGGCAGGCAACGAAATTATCTCTATAGTCGCGCCGCCGCGCGTTAATCCCGGATTTTTGTGTACGCGTTCAGGCGCCTTTTTCGAGAGCCGCCTGTATATAGCTTTTCATGATTTTTTTTTCCGCGCGAAAATGTCGTAGTTACAGTAATTTCCTTCGAGCATGAATTATTTATCAGGGAAAAACGGACTTTTCCACATTCTTCTTTTTCGCGTATTTTATGCTCGTTCGCTTATTTTTATCTGCGAGCTTTTATCTGCGAAGGAAACGAGGATGAACGTCCTCGTTAAGGAGATTTTTCGTAAATTATGAATTATTTATCCTATGGTGAGCCCGGCTGAACTGTAGGATTTTCCTATGTATTTGTTGATTTACCTTTTGACAATTTCGTTTGCACCTGCGGAATTTCGACGTTCCTCTGTGACAATGTATTCTCCGTATAATTATCTGCATCTCCATATTATTAATTTATTATGGCAAGAGATTTCTAGGGATATACAACATCAGATTAATATTTGTGATACATTATTTTGCATTGGCGGTATCAGTAACAATAAATGAATTCATAAAGCCGAGACGACTGTGTATAAATGAAAATTTATAAATGTAGTAGAACAACGAGTTTAAATCTCAATTGAACCTGCATAATGAATGATTGACCTGTACCACAAACTCTTGTATATTCTTCCTTTGCTCGGGGCTGAAAAAAAGTGTCTTCGATACTGGCATGGAAAAATGAAATGATATTTCGAGCGAGAAGGCGTTCTTGTCGCCGCGGCCTGTCGAGCAACGGTGCGAGGAAGAGAAAGAGAGAGAGAAAAAAAAACATGGCACTGCGAGGGCTGACGAGAAAAAACGTAATTTATGGCATCGACACACGTCGGCGTAACGTTGCCTGCACGACTTTTCAGGCCCGGTCTTCGGGGAAAATAAAAAAAGTTTACAAGCGCGCGCGAGAGAGAGGGGGGGGGGAGGGCGTTTCAATTATCGAATCAGCCGTGCTTGTCTTTATATCCTCGAGCGGAGGATTTAATTAAAAGTCCTCGGGCTGGCTAGTTTTTCTCGCACGCTTCATTTTTTGCCCCTCGCTGGCTTTTTTTTCTTTTAATTAGAAGACGCACGAAGGAAGACAGCGGGACGGGGATTGCGCGCGAGCGAACTTGCAACTTTTCAACCGCGCGCGCCTCCTGCTTTTTTGGCCACGTGCACGTAAGGTAAAAGTACCAATAGATGGACGCTTAGTGAAGCTAGAATTTTGAAATCATATTTTAAATGCGAAATATTATTAAAAATGCATAGAATCAGTAGCCAATAGAATTATTATTACTTTTTACTTACGAAAAAAGTATTTAATTTGTGAAAATAAGCTTTTATGATAGAAAATTTAATTAAATTATGAATACATGCTTGTACTAGTAGTTGGACCGTGCTAAAAAGTCATGTACTAGTGGTCGAAATTGTTAGTCCCAATACTTGGACCATATAATTTGTACTCTATATTTATTTTGATTTTTATGTAAAAATAATAAAATCGCTAAATTTTGGACTGGAAATACTTTTTAACACTAAATCAAACGTTAATAATATGAAATTACAGAAAATCAATGTATAATAATCATATTATGGTTTTCCAACCTAATAACTCTACCAATACCTAGGAACCCTAACCATCAAAACATCGGTGAAATACATAGTATTGGGACATGACGTTTAAACTGGTACTAGTAGATAAACTTGAATTATTTTTATTAAAAACAATAATTATTGGGCTTCTAACGACTGTAATTGAATTTGATGCATCTTAGAAGTGTCTTAAAACTTTCAAGAGTAAAGATTTACTTCAAATTTATTTAAAAAATACCTAAAAGGCGAGTCATGAATCCTTACGAAATCATTAAGGACCTCCCATAGAAAGCCGTGATCCCCGCGAATAGCATTTTCAAATCGTCTTTATAAGTATTAAATTTTCACTAAGAGTAATAATAATATTTAAACAATAAGCATTAATTATTTTAGAATCATCTTATAGAATAAAATATTATCCAACTACTACACATTCTTTAAAGTAATTGAATATTTATCTAGATGGCCACGTACTGGGCACTCACCGCTCATTGGTACTTTTACCTTATATAGCGCTGATGAATTTTCCTTCGTCATTTTTTCCCCTCAAGGTGATGGAACTTGTGAAAAAAGCGCGTCCACATGCATATTTATTGCGGGAAAATAGTGCGCGTGGACGCGGGAAAAAAGAAGTTCCGATGTTAATTAAGGCCATGTGGAGTCCAAAATCAACCCAACTTTACTATTTAATAAAATAACTATCAAACATTTATTTGATAAAAAACGCAATTTTCATGCCCTCCGTATATGTCAACATTATAGTCAGGAATTTTTTTGATTGATTCAGTTAGTATTTTCATGAGATATTATACGCTTTGAAAAATAAAGCAACAACGGTACAAATGGGATCCCTACCTTACCGATAGCACAGTTTTAATTTAATTAAATAATGTCTAAATATTTTTTTGGAAAAACGGAATTTTCACGCCCACTGTATATATGTAAATACTATGCTCAAAAATTTTTTAAAGTGATTTTATTTGCATTTCCATCAGATATGCTCGTTTAAAAATTAGATCAAAATTACACAATTGCAGATTCCCACTTACCGGCATTGCGGTTTTTATTTAATTAAATAATTTTTTTGTATTTTAAGTATTGTAACTAAGTTTTTTTTTTTAAACAGGACTTTCAAGACGCTCCGTATATGTAAATACTATACTCTAAAATTTATATACACGTTTAAAAATTATGTCGGTATTTCACATCACTTTTATGCACGGAGAGAAATTTTAGAGTAAAAATTACCAAGGTGCCTTGGTAGCGCATGGATAGACTGTCAAAAGCCGTGATATTCCCAGGTTTCTAATACAATTTATAAGTTTCCCAGGAAAAACTACCATAACTACTTAAAAAAAATACCAAATTATCGGAATAAAAATTACCAGACACACTGGTAAAAATTGAGATCTAATCATTTTTACAAGGTAACCTAAGAATTTTTACTAAGAAAACTGATAAATTTTACCAAATAACCTGGTATTTGTGTACTCGCGCATGCGCACTGCGCATTATTGTGTTTCAAAAGATTGATACTAGAGGCGTGCGCGACGTTAAAATGAAAACAATACACATATTTTGAGTAAGTAATAACGGCGATTCAAATGACTGTTGATAACAGCTTCCGTGGCGCAGTCGGTAGAACGTCGGACTCTCAACCCAAAGATCGTCGGATCGAATCCCGCTTCCGTAAAAATTTTTTTTCAGTTTAATGTTTTTCATCCTTGTTTCTGTTTCTATTTCTATATTAAAATACTATATATCCATCAATATGGATAAAAAAAGTTAATTTTTTAAATTTAAATTAACTAAAAAAAAATTTTACCAAGGCACTTTGGTAAAAAGTTTGAAATTGTCAGTCTGTCCATCCATTACCATAGAAACTGGTAATTTTGTCTCGAATATTTGTAATTTTCACTACAAAATTTCTCTCCGTGTGGGGATCAAATAGAGCACCTCAAAATGTATGAATTCCAATATTATATTTAATATTTATCCTGTATCAATAAATAGAAAAATCCCCTTATGCAAACTACCCGCGAGGTTGTGGGATCGTGGTATTTATAATTGTGTATATGCGGCCCAAATTATTTCCCGTAGAAATGTAAAATGATCTTAATGTTTTATTTTATTTACGCATAGCGCAATACCTGCTAAAATAAAATAAATCTCATTTTATTTGCTGCGCATATATAACAATATTTGATACTTTAAATGAATATTTTATCTGGTATAATATTAACGGTTCTGATTCAACATGTATATGCAATCAACGGGATGGAAATGACCTGTGCATATATATCCCTGCCACATACTCTCATCGTTATTTTATACATTTTATATATTTTCTGTACTTCTCTGAGGGGAAAAAACATACAAAAATGATGATTTCTTTTCAGAACGATCTCAGAGCAATGCGGCCGATGATAGAAACTCTGATCGTATCTCAATATTCAATCCCAACTATATCACCTTTAGGGAGTATGAACTCAAGATTGCACGGTTGAGGTCGTAGACGTTAAAAAATAAGAAGTTCTGATCGGTCTGAGAAATATATATCTCTCAAACTGGGGCCAGAAAGATGGGCGGATGATGAACAAGAGGTCCTTAAGTAAAAGAGGCGACAGGACCATGCGACATCTTCTTGCTTTATTACAGAAGATTCTTGATGTCCCGCACCCAGCTCTGGTAATTTTATTTGCAGCATGGTTTGCTCTATATACAACTGAAAGGTGGCGAACACGGTGTAGTCCTTTTCAAAAAAACCATAACAGACTACATGCCAAGTATAGTCTGCCGTCGTTTACACTAAAAACGGAGGAAAGGCTTATTGACAAGTACACATTAAAGAAGTGTGGAGACGTTCTATTGTTCTCAACCAAATGCACAGTTGATCTTTTATGCTTATTTTGATCTCCAGAGATACTTTTCCCTCCAACCACAGGTATGTATCTAGCCTATAATAAATCCAAAAACGCGCTCACCTCTGCGAAGCAGAAAGAACGTAAGGGAGCATATCAAGTGCTCCGGCCAAGAGGGAAACACCTGCACACAGAGGAAGCTCTGGATAGCGCGTTGGCGCGCATTAATGGCGCGCACTACTGACCCGGGCTTAATATTTGCCGATGTTCGTGGGGGCCCCACGAGCTCCGCCGCAGCTCGCAGGTGCCTTTAATCTCGATTTAATCGAATTCGAAGTAAATACGTCGCGTACAGGGGGCTAGCAGGAGGAGGAGATGCGCACGTGCTCGGAAATTCCTGCCAACCCTTTCCTCTCCACTCCCGGCAGCCTGAATTACGCGCGCGGGCCGCACGAGACGGGGATATATATGCGCCCGCGCGTGCCACCGAGCGGTATCTCATTTACACCGCATTGATTACTCTTGCCGCCGCCAGCAGCAGCGACGCCGATTGAGAAACGCCGCCGCTGCCGTGCGAGAGATATGCGCGTCACGCGCCACTATTAAGGATGTGTACGGGAGCGAGCCGACCGAGCGGAAGAAATGAACGGCCGACTCCCGTTTAGTAAAAAGATCATATCTGCGCTAATGTCTGCTCTAACTCTCACACATCTTCCGGATTTTACGAACCACAAGCCGATCAAGTATTACCTTCAATTTTTTTTGTTGATGAATTCAGCTTTTTTTTTTTGATTGATTGGTACTTTGATGAGCATATATGCACGCGAATTACTCATCGTATACAATTAAGTGCGACGATTTCCATATATCTAGGCTGAGTGTGCTCAAATTTTATGTACCATATAATATAAAACAGCAATTTCAGTGATGTACTATCATTTTAGAAATATATCTTGAAGGAAACTGATATTGTTATACATCAAGATCGATATCTAGCACAGGAAAATTTAATAACAGGGATGGTGGCGTGCCAAATTTCCTTAAATGTATTTTTGAGCGTTCGAAAGATCGATTTCCGATCGCTATACGTGATATCGGCTGCGTCAACACTGTGTCTCGTTTACATTTTTTAATAGCTCGCTTGGGGTGCCAATCGTACGTATAATGAATCCCATAAATAACTACTCTATCATTAAATCTATAATGGAGGCGTTGAGCAAACAAGAAAGAAAACAAGGTAACAATAAGGGTATTATTATATCAATAAAGCTTGAAACAGATTGATCCCGAAATAATTAATGAACGCTCAAATCGCGGAGTTAGAATTGGAAGTAAATAAAGAAAGTCGGATGGTCTATTAGCTTTTATTAGAAGTTGCGCGGTTAATCTCTCTTTCTTTTTCTATCGGTACAGGGACAAGTAGCGTGGCTTAGGGTCGCGAAAGGGATGATATCGCTTACTCGGGATTTACCTCTCCAGCAGGCACTGCTCAAGAATTAGTCGAGGCTTAGCCGCACGGGCTTGATCCCGTATATTGACACATGCCCTCGGGTTCCCGTCGCATTGCTTTCGCTGCTCCCTCGACTACATCTTAGCAAAAATTTGAAAAAAGTGCAATCTACTGCAAAAGATGAATTGGAAGTTTCGTTACGCTCCAATGGACGAGCGTCGCTCGGTTACGGCTCGTAGAAGAGTAAGATTATTCCAGAAGATGGACACTTATGACTCGAAAAATTTTCAATGATTTTTTTCTTAGTTAATGAAAATTATTGGCTTGGGTAAAAATTTTGGTATATGTATATGAGCGGAATACATTTTTGTAACGAATAAAACAGAATATTGTTATAAATGATTAAAATACAACATTTAAATCGGCTTTAAGTAATGACTCAATTCTCGAAGAAGATGCACAGGTGATTTTTTCTTTGCAGGAGTAGTCGGAAAATTTTGGTAGGAATAGTTGGACAGCGAAATTACATGTAGTTTAAATGGTCCAACTACTGCTACCACTAAATTCATATGAAAGGTACAGATGGACAGCACCATCGGCTCTCACCATAACCTCAATATTTGATTCTCTTAACTTTTTTTTTTGTAATCAAATCGACTTCAAATTAGTTTCACAAGAAAGTTCATCATACAAAAAAGAAAATTAGAAAACAAAATGTTTCGACATTTTTTAATTTTTATATATGATTTTTGTCACTGCCCATCTATTGCTTCAACTTCTCAAAGTGTCCATCTTCTAGATCTTTGACCTTATATATACATATATAGACTTTTGCGCGAGCTGACTTGCGGGGTTCATTCAGTAGCTGACCTGGATATGTCTTTGGAAATGGTCAGGTCGCGTGCGTGGTTGCAATTCGGCGGCGGGCCAAGCGCCCGGGACTCAATGAGCATCCGTAAATGAGCATCCGACTGAGGCTCTGATTTCCGCGCAAGTTAGAATGGCTCGTTGATTACGAAACCGAAGGACGAGGTGCGAGCACCACCCCGAACACACCACGCCGAAGTGAAACGTCATGTAACGCAGCCACACGCGCTCTTCCTCCCTTGTGATCTACGGAAAAGACAAAGACGGAGAAAATTGCGCGCTCCGGTACACATACACGCGCTTTCCATCCTCTAGGGTCTGCATGGGGGAGAGGAGGAGGAAGCCTTTTACCTTGATTCGACGGAAGCTCCCGGCAGAGATGGCTGCGGGGATTGATCAAAGATCGCAGCCCTCGTGATTACCCATACGCCTGCAGTGCTTTCGCCCCCTCGAAATTCCTCCCGGCACTTGTCATGCATGCGCGAATAGTTTGTCGATCTGTTGGTTTATCAAAGTGGACCCGACGCGCCCCGGATAAACATACGAGGGACGGGAAAATCAAGCCGGCGTATTCAGTAATGCTGTTGTTCCATTATTATGTCGGCCGCGGTTTGAAAACTCGGAGGACGATGGACATGGCTTATTTACTCGATGCTTTTTAGCACATGCGCGAATTGATTAAGCAATTCGGGCGCAGAAATCGATGCGCGCAAACAACGCGCATTTAACATGTTAAATAAAAACGGCGATCTTCGAAGCGAGCGACAAAATGATGTAAAAACGGAAAAACAAGGGGGCGGAGAGAGAGAGAGAGAAAATTGAACGAGCCGGGTAGAGTGGATAAAGACGGAGAGGGAGGAGGAGGAGGCTTGCACGCCACGGGGTTCGCCGTAATTGAACTACTTCCGGCCAATTATAAAAACCGCTGACTGCTGCGGACTTGTTAGTCGCTCGTCTGAGAGATGAAAATCGTTCTCTCTTCATCTTCCCCCTCTCTCTCTTTCCTCCTATACCCTACTAGCTCAGCGGTGCTGCCCCCGTCTTACTTTGCGCCCGCACGCCCGACTGCCTCCCCCTTGGCCTTGTTCCTTTCCTAATTCGCTTCCTCCTTAATCAACGCGACTCGTCCTTTACCCGCTCGCCTTCCCCTCCCCTATTCCGTTTTTACTTAAAATTCATATTGCCTTCGCCCTGAAAGACAGAGCCCAGGAGTTTTATATACTGCCACCACGTTTGCTTTTGGATATATATATATCCGGGGGAAATTTATTTCGCGAAAAATCGTGGTGTAGGTACGCGCATTTTCAGTTGCGCTATTCATTATGCAGGCCGCTCGTCTCTTATAAATTGATTCCTCCTCGGGGAGAATTTTTCTTCCTCGCGGCGCACTTTGCCGCTCGAGTGAGAGAGGGACTTATTTATCTCTTCCTTTCTCTATATCCAGTCGCGACATTGCGCGTTGTTTCCTTATAGGGGGCGCATGTGTGTGTGTGTCCATTCGAAAGCTCCCGCTCCTAGACATGACAAATGGATCCATTCATTCGCTCCCTTATACTTACGCCCGCTACTTCGCGCCCCATGGCTACCCTTCAAGGCCTTTTATTCAACCCATCTCCTTCTTCCTATTTCCTCTCTTCTATCTGTCTCTCTTTTTCTCTCTCTCTCTCTCCTTCCCTCTCATGATACTCAGCTCTTAAAACGCGAATATTCGTACACAAGCTATTGTATTGATGCGCTCCTTTGTTCTCTTTTTGTGGCGCGTACCTCATTATGTTGCAAAATGGCAGACAATTGTTTATCGCAATCAATTTACCGGGGGATATGCTCAATTTTCCCGCGCTTTACAGCAGCTATGCGCATATATGCTAACGGTTGAGCTCAGATGAAACGAGCTGAAAAATAGGCTAATAAATGGGGCTAAAGCGCGTCGATAATAGATCGGTGGGAAATCCATTTCACGCTCAATGTACAAGTGAATAACGGCATCAAAATCAGGCGCGAAAGGCGCCCTATTCGGAGGCAATATATTTATTAACCGAATGTGCAATGCGCCTGTACACATAAATATAACGACAATCGAATTTGCGCATCAAACTTATACGGGCGTAAATTCAGCGTCCGGGAGGGAGAGAGCTCCTTCAATTCCACCTCTCTTGCGCGCGCGCTTACACCATTAAACACACGCACGCGATATAAAGTCGCTGTCACTTGCATTCACGCATCCCGCGAGCGTGCATGAATTTTCAAAAGCCCCGGTCGGAAAAATCATACATCAGCGAGAGCGCGGTTAGTGTATCTTGCACCTGCTGCCTACATCCGCGGAGAGAGAGAAACCCTCGCGACCGCAGTCACTTGTGCGGCCTCGGTTTTGCGGCCGAGACACGGCAAAGGAGCGCAATTAAAAAGAATATTGCATGCGCCCGCGCGCCCACTCTTTTGACGAGGGGAGACCTCGCCTGGAAAGAGATGGCTTTCTGTCCGATTGAAGTATTTTTAATAAATCTCTGCACTTTCGCAATTGATCAAAATGGTTTTCGACAAACTGCATGCGTCTATTTTGTTGCAGGAGGGAAAGAAGGGAAAACAGTCTGGTATGTAACTTAAATGGGAGTAACGAAAAAGTATTGAAAAAATGAAAAGACGGAAAGGAAAACACAATAACGACCTTAAATAGAAGAGACTAGAAAAACAGTTATGAACGTTTACGTGTTTTTGCATTCTGCACGACTTCGAAACGTAAACAAATTCAAAGCTACTGAAGTAGAACTTCGTTTACATGAACGTCTATCCGTCATTTCCAACCCGTTTGAACAACAAATAATGGTTAACTGGAAGTTTATTAACGTTGAAAAGTTTGTTTCGTGTGATATTTTCTTTTATCAATTTTTTAATTGGTTTTTGTTAGCGAAGATCAAACGTTCAAAACAAAGGCATGGCAAAGAATTCATTTTACGTTTATAATGTAGTTAAAAAATTTTTTTTTAATTTAGATAGCGCGGAATGCAGTAGCAAAAATATTGAATTCAAAGAATTGGTATCGCTGAAGTGCGCTTAAGGTAATATTTTTTTGTTAAATGACCAGTAAATTTTTATTTATAGTAGTACAATATCATTTACTATATATATGGGTCTATTATATGTTATGATACATAAAAATAACCACAATTCATGCGATATATATGCGTGTAAAAAGCATGATTTTCGGTTTTTATGAAATTAAATTAAAATTTTGCTGGTGACTTGATATTTTCTTTACAGAAAAAGATTTTGTAACTCAAATGCTATACTCTCTAGATAATTTTACGAAAAAATTATCGATTTTCATGAAATGACGAGGAAAAATGCTTTTCTCTCCATAAGAGCCTTCGTTAAAAATGGAATTTTCACAAATTTTTTTCTCGGTAGTTCACCTGGTGACCCTACTTGAGAAAAATACAAAAATAAAGTTAAAATTCGTACTTTCAGTAGGTATTTTTCTTTTTTCTTATTTCTTTTTTCTTATTAGCAAAGTCGATACTTTGCTAATTCGCCGGAGCCACCTTAAGCGAAAACCGCTGAACTCTTCGGCAGTTTCTGCTGAACTGTCGAACAACAACAACAGAAACTCGAGTCACTTGACCTTTGGTGCGTGTGCGTGAGCTCGTCGCTATAGCAGTTTTTGCCGAAGCGTTTCGGCAATTCTAACCTAAGTCCTCCTGCCGAAGCGTTTCGGTTGTTTTGACCGGAGATTTCGGTGGTTATAAACAGATTTTTTTTCTTTCAGTGTAGGGAATGAGCTGTGTTCTGTTAAAATCGATCTCGAGATATCCTCATGAAAAAAGTTTTCCTCAAAAAACACGACGGGATTTTATTCCAAAAGTGTTAAAACATTTTTCGTCTAAGAAATGACTTTCACTATACAACCAAAGCTTCCCTGATACCAGAGCGCGCACGCACGTGTCCGCCACAATCACGTACTTGCTGGCAACACGCGCGTGCGAGGGTGTATAGCGGCGCGCTCGGGCCACATACAGCTAGGCACCTTTATCAATATACTGGGAGCTCGGTAGGAGCGCGCGCTTGAGTTATGTGCGGCGCGCATACCATAAATTTAATATGCCGTGTGAAAGGCTATCCGAATTGAACAGCGGCGATATGCAGCGAGCTAGCGAGCGTAAACGGCGGCGCGAGCGCGCGCCTCTGTGGATTCTATTCGTACCCTCGCACACATGGTGAGTCTGAGCTAGCCCGGCCTGTTACTACTTCGCCCTCGTGTGCGTGTGATGCATCGCCTCGCCTTTTCTCTTCGGCCTGAGGAGCCTCTTATGACGGATGGCCTTCGGCTCTCGAGCGCGAGATTAGCTTTGTCGATGAATCTATTTCTCGGCTTTTTTCTCTCTACGCTTCAGGTATTTCCGAGATTTTATTTTTCGTTATTTCATCGATTATTAGAATTCCTTTCATGTTGAATTCCAATTTACCGTGCCGCAGCGCTTGCAAAATATTTATTTTTAACCATATTTTTATTATTTTAGGGAAAATACGAAAAAATATTTTTTTTTTAAATGATATCGTCCATGAAGTTCCGGGAAATTTTCCGTTTATTGGCAAAGCTCTTGCTGGCCTGCAGCGGAAAAAAATACGAGTACAGGAGGCGGAGAAAAGGCGAAGCAGGAAATACTTTTTCGATAATGAAATTCGAGATGATAGATTTGAAGCGAATAATAAGGTATCGATTTATTCAGATCCCATGCTAATTTATCAGAGAGTCTTTAAATTTAAACTCTGGCCACATAGACCGAGAGAAACTGCATTTATTAAAACTCTCCCGAGCGTGTAACGAAAGGTTTCGCGCAAAAAAGGGAGGCTGCAAAGATAAGGCCTCGTTAAGACGAAGCGCAAAATTATACTCCCTAGCTCTCCCTCTCTCCTTCAGCAAAACTTGATTCAAATTCCACTCGAGCGTCTTCTATTGTACGAACAATCGACTCCATTCGCGACGAGAGGGGGCGGAAGCAGAAAGGTTTCCGGGGAAGCGCTGAAAAAAGACGCGGCATCGCGTAGGCACAAACGCGCGGCTCCCGAAAAAAGGGATGAGCGCGTTGCGAATAAAAGGTCAAACCGAGCGACGATCGCAGGCATTGATCAAGGACTGTTCGCGGGCTTTTTTCGACGAGGGAGCAGGAACTATAGTAAAATGTGAGAGTGCTCAGCGCGCGAAAGCATTGCAATCGAATTTCTATGAGGGAGAATTTCGCTTTTTAATCAAATACCGTGCAACAATTTGTAAGAGCTTTGATTTTTCCACTGGAATATTAATAATACTTCAAAGCGAAAATTTAGAAACAAATATTTTGTGCTATGTAGCTACACTGCTCTTTTGTGATGATTAATTAAATAAATTTAACATTTAATAGTTATATCAACAGTGAGAGGAGGATATATTTATAGTTAATGTATATATCTATTTGTAAAAGAAGAAAAATTTTCTCGTTAAAATTACTATTAGTCCGATCAAAATCGGTCAAAGGGTTTTCGACATATTTTCTGTACATTTTCGTAAAAAAAATCACATAAACGACGGATTTCTATGCTGATAATCTTCGAACATGTTTTTGAACATTTTTTTGTCTTAAAATTCACCAAAGCTTCCTCAAAGTTTGAAGTAAAATTTTAAAGAAGGTGGAACAAAAAAAATAGTTTGCTTATATAATTCGATTTCAGTAAGAAGGTTCCTCCATAAGTATGCAAATATTATTATTTTTGGATAATGCAATAAATAAATAAATAAAAATTATAATGGAAAACAAGTCGATGAAATCATTAGTGCGTAAATACTAAATGAAAAAGAAATTTAAATACGATAGAGATTATCTATTATATCATTGTATAAATAACGTATTGAAAAAGTACCTGAAAGAAGAAGGTGAAGAGCTGTTTATAAAGAAAATTTTGAATAGAACTTTACCCTGGTTTGAGTTTAGTAAAGAAACTTTTGAACCTGGAGATTTTTTATATTCTGACCTTTTAAATGATTGCGTTTGTAACATGCAATCAGAAAAATAGATTAAACGAAAAAAGGCAATAAACTTCTTTAAGTAGAAAGTAAAAAGAAAAAAGAGAAAGCATAAAGAGAATAACATAAAGCGAAGTAACAAAGAATAACATGAATAATAGTATAGATGAGTTGCTTCGTTACGGGACGGTTTGGAAGAAAAGATAGTTTTTTGAACAAATTACTTACTCTACCGAGAGAACATCGCTTTTTGTTCTACCGTCAAAGCGACTGGAAGTTAAATGTGTTTTAATTTACGTGGATTTGTTAAGACAAAGCACTTTTAATAAAGTAAACGGGGAAGAGGTTCAGAGTTTCAACGATTTACTATAAAATTGAAGTCATCTATAGACGTTTTTTAATTCGACATATGATAATGCAGATTGTTCTTAATTTCGAAATTCTAAATTACGAAAATCATATTTACGAATCTAACACTTCACCTACTGTCCAAAACATCGAATTTCATTAATAGAATTTTAATAGGAGTACAATATAGACATTTCGAAATAAATCATTAGAAACAGGTTATATTTGCTTTGAGATTGTATTGATGAAATTCGATGTTTTGGACAATAGATGAACTATTACATTCGAAAATGTAATTTTCGTAATTTAGAATTTCGAAATTAAGAACAATCTGCATTACCATATGTCGAACTGAAAAACGTCTACAGTTGATTTCAATTTTATAGTGAATCGTCGAAACTCTGGACCCCCCCCCCCCCACTTCACAAGTTGAGGAAAGATATGAATAATGCTGCTAAAATGATCAAAGTAAGAATTTTTCGCAAAATCTTTCAGGAGCTAGAGGTTTGCTATAATAAAAATGTATGTTTAATAAGAGCTTTTTTATAAAATATCAAGGCTAAATTTAAAAATACTGTAACATAATAATCTTTTTGCAAGCCACATTTTTTCTACAAATTTTGGACGTTCAAACCGTTCCTATTATTTCTAATAAATAATTCAGAATTTCGCACCACCATAGTCAAGATTGTCGGTTGTGCAGCAAACGACAAAGGTCGAGCAAATCGTCTGATAATGCAGTCACGTGCGCTGTACATCTTGTCGGTCGCAGAGAGAGAGAGAGAGAGCTGGATCGAGGGGGCAAAAAAAAGGCAAGAGCGAGACGTCTTGGAGAGGACTAGTCTCGCTTTCGTGGCTTTGAAGCCAACGGCTCCGACGCGCTCGCACGGGAGCACACGCACGTCTGCGACTTAGGAGCTTTGAGAGAATCAAAGAGAAGAGACAGAGAGGGGGGAGTAAACAGCGACCACTCGATTCGGTCTCTCGCCACCGTAAACCGATGGGTAACGGACGTTCACCCCGTGCGACGTGTATATTCCGCGCCGAGATCCGCGAGCTGATAAGTTGCGCGCGGCGCGCTCCGCCCCGGGATTATGAGAAGAATAGAGGGAGACGAAGAAGTCGGGACTACTCTTCACTTTACGAGTTTGCTTTTGCTCGGGATATCTCCTTCTATCTCTCTTTTTTTAATGTTGTCGAGACGCTTTACGCAACTATAAAGTTCTCTTTTATTCCCGTAGATCCCTTTTCCATTTGTCGGCAAATTGTATTTCTGAAGCATAATGGGGGAGAAGGCGGAAGAATGTCGCGGACTCGTATACGTCTCTCCAAGATTCAAGCAGTTTACTGCGTTTGCCAAATAATTTCATACAAAATGTTCAACATTCCCATTGTGTGGGAGAAATGCACTTTTTATTCGTTTTGATTCGGTTGGAATTCAAATCTCTTTGCGAGAATCAGTGCGGGAACGCTTGCAGCTTATAGCTCGCATTAAAATATACCCTCCTCAGGATAATCGAGTAGGACAGCTTTTCTTCTTCCCTCTACTCAGCGTCGTCGCCGCCATCGGCACGTCGAACTGTCGTCGGAACTTTCGACGACGGGCCACTTACTCCTTTGGCCGTTTTGCTCCCTCCCCACTAATTTCCTCGCGCTATCTCAGCTCGTCCGGGTGGGCTGGTACACAGAGAGCGACAAGTTTTATCGCCGACCGGCGCGTATCTCCTCCTTCCCGGTCCTGTGCCTCTCTCAGCGCCGCGGGTATTTCGCGAATTAAAGGCTCTCTTTCCACTTTTTTCCGATTCGCAATCTTCCCCCGGCAGAGTAGTTACAAAGTTTCGTCGGATCCTTCTCGGCCGACTTTGATTGGATTACCACTGTGCTACACCGGCCCACCGAATTATCTACTTTTATATTACTCTTACGCGCCCTCACGCGCGAGCCGGAGTCTGCTCCGGGTACTGAACGCACGTGACTTCTAGCTCTCGCTGTCTTGTTCTTCTTCTTTCAACATTTCCTCTCTAATTAGATGTAAGGCGAAATTACTCTACGAATACGTAATGTAATATGCTCAAATTAATGGCTCAACAGAGCTGTGACAAATATCAAATGTACTTTAAATATATATATCTCACTATACCATTATATAGAAAAGTTGAGGTATTTTTTTATAAACCTATAATTCATTAACGGCCATATTTTATGTAATTGAATTATCAATTCCACGCACTGATGAAGGTTTAAAGCCCATTTATCCTCTCATTACTGAAACATTAAAAGCTGGGGTATTTAACAAGTTACGGGGCGCACTTAACGATAAAACGCCTTTAAATATCTAAAACAGCGCCCGGCTCGTGTCTATCCGTCAAGCTGAGTGACACAGCTCTTCACTCATCGAAATCCTTTCTGGCATCGGAAAAAGAGAGAAAAAAAGAAAATATAAACGCACATGGTACACAGAATCTGCATACCTGCCTCATAAAATATTCTCAAGGATCACGCGATATTTGTACTTATACATACACACTCGGTTGCGCAAAGCGAATGCACTTAAAGCATATCGTGCTACAGTCGTTGCTGCTGCTGCTGGTGCTACTCGAGCTTGCAACGGACATTAATTAGTTTGCGTGTTTATTTCGCAATTACAATACATACACGCCCGCGTATTTACATGCACGCCCTCGTTTAGTTACACTAGCCTCAGAGATTTCAAATCGCGTACACTGCTGTTGATCTGGATGTGTGTCGACATATACAAATGCATGAAATATGCGCGTGTATAGATAGTGACTATACAATTTTCGTTCAAAAATAATCACATACAATTTGAATACAATTTGAATATACGTTATGCAGTCAAAAAATGTGTTTTTCTTTTCCCGTGTAATTGTTACTACGAATTAACATTGCGGAGCCATAGATATAGGGGTTACCTTTCCATTTATAAAAATTACATGCGTGATTATGCAAATTACATAGAGGCATAGTATGGGCACGAATATGCATTAATCCTGCGTATAAAGTATACAAATATTATAGCTATACCAGACATTTTATTACGCGAAGTGTACGAGAGTTACAGAAAAAATTGTTTACTTCCACTAATTCTCTGATCATTACGCGACCGTCCGTCAACAACGACTTCACGTAAAGATCTGCTGTCATCGTACTAAGTGCCTGCTACATTCGCTAATGCAGATGTAGAGCGACAACGCTTGTTACAGGGCCAAGCTTTTTCCGGGAAGCGATTTACTGATGTGAGAACGAAGGGGATGACACTACTCTTTATTTCTTCTTCTCTCTTTTTGCTTACATAAAAGAGTTGCTACTTAAATAAAGCAGTCCTAATTAGTCTCCCGTTTTCAATGGGTTGTTCTGAAGAAAAGGATAATACTTCACAAAGCATTTGCACTTCGTTACATTCGTGGAAGCAAATGGATAATATTCGTATATTAGCTAAGAACCGGAACTAAGAAGGTGGCAAGTCCACAACCACACTGAGAGAAAAAATTCTAATAATCAGTATATTGATATCTTTGAACGTTTCCGTGTTGAAAAGGTTATAAATAACCTTAAAAAGACTATAGTAATCTTTCATATATTAATAATTAAGATACAGTCTTTATGTATCTTCATAATAATCGTTATATCTTAACTATTAATATATGTAAGGTTGGTTTGATTTTCAATTTCATATTTATAGTTAAGATATTAGGTTTATTATAACCTTTCTTTTCTCTCAGTGCAGTGGTTAAAATTTAACCTTATAACGTCGATACGTTTATCTTCTTTTTACTTTTCTGTTTACTATGATTGTATTATTCATAGAAATCCAATATTAAAAGAATTATAGAGTGCATATGCTTTGTGAATTATTTTCTTTTTGAGATGTAGGATCCGGTGTTTTTTGCAAAGCCACTAATTAAATTACGAATCTACGCATCCGCAAAGAGTTTTCTCTTTTAGATACAGAGACAGAGACAAAAAGAGAAAGAGAGAGAGAGATGGCGCACAGCGTCACCGCCTTTGTCATCTTATCGAGGAATCGCTTTCCGTAAACAGGTTGGCTTTGCAGCTCGGAGAATTCGTGGAAGTGAAAAATTAATAGTACATTACGATACGGGTGTGGAAGGTGATTATTTACCGCAAGAGACATTTTTCGCACGAGCGAAGCGAGTGCGAAAAGTCGAATGCGGTAAAAATCACCTTACGCACCAGTGTTGTACCGTATTTTATACCACGAGAGCCGAATAATCATATTAAAGTTATGATTTTGAGGTTAGAGTGGTGTAAAAGTATTTCTGACATTGCACTAATTTTCTCAGCCATTTCTTAAGATTTTTTCATCAACTCTCCATTTAATGTAAATTACATTAAATTTTTAGTACGAGTGCAGTCAATTTCTGTAGTAGAGATTTTTTAGTAATTCTACACCAATTATTTATTATAGAAGTAATATAATTGAAATTTATTCTGTAAAAACAATTTCTTATGTACTTTCAATATTGTTTATTTGTCATTTAAATAAAAATTTGTATGCTAGAGCACGTGCATTTTTGTGTAACTTTACGATGCAGTCGTAGCTTTTGATTTTTAATTAAAAAAAATAAATAAATAAAACACAGTATTATCTACAATTTTTCAGATAATTTTCGCGAATCAATTCTTTGAAAATCAATGTTTTGAATTCCAAACAAATTTCAGTAAGTGCATTATGAGTTTTGTTTGGATCTGTTCACTTTAAGTTTAATGTATTTTAGTATCTACGTGATTTTAAATTAATATGAAGCAATAATTTTCTTCCAGCACGTTTACATTTAATTTCAAGCCTAGTCCTCCAGGGTAAATTCGTCGTCGCCGCTGGCCAAAAGAAACATTTTTTCACTGTAATATATCCGAATTGTATACAAGTTGTTGTAAAATTTATTTACTTTATAATTAAAATTGAACGCAAGAAATAAAGTATGATTGATAAGGAATAGACTTTTATAACTGAATAATTACGTCGAAACACCGTCAAATATTACAGATCACTTTTTGTTCACAGAGAGCAAAACATACGTCAGTCAAAATATCGTAACTACATACTATTACGCAACCCGCCTGTTGCCGCCTACGTCATCACTAATCCTATGTATCTCTCCCATGTCCCACTATGTATCTCTCATCTCGGCTATACTTAAAATTTAATAATAACGCGAAATAATTTATGTCGACCTCATCATAGATACAAATATTAAAACCAATAAAATCAATTGTACATTGTGGAATTTATACGAAAGAAAACGATCACGTTACTTATCTTAAAATTTTGTGAGATCTCGCAGGGCTCCACCGTCCTGCACCACCGCCCTGCCATTTCCTCTGCTCACTCCCCTTCCACTGGGTATTGGCTTACCTCCACCCGATATTTCGTTCCAAAGTTGTATTTGGCGATGTCTTTCTGGTACCAACTTCCATGTGCCATGTATACACAAATTGACGGGTCGAGGCTGGAGCTAAAGAGGAGAGGCGTGGCTTGATCTACGTTCCCGGGCAGAGAGAGAACGAGCACAGTCTTTTTTTATTTATTGTCTTTCCTACTCGTATACCATATTCGAGGTTTTACGGAACGCCCCCACCGCCTTGGTATGGGTGCATTTGATTCTATCACCCTTCCCTTTGCATTCGCTCAGAGTTCGCGCATATATTATACGCACATCTCCTGTGGTGTGGGAAAACCTCTATGTCACGAGGGGAAATCCACACCAGGAAGAGCGGGCAGATGAATAAAACTCGAGTATATTCGAAAATATGCTCAGGTTATCCACTCCTGCCTGCTTTCAGAACGGTAAATGAATAGGGCTAGCTCTAACCAAACGGGGAGGGGGAGTCCAAAGTTTAGACGACTCACTTGAAAATTGAAGTCAACTATAGACGTGCTCGGTTTCGATATAAGCTACTGCAGATTGTGCAAAATTTCGAAATTCTAAATTACGAAAATCATATTTTCGAATGTAACAATTCACCTACTGTCCAAAACATCGAATTTCATTAATAGAATTTTAATAGGGATACAATAAACATATTTCGAAATAAATCATTATAAGAAACAAGTTATATTTGCTTTGAAATCGTATTGATGTTTTGGACAGTAGGTGAATTGTTAGATTCGAAAATATGATTTTCGTAATTTAGAATTTCGAAATTTTGCACAATCTGCAGTAGCTTATATCGAAACCGAGCACATCTATAGTTGACTTCAATTTTCAAGTGAGTCGTCTAAACTTTGGACCCCCCCCCCCCAACCAAACGTAAGGGCCTGAGTAGCTTTGCCGCAAGGGCAGTGTTTGGAAATAATTTTCTTCGATTTCCCGCGTAAAAATTCAAAAAGGAATCAGGAAGGAATCTGCTAGGGATTCCCTGCAACTAGTAGGAATGCTGTAGGGAATCCTATTTGGATCCCAAGCGGGTGGTGTCCCACTTTTTTCTGAGATTCTTTCTACTTTTCGGATACAATTCGATCGTGATTTTAATTATTCTAGAATGAAATATCTATAAATTATTAGTTAACGAACATTTATTTAATGTTATATAATTAATTTCTTACCAAACAAAAATCGTTATTTGTTTAAATTAAATTTAAATTAATTTATATTAACAACGATAATTATTAATAAAAAATAGTAAATAAAAGCGATTGTTAATAAATAAAATATAAATAATAATACGGATATAAACAACAAAAAACTTTTATCCTGGTTTTCGCGCTTATTATTGATTATTTAATATTTACATTATACACAAGTTAATCTTTATTTAAATGTTTATTAAATTGAATATTGTGATTGAAACTAATTATTTTTACTTTATAATATTATTTATATGCATATTAAATTATAGAAAGTCTGAAATTGTGAATAAAGAAATTAAAACAATTTTGATGTCACCGAGACTTGAAACTCGGTCCTTTCAGCTTCTAGTCCAACGCTTTAATCATTACTCTAAGATGGATATTGTTAGGGGCCTTGCGAGTTGCCTTTTCCGGATCTTATGATTTTTCTAAGGCCCTTGTCTTCAAATCCCTTAAATTATGTTAGCCCTAACAAGGAGTGTATCTCAGATCCGGGTCATGAATCCTCACCAACTCGCAGGATCTTTTTTCTTTTATCTAAAAATGAAAGCTTGTGCGATACTAGACCCTAACGCTTTGAGGATTCTGAGATACAAGCCCTTAAATTATTTAAAAATTGAATGGTATTTTCCATTAAAATTACAGATTTGACGGGCGAACCTTCCTCTAATACCTATAAACAAGCATACAGACATGATTACTAGCTTGATTATGGCATTACGTGGTAAAATGTATAAAAATCTCTAATGAAAGTATCCTTAATTATTTTACATTACCTTATTTGATGACGTAAAAGCCCTTAAATTACCTATTTGGCGATAAAACCTTGCATTTATACCTGTAAATAAGCATTCAAATATTATTATCACTTAAATTATGGTTTTATAAGGTAAAATATATTATAATTTTTCACAAAAATACTATTGTTAAATTTACATTACCTTGTTTGAAGTCATGCAATGCCTTCAAGACGACCAAGGCCTCCAAGGCGACAATTGCTTATATTGCAATTTAAATGAGAAATATTGGGAAAGAAGGCATTGTATGACTTCAAACAAGGTAATGTAAATTTAAAAATAGTATTTTTGTGAAAAATTATAATACATTTTACCATATAAAACCATAACTTAAGTGATAATAATGTCTGAATGCTTATTTACAGGTACAAATGCAAGGTTTTATCGCCAAATAAGTAATTTAAGGACTTTTACGTCATCAAATAAGGTAATGTAAAATAATTAAGGATACTTTCATTAGAGATTTTTATACATTTTACCATGTAATACCATAACCAAGCTAGTAATCATGTCTGTATGCTTGTTTATAGGTATTAGAGGAAGGTTCACCCGCCAAAACTGTACTTTTAGTGGAAAATACTATTCAATTTTTAAACAATTCAAGGGCTTGTGTCTCAGAATCCTCAAAGTGTTAGGGTCTAGTATCGCACAGGCTTTCATTTTTAGATAAAAGAAAAAAGATCCTGCGAGCTGATGAGGATCCATGACCCGGATCTGCGATACATTCCTTGTAAGTTAATTTCTGTTCGAGCGGATGATGAGCATTAATGTACTCTCTGCCGGTACGGCAGAGCGGTCGCCTCCAAGTGTTAAAAACTGACCATTTGTGACTTGGATATGTTCATTCTACCATGCACCTGGAAAGGCCGTTATATGTGTCGTCTGCGAACCGCGGTCTTACCGAGGTACATGATCAATTTTTTCTTCCAAAAAAGTCAGTGGTCCCCGGTCGGTATTCGAACGCGGGGCTCCCTATGTTTAAGAAAAGATTTTTATTCCCGTCTCTACTATAATCGCCATTTTATAGCCTGAAAAGCCGGGCAAGGGTGGCGTCTGATTCCCTCTTTTACTTTATTCCCGCATAATGCGGGAATAAAGTAACATAGTTTAATTTTGTATGTTTATGGTGAATTCGGTTAAAACTAACAAAATTATAACACATAAATACAAAATAACTTTTCAAATCTATGAAGTGGCCACAGTGGCGATGAGAATAAAGTACTATATGTAACACGGGACTAAAGTTGATCATTCCCTTGGGTGATCACTGCCCTCGCTTCGCTACGCTCGCTCTGGTGGTGAACTCACCCGCGGGAATAATCTGCGACTTTAGTCCCTTGTTACATAATGTACTATTATTGAGCAAGCCATTATTATTCGTCATTACGGAAAAAATGTAAGCCGAAAAAAATCTTGTTAACTTCATTAACAAAGTTTTTTTTTTACAGATGTTTGTATTATAACCAGCTAGCAATACCCATCGCGTGTGTGCAGGTGTACGCATATTACGTCATTATGGATAACGAAGCAGTGGCTGAATTCCGGTTTAATGATAGCAAACAGTGCTGCGCGCACGCATGTTTATTATATGCATCGCCGAAGTTGCCTCGGCGTCAGTTGCTCAAGATGCTTTCCCGTCCGGGCGCAACCGCCGGCTCGCTGAACTTCGGTCGGGAATTCGCCTCGCGCGGCCTCGTTAGCGCCGTAATCGCGTGCGCATATAGTTCACGCAGGACGCTTTGTCTGTTCTCGCACACTCCAACTGACGGAATGTTAAGCAATATAATATACAGCGTATCACTTGATTTTCAAATATTTTCGTTATATCGCAGGTTCAGTTTTTATGTCCTTCTTCGTGTGAATTATTCTTTCTCTTTGAATATTGTAACATTTGGCTCATTCTCAATTGTTAATAATGGTCAAAATTTTCAGAATTACACATATGTGGACCTCAATGTGGAATATTTGCTAAAGTTACGGGTATAGTGAATTGATCACGCGAAGAAAAAGATTTTTCACACTCAGAATATTGAAACGGTACTTCATTTTCCACCGGACTATTGACACATGCAGATAAGCTTATGGATTGTACGTTATCGAATTTCCAGGGTTTTATTGAAATTTCGTGAAAAATCGAGGTTTTGGTTATACTTACAATTTATTTTTTACCTTTTTCTCATTGAAGAATTGTTGGAAACTTTTTTCGAACAATAGAAGGATGTGAGTGCTAAATCAAAACTGAAATTCATTGATTTACAAACAGATGCAAAAACAAGGTTCTCAAGCTTTTGAAAAAGTTCATTCTTTCTTTCTGAAATAACTGTCAAAGAGTTTTAAAGAAACGAGATAACGTTGAGAGTTACAAATTAAAGCAGTCTGAAACCTTTACAGGATATCTGTTGAGAACGCGAAAACGAGCTTCCATTCAACATACACTCATAACATTTTTACTTTGAACAAGATGAATATTCAGGCCTTTAAATATGGACCACCTTACCAGCCTCTGTCATTATCTAATTTGTACATACCAACACATATTGTACGAGTAATTTTTGTAATCGTATTAGACAGTTCCGTTTAAAATGTATTCACAAAATAAAAAAGTGATTTGCACCATGGACTAGACTATGATATTCTCACGTATTTTGACTCCTTAAAGCCGAATATGACCTCAGTTTTGAGAAGAAAGGAGGGTACATTTTATTTTTCATATAGAATAGCTCTATTCGTTCTATATAGATTTGAAGATTTCGCGGAAAACAAACTGTTTCTTCTTTTTGTGGTAAGCACAATTTATTTGCGCTCTGGTATAATATCTGCAGCCTGATTTTAATAAAGCTTTTACAGTGAAAGTTCGAATTCTTATAGTATTGTTCAATGGTCAGTTTCTTTCGCCAACTAAAACCTTCATATTTTACTGTAGACAATTTTTATGAATTTTATTGTAGTACTTCAACGATAAGTTTCAACGATGGTTTTTAGGATTTCATTTAAAATTTTTATTTTACAAAGGTCCTTGTAAAATGTTCTTCCAAATTATATCAAACAAAGAATAAATTGAATTGCATGAAAAACAGTGATAAAAAATTGCCGACGTTTTCAGCAAAATACTTTTTAAAAAAACATACTATTATAAAAGTATAGAATATAATTTCCAACTTCATGTCATCTTGTAAAGAAACAATCAGTGCAGCAAAGCAAAGGGAGGATGAAAACCCAGAGCAAGCACGCAGATGAGAAACCCCAAGTAGCAAAAGACAAAAGCTCTCCGGTCCCACCTTATGTACATGTCGGCCGGGCAAGAGCTCGCAACCGTCTACACTCGCACAGAGACACGTGCGCATACCTCCATTACCTCTACGAATACTCATCTAAGTTTGCTTTGCTTATTCTAACCTTCCTTACACACTTTCTACGCTCGTCAGCTCCTTTCACGACTCAATCAACTTGTATTTACATAAATGCAAATTAGTATAATCGAAACGTAAAGATTGGAGGGTTAATTTCATATTGATCACATTGCGGCATAGAGTAATAAACACCCATTAACCCTGGTGGAAACTGACTTCATTATTTGCCTAATAAATAGCTAGTTTTATTGCGGTATAGCCGAAAACTAGCCACTAATCTTGGATATTTCTATCTATCAATGAAAGGATTTTTCCAACATTATTCGACCATTTAATAGATTGAAAATAGAAAGACTTTTTTTAAAGATTTCCACAAGCTTGTTTTTAACTATTTCAAAGGTATTAAAATTGGGGAGAAATAGAAACTGTTGGTCAGTTTTTTTAGTTAGTAAATGGCTACTAGAAGGCTTGTTCTTATGACGAGGAGTGAGAGAGACAGAATCTAATAGAAAAATATGGGTTTCAGTTAATACCTAAGAAAGGAGTGCTATAAATGTTTTTTTAGTCTGTGTTTATTGTTTACATTTTTGTAAGCTATCAGTTACAATTGAATGCTCTTAAATGTAACGTTAAGTCTATGAGTAAATTCAAATTCAATATTTTGAGGTTATGTCATTCTATTTCCAATCTATTAAGTGGGCGAATAATAGGGGAAAAAGCGTTTCAACATGGCCATTAACTAGCCATTTATTCTAGCTACTTACTGACTTTCTGACCATTTCGAAATAGACAAATTTCTACCAGGGAAAAGTTAAAACTAGATTTGCAAAATGGTACGGAAAATAAATAAATAAAATATAATAGTACGTTAAGAATGCATTATATAAAAAACGTATGAAAATTTAGATAGTCTGTATACTTGGGAGCTTGACATATATAAAAATGGAATGCGCTTCCATTGAAATTTATTTGAAATTCAAAAAACGTGATACCCGCCTATTAAGGTTGCTATAACTGTGTCTGACTATAATAGGAATGCCTACGAGTTTGTCCTTTTGGAAATCTTTTTTTTTTTTACTAATAACTCACCTTACATTTTACCGCGCGGAAAATTTTTCAGCATTTTTTGCCAAATTAAAATTTCGCCATCTTTTAAACGAATTATCTATTCACAATTTCTTGAATGCGAGCGCGCGTGCTCGCGCAATTCAACAAAATACCCGGTTCCTCGGCGGGCGCAAAATGTAGGTTAAATCAATATATGTATACACACGAGTGCGTCAAACACGCCTTTTTAAATATTTTTTTCCCTCAACCGAAAGACGCTCCTCGTCCCACATAAATTGAATGTCGCGCGAAAAGGCGATCATGTCAAAAGATTAATAAGATGCGAGCCAGCAAGCGAGTTATGCGCGGGACTTTCGCTAAACGATCCTTTCATCAGCTATTCGTTCCACGCGCCGAATCATTCACATATATTCCGCTTTTTTCCCCACTCTTACTCCGAGTGCACCCTCAAATTGCAGCTCTTATACGGCTTTTGAAAAATGGGTAGAAAACGTCATATAATATAGCTGCGCGTTTGCCCTGTAAACACACTTTTTCTCTCCATCTCTTTCTATCTTGAAAAAAATATTCGTCACTCTTTTGCTAGCTTTCTCCTCCTACCCTTCCCTCTCCTTTTCTCTCTCTCTTTATCCGTACCCTCTCTCTTTCTCTCTCTCTCCCTCTCTCTCTCCCTCTTTCTTGCTCGTGCGCACACGCGCAAACATCTCAGCGGAGGCGAACGAAAGGTGGAATATGAATATGCAAAGAGAAAAAGGAACGCCGCGACGTTTGTGTAGCCGCGTCTGCGCTTGCGCGTGTGTGCGTTTCGAGTGCAGGATTGGGCGCTGGTGGAAATATTAAAAAAGGGGCGACGGCCTGGCTGCCTGGACGAGTTTAGCCACCGAGACTTTCAGCCGAGCGCTCGTGCCAGAGAAAGAGAAATTGAAGAAGTATGGAAAAAGTACAAAGAGCAAAATTTCGCAGCAGTGCGTGCCCCCCACCAAAAGTAATCATCATTATTTCTATTCATCCACCGTGTCGGCTGTTTATTTTATTTTTATGAAACCTTCAGCCGGCTCGTTTTTCTGATAAAACATACACTGCGGCCAAACTTTGATTTTAAAATGCAGTGTACATTTTCACTCATTCGCTTTGCCTTTTGAAGAATTGAAATTGCGAATATTTATATTAATCATTTTTAAAACATAATATAAAAAATAATATATCCTGATAGTGCTTTTCATTAAAATCATAATCGTGGATCTCATTCGTTATTTCATCAATTAACATCGGATCTATTATTATTTGATAAATTGTAAAGACGAAAGGGTGGGCCTAGCCAGTTATTGAGAATATCAAAAAACCAAAAGTCTTTTATTACGAAATAACAAAAATCATTACACCAAAATTCAGAAAATGTAATTTTTGAACAACTGAATTTTCACAGCGTTATAAGAAAATAATGGCTATTTTTAAAAGAAAAGTTTGATTAAGAAAAAAATAACATAAGGTAACTCTGGGTAATTCTTTTATTTTTACAACCATGTTTAAAAAAATAATAATAAGTAGACATTAAAATATAGTTTTGTCTGTGCTAGCTTGGTTTGTATAGTTAATTTAGCCAATTTAATCGAAAAAAGTTTTTTAATTTTTTCTAAGAAAACTTGATAAAAATATTTAAAAATTCATTAAAATACAATCTACCATCTAAGGAAAAAAACTCAAAAAATTAAATTAGCCTTGCTAAGAGCTAAATAAAAAAACTGGATGACTGTGCAGTCAGCGTATGTGGCTAATACGCCCACTTTTCGGATTAATTCTCTTGTAAACAAGTGGAAATCATTCGGAAAATTTCGAAATAATTTATAAACTATATTTTTCACTCTTTTTGTGGCCCATTTAGGTGTATGACTGTGTTAAGTCTTGAGTGTCGAGGAATCTACTCTTATATGTGTATTGAAATTTGTATGGTTTATCTTCAAATTATATTTGAATGATATATATATATATATATATATATATATAATATTTTCAATTGATATTTGATTTATATTACCTTTATTCTGGGCGTAGGATCTCGTAAATAATAAACAGCTGATTAGTTAGATGCACTATTTATTGAAAGATATAAGGTTTATAAATAAGACTATGCGATTTACAACTTATTAACTTTGTTAAACAATATATAATACCGATAGATTATTGAAATTATTGATATAAGAAATTCTCTTCGTAATTGAATGTAGGGTATTTGACCCGTATAAAATATTCGCTTCTCCTCTTGTCGGCTGGAGTGGTACGGAGCTCGCGACTTTTGCACGATTACTGATTTGTGTGTTGAGAGTCGCCGTATTTATTAAGCGGTTAAATTAGGTTGAAGATGATTGAGATCATCTTATTTGGTAATGTAATTGTCTCCAATCGTATTAAATTCGGTAGTCACATTGCGAAATGCTGATTCTAAAAAAAATATAATACGCAAGTTTGATGACCTACTGCTTTTTTTGCCTCGCATTAAAAAATTTCAACGTTGTAAAGTTCGCTCACTTCGGCGTGATGCCGCTTGCATTAAAAAGCAACTTGTCAAAATTCGCATATACGACATTTGTATGTCAGAAAATTACTGGCGATAAATATGCATTGTTAATTTGATTTTAGAGATACGTCACAGACGTAACAACTGAATTATCCAGAGTTACATTATATACATTTATATCGGAATATAATAAATGATTATTTGAAGTTGCTTAAATATAATGTGTCTTTGAATATTTCGGTTGTCGGCATACATCTAAATTTCTGAATGTCGTGTTTATGATATCTGATATATCGTTTTTTGTATTTTGGTATTCTGAACTTTAGGTATAATATTGAATAACGAGCTAGGCCGTAGAAATTCGGAGATGCAAAAGAAGGTAGAAAGCGAAAGGACGAAAAGGATGAAGCGCACGTATCGCATCATTTCTTTTGTGCTTCGTTTACTTTCATTTTGCCGTCCAAAGATAGCGCGCCTGCGCACGGCCGTGCTCGCTTATATATAATACATGTCGGTGTGTAACCTTTTTCGTCCGCGCTCTCCTTTTCTCCCTTTTACGCCGCTAGGTACACTGCTCCCGCTCTTTCGCCTTTTCAAAATTGGATCAATAGTTCATTAAGCGGGAGAGAAATACACAGACGAGTCGAGGGCCTGCTCTCTTTAACGCGTATCCGATATTTTCTCCCTACGCCTTCCCCAACTTTTTCTTCTCTCCAGTGTAAATGTGCAAGAGAGCGTGAGAGAGAGAAAGGGGGAGAGAGAGAGTCGAACAAGTTTTCCAAAGTAATTAGTATCTCGTTTACAGCGAGCCCTGCCGCCCGTGCTTTTTCCGTGAGGTTACGACGATGTGAGCGTAATGGAGGATAAAAGGTGCCGAAGGTAGGAACACACCTATCATGCGAGCTTTCAACTAACGAGTTGTTTAAGTTTTCAACCGATTATATTTGCTATATCACTCTAGTCATTTAACCGTTCTATTTCATATATTATCTAGTATATGAACACGGGACAGCCCGTGTACTTAGCGGATCTTTTTAATAAAAATACATCGAGAACCTCCGCCAGGACTAGCTCTAGGGAGCTTGATGTTCCACCCTCACGCACCGACGCAGTATTGCACTCCTTTTATTCTCAAGGTACACGCCTTTGGAATTTGATCTCGCGCGGTATTAAGTATCTGCCCTCGATCAATAAGTTCAAAAAGGCAATTAAAGAATACTTGTTATATTTACATTAAGTAAGTTGTTGACGATAGTCTAATTAAAAACGACAAGACTGATAATTTGTTTCTGTGATATTGTAGGATTAGTATAAATTGTGAATCAATTGTAAATTAAACCGTATGTAAATAAATTGTAAATGAAATGTAAATTAATTGTAATAATGTATCAAAGAAAATTCGATAAAACATGAATGTATCAATGAAACATGCTGACTATGATGTGCAATCTGAGTGATATAAGTTGTTATTTTAATGAAAATTTTATAACGAGGCGATATGTGAAAATGTTAAAATAAGTGAAATAAGCGACTACGTATCAAATGTGACCATCACTATTTTTGTATTGCACAAATAACATGATTTCTATTCTATTCTATTCTATAATATCGTAAGATTATATATCATAGAAGCTTTCATTATTGTATTACATAATGCTATTGTTTCTCGTAATCTCCCGAAACGTGCTAGTTTTCGTCACGACCACGCAAAACAAGCTATTTTTCGCCGTGAACACAGGAACGCGTTAGTCTTCGCTACAATCGTTCGCGTTAGTCTTCGGCGCAAACCAATAAACGCGTTAGTCTGCGTTGCAAACGCTGAAACATGATAGTTTTCGCCGGAATCTGAATCGTTCTACCTTTCGTACAGAGCGTTGATATAATATGCTCTCTGGTTCTAATACTATTGTAGTGCTGTCAGTTTTCTCTGTGATAAAGTAAAAATTTAATTTTGAAACGCATGATAGATAGACGATTCGCCTTGTTAAGAGGTACAGGTAGCGCCCTACTGGTGTCCGATTTTGGAAACTTAGGTAGTGTGTAAAAACCATCAAAATACATAACAAAAATGAGAAATCACAAAACAGATAAGCCCTACAGTCAACAGTTTATTAAAATATTATAATAAATATTTATTAAAAGGATTTTTTTTTCATATAAAGATATTTTAAAACAAAATTTTTTCAAAAATTTTTTATGCGTTTTAAAATTTAGGAAAAATAACATGAATAACTTTTTACTATAATACCTTACATTATATTACAGTTTAAATCCTGTTTTTTTTCTTGTTTTCAAGTTTTGCCGTTTACAATGTAATGTTTGGTACCCACCAGCTAAGCTTCCAAAAATGAACACCAGAAGGACGCTACCTGTACTCTTAACAAGGCGAATAAAAGAATATTCTGTTATGCTTATATTGTAAATTTGTTGAAGGGGACGCCGACCTCAACGTATTATAAATGGGGGATGACACTGTGTCCAATACAATGCATTTTTATTATACATGGAGAAAATTCTTTTTGTAAACTTTACCTTTTTCATAAGAAAATTTACTATTTTCCATGGTAGCGCTGGCGCAGACTCGTCATGTGGAATTTTAACTTTATAAATAGTAATTTTTATGATTTTCGTGGCAAATTTTACTTTTCAAATAATAATTTTTATGATTTTTATAGCAAATTTTACTTTTTGAAATAGTAATTTTTGACTTGTGAAACGAAATATCGTAGTATCAGTCAATTTGCTACAAAAATCATAAAAATTACCATTTAAAAAGAAAAATTTACTATGAAAATCCTACAAATTACTATTTAAAAAAGTAAAAAAATAAAAAAATATATATATATATATATATACTTACACGGAGAAATATTTTTTTTTGGAACTTCATTTTTTTATTTTTTTACTTTTTTAAATAGTAATTTGTAGGATTTTCATAGTAAATTTTTCTTTTTAAATGGTAATTTTTATGATTTTTGTAGCAATTGACTGATACTACGATATTTCGTTTCACAAGTCAAAAATTACTATTTCAAAAAGTAAAATTTGCTATAAAAATCATAAAAATTATTATTTGAAAAGTAAAATTTGCCACGAAAATCATAAAAATTACTATATATATACTTATATATATATATATATATATATATATATATATATATATATATATATATATATATATATATATATATATATATATATATATATATATATATATATATATATATATATATATATATATATATATATATATATATATATATATATATATATATATATATATATATATATATATATATATATATATATATATATATATATATATATATATATATATATATATATATATATATATATATATATATATATATATATATATATATATATATCAGTAATTTCGCCGAACTTTTCAAATTTGAGCTAGTGACATTGAAAAAAAAAATTAAGAGCACACTTTCAGATGCCCTTTTTTCTTCCTTTTTAGACCTTAAATAGTGAACAAGTGGTAGCGTTACTCATTTTTTTTCAAAGCCATTTTTTTACCGGAAAACTCATGTGAAAACTATGGGAACATTTAGTAGTTCGTGATAATCTTTTTTGTATAAAAATCGTCGGTTTTTATGTAGTAAGTGAAAACTACTTACTGGCCTATTTCAACATGCGGTGTATGTTTTTGTGAGGGATAAAATGTATCGATCACGCTACACAAAAGTTATTTTTCATTGACCTTGTTAGTGTGCCAGCGATTAATTGTATTTTTTAAAACGAGTTTCGTTTTTAATAACGTCATTCAAAGTAATGTAAAATAAATTCTATAAGCGGCAGAATGATGACTAATAAATCATATTATTTGTTATACTAAAACAAAGATTTTTCCATTATAAAGACCTAAAAAAATGCAAAGCCATTTTTTAAAAAGCAGTATAGAGAAAAAATTCAATATTTGCAAAAATTTGGTAACCCTTAAATAACTCATTATGTAAGTCGTTTATTAATAGGCATACATATCTGTAGTTGACTTCTTGAAAGTACATGTTAAAAGAGTTATGAAAAAACTTATTTCAAATGATTTAGAGGAGCCAATTTTTTAATCGCATAAAGAAGATAATAATTTGTACGAATACCACTTGAGTATGCCTATAATTTTAGTCTTTCTCCTTACCATACGTAATTTGTACGATTCTAAATTGGATTTTGGTACCATGATAATGTTCTTTTAACCCCATTTAAGAACTATAACCTGCACAGAATTCCATGTAGTGAGTATATCTAAAGATATCGAAGAGTAACTCGGATTTGAAAAGTACCGCGGAATTACTCATATATAATCAAAAATCCTTATCTTTTCGGAATTTCCAATCTTTTCTTCGCAACTCAAACAATTAATTGATTGCCGAGAAAATCCTGAACAACTTGCGCCGGTAACATAACTTATAAATTATGAAAATCAAAAAATAAGTTTTTAATTTCAAGACTTGTTCGCTCTTCGTACATAAATTTTAAATTTTCTCCCAAATTTTAGTTAAATCGGTGCCAATGCAAATATTTAATATTTGTATGATTAAATTTATTAAAAAATATCGTATTGTGTCGTTATAAAATCAGCACGGATAAGAGATTTATAACATAAAAAGCTCTGCATAAATTAAATGAAGAATGACTTGTAGAGCGATAAAAGTTGCAAATCCATGAAAAATGCCATCAATTTTATCAATTTTACTCGTTAAATAAATCTTTCAATTTAACCTATATTCTGTTGCAAATGATTGATCAAGTCAATATTAACTGAAAACATTATTTCTCTTTAAAATATGCAATTTACAAATCATATATTTTCAGATTACTACTTACTATTGTACACTACTTTAATATAATTCTTCATATAAAAAAAAAAGTATTGTATGCCGTGATATATGTTTGTGATGAATTTTATAATAGCAGCTATGCATATAAAACAAATGTAGCTGTAGGTTTTGTTTTGAGTTACTGCACTTGGTAACAAAGAATTAAGAACCAAAACAGCTAGAAACATTTCAGGAACTGTGAAAGAATATGGATTATGGTTTCTTCAACCATAGAAAAACAGAAATGTTCTACTTCGTGGCAAGTTATAGCTATATTAAAATGTTTCTCCTGTAACAAAACTGTTATAATTAATATTAATCCTTATTAATTATATCTACAATGTTGAAAACATTAATCAGAAACGAAATCAAATGAGTTTATTTTGTCTGTGCAATGACGCCATAGATCACGCCATCCATTGATAAACCTGGCTTTGAATGAAAATCTTTTCACGAAAGTTTATAAAACATATACGAATATTTTGATGCCTCATGATAACTTTGTTCCTAAGAAATATTTTAATCATTTTCAAGAAAGAATATTTTCATATTTCTTTAATGTTGTAGACTCGCTAATTAATAATATCAAGGAGCGCGGGAGCGCTCCGAAGGCAAATATAGAAGAAGCCTGAAGAAGCCACGACCCGCGCTACTTATACATTGAAATGGGTGCGCCAGAATTTCACTAATTTTTTACGCCTTGGAATTATGTTTTTATCTAATATATAATATAATATACACTCTCAAGGCATTAGCGAATAGGTTGCAAAATCTTTTTTCAACGTTTTAAGCGTTAGAGACTAAGTTTGGACTGTTAAATCATTGATAAATAAATCAATTTTTGTTTTTGGCGATTTATCTATTATAAGAAGATTAATTGTCAACAAAAAGACTTATAAATTATGAAGAAAATGATAGATCTCACCAGAAGGAGTTTATAGATAGGTCATGTATAAATCCTAGAACAGTAACAAGGAATAGTAGAAAAAGTCATCTATTCGAACAAAAGCTTGCAGCCAACAAGCGCTCGTTCTGTGCCACACCGACGCATCCGATAAAAGGGGGAAGAAGAAAATAAAGAACACGAAAGAGAGAAGCAATACTGGGTAGCAGGAAAAGCTATCAACGGCTCATTTTTCACGACTAGCGGGCAACGTATTACAGTTAAATCACCGAGGCCCTCTTTTTTCTCCTGCCTCCCCCCCCCCCCCCCTTCCTCTTTCCCTTTGCGCTGCAGCGGCGCTTCAGCGAACTTTTTCACTCATAAGTTACCGGTCGCGCATCGCTTCGCCGCGAAACTCGAAGGAGGAAAACGAATCGAGCCGAGGTCCGGGACACGCGGAAATTTGTCGACGTCCGCGGCGGCGGCGAGCGTCCAGCCGACGGAGAAAAATCGCTCTGGGGATTTCCCTCCGGTTTCTTTTCTTCTTCTCTCTTCTCTCTTCTTCTTCTTCGTCTTCTACTTCGTCTAGTCCTTCTTTTACAACACACGTTTTTCGCTGCTTTCGATGTACTTTCTTTTCTTCAGTTCCGGCTCATAAAGAAGAGCTTTGGACTTGTTAAATTGTTTGTGATGAAAATGATTGTCGACTTTTCGCTCATTTAGAAGATTTGGAAAGAAAAGGGTATTGGGATATTATAGTAGCTGGAAGAGTGATTGGAAGATGATTCTTTTATAATAAAGATCGAGTTTATGAGCTTTTTAAAAATAAGAAAAATCAAATTTATAACAATGGTTTTTCAACTTTTTTGCTTGAATTTAATTTCGTGAATTCCACTTCAATCGCTTTGAACAGAAATTTCATGAAAATATTTTTAAAAAAGTTATTTTGGAATATTTAAGTTATTAAAAAGCTCGAAAATTTTCATTATTCTTGATAATTCTGGTCAAAATATCTGATTTAATTTTAATTAAAATTTGTCAAAAAATAAAACAAATTATATTTAAAAATTTAACATTTTGCGAACCGATAAACAAATTATTACCAGGCGCGTACGAGGTCTTTTATAAAAGTCTTCTTTCGCAAGCTTTGAGAGTATTTATTTATTTATAAATAGTCGATGAAACGACCTTAAAAAGGAATGGAACCACATACAATAGCGCAAGGAATTCATAAAAATTGTCTGAGGTCAATTGGTCTATTTCTCCTACCAAGCGAACATTTTGGATGTATTCCAGAGAAAAACGACATTTTTTCTTCATTCTTGGGAGAAACTCAAAGCTCGGGAGAAACTTTTTAACCAATTGAAGCGCCTATTTTCAGCAAAACAGTAAATAATCCAAAACTTTTTTTGACCGCTTTACTAATTCACCATTGGGCGCAAAGTTGTGAAATTTCGCTTGAAAAGTAAAACTGTTCCGTGAATCTATGTCAGTAAATTCGTTTTTTAACAAGTCAAACTTTCTGAATGTTTCATAAATACGGAAATTCAAGTGTGGGCTAGCTAAATTTCTTTTTGTCGTTTTTCTTCCCAGTACACAAATAGAAGCGCGATTATTTAGTGAACCTCTAGTTCATCGTCATTTTAAAACTTTATTGTTTTACGTACCAGTTTGCAGACTGCTCTTAATTGCATTTTACATTTCGCCAAGCGCGCGTTAATCGCTTTGTTTGTTAGACATGTTAATATCGCAAAATCGCACTGAACTGTAAAATAGATACTTTCACTGGACCATCACTTCTTTCATTTAAAAACCTCATTGGAAAATTCGAATGTCACATCTCGCATTCACTTTTTCCCCTTTAACGAGCGCTCGTCGAGTTTGAATTTTCAGCAGGCAAAATGCGTCATCTCGCGCGCGCGCGCATATACCCGCGCGTCGGGCGAAAAGGGACGGGGGCGCTAATCTCGGGCGTTAGGAGCGCATCAACAATTCAAAGAGGCCGCGCGAGTAAGTTCAAAGAGGGCCGGAGATAAGCCGCGGTCCTTTTCTCTCTCCTTATTCGCCATATGTATACACTGCGAATAGTCGAGTAGGACGCGAGCGCAGGGTTTTTCCCGCGCGACCTTGCGTCCCATTAAATTCTCACGCTCGAGAGGTGTATGAGCGACGCCGGCCGTTCTTCCGCGTCTTGGATCGACGAGGTGTAATCGCCCGACGAGCCTCAACGCGGCCGGAAGAGAGCTCGTGACCTCCTTCTCGCGCGACATTTATTTATTCCCCGAGAGTGTCTATAAGCCTTTTTTCTGCCGCCTTCGTCCTAAACGCTCATTTATTTTGCAGGTTTATAATTTCTCACGTTTTAATTTTTGTTTTCTCACGTTAAAGAATAGAGTTTTAATTTGAGATGAGAATCGTTAAAATCGGTCGATTCTGTGCAAGGCTACGTGAAGTTGAAAACGGCGAAAAATGACAAAAAATTGAAGAATTACGTGGGTTTGAAAAAATCGCTCATTTTCGTCATTATTCGCCATTTTCAAATTCACATAGCTTTGCACATAATCGACCGATTTTAACGATTCTCATCTCAAATTAAAACTCTATTCTTCAACTTTAATCGCTTCTTTGTGGAATTTGGTTTGGCCTCTTCAATAGTTTGCTATTGGTTAATCATCAATGACTACTTTTCGTCCATTTTTCCCATGTTAAATTTCCATAAGAAAAATTGATTTCGTCGGCAAAAAAGTTTGGCAACGGATAATGAGTGTACACGAGTATTTTCATGTTGGGGGACCCTCAAAGAACCGAAAAAACCTTATGTGGTAGGTGTGCCCTCAAAAAAAATTTTTTCCGTTTTTGTACCCCAGTTGTTGTCTGTAGTCCGCGTATTTGCACATATATAAAATGCTTTGAAACGACTGAAAATAATGCAGAAAGGCTTAAAGTAAAGCAGCTTGACTACAGTCAGACTGGGAAGAAACATTCAAAAGCCGCTATACTTACTTGACTTGACTTAACATTCATAAATTGCATTCCCCACAGAAATCATCTTACAGATTATGCCTTTCGAGCATTCTTTAAAAGTTCTATTATTTTGTAGGGTTGCGTGCGAGTACTTAAGCGTAAGCTCTTAAAACTAAGCGCTCCCGACTAAAAATTAAAAGTAGCTTGCGCAGAAGCAACGAGGTGGCGCAGAAAAAGGCGCGCAATGCCTCAAAGAGCGGCAGGTAAAAATGGTAAATAAGGAAAAAGCGCGCGCAGATTGCGCGAGCATCGAGGAAGGATAGCGCATTATGTTGCGACAGTCGTTCTCGCGGTTCTCGCTTTTCCCCATAGAAAATTAACTCGAGAGCGCGCGCGCAGGCAGACAGTTAGACAGACTGGAAGCCTCGCGCAAAGATGCTTTTCTCCCCTCTGCATTTGCCTTTGAATCCCCCTAGCTATGCGCGGTTGTGAATCTCTGCGTTCCCCTGCCGTTAATCGTCAACGGGCGAAGCTTCATTCTTTCCCTCTCCCCGCCGAGAGAGAGAGAGGGAGAGAGACACGTGATGAAATTGCTCGCGGTATATATCCTCGGCTGCCGCTTCCACGCGCGTTAAATTTACATCTTATAAATCGAAATTGCAGATCTGCTTTGTTAAATTGTGCCTGAAAAGCCAGCATCAAAGGAGATGAATTATTCCGCAGCCCCGTAATGAGCAACCTTAGCATCGTAATACTATTTATGTAATATTAATTTCACTTGGAGATCCGAAGCAAAAAGTCGTGATTTTTTTGAAGAACGCTCGCTTTCATGACTAGTTCATTCGAAAATGTTCCGAAATTCCATGTTATCAGTACAAGTAGACAGAAGTGCGTGCTTAGGCCATGAAGAAGAGTCGCTGCTTCGAAATATATTCTCTCCCGTTCTGTGTCAATTCATCGTCGACTTACTAAATACACTCGTCTCGATCCAGCCGTCCTCTCGAGCCACACACACATATATATAAAACAAACGCGCTCGAACGGGCGTCGCTCTCGAGCGCGTCCTCACAGTGGTCGTATTAATTTGCCGTTGCTGCTCCTCCACTCTCTCATCCTCTTTCTCTATCTCCCCTTTGCTCCCAGTGTCTCGCCCTCTTCTCCTCTCCCATCATCCGCAAGTCTTTTGATTTACGGCTTCGTTAACGACATAATGAAATCCTCCTTTCTCTCGGGATGCGAGCGCGCGCCACTAGACAACTTCCCTATCGATCGTCGACATTCTCTTGTCTCTCTCTCTCTCTCCCTCTCCTCTTGCCTCACTTGCTGGTTATGTTCGAATACACATGTACACAGGGGCGCGAGCTATAAAGGTGAGAGAGTAGGAGAGACAGAGAAGACGAGAGTCCTTAGAAATTGCCACAATTACTGCCGTTGCTCGAGTTTTGGGAATGCGTATATAGCTATGTCGAGAAAAGCGGGTTAGCCAGAAGTTCCGAGTCGCGTCGTTAAAGCGGCTCTGCTTATGTGTGGGTATGTGTGTGTGGGGCTGCCCGCGCCTTTGTGTACATATTATATTTCGCGATGAGGACTTTTGCTGTGAACTACCCTGCGTGCACAGACAAGAATGCGCCAAAATTATCTGGGAAAAGTGTCCCCGGCATGCTCGGGTTTAAACTGATTTTGTTTTCGCATAGTTTGGAAGCAGACATCATATCTATGATTGATACGTTGAGAACTGATAGCAGGATAGGCCTAAATTGATAGTTCAACTAAATATTTAGCAATACAGGATTTTTGTGCGGAGCATGAAAAATATATAAGTATTATCATTTTGTTCAATATAATTGAGCCTATACAATTTCGTTTATTACCATTACATTCATTTTGCTACATAATTCGCGTGTTTAGCAACTGATGAATGATAATACTTTGTAAAATATTTATAGCTTTCGCATAAATATATAGGGTGAATGTTTACCAACGATCAAATTTGCATTTCAAATATGTGCGGTCAAAATTTTAAGTCAACGATGTTTTATGTATCAAAATTTTGTTTAGTTATCAAATAACTTTTTGTTATCAAATCTGAAAAATCATATTCTTTACAAGTTATTAAAAAGTTTGGAGAATCATTATAATATTTACTTTATCAAACTGGAATTCGAATTCGAATTTGAGGTTCACTCAAATGATAAAATACGACGATCCCTATTTGTTAGTGAGTTCAGTGTCATAATGTCACTTTTAATATTCCACAAAGCACGCATTTTCTTGATAAATAAAACTCCAATCGAAAATATTGCGAGCTTCGGGCCTTTAATATAATAATAAATGGAAATTTTAATTAAAATACTGGTTTATTTGAAATACTGTGTTTGAAAACTCGTGTGTACGCTTTGTGAGTATGTATTTTAGAAGTCATACATGCGCGCTAGGATTAAATTTCGTTACACCGAAACGTATATACCCCTCTACATATTATCTTAATATAATATACTTTCAGCTCACGTCCTACGGTTCTCTTATTTTTTAATTACACAAAGGTACTTCCATTATGTTAAGAAGAATTCATTCCCAGTTGCGCCTTTTATACCATTGCGCATTTGCCTAATCATAAATCATAATGCTCTGCTGTGATTTTTGCTTCCTCATAGAGGAAGCTTTGTGATAGTAAAAAAAAAGTTTATGAGATAATGTGTTAGAAATGTTATTTAGCAAATTTGGAATCAAAATACACTATTTTTAGAAAATGTCCGTATGGATGTGTGTGTGTGTGTGTGTGTGTGTGTGTGTGTGTGTGTGTGTGTGTGTGTGTGTGTGTGTGTGTCCGTATACGCTGATATCTCACGATCTACTCGACCGATTTTAACGGGAGAGTGATCATTTTTTTAGATTTTGCTTCCACAATTGGGGTCAATATTCTATTTTTGTAAAATTTAATTTTTTTTTTATAGCCATTTTTTAATTTTCAAAATTTTTTTTTTCGATTTTTTAAATATTTAGAACAAATATTGTTTATATATCGTGAATTCTCTGTATGTAGGATAAAATTATCTACAATTTAAAAAAAAAAGTCGGTAGCTATATTTCGTCATAAGTTATTAATGAAAACGTAATTTTTTGTAAATAGGTTATATTTCGAAATTAAAAAAAGATATTAACATGAATATTTTTTTGGTTATAAAGGATATTAAGTACTATAACTTACTAAATTTTTAGGTTTTTTTATTCATTATTTTTTGAGAAAAAAATAATTTATAAAAAAAAGTGATTTTTTTTGTCGTTCAATAACTATAGTAAAATTGGCTTAATCACTTTGAAATTCTTTGTTAGGGTAGATTTTGTATACCAATCGAGTGAGTTCTTTGGGCAAAAGGATTGATCCATAAATTTCGAAGATATTTGAGGTTAAAATTTTTTTCAATTTTTTTTTAAATCGTAATTTCCCGAGAACGGCTCTATGTATCTAAATGGGGTGGGTGGTATTCGAAAGAGAATTAAATTACCTATATTTTCTAAAAAAAATTAATTCTCTACCTATCACGGTTCTTTTGTTATTAACAAAAACGTAAAAATTGAAAAATGAAAAAAAATGAGTTTTATATGTTCAACTATTACAAGAGTAAAATTGTCTTATTCGCTTCAAAATTCATTGTAGAGGTATATTATTGATAGTTCTCGGATGAGTTCTTTTGGCAAAGTGATTGGTTCATAAATTTCAGAGATATTTGAGGTTAAAATTTTTCTAGACATTTTTAAAATCTATTTCTTGAGGATTTTTTTTTTTAATTTTTAAATTTTTACATTTCTGTTAATAACAAAAGAACCGTGATAGCTAGAAAATTAATTTTTTTTTAGAAAATATAGGTAATTTAATTATGTTTCCAATGCTATAAATTACATTCAAATACATAGAGCTCTAAATATCAGTTGCAAATTTATAGGCAATTGTGATATATATTTTATGTATGTGAAATTTTTTGGAAATGTATAATCTATAAAAATTTGAATAAATTATGTTGGAGTTTTGTTATTTCTGTCTTTCTGAAGTATTAAATTTTAAATATTGGAATTAAAAATTAATTAAAGGAATCAGTAAATTATGTTTGAGGAAGCTACGTGCCAATGAATTGGCAGCGGTTTTTACATATATAATATGATTTTTCGTTAGAAAAAGCTGTATTATTATAGAAAACATATTTAATAAAGTTGATTACTTTAGTGTGAATAAATTTAAATTAACTGTTCACATTTTACCAGAAATAAGCAGTTATACAATGAAAAAAAGGCCACTGTCAATCAATATTCTACTTTGTTTTATATACATTAAATTAAAAAGGAAATTGTAATAAAAAGCTATATAAAGTATCACCATTGCAGACGCTGTTTATTAACAAAAATATCGAAAATACTGCCATCTATTTGATTTTTCATCCGATTTTAATGTTTAAGAGATAATTGCGTTGTTTACCTTTTTATCTAGATTACTTGAAAAATTTAAGGAAATAACCGCTGCGTACTGCGGCACACACTACTTTCGAAACGTTCAAAATTTTGTCAATAAAAAACAAATCAAATAAATCTGTCACACCGGAATTTTCCGTCAAGCATTGAATATTCGTGCCGTACGAGATATTTTTGCTTCATTATTCCGTGCGCAGGAGTATATAAAATCAGGCACGCGGCCACACGCATACACGCAGAGCCGTAGCTGCGGCATTATTCTTACCGGTGTCGGCTACGGCGGCGGCGGCCAATAATTTATAGAGCGCCATAACTCAACGTTTGACGAGGTCAAACTATATAACGCACGCGCGAGCACAGTCGAGTGAATTCAAGCACGCACCGGGTTCCGGGGCTTTTCGGTCGCTCACTCACGAGCGATGTAGTGAGGGCCGCGTGGCCGAGCGCAAACGAAGCTCCGATTTAATTGGAATCATTAGGAACCGGCACAATAGAGCCGGTCGGCCGTCCGGCAATAGACACGCACGCTGCACATTCTTTCATTTCCCACATACACAGGCCCCGTCGCGTTTCTTTTCACGCTCCGTAACATCGAATGCTCTCTTAACAGCCTTTCTCGCGTTTTAATATTTTCGAAAAATTTTCCGACTTTCTGCTTTCTTTTTTGCCCGTACACACACCTGCGGCGCGCTGCCGTCTGCCGCGAACGCCGGAACAAGAGGAGGGAGATTGCGGTCGAGAACTAGCGGAAGCCTTAATTCACTCTGTTATTTCTGCTCAAGCACGGGTAAAGAAGCACTTGTCATTACACAGCCGCTCGGTAGAGTTCGAAAAAATTTTTCTTTTTTCTCTCTCTCTCTCTCTCTCTCTCTCTCTCTTGCTCGTTGATGATTTTGCAATTGTTCGCGGGAAAGCCCGCGGTATAAAAAAAGAGCGCACCCAGCGAGACTTTCGCCCGACAAATGGGATTTTACACTCCAAAAATTTCCAAGAATCATTGACCTACTTCATGTTCTATTTCGGTACACTCTTGTAACAACGCTGTCGATCAAATGAAAGTTTAAGGAGCCTAAGGTAGCACGACGAGTGTATATTTTAAACAGGTTAGCGGCGAATCTTTTTCCTCTGCGCGTACACACTCCCAAACGCACGTATAAGTAATGTTGCCAGGCGTGTCTGGAGCACCCGAACGGGACAGATAAGCGACCAAAGCCCCGCAGACATTATCAGACGAGACGCGACATTTCCGTTTGCGTGTATAGGCTGGCGCGCAACTCCCTTCCCCATTTCTCTCCCGCACACGCGAGCAAATCGACGCGCGAAGATTGCATTGAAAAAGAGACTCGAACAGATCGCTGGCTCCGCCGACGGGGGAAAAAAGAAGCCGAGAGCGCTCGTGGTCTTATATACCTCCGCCTCGGTCCAGGGATGAAAAGGTAGAAAGACTGAGAGAGGCAAAGGGAGAAGCAGAGGAAGAAGAGAAACGAGGGGAAAGAAAAAAAAGTCTTTGCTCTTCCGTTCAGCGAGCTCCCTCTCTCCTCGATATTGAGATTCCTCGCATTTCTCTGGGGGGCGCAGAGAGAGAGAGAGACGAACTCGCTCTTATCGGGGATCCCCGACGCGCGCGCGCGAAAGAAAAGGAAGTCTCGTGTCCATTTCTTCATTTGCCGCGAGCCTCGAGTGTATGCCCCTCGGCATTGAAAGCGCGATATCAAGATCTGCAGCTGGGGGCCGCACAATGCACCCCCTACCCGCAGCACCGATAAGAAGCGGCCTATGCATGCCGCCGCCGCCGTATTTTAATCCGCTCTCGAGAACGTTTTTTCGTGCGAAAGAGACGCCAGCGCACCGAGAGTGGCTCCGGCATTACGCGCCGTTTGTCACGCGGTTCTCGCGCGCGAAGCTGCTTATGTAACTCTCGAGGTGCTCGTCCTTATTTCTTTGATTCCCGATACATGGTTCAATCTTTATAACGACGTTAGTTGTTACCTGGGATTTCTCCTGTTAGCTCGTATTTTCCAAACTTTCCCTGATACTTAGAGCTAATGAAACGCTGTCATTTCTTAAAAGAAAAGTAATTTGCTACTCTCGTTGCTTCAAATCATTGTCAGCAAGATATTTTCAATGGTTTTTATTTCAGATTTATTTTAGATTAATTTATGATCATACACCATTGGTGTATAAACATAGCTATACAGTGATTCGATTAATAAAATCGTAGAATAGACGTTTTTTCGAGCTTTTTTTCTCAATAGATATAAAAGTAGTGGAGAGGGCATTATGATAGCGACTATAGATTAAACCTAGATATTTTTTCGATTAAAATTGTCGATATTTTTTTTCTGCGCATCCCTACATGTTGTACGCGCGGAAGTAGGTTAATTGACTCTATTATTTTTTAAGAACTTCATTCGGAAGTTCGTTAATTAGAAGCGTGATCTCATTTGCATTATGGTTAAAAAAAATGGAGCGAAAGCGAAAAAGAGATGAGAGGGGGTGAGAAAAGGCATCTTCCTCTCAATATAACTTTGTTCGTTAAAAATCTCTTTACATTTATATTACCGATCCCCGCGTTCGCGAACGGAATCGAATTTTTTTTCGTGTCGATGCCGGATAACATCATTAACCCGCCGCCTCCATCAGCAGGACGTGAGAAGTGATGGATTTTTGAAATTTCATTAGTCCCACCGTCGAGCGATTCCCCAACGTAATCTGCTGTCGCTTGTTTTAATAATTAAATGTACACCTGGCCGAAGGGCGGGAAAGAAGGAGGCAAAGAGAGAGAGAGAGAGAGAAAGAGAGAGGGAGAGCCACGTTAAGTGGGAAGTTTAAATTACGCTCTTTTTACGAGCTGGCAAGTGAAATATTTACACCGTGAGCTGCCTTGGTAAACAAGCAACTTTTCGATTCCAATCAAGTTGCCGTGCACCGTTGTATATATATACACACCCGTATACAGCGCACAGAGAGAGAGAGAGAGAGAGCGAGTCGGAGAGTTTATGTCCGATGCTGTCCGAGCCGACGTCGCTTTAATGCCGCGCGCGCGCTCGCGTCGAGGCTTTAATACGTCCGAGCGCTCGCGCGGTAACGGAAGGGACGTCACGTCGAGCTTTCCAGTTGAAAACTAATTATCTTTCATTTGAATTTTTAAATTCAGCGCGACGCGCGGAGGAGGGCAACCGAGGGACAGGATCCGCCCAATGGCGGCGGCGGCCGAAATTGAGCGCCGGACAATCGGAATGGAATATTCGGTATTTAAATAATGGAGCCACGGGGGGAAGGGGGAATCGTAATTTTTTCCCGGCCAGCGACAGATATACGTCCAGCGCGCATATTAGCATGTAACTGCAGCGGCGCTGCGGCCGCGTAAGAGAGAAAGAGTAGCGGCTTTCGTAATTTACGAACTTGTTGATAAATTCCGTTCATTTGAATAACAACTGAAGGGCTCGCGTTTTATTGGGATGATTTGTTGTAGTTGCCCGACAGTTATGGAGATTCGCGTTAAAGAATTTTTTCATTTTAAAACTGGAATGCGCGCGCGCGCGCGCGGCGATACAATGGGAAATGCCGCGTGGATGACAAAAAAGAGTAATAATAATAATAAATATCGAAGCTATATATTTGCTGCTTCTTTTTAATTCTCATCGAATCCCCCGCGTGCTCAATTTATATTCGAACCCTCCGGAATATTTATTCCATTTCGCGTGGAGTGTATAGTCGCTAGAAATGGAGAGATGGAGCATTGTTGGCTCGAGTTTTTTTGTTTTTTATCCGACACTACTCGCGGGGCTGGCTAATGCACGCCCAAACAAATTTCCAGCGGACTAATTCGAGAAGACAAACAGCGAGGGATGGGGCTTGGGTTACGAGATACAATGGCTTATTTATTCGGGCAAAAAGCATGAATCCCCCCCCCCCCCGGTTAAGCGAGCGAGCGGCGATCCAGTGGTGCGCAGGGAGCATATTTTGCCGGTCCCGCGGCGTATACACACCTGACGCGCCTAAGAAGGAGGGAAGGAGCCGTTAATCTCCGCCCGGCTGCTTTATTAGTATTCGAGGCGGCGGTGTGAGAGAGCGAGAAATAGACGCGCGGACTCGTGTGTGCGGTGTACATAGCCATGCAGCTAGCCGTTGGGCGTGGACGACGATGGCCCTCCTGTGGGGATAAGAGAGAGGGAACGAGGTAAGCCACCTGGCTTATGCCGCCCCGGGCCAGTTTTCGCTTTCTGCCCGGCCGCGCGTCTTCCTCTTCCTCTTCCGAGAGTGTCGCTTATCCTCTGCTCCTCCTCTCTCTCCCTCCCACGCGCCTGTGTTTATCTTTCGAACTCCCTGTTTTTCCTCGCTTTTTTCCCCTGTCCCCGTGTCTTGTTGCTACTGTGGAACAGGGACACACACACGCGCGCGCACGTGGATGGAGTAGTTGCGGTGCGCCGAGGAAAAAAGGGGAATTCCGAGAGATAACAGAGGAGAAATGGGCTTTGGCACTGCTGCAGCATACTGCTATACTTGACGAGTCTATACTCGCGAGCGCGCCTGCGCATGAATACCATTTCTGCCCTGCTCCGCGCTTTTTCTCCTACAAAAATATTTTTATCCAGATCTCCGACAAACTCAATTACTGCTGATTTAATACTAATATTATGCGGGATAACGGAAAGTGCGTATAATTGGGAAAATGCTCTGTTTATGTAACTCGGGTATTAACGACTTCTGCGGAGTGAATGAAGAGGCCCGAGGGGAAAGAAAAACCGCGTCACCAAACTATTCGTTCAACTAGGGGGTCGACTTCTCTTGGAAGTATACACACCGTTCGGAATAACAATCTGCCTGAAAATTCTCCAAACAGAGTGCAAACTCAAGCCGCAAGTCCCAAATTCCATAAACTATGTAATACCTTGGACTTATACCGCGGGGGAGGCTGAACTTGCGCGAGGCATTAACAAAGTTAAATCAAAATCTCTCTCTCTCTCTCTCTTTAACCCTTCCTCTTCTCTCTCACACACACTCTCTCGCGGCGGCGAACTCACGCCAGAAGTTCTGGGCTTCCTTTCCGGGCGCGCTAGCTGCCTTCAGCCGGTATACAGTCCGTTTGTATCGACGGGCTGATTCCTACCCGCCGCGCCAAGTTTCGCCAACTTTGCCGTTCACTCGCGCTCTTTCTCTTCCACGCCAGCGCTGTCTCGCAGTGTTGCCGGGCGCGCGCGGCTCGAGCTTTTCTTTCGGCCGTCTGCAGAGGCCGGAAGAAATGAGGGAAGTCGAATTACGGGGCGAAATAAAAAGTTGCCGAAAGATTTATATATATAAGAGCTCGTCGCGGCTTGTTACAAGCTGTTGCAGAAGAAAGAGTAGAGGGGGACAGCAGCAGAGGTGGGGTGAGGGGGGAGGGTGCTCGTATATATTTTACCCCCTTGTCCTTTATATTGCCGCCGCACGCCCGGGCGAAAGCGCGTCGATGGGCAATGTTTCAGCGACGGCGCGCCGTGGAAGAGGGCCATTTGGATTTGATTTTGATTGCGGTCGTCGTAAAATGATGTACGCGATTCACCGCCGCCGCCGCCGCCTGCGGCTTTTATTGATGGACTGGCTCTACGTCTTTGTGAAATACGAAGGAGCGATTGTTCCCAATGGCTCCTTTGTACTTTTGCCTCGTTCCGGGGATTTCGCCGAGCGCTCAATAAAACCCCCACTAAAAGTATAATATGCACCGCTCTTCGCTACTGTGCTGGAATTACGAATCTTATAATATTTCTCGAAGATCGATGCTCGTCAAATGTTATTTCTCTCAAGCACCAAAGATCGTTTTAAATTTGTTGAATGCAGCTAGCTAAATTTAGCGCAACGGGGTAGAAGATTATATGAATTATAGTTTAAGTGGCATACAAGCACTTGATAAGTATTATAAGGACTTTCGAAGTTAGAAACTTTAACTTTTAATAGCTCTTCCGGAATAGACAGAAGGATCTCCTAATTAATTGCTCAATAAAACTATACACTGAGAGAAGGATTTGTTTACTGTTAACATGGCATTGTAACTGTTAACATGCATATGTTTAAATATGACCAAATATAGGCATTGTAACAGTTAATATACCATATGTTACTGGTAAACATTGATATTGTAACAGTTACTATATTGGGTTTGACCGTCAAAATCTTCCCTGTTCAAATATACGATATTGTAACAGTTACAATATTGCAATTCTAATCAAATAGATAAATATGTTAACTATAACAATATTCTTCTCTCAGTGTAGGAAGAAATATAAATATTAAATTATATTTCAATATCCCTACGAATAATTAAAATAAATCCGGATTGCATGATGTAAATATATATTATTACTTCAACATCTCGTTTCTCATTTTTGTAAAACTGTATGCCCCTGAAATCTACGTGAACTGTCAGCCTGCTTATGGCATGTATTTCACTACCTAAAACCGTTAAACAATAACAAAGTTCTTCTCAGTAAAATTATACGAACATCTCTTTTTCACACTTTTCAATATTTCACAGTCACGCGCAGCAAGAGGCGCGCGCACGTCAAAATCGCTCCCGCGAGGTATCCTCTGGCCGGCGCGTTTGCACTCTATATATATAGGTTTGCCTACTTGCGGGCGTTGTATATACGCGGGTGGAATTACCCGTGGGCCCCGCGGATCCAGATGGCACAGTATAACGGTAATGCCGCCACCGCTAGCTCGCGCATTTCCCGACTTTATGCTCGTATATAGATAGACTGGGCGCATCTTTGAAATCCCGTTCCGCAGTCTGCTTCTCTCTCTCTAGCGCGTTTGCCCCGTAAAATTAGCGCCCCGGCAAAATGGCCGCCTGTTTGCCCGAGGAAGAAAGAGGCCAGCTGGATTTTATGGCGAATCGAGAGTTTTTTTTCACTTAAGCCAAGCGGCAGTCCTTCCCGGTTTATTATTGCTCTAAGCTTCTTTTAATTTTATTTATCTTAATGGTCCGCGTATAATAAACAGGTATTGCGTGAGTTATTCATTTATCTAAAATTACTCTCCACTTGGCAAATTTCAATATGACACTGGCGGTCGTAGTAGCTTTTTCCTACGCGAAATTTGCATTTGAGTTTGCTGGTTTTGCACTTTTTCCGGCTTCTGAATGATGTTCTGGTTCTGGTATTGGAAAAACTCACGTGACCATTAGTGCAGAAAAATTGCAAAGTTTTACATTGCACAGTTTGAAGAAATTGGTATTGCAGAGTGAGTATTTTTTTCGTATTGTTTATTTTCTTCCTTTTTTTTTTATCAACGCCCGCAATATTGTTTATTGAAAGCTGTATCGAAAGACTTTAGTAGAAAAATAATTTTTTTTAAATAAAATAAAAGCAAAAACGTTTGATGGACGCATAGATTGCTTGGAATCTTGCAGTTATTTGAACATAAATAGAAAATTGTGATTTTTGCATATTATATAATAAAAGGATAGTTCTTTTTCGTGAGCAACAATCAATATTTGCGCTGGCCAGAATTATTTTATTCGCAAATGTTTTATTTGCAACTCGCCCTATAGAAACGGCTTTTAGTTTTCCAATAAATGCAATATCTTGATTATTTCATTTTTGCATATCTAAATAAAATATGGATTTTCGAATCCATCGCTAAAACAGTTTTAGATGCAAATGGGAGTAGATATCTTGGAGTGCAGGAAGCCTTCAGACGGAAGTAGCCGCATCCATTCTGCACACAAGGAACGAATCGATTCTCCGGGATATTTTTCACGTCCTGCAGCATCAATTTTTCAGGTCCGATCCGTTAAGTAAGTAACTATTTCTATACTTAACCCAGCTAAAGTCAGTAGCTCTTGTCTTATGCATTAAAGTTTTATTTTATCTTTTTTTTTCTCTGCCTTCGAATCCATCATCAAAAATCTCCCATATTTTATCAGAGAGCAAGCTTTTAACAGCTTCATCTCTGCGCTATTAATCTTTTACAATTTTTATTAAAATTATCCCTAGTGAAAAGTAGACATTTACTCTGTATGAAAATGGTTGCCTCGCCCATTATGAAATTCCCCGTGTTCCTGGAAAAGGATGAGAGCACCGATCAATGCAATATACCAATGTGAAATTTCCACAGCACCGGTACGTGTACACACACACACACACACGTCGGTCGGCTTATTTTTTCGGAAAGAGGAAAAATTCATCGACGATCGTGCACGTCTCAACTCGAGCCACGGATCGCCGTTGGAGGGCGGCGGCGGCGGCATCTCGGCTTTCATCGCTTTTCCATTCTTTTCGCGTACTCTCTCGACCGCGCGTTTTCGCTCGGAAGCGGCAGCGGCGGCGCACCAGCTGACGTGACGTTTATTGAATATCGCACTGCGCAAGTTGACCGCTGTGCGGCGAGAGGGAATGGATAGAGAGTGAGAGAGGTAGGTATATAGATACGCTGCTGGCCTCTGAAAGAGGAGGAAAATGAGAGAGAGAGAGAGAGGGAGAGCGGAGAAATTGGAAGGGAAATGGATAGAGAGCGAGAGAGGAGGAAATATTTTCAACTTCGTTTCACGCCTCGCTGACGATGTTTAGATAATCTCGAATGGCTAAATTAAAAATCGCCTCGTCACCCGGAATTTTTCAGGGGGAATTCACGTGGATTTAATTTGCGCTGATAATTGGACGATTTACGCTAACGAACGATATGGTTCGCGAAATGAAAATATACCGCATAAATGTGAGAATTTATTGGTGCAATGTTTTGGACTACTGATGCTTGGTACTACGTAAAGACGACGCATTCCGGGGGAAACAACAATTCAGCCAAAGACATAAATAAAAGTCATAAAACTGGTAATATCAGCGCGAAAGTATATAAAAGATGCATAGGTACATGTGCTTCTATCTAAATTCTCTACTCGAGGCGCAACGAGCGCACCGGTAAGTGCCTAAATATTCGGAAGGAACGAGGGGGAATAAAGAGCGGAATGCGCGCCGGAGAAGCCGCGCGACACATAAATACAGCGCGAGAAAGCGCTGAGAGAAAATCGAGCGAAAGAGACGGAAAAGCGTCTAATGGACGCGCGAAGCCTGCCTGCCTGCCTGTCTGTCTGTCTAGAGGATCTTCGCTGAGAGAAAAGAGAAAACGAGCGGACGGCCAGGAAGTTGCGAAATGTCCCTCTTGCCTAGAAAGCGAGAGGTGGAGGGACGGCGGCTGAGTTTCGAGCATGTTTTACGACGAAAGTATGACGTTTGTTCTCCCACTCCCCCCCAACTTTGTTTTTCTCCCGAATTATTACAAATGCCATGCGACGATTTATTTTGCCCCCCCCCCCCCACACGCGGGCGCATTTTATTGGCTGGCCGGCCCCTCGAGGATTCGATATCGTGCTCGCTTTCTGCAAACTTCGAACTACACGCGTATAGTGCTTGATAGCTTTTCGAGTGGCATCCATCAGTCGCATGCGCGCGCGCGCCAGACGACGAGAACGATGCTTTTTACCGGCTGTTTTTATTTTTATTAAAAAGGAAAGTAATTTTCCTAAAGCATTCCGTCATTCTATCGCGTTATCATAGTGTAGCAGGAAAAACTTGTCGGAAATTACTTTCAAAGTAAACTCGGAAAAAGTTAACTTTGACATTTTTCCCGGAATACTTTCAAGGGTTTTCGACTCACTTCCCCAAAGTAATACGTTTTATTGCGCCCTGCGTATGAATTTTTTCTTTTTTTCGCCCGAAAAAATATCGTTGCTCTTTGGGGGGAGTGCAAAATTTTGATGAAACTTAGAAACACCAACTAATTTTAACTGGCTATGCCAGGAAAAAGTTTGCAAAAATATCTGAAAATATTAAATAAACGCTCGAGCTTACGTATTTTTCAAAGAAAATATTCTAATAGCAAAATTCCAGAGAAAAATAAAATCTTTACGGTAACAGCTTTTTGTAAAAGAGGTATTTTTGTAAAAAAGATGTTAAAATTTGTTCACATTTTCATACACTTTTTATCTCGAGATTAATTGCAGCTTTTCCGCTCAAGCCTGCAGCAGTGTGAAATGCAGAAATTTCAAAAATTCTTGTGACGAAAGTATTACGAATTTTATGCATTAAAAATACTAATAATAAAGACATATTAAGTAAGGCAATTATTAATAAAGTAACACGAACATCCGATATTTGTCTCACCCCAACTAATTACGAAATGAGTTTGCGCGTCGCAAAAACCGATAAGTCGGCTGAGCGGAGGGAGGGAAATCGTCGTCAATAAAATGGCCTTTGATTATCGCGCGCATTGCAGCCGGCGTATGCAATTCTAATTTGCCCAGCTTTCCAAACAACGCTGCCCCTGGCTTGACAAATGAGATGCAGCTTATTAAGGACTCGACGGCGTATCTCTCTCTCTCCCTCTGTGTGCGTACGTGCACACAAAGTGGTATTCAAAAATGGAAGCTCATATTGTATAGCTGATTCCCGTTTCCGTGAATTTCCCAGCCTGGCGTTACAGGGACGTTTCGTGTCGACGCACGCGCACCGATGCACAGCCGATCGATGGGATTAGTATATACATAGGTGTTGGCACATAAGCTCTCGCCTCCTCCCACCACGAACAAGTAAATACACGTGTTCGCGCACAAATAAGTACGCGTACGCGTGCGCCTCACGACTACATTTATACGGCTTGTCATGCACGCGCATAAATGCACGCGTATTCATAAATCCGCCTGTAGTAGCCGCGCCGTCTTATCGGGCACAAATACAGACGCGCGCAATTATCAGCGGCGTGTGATGCCTGCGACGTCGGAGATAGAGGCGAGTACGTGCGTGTGCCGTGTCTCTGTTTGCGGAACAGAAGCGAGGAGATTTATCGCGAGCGAGAGATGGGAAAGCATATAGGGAACGTGTAAAAGGACCGAACGAAATTAAGCGCGCAGGTATTCCCGGGCAAATATTTGCCCGTCGACGAGCTGCGCGCCGGATTGTGCGACTTTCCGGCTGGAATCATCGCCGCGACAGAGTCGCCCCCTCCCTCCGTATTAGTCTGATTAATAAATGCGAAATGTCCCGCAAACTCGGCCGCTTGTTTGGCGAATCGACGCGCACCCGGCGTTCATTACTGCAAATAACTATGGGAGTTCGGTAGCAGCGGCTCCATCGGCCTGCTGAAATATTAATGAAAAATTAATGCGCGATTGTTGGGTTCACGCCGCCCGGCGAAAGTGCAGCTCGTTGTTTGATTCCCCCGGTGATTCGAACGGACGCTCAAAGAGATATATATAGTGCTTTCATTTCGCAAATTACGGGATACCTCCGCAGGCGTTCGAATTTTTCTACCCCCGGTTTATCTCCGTCTTTACGGAAGACTAGATTGATCAATATGGGAAGGATTTTTCTTTTCAATTTCCTGACTTTTTTTTTAGCTGATTGTGTCGACTCGTGGAAGTTTGACTAAGACAAGATTTGCTCGAACGACTCGAGCTTTTTGCAACGATACTCGGAAAGTGTCGTTCCATATTCAAACCGTGTACCGACTGGAATTTATCAAATGCATTATTAAATTACTGAATGTTTCGATTAAACGCGTGAGTTACTCAATATATATGACACGCGGCTATTAAAATACATTTAACTCTTTGGGCGCTTGGAAAATTAATTATATTACTTTTAATGAATTTTATTAAACTCAATTTAATGTATATGAACTTGATGAAACGAGAACCAAATTTAAAATAAATGGATTCCTTTATTAAAATTAGTTAAAACGGGTTGATTTAGAGGCCAGCTGACAAAAAGACATTTATTAATATTATGTATTTAACTGTTTTTACTACTTTATCATTTCCTTTTCCAACTTTTCCATCAGGTTGGCGGGTCGCATTTTTGTGCAGATGTGTTTGTTGCGCTCTTTTAAATTACTCTGGCTAAAGAGGTTACACACCTAACAGGCGGAAATCTCTTGTACCTCTTGGCCTATTATTTACATGAAAATGTCTGAGCTTTAAATGCGTTACACAGTACTTGCTCCACATATCGACTTAAAGTAATTAAAGCTAATAGCAGAAATTTACAGGTATCTATTATGTATATACATTAATTTATTTGAAATATAAATTGTATGTTACCTAAGTAAAATTTAAATATTAATAATGCAAGAAATATTAAATTAAATATTACAGTATGCAAGTATACTGAATAATTCAAATTCGTATATTTTTTATTTATTCATGCAGTCAAATATGAACTAATAATTACCTACTGACTTGATGCTTTTGAATGTTCGACATTTCGTTGAATGAAGTTGGCCATATAAATTCCATTGTTCATAATTAATGTAATCTGATCAACAATTGTTACTCAAGGGAACAATAACAATGCTTATTGTAATTAAATTAATATTGAAGGAAGAGCCATCAATAATGCAGAGACGTGCACATATTTATCCAGGGGCGAATGACGAACATGAAAAAAAAAAAGGAAGGCAGATAATTCGATTTAATCGTGGCAGAAAACGTTTAAAAGCCCGGAGGCGCGCGGGGCTTTGCTTTTTCCGAAAAACAAACTGATAAAAGGCCGATTATCCTAGCTGGCTTCTCGCGACAGCGCGCTGCTTCTGTTTTCGCGGAAGGCCGAAATTTAGCTTTTTCAGTGTACACACGCTGGACGCAGGCCATTCTCGGGTATCTGCATGTCTAAATGAGGCAAACGCGAAAGAGAGAATGGCGCACTGTAGAAAGAGTAGGAGGGAAGGGGGAGACCGCACCAAAACATTTTAACCGGTTACACGAGGGTTGACTCGCTGCCAAAAAATATCAAAAATCTTTTGGCACCGGGCCAGCGAACACGCGAGCGGCAAAACACGCGACGATTCCTGCCCTCTCCCTTTCTCTCTCGCAAACGTGTATGCATACTCACACACATACGCAGGCACGTTCGCGCGGGCCGTTCCGCGATGCGGGAGATGACGGTCAAGAATTTCGAAGCGATCCGAAACTTTCAAAAGAACTCGATAAGAAACTACTTATAAAGCAGTGTCTTTTCGAATGCCGCAGTCAAAATCTACGACCCATTTAAGATAGCATATATTTTTTTTTTTTTTTGCTTTTTACGTTTTATCATTGGTATTGTAAAGTATCTACGTGTAGTTTTGGGCATATAACGAAATTTCAAGTACCCGTTTCTGGGTGGGTCTAGATATATCGAAAGGCTGATAGGTAGAAGCCTTATCCTTCAGAAAATTAGAAATAGAACACGCGCGCCTCATTAACAGAAGCCGGCTTATCATACAGGATTTAAAACAGAAAGCACGATTAACAGAATGCGAAAATACATAAATATATCTACAGAATGAAGTTGAATTGTGGCAGTATGAAATTAGTTTATTCTGTAGATATATTTATGTATTTCCTCATTCTGTTAATCGTGCTTTCTGTTATAAATCCTGTATGATAAGCCGGCTTCTGCTATTCTATTTATAATTTTCTGAAGGATAAGGCTTCTAACTATCAGCCTTTCGATATATCTAGACCCACCCCCCGTTTCTGAATATTGATTTTGATGTAAAAGTTTGAGTTAGAAAACGCTGACTTCAAAGAAGACTGTTACCTGCTTCTAAGTCGCGTCTACTTTACTAGTAAAGAGTATATTTACGAGTATAATAAGCACAAAAATTTTTTCATAGTAAAATGCACCGCGTAATACGTCAATAAGAAGATCATTTATATTCCATGGAAAAAAGTTCTATCTCAATAGGAAACATAAAAGATATCGCTGGAATCTCGCAAGTTTTAACTTTTAAATTCTTCCACATCACTGCGGAAAAAATGTGACATTGGTCTGGAATGCATATAAATCGAAGGCTTTTTTTTTGATCTCTCTATTCGGATAAGACGTTTCTATCCAAACTACAGTTGAGATATTTTCTTTGTGAAAATATACTAAGGCAGCCAGTTTTTTCAGATTTGGAACTCATTTTCGTTTAATAAAAATAGTCTAAATAGTACAAAGGATTGCCAAATTTATTACAAATGCAAATATCGAAAATTACTTTTCTTTGTGATAACTCTAGAGCTAGATTTTCTTTCCTTCGCATAATAAATGTAAAAATGTTAAAAATTTTGACCTACATTTTCATGACATTATACCCCTATGGAATATTGCACACTTTTTACATTTTTCACGATTCCTTGTGAAGTGAGCGAGTTTTTGTACGCCGTTAAAATAATACTGAAAATTCTGATTATCCAGTGTTCTATAAAACTGCGTAAGTAGTAAGTATACGATTAAATGGATTATTATAGTCAAATTTAAATGGTAAAAACATCTCTAATAATGTAGCTGAAAAATACGTTAGGGGATCTCTTTATCCTCGTGGATCGCAAAGTTCCAACGATATAAACTTTGGAAACGTTCTGATTTGACGTGGAACACTCTGCCGGCCTCGTACGTACATACGTACAAAAGAGGCACGAGTGTGCTATAGGGAGGGGGGGGGGGGGGGTCAGTTCGGCTGGCCAAGTAATGGCCCTTTATGACCGAACGCGCCGAGTGTGCGAGCTAGACAGAACGAGTAAGAGAGCCCGCAGTAACCATTCCGCCTTTCTTCCCCGCGATACTTACGACTCCCTTCCTCCCTCGCTCTCCCGCTGACAATAATATTTTTATTCCCGAGGGCGCGCTCTCTTTTTTTTTGCCCTCCTACTATCGAGGATTGCGCGGCTGCATTTTGCGAGCGATCGATTCGGCCGGTGGCACTTGCTCTCCTTATTATATTCCTCGCGCAGCTGCCCTTTCTCCCATCAAGCCCTCCCTCGTCCCGCGCCGAATTATTATTGGGGTTTTGCGCACGCGCAGTGCTAGCGAGAAATGATACCGTGAGAGCGAGGGAAGCTGCGGAGTCGGGATAAATTCTATTATTATGGCCGCTGTATAAATTCGCTATTTCATCCGATTATTAAAGAGAAGATTAAATCAAGCGAATTTTCAACGGGGACACGCTTAATTAATTAATACTTTTTCAATATTTTCCGTAATACTCGCTTTCTCCGCCGGCGCGCACATACACGCGTATATACGCACCAACCACCAGCGTTAATACTTGGCATTAATTAATGATAATTGATTCGGTAAAATCCGAGGATTTGGTTCGCCCGTTCTCGCGACGTCCGATTTCCCCATTTTTTATTCCGCTAATTATACCGGCTCTCCCCCATCTCTCGCCGTTTTTACGATGTATTCCAGGTTATTTAATTAATTATCTCGCCTACAGTGACATATTTCCACTATTTACATAAATTTCGGTTAGCGTTATTTTTATTAATTCACTCACGCCCGCTGCGCGAAATGTATTTAAATATTCTCGTCGCTGAATTCTCGTTAAATATAAACTTTGGGCGAAATAACTTCATGCTAATGAATGTTAATTACATTTCCAAAATACTGAAGCTGACAATGAATAAATAGTAATTTCGAATTTTTGGCGCTGAAGAATATCCAACTTGTCGCTATTTAACGAAGCAACTGGGAATTGATTTACCGATAGATATGCGAGATAAATATTTGTCGCCCGATCAGCGCAAAGCCATCAGCTGCCGGTCGAAAACGACGTCCTCGTTGAGGACAGGTGGGAGGGCGTAGAGCGAATGGGACAAAACAGCCAAAAGCGTCTTCTCTCATTCTCATTCGGTCGAATTTCATCGAGGCGAGAGAGCGGGACTACCGGCCGTCTGACAGGACGACAAGCGCGAATTAGGTCGAGTGGCGTTTTACGGGCTGACTGAAGGCTGTCTTGAACTACTTGCCAGGCGCGCGCCCATTGAATTTCCCGCGAGTAAAAACCGAGTCGCTCTCTCTCTCCGTAGTAATCACACCGCCGTTACTTTTCTCCCCAGTCCCTTCCCCGCTCCCCGGTGACGGATTAAGGCTCGCGACGCCCGGAACATCTCGAGGGCTCGAATCGCATAAAACTTTTTTCCCTTTAAATTTCGGCAACCCAAATACTTTTACGCGCAAACTTTTATTCTCTACAATAACCGGGGATACATATCGGCTTTTATGCTTATAGTAGCCGATAAATAAAGTATATACAAATTCGAATTCGTATACGTAATAAGTTCGAACGTAAAGCGCATAACGCTCGGCATTTTCCGAAATTCCGGGAAAGTTGGCCTTCCACCGGTGGCGGATGAGAACTGCGCAAGCTCGAGAAGCATATGAAAAATGAGCGACCGCACGACACTTACACGTGTCGTCGTCGGCGCAGCGTGCGCGCGTCGAAAAGGTGGCGGCCGCGTCGTCGTCGCGTGCTAATTTCAGCCGAAAGTTCGGCGCCGCAGCAGCAGCACATCGCCATCTGCGAACGCGAAATCGCTTATCTCTACTCTCTCTCCCCCTCCGTTACTCAGCTCGCTCTCCCTCGCGGCTGCTATCGGGAACTGCGGCGTCGAGAAAATACGGGCAAAGTCCCGGTAATTAATCGGGGCGTGGCAGAAAATGGATAATTCAGCGAACCGCATCGTTGCCGTGCCGCGATTGATGACGGGCTTCTGTCCCGTCGGGCGCCTGCGTGCATTCATACAATGCTACATGCGTTCCGCTGAATGCACTTGAAATGCTTCTTCCTCGGCCGGTGCGCGCTTCATTTCCAAAGTGTGTATTAGCCATTCATTTCCGATGCGCGCTGACGACTCTTCTGTTCATTAATTATTAGGCCGCGGTTTTGTGGAGGAAAAAGCGAGGAAGAAGAAGAAGAAGAAAAAAACCAGTTCATTTCTGAAACGACGGGGGTATAGTGTAGCGAGGGATCCCCCTTTTGATACTTCGAGTTGAAACTACGAGCGAACAACGTTTTTTGAGCCGCGGGCTGTCCTCGTTTGCCAGTTTATCGATAGATTCCTGTCGAAAACATCTATTCTCTTTTCTATACGGAAATTCCAGAAGTAATTAATATATGTATCGACAGGTTTATTCGAATAAAATTTGTACATTCGTTTGTCGGTTGAAAAGAAAACATGCAACGTTATTTATTTATATTTTTTATATTTATATATATATTTAAATGCGTCGAAAACATTTTTCCGAGTTTTGCATTCCACAATTTTGAAACTGTTAATTTTGATGAATGAACTCATATTCTGAATAGCCACGCTTACACGCGCTCTCGTCAATGTTCTCGAGCTGAGGAAAAACAAGTTCGAAGCGCGAGCGTAATCAGGAGGGGCAGGCGAGTGCAGGCACATAAATCTCTTTGGGGGCTCAGCTAATCGGCACGAAGGGCAAAAAGTGGATTAATCTTGAAAAATTCAGTGGGGGGAAAAAGTGCTTACACGCGCGCTGGCCGGCCGCGTGCGCGCGCAATAAAGCCCGGGGTAAATTGCGCACTACAGCTGCAGCACGCGCGCGCATTAATCACCGCGCGTGGGAAGGACGACACGCACGCACGCACGCACGCACGCGCCGTCGTCAAAGAAATTAGCGGGCGCATTAAATCGCGCTGGCTATTAAACGTGGATTTTCGCAGCGGAGCACCGAAAAAAAAAGCAGCGCATAAGCATAGACGCGACTTGAATGCGTCCCTCCCTTCCGCGCGTGCGTTTTACGACGCGGCCGGTGCTCGTCGTCCTAATTTCAGCTCGCTCTCCTCGACGGGCAAGTTTGTCGCGGCCGAGGAAAATGCTAATCGATTTTACGCGGCGGCCCTGCGCCGGGCTTTTCTGCTAAATGAGAGGGACGTGCATCGGTTCGCGCGTGTTGCGCCCGGAGAGTGGCTGATTTTTCATTAGCCGTGATATACCGCCGGAGTTTGAGCCTCATTGCGCGGAGATTGTGTTACGGTTAATTAGAAGCACGAGGCTCGCCTGCAAGGAGCTGCTGAATTGATTTCAAATTCCTTTCAGGCTTGTTATTAAAAAACTTCCGTTATATATATGTTTCTCCTTAGTCATGAATTGTTATCTTTCTTGGGGAATCTGTGTTGACTTTTAAAAACCTCCTGCTATTATAATCGATCAATAAAAAAATTTAACGATACAAGCTTATATTGCAACAAAATTATTCATGCAATAAGGGAGCACATCTACGGTAAATATCATCATGTTTTAAAATGAAAATGATTTAATCAATGATGGATAACGTTTTGGGCGTGATAAAGTAGTTTATAAGCACGTGATGGATTCTCTATACTGCTTTACTCGACATCATTTTTTGTGTAGACGAACCCCACGAATTCGCGCCCTTTCAGGATCCATTGTCATTTTTTACACCTAAGGATCACTTGAGACATTGTGTAAACTCTTGTATAGAAGACAAAGACGTCGGTGTTTCAATTTGTCACTAAAGAGAAATAAACTGTTCTTCTATTGTACATACAGTATCTCAATTTACTTTGTGTTTAATGCTCTCAGGAAGATTTATTTAATTTGTTAAACTTATCTATTGTTTATTATTTCTTACAAAACGACTTTTAGTTAGTAAAGTTTTCTAAAGATCTTATCATTTCTTGCAATCAAAATCTAAATGTAATCTTATTTCATTCTATTGAGGCTCTTCTTATAACTTTTACAACTGCACAATTAGTAACTGTAATTTGAGTAGAGTAACTTACCTAAGAAATATTAGTGTTACGCTAGATAAAGAATTCACTTTTAATAATTATATTCAAATGGTCGTTTCAAAGGCAAAAAAGGTTAGTTTTTGAGATCTGGAATATTAATTCATCTAAAGAGGTATTATCTTTAATCGTATTATACGGATACAAAGATTATCAAGATATTACATGTACCTAATCTATTGTACGGTTCACTGATACGGTGACTCCATCGTGACTATACAGAGAGATTAGAATTGGTACAAACCAACATCCAACCTTAGCAATTATACTCCAATTAAAGACGCATTCCTATCTACATTTAGTAGTTGCTATTTTAGTTGTACCGAATTCGGGATACTTTAAATAGTAACCATCAGAGGCCACGACCTCTGGATAGCGAATTCCGCTTAACCTTTCAGATAAATTTTTAGGTGCCAAAAAATGAAGAAAGTTACAGTTTTGCAGTAATAACTCTTTGAAAAGGTCGAGTGATAAACATATACTTCCAAGGAGAGCACCAGAAATCCGGGTTTCAGATTTTCATGAAACGTGTCTGGGCGGTTTTCTGAATGGGTTCAGCGGGAAATCGATTTTCTTTAAATTTTTTTAAAAGTTAGTGTACATACTCGTTTTTATATGTTTTATCGATTTTTGGAACCTCCAGTGTGAAGGGTAGGGTTCGCTTCATACATATAAGAATTATATACAATTTAATTTAACACACATTTTTATATGAATTTGTTTTTACATAATGTGTTTTTTATTGAACACATTGAATTAAACACCGTTTTTAAAAATGAAATATTATTGTATACGTTTACTTTCTACACAGTTAAAAGTAAAAACACTGGGCAGCCTTAAAAGACGTGAAATAGGAGAAAAAGGACAAAAAATAATCGTCGAATTCTGTTAAAATGTTATACACATATTGTCTGTACTACCTATATACTTAATAACTATAAATATCTCGGAAATTTATGGATGAATATTTCTGCTCAACAAACTCATCCGAATGATGTACAAAAACTTTCCAGAAAATTTCAGAGTGATTAATCACGTTTTACTCCAGCTAACGTACATCAAAGAAACACCGCTTTTTTATAAAATAATTGTTTTTTCCCTAGAAATATTTATTGCAACTAATTGAAATTTTGATGAATTGTATACTTAGTTATGGAGACATAAGAAAAAAAATGTTCATTACGATATTTTTTGTCATCCCTGAGATATAACCTCTACACTGAGAGAAAAGTTTAGTAAAAATTATGAGTAATTTTGTAAAAATTACTATACGTTTTGGGAAAGTCACAATAAACTAAAAACTCAAAATATTACTGTACTTTATAAGAAATTTTGCTAGAAAGATAGGAAAATTTACTATAAATACTGTAAAATTTACTGTAAAGTATGGTAACTTTTTAGGATTTTTACAGTTTGTGGTAGCTTTATCAGACAGTATAGTAATTTTTCCAAAATTTCTTTTTCAGTGTAAATAAAAAACCGCTGCCAATTCATTGGCATGTTGCTTCCTCAAACTTAATTTACTGATTCCTTTAATTAATTATTAATGCACAAATTTAAAATTATTACATTGACACAATTCTAATTACATTTATTTATTAAAATTTTAAAAAGTATTAATTTTGAAATTATGTACAAAATATGAATAAAATAACAGGTGTGATTTAATTTTCAAATTATGTATAAAATTAGCTGCCACTCACATTATGAGTAAAATACCTACCTACCCGAAGTGTACTACACCATCTATAAGAACCCTTTTCCTACATTCCTATTACCTCAAAATCATTGTGGTACAATATTCTGTATAATAAATAATATTTCTTAATGAAATTTCACACATATATTGCCTATACCACACGCAAAATTGTCTATAAATTTCATGTTTCCAGTTGTAAAAGAGTGAACGTGATTAATATCGAAGTACAGCCAAAAGTATTGTTAAATGTATTTTTCGGCGTGCAACGAATCTGGCTAATTTCATGCTTAGGCGAAGCGTGCTGTAAATTAACCTCAATTAAAAACAAGTGCAAATATACAACATAAAATTACGATATGAAAAGAGGGCTAAAATAATTTTAACCTCAAATATCTCTGAAATTCATAAACGAATTTCGAAACGCATTCTTTTACTTCAAAAACTCATATGAGAAATAATATACAGACTATATCTAACACACGTGTACTACACCATCTATAAGAACCCTTTTCCTACATTCCTATTACCTCAAAATCATTGTGGTACAATATTCTGTATAATAAATAAATTCTTTTACTTCAAAAACTCATATGAGAAATAATATACAGACTATATCTAACACACGTGTACTACACCATCTATAAGAACCCTTTTCCTACATTCCTATTACCTCAAAATCATTGTGGTACAATATTCTGTATAATAAATAATATTTCTTAATGAAATTTCACACATATATTGCCTATACCACACGCAAAATTGTCTATAAATTTCATGTTTCCAGTTGTAAAAGAGTGAACGTGATTAATATCGAAGTACAGCCAAAAGTATTGTTAAATGTATTTTTCGGCGTGCAACGAATCTGGCTAATTTCATGCTTAGGCGAAGCGTGCTGTAAATTAACCTCAATTAAAAACAAGTGCAAATATACAACATAAAATTACGATATGAAAAGAGGGCTAAAATAATTTTAACCTCAAATATCTCTGAAATTCATAAACGAATTTCGAAACGCATTCTTTTACTTCAAAAACTCATATGAGAAATAATATACAGACTATATCTCCTCCAAATTTCAAAGAAATTAAAACCATTTTACTCCAGCTATTGTGAGACAAAGAAAGTCATTTTTAGAAATACAAAATTTTAAATATCAAATATCTTAAAAAGTAATCGAACGATTTTTGTGAAAATGCACACACATATTATCTATATCACATACAACATTATCTATAAATTTGGAGCTGATACATCGAGCCGTTTTCGAGAAATTACAATTTGAAAAAAAAGGTTAAAAAAATTTTAACCTCAAATATCTCTGAAATTTATGGACCAATCATTTTGCCTAAAGAACTCAGCTGAAAGCTATACAAAATCTACCCCTTAAAACAATTTTAAAGCGATTAAGCCAATTTTACTCCAGTTATTGTGCGACATACAAAACTCATTTTTTTCGGTTTTCAATTTTTTACTCAAAAACTAGTCGACAGAATGGATTAAAATATGTGCAGCATATAACTATTTATATTCTCTATTATCATGATTTTTTTCAAAACATTTTACCATTTAGTTTGTCAGTTCCCTGGTAGAAATTAGGCCATTAAAAATGGGAAAGAAAATAGAAATTGGCCATTGGAAATGGCTAGTTATTAGACACAAGTGCAACGCTTTTCTCCATCAACTTCTCCCATTTTATGGAATGGCCCTAACCTTAAAATCTTCACATTAAAATTTCATAACAATTCAATCACATATTGCAAAACTTATACTCTTAAGAGATAGTTTACCAAGATATAAACAAAATTTAGTGGTCTTTGTACTATTTACAGCTTTATTCTATAAGATATAAACCAAAATCGTTATTTTGCAACGTAACTCTATCTCTCTCATTCATCGCCATAGCTATTTTAACTAGTATTAAAATGCCAAATTAATAGATAGTACAATATTTTCACCATTTTGAAACCAATAAATGTGGAAAATACATTGAAAAAATCGTTGCACTTATGGTAGAAAACTGGAGTCCATTTTTTTGTCATCTTGGTTCAAACTAGCCTATAATAGTATATTTCGATACAAATGCGAAAGTGTTGATTCTAGCACGAGTGTAGAATCATCTTTCGCACGTGTATCGAACGATATTTTTCGATACAGGGGGCGTAAAAACGATTTAAAAAAATTATAGAATGTGTAAAATTGCATTTTACGCATACTTTATCCAAAAATTATTTCAATTTTTACCAGGGTTATAACCTTTTTTAAAAGAAAACACCGTTTTTGTTAAAAACAAAAGAACCGTAACAGAAAATGTAAAAATTATTTTTGAAAAATATAGGTATTTTTATACTCTTTGAACTGGTATTTATCCAATTCAAATATCTCAATCTTATCATTAAAAAAAAATGAAAAATAATTTCTCAAAAAGTGAAAAATCGATATAAAAAAAATTAACCAAAAAACTACATAATAATATTATTTTCCAAAAATCTTGAAAAAAAAGAAAAATTTTAAGCACTATCCAAAAATGATTGGTTAAAAATTGAAAAAGTTACAGCGTTTACACACACACACACACACACACACACACACACACACACACACACACATACATACGGATATTTTTAAAAATATTATATTTTGACTCCAAATGACTCAAAACATCTTTCTAATATGTTATTTTGAAAACTTTTTTTTCACCGTCACAAAGCTTCCTCTAGGAGGAAGCAAAATGATAATTTCCGGAAATGGCCAGGAAAAATAATAAATAGCTAGTAAAAATAGCTAATTTCTGGGTAGTGATGAAACGATTTTTCTGAGCATATTCTCTATTTGATGGAGAAAATAACCTTAAAATATTTGTACTAAATTTTCTCTGTAATCTGATCATGAATTTAAAGGCAAGTATTAAAAGAAAATAGCTAACCAAAACGTAAACACAAGTTATTGGTATTTAATTCGTTTATAGTACTGTTTCAGGGGATACAAACGAAAATAATGATTTTTCCGTTTGATTCTGTCTAATAGCAAGCCCCTTATTAGCTATTTCTTAATTGAAAAAACTGTCCAACTTTAATATCTTTTAAATACTCATAAATAAACTAATGTAAATTAGTGTAAAAACTTAATTCTATTATTCTGTCTATTAAATGGCGAATATGATCGGAAAAATCGTTTCATCGATGGGTAGAAATGGCCAAGTGTCTAGTTTTTGACGATTATTGGGGAAACTAGCTATTTATTAGGTAAATAATGAAACCGATTTATAATTGTACATAATTCCATACTGCATCCAGTGCATTATTAATATAAACATAATATCAACTTTAAAGCCTGTAAAAAATGAAAAATTGTTTTTCGAAAACTGAAAAATTGATGTAAAAATAAAACTAATCTTAAAAGCATACGTCCGCGCACATACACGCACACACAGACTAGATTTTATTATATGAAGCCTTTAAAATTTAATTTAAAAAGTCAAATAACAGAAATGTAATCCATATCATAAATAAAACATTAAACAGCAATCCCTGTTAAAGAAGAAATATAAACACATGAAATATAAAATTTCCCGATAATCAAATTGAAAAAAAAATTTTAAAACAAAATGAAATTGAAAAAATTATCTCTGGTCAGAATTTGAAACTAATTTGCCAAATATTTTTCTCATACGAGTTCCCTGTCGAATTCAACATCTGAACCGATGATTGGCCTTTTATCGAGACCTAAATTTAAAAAACTTCAATATTTCAGTGGAATCGTGAATCCATTGATTGCTTTTTATGAAACCTTTCTTCAAATATAACCCGACACATTTTTTAATTGGACTTTTAAAATTATCCCTCATAGATTTACCAATAAATCTTATTACTTTTCGATTGCGGGCGAGTATCAATATTTAATTAAAGAAAATAATCCATTCGCCCGGAAACGAGCAATATGTATCTTGCAAGTTTATTACATATCCACAGGTATATTAAGTATGAAGTAAATTAAGTATAAAGTAAAGTTTTACGTTCCAAAAAAATTTCGTGCTAATGCAGCTCGTTTCTACACGGAGAGAAATTTTGGTAAGCGGATCGCCGAAATCAAAGCAGACGGATAGCACACGCTTTTGGTAAGCCGAGACATCCTTTGACTAACTGTCGGTAAACAGCGCCATAGGTTAACAAATGTCTCTCAGAAGGTCATCCGATGACCAACGTTGGAACTCAACTTACCAAAAACGTGAGCTATCCGTCTGCTTCGATTTCGGCGATTCGCTTATCAAAATTTGTCTTCGTGTAACGTAAGCCTGATTTAAGCAGACACTGGAGAAAATCGTGAAAGAAATTCGCCCTTTAAAGTGCAAAACAAACGATCCCTAAATAAGTGAGTTTATTACTAAGAGAAACAAGGCGTATCGGACCTGTATACATACGTATTATAGCTGGAGAGGGATCTTAGCACGCCGGACGAGCGAGACACCCGGCTGTATCCGAAAGATAAACGCGTTCGAAGAAGGAATCATTAACGTGCGTATAAATCCTATAGTCAGCGGAACCCCCCGGGAAATCAAGATTTTAAGCTACTGCGACGACGAACTCTCCACCTTCGCTTCGCCTCCCTTATCTCGTTAAGTACAAAGTGAAAGTTCTCCTTTCTTCGCGGTCGAACGCTGCACCGCCGACATCCCCGCCACCACCGCCGCTGTCCCACTTCGTTCTCCTCCTTTTTCTCCCCGGCGAAGTAACTATTATACGATCGCCAACTTTCTTTCTTTTATTCCACCTCTTTCTCTCTCTCTCCCTCCTTTTTGCTCGGATCCTCCTGCCGCTCGAGGAGGACCGAGGAAAAAAAAGGGGAGAAAGTGAGAGCGCGCCGCGCGAGTCAAGTAGTCAGGAGCTTGAAATAGTATCGAAAGAGCCGCGAATTAAGTTTAAGACGATATAAACTCCCGATTACTTTGGCTATTTTCACCTTTGCACGGTCTCCATAATGCGTACTTAGTGCGTACTTAGAATATGTGTACTTTTACTTATCGCAGCTATGAAGTGGATCCCGAAATAATCGTTCGGAAAATACATGCAGTAAGTTATGATTATTGTACTTACTATAACGCTCCAAGTATGTGCCTTGCAAAAACTCATTTAGCTTACCTGAAACATAAAAGAGTTCGCGTTTAAATAAAAAAATTTCATCACGACACAAAGCATTGCACATAAGCAATGCAAGAGAAGAGAGAAAAAACACCATTACATAATGAAGTAATGGCAGTCGACTTGGCTGAACCGGGATTGCCATTAACCATTCGGCGATACCCAATAAGCTTCGCCGGCAAAAATGTTAAGTACCTTGCGCGCTGCCGTGAGCGCAGCTATACTTACCGTACGAAGCTCATTTCCCGTGGCGGCTCAGCGCGGCAAAAAAAAAAAAGGAAAAGGGAAAAAAAACGGAGGACTCGAGCAGGCGCGCGTTCGCGCGCACGCGATTCTCATTAGGCGCGAGAAAATCGAAAACGGCATGGGGCGCAAAATGGAAAAGCGATTCAATCCGCGCGCGAGCGTCGGTTTTGCCACTCCCGGCACAACTTCGCTCCCCACCTCCTCCGTCGCGCCAACGGATTTCCGTCGTCAAAGCCCGGAGCTAACGCGATTATGCTCGAGAGCGACCATTGCAATTTCGGATATTGCCGAGTTCTGGCTGCGAGCGTAAGTACGACGACGGCGACGACGACTTTGCGCTAAACTATGCGAGCGGGTGATGTACGAGCACTACCTCTCTAGCAAGCGAGCAAGCTCGTACGTCGAGATATCGCCGATGAATGATGAACTTGCGCGCGAGAAAGCGCAAGCGCTACTTTCTTCACCGTCGAGTTGCGCGGGGGAAAATTTACTCTACTTTGCTTCTGTCAATTTCTTGCGAATTAACTATATGCTTGCAAGCGTTTTTGTTTTGTTTTGATTAATTGATTGGTGTAACGTGGTGTAGGTATACGTGCAGAATGCTCAACGTGTCTGCTGGGGTAAAGTTGCACAGAGCGTTTCACACATAACATGCAGCCAGTCATTGCGTACTTCAACGAGCTACTGTCCGATTTTGGGCGAATGATTCGTTATCGAAGAGATCGCTAACGATTCGTCCAACGGTATGTCCTACGCGTTTTTGCCTGATTGATTTGCTCGAAATTTGAAGTAATATTTTCTCCAAAGACACTGGGCAATTTTAATTATTTGCGAGCCCCCCTTAACGGGGATTCGGCAGTCGCTTCCTGGTATCTAAAATAAATGGAGCACAGTATTCGTAATTCCAACATATAGATCCTTTTTTGAGATATAGAGAATTTGTAAAGTCAAAAATTTGATTTAAAATTCACCATTTTTTAAAAATTCCTTCCAAATGGTGAATTTTAAATGAAAATTTTGACTTTAAAAATATTAATTCGAAAAATTAAGGGATACAAATAGCTTTATAGTCAAAAGAGATATAAAAATCAAAGATTTTGGCCCGTATCTCATTAAAAAATATCAAATGTTCAGCCTGTAGGTTACGCAGGATACAAATTTCAAAATCTCAATATCTTTGGATCAAATGGGTGTTTACAGACCTCTGGTAGGGCCTATTTCATCAAAAATAAACTATATTAGTATAATATATATAAAAAAAATTATTACTGATCAAAATTTATATTTTTTAGGTGAATCCAAAAAAAATTTTTTAACTATAGTACCCCCTTAAATGACTCATTGCTTGAGAAAAAGTGTGCCTCTAATACTCAAATTCATTTTTAGATACCAGACATCAACTCATAAAACTCCGTTGACATTCGTTTCGCGGACGGTGTGAACTCTCCTTTGAAAGTGGACTAGGGTAGCTGTCCGTATTAGTCTGCCTGTCCATATTTGTGTGCCCTATTATTAAAACATACCCTAGAAATGAACGAGTAAAAAAGTAACACTAAAATATTTTTTTTCATAAAGTATATGTATAGTTAATTAAGTTTAAATAGAATTAATTACTTAATTTGTTTTCATTTACTATAACATTAAAAAAGAACTTTCAAAAATATGTTTTACGGTTTGCGGTGTGTCACGGTGTTTCCTTGTCCAAACTTGCTAAGAAATGACATTTTTAAAAGTAACATTAAAGAATGTTTCGGAAGGATTTTAATGTGGAATACAATTGATTACATCATAAAATAATATTATGTTATATAATAAACATTAATATAAAGGTTTCCAATTGATTTTAATATTTAATTAATGGTGTCTACTAATAGGGTCTACTAAAACCACAAACGTTGTTTCATATCGCATTGACGACCTTCAGTAGTTTTTACCGTGTTGGAATTAATTAACATTCAATCTAAACAAGGGTTAGAAATTGATTATAAATGCACTACAGTTAACAAAATAATTTTGTTGGCAATGATAATATTATCAAGACACACTAATGTGGGGCACACAAAAATGTACTTTGTTGTCTGCTAGGGCACACAAATGCGTACTAATTTTTTTTTTTTATATTGTTTGTAACTTTCGTAAATATTAATATTTTTCTATAAAAAAAATTGTTTCGTGTAGATTATTAGTTTTATTATCAACATAAACCTGCCCGGAATCTCTGAGATATCTTAAATAGTCTATTATTATGCGACAAAACTGAAGAGTTTCTTAAACCCACACTAATACGAACATCTACCCTATTTATAACATTATAGTCAATGATCTATAAACAAGAAAAGCAATTATTTCAAAATTTATGATACATTCTTTCGATAATTACTTCTAAAGAAACTAATAACCCCTAATGAAAATTTTGATTTTTCGATTAATCATTCTTCAGGGCTCTTCAAATGATTTGCAAATTAATAAAAGCAGGAAAATGCGGGATAAAATATAAGTGTATTGTTTAATATTCGATTTTTCCGAATGAAGTCCCATTAAATTAATGACCTTCGTTTCTGATATGATGAATAATGAATGAAAAATGAAACCAAATGAATGTTATTCGCTATACCAGTAATGATCTTATGAAAGTCCAAAAAATATTGAATTTCTCCGGTATAAAAAGTAATCGAAAATGAAAATTAGCTTGCACGGTTAAAATTATATATAAGCTATAAAGAATTCAATTAACCGCGGCCACATCGAAGCCAAGGTTGGCCGGCTTCCTCAGCGACTTAGTAAGGCACAAGGCTGCGTTAGCTTATAGCAGCGGGAGATCGGAGGAGGAAGAGAGAGAGAGGGAGTGATATAGCTCGACGCAAGCGGGCCGTACAGGAATGCTAATGAATTTTCCAGAGGGCGGAAATTAAAGTATACGAGTCATGCGGCCGTGGGTGTAATTATATGCATCCGCGGATATGTTACAGGCGCGCGCGGCAGCGGGAAGCTGAAATATTCAGTGCCGCGGCAACTTCTACCCTACGAGCACGCCTGCGCCCCGACGATTAATCCCATCGATAATGTTATTGTGACGGGATGCGAATTATTTACGACAAGCCGATTATTTATTAGCGAGCGAACACGCGAGCTCTGCTAATTGTCCTTATCCGCTGATCAGTGAAAAATGGCTCGAATATTGTTTTTGCTGCTGATTTCGGATGAAAAACGCGTGTTGTTGCCTATTGTCGTGCGATTGTTTATTCTTATGCGGGCTTTAGCAAAAATTAATGAAACGTTGGGTGATTTGCAAAGTAAAAGGCGAAGGAAATGTCGGCGTTGTAATGAGAAAAATAACGCGATTTCCGGACGTCAAAGCGAGTCAAAGTGACCTTTTCTGTATGATGTAATCACGACCGGCATTGAATAATCGGGAGCAGCGTGAATACAATGCGTAAATTCGGCAACATGTCGATTCGAACGAAAAGGACATTCCGCGGCGCAAATGAGTCGGTCTTTGTATGGCATCCGGGCACTTCTCTCCCTCTTCATTAAATTAATCCTCGTCAAAATGATATCATTGCTCTCTTTCGGCCGACTCGCGGAATAAATCCCATAATTCATTTGGTGAATTAAATAATTTTTCATTGAATGCGCGCGGCATTGAGCGACAGCATCGGGGCTTTTGACGACGGACACAATGCCGCTACTCTCTCTCCTTCTCCTCCCTTCACGACATCATTATCATTACGATTATCCGCGCGACGGACCCTCGCCCTCTCTTGGATCCCTTAATGAATGTATCCCGGCGAGGGGTCTACCTCTGGTCCGTCGCGGTGAAAGGAGGAGCGAAGTGCGGGGAAAAAGGTGGAAGGAAAAAAGGAACGGCTAAGACGGGAGAGAGAAAGAGGGAAAATAAGAAAGAAGAGGAAGAAGAAGAAGGAAGTCGGCCACCGCCGCCACGGAGGGTTAGACCGCGCGTCAGCTCGGAATAAGGATTGTGCGCGCAAAGTGAGTAAAAGCCATTAAAGGGGCGGGACTCAATTTTTTTCCCGTATATAGCTCTCTGCTTGTGCGCTTACGCGCGCGCGCGCCTGTGTGTGTGGGTGACCTCGACGTACTGCCTGCCTCTCTCTCTCTCTCTCACTGCCGCTTTAGTTTTGCTTTTCCCCCCAACCCATTAACGCTGAAGAACCTTGCTAGTCCAGTCAGCCAGTTTTTTCTTCTTTGTCTTTTTTTTCGACTGAATTTTTCGAAATTTTATTTCCTTCCCCGTTACAAAGCTCGCGCGTTTGTTTAGCAAATTTAACCACGAGCAATTGAAGCTATTACTTTGAACTTCACTTGGTCGATAAAATTTTGCGTCGCAAGAGTCTTTATATTGCGCAACTTGCTGTGCACAGCACGTATGCCTATATATGTAGAGCGCGAGTACTAGTACAAGGCGGAAGTAGAAATGTATGAAAGAAAGGCCCGAACAAAAAGAGTCGAATAAATGTACAAGCCTAAAAGTTCACAAACATAAAACGTGTAAACGCAAACAAACGTGTACAGCTCTGTCTTCTACAGGCTTGCGCAGACGCTAAAATACCTAAATGTACTGACAAACACACGGATTCAGTTGCAGGGGGCACACACGCACACAGATGTATATATACACACACGCGCGAGCGTCTACCGCCCACGCGCGCTATTATGCTCCCTCTTTGTCTCTTTTCCTTTCGCTCTCGTTCTTTTCTATTGTCCGCTTTATTTCTTTCTTTCGCTCATTTTCAGGCGTGCAAGCGTCGAGTTGTGCAGCGCGCCCACGCGTAGCAGTTAACCGTAATTCAAAAACTTTCCCGCCGTATTAAAAATGTGACCCGACTTCACGAGAGCCAGTTCAGCTCTCCCTCTCTCTTTCTCTTTCTCTACTCCTATCCCCTCCATTATTATTCTTTCGCGCGCTCTTTTATTTTGACACAAGTATGCCCCTCCCACTGATCGATTTTCGCATAATTCCTGATCCACGCCTGTTTATTTTTGCCTTTTTATGCGTGAATGTAAACTCGGACATTAAAAGAATCACGTGCGTGCTCAGATGTAAGGGAATCGTCCGGATGGGTTTTGCCAAACTTTTTTCTCTGTTTTCGTGCGCACACGCGTTCCTTTCGTGTATTCCTGCCATTGGGCGTAAATAAAGACGTTGAAAGACTGGATTCACGGAATGAAAGAGAGTCGAAATGTTAGCTCGGAAAATAGATAATACTTGTATTTCTGAAACATGATATTAATACTTTTTTTTGCCCGTTTTAAAATGTTTTAGACTATTACAAAACATTGCAGTTCCTCGTAAAAGAATTCACTAGAATATTCTATCGCTAAACTTTTTCATAGTTTTGAAATTGCTTGCTCGTAGAATATTTCTGAATAGTTTGAAAAGCTCCGCAGTGGATTGTTCTTATTGTTGAACTAGTAAAATACAACTATAGGTAAATTTAAAAAAAAAAAAAAAAACTGAAAACGCCCATACAGTTGAAGATTAAACTTTTGAATATTCACTACCGGCTTCGCAGCTGTCAAAGATATTATTTTACGAGAAGAAAAAAAAAATATTTTTCTATGCCCTCGAGTACGTTGTTTCACAGATCCGTAACAAGTTAGTTGTTACCCGAAACGAGTGTTAAGGAGTAAAAAAATAATGTTCCCGCGGAGCTAAATCAACTGTCGAATCAGCAGTTAGGATGTCGTTCGATGGCGTATAGAATGGCCCCGGGAAGCATTACGCAGCCACACTCTTACACTCACGGAGGAAAAGACGCGTGCAGGCGCACGTCACTCGAATCTTTGTTACTCCCCCGCAGCGCCGAAACGACCCTTTTTTACAGCCGCCAGCGCCACTTCGACGGCCTAAGTAATCACCTCGTTTCCGCTCCTTCCTCTGTACGCGCGCGCGCGTCTGCGTGTTTGTGTGTATATATACACGCGAAATACGATTGACCTCGCAGTCGAGTTATACGGGCGAAGGCCGCGCCCGTACTTTTAATGCGACAGCTGCCTGGAGGAGATCTCGCGCGGCTCTGTGCGACTCTCTCAGCCGCCGCCGAGGAAATACTTTTTTCTCTCGAGATATCGAAAGGGTTTACCGAGGACGAGTTTATTGCTAAAGTTTTTTCGAGAGAGATAGAGAGAGATCTTTATTCTTAATTAAAGCAGCGAGCTCTCATGCTTATTGGACTTTTCAAAAGGTCTTTTTCTAATATGCGCTATCTCAAAGCGGATTTTAATGATTTTTCTTGTCGGATAATATGAAATTTTGCTTGGGGTTAAAAAGATTTTAATCGCCGTGGCAAATCATTTTTATTTTCTTTACTGGAGATATAACGCTTAGGGTCAAAGGAGTGGGAACATTATTTTTATTGTGCTCAAGCACCTTCCAGAGAGAAATCTTTTTCTGAACGCCGTGGTTTACTTTAATCGAAATGTCAAAAAGTTTCTAAGCGAGTTTTATCAAACTTTTTGCCATTAATTTCATTTAAAAGTGTTTTGTATTGTTAACAAAAAAAGTGTGGTAATAATAACGAAATATTCAAAAATATGAAGTGCATTGTAGAGTAGCTTTCAATTACAAACGGGATAGGTTTTGTGTGCTCGCAACGTTGTAAATATTTTCATTTCGACTACAATTTTAATTTAAACTAACGCAACATACAACGTTGCGTTTATTATATTAAATTTTGTGCGGGTAGAATTCATTCGACAACTCATTCGACAACTCAGAAATAGCTGTGCATCGCTGTAAAATATTTAGCCATTCAAGTATTAATTCTCACTGAGAAATCACACACGTATCGTGTCCCAACGTAAAACTCTGCGACCATTTTTATATACCTTCAGAAACCTTATCACATGATTAAACTTTATATACCCCCAACCTCGAAATAAAAAAAAAAAGAAAAGCAGCCTGAGAGAACCGGCTAGAGGTGTTAGAGGCCATACATTTGTAGGCGACTGAAACCAGAGAGAGAGAAGAGAATCTTGTATCTCTAGAAACGCGCGGCACTGACGCATGCATCCTTCTCAAGGCGATCACGTTCCGATCGTTAAAGACGCATCGGCAGCGAACTCTACTCTCGCGCGCGTAATAAACGAGCTTCACTCGAAAGCTCGCGCGCACGCGCACGTGCCCGTGTACATCGGTGAATCGCATTTACGTTTTTCATCTTCGCGCGGAGGAAAAAAAACCGTACATTCTTAGTCGTCGTTTACTCCGGCGCACTCGTAAAAGTCGTTACGGCTCTGTAGGTGCGCGCACGCGCGTTTATACATATAACTGTATACGTAGAAGCAGACGGGATGAAGAGAGAGAGAGGGATATAGGAGTTTAAGGTCTAGGCGGTGGTAGGAGAAAAAAAAGAGCCAGGGCTGGCGAAGCTTCGAGATGAAAATACGCGCCCGAGCTTTTGTTCAGCGCTTTCTTCCTCTCTTTCTCCCTCCTAGATCTGCTATGTAGGCTGCGCGTGCATACATATATATCTATATACGGGCCGCGTGCCCTTTTTCTTGCTGAGCTCCTCCGTTCATGGCCGAGAGCGCTCCGCTTCGTCATCGTCGCGCGCGAGATGAAAGCGTTTATCCGCGGCGATAGCCCCTCCTACTCTCTTCCTCTTCGCTATTTTATAATCAAATTTTCCTCTCTCCCTCTCTCTTCTTTTTCGCAAATCGGAGCTTCTTGAGCAGCGAGGCACATTTTTCGATGCGACTCAAGCTAGCCTGATATTCCGGAATAATAGGGCGCGCCAGCTTCTTTTTTTTTTCATCTCCTTCTGCAGCATCGCGTTGTTATTTTCCACCTCCTGGTGATGTAAGCTTGTTTACCGAGAATACTGCGTTTGCCTTTTGACTCCTGACGAAGGCACTTTTGGGACTGTCGTGGTGGCACGTTTTAACGATCGCGCTGCTACCGTGGCTCCGAATAACGAGGAAAGATTTGGGGCAGTGGTGCGTGCATGGCGACGGCATAGTCTACTCCCCCTCCACGATTCATCAGCATATTGCGTTCGCGTGCGAACGGGCAACATTAGTCTCGGCCGTGACACCGAAGAAGCAGCGACAGTTCGCCCTGAATTTTTATTCGTTCTTCCCCTCCTCCGATGGCTTTCATTTTTTGTCTTCCTCTGCCAGGCGAGTCCGGAGACACAGGGGAAGAAAGCGAGAGAGAGAGAGGCGAAGAAGACGGAGCTGCTAATGCTAATGGAAGCCCACTTTTCTAACGATGCGGCTTTCCACCCACGGACGAGCGAGCCCTTCAGCCTTCGTAACTAACGACTCTGGCCGCTCCGTTATACTACCTCTCTTTCTCTCTCTCGTATTTCGCGTAAGAGGATTTGTCGTATAAATATAAAGAAACGTTTAGCGCTCGCGCGCTCGCCGCCGCGACATATTTCACGCCCTTGTTTTCCCGGCCCTCGCCTGTTTATCTTTTTTCTTCAGCAGGCTGAAATATATATTCCACGAGCCCGGGAGCTCATGTATTGTTTCCTATCCGCCCTGCCGCTGCCTCACTCACTCTCTCTCTCTCTCTCTCTCTCTTCTCTCTCTCGCTTTCTCTCTGTCCTTGGAGGCGCTGAATTTATATCGCGCCGGCGGATACTTTTTCATCGCACACGCGTGTGTAACGCGATATAACGGCTCGCGTGCGTGCGTGCGTGCGTGCATTGTTATACACTATATGATGCAGCCTTCGACGCTCGAAGGTGCGCGCGGAGCTACCTTTGTCCCTTTCTTTCGCCGGGGTTTTATGTCGCTCCGAGCGCACAGAGCTGGGCTTCACGCGACACTAATTTTTTTTTACGCCGCGGCTTGTACTACAACGACGACTCTACGCCTCTCATGTTATTCTCCGTAACGCGTCAAAGCAGAGTTTTCGTGAATATTCCTGCAGCTGAGGTTAATTAATTGGATTAGATTTCATTCTACTTTTTAGTCTAATTTTTCGTTATTATCCGGCGATTCGAGGTAGGATGAAACCAGACAAAATGCAGCGGCGAACTAACAAAGCACCACTATACGTATATAAGTCGGAGAGGGAGTGCTTTATATCTGCGTTATAATTAAATTCCAAAGTTAATGAAAATTTCGGGATATTCTATTCAAATTACGCGGAAAGCACACTAAAAGTTTATATTTCAAACTCATATTCAAATATTAACATACGGGCAAAATTAACATAGATTAGTATTTTTTGCAAACGAAAATTCTGTTTTTATATAGTACTCTTTCATTAGCTTTTCGTTTAATTAAGAAAAAAGGCTGACTTGATTAAGTAACGTTATATGTCAGCGTGTATAAATGCGCAGAGAGAATGCATTTAACAGAAGAGGGCAAATAAATTATTTATAAGTTTGGCGTCACTATTTATTTGAATAGATATGAGGACAACACTTCTTAGTTTTTATTATATGACGCGCGCATCAGCAGGCTCTCAAAGTTAAGCGAACAGTTTCCTCCTTTCTCCCTCTCTCTCTCTCTACCCTCGCGCGCTATTCCCCCACGTCGTTTGTTTTATTCAGCTGTAATATGATTATGTACATGGTTTATCAGATGACGGCTCCCGGCAACGGTATTAAATTGTACGAAAATACTGCAAATGAAGCTAGAGATAATGGCAAACATACTTGACAATGTAAATAAGATAGATAAATTTCGTTGCTAAATTGAACTTTTCTCCTCGTTGGCAGAATTCGACCGCGCGTTGATACCTTGGCCGTGCGCGAATGCAAACACGAGGATGAACAAAAAGAACGAAACAACGAGAGCGAGCGCAATTAACTCATCCGTAGTTTATGAAAGTCGAATAAAAAGGTAAAAAGAGCGCATTTCAGCCGACGGCCGCGCGCACCGAAATAACCGAGTAATCAGCGAATCGAACTATAAACGAGTTATGCCCGTAGGAGACCGGCGCGCGAAACAACAAGTTTTTATCGAATTTCGTTCTGCGCGTCGGCGTGGGGGAGGGTTATGTGCAGACGAAACTCGCGAATTTCACGGCTGAGCGTATATACAGCAGCAGCGGTAACACATGGCCGACAAATGAGACGCGTAATTGATTTCAACCGGGCGATTACCGGAACGCCGCTCTGCCGCGGCGGTCCCCCGTGTGGTAATTAGGAAAAAGGTTGGCTGCGCCGACGCCGTCGCCCGCCAGTCGTTATCGGCCGACACGAAAACAGGGGACCACGTACCAGCAGCCGGAATATTCCGCAGGGATGTGTAAGGACCGGAGACGCTTTTCCCCCGCGTCTTTGTCGCCGGAAATTATATATATCGCTGGGAGCTTGTAAAGGGCGAGCGCGCGCACGCGCGTTTATTGATTTGACCTTCTGTCGACGCGCGTATTCGAGATAAAAGTGCGAGGCGATACACGGTTAATCAATGCCCGACAAATCTTTATGGGAATAAATGACGCGTTCCTGTGCATGTATGTATAAGTGTTGATGAAAGCTCGGACGATGCGTGTCGTGAAATGCGAAATGATTTGCGCATCGTTAATTAAATGCGAATGTTAATGTGAAAACGAATGACATCGTCGATCAAAATTAAATTCAGCTGTATCGTTTCGCAGAGTTTTAGCAATCGTATGTGTTCTGTCATTGAAATATTTTAGAGGATTGATAATGTTAATCGGGAATTTTTATATACCGGTGCGGTGTCATGATTGCCAAGGTCAAACAGTTTTCTATTCAAGTTCTCTCTCAAAAGAATAGCCGATGAACTATACAATCTGCGACAAAATGAATTTTATTTTAATGATAAAACGTCGAGGCGGATGTATTTATTATACATTTTAGCTGACTTCATTTCCATTGTATGTTTGCTCATTCTGGTACTCTGTATACAGGTGTAGAATCCCCTACCACGGATGGGAATTTTCTCACGCTTTTAGCGACGAGCTGCGCATTCGAATTATCTTCTTTCGGGTCTATTTTCGTGCAATTTATGCGCATTCTAAGCCGGTAATCTCAAAATCTCAAATGCCTCGGGATTTAATTATACGTCATAATAACTTACTTTGATGATGGTATATAATTTGCAAAGTAATTTCATAAAAGCCAAGTTATATATACATTTATTCATGAAAAGTGTATTATTTATACGTTTCCAACGCGCACCACGAATTGTTCAATACTCCTTAGCAGTATTGCATTCGCAAGATTGATAATGACATTTCATAATAAATAGCGTAATTCCGAGCTAAGTTAGAGCCCCCCTAATCATATTTACTTAGACCTTGCGCTAGACGCCCTCATTTAGTACACAATCATAATCGGAATCACGTTCCTAACAAGTTATTCACTTATGAGGCAGATAATCTCCTCTAATATCGGGAAGCACATTGTCCCCAATTACGTGGACGTAATTGAAACATTTATAGAGATTTCGTGATCGTTAACAGATATAGTTTAGTGACAATGTATATCTATAAAGTGTAATTACATATTGTTACTGCTAAGTTTTAGTCTTCCATCAGAGGGGTCATAAACGGAATTCCACGGTCCTTTTACTAATTATATATCGAGCGTTCTGTTAGTTACGAAATTAATTATTCCACATAAAGTTAAACGATAACAACTAAACTTCATTAATACTTCTTTAATTAATATCAAATAATATGTCCTTATAAGCTGGTGTGTCTGAGCATATATGATTTGTTCCACTGATACAGTATATAGAACAAACGAGTTTGAACAGAAAAGTAATTCGAACATTTCGAGTAGAGAGATTTTGCGGAGATCACATTAGCGTTATTTGCCAAGTAGATGAATTTTGATGAACTAAAGCTTCTTGGAATAGCTCTCTTGTTCATCAACGAGATTATTCAAAATCCGTCCCCTCACGGTCTCGGGCTTTTTTCAATATAAATCGCATCACTTCGCGGCGGGACGGGAGGAGCTATCTTCGGTCTTCGGTCGGTCGGGCTCGCAAGGACTGAGGAATTATTGACAATCGATTATCATCGACTTAATCGCCGATATATATATATATATATATACAAGCGGTTGCGCTCCCACACCTTTACGCCCTATCGGCCTTTGATCGCGTCCCGACGCGGACGCAAAGGCTCTCGGTCGGTTCCTCGCTGATAGAGAGGCGCATAGGCAGAGGTATAGAGAGAGGGAGGGAGAAAGAGGAATATACCTGATATAGAGCGTTATTGGAATCGTAGGAATATTACGGAGTTTGTTCGTTCGGGGGCTAGGGTCGATCGAAACGTCCGACGCAGAGCACGTAATTACTGCAGCGGTGCAGAGGAAGAAGGGGAGAGAAAAAGGAGAGAAAGAGAGAGAGAGAGAGAGAGAGAGAGAGAGAGAGAGAGAGAGAGAGAGAGAGAGAGAGAGAGAGAGAGAGAGAGAGAGAGAGAAACAGACGGTGGAATGGAATATACGGAAGAAAGAGGGAACAAATAAGCCGCATCCGTCGAGCGGCCGGCTTTTGTCGAAATGCGAGGAGAGAAAAAAGGAGCCGGAGAAGGAGAGAGGAAGTATACCGAGCGAAATGCTTTTTCCCTCGAGTGTCGGAGCGTCGGGCGCAACGGCGGCGGCCCATCGTTGCATAAATTAGGGCTCCTGTGCACAACGAATTTTCAAGTGGCACGCGAAGATTCTACCGCCCGCTTCTCTTCCCCCGTTTTTTTCGCGAGCCGAGAGAAAAATGAGCAGATTTTCGGCAGAGCGATGCACTTGAGAATCGATGTTGTATGCCCGCAGGCAATATTGTACGCGAAACTTTGGTGAATGTCTATAGATCCGGTTTTTATTATAAGAATGCGAACAGAAAAAAGCGACTAGGACATGATTCAAATGTCTTCACATGCTTGTTCATAAATGTATTTGCCCTACTAAAATTATTAATAAAGTGCCAGGATGTGCGATGAAGTCTGTAAAATGAGGCCTTATACAAATTTAATATAAAACACAAACGATCAGAAGTGTTGTGAACAAAGGCATATAATTTGGCAGAAAATTTAATGCAGTAATGGATCGCGTATTACGGAATCCGCTGAAATTACAATAACTTGGCGTTTTGAAATAACATCAATTCGTTAATTATGAACATTTTTTTCAGTAAACCCAGATATTTCATTAAAATAAATGAGAAAAGAATTTTGCGTTTCAACTCAATTGAATTTTCACCACAAAGCAAATTCCGTGTGAATTCTACCGCGCTACGTCACATCGCGATCGATTTCGCAATTAATCAACCTAATTTAATGCGATTGTGAAAAAATAATAATAATAACAATTATTTTTCTCATTATTTTGCTTGCCTTTTGATCCAGCGACGGAGCGTAAAAATAAATCATGCTCCCAGGTGAATTTCACACATCTGTGCCCCATATATGAACATCTGTCTCAATTATGATACTTCAGGAAGCTAAATTGTGTGACTAACGAGACTCATGCTGGAGCTGTACTGACAGAATTAAGCTCCATGAATTTTCCAAAGTCGTAGAAATTATCGTTACGTTTTTTTAATTATTATCGACTATCGAGATGGAGAAATTGTTTGAATAGAGAAGTAAAGTTATACAGCTGAAAATTAATCACATAATTCGGAGAATTCCGTTTATTAATATGAAATAACAATAATGATTATATTTTATTTTATTTTAATTTTAACGAAAATTATTTTGCGAAATCAAACATTTATTAAAGTAAAAATATGATTTTAAAATTAATTGAAATAACGGCTACACAACGATCCAAGGAAATATTGTATAATAAGCGCGATTTAATATAATTTAATTTTAGTAAAATTCATCAGCAAAATTACTTACTTTCGTCTGTTACATTTTTAGCATATTTGTCTACACAGGACATTTTTACATTGACCGACGAGCGCTCTCCATCGAGTATTTGAGTACTCTAGTACAACATAGCTGACCTACAATATTCATAACTGAAAGCGAAGTGCGCGCACGCACATCGTCGCGTTAGCATGGGAGACAAAGGAGACGAAGGTAGAAGCACCGCAAGCTCAGCCGCTGGCAGATTTAAATCCCGTGAGTTTCCGAGAGTCGGGGACATGATCGCAGCACAGCTGTTGAATTATCGAAGGCCGGCGCAAAGGCAACAGCGCGCTTGTGGTCATTACATCTCTCTCATCCACCCCTCCCCTCTCTCTTCGGCGACCCGTGTTCGCGGAAACAACGCGCAGCGGGATTTCGAACAACTTTGAAATGGAATTTCGCAGCGGGCTCGCGAGGGCCCAAGCGTAAATCATAACTGTCCGTCGGCGTGAGACGCGGCATGTTTAATATGCATGTTTTTCAATTGTACGCTCGTCGACTGAATTTCGTGCGTGTGCGAAAAAAGGCGAAGGATTTCAAGCCGCCTGGTCGCATACGCCAGCGGATTATTTCGCTGGCTCTGCGTTCGCGCTCCAATTCAATAAAGAAGTGACGAATTAATCTCGCGGAAGGTTCGATTGGGTTTGCCGCTCTCGTTCCGCAAACGTCGGCCGCGTATGAATATTCCATTTTCGCCGCTTCATTTTATGCAGTTTCGATTCTGTGGCGCGATGCTTTTTTTCGGCCCTTTTTGCGCTCTGTTCTTTTCGAAGGGAGAGACCGGCGGATGTGACCGCTCTTAGCGCCGAGAGCTTTTCGGCCGAAATGAATTTTTGACTTTCACGCGAACAGAAAAATCTTTTTTTTCCAGGTTTATTACCGTGAATAATGTTTTTATACGTCTTATTATTTGCCTAATAATTTTTATACGTTTCGCTATTTTGTTTGCGTGTGAGTGTATTTGAAATTATTATTATAAGAATGGACTTCGTGCGATATTTTTATTGCATTACTAACATCGCTATTTGGTATAATGCTGTTTGCGACTGAAATATACTCTGGCGTGCTCTGTATGGAGCATTTAATCCAAACTTAAAGGATTAATTTTCATGCCTTAATGCTGCTGTAATCATCAATAATTTCAATTGATTTGGTGGGCAAATGTCATTCATAAATTAGTCAAAACTATATTTTCAATCAGAGCATTATAAGACCAAAATTTAATTAGTGCACTCGTTTATCATGCAAAAAGTCGGATATTTAGTTATACAATTAAAAGCGTAGCTCTCAAATCAAAGTTACGATGAAGTTTTCAATAAAAAATAAAGTAAGTAATCGAGATTGAATCGATATACACTTGACTAAATGAGTAGTCAATCGGATTAACAGTAAGAACTTCTCTGCGCTTCCTTCAGTGTTCTTGTCTCTCTCTCTCTCTCTCTCTCTCTCTCTCTCTCTCTCTCTCTCTCTCTCTCTCTCTCTCTCTCTCTCTCTCTCTCTCTCTCTCTCTCTCTCTCTCTCTCTCTCTCTCTCTCTCTCTCTCTCTCTCTCTCTCTCTCTCTCTCTCTCTCTCTCTCTCTCTCTCTCTCTCTCTCTCTCTCTCGTGACGACTTAAATCAGGCTTGAAAGCGGAAACGGACGACGGAAAAAAAAGAAACGTCGATAAGGCCGGATTTTTGTCTCTCTTTGCAGCCTCGACTCCCTGCCTCCCAGTCTTTCTGCCCAAGAAATTTCAACTTCTTAGTCTGCCGAAGAACAAACATGAAAATCTCGAGGCGAACTTTTTAAAATTATTTTCAACGATTCCCCCGCCACCGAACTTTCCGACTTGCGGGCGATCGGAAAACCTCTCTTTCTCTTTTCGTGGGGAATTAGTGCAATCGGCTCGGCATCGTTAAAAAATTTCTCCACTCAATTTATCGCAATAATTTTTTACCTCTTCAGAGCGCTTTTCCAATTACGTCGAGGTGAGACGGAGCGAGAACTCGACTTCTCCTTCGACTCCGTTAGACAGCAAAGACGCGAAGCGTTTTTCAGGGGAAAGCCAGCTCGAGTTCGGCAAAGTGCTTACGATAAACTCGAAACATTGGAAAAAGTATGTTGTGAACGTATAGAAAAGTAGTTATCCAAAGTTTTTATTCATTAATGAAGCGCTTGTATAAACAATAATTGGCTTATTATTAGTACGATCGAGCTTTTCAACTACACTTCAGGTCTCTTCACGCTTTTCGAGATAAAAATATTGCAGCTGATTGATTTAACGAAACCAATTGAGGGCGTGTAATCGACGTCGTGAATATTATTGCTGGTATCACTACAATTTGCTCGAATGAAAGTGCGCGGCTGTTTTTAAAGCTAAACAGCGAATAATTTTTAACTCGCTTCTAATACCTTGCCAGCGATGAAAAGCCTACTCCTGGCGATAAATATAGTATTTAGGTAAGCCGACACGAGGCTAGCTGAATTATGCGTTGCACACGCGCCTTTCAGCATATGCACTCGAGAGCCAGCGAAGGGCCCATTCACATGAACGATGGCCCTGTTTCCGCGAGCGCGAACATTTCTATCGCTACGTCAGACCGCACAGATACCGCGGGGTAAAATGTGAAGAAAAAAAAAACCAAGAGCGCTTAGAGGGAATAAAGCGCTGACACGATATTTCCTCGCGCTTTTCTGGTCGGCAAGAGGAGGTTAAAAAAAATCTTTGCGTTCCCGAAATTCCGGGACGATAAGTGGACATTTTTGCCCTCGTGCGGAGCCGCCGCGAATAATAACTCAGCAGGCGCGCGAGAGAGAAGGCTAGGCACGCATTGTACGCGGCAAAACAAAGAATCCGCGAGCGAAAGCGACCATTAATTTGAGCCTTTGAATGGGGAAGTGTTATTTTATCTCTACATCTACCGCCAGCACTGCCGCTGGCCTATAAATCGTCCGCTCTCTGCAGGCCCCGCAGCGCATACCTCTATATTGCTTCGCATTCACATACGAGTGGGCCTAAGGAGTGGCTCTCTATGCGCACTCGTGTTTAGACGTATTCATCACTCGGTGTGTTTTGTTTAAATGTGGTGCGTAATATTCACGAATGCACTACTCTTCTTTTGGTATTCGCGTGTGCATGTATGCGAGTAATGCATATAGCTATTCCGCGAGAATTTATCGATTATTCATTTTCACCCGCGCGCATTACGATGCCATTCCCGGGAAAACATCCCACCCATCCCCTCGCGTGTGTGCGCATTGATATTTCATCATTAAGTGAGGAATGCCGGGGCCTTGGCTCGTTGTCGTCCTTCCCAGCCAGGGCGCCTCGATAATGCGATTGAATGAGCGCGCACCGAGGTATGCGCGCACATACATATAGCCACACGTCGGCGTATAGCGCAGGTCCTGCGTAGTAACCGGTTGTAAATAAAATCGTAAGCCCCGACTTCTATGCGCCGAGCGTGCGGTCGCGTTTATAATTTAATAATTCTTGTCCGCGGCGAATTCCTACGCGATCGGCCGCCATTGTCCATATTTTGCGTGTGGTATAAGCGTATACGTGTATATGTACCTACTGACGAACATTCCGGACGATGCAGTACACAAACCTCGAATGCCGGCTTTAATTCCCGGTGTAACCTCGTTCGCCCGACGGCATTATTTTCCCCGGAAATTAGTAAGGGAGTATGCGGAAAAGCTTATTTCGGCAAATGTGTTATTTCTGATGTATGCAAATTAAAGAAATTTCAATTGCGTTCAAAGGGACAATGATAAACAATGATAATACGAATTCAATCTACGTGGAGATTTATTATAAATTTTAAATAAATAAATTATTCATTTTTGGATTCATATTTTTAACTTTTGAAGTAATGATAAAATATGTGACGAATTATATATTGAAAATGTAAAAGGTTGTTAAATAATAAAGCTTTTAATTCGAACAAAAATATTTTTGTTTCGGTTCGACAGTGAAAATTCTATTTTATTTAATATCCGAACGTTATTTGTTCTTTGGAAAAAGGTAAAATACTGCTGCAAACGCGTATAAATTTGAGTAAAAGTTATTTATGAACAATTCATCAGGTTTTAAAAATTCTATGAAGACTAATAATACGAAATGTATAGTCGAAGGAAGAAAGGAAAAGCCACGACGTGAAGTATTAAAAGGATGAAAAAAGGAGGTTGACGAAAAACTGGTAACAGCAAAAATTCTTCCGTAATGGGCGTGAGCTCGCCCTTTGGCGGTACGGGGATGAAGTTTTTTTATCGCAGCGCATCAAAGTCAAATATAAACGATGAATAAAATCTCGATGTTCTGAACTCTCTCTCTCTCTCTCTCTCTCTCTCTCTCTCTCTCTCTCTCTCTCTCTCTCTCTCTCTCTCTCTCTCTCTCTCTCTCTCTCTCTCTCTCTCTCTCTCTCTCTCTCTCTCTCTCTCTCTCTCTCTCTGCCACTATAAGACTTGAAAATGAATGTTGCATAATATTCACGGGCTGAATAATTACTCCAGTTGCATATAGTGGTATATCGATGGCCGGGTAATTCCTCTCTTTTTCTCCAGCTTCTCTTCAAATATTTATTTCGCATGGCCTCGGCGAAACATCTCCCTCTAATTAATTTAATTGCGTAAGAAGAAAAATTCTGGGTAAGAGGAAGGAAAAAGGAAATACATTTCCAAGGTAACAATGCCTTATTAATTAGTGGCCGATGAGTCATTATAATTGAGATATTTCGCCCGAAATCATTATTTTCAAATGAGAAAAAACCAGGTCGGAGGCTTCAGAAAATATTTAATTAACACAGTTGAAGCCTGAAAATTTTAAAGGGACGGCGTGCTTAATTAGATGAGCGCTTTATGCTATTGTTCGCTCGACATTTATTATGCCCTTAATGGCATTTCTCGGCTATAAACATATTCTGCATGTAGCCACGTAATTATGCCAATATACCTTGTTTAGTATAACTAACTTAATGAAATCTTTTACATTTTTTATAATTAAAATTTAAATCAATTTTCACTCGCCGTGATTCTGATAACATCCCGTCAATTTTTTTAATAAGCATTCCTGAAAACTTTTCTAAATATTAAAATATTAAAATTAATCTAATTTTGTTTTTTTTTTCAAACTAATCTTTGCAGCGAGCTTTGGAAAATTTTAAAATCGAATACATATTCTAGAAAATCTTATAAGAGGTGTACTAGAAGAATTCGCTTTTCCCTCATTTAAATTACAAATCAAAGTGAATACACTAGATGTACATAATTTACCGTTTCTCCTGGACTGAAATAGCAACCAATACACGTAAGAAAAAGCAGCAACTATTTCAAGTCGTCCATTATTCCATTGTAATGGAAAAAGTTAACACACCGTTCGATACACCTCAGACGGCTATAAAAAAGTAATTCCAAGTTTTTTAAGCTACCTCCTTCTCCCCTGCCCTCTTTCCACCCCAAAACGTCTAAAGGCAATCGCCGATAAGAGCAAGAACAGTCCATATACATATAAAAATATCCATATCGAAATTGCCCAGTAAAAATTATTTTAAATTTTCTCATTGCCATGCATGAATTTGTTTGTTTCGTTCTTTCTCTATCAATTTAAGGTTGCTATATAATCCGCGTCAAAAGTTAGTTCATTACTTGAAATATCAATAATTTACTATAAACGCTTTTTTCTTACTTCCAAATTGACAGCTTTATCAAAGTACACCAGACACCCGAAAATTGGATAAAAATTTCTGAAGTACTTCAACTTTAAAAAATCACGTATCTTAATATATTTTTAATTTCTTTCATAATAGTGCCGTATCTTCAAATTTTTTCGATTCTTATTTTTTAGGTCTTATATTGTTCAGAGAAGAATTCTTAATAGATCGTAAAACTGAAAAATATAAAATATATTTTCCGTTTTAAATAATTATACGCACATTTTCAAAAGTACAGTCAACATAAAAACTGAGCTCTCTTTTGAAAAACCTAAGTTTAGGAATTAGTTAAGGCATATTTTTCAACTCTGAGTTCCGCGATCTGTTATGAATTCGTCTCTGAACGATACACGTCCAAAATATAAAAATCGAATAAAATTTAAAGATGCAACATTATTTTGAATGAAATTAAAAATATATTAAGACATAAATATGATCTTTGAAAATTGAAATACTTTAGAAATTGTCGCCTATTTATCAAGTGTACTTTTATAAACTTATTAAATAAAAAGTAGCATTATCGATAACCTTTAGTAACATTGACTTATTGACTTGCGACTTAGTTCGTAAGGAAAACATTTGTTTAAACCCTATTTTTTCAAACGAAAAGACTGTGCACAATTATTGCGCGCGAAAAAATCCGCGCACGCATTCCTTTCCTATCTCGGGGGCCAGCCGCATTCGGCGAAATCATTCATTTTCTGTTACCTCGCCCCTCTATTTCCGCGCGGCTCTGCCCATATATATACACATGGAGGATTGGCGCTCGCTTCTCGCTTTTCCTGCAGATCGCGCGCGATAAATCCGAAATTGAGATCCATCGTATACAAAGTACCTTCGTCTCTCCGCTCGCAGCTCTCATTCCAAGTCTGCGCGTATATGTATCCTTACATACACACGCATACAGATACATGCGCGATGGGCGCTGGGGAAAAAATTGCCCCGAGCGAGAGAAACACGCGAGGACTTGAGCCGCGCGCGGCTTTGGCATGACTTTTCAATTTCGCCGGAGAAGGAGGAAGAGAATTCAGTCAGTCGCGCAGAGCAGGAAGCGAGGCTTTCGGGGCGTTTCGCTGCTTCTGCCTCGCCGGGAGAAAGAAAGGAGGAATGGTGAGGGAGAAAAATAGAGAGGGATGGGTGGGGGAGAAGTCGAACCGATCGAGAGGGGGAGAGGGTTTAATTGTTGCCGCTGTGAGCGCGTGGGAGGCAACCCTCCCCTCGACCTTGCGCGTGCGCGAGAGATTATGGCTTTCGAGATTTGAAAAATGTTCCGAGAGGGGTCGAAGAATTTTGTTGTGTAATCGTTGTTTGCTTCGGCAATTTAAGGAGAACGGAAGTCGAACTTCGAGGCAGGCATTTTTATTGAATTTATGGCGAGATTAATATCGCGCCCGCCTCGCTCGCCCCAAGATCATTCTCCTGATTCGTGACTTTTTAATCTTTTTTTTTTTTTTTATGGGGGATCCTCATTCGAAGGATAAATTTGAATGCGAGGGTAAACTGCATTATATATTACCGTTGTTAAATCATAAAAGTTTCTAAATGATATAAAATAAAGCCCACACAGGAATTTTATTCGAAATTTATAGTATAAGCGCGTTTTCATTGGGACCCATCAATCATGGCGACGCTTTATTAAATTAAAATGGAATATGAATGGTAGATTAAATGGACTACACCTATACCTTTTTTCTGTGATGAAATTTATACACTGGTGACTTTGAATGCAATAAACGACTGTATGTACAATGTGTATACAACTTAATTTCGCATGTATTTTTGAACATTTTTTTTTATATTTCTATGCAAACTGCGAGTCTCGCTGGCCAATTTTTATTTCATCCGCTGAATAGTTTTATGCCAACGAATGGAGTTTTTTGCCACGTGGATCACATTTTTATTATTAGTAAAACGTGCAAGGGACGATGCGTGAATTTGATCTTTTTTTGTTCGTAGCTTTAAAGCTTATAGGTTTCAATTTGCCAACAAGCAAGACTGCTAATAAAAGTAAATTAAATCGAATCAATATTTAACCAGCAAGTAGTAATAGAATTCCATGTTATAAAGTGTTTATGAATTATAATTCATGATTTGTACAGTCGCATTTATTACCCATAAAAGCAATGATCGCAACAACGCGTTTGATTAATGTTTGATGATGTAAATTCTCACTTTTAATCAGAAGCTTTAATTAGTAATTGAATTTAACTGTTAGGATAGCTATATTGTAATTGAAAGTAATTGGCACTAACGTAATTAACGTTTAATTCAAAAGTAATTGCTTTGAATTTCACCATTGTAGAAAATTGTTTGATCGTAAAGCGAACCTTTGGAAAGATCGACAGCAAGAATGTTCTATAGTATTCCTAGTGAATTGAGTTATTTATTCATTAGCCCAATATATCGTTGTTTCACCAGGTATAAAATATTACAGTTCGGTAATTAGATTTTTTTTTATCCCGCGACACCTACAGCATCACCGTATCGAATCCGCAAATACCGATCGAACAATAGGAAATTCTTATAGCGAAATAGAGTTACGCTGCTTATCAATTCCGAAGAATCGCTGGGGTTGCATAGCTCGGACCTATAAAACGCGACGTCGGAATAAGAAAAAAGCCATAGGAGACGCCCTGCACGAGAAATGAGGAAAAGCGGAGCCGAGGAAAGAGTCTTCAGACGTAGAAAGAAGAAGAACAATACGTCGCAGTCGTGCGTGCGAAATCAGATTTAGTTACAATAAAGAGAAAACGTCAGACGGTTCGATGCGCGGCGTCCCTTGCCAGCCAGTGCCGCAGCAGTGTATATAGTTTTCCCTCTCCTCCCTTTTTCTCCCTCCCTCTGTCTCTCTCCCTCCCTCTCTCGCTTGCCCGGTCGCTCTTGACGTACTATAAAGCGACGACGTACACAGAAATATGAGAATGCAATTTCAGAGATTTAATCGTGCTCCAGCGAAACTTTTCGTCTGCTCCCCTTCCTCCTTCTCCTCCTCCCTCCCGCACTTGCGCACCTACGCGCGTACGTTTCGAAAATTACTTTGGTTACCACATTGATTTTATCATGAAACTGCAGATGCGCGATGTGCATTTAATAAACGTGACCGAACCTCCAACAATTGGCCGACGCAAATATACATTTGTTCTGTTTATCGTTACCATGCGATATAATAATAACGACAATGTTTTCTCACTTTGTTTATTTGTTAAATTATTAGCAGCATTACGACATAGCTTGTTTCGGTATCCTTCCACCAATGTAATTCAATTGCCCGTAAACAAAAGTACTAATTTTATCCTACAATGATAATATTAAATTCTACAGCATATACAAAACGCAGAATATGAATTTTTTATTAAAAAGGCATGTTTTCTAGAAAAATCCATTTCTTTCGTAATTGTTGCATCGTAAAATAATACACATAATTTCCCTGGTGGAAATCCAAAATATTTTATAACTAATAACTGACTATATATATTAGAAACTTGCTATAAAATGGGAATTTCTCTTGTCCAGTTTCTAGTTTCGGGTGAAATACTTTTCTCCTATTTAATAGATTGAAAAATAGAATGAGTTTTTCGAAGACAAGTACAAGCTTGTGCTTGAGTATTTTAAAGGTATTAAAACTGATCAGCTTCTTTATTTTGGAAATGGCTAGTAGAAGGCTTGCGTTATGCCAAGGAGTAAGAGAGACAGAATCAGGCAGAGAAATAACAGTTTTGCTGAGTTATTCATATAAGGAGTACAACAAATGTTTTTTTAGTCAATGTTATTTATTTACATTTTGGTAAGCCATCCGATGCACTTTGATGCTCTTTCCTCTACGATAAAATTAGTAAGTCAATCAAATACGAATATTTAGTTGTTACGTCAATCTAAGAAATAGGCAAATAATGGTTGAAAGCTCGTTTCATCATAGCGATTAATTAGCCCGCTTTATTAGCTATTTTCTAACTTCTGGGATTATACTTGCAATTACATAAAACCAATTTATTCCCGTTATCGGTTACTTTAGCCGATAAAGCGTGCATATATGCGGATGATTAGGGCGGAAAGTTCATTTAAACGCAACAAACATTTGAAACATCCGCAAATAATCCATCCGCGCCGTTATTTGCCCCCTCAAAGCTGCAGCGATGAGTAAAAGGCAGCCTGCAGGGAGGAATCAAAGAATGGCCATCAGAGCTCGCGTCAAGTCGAAAGCGTCACAGAAAGCGCCAGCGTGTGTGGCGTGTGCGCCTTGGTTTTTATTGTTCGCGCGGCCGCGGAAAGTCAAAGACCGCACGTACACAGCGCGCCTCTGTTTTTGACATTGACAAAGGCTCGAGTGCGCCCGCCTTTGACCATTCGTCCTCGACGAATGAACGCCTCCGTGCGCCGAAACTATCGCCGACAGCGTATACGTGCATACACGGATGTGTGTGCATCACGGCCGAGGGAACCGAAAGTATCATTTTCACCGGATCAGTCGCCTCATTTTCCCACCACTGTATTCACGGCTACTTTTGCGTTATACGGACCTCTTTACATTAGCCGCGCTTAGTTTATTCGAAGCTTTAAATAACCTTTGATAGTTGGACGATTTATTGCGTTTAAACTTTACGCGAAATATTTATTATCAGCGGAAATGCCAAAAATCAGTCCAATGTGACGCCCGGCTGCATTGATTTACAGCGGTATCGATATTTGCAGCTATCAGTTTCATTACCGTATATATATTTTTAAAAGTTCAAGTTGGCATAAATCAATGGACGCGCGTGCCATTTTCAACCGTATTTTCGGCATTTTCGCGTAAGCTTGACGTAAAGAAATATTGTTTTATGCAAAGCTAAAAGGCACGAGTCGCTCGATCTAAATTTCATCAGTAAAATCTTAATATAGAACTGTTCTGCAAAAGCTATAAATTGCGAGGCGTTTAAAGAATCGTGTCACGTACATTTCCGTATCCTGTATTGGAAGTCAAGTGAAAATAATAAAATTTTTAACGTTAATAGAAGAAACGCGGAGAGAGAGATGACAGTAAAACTTTACTTGGAATGTACATTAACAGACCTTTAAGGGACGTCTGATCGAATCCGAGCGATTCCACTTGAACGCACACCGATTATTTTCTCATTCTACTGTAATTCGTGACATTAAAGAAAATTTGCTTAACCGTTTTACACTATACAGCAAGTGAAATTGAAGAAGCCATGTTCTACTTGCTAATTGCTATTTCGAACTCCACTCATTTGCCTGGGCATTGCAGCGATAAAATTTGCAGGGAAATATAAAAACGCTCGGTTTGGAGGGAAAGAGCAAACAGGAGGCTAATGCACTCTCCAACGGGCAGTTGGCAAGTATATGAAAAGTCGATTTGCGCGCATAGAGCCATCTGAAAGTTCGACTCTCAACTCTCGCAGGCGCGCGCGCGCAATCCCATTCAGTTCTTCTCTAAGCGCGACCTCGCGATTGTTTCACACATAGTACAGCGCGCAACAAAAGCCCGAGGGGCGAGGCGAATTCCGCTTGAGAAAGCTCGCGCTAATCTGAAATGGGAAAGGGAATATTCTTCGCCCCGGAGTTATCTGTTTTCTCAGCGCGATCGCTGGGGTCAATAGCGAACTTGTAACAAGAGAGTAAACTTATGATAATGGAAGGGCATTATAGATCTATGAATCTGCAAGCGCGCGTCTGTGATAACAGCGACGCCGGTATATGGAGTTCTGCGTTTTTCAGGAAGGCGATCGGGGCTTCTGTTATTTCCCGGGCTTATCGCGAGATTATTCTGTTTTATGGAGTTTTAAAAGTGCGCTTATGCTGTTAGACGCGAACGCTATACGCTCGGATGTTACTTTTGAATTGCCGTAGCTAGTTTATATTAAAATTGTATGTTTATGAAATCGAAGCGATAATAATAATAATAAATAAATAAATAACGTGGTGCGTAGTACGAACATAATTACGATCTTATGAATATGTTGTTTTCGCTTTACCAATAATATTTACTAGTGCGGAAAATAATCGGGAAAATAAATTAGCTCCGTTCTTAATTAATATTGTGGTTGGTGAAATTTGAAATTGGAAACAGTTCGGTGGTTCTTCTATTGAAGTTATATTAACAGAATATATGTAAAGATATTTTATTATTTTATTGCATATTATATAGAAATTCAGTGAATGTGGCACAATATTAATTATTGTACTGTTGGAATTCGATTATAACCGACATCACAATATACCAAAGTAAATTTAAAATCATTACATACAATGTAACCGATTGTCAACTAAATGAAACTTTTTAAGGTTTTAATTGATTAAATTTTCACGACAATGTATTCGCGTTGAATGAATTCAAAAAGATTTTTGATGCGTATAAAGTATGGGAAAAAGTTTGTAATAATAAAAACTAATTTTGCAAGCTAAATTGTTTATACTTCGTACGAAATTAAAACAAATTAAAACCCACTATTGCACTACTGGACTTTAATTACATCTACTAGTAATTTCTACAAGTTCCTCGGTAAAGCACTAAATCTGCGCTTCGCAAAAGTTTCATTGCCAATTGAAAGAGACGGCAAGTAGCGCGTTGATTTATCTTCCCCTCCGCCACCACAACAACTGTAAAACATCGCCTGTTTTCCGCGCGAAAGAAAAAGCATACATCCGCTAAGCGTCGAGCTATATCTTCTACACTCGACGTTTTTGAACGGACCTATACTTGTTATTTACCTCAACCTCGAGATATCCCCGCACAGCTTCAAGCATTTCTCTTCCAGTCGATCAAACAGAGCCCGGCGCTCGATCCGTCGGCCGCGGTTCGCTCCTACAAAAATCCGCCTAAAACGCAAAGGTACTCACCTTGGACGGGAGCGTAGATATTCAGGTAAAGGCAGTCCTCGCTCTGATTCTTGAGGTAAGGCAGCAGTCTCCTGAGATAATCCAGCCTGCCCTTGGGCATCTTCTCCGTGAGCACGGGCAGCTTCTGGGGGCAGACCGGCCCGAACTTGTCGGCCACGCGCACGCCGTGCCAGCGGGCCGAGCTCACCGGCGGCATGAACCTGAGGGTGCCGATGGGCGGCGATGCGTAGGGCACGCCGCGGAATACCTCGACGCTCTCCAGTTTGGGGCCCAGCGAGACGATCACGCCGGACAGCTCGCCGTACTGGGTGCGCACGATGCGCGAGCTGAGCTCGGCGAGGGCCCGGCCCGCGAGCGCCTGCAGCATCAGGAACAGCAGCCAGACGAGGTGCTGCCCAGTGCCGGCCGCCGCTCGTGGATGGCCCATCGTCTACTCGGTTCTGGTCCCCGTCGTCCGTGCCTCGGCCAGCAGCTGCTCCCCTCGGTGCCTGGACATTATCTCCCTCTCGCCGCTGCTGTCTCTAGCAAAGCTCCTCCCCGCCCGCGGCAAAACACTCGCGGCCCATTTCTTCCTCCCCCGGCCGGCGCTGATTGCAGAGAGCAGCCCCCCGCCGCGGTCCTAATTGCGGGCTATCGGCGGCTTTTTACGCGCCCCGGACATTCACTTGATTGGCCGCACTTCTTATCGCTCTCTCGGGCCGGGCTGGCCAGGACGATCCCAGCGGGCTGCTTTCATCGGAGATTGAGAGTCGGAGGTGACTGACCGCTTGGCTCGATGCATCGATTCAGTGGCGCGCGCTCGCTGCTGCCGGGCCGTCCTCGTCAATCCTATCCCGTATCCTCGATTTTCGGCAGCCCGCAAACGCCATTCGGAACTCTCGCTCGGCCCTTCTCCAGGCTCCCCAGCTCGAGTGACATTCGGTTTGGGGCGCGATGTCCCGGATCGATTCCTCACCCAATCAGCGGCTCTGCATGGCGATCCTTTAATCGATTATCCGCCGCCGCTCGGCATACTCGCTCACGTGAACAACGACATAAACAGAAGACTCTCGTGGGTACTCGCCGCCGAAGCCGCTGCAACACTCACTCACTGATTACATATACGCACGTGATTATCACGAAACACACTCGGTTATTATACGTGGCTCGGATCACTACTTATTAGGGTATACGTGTGTGGCGATTATCGCGGACGAAGGTGGCGGGGCAGGAGGGGGAGGGAGGACCGTCAGTCGAAAATAACCTCTCTCTCACTTCGCGGGCGCGCGCGGCTCACAGGACACTCATGGCGACGAGGAGCACTTGCGGTGACTCATCCCCTCGCGGGGCCCGGAGGGAGCTGCGGAGCAGCAGCACTAGCAGTTCTCGGCGCAGCCGCCGCCGCTGCACCTCCGTCGATCATTCAGCAGAGCAGACCGCTGCAGCCCCGAGCGCTCGTGACTGGGACAGCCTCCATCGCGCACAGTCCTTGGGCCCAGCTGCTGGGACAGACGACGCGGGTGCGCCCGGGAGGGAAAGAGTGCTGTAACGGTGGCACGGCGCACTCTCGACGCGGGCTGCCTTTTCTACGTATCGTACTTGGAGCCTCCGGCCCGACAGACTGGCGTCAACTGTGCTCCGAGCCAGCTTGCAGCGACCTCCGGCGCCTGCGCGAGGCTCCCCCGCCGCCGACGCAAGCGCCCAAGAAACGTGACCGACTCCTGTGACCCTCGCAAGCGCGCGCACCTATACCCCTCGTCGTATAGCGACCAGCCGCGGCCAAGTTTGACGCGCACAATGCGCGCGCTACGCGAGAGAGAGAGAGCTATACACACCGTCGTAACGATGTAAACTTTGACGCGCATTGTAAGATTTACAATTGGTGGACCGACGACGTGCCGCTCCGAGCGACGGCGCGCTACCGGATTGCCAATTTACGAGATGTACCGGACGGTGAGAGGGACGCGCTCGGGCGATACGCGCGCGGATATGGAATAATCGACATTCGATGCGTCCGCGAGCGCGCGCGCTCAGCGCCTTTTTATCCGGGATTGACGTGAAATTAAAAGCAATCCTTTAACGAGAGCTAAAAATAAAGGGGATGTGCTCGGGGCGTTATTATTTTTCTAATGCAAGCTGGGCTCGACTTTTTTGTTATGTTCATAAAGTCAGCTTGTGGATTTTAAAGCGACGAGGTGGGCCAGTTTTAAATATAGTTTTTGTAATTGTCTGTCAACGTAGAGCGCAACGTAGTAGCGACGCTCCAGAGAGAGAGAGAACGTATATACGAAAAAAGGCTGGACGAATGCAGTAAGCTGACAGCACCGGTACCGTCAGCCGCTCGTCACGCGCGGCGGCGCCCTCGGATCAGCCTCGCTTTCTCTCTCTCTCTCTTTCTCCCATTTGCACCCACCCTCTCTCTCTCTCTGCCTCTGACTACCCGCCGTTCGGCGGCGGAAGGGCGGAAACTACGCGCGAGATCGCGCACCTCGTTGTACTTCTCTCTCTTACTCGCATGAGCCGCCCGGTCGATACGGCAGCAGAGTCTGCAACTCGAGAAGAGAGCCGCCGCCTGCGGAATGTGGGTTTGAGTCTCGGGTGTGTGCCAGCCAAGAGAGAAGGAGAAAGAGAGAGAGAGAATGAGTCGATATACGATACGGACTTTCGAGATTCCAGTCGGCCGGGTCGAGTGCGTGCCCCTCCCCCTTCCGTCCATGAGTGCGTGCGTGGTTTTTTTGCGGGAGAGCGAGAGGAGAGTCGGAAAAGTGGTTGTTTGAAGAAAAACTGCATGCGGTGTTATTCTCTGTTGTTGCAATGGTGATACCTTTGAATTTTTAAATATTTAAGTATAGAGTTAATTATAGACTGTATTTGTAATGAATGTAAACGGTGCTGAATAATTGGATAAACAGTTAAACTTTGTTTATATGTTTTCTTTTAATTTTATATGCACTAAATAAATATTAATGAAAAACATTTTATGTAATTACGCGATGAGTTGAGTCAAAGAATAAAGTTATAATAATAGAAGTAAAAGATCACTACACAAGTAGAGTAGATACGTAGCTTGGTCAGACACAGTCTATGTTTCAGCGTACTGCTTAATCTATTTCATTATCCTTAATTGTGCCTTCCCATTTAGTTTACATGATGAAATTCATAGTGTTTCAACTGTAGTATGAAATTTATAATTGATATTTATTTAAATTTTGAAACGATTTTCAATTTATTACACTATGTCGTCTCGAATATTGAGCTTTCAAAAGTGACTAAAATGACTACTACGTATAACTGTATGTATCTGACAATAATTAACTCAAATTCTTGCAGTACTTTTTTAAAAGCACGATGTCCGGTTCTCCTTATTAAAGTTTAATTAAACTTTTTAGAATAATTTTACTGAGAAAATCAAATACAAACCGTTGCTAACAAAAATTGCAGACTTCATAAAAAATAAGTAGTAAAGTAAAGAAACTCTCGGAATTCTCATTTAACTTTGTTGAGTCAATTTTTATGTTCCTTGTTTATTTTAAAAAATGCCGTATAGATGGCTTGATTAATAGTGCCATAGTTAATTTGGTATTAAAACTTCGAATCTAATTAGCATCCTTAATTAAGCTTTTTATTCATATAAAATAATTAAAAGAAATACCCATCTTTCTTTGAAATAAAAATTTTAAATATTTTTTATATATTATAAAGTGCAATAGGTATATTGGTATGCTTATTCAGATTTTTAAAATAATAAAACCACTTGATGTAACGACAATAAATAAATTAAAAAATCACTCTATGCACTTTACAATGGGATTAATATTTCAGATATAAAAACATGAATTTATTGCTAAAGATAAATTTTCCATTTTGACATTAATGTTAAGCAATATTGATGAATCAATAATATATTTTCACTTTTAATGAATCAAATTTTCCAGACGTGAAATTTCGGAGACAGATCATTTATTATATTAATAATAAGTCTAAGCTGATATAATAGTTATTAATTAATGTTCTCAAAATGAATACGCTTTATATGCAAATAAATAATAAGATGAAAATGTTCATTTGAATACCAAAATTGAAGAACTTTTTTCATACTAGTTACATGCCAAAACTATACGCATCGCAATATCAAAAGGTTAGATTAATTTTAAATTAATTATAAAGTATGCACATGTGCGATAGAATATTGTAAAATTACCATCAGAATTACAACATGTTTGTAACATTTATAATTTAATCAACACTTGACATTTTAACAATAGAAATTCAATAAATGCTTTGATTTGTATGAAATAAAAATGAAATCAAAGAAACTAAAACAAAAACATGGTGCATAGCTCAAGCTATCATCTACTTCAATCGAATTTCGGTACTTTGAACAAAGCGCGAAAAAAGTTCAGCTACGCGCACCACTCACTCCTTGTTTCTACAAGCCGCAAGCCGATTATCCAAATAAACCAACTGATTGCTCAGCACCGCCGGCAGCGGGATCATAATCAATCACCAGGAGCGCAGCGGAAGTCGCAGCCATGATTTCCATTTGCGGTGATTCCGCCTCACCTTGCCGTTTCGGCATTAACTCTTACTTATTGTCTCGTTCGGTGCCACCACCGTCGTCGTCGACGTCGCTGACGACGACGACGACGACGAGTGAGCGCTACAGCAAGCGCATACATTCTAGCGCGACGCGCGTATATTTCTGCAAAGCTCAGGGGAAATGAAATTTGCGCCCTTTGGGTGGTTCGCGTCATTAGTTAACGTCGTGAAAATTACTTCAATCAAGTATATTCATATAGTTTTTAATTTTTTCTTATGCCTTTGCATTAGATCAATTGTAAGCTCCTTTGGAACATCGTAAAACAATATAAAATAAAAATGTTTATTTAGGAGGAAAATATAATGAGTAATCTATTAATTAGGGGTAAGTGCTCTCTAAATTCAAATAAGTGAACATTTGTGTGTAAGTTAGTAAGATTCTCACTTATGAATAAGTGAAGTTTTTACTTATTTCAATAGTGATTATAACAAAATAGTACATTTCGACACGGGTGGGGAAGTCGATTACTCGCTTCGCTCGTGCAAAAAGTCACACCACCTAAATAATCGACTTACGCACTAGTTTCGAACGGTATTTTATACCACGAGCGCCGAAAAATCATATCAAAGTTGTGATTTTGAGGTTAGAGTGGTATAAATAAACTTAGTAAATGACTTTCGTAGCTTGTACAGATACATAAGATTTTACGCAATTTTATGGCAATATTCGATAAGGTAGTATCCTCTGTATGCCCTAATGTTATCAACATAAAATTATTGACAAAATAAAGCTGTATCAATTTATTATTGTAAATATTTTTAGAAGGCACTAATGTAGAGATACATGTAAAAATAAAAGACGTTGTCTCCACGAGTATGCAACTGTTCCTTCCTAAGTATGCAAGGGATACGAAATAGTATAAATTATGGCTTAGGACGTAAAGTGGTCACGAGATCAAGGCCCACTACTCCTAGGTGCACATCATATTTTTTGTGACACATGTATTGATTTTCAGGCTTTTTGAGCCTTAAAAGCGAGCTTAATTGATTTTTATGTAAAGTTACATTGAAATATGAAATGATATTATTAAATTAGATGTAAAACATTGTTTTATAATTTGTATATTTTATAAATTAATTATGTAATTTTTAATTAGTTTTGTAACTTGATACTAAGATTAAATAAAAAAAAATTAATTCAATTTTCTTTTCTATCTTAAAATTTTTTGGAATCATCTCTGAATAAAAAAAGCCATGAAAACATGTATGCACTAATTTATAGGGATCACGTTTAATTTTTGCGATTTTACGCAGTTTTAGAGCAGCGGGCGCAAAAGTATCTTCTAAAAGACTTTAGGATCTCACTTTAAGATCTCTTTCTAGGTCGAAAAACGGCGAAAATCGTGCATGTGTTACAAAAACATATTGTTTTTTTTTAGTAGCCGATGATAGAATTATTACAAGAAAAATACGTCAGATATTGTTCCACTATTCGACTTGCTATTCAAAATATGTTTTCTTTTTAACGTCGAATATCCTGTTATTGAACAACTTCTTTTGTTTTATTGAAAGATATACCCATGGTGTTAAGAATACATCGCAGCCCGGGTCTCGTAACGTCTATTATGCATATTAATTTATCGAAAATTGAACTTAACGAATTAAGAGATAGTGAAAACTAATAGATAATTTATTAGGATGAATTTATTCAATTCAAATATTATACATATAATAACTCTCCCTCAAAAAACTACTATTTTTTAAAATAATGTAATATAATTTTGGAAATAATGTTCACTTATTAAATAAGTGAAAAGTTGACACTTATTTAGTAAGTGAAATAGTTTTTACTTGTCGAATAAGTGAATATTCACTTATCTGCAGTGGACGACTTCTTACTTTCCAAATAAGTGAATATTGACATGTGATAAGTGAATTTTCACGTATTCAAATTTAGAGAGTATATCTTTGAAAATTTTATTTTTCCGCCCTTTAACCTCAAAATGCCATCTTAAATGTCATTTTGCGGCCTCGGACGGAAAAATACGTTACTGAAACGTGGACGTAAGAGAATTTTTACCTCATGCGACTTTTCGACCTCGCTTCGCTCGGCCGAAAAACGTCGCATGAGGTAAATAATCCTCTTCCGCCCGCGTTAGTAATGTACTAATTAGTAGTTAGACGAATGATCACACAAATAGTGTAGCTAATAATAATAGCACACAACTTATGCAAGTAGTTTATTGATTTTATACTGCTCTGTGCTAGTCCTGCTCCATATGTTTTTCTTATAATTTTTATTGTATACAGGTATGCGTAATGCGTTGTAAATCCTATTTTTTACACGAAATTTATTTTTTACTTGCAAAGTTATAGTTGAGTAGAAGCTGATGATCAAATGAATACAGGGACAGAATTATTTTCAGAATAAATATCTTGATAAGTTTTGAGGGAGGCAATAGTTGGAAGATTTTAATGGAACATTATCGAAATTATATATATAATAAGTATTGGCCTGTATTTCAATGAGTTATCTTAAAAATTTGTATACTTAATTTATATCATACATAACTGAGACTAAGTTTCATCTTGACGGTGCATTCTGCGTACTTAAAGTAATGGATTACATATTTACAGACACAACCATGATATAGCTGCTCATGATTTATCTGTAATAGGTCGACGTGTATCTCTCGCTGTAAAAACGGCAATTTATATTTCAGAAATGATCAGAAAATCTTTTGCAGATCAAGTATTATTTGTCTAAATTTTTACTCCTGACATAAATCTAATAATTTTCGTTGTTTATTTTTAACCAATTTCAGCAGAGTAGCTTTATATTGAACGTTTATCAACAATTAATTTATTGTCTTATAAATACAGGAATGATCAGTTTATTCTTATCGGTGACTGCAATCGACCTCATTTACAATGGACAAGAGAACCTACTTCAATCTACTTCTTTCAGTTATATCCTGTCACATTTTCGTAACAGCGCTGTGTCTATTTGCAGCACCTATTCATCGATGAATCTTTGGCAATTTCATCTATCCTTTCCTAACACAGGGTATTTATGGGATCTCCTATTTAATTCACCTGGAATCATCATGCATCTTGATCAACGAGAACAACTTCTTCATAATACGGACTCTCATCATCGTCTAGAATTCTCCAGAATTAATTTCAAAAGTACCTACAAATTTGTACCAACTCTAACAAAATTTGATTTGTACTACTTATAAAATTATAATTTAATTGTTAAGAATTGTATTGATCAGATTCGGGATGCTATTTTAAGTGATTATTCTGTATAATGTAAAAGGTTGTTTTTATAATGCTTTAAAAGAGTCTATTGAATTAAATCATTCTTCTCCGAAGTAGTATAACTAAGAGTTAAGTTAGGCAATATTTGAGAAATATTTACGCAATATTTAAGAAAAAGCGATTACATGGACTTTGATACATATCTCGAATCATAATTAATGAAAGAATAAATTAAATTTGAGGAAGCTAAGTGGCAATGAATTGGCAGCGGTTTTACTAGTAAAACCTTAACACAGTTTTTGAATCTTGTTTCCTCACAGAGAAAGACTTGTGAATGTAAAAACAAAAGGTTTTTACAATAATGTATAAATTAACGTCTTCTTTATTTATGTGTTGTAGAACAGTTTTATTACGAACCCTCATAGACAACATTTGGATGTGAGAAAATGAACTATTGGCATTCAAAATTAACACAAAGAATCGATATACATTATTTTGAAGAAGCCGTGTCACAAAGAATTAGCACTAGTTTTTTCTCTGTTACAGATCTTATTTAATAAACCGAGATCAGGCCTCTAGAATAAATAACTGCACATCTTCTTCAATATAGGTCAATTATTTCGGGAGTACCTAAGGGATTCAAGGCCTTGTACTCTGCATTAATATTGATGACCTTGATGCTACCTGGTTTTCAATTCATTCAAATTCTTATTTATACGGATGATACGAAATTGTTTATATCTTTGAAATCGATTGGGGATGCTAAAGATAGGAGCAAAGTATGCTCTCATTTAATATCGATCAATGCACGGGATCTCCTTTTTTGAAGAAAGATTACTTCTTTACAAGTATGTGCACAATTACTTATATTTGAAAAATCATTGTTTTACCAGTACTGTTAGATTCCCCTTAAATTTAGTCACCATTTATAATTGTATCAACTAATCTATTAAATTTCTTCAGTATAAGTTCTTAAAGTCCATCGTGTTCAAATCCAAAACGTTTTTAAGTTCATTCGACCATAATTGCATTTTCTCATTAGATTGGATTTTAATATTACCAACCACCGAATCCGTACACCACAACCACGATTGTACCCTAATATTCAAAATCATTCATAATCATATATACATTGTCAACAACTCAATAATTTATTTCGCGAAGATCAACTCAACAATTTACGTGAGCAAAGGATTTTAATTGAAAATGTATATCCCTCCAATGTGTTTTTTTTCTCCGCTATTAATAATATGAAGAGATCCAGAAAGTGTTTTCCTTCTATCATCAGAAACGGGCACCCGTTCCCAGTTCTGAAAGCTAAACTATAATAAATTACTGCAGTTTTTTAGATTATAAATCCCACACTGTACTGACGTTTTATTTCTTTGTTTTTGCCAATCCACATCTGTATTTTTAAATCTAAATAAATATTCAATCATGCACCCGTTAGATTCGAAACAGCATTAATCGAAAGAGTCAATCTGTAAATTCCGCGAGACTTGGTTTATTTTTAAGAACGGCGTCTAACTCGCGTCTCGAGCAAGCACCCCTAGCAGCGAGCACTTCCCTCTCTCACTCGCTATCGCCGTGTGGCGATTTCCCGTCGAGCAGACTCACGCCCCCGGCGCTGATGATAAATTCCCGGATATGCAGGTACAGCTCGCCTCCCTTTCCCTCTCCCCTCTCCCTCTCTCCATCCGTATAGAAACACATACATACAGAGGCGGAGACGCAGGCGTTACGAGGGCGTCTTATGTACGTGTGCGCCTCCATACACAAGACTCGGCTCTCGCGGCCCTCGTAAAACCTTAAAGCGTTCGCGCGGCCCCGGCACACACTAAAACTCCTATCGAGATAATAAATCGGCTGGGCTGCGCGCGCGGCGCTCGCCTCTACCACCTGCCCCCTCTTCCTCTTCCGCTTTTTCGCCCGGCGGCCGCGCGCCGCTTTTTTCTCCCCCCTTTGCCGCGCGCGAGGATTTTCCCGTCTTCTGCCTCGTTTCACTTTTACAGAGCGAGACCGCGCACACGCAGGCTTTGTCTTTTTTCCTCGCGGCCGAGCGCGTGTTTATTTCTTCACCGGATCCAGGTGGGCGGCGGGTGTGTATGCACTGCGCGCGCGGCTGTTATCGCCCGGGCAGAAAGAGACTTTTTCGGCGACGCTCCCGTTGTCACGCTGCCCGGATTTATAAGGGATTCGGTGCCTGCGAGGGACGCGCACGTGTGGAGAGACAGAGACTAGGCGAGGATAATCTTTTGTCGCTGTGCACACGCGAGAGAAGGGACGCGTGCCCTGGAAACGCGCGCGCGCGTGTGTATGTATATATGAAAGCGCACGGGAGGAATGATTTTTTTTTTCTTCTCGCTTTGGCTCGGCTGTCGGAAGAGATTTCCACCGGACGATTTCAAAGCGAGAAAGCCGATTATTCGCCAAATTGTAGAATAGTTTATTACTGCCGTGCGGCTGTTAGATGCGGTCGAATGAAGATGTATCAGTAGAAACAGACGAGTATGGTCGGGCAGCTGCTAATTCATCTCTGGTTTTCATTACATGCTATACGTGTTATTAGTTTTACGCTAATGGAGCTAATAAACTCTTTTGCTCTTTTTTTTTTCATGCTCACATTTTCTCTAATAAATACGTACTCGTCGTCATTCTTTTTATTGGCGAGATGGATAGAATACCGGAGCTTTAAATTTTTTTCTGACTACCCGCAGCATACTCTAACATACACGCCTCATAAAAGCATCGTTATTTTTTTAGATATTCGAGAAAATAATATTTCCTCGCGCATAAGAGTTATGCCTTTTAATAACATGAAAAATGCTTCGAACGTGTGCGAGGTTTTATGCGACACCTGTCGTGAAATATTGAATTCTTAAAAATAAAATGTTGTTGTACCACTATTTATTACAAAGACACGAACATAACTATGTACATTGTAGTACAAAATATTGCGCACACAGTTTTTAATATGCTTGAATATTTTTAAAGGCGTACGAACTTAACGCCAAAAATTATTATGAAATGAAATTTTTCAAATTTTTCATCATTCTCCGAAATAAATTTGGAATATGTTTCGGCAAAACACTAATTTTGGCAAATTCATATTTCTCGACAGCGAGACAAAGGCACTTTCGAAACAAAGGTTATCCGCTCGATGATTTTGCTTCAAATCGTTGCTGAAACCTTTTCGACGCGGATGCAGGAATATTCACAAATAAGATAAGGATGTTGCAATAAACTGCGAAGAGAGCGAGTCCCTTCAAATCGTCACTTTACCCAGAATCCGAGTCAACTGCGCTGCCTCTCCGTCTGTCTGTAGTTTGAAAAACTTGGCATTTGATCTCCGCGAAAGTGGAAAAATCAGAGTCCTTTAGAGTGAAATTTTACTCTAGCACCCTTGAGAAAAGTTCAAAGTGAAGAAAATCCTCGGCGCCTCCGTTGACAAAGAAAAGTCGCGCGAGAAAGAAAGAAGTTGCGATGACAACGACGACGATGCGCGCTATGTCTTACCGGCAAAAGTCATTTGCGAGCATTTGAAAGAGAAGACGCGCCGATGTAAATAAATTGAGGAGCCGCTAATTGCCTTAGTACTGTGCTTTCTTGCAAGCACTTCTTTTAGTAACCTTTGAATATTTATGTTGTCCACGAGACGCCAGCAACTTTCTCCATGAATAAGCCATTCAACTTTTTGGATGGACTTTAAATCGACATGTTTTTTAAAGAATAGCATTCTTTAGTGTACAAATCTGCCGAGGCGATTAAGCGAAATTGGAACAATTAAGTCGAAAATCATAACAACCTCGAGAGATGTATAATTAGTAGCCGTAGGAACGCTGTAAGAGCTGGCTGCCCCCATCGTTATAATTATCTCTCGAGATTTCGTGTCACGCGTTAATGGCTGCCCCGGCGAAGTATATAACACGGCCCAGAATCGATTTACAGCTTGCGCGGCGCAGACACGCAATTCTAAAATAATAATTCCGGACGCGTAATTGCAGCGAGTACATCTAAGGCTCTCCGTCCGCAGGAGAGTGGACTCCGAGTACCCGTAATTTCACAATTAAAATAACAATTAAAATATTAATTGCAGAATGAAAACGCGAAAATAATTGCTCCCCCTCTAATTTTTCCTCCATTCCACGGTAGTAATTAATCGAGCCGGTCGGAAAATGGAAAATCGCGCGGAAAGCTCGCGAAGAAAGCCCGCGCGTCTACACGCAGCGGTGGAGGCGAGGCGTCGGCATTCAAATCCGTGGGAATCGATCCTCCTACACCGGAGCTCTCACGCCAGAGGGATCCAAAGTAGAGAGACAGAGAGAGAGAGAGAGAGAGAATCGGCGTCGACGCGCTTTACATTTCGTCGCGTAGCTCGCGGGCGCTCGACGACGTCTAACTCGATTCCTCCTCCCACTGATGCCGTCACCTCTCCTGCCACCCCCGTTTCTCCTTATCTTTATTTTAACGCCCGGCACTTCTGCAGCCGCGAAACCGGGCGCGCGCCTCTCGCAGACGCTTTTTCGCCGCGGGCCTGTGTTTTATTTACAGCTTTTTCAGCAGCCCCCGCGGGCACGGGAGATGGGGGCGGCGGCGGCGCGCTGACGGAAGTGGAAACGGATGTTTTCAAGCGGATTTTTTCCAGGATTGCTTTGATACCATTTTTACACCCACCTCGTTGTCGCCATGTAGATAAGTAGTTTTCTTGTAATTGGTAATAGTGAGTGACGAACAGCCGTCAGTATTTATTTATTTTCATGCTTCAAGTCTTTATTGATAAAAGTAAATATTTTACAAGCTTTATTTCTACTCTCTAATAAATTTAGATAAGTGAAAATTTACTTATTACATGTCAATATTCACTTATTTGGAAAGTAAGAAGTTGTCCACTTCAAATAAGTAAATATTCACTTATTCGACAAGTAAAAACTATTTCACTGACTAAATAAGTATCAACTTCTCACTTGTTTAATAAGTAAAAACTATTTCACTTATTCTATAAGTAAAAATTATTTCGCTTACTTAATAAGTTAACATTATTTTATCTGTAAAGTAAAATTACACTCACTTAATAAGTGAAAATTTAATATACTACAAGTGAATACCATTATATAATGACTATAAATACGTAAACAAATTTCCGAAATGATATTACAGTATTTTGACAAAATAATTATTTTTTGATGGAGAGTCATTATATGTATATAATATTTGAATTGAATGAATACTTATTTAAATAATAAGTCGAACGTTGTAACGATATCCGACTTATTTTTTTGTAATAATTCCATAGTCTACAAAAATATGTTTTCGTACCCCTTGCATACCTATATAATGAAAGATTGTACACTGGTGGTACCATAACGCCTTTTATTTTTTACATACATCTGTACATCAGTGCCTTCCTAAAAAGGGTCTCCCCCATTAAGATAGAAGAAAGACTTTGTTCTGGTTTTTGAAAATAACCTATTGGGACTTGTTTACTAGAAAAAATAAATTCTGTTCGAGTCCGACTCTTTCCTCTCTCCCTCGCCCCTACTCTCTCAATTAAATACAGTGAAAAATCAGTATTTTAGAGTGTAAAGTCGGGCACTGTTGAAATAGTGGATATACACACCTAAATAGTGTATATCGTCGGCTTAGTGGAGAAAGCAGACACGTCGATTTTTCGTGTAAAAAGCGGGCACATCGATTTTTAGTTGAAAAAGCGCACAGTCCGCCTACAAGTTTAAATTACTATTATGTGAGTTGAGATCCACTGGCATTGGAAAATCATCTGGCTCACTCTGTACTTTATTTATATATTTTTTGGTATCGTTGCTTCAATTATATACATTTATCAAATTTACCTTTTTTATAAAGAGAACAAAATTCAGGCGCGAGGTGTTCGCTTTTTTAACGAAAAATCGATGTGTCTGCTTTTTGAATCAAAAATCGACGTGTCCGCTTTTCCAACGAAAAATCGACGTGTCCGCTTTTTCCACTAAGCCGACGTTATGCACTATTTTAACAGTTCCCGACTTTACAGTCAAAGTGATTTTTCACTGAATTTAATTTTTAGAGAACAGAGGCAAAAACCTCATTTTTCTAACCGCCCTTCCGACCCTGTTATATATATATATACACACACACGTTTTTACATATAAAACATGGTGGTAGTCCTCGGAAGAACCTTGCATTTTTACCATAGCAATAATTGTAACACTAATATTTTAGCTGTTTTGAGCTCATTGCATTGAAAAATATTCTTTGTATAGAGAAAAATGTTCAACGCGAAAGTAGTGTGTTTTAATTAGTTTTTACAGATGCATGCATTAGATTTTTACTACAAGTTAACTTTGTATTGAAGAGTATGGGAGTATTTACTCGAGCATTCGTCATGGCGAGAGAAGAATTCCCTTAATTGCTGCTTTGCTGTGGTTTGTACTGATGCTTAACCAAGCCTTCCTTCGTATATTTCAAATTCGTAACTGACTGCAAATCAAATTTGAGTTCAAGTACTCTCGCGTCACTTGAGTTTTTGAGCGAATGAGCGGTCCGAATGTCGGTTAATCATTCCCTTAATTGCTGCGTTGCTGTTGTTTGTACTCCTGCTTAACCAAGCCTTTCTTCGTGTATTTCAAATTCGTAACTGACTGCGAATCCAATTTGAGTTCTAGTACTCTCGCGTCACTTGAGTTTTTGAGCGAATGAGCGTCCCGAATTTCGATTAATCGTCCCCTTAAGGGTGCTAGACACCTTTTTTTCTGAAATAAGAAGTCATATTTTAATGCATAAATGTAAACTAATTATTTCATACTTTTTACATATAAAAGTGGGTATATTTACTTTAGAACTTTCTCCGATAGGCCTTTTATATGGTCCAGAACCATAGTCATCGATGAAACAAGTTTTTTCACTATCCGTAAGCTTTGAAATTTTCCTATGGATGGATTGACTCCAGATTTGAACTAAATTACTCCTGAATAGTATAATTCTCTTATGAGTGTAGGGATTTAGGATTAAATGTCAAAAAAAATTTTTACATCAGAAAAATTTTTTAAAAATTGAAAAAATTAAAAAAATTCTTGAAAAACAGCACAAAATTTTTTTTTCTCATCGGATCAAAAATCCCTACACTCATATAAGAATTATATTATTCAGGAGTAATTTAGTTCAAATCTGGAGTCAATCTATCCACAAGAAAATTTTAAAGCTTACGGATAGTGAAAAAACTTGTCTCTTCGATGACTACAGTTCTGGACAATGTAAAGGGAAGGTCTAAGGTGAGGTAAATATACCCCCTTTTATGTGTAAAAAGTGGGAAATAATTTACATTTATGTATTAAAATATGACTTTTTTATTTCAGAAAAAAAGGTGTCTAGCCCCCTTAATTTCTGCTTTACTGTGGTTTGCACTGCTGCTTAACCAAGCCTTTCTGCGTATATTTCACATTCGCACTGACTGCGAATCGAAGTTGAGTTCAACTACTCTTAACTTAGCAATTTCAGACTAAACGAGGGCTTGAATTGTACGTGCGGTAGTTTGATATAGCTGTCAAGTTAAAAACTAAGAAACAAAACGTTCATAATAAATTATTAATATTTTGAGTGATGTACTAACTTTTGACGCGGATTATACAACCTTAATGACCCTGGTGGAAATCCAAAACATTTTATAACTAATAACTGACCATTTATATTACAAATTTGCTACAAAATAGGAATTTCTCTTGTCCCGTTTCTACCTCCCGATGAAACGCTTTTTCTCCTATTATTTGGCCATTTAATAGATTGAAAAATAGAATCAGTGTTTTGAAGACAAGTACAAACTTGCTCTTGAGTATTTTAAAGGTATTAAAACAGTTTCTTCAGTCTGAAAATGGCTAGTAGAAGGCTTGCTGTATGAGGAGTGAGAGAGACAGAATCAGACCGAGAAATAAAAGTTTTGCTGAATTATTCATAGAATGAGTACAACAAATGAGTTATTAGTTAATGTTATTTATTTATATTTTAGTAAGCCATCCAATACTTTTCAATGCTCTTTCCTCTACGATAAAATTAGTAAGTAAATCGACTACGAATATTTTGTTGGTACGTCAATCTAAGAAATAGGCAAATAATGGTTGAAAAATCGTTTCATCATAGCGATTAATTAGCCAGTTTTACTAGCTATTTTCAAACTTCTTGGCCATTTCATATAGCTGAATTTCTACCAGGGGAGGAATACCCTTTATAATAATAAATTGGTTAATACACCTTCATTTTGGCAATAAGCTTAGATTAATAGCATTAGGGCATACTGAGGTCGCGTACTTTAGCAAGCTTTTCCATACAATTGTGTAGAATTTACTAAGTATATTTTGTAAGTATATTATTGTTATAATATCACTACTGAAACAAGTAAAAACTTCACTTATTCATACGATAAGAATGTCCTTAACTGATAGAAAAAGTGATTATTCTACTTAATTGCAGGTAAAGAGTTGTTAACGTATGAAAAAGTGAAAATTTCACTTATTTGAAAGTAAAAAAATCATCTACTTGTAGAACTAGTAAAAATTTAAGTTATTCATAAGTGAGAAAAGTGTTCACTTGTAAAATAAGTGAAGTTTTCACTTATTTGATTTTACAGAATAGCATTTCCCAATATTCCCTAACTAAGGAAGAAATTCTTCTTGAATCGGATTTTCCAAAGCCACTAGGGCTATCTTGCATAATTTTCGTTTCTGAAAAGGTTCTCAGCATCCGCCAGCAACTGAGCGTAATCGTCGGTAATAAGGCGATTAAGTCATTAAAGTTGAAGAAGCGAGCTGGCTTTTCCCGCGATAAAAATAATGTATAATCCCGTCTCGCGTATCGCTAATTGATAAAAAGTATTAAAAGAACTTTAGCCCGGCCATTTATCAAACGCTCTCGCCATTATCTAAATCGCAGAGACAGCCAGCGTGGACTCCCACGAGAAAGTCGTGTTCTGCAGCGCGCGGCCCCGTTCTCGGATATCAGCAGCGAAGAATCCTCAAGTGTGTAGACTCCGAGGGAGGAAAAAATCGCCGGCGAATGGAGCCCCTTCCTCCGTCGGCGCGGCATCGAGTGTCGCTTCTCTATCCTCCTCTGCCCCCTCCAGCCGCGGCCGCTTTAAGAAAGTTGTTGCACTTTTGCGCGGGCCGATATACGTATATATCACCGGCGCGCTCTTAAACTTTGCCCTCTTTTGCCCCGGCGGAAGAATAAATAGGCAACATAAACTATCGCCGATGTAATGGCCCAAGTTTTCCGCGCGAGCGCGAGTTTCGCCCTTTCCCACTGCTCTGCAGACGAGGTGGAGGAGAAAAAAAACGAGAGGAGCTCGCCAGTTGGAGTCATGCGAAATTGCGAATTATACTTACGATGCAGCGCGAGCGCTATAAAATCCGTAGGCAATTTTCGTAATGCAAATACGAGGGCGCGAGTTGCATGCTACACGTCTGCCCGATAAACGTGGATGATGAAATACGTCAAATCAAGAATTCCGGGCCTGTATGGACGACCGAGCGCCGAGCTCGCGATCTATTTGCTCGCCCGCTTGTTCCAGATGGATGGCCCATTCGAACCTGCGCGCTATGTTTGATAACTTATCAACATTGTTATTTCATTGAATTCCCAAGGGTGAGCAAACAATGCTAGAGCTCGAACCTTTCTATTCATCCTCTGCTGTCTGGCGCTAATAAATTTCTAACATATATAGTGAAATTTGAACAAACTGTGGGCGGAATTCTGAATGGTATACGAAAATGAAAGCCATATCCCCCCCCCCCCCTAAAATGTACTCATTTGGGACGGTATATCTACGGGCATTTGATGAATGAAAACAAAAATTAGACTTATCAAAATAACGAGTTATTTCATCATCAGCATCTGTTTACAATAAGCATTGAAATTAATCAAGCCTTTAAAATTAATGCATCGCCAGTGTAAGCGCCGCAGCTCGCAATTTTCCCATCACGCAATACAGGAGTAGCGCGCGAAGTAAGCCGTGGCGGAAATGAAAATCTAAATAATAAGAGATTTTCAGTAAGGAAGTTATTTATTCATTGAATCAAAGAAAGAATGGGAACAAAAGTGTGCCGCGGCAGAGTTGGTAGTATCTATTTCAAAGGCGGGGGATTTAGTCCAATCAGCCGTGCAAATAAAGCGAGACAAGCGCGCGTCGCCGACGATGAAATTACACTTTATCGAGCCGCGCGATGTCGAATATTTCCAGTGCATATTTTACGGGGCCGCGAGCCCTTCTGCGACTCCGCGCGACGAAATCGCTTAAAGCGAATGCGCGAGGTTATTTAGAACAAAATAAAGTAGAATCCGGCCAATCGAGATAGAGCGCGTATAATTCTCCCACTCTCTTTCTCGCGCGCGCGCGAATCGATCGACTTCATATCGTAATGTGCACGGCGCTCGGAGAGTGCGTGCGCAGTGTGCGACATGAAACATTGCTTATTGCGCGCGGGAATTTTCTTTTCCCCGCGATTTTCGCTCTCTTTGCCCCCGCTCCAATAAGAAAACATTGTCTCCATTACCCTTGATAATCCTTATTAAGAGAGCGAAGCGGGAACGACAACTTTTTGCGAGAACAATGGCCCGATTAATCTCGTTGGAAAAAGCGCGCCCGCTTTTATAATTCCTCCCCCGCGGCCCTTCGTTCATGAATATTTCTTTTATAATCCGCTATATCGATAATTTTGCTTTTCTTCGGGCGGACTTCGGAATCAAAGCCGGCCCGAACTCTCTATTGAATTTGCAAATCAAATTGGCCCCAAGTTTCGTAAGACGGCCAACTTTTTGCATCTCAATTATATTCGAGGGCCGATGGCTCTTACACGCCTATGTGGCCTCGCAATAAAAAGAAAGCAGAGTGGCGCTGTTTGCACCTGCTGCGGAACGGAAAAGACTCGAAAAGATTTGCATCGGCCGCCTGTGCCCTCGTTCCGCGACTCGCAGCCTACACTCACATCGATATTAGCCAAGTTGTTTGTACTCTCTTTCTCGCGGAGCAGAGTGAGAGACAGAGAGAAAAGAAAAAGAGTCAGTCAGTCGTTCGTTCGTTCGTTCGCTGCACTCGACTCTATCGGCCTGCTCTCGCGCTTTGAAGTATCGCAGACGCGAGTAGCTTACGGCATCGGTGAGTCTTTTTAATTAAGGTAAATTTTTAATTAATTGCGTGCATGCCGACACCATTGATATCGCTGAATCTTATTACTCCGGGGGCGGCGGGAGGGGACAATTTTTCCTCCCTCCTTGTTATCTTCCGCTCGGCTCTCGCTCTTCTTCTTCCTCCTCCTCGTCGTCGTCGTCGTCTTTTTCTCGGGCTTCCTTCTCGGCTGTATCGGCTTTTTCTATGCCGCTCCTAAGCCCCCCGCGGAACTTGGCCGAGAGCTAGTTGCCGCCGCCGGTATAAGTCGAGCGAGCGCGCGAGGCCGAGGCGCAAGCTGCTTGCTTCCGACAAAGTTTAATTAACTTCTAAATCTTTCGCCTTTGATTATAATTTTCTCTCGCTTCTGCCTCTATCTTTTTCGTCCTTTTTTCCTTGCTCCTTCTCTCTCTCTCTCTCTCTCTCTCCCTCTCTCTCGGGCTTGCACCTTCCGCACCCACTCGCGATGGCTTCGTGCCTTGCCTCCCTCTGTTTTTAATCTCGCAATCGGAGATGAGCTAGAAATCCTTGGACTGTAATTCAGGATTATTTTATTAGCTACGCGAAGATTCGTCTGCATAATCGTCGAGCTTGCGTAGTATTACTCATTTCGCGCTAGCACACATTAGGAGGCATTACCTCTCGAGAGATTGTTAAGTTCTTTATGTGCCTGACGTTAAATTTATTTTATAACTATACTCAAGGATATAGAATTTTCTCTTTTACACCTGCTTTATAATACCAAGATATTATGCTTCTCTTTTGAAAGTTTAATGAAGTATCATTTGTTAACAATGTATATAATCCGCTATGCTTCTCGTTAAACTTGTTAGTTAAGAAAGATAAAAAAATGTCAATCTAAATAGAGTAACGAAATTCCAGCTGTTAATTTGCAGATTGCGTGGCGTCTCACTCGGGCAGCGTCAGTATGAAAGTTTAAAAAATCCCTCGGTCGTTACAGGCCTTAGCCTCTCTCTCTCTCCCTCTCTCTTTCTACCTCGTAATTGCCGGCTTTTTTGTCATCACGCAAATAGACCATGAATTTTCTAACTTTCCACGAACGAGAAAATTCGAAACTTTTTCCTCTTCCTTCCTCACCCTGCCGCTCTCTCTCTCTCTCTCTCTCTCTCCCTCTCTCTCTCTCTCTCTCTCTCTCTCTCTCTCTCTCTCTCTCTCTCTCTCTTGGTTTGTGCTAGCAGAGGAACATTTTCCGCAACTAAGATTTTTATTAATTCCAACGCATTCAAAGTTGTGTCCTCATTGAAAAGTTTACTGCGCCTGTTCACCGCTTTTTAATTATACTTATATGTCTGTTCAATTACAACGAACTTTGCGAAATTAAACTATATACCGGGGAAAAAAGCCCTGCAAACGTCGTCGCACAAACATTGTGCACGTTTTAATAAAGGGAATTTAATTTTGAAAATAAATTTTCCCAACTAAAGTTTGAAAAAATAAAAAAAAAGGGGGGGGAGGGAGATGTCGTTCGCGCGCGGACGGCTACACATATTCCGCGGCGTCCCCTTGAAACTTTTTGCAAGTATGTGTAGAATGTAAAGTTTTGGGAATTGGCTAATTTATCAAAAGCATCCCCATGAATACACAATGTCAACAATCTCGGGGTAAAAGAAGACATCCTTCTTTTCGGGAAGAGGCTGTCGGAGCATCGACATCGCATACATAGGTAACGTAACGACCTCCTCAATTCCTCTCTCTCTCTCTCTCTCTCTCGCCCTGGCGTTCGCTCCCAGCGGGACACCTCGCCATAATTCCGCGGGCGTGTGACTCCCTCCGCGTGTAATCTCTCTCTCTCTCTCTTCCACCCACGCAAAAAGACGAGAGGGAAGGGAGCGAGCGCGCGCATGAAAGTCCCATCGCGCGGGGGCGCATTACCTGCAGCTGTCGCGAGGCTAATGAAACTTAATGACCCGGAAAGAGCGGCACTCTCGATAACGAAGTGTCGCGAGAGAGCGAGAGGAAGGATTCGGGTCGCGCGCGCGCGCGCGCAGCCACGGGAAAAAATCGCTCCAGCGACGTTTCGCGCGGGTTTATTCGCTGAGAGAGAGAGAGAGAGTGAGCATTGTTAGAGGTGGCCTCATTTGCAATAGCCACGTGGAGCCGATCGGCGTGAAGAGAGAGGCATTAGTCGTGGAAAATTGATTGTCGACGTTGAAAAGTTGCCGCGATATAAAATCGCGCCACTGGGTTATATATTTTTCATCCGCGGATAATTTACACCGACGCTCAATGCGCCTTTTTTCGGCGAAGGTAAATATTATATAGTTTTTTAGAATAAAGACGTGGCGCAGTTACGCGAGCGGCTGGATGCCAAGAATTTGTCAGCCGCGAACAAGTTACTTCCTTTGCACGCGCGCGCGCGCGTGCATTCTAAAACCGAAAATTCGCGGCCGGAGTTCGGTTAGGACGAGATAAGGTTAGCCGGGGGGAAGCCGCATCGGCAACTTTGGAATTCTTCGGTCGCTCGATAGACCAAAGAATCTTGAGTGTGTGTGCCCCCCCCCCCCCCCCGGCAAGGTGGAACGTCTTAGCCTGTTGCTATACGGGCGCGTTCCTCCTCCTCAACTTTACTTGATGACTGTAATTTACATACACTGAGCTTTATACACCGACTTCGAAACTTATTTCCCCGTCAACTGGGGATATTTATGGGATGGGAATTTCAGTTTGTAGTACAAACTTGCGAAGCACCCGCGTATGTATGGTATTAGTACGCGTGTTTAACTATCAAATGGGATGAATATAATATATATTATATATTTGTTTGCTCGTTAGCAGAATCGAATCGTGGGGGTGTTAAATAAATGGATCTATTCAAAGATCGTTATAAGGCGGAAGTAAATGAATGATTATTAAACTATAAATATTATTCTGTTTATCTTTAAACTTATTACCTTTATAGCATTATAATATAACATTATTGTACTTAAATTTTGCTTTGTAAGGCTGGTTTATGGCGCACTGAATTCCGTGTATCAAAGGCATGCTTCTTAGCATTGTTTGAACTGCATAATCCGTGTGTACGTAAATCAAAGCTTAGAGATTCGACTCTGCTAAAGTTCAGTTTACTCTTGTATACCTAGCTCAGCGTGTACCGATGATTCAGGATATCATTTCTGTATAGCAAATTATACGCTGTTGCGAGTCTAATTTCTATCTCCGAAATTTAGCTCGCCCCAAGTTCATCATGGAATTAACAGCTAATTCCACAGTTGAACGTCAATATTAAATATCATTTAAAAAAGTATATAAAGACTCACAGGCATTTGGAAGGGTGTGTGTGTGTATATATATATATATCGTCCCATAAAGCAGGTGTTAATTCTCCGATAATACAGATGAGTCACACGGCACGAGCGTAGAGCCCGCAGCCTCCGCTAGCACAGCCATAACCGCACGCTGAAGTTTCAATAATCGCCGAGGCCGAAAGTTTATAGGTAGGTAACGGCGTCGAGGAGCGGCGGTGGCATCAGCAGCGCGGAACGGCGTTACGTCGTTAAGCGCACGGGCAATTTCCGTCGGCAAACATCTCGCTCTCTCTCTCTCTCCCTCTCGCTCGGCTGTCCATCGAGCGATCGACGAGTCGGAGGAGTATTATCCCAGCCGACCTCGTAGCGCAAGGCCCGTCGTTATCTCTCTCCGTGTGCGTCTGCGGGTCTGCACTGGCATGCGCTGCGGTCGCGGCGCGCGCGCGCATACTCCGAATGACTCTGGGCTGGCTCTGCAATCGAAGCTATTACATACCGCAAATATTTCGTGCGCCAAGGAATCTCCAAATAAGTGTGGAAGTGCGTCTGTTACAGAGAGTGAGGCGCTGGCTAGTAGGATTGATGGGGTCTGCAGTAGGGCCGCCGCAGCCGGATCGGGAAGCGATTAACCCCGCTCTGCGCAGCCTTTGTTCTCTCTCTCTCTCGTGCGCTTCAATGGAACTCAATTTTTCACTGGCCCTTTTAGGAGGGGCATTGAAAAATTTTTGAAATAGCCCTCGAATGCCGCGTGAAGCTTTGAAAGGAAAATACTTGAGCGGGAGATTACAGCGTTAAAAGAGGGCACAAAGGCCGCCGCGCAAACAAATCGCGGATTCTTTAATTACGCACGCGCGCCTCTGATAAAATCGACATAAATCTTGCGGAGGGGGCACGCAGGGGGATAATAAATACGCAGGATCTTCCGATAGCGCATTAAAATTTCACGAGACGAAAATATACGACATCGACTTCTTAACCCACTGTTGTACATAAGGTCGGAGCATTCATTTTTAAACTCTCCATACCAGGGAAAAATGTACGGTGTGCCTCCGGCGAAAATAGACCTCCGCGCTGCCGCCGCCTCTGTGTATATACGTGTATGCGTGGGAGAAAGGCATAAACTCTCAGAGGGCAAGAGAGAGAGAGAGAAAGAGGGAGAAACGATGGGTCAGAAGGGAGGCTGATTTTCCGCGCGAACTGCTTCCGGCCTCGCGCCCAAGATTACACAGGGGCAGAGGGAGGGTAGGAGTGGGGGACAGAACGTTATTCGGCCTCCCCGTCGTTCGTACAATTTCACGTCCGACGCGTTAAATCGCTTTTAAAGTATGGATACGACTCTCTCTCTTTCTCTCACTTTCTCGCTCTCTCTCTTGCTCGTACGCCCACACGTAGAGAGAACGAGCAAAATCCCATTTTGGCCGGCCTGCGATCGACGCTTGTTATACGCCTCGAGTTGCCACTGGACTCTCGGACAATCGAAAACATTTCCCGCCGTAGCTGCAGTTTTCGGCTTCCTCTACTGCCTTCTTTTTCGCGTGGCGCGCTCTTTCTTTTCTTTCCTCTTTGTTGACACACGCGCGGCTTTTACGACTCGCCCGAAATTATTTAGCGCGGCTTGCCCGCTCGACCGATATATAAGAATCGATGATCGTTGGTCCGAGGTTTCTCCACTTGCGTCAATTGTATCGTGTAATTATTCAGTTTTTTTTATGAATTTGTATAATAACATCACAAAGTAAAAAGGATAATTACATTTGATTACATAATGCTACTATATATAGTTAATATAGTAATTAGGATAATATTGTAGTTGATTATATTTAAGAATTCATTAGAACTTTGCGTAATCCTGCAGCATATATATGTTTGTTTATTAAACAAAACAATACTAGCATAATATTGTGGTTGATTATATTTAAGAATTCATTACAACTTTGCGAAATCCTTCAGCATATGTTTGATTATTACAGGATTAACAACAAAACAATAATAATCCTCGCATTTGGCATCACTACATAACTCGATGAACTTGAAAAAAGCTTTGAAAGATATTAAATTCGAATGAAAAAATAGTCAAACCTTAAAAGCTCAGCGCTCATCAATAGGAGTTTTAGCTCCGCGTTATTTTGGAGGTGTTTTGATAGATGAGCTATTTCTTCCTGATCCACTTATATCATTGACAAGCTTGTCAAAACTTCGATGGCGAATGAATCATCGACACGGGAGCGCGACGGCAAACAACGAACTCTCTCAATAACATTGAAACACGGGAAAAAACGCCACGCACCAGTTTTACCGGCATTACCGGAAATCGGAACAATTGTTTTGCCCGAAAATTACACGAGCACAGCAGTATACTCCGGCCTGTAGGGGAAGTTAGCTCATACATATAAATCTACTCTGGAATTGAAACGGGTCAGGTTAATGCCATTATAACGACTTTATTCGCCTACCGAGGGAGAAAAAGCGAGGGGAAACAAATGTTTATACACAGTCGGCAACAGCGAATTGAATCGCTGCGGCAGGCGAAAAATCGACGCTTGCTTCGGTTCGAAAAGGCCGCGCTATTACGCGCTAATTATATTGAACGAATTGCCAAGCGTATGACTGACTCGCTTTTGCACGCTCTCTCTGTCGCTGTCTTTCTCTCTCCCTCGGGTTTTCCCCTACTCGGGAGCGCGCATCCAAAAATAAAGTCACTCGCGTGCGTGTATATACTTCGCTCTGTACCGCTCGCGCCTCTCTTCCACTTTGTCATTCCCCCACTCCCTCTACTCGCTCTCTATCTTTCTCTCACTCACGTATACATACATATATATATATATATATATATACCCGCGCGATCTTCTTTTCCCACTCACATTTTCAGAGGTCTTTTCCGTAGTTATTTACTGTTCATTATTTACCAAACCTATCACCACTCGGTAAAGTTTTATTGACTGTTAGTACTTGATAAGTATGTACCTTCGCTCGTAGATTGACATCTTCATTAACTTCTTTGTTTGAAGTTTACCTACGAGACTATTATGAAAACATTATTTCTATAGTAATAGTGTGCTAATATTTATGATTATTTGTTTATAATAATTATTTATAATAAATTAAAAAGCTTTACATTGACATCCAAAAAGGTCATTTTTCATAAAGAAGAGAATGTACAACTGAAGCAAAACATTTTTTTCGAAAAAACGGTAACGAGAAATAACTTTTAATTAAATTACGTGAAGTTATTTGTAACATCATATATCAAAGCTCACTATTTTAGTGTGACATTTCGAAAAATCTCTGAATTTTTTCTTTGAAATTCAACAATGTAGAAAATAACAGCCATCGGGATGTTTTTTGCACTGGATATTGTATTTCTCTCACAATATAGATATATGTATCCGTACATTTAACAATTTTTCTCGCTTGATGAAATACTAAAAAATATTTTTCCATTTTCCACCTTGTTTGAACATTTAACAACCTCTCTCTATCTCTCTCTTTCCCGCTCTACCTCTCTCCCTCTCTCTCTCGTTCTCTCTTTCTCTCATTTCCACGTTTTTTCCTGCTCTTCCTTTTTGGTAATCTCCCTTTCTCCATCTATTGCAGCTTCTCTCTCTCTCTCTCTCTCTCTCTCTCGCTCAGGTCCTCGCTTGCTCGTCTCCTCTCTCTCCCGTTCTGGGCGCTCCACGCCCGGTCGGCCTTTAAATTTAGAAATTTCGAATTTCCGCACGACGCCGGCCTGCCTGCCTGCCTACCCTCGACGATGGCGGCAACGGTAGCGGCGGCGGCAGCGACGCTTCTCGCGCAGTTTACGACGACGAACGCCCAGCGACGTGTGTCTATATGCCTGCCCGCTCTCTCTCTCTCTGTCCGCGCCGTTGTTTATCAATCGACAGGACGTTCGAACGCGATTTTAATCGACTGGCCGCGCGCGCACACGACCGACCGATCGACACGAAAGTACGCGAGTGTGTGGGTGAGAAAGTGCAATAGTGTGCGCGCGAGCGCGGATCTGTGATTTATTGCCGATGGGCCCTCCAGTGCAGCGACGAACGATTTCCAAGCCAAGTGCCTTTGTGCGCGTCCCGAGCTTTTTTTTTTACCGTGTCGTGCGATTTTTTTCCCCTGATTGGGTTAAGGATCGTGGCTTTCCTATAGCACGAGTGATATTTCAAATGCTCTGACGAGATAATTAATTATACGTATATATAAAAAGTATTATTTTTCTACTCCACGGTGACAATATATAGCAGACCTCTGGAATAAAATAAACCTATTTTTTTATACAAGTGACGATAAGTGCCTACGCAAGAAGTAACAATTAAGCGTAATTCTCAAAGACGACGAGTGTGCGCAAATATTAGAGCGACAGCGTAAATATTTTGCAAAAGCAGGGAAGAAGCATTTATGCGGCACTTGCGTATTAATGCTGGAACACGACGCGGCGCGTGGCTAAAAGCCGCAGTAAGTGCATCAAGTGCGGCGACAGAAGCAGCTGAAGAAGAATCGGCGGCGGCGGCGGGAAAAAGTGTGATGGATTAACTCGACTGCAGGGGGATTATCGTCTCTCTGTCGTTCTCTCTCTCTCTTGCGCGGCACGCTCCTCTCGCGCGTCGTGGACGTTCACCCTTGCCGCCGTGTCTCTGTCGCTCTTGGCCCGCTCCTAAAAATAGGTGCGCGCGCGCGCAGTCTTCGTTTTTTCCGCGGACTTCTCCGTAGAGCGCGGGGCAGCTATCCATGCATGCCGCGCACGTGCGAGCGCATTTGCGTCCATACGAGCGGAGCTGAAAACATCGCGACGATGAAGAAAGAGGATGGACCGGCGGGGAAGTGAGACGCCGCGGTATAGTGCAGTGCTTTTTGCGTTGCTTACTTTTCGCTGCTGCGCCTTCTGTGCTCTTCGTTTTGACGTTCGTGCGGTCGCCGTGTGACGGCGGCGGTGGGGAGACACCGGGGGAGTTCTCGACTAGTGTAAACAATGTGCGGTAGATCAGCTGGGACACTATAAATTTGAGGTGAGATATTTATGGAATTCCCAAACTCTCGCTTGATTGAAATACTTTTATATTTTTCCCTCTTCTTTTTAATGACGCGCTGGTCCGGTTTTACCAACCGAGTAATGTTATGTAAAAAATACATTTTTTTGCTCTTGCTGCGCTATTATTATTTCTTGGGATAATTTACATTCCCCAGTTTGATATACTTCTGTGAGAACCGCTAAGTGAATCATAGCAACCAAAAATGAAACGTTTCGAAGTACTTGATGCGCTTCTCTATAATAAGCTTTTCTGCAAAAATAGTCGAGATCAAAGCTTTGCCTAAAAGTATATCAAGTGGCTCGACAAAACCAATTTTCGGAAATCTTGACGCAATCCAGTGATAAACAAACTTATTTATTAATTTTAATAGATCAATAAATAGTCGTATTGATTCTAGATGTTATAAGCTTTTTATTATTTTTCAATTATTAACGTGGAAGATTTTACCGCAACGGAAGACGCTGACCTCAATTTTTATTTTCAAAATAAGCACATGATTAATGGATATAGGAAATGCACTTTCTAAAAATAAAAGGTTTCTTAAAACTGATGTGACACTAAAACATACAGTAAGACAAATGTTTATATTTCACGAACTACTGGAAAATCTTAGAAAATATTATGGTACCGTGCAGGACGCACATTTACTTTACAGTTTGAAGAATCTATAGTAAAACAAAAGCGCGTTAATTTACACTGACACATCGACGAATAAAATTTATTATAAATTTAAAATTTTCGAAAATTCTGGATATGCAATATCACAGTTACGAAAAAGGAAATAAAAAATCAATAACAAACTAATTTTATTAACCATCTGAATAACGTTGAAAGTGAACAATTGACAGAAATGGAAATATTAAAATTTCATTCTGCAAGGATAAAGTCAAATCGGCCATCAAACTTTACGGCGCTTTTTATTACGACTATAATTTTTATTAAGAGCAGATAAACAGTATCCAACTGAAATGCTGGCAAAGACTATTAAAATCACAATTTTAAACAAAATTTTGTTTTTAAGAAACAGTTATATAATTTGTGAATATTTCCAAAATAGTAGATTCCATTTTACATGCTCTGTAAAATAAAACGTACACGCGTTACAAGTCAGCTGGCTGTCAAGTCGTGAAATTTGATTTAACGGTCAAAGGTTTAAATATAGAATCTTTCAACAGTAACAGTTATTGAAAAAGAAAAACAAGATATAAAAAAGCTTTGAACGTAATTTATCGTTGGTAAACGATCTGATCTCTCCGCCATCGAGGTTGCGATAAAAATCGAACTTGTTGCATCTGTTGCCCGCAAGCTCTCTTCTCCCAATTCAAATAACTCTAAATCTAACTGACCTATACGGGCGGCTCTGATTGTTAAGCGCGCAGCATCGATCAGCAGGTTGTTTATCTTAAGCTGCAGGCCTCGCGCACCGGACCACTGCGGTCCAATGTCGAGGATGCTGCGCCTGGAGCTGCTCGGTCTCCTGCTGCTGGCCTGCACCCAAATTCTCACGGAACACCGGGACTTTTATGGGCAGCGCAATCAATATGGCCATCGCAGCAGCGCCGGAAGAGGCGGCGGCGGCGGCGGCTATCACGGCCCGAGGACGCGCACCGTCGAAGTCAAATACGGCCGCCTCAGGGGCACCGTCGTCCAGCCGAAGGCTGATAACCTCCAGCTTGTCGACGTGTTTCTCGGTAAGTACACACCGGCCATATATATTTTTTTGGTAGGCAGAGCTTTTGAACTATCTCCGTGTGGCCAATGTTTTTGATCTTTGTGGTCTCGCATTTTAGTCAACGTTTTTGTGAAAGACAAACTTTTTGGTTGTTGACATATTGGCGTAGGGAAGACCGGGGCTAGTTGGCCGACTTTCAACATTTTATTTTTTTCTGCAAGACAGTATTAGTTAATTAACAAAACTATTTTAGTACATGAAAGTACTTCATATAGAGCATCTTCATGATTTTTTTCAAATTTGTAAATTGATCACAAAAAAGGTAGAAACTAGTTTCTAATTCCACAATTTTTGGTCAACCTGCCCCATAAGCGGGGTAAGTTGGCCACGTGCCTGTGGTAAGTTCACTAATAATAAATCATTGAGTAGAAAATAGGCTATAATCAGCTAAACACTATAAATTACCCAAAATGTATAAATGGAGGTTTTATTAGACTTCCATAGATTTTCTGTATCAACGTTTAAGAACTTATATATATAAAAATAATGTTGTTAATTAGGTATTAAAGTAGTAAAATGATTAGTTAAACAATCTGCCTGTTCTCAATAGGTCAGCCAACATGCCCCAAGCGAACACTAATTGAAAAATTCTCCTAATAATATTAAAAATTGAAAGATAAAAAAAATACCAAGTGGTAAAATTGTAAAAAAGCAATCATTTTGCCCTACGTTAAGAAAAAATAGATTAACAAAATGTTTCAAAGAATTACACGACATTTTTCAAAATGTAAAATTTAAACCAACATCTCAAAAAGTTTTAAAACTCGCGTATTTCCAAAACGCATGATGCTTTCCGACTAAAAATAAAAAACAAATATTCCTGATTCCATTTTACGTTACTGACATCAATAGCCTTGACCTCTGTTATTTCAATCACGAGTTATTAGCATTTTTCCAACCTGCCCCGTATGCCAACTAGCCCCGGTCTCCCCTATTATTATTATAAGTCATATGAATTTTCCCAATTAAACATAAAATTGTAATAAGCTTGATTTTAGTGCTGGGAAATGTGAGAAGATGTTTAGTCGTTTGGGCTTTACGAGCTTTAATTAAAGCTTGCCTGTACTTTTATGTTTCTTATTATAAGACTTCCGTTATATTTTTTCCCTCCTTTTTGATAGCACTACCACCGTATATATGTTATTTGAGCTACTTTCGTGGCTGTTTCTCCCCGGCGACCCTTAGACCATCCGATTGATGTCGACAGAGCGAAGGGTGTTTCGCGCAGCCCTTGACTTGCCGTTCGGCTGATTGCCCCCCCCCCCCCTCTCTTCTTCTCTCTCCGTTTTCCCAATCTGCCTTTCCCTTCGGAATTAAGCGAGTTTTGATTCTTTATACACACCTACGCAAGACCGGCGTAAACGCGCCTATTGCGTTCTATATTTAGTTAATGACTGCGAAACACGTGCAAGCTCAGGCATTCGTGTCGTTTGGGGCACGCTTAAATAGCGCTGGCATTTCTATTGCTTTTCAGAATACATGTTTCTTTTTCTAATGATATTATTATTGTTTCTATAGGTACATTTTTATAATAACCCGTTATGATAACCCGTTTCGTTCCAAATCAGAATATAAATTTTGTGCTCATTTCATCAGAATAATACGATGCAAAACGGTATCGGATCGTGTTCCACATTCATACTCTACAGTTTTCGTCAATAGTTGATGAAATAGTTGTCCAATCTTCTTGAAACTCTAGATCGGGTGATATATAGACTCGTGCTTTAAAATTTCGTAATGAGAATTTTTAATTTTAAAAATTAATCTAGTCGACTGAATATAGACCGTCTACTTTTGAACAGTTATTGAATTTTTTCGTAAATATATTGATATAAAATTAATAACACGAATGAAAATAAGGCCAGAAACGATAACCTCAAAATAATCAATAAGTATAATAAAAAATTAGGGTGTGATATAAAAAAAATAAAAGAATACAAAATAATCGATAAATAGAATAAAAAGTATATAGAGTAAAAGAATAAAACACAATTTAATAATATTATTTAAATAGAAAAAAATATTAAACAGATTAAAGAAAAAAATTTCTTTATGTTTTCGGTAAACACTTAAAGTACAAAAACAATCACTTTTAAGGAATTAACTACGTTCGCAAACACTTAGGGACGCGGATGTAAAAGATCTTATTCACTAAAATACTCTTTGCTCCATCTTGCACACTTTATTTCTAATCTTGGGGATGTATACAAGAGCGGCGATCAATGCGCGCGGCTATACTAACTCATCACTCGATCATGGTCGGATACCGCTTACACACACTCAATTCACTACATCACACTAGCTAGCTCTCTCGCGAGCTATTTGCTTACTTATGCGATTGAACAACCCCACGTAGTTTCCTGGAGAACTTCAAAAGATACGCTCGAGTAAACACGGGAGATGGGTTCGGACAATCATAAAGTTGCTCTTAAGGGCAACACTGAAAGCTGCCCACTTCGCGGTTATACATTATCGAATTACGATAAAAATATAGTTGAATCACTTAAGGCGTTTGCATATGTATCAGCTGAAAATATTAATTGAAAAGAATCTTTGGCGGTTGGAAAGCAGAAATTCAAGATGATGAATAGGGCACGGGCGAGAGAAACGAAGGAAGGTTGTCGATATTTACCAATAAACTCGCACCGGCTGGGTAGACGGGAATAATGTCCCAGGTTTATTTGGCTCTATATGTGTTACATGGCAGTTACTCTCTTTGGATATTTTCTTTTCGACGTGTAGCACGCACCCGGCCTATTAGAGGCGGAAAATATGAGGAAAGCTTTCGTGGGAAATAAGAAATGGTGGGCGAGTCGGTGAATATTAAAATCGCACTGGGTGTTACGTCGAAATAAGAGAAACAAAAGTTTACTTATTTATTTAGATTTAAAGCGAATTCTCTGCAATCTTTTCTTTTTACGTGATTAGAATAGATTCTTCGCATAAATTAGTTTTTTTTTTTAATACTTATAAAATATTTTTAATATATTTGTCAATTTTATTTGGACTTGCTTGTTATTTTTTCAGTTATGAATTGTTTCAAAAATAAAAATACGATGTTGATACGAATAAAAGTTTTTAAAGACAACAATAGCGCGTGAAGAGATGCGAAAGCGAGTGTGAGAGAAAATCACAGATAAAAGGCGCAACAGCGAATGCCGAGAGAAGGAGAGGGGGGGTGGGAGTGGGAAGCGAGGTGACAGGAATAGACATGCGCATCTTGTATATGCGACTGTCGCGAAACCTACACGCTGTACTCTATAGTAATTTATAGTATACAACATTCCTGACATTTTCTCGCTTTTATTTTTCGAAGCATTTTTTCGAGATGACTGTTGTCGACGCTTCCGGTCACTTTTGCTTAGCGTTATAGTCACTAATTTATTCTTGTAATTTCATGCAGAGTAAAGAAACGAATTTTTTGACGAAAGGAACTATTTGAAAAGTATTGAAGGGAATTTTATCAGAAGGAGAAAGAGAAAAATCGAGACTTCAGCAAATGGGTGACAAACTGAAGTTGAAATCTCGTATACAAATAGAGCGATACCCTAAAGACTCGGACGGTTAGAGCCGGCAAAGGGAAAAAGAAGTCGTACTTTGAAATCGAGAAAGCAGAAAATCAGCGGACCCGTAAGCTTTATTTATCGGCGACGATTTCCCTTAAAAAGTTGGGCGCGCGCTGCGGCCTCTCCAGAGCATCGATCTCTAATCGGGCGTGAAGTAGCGCGCGCCGGAAAGGGACGGTCGTCACCGGGCATCAGTTTAAGTCGCGAACGAAAGAGAGGGAGAGAGAGAGAAAGGGCTCGAGAGTGAACGAGAGCGAAAGAGTGAAAGCGGGAGAGGTAGATAAATTAGCAGATAAAGAGCGAGAAAGCGAACAGAGACAGAGAGAATATTTATCAGAGCGCTAAAAGGTATATCTTTTTAGACTTTGTGGCAAATAACGAAATAAAAGAAATGCCTAGCTTTAATTTGAAACTCACAGAATATCTCACGACTACATAATTAACACTGGTGATTAGAGATCTTTTCTTTGTTGTAATTAAATAAACGTTCAGGATTAACGTATAAGTAGCTTTCAACTCCGATTTTTTTTTAAATTCGTACATTAAAATCTTTTCTCAACAATATTAACAGATTAGCGAATAAAGCACGCCGATTTTATAGAATTGAAAAAATAATTAGATAAATTTATTTTTCATAAATAATAAAAGTTTTTCTGAAAATGTATAATAATAACTTAATACACTACACGAAAGTCGGTTTAAATTTTTTTCGGGCACGTTTCATCCATCGCTTTTGAATTATTTCATATTGAAGTAAATCTTTTCATGCGTTTAACAGTAGCCATTGTCCTGTCATACTTTTATCGAACGTTACATTAACTTGTTAAATTGTACAAAGCGCGCGTCAAACTACTGTGAGTAATTGAGTGGTTTCCGTGTTGTCTGGGTCGATATTTTTTACTGAATACTTTTCAGACAATCCTTTGAAATAAATATTCAATGGACAGTTTTAACAAAAAAAGCGTCAACTATAAATTATTTATTTATTAAAAATTATAAGACTTTAACATAGTTATCTTATTGAATTTTGTAGGTATAATATTTCTTTTGTTGAAAAAGTACAACGGTTCGAGATTTTAACTCTATGGAATGTGGACGGTACAAGATTACAATGAGATTTCTGTTCTTCGGTAGAATTCCAGCAAGGATTTCCCAGATATTTCGGGATTCCCAAACACTTTAGAATCTAGTGCAGCTTTGTTTTAAATTGGATTTTCAGTTAGTGAATAAAAGCCTTGAAGAATGTCTTAGATAATTAAATGCTTTAGATGTTGATTTACAGCGTCTACCCTTTCCAGGGTCTACCATTTCAAGAATCGAGTAGACAATGCTTTTGCACACAATGAAAATCTTTTCCACGATAATTCGTATCCTTACGTAATTTTCTATAATTAAGGGATATATTATTTCAGTTGAAAGAAAACATTTGAAGTTTCACTTCTCTCGATAAATAAAACTTGAAAATGGCTTCGTCGCTTTTCTTGAATCCATAAATTAGCAAAAGAAAAAAAAGTAACCAACTAAATGTAAAACTTGAGATATTTTATATATACATTTTTTAAAAGTTTGGTCACTAGGGAACTAAAGAGAATTACTACTTTAGTAGCTAGAACATAAAATGGTACATGAAAATGGAATTTCTAACATAAACTTTTATAAAAGAGAACATTTCTTTTGCTATTTCCGATATATCTATAATTATTTTATAAAAGCGTCTGCAGATTATAGTATCTGAGTCATAAATTCCTATGATGACATAATCAAAGTATCAAGTTCCCAATGAAAAACCTAAAATCGGTGCTTTTTTACGTGCATATTTTATATTTATTGTTATTATTTTTATCTATAATAACATTTTTTGATGCAGTGGGTGTAAAATGCCTATACTTTCGCTTTTTTTGAGGGGGTAAAATAAGTGATTTCCTTCAGAGACGTACATTAATTTACGTCCAGTGCATCAAAAAATAATGTTTAGACTATACGGGCATACTATATTTATACACCCTTATTGTCCTCCTCTCGGCGTTTTAATCACACGCCGGCCTAAAATTGCATTTTCCGCCCAAGGTGTAAGAAAATCGTGCCAAATTTGCCGCCCACGTTGAACAGCCGCAGAGATACTCAATAAAAAAACGATCAACCTACCGCAAGCATATGCTAAGGAGTTGCAAAGAAACTCTATTCCCTTAACCTCACTCGCCTTTCTGAATACGAATTATTTTTTTGTGCAGGAGTTCCGTACGCCGAGCCGCCCGTGGGCCGGCACAGGTTTGAGCCTCCGACTACGCAGACCCAATGGAACGGCGTCCGCGACTTTGTCAGTTTCGCGCCCGTCTGTCCGCAGAAGCTGCCCAGCACCGAGGAGGTGGTCGATGCCACGCGCCACGAGTATTTGAAGCGATTGCTGCCCTTTCTGAAGAACCAGAGCGAGGACTGTCTGTATTTGAACATCTATGCGCCTCATCAGAACAATAGTGAGTTTATATTAACGTATACATTATGTTGTACATAGGTTTTCATGATTGCTTATTTGTTTTTAAACATTTAAAACTAAATCAAATTTAGTTGTCCTTTGAAATTCTTCAAATGAAGCTTTGGTTTCCTTTTAAAGGCTTTTTAAAGGTGTCATCGATATAATTAAGGTGGCTTCGGCGAATTTTTATAAATACACAAACATTTCTGAATCTTTACAAAAATATTCTTTGAGCATTAAACTTTTCATTTCTGTCAAGAAAATGCAAGATCGACGATCAAATTTTAGAGAAAACTAGGTTTATAAAATATTTCTTTTAACATGTAACCTTAAGGGAAAAGACATTGATTTTGTATTTATTCCATTATAAATAAATAGTTTTTATAAAACAGGATATAATATTGAAGATTTTTTAATGGCGATTCCAATGCTGTCATCATAAATATGAGTTAATGACCAAATTAAAGAGATACTAGCAATAATCTTTGTAAACATGCTTCTGGGAGCAGGCAAACACATAAGTAATAAGAATAACGATTTGATTTTTTTCATTTTTTAACAAAACTGGGATTTTTGAAGACTTCCTGAAGTAATTTAGAGGTAATTACTAAGATTAAAATTTCAAAAATTGCCAAAAACAAAGAAGGCCCCCCCCACTGGGACCCCGACTTGATACGGCACCACGCGTCGAAGCCACCTTAAAGAAACATTTTTAAATAGATTACTTGAGTTTGTAGGAATATTAATTCTGTTACGTATGTGAGAAATAAATGAAGTGAAGTGAAAAAATATGCGACGAGCGGGACGCGAACCGACGGACCCGAAGTTTCTAGTTTCGCGCTCTACCACTGAGCTAATGTCGCGATGCTACGACGAGCATGCATCGCGAGCTAGTTATGTTTATGCTGACTGTGTTGTTTCTCGTCTTCCACGTTGTGTCCAACGTCGACGCAAACCTCCGTGACACTTCTAAAAAAATTAAACTCTGGAAAATCAGATATATTTATGCTTTTACAATTTTAATGTTTATTAAAATTATGATTTCTGTGAACAACTAAATTTTTAATATTTCTACTTGTAGGAAAAGATAAATTTTTCGAAAAAATAAACAGAATACATTCCACTAACTTTATTAATTTCAGCATGTATTACGCAAACAGTACCACTGAATATTTTAATATTTAAGTAACATTTATTAATTATTCTGTCCTTTGTAAATCAAAGTGTTTGCTAGCGAAACATATCACCATCGATAAAACACAGAATTATTTATTATTTTGTATACCTATATATACACATACATAGAAAATTATATTCAATAATTACAGATAAATTCGTTTACAAACTTTGGATATAGAAAATAGAAATATATCAAATCTCTTAAAATTCCACTTAATCTTTTACACTTATATAAAAAAAAACGTTACTTGAAGAAATTTTAAATCGAGGGAAACAGAAATTTTATATTTTTGCCAGGAAAAAAACATTCAACGTGACTACTTTATGGGCAAAATTTAAAAACTCCCTAACCTCTAAAAGTGACCAAAGCATGTGAAGAGTTCGTAATAAAAATTCACAATGAAGTGCAGTACAAGAAAGCTCTCCTTCGCATGCTTCTTTAAGAAGCAGTAGTATGAAAGAAAAAAAAGAGGACAAAGAAGGATGAGAGGGGGTGAGACGAACGTGCAAGGAGACGATGAGAGAAAGGAAAAGTTGAGAATGGGCTCGCTCTCTCCCTCCTCCTCCTCCTCTCTTTCTAGCGCTCCATCACTTTTCAACCGCCTCTATATATAAAATTTGTCTAATGGTTTGAACCGCAGGCCCGAGTGCGCCATTTTTTTCTTGCCCCGTTTTCATTCTTTTTCCCGGTTGTTTTTTAGTTCCCTCGTTCTTTCACCGCTTTAAAGCCTTCTCTATCTATCTTTCTTCCGGCTATTCTCGGCACGCAATTGTGCACTGCTTTATCAGGCAAGTTATTTGTTTATTACTGGATACGCGTTTGAGCAAAGGATGGACATTTAACATACGACATAAGATAAAGAGAGTGCATGCAGCTACATAGATACTGCCTTTTAGAAATTTTTTCAAAAACTATTAATATTGTCATCAATTCCCAGGCGAAGAAAAGTTTTCTAAACTTTCTAAAGACATTACGTCGCGATGTATGCAAATCCATTTTTTTCCGAACACCGCTTGGCGCAGTCTCCAGAGCAGTCTACCCTTAAGAGCTTCGTCTTTTCTCTCTCTTTCTCGCGCTCGCTCCCTCGTCTACGCTCTGTCACTTTCGCCCATTCTCTCTTTCCTTCTTACTTTCTCATACTTTCCTCGGGAGAGTGCGCCCGAAAGTTTGAAAAGAACTCCTTAAAATAAACGGCGTACAGCTCGAGTTCTCCTCTTTTAGATATGTGTGTATGTGTGTGTGTATATCTGCAAACGTGTGGGTATGAGAACCAGAGAGAGGGAGAAAGAGAGCCGGACAATACTTCCTCGAGACCCTTTGTTGCTCCTGGCAACTCAAACGTTCCTTCCACCGGCGTAGTTTATGATAGATATATCGCATTTTCCCCTCTCCCCTTCTCTTTCTCTTCCGAGGTGCAGCATTGAGATTTAACACGCGGGGCCAGCGGAACAGATAAGAAAAGGAATGAAGAAATCGCGCCGCGCTTCCTTTCTGCCTTCTGGCTCGCTCTACTCGCGCTTATTTATGGATTTTCAATAAGCCGTTTATAATGCAATTTACTGTTTCGCCGATCTTCCCTTGTCTATTTCTCTCTTTTTCCTTCTCATCCCCTTCCTCCCCTCTCTTTTGCCTTCTCCTTTTTCTTGCTTAGCTTCTCGTCGAGTTTTTCCGATGTTTTTTTCCTCTTTCGAAGAGCAGTGTTCTCTTTTCTTCCCTCAGTAGGAGGAACGGAGGCGCATCCCCCTACTTTTTGCCGAGCAACTATACACCGAGATTGCGCGAGAATCGTTGATTGTGCTTTTATAACGCTTAAGAGGATTGAAATGAAGCGAGTTCGGCAATTACGCGCCGCTTTTTACGCGCGTGGGTACAAGAAAAGGATGCCATCTTTCTTGTTAACTCGCCAGAGTGGGCTTTAATTTAAAGTTTAACCAGGAATCATTTTTATTAGGCTTCACAATCACTCTCGGCGGTGCTCTGCGCTCTTTTGTAGTTTATGAACGAGAAAGAAAGATTTTTATGTGCCGAAAGCTCCTTATAAGTCGATAACATCGGACTTCACGACGACCTCCGATTCATAAACAAAAGTCTATTAAACAACAAGTGATAATTGAATTTATAACAACAAAGCTCTTGAGCAAAATATTTTCAATTTACGTCTAATCTTCGTCTAATATGTATATTATCATTCGATTATATAGAAAGTTTCAATCGCATTTACGGATATAGGATTATGACATGGCACAGCTCTCCGGTAAAATCTAGCATAGTTATAGTAAACTCTCATAACGAGATAGAAATTTTGCATATGCGCACTGATAAGCCGAAACGCGAGGCGCTTCCTCCTGCCTCATGGAAAATTGAAAGCGCGCGACTATATGCGCTCACGCTCAAATGTCAACGCGCGCTCGTTCTCGAGTGTCTCCACCCCCTTCCCCCTCTCTCGCGCTATAGCGTTAGCTCGCTCGCCATGGAAAATGCATCGCGCTGGATCGCCGAGCACTCGCGCGTTTATATATAGAAGCGCGGTGTCCCGCGATCCGCGCCGGGAGCTTCGTTCTTATACGCTACTGCTTCTTCATTTTATGTATACGCCGGTTATTTCGACCTTCCTTCGTATTTTGCAAATTTCATTTGCAATCGCTTTAGCACTAATTGTCTTTTTATAGGGCTTTTAAAGAATTATGCAATCGTTCAAATAAATAAATAAATTATTTGTATTTCAAAAACACGAAATATAAAATATGCTATAACATATTAAGTAAACATCTAGTTATGATCAATAACTACAACAAAACAAAATTTACCCAAGTATTTTCTCAAAACCAACTATGTACGACTGCATACTAAATTATTGTTCATATCCAATCGCTCGCCGTACATTTTTGCTTCTAAAATGGATAATTTATTGTTCTCAATGACTCCTAAACAATGCCTTTTGATAAAGTTTGATTCAATTCGCAATTGGAAGTTGAATAGTTTATCATGTCTTATTTTGATGCTTGAATGATATTTAAAGCCTTCAATTCCTAAAAACATAAAATCTCTCGATTAATATTAATCTAATGTCACATGGAATGTAAAGAAAATGAAGAAAATTGTTACCTTTGTGCTCGTATATCTGAATGATCCTTTTATTTTCGGAGAAAATCAATAAATTTTCTTCAAATTTATCAAAATTTAAAATTAAAAACGAACTGGGTTTAATAACATTGATAGTTTGTAGAATTTTAAGTTGAGATAAATCATTATTATAAATCTAAAATAGCATTTTATTATCATTATTATTATAATTCCTTTTATTGATAGTATGTTTAAACGATTTTATTTGTACTTGCCAAAATATAATCACGGCTGATTTTTTCATCGTAGAGAAGAATATACTCTTTATAATAAATACCAGCGTGGAAGGTGAAAATGGAGTTAGAATTGAAAGGATTTTCAAATTCTTCAAACTCGGTCTCATTCTGAGGTAAGCCATATATTGTATCCTGACTAGCCAATAAAATATCGCTTTCACTGAAGAAAAATTGCACATTTTTGTCATTTATTGGAATCACAGTTACTGGTTCAAATATACCACCAACAATTTTTTTTATATGCCATTCTTGAAATGTGTAATTTACAATTAGTACAAATGCATCGCTAGCAAACTTCTCTACATCAAGTACGTCTCCGAGATCCAGTAGATGCTATGGAATACAATAAAATTATAATAAATTCTTTTAACAGATCAGTACAGAATTATTTTATTTCATACTTTTAATTGGCTATTTTCAAAACTCCATAGATTTCCTATGTTCTTTCCACATCCTGGTCTACCGATAGTTACAAAAAATAAATTATCTTCGTAATTAAGTGTGATATATTTTTTTATATAACCAAAGTTTGAAAAATTAGCAGTTGAAATAAATTTCTGGTTTGCATAAGCAAGAACATCCAAATCACACGTATCAAAATTAACCATAAAATAATCGATATCTTTGATCTCAAAATGATGGATGCTAACTATTTTATGATCAAATTCTATAACTTTTAGATAATCAAAAGCTCTAAATTTGTAATACATATTCTCGACTATATGTTTAATTTCTTGTAACTCTTTACAATAATTTTTTAAATATTCCTAAAATTGATGAAATTAAATTATCAGTAATATTTCTTATTAATATATGATTTTACAAATATAAAATTTATACCATTTTATTCATAACATAGAGTTGAATTTCATTCTCCTGCGTTTTAATATCATTGTTGATTTTTCGTAAGTTTATTCCGTTAATAGAACCAGATCCATTTATGTTTCCCATAAAATCAACATTACCATATACTGTCCACCTATCAGTAATTATTTGTTTTGACTTATATGTGTTTGTAATTGCCAATGCTTGCCATTCCGAAATATTAATCCCGTTTAATTTTCCAATTAATGTTATACTATCATTTATTGCAAGATGATTTTCAAATATAAAGTTGCCTGCAATAATATTATCATTTTAAATAACTTTTGCTTCCTCATAGAGGAAGCTTTGTGACAGTAAAAAAAAAGTTTATGAGATAATGTGTTAGAAATGTTATTTAGCAAATTTGGAATCGAAATACACTATTTTTAGAAAATGTCCGTATGGATGTGTGTGTGTGTGTGTGTGTGTGTGTGTGTGTGTGTGTGTGTGTATGTATGTATGTCTGTATACGCTGATATCTCATGATCTACTCGACCGATTTTAACGGGAGAGTGATCATTTTTTTAGATTTTGCTTCCACAATTGGGGTCAATATTCTATTTTTGTAAAATTTAATTTTTTTTTTATAGCCATTTTTTAATTTTCAAAATTTTTTTTTTTTCGATTTTTTTAATATTTAGAACAAATATTGTTTATATATCATGAATTCTCTGTATGTAGGATAAAATTATCTACAATTTAAAAAAAAAAGTCGGTAGCTATATTTCGTCATAAGTTATTGATGAAAACGCAATTTTTTGTAAATAGGTTATATTTCGAAATTAAAAAAAGATATTAACATGAATATTTTGTTGGTTATAAAGGATATTAAGTACTATAACTTACTAAATTTTTAGGTTTTTTTATTCATTATTTTTTGAGAAAAAAAATAATTTATAAAAAAAGTGATTTTTTTTGTCGTTCAATAACTATAGTAAAATTGGCTTAATCACTTTGAAATTCTTTGTAGGGGTAGATTTTGTATACCAATCGAGTGAGTTCTTTGGGCAAAAGGATTGATCCATAAATTTCGAAGATATTTGAGGTTAAATTTTTTTTCAATTTTTTTTTAAATCGTAATTTCTCGAGAACGGCTCTATGTATCTAAATGGGGTGGGTGGTATTCGAAAGAGAATTAAATTACCTATATTTTCTAAAAAAATTAATTCTCTAGCTATCACGGTTCTTTTGTTATTAACAAAAACGTAAAAATTGAAAAATGAAAAAAATGAGTTTTATATGTTCAACTATTACAAGAGTAAAATTGTCTTATTCGCTTCAAAATTCATTGTAGAGGTATATTATTGATAGTTCTCGGATGAGTTCTTTTGGCAAAGTGATTGGTTCATAAATTTCAGAGATATTTGAGGTTAACATTTTTCTAGACATTTTTAAAATCTATTTCTTGAGGATTAATTTATAATTTTTTTTTAATTTAGTTTATAATTAAATTTAATTTATAAAAAGATAATTTTAGTTTATAATATCTCTGAAAATTATGAACCAATCATTTTGCCAAAAAAACTCTGCCGAGAACTATCAATAATATACCTGTACAATGAATTTTGAAGCGAATAAGACAATTTTACTATCGTAATAGTTGAACATCCAAAACTCATTTTTTTTTTATTTTTAAATTTTTACATTTCTGTTAATAACAAAAGAACCGTGATAGCTAGAAAATTAATTTTTTTTTTAGAAAATATAGGTAATTTAATTATGTTTCGAATGCTATAAATTACATTCAAATACATAGAGCTCTAAATATCAGTTGCAAATTTATAGGCAATTGTGATATATATTTTATGTATGTGAAATTTTGTAGAAATGTATAATCTATAAAAATTTGAATAAATTATGTTGGAGTTTTGTTATTTCTATCTTTCTGAAGTATTAAATTTTAAATATTGGAATTAAAAATTAATTAAAGGAATCAGTAAATTAAGTTTGAGGAAGCTACGTGCCAATGAATTGGCAGCGGTTTTTTAATTTTTTGTTGCGTGATAGAAATTAATTATTTTGTAAAATCTCACCTATTAATGAATCATCATCATTTAGCGAAACAACTTGTGTCATATCAACGTTATTTATATATCGTGAATCGAAATCGCCATTTACATATATGTTATTTAAAAATGATATTTTACCGGTAATATTTTGATCTGAAGAAAGCTGCAATTACAAAGAAAAGGTTAATTGGTTCAAAATTTATTCTAATTCCTTCTGGTTATTATTTTGTTTCATACCATAAATGTAGTCTCGTATATTTCAGTTAAATTTTCACCGTTAACGAATCCTTTAATTTCTAAGTGGTCAACAAATGCGTCGACACACATAAGAGTGTCCCTTATGGCTTCATCTCTGTTTAACGTGAAAAGCGTATTCATTGGAACCTCGTTCCATATCTCGACTCTAATATCTGACTTGAATATAATGTTCAACATTGAAACAGCTTCTGCAGTAAACCAATAAAATAACAATTACGTAACTTTTGAGACTTAAATAATTTAGAAAAATAAAATAAAATGTTTTATTAAGTTGTAATACTCAGTTGTACTGTCACCTGTGGTTGACGTTGGCCTGTTTAAATAGACAGCATTTTCCATCAATTCTTCTATATCAAGACCATGTATTGTACTCGATTTTAAATTATTTGTGACGACTAAATCATTTTCTAGCAAAATATCATTATCAAAAATCAATTTTGCTTTCATGGAAATAGGACGGTCAATTAAAATTACATTTTCATAGAAGTGCGCAACATTTATTTCATTTAAATTTTCAGCAACAGTAATGTTATTAGAAAAAATAACTAAACTATTAAATACTTTGGTGCCATTGATAATAATTAGCTCTTCATCTAATAGAACTAGATTATCCATAAACTCATTTATGTCTTTGCTTTGAACGTGTCCAAAAATGTTCAAATCTGTTATTAAAGCATTTTCATGAACAAAAAAATCTCCACTGAGTTTGTATACTTTATCTTCTATTTTTTGTATTATTTCACTAAGATTTTTAAATGATACATTGTTAATTTGGCTTTGAGATTCAATGTTTTTTTCAATATTTGCAGAACCTAAAAAGTAAATAAAAATAATGAATAGAAAATAATCAAAGCAATTCATTTTAGTATAATTTAATGTAATTAATTTACTGAACCTTTTATTTTTACTAATCCAGAAAGTGTTTGGTTCTTGTAACGACTTACAATATCGTCAATCGAACGCCCATTAATATAATCTACGTGTAGATTCTTAGTTTTAAGATTTTTAATTTTCGTCGGTCCTTCAATGACAATTTGATCTTCAGTTTTTTGTACAGTATCAAATATTTTCTCTGTGAAATTAAAATCATTGATCAAGCCTTCGACAATTATATTATCGATTGACTCATTACTTTTAAAAGTAAATTGTTCAATATAGTTTATATCAAGAACGTCATTTAAATCATCATCATTAACAATCGAAGTAACTACAGCTCCGGTTACATCTAATGAATGAATAAATCGATTGCCTTTAAAAATATCATTAAACATAACATTTAACTCTTTTACAGTATCTTCTAAATCTATGATTTTTCTATTATTAATATAATCAGTATGAAATTCATCAACTTCTAAATATTTAAACGTTATATTTCCTGAAATATTTTGATTGTTCCTTCTTGAAATCTTTTGAGTTTTGAAATGTTCAACATTAATACCATTTACAGTTGTAGGTACTAGATCTTCCACAATTAATTTGTCAACTTTCAGATTTTCGAAATGAACTTGCTTCATTGCTGACTCTAGTGTTTTCCAAAAATCAGTTCCTGTTAAATTTTCATTAACGTATAGAAAAGAAAATTCATCAACTATAGGTGGTTCCATAAAAATGTATGGCTTGTTACAAATCGGTAATCCTGCGTCGTCGATGTTTAATTTCAACTTTCCTTCTAAACTTTTCAACTCCTCATAAGACACTTTGGAAAATGTGAAGTTCCCTGATATTTTTGATAAATCTGTAAAATAAGAAATCAATTTTAGATAGGTATTGTTTTATTCGCGAAATTGTAAGCAATATGTTAAGTGTTTTAGCTTACTCGGTAATATTTGACGAGTGTCTATAGTTACAAAATCATTTGCAGGATGCCCATTAATGATTCCAGTTTTTATTTCAATATTGCCATTAACAGCAACATTCTCTAGAAATATCTTTAATCCCGTGATTGTTACATCTTCTTCATTATCTAGTATTAAGTCATCGAATTCCGCCCAACCTGTACCATTGACTAAATTTTCCACGTATATTTTGCCAGAAACATATAAGTTGGTAAACCTTGTATTCGATTGAACTATGTTACTATTTAGTAAGGTCAAATCTGGATCAATATCTTGTTTTGGCAATCCAGCAATTTCGCCATCAATCTAAAATAAAAAAAAACTAACTTTGAAATTGTACATTATCTTTGACCTTATATCACAAAAAGGAAACATAAAAACCGAGCTTCGTTTAATCAAAAGCAGACAAGCCGTTCTTAAGATACTAGGAATTTGAGGCGCGCTACGCGCGCCAGATGCCCGTACTTTGACCACTCAGCGAACTCTCTGAAGTTGGCTCTATATGTTTCAACCAATAATATTTTTTTCTCACCAATATGGCTGCCACGTAAAAGCATATGGCTGCCTCCTCATACCTATCTCCCTTTTAATATAGGAATATAAAGTTCTATACATATACACATACGCAGCACGCACGCCCGCACATACATACACACACACACACACACACACACACACACACACATTCATACATGTAATTTAAAAAAGCTTTCCCTTTGAGAAAGCAAAAATGGCTTATTTTAATTCTAAGTGACTCAAAATATTTTTTTCACACTCCGTGCGCAAAGCGTCCACTTTGCGCACGCTCGGCCAAAACCGTGCTCGCAAAATCGAGCTTTGCACACGTCGTATAAAAAAATAGTGTTCGATACACGAGTGAGAAAGTGATTTTATCCTCGTGTGGCCTTTTCACCCTCGCTTCGCTCGGGCGCAAACGTCCACACGAGGATAAAATCACTTTTTCGCACTTGTATCGAAAATAACTATTGTAATATATTTAATTAATAACACATTTCGATAATAGTGCGTGAATCATGTGCTTCACGCACGGGTGTGGTTTTTCGTCTAAACGAAACTAGTTACAATCACACGAGTCGAGCAAGTATAATCGTATCGTATTCAAAGTAAAATGATTTGCGCATGCTTCGTTCTTCCCACAGGCTTTCAGATGAGTGCGCGAAACAAGACCTTCGCAAACGCACAAAAAGTGATTTTCTTTCGCGAACGCGAAGCTTTTTTTCACACACTATTGGAGAGCGTATACGAAAAGCGTCGTATGCGCAAATCATTTTACTTTGGGCGAACTATGATTATTCTCACTCGAATTGTGTGATTGTTGCCGTCGCTTCGATGTCACGAAAAATCCAGTTTTCCGTACATCGTTAGGAAATGTATTGTATGCAACATGTCCGCTCAGGTATATCAAATTGTGTGATTGTCAAATTTCCTCCCGTCGTGATATAGTACATTACGGTACAAGTGACGAAAGTTGAAGTTCCGCCACTGCGTGAAGTTGGCGCCCGAGGCGAAGCCGAGGGCGCCATATCACGCAGTGGCGGGCCTTGAAATTTCGTCTCGTGTACCGTATACTATTTTTCTTGATGTCCGGTGGAAAGTACGTTTGCCACTGACAATGATAACGCACCCGACGGGCTCGAGAGCATTGAGTTCGATGCCCGCCCCCGACATTTGCGGCACGAGCGCAGCGAGTGCTGCTGGTCGGGGGGGCGGGCATCGAAAACATCACGTGCATAATTTTAATAAGTGAATTTTACTGAAGATCATGTAAAATATTTTTATTTTACGTGCAATTGTTACAATTGTTACGCGTACAATTATTAAACATGCGGTACTTTTGCTCCATTTGCAGCAACAAAGTCAACTACTTTATTTGTATCTGAAAAAATAAATGATCACTCAAGAAGAAATTCTCACAAAAAGTGCGACATTATTAACGAACAATCTTTTATCCATTTCACAAATTAAAGCAATATAAATCACTTTGTATACCCGATGGGCCGCATTGATTCTGACAATGCATACCCCGTTAGTGACTGTCACACATAATATTTAAATCGTTAACATACCTCGAAAATGATATGAACATTCAAAAGGTTATGTGTGAGTGCCACTAACGGGACATGCATTGCTAAAATCAATGTCCATCGGGTGTACCTTGATGATCAGAAGTGATAGTTTTTGTTGTAAATATAGGTTAATGACTTTGAATATGTTGACAAAACCTCTAAAACAATCTATTAATAAAGTCTACAGTTGCCTAGTTACCAACTCAGAATCAATGGTTAAATGTCCTTCTTTCGCCATCGAAAACAATGGCGAAACCACGTACTTTCCACCAGGGCATCAAGAAAATCTTTTTCACACACTAGTTGCATAACATATTATTTTTTTATTATTACAAAGCTTTCTCTGTGAGGAAACAAAATACATTGTAATAAAGTAGAATAATGTTTTTATACCTGAAGCCGTTCCTCGATTACTAAATTTTCGAAAGTAATTTCATGTTCTAAATTCTGATCTGCATATAATATAATGAACTCATCAGCATCAATGTCATTTATAGTATTAACTTCCTGCAGGTTTGAAACTGTAAGAGATTTAAATGTTTTTGCAGTTGTCATATATGCATCTTCTATACCGGTTTTCATTATATAATCGTAAGCATATTCTAAGTCATTCAGATAATCAAGTCGAATCACACTAGCAGTAATATGCTAAAAATAACACCATATTTATTTTTATAACAAAGTAAAATGCCTATTTGATTTTATACTTTAATAAAAAAATTTCATAACACACGTAATACTCACTCCAATTACGGTTGTATTGTCGCGTATTATTCGTTTTTCATTTGTTAACACTTTATTTTTCATAAGATAATCCCAGCTCATATCAGAAATTTTTGAAAAATTTAAATTGCCATGGATATCCAATTTAATTACTTTTGATAAATCAATACCAGTATAGTTACGATCTACTTCATCGAATTCAATATCAGTTAAAGGTATTCCATTAATTTTTCCTATTTTCAAATTACTTTTTGCAAATTGGATAGTTGGAAATGACTTTGTCCCCCTAATTTTAGAATTTTTTTTTTGCGAACATTCTTTCAGTAAAGCGTCAATAGGAATATCGTTTAAATAATCAATGGTTAAATCATCAACTGCCAGTGTTCCTCTTATTGCAAAATCTCCATTTATATTTATTTGCTGCAAATAATTGTTTGCAGTATTTTTTGGCAAAGCATTTTTGGCATTATTTTCTATTTCTGTCAGCTTTGCTTCTATTTCATTAAATGATCTCGTTACATTGTTATAATGCATTTTTAATTCATGAAAACTGAAATTTTTCGATCCTATTTCTACAAAGAAATCAGACGTATTCACTGTAAGATTGTCTATTTCAACCTCTTCGATATCTAGTAATTCTTCTTCATCCGATTCATATAAATAATTTTGTTCAATCAATGAATTAGTTTTATTAATGATTAATTCTTGTTTCAAAAGTAGATCCTAAAGATATAAATATTATTGAGCAAATAAATACAGGCACAACAAAATTATTCTTAATAATTACTTACCTCAAGAAAAGACTTTGTTTCTAACATTTTTTCCATTTCACTTTCTTCTGGTCTTGGTAGCTTGTTCAACTTAGTGCTAAATTTCAAAAACGTATTTTCACTAAAGAATCCATAATTTGGAATTTCTAAAGCTGTGGATAAGTTAAAGTAACCAAATGTGTGATTTGACAAGAATATGGGCTTGAAAGTTAATCCTTGCCAAGTAAAAGCAAACATTGTGGAATTTTTTAATTGTACGAATAAAATTTCTTCATCTCTATAAGTTTCCACTGGTAAACTTTGAACAAAACTTACTTCACCAATTTCTGAAACAATAATAATTTACCAGACTAGTTCGAAAATACAAAGTAGTAATTAAGTATAAGTATAATAATACAATAACTAAGACCAAGAAATCAAGACATTTTTTTTAAAAAGGAGAGTATATCATTATCGGGGTACTATATAGTATATGTAGTAATATCAATACCATTAAATAGTTTTTCCATATTTTTATCGTTTACAAATTGATTTGCGTGGTAATTAAAAAGTGCCATTGATGTGCCTGATACAGCAAGGTATTGTATATATCCACTTTCAAAACATATCGTATTGATTAAACCATTCACAGGAATAATTTGAACTTTTTCAAAAGTGCATTGGATATTCTTATCTTTATATTCGTATAATATTAAGTGATCTTTAACTAAAAAAGTAATAATTGTTTTCTCTCCTTGTGGCGGACAAACTTGAACATTGAATGCGACTGGGACAACTAGTTTATTACATAAGCTAAAAAATGAGAATTATGCTGATAAGATAAAATATGTTGATTGGAAAATTTATAGATTGGTGATTATTTTAAAATAAATTACTGAAATGTTGAGGCATTTTTGTTTAGTTGGACTTCGTAAATCTCTACGAGAGTAAATAGATCATTGAAGAAGACTTCGTCTTCATACAGCAGTAACAGTTTATGTTGCTCGTTGAATTTGAAGTCTACCACATTTTTTACGGGTTTTTGTAAATCCCAAGTCCAAAATTGTATAAATTCTTGATTGTGTAAGTAAAACCATTTCAATGTTTGAAGTCTGTTATTATCTTCTACAGATAAAACTAAATATATTTCATTACTCTCGAAAGGTGTATCAATATTGTTTATTGAATTTATTGCTCTAAATGATTTTATGGTCATAGATACAGGTATGTATATATTTGTATACAGCGACACTTTATTTGTTTGTTTATTAAAACGATACATTATTACCGTTGATTCATTCAAACCAACAATGTACGTTGCACTTTTGTATTCTAAGAACTGCCAATTCCTTGTATCCTTTTCTATTTCATATGTCTGTTGTGATTTAACATCAGTAATAAGTAATTCTGAAAGCAATCGATTATAAATAGAAACGTTTATTTTTATTATAATTTAATATTATACAATAATTTAACAATTGTTAGTTAAATAACATAAACCAAAACGCATTGAAAAGTAAAATCTTTTGTGAAAATAGTTTTTCAATACCTTAAAGGAAAAATGCTAGTTTATAATTAAAAACAAATATAAGGCTAACCTTCACGATTTCCAAAACCACTTCCAAATTCATATTCTTTCCAAATCCACGATCTTCCTTGAACTTGCCGCGGTCGCCTTATAAAGTCTGCATCGCCCATCATTATGGAGTCCAGTTTTTTTGTCATTTCATGTAACTGAGAAAAATCTGCCAAACATTTTCCAAAAAGTTCTATTACAATATACACGGAAATCACAACAATATTTTTAGAAACTCTTCTCATTTTTGTTCGAACTACTCGCTCCAAGTGAGAGCCTTTATAATGCCGTAATTCAAATGTTTGTAAATTAAACCTTTAGCTTAAAGTAGTGAGTATAATAGTATCAACAATGATTTTGCAGTAATCCAATATCAGCAGGATAATAGTGTCGAAAAATATTTGATATTAATAGTGTTCATTACTAAAATAAATTATGCCAACGGTAAAAATACAAACTGAAGTGCAAAATTTGATTGAAAATATCTGATGTATGTACTTTAACCATAACACTTTTGATTAGTTTCCGAGTCAGGCAGCTAGGTCCAATGTGTACATTTCATTTAGACATAATTTAGCCTATAATGGTTTCCATTAAGCTGTAGTAATCAATAACAAATCTGAATGAAAGTGTATATGTATGATTACTAAGTTAACGCCAAGGTGAGCACAATCTTGAATTAACAATAATCATTGACAAACTATTATTTGAATTTGTATAAACTGAATTATTCTTAAATCAAGTTGGTTGATTCTCTAATAGTTTCCTACCTCCACGCGAATAATATCTATTTGCATAAATTTGTATATGGGAATTACCATCAAATCTGGCTAAACCAATTAAAAGTATGTAAATCCAGGAGGTGACGATTGAAGACTGCAGAATTTCCATTGGACGTTCAATTAAGCTTGATTAAATGTTAATTAATTGAACAAATACTATATTAAAACAAAAAAAACAACCAATCTCGAGAGTGTGAAGCCTGGGTTATACTGTAATAATTTGAAAACAAACAACATGAGCCAAATAAGCAATTTGATTACGTGCCTCAAATTAAACAATTTGTTACTGCAACTAGGTAATTATGCGGAGCAAGAGAGACATGATCAGCGTCAGCAGCCTGGGGAGAGAATGCATCGAAATAATCGGCGTTCAAGTAGGCGGGAACTGATAGGCATTGCAAAGTGCTACACACGCATCAGGCATTCCTCGAAAAGCACTCGGTGGGATCGAGTCCGCGGCACCCGACAAAGACCCATATATCCCCTGTCCACTCACTTATCTTAATCAAGAGCAAGCGTTGCATAAAGCCGCCACTCGGTACGCGTCTCCCGCGCGCACCGACAACTCAGCCTAGCCGCAGTCTACATAACGCGGGAGAAACACGTGCAATAAAACCCTACGGAGCTGCACGAAGCGCGCGCAGCCGCGCAAAAACAATGCGGCCTCCGGGGCAAGCTGTATGCGCGGCCGAAGTAACGGCGTGTACGCAAATTGAAGAAAGACATTGTCGTCGCAGCGCTAGCTTCCCTTTATAATATCGAGACAATGGGGATATGCGCGAGCTGCCGAGGGCGCCGAGGCTAACCCGGTCAGGTCCGCTGACCCGCGCGGAATGAATGTTGCATGCGTCTGCCACTCAGTAGATTGCTCCAGTAAAGTCCGGCGAGATACACGCCTCCCCTATCTCTCTCGCTATCCCTCGCATTGCTAAGGCCGGCTGTTTCCGCTCGTAAAAAAAGAGCGTGCCGCTATGGATGCGCGAGAGCTTTTTCGTCGTTACAGGTGCGCAAGTATACACGTATACAGCTTGCATTTCTACACCTATATATGCGCCAGTTTTCGTTACTCCGACGGATAGAGCCTGCAAGCCCCCTTTTTGTTTATTTACAGCCATTTTCGGTATGCTGCTGGTTACGCTTCAAAGCGCCAACGAAACTTGTCCATTTTGCCTTGTTTTACAGGTTTGTATCTGTATACCATATATACGCAGGTCGCGTTTGCGCGAAAAAAAAATACTTTATGCGCGATTATATCTGATTGTGTTAAAATTCCAGATACCATCGTGTGCACGTGAATTTTGTCCGGGCCGCCGGCATACTGCGCACGCGCATACCCGCGAGAGAGGAAGTAACAGAGTCGTAAATTCTGACGCTTTTATAAAGGTTTTACAAACAATTTCATAGTGGTTATGTTGGTAACTTGTTTTTCAGAAAAAATAAACTCTCGGACAGGTGAAGTCTCACTTGCAGCAAGTATTTAAAATAATTCATTTTATTGCGAATTAATATATATATAATATTTATTTTATTTGCATGCAATATTGCAATTACGACAACAGCATTAAAGCAAATAGCTGGTATTCATTTTCTTAAGGGAAGCTATCCATTTCCAAAAATCACACAGAATTTTGTTACTCTTGTATCTGTTAACGTGATAAAATATTATGGCTTATAATAATTTCATACTTTATATTGAAAAAAAGAAGTGTAAATAATTGACTCTTCTTACTTTTAAAAGCGTTATTATATTTGTTTTGATCAAGTGCTACACTGTAAACGTTACAACAATTAAGAACGTGATCTATTTGAGGAAAAGGGTTAGTGGCAGAGAGAGAGAGAGAGAGAGAGAGAGAGAGAGAGAGAGAGAAGGCCATTTTCATCACACCGCTCAATCCACTTTTCGTGCTTTCAGCCATCGCCGACTTGACTCGTTGTCTCTCTTCTCTCTCTTTGCCTCTCGCTTCCTTTCTTCTCACCTCCTTCCGCCGAGCGCTCGTACGTACGCTGTGCTGTCATTTACTTTCCGTTACCGCTCGCGCTCTCGCGTTTACGCCGTTTACGGCCAATTTCGCAGCGGCTGCTGGTGGGGGGTTCGTTCGATTAGAAACTACTTTGCAAGACTTACTTTCTTCAATTCATCCTGTTTGCCCTCTCCCCGGTCCCCTTTCTCCTTTATTCTTGGAATTTTTTCCTCTGTCTCCTCGTTCGAACCCCTCCTGCGTAATCCTTAATCCTCTTTTCCCCCTTTTATTAAGAGAATTCAAATTACGAGCATCCTTTTAATTTTTCACGCGGAAATGTTCTCTACGCGTATACATCTGCCGACTCTTGAATTCACTCCTAGATTTTCCCTGGAAATTTAAATTTGAAAGATTTATTTATACGGCCACGAAAATCTTTGCGAATGCAACCCGCGAATTTAGCATTTGAATTTCGTTGATTGCTCTCGATTTAACATCAGCCGGGCATTCTCCCTCTCTGATGCGCATGATGCGGCACTTTATATTTTTAATTTTACGCTGCATAAATACCTATCAAAATAAACGAGTGTATTATGGAGCAGCAGCAAAATAGCTGAAATTAATTGCTCAATCCATCAACTTTATAATTACGAGGAAATGGAATACAGTATAGATTAAACTAGACCTCTCATACTTTATAAATAAAGGTTACGGTAACTACTGCAAGCTTTGCTTACACAATATGTAATAGAATCAAAACTTTTATTGCTTTTACAATAATTTAGTACCTACGTATAGACAAGAATTGTATTGGCATTCAAATAATAATTTGAATACATATGTATAATACTTTTTAACAATTTATTATTTATCTTTAATTATTTTTCTCTTATTTTGATATCATTGAAAATAAATTTTTTTGCATTCTCAGAAAAATAAAATTTAATTTACTCAATTTCGATAATCAAATATTACGAACAATGTAAAAATGTACTGAAATTTATACAGATGATATCAATATACCGGATAACCTGTTATAGCAATTAACGAATATAACGATGTATCGGATATGCAGTTATTAAAAATCAGCTTGAAAATGTGTATGCACCAGGCTCAATTTTCTGTAGTAATTCAATCAAAGAGAGAAAATGAAGGTATCGCGTGGCAAAAATCAATACAGCATATCATCTCCCAACTTCCAATCCTGCTCTAATACAGCAACAAATAACGGAGAAAAGCGCGGTTTAATTCGGCCGCTTAATCCGATATGTTGCGGGCGGTATTTTCGGTGCCAGGGGGGAGGGGACGCGGCCGCATCATCCAGCGAAGCGACAATGAAAACTTCGATTCCGCAAAAATTTTTCACGTCGAGCTGCATCTCTCTCTCTCGCTCGCTTTAGTCTTTTGACGAGTTTTCGCGTAATTTTTATCCGAGCGAGCGCGCGGTCGCGCGCATCCAACAGCGCGCAGCCCGCGCTAATGGCGTCATTTTTCATGACGTCAGTCGTTTTCCACTCGGCCAAGCCGAATCACCGGCTCGCGAAATATGCGCAATGCACTCTATCGCGCTTTTTTGTTAACAAAGTTCTGGCCCCGGTCTTTCCTGCCCTCCCCTACCCCTTTTTTGCGGCTTTCGCACCGCTGAATGATCGCTGGTGGACTGTTTCTTTTTTCCTGGGCTTTTTCATACGGTGATAATATAGAAATACGCGAGTGCTTTTTCGGAGGAATATATATATACACAAATATTCATAACGTGTGCTACTGATTCGAGCTTGAAGTACTTGTTTTTAATCAATCGGTTATTAATTATAAGAGGTATGGTGAGACTAATAAAGAGGTATTATCGAAACATATACTGAAGTATGTTTGATGATCCACTACAGTGGATTGCTCTCCTAATAACGAGGTATGAATTCAATCGAAGTTGAAAGTTTCTCCCACGGAACTACTGCTCTATATTGATGTACTTTTAAAGCGTAAGGGCTTACTTTTCTACACAAAATACAATTATTTATTGTTTATTTTGAAGCTATTTCCACGTTTAGCGCATCACTTATTAAATAGTTGGTGAAATATCGAAATAATAGATTGTTGGAAGAGAATTTTTGATTACTTGATAATTATTTGGGATGAGGAGTGTGAGATTTAATTGAACTTTGTCACCGTCGAGCTCCAACGCGCTAATTACAATATTTACGGGGTTCATTGGTTCATTCTGAATGGAGTTGTCTGCTTGATGCATGGTTTAATTTTCAAGTATGTGCGGGGGATCGATAAAGCCTGCAGGTTCTAAATACCTGTCGCTTTACGTTGAAACATAGTTATTACACTCCCGGCAATTATTAAAGCTCTTTTATTACTTTTATCTTCTTGATAAATGTAGAAAAGTTCTATAAAATACTTTAGGGCATAATTTTTCAATTAGATAACAAAGTACGATTTTACAACTGTTGCGATTCATTATGAAATTCATCCTCGCAATGGGAAAGCTGAAAAAAGCCCAACCAATACTTACACCAATTAGACATTATACAATTCAACTCATTCTTACCCTGCTGGAAATCCAAAACATTTTATAACTAATAACTGACCATTTATATTAGAAACTTGCTACAAAATGGGAATTTCTCTTGTCCAGTTTCAAGCGCCCGATGAAACGCTTTTTCTCCTATTATTTGGCCATTTATTAGATTGAAAAATAGAATGAGTTTTTTGAAGACAAGCACAAGCTTGTTCTTAAGTATTTTAAAGGTATTAAAACTGATCAGTTTCTTTAATCTGGAAATGGCTAGCAGAAGGCTTGCTATTATGACAAGGGGTGAGAGAGACAGAAATATATGCAGAAATATGCAAATAATGGTCGAAAAATCGTTTCATCACAGCGATTAATTAGCCAGTTTTACTAGCTATTTTCTAACTTCTTGGCCATTTCATAGAGATGAAATTCTACCAGGGTAACAGTATGGAGTAGAATTATGACCAGTACCCATAAATACGTATAGAATCTCATCACTATTTAACCCAAAACAAGTGTAACTTTTTTGTCGGTGTCCAGCCATTGTTCGATATCTCGACCACCGCAAAATTCTCAAAAAATTCAATATTTATGAATCTCTCTCTCTCTCTCCCTCTTTCTCTCTCTCTCTCTCTCTCTCTCTCTCTCTCTCTCTCTCTCTCTCTCTCTCTCTCTCTGATTTTTAGCGTAGGCGCAGGTGGGTCAGCAGTAGTAGCAGCGGCGCGGCTCTAATTCCTCTCTCAGTTCCTCATTTAAAGTGCACGGCGCGTATATTTACTCTCTACCGTTTAATGACATCTCGTCACGCGGTACGCGCGAGCGCGAGCTCTCGCACGCGCTCTGACGCTTACTTGTATTTGCAGTGTAATTCGAGCGTATATAGAAACTCTATCGGGCATAATGTCTCTCTCTCGCTCTCTCTCTCTCTAGCCACGCGGGAATATTTCCACACGCGCGTGTGTACACATGCGTGCGAGTGCACACATGTGCGTGCCTTCTCAAATATTCAACCAGGGACAAGTGACAATATGGTGTGATGTACGTCAGGTCCTGTACGCGCGTGTGTGTGTGTGTGTGCATCAGTGTATGTTTATATACGGGCTGTGTGTATAACACGTCTTGAAGTGTCGGTAAACCAAAGCACTTTAAATTCGGCCTCGTGCCTATACATGAAGGAACCGATAGAGCAGGAGTTGCGAGTTTCAGTTTCGAGTGATTCATCAGTCATGTCACAAAGCCCTTTCTCTTTTTCGATTCATCACTGCAATCAAAATGTGAAAAAATAGCTCTATCAAAAGCTGTTGTTCAAGTATTTTTAAAGCATTGTTTAATTACAAAATTATTACTATACCACGTAATTTACGTGGAGTAAACTGCGCTGTTGAAATTTTGTAGTGACGAATAGCAATTGCAACCCAAAGTTTATATATTTACGGGCGATCTTAACACGCATCCACTGATTGCTGCTTTGTGAATACGTACGTGCACATCAAATATGTAAATCTATGTGTATCAACGACAATTCCAATTAATTTGGCAATTTGGGAATATATGATGCACCAGTTTGATGAACGTTACTAACAGTATAGACTTTTTAATCGTAATATGCACACGAGGGTTCTGCGCGTGTGCCATATGTAGCTAAAACCCCTATATGAGTTGATATTCCGCGAAATTTGTAGAAAATTCTTTTCTCATTTATGTCGTCATTGCAGTTTGAGGGAGGGGGAAGAAAGAAATGATAACTGTTAGATTCTTTTAATATACGGAGCTTAATGCATAAATGAGTACGGTCCATGGAGCTTGAAATTTTCATTATCCTTTCTGAAAAATTAAAATTTCAATCTTTCATTCATGTGAAAATATGATTTTAATATTTTTACGAAAACGTTAATTCTGTAATGACCCTAATTTATCAATAATCATTTGAGTTAAACAACCGATATGATTCTTTCATACATCTGTAAAATTAGTTTATATGTTAACCGCTATATAGACGGCATTGTATGATACAATATTAAAAATAGCTGACCAGTGTATATTGCTTGATCTGGAAAATGTAAAGATGTCTTATTTTTTGTTCTTACTTTCTATACTGCAAACAATATCATTCTACCGACTAACGTAAACGTGTCCTTGACGTATCTCACGAGAGTGATTTGTCAGAAGGAAGATGGATAAAGATTGTATTATTATAATTGTTTTCATTTGGTGTAAAGTCATTTAATTAAAAATTTAATTGTGAAATGAGTATTATTAATAAAATTAATTTATCTATATAAAAAAGAAGTATCTTGTTAATTTTTCCTGTAAACCAGCAGGTCCGCCTTCCAAATTTTAAATTAATTATTTCCTATAAGTCAGATGAGTTACAGAACATTAATAAAAAGTATTGATCAATTTGGTAAAACTATCGAAATTCATATTTCTAGTAGTGGCTATATAAGTTGCATCCAACCTATATCATCCTTACCTGAAGAGTTTTTTCTTTGGATTAGAGTAAAGGAAATGAGCTTTCATTGGCTTCATTAAGAATTAAAAAATATTAATACCTAGCAAAATTACGATAGTGGTTCAAAATTAAGCAATGAAACTGTACTAAAATATGTACATAAACTACAGCTGCAGATTTTAGCGATTTATCAACGCACCAAAATATGCATGAAGTACAGCTGCGGATTTTCGCGTTTTATCGGTGCATTTTCGCTGCTTAATTTAAAACTCTCATAACTTTGCTAAGAATTAATATTTCTTTATTTCGTATGAAGTAAATGAAAGCTAATTTTCTGTAATTGTACTTTCTATTCTGAAAATTCTATATCAGACTTTTATACTTACAAAGATTTTCTAAAAATAAAAATAAAAATGTTCGTGATTCAAGTTCACTAAAGCAGCTTTCTTTATATTTTCACATAAAAAACCCCATACCAAAGTTTGAGTAGAATCTGTCAACCACAGAAAGTGTACTCTTCATGTTATTATTGATTGCATAAATAAACGATGGCTTCTATTTAATTTATTTATAATTTATTTAGTTTATTTTTTAATTTATAAAAACAAACAAATTTTCACATTGGAAATCATTTTGAAAAACGGACAATACTGTTGCGCGTAAAAAATTCATAAAGACAAACATCATAGAATTGATCGAAAAATGTAAAAGAAACTCACCTCTATGTAAAGCTTTCTGATTGTAGATTGACTTTTGTTTCTACTTTCGGTCAACAATAAAACTAATTTAAAAAAAAAGTGTTTTTTTATAACAATTTTTTCAAAGGGTAGGCAATAAAAAACGTCATTTTAGAGAATTAAAAAGTATTAGCTCTACCATAGGGAAAATCAAAAAACTAAAATTTGAATACCAATGTTTGCTCATAAAATAAAGGGAATCAACGAGTCTATAGACTCGTATACGACCATTTTCGTGATGAATTCTATTTTTGAAAAATACAAACAGTAAACTTCGTCTAATTATTGAGACATGAAGTGAACACTTTTTTCAAATACACGCAAACATATATATTACGCATACATAACCGACCGAAGTTCTTGAACTTATTTTACCTTAAAAGATTTTTTCGACAGATTAACACTAATTCCCATGCAAAAAAGCAAAATATCAGCTGTTAATCCCAATCATTATCATCGAAGCGAGCGGACAAAATTTCCTATAATTTTGTTTATATAAAGTACCGCCGTTATGAAAGTACGAGGCGTAACGGGTGTCGGCGGGAGAAGAAGAGCAGCGAGAGAGCGAGTAATTGATAAAGTACGCGGGATAAATTACACGTGACGCGCGGCGCGTAATTCTGAAATGAAAGTTCCCCGGTAAAAAATAATTAACTACTCCGAAGCCCCCTCCCGCCTCTCTATCTCGCGCGCGCGACGCACAAAAGAGGGCGAGTACGAGCGAAAAGCACCAGAAGAGATAAAATAGAAATAAAACTTTAACGATCCAGCGAGAGAGAGAGAGAGAGAGAGAGAGAGAGAGAGAGAGAGAGGCGGACAAACACGATAATACTCGCTAGTCCATAGCGCGTCGCCGCCGCCCGCTACGTTATTGTTACGCAACTGCGAAAATAAACCGTTTTCCCTCGTTACGTTTCTTCCGTTTCTTCCCAGCCGCGCGTCGGAAAGCCGACAGAGACCGCGGCGCAGTTTCCACTCGCGCGTAGCCGCCGCACCGGACTCGCAATTCGCGTAATTACGCGTAACGCGAGCTCCTATATCGGCATTGACATCGCGCGACGCGCTCGCGCGCTTTGTCCTCACGCGGTACGTGTGTATGTGTGTGTACACACGGCTATCGGTATTGCATTAGATGATTACCAAATTCATGGGCCGCGGACTTTATCTTCCGTGGCTCCGGAGAGGCTCGATTGATTTTTCCGTAGGCGCTTTTTCACTTTGTGCCTCCCGCTGTTGAGAGTACGTGTATGTACCCGGGCATGCTTTTCACTTCTTTACGCTCCGACGGCTTCTCGCCAATTACTTTCCGCCGTGGCGCACTCGCCGCCCCTTGATGCTTTTCTCCCTCTCTACCTCCCCCCACGTCAGTCTCTCTTTCTCTTTGATTGCCGATGTGTTTGCGAAAGTTCGCCAACTTTTTAAAAACAGATGAGCTCCGCGTGTTTGCCATCCGAATGGAGTTTGTTTTGTCGATGCTTTTCTTTAATTATAGGGGGAAAGATGAGACTTTCGCAGGTAATGGCCCATTAGCGCATGAAATGTTGAGCTTTTTTTATGCCCGTAATATGAATAACATCGTTACTTTATACCTTACATTCTACGTTTTTTGCATCTGCACAGCGAGATATAAATTTCAAGAACATTCAGTTGATTTCCATCAAATTTTTTGCTCGATCCGTCAGGGCGAATCTATACAAAAATGCAAAAGAATTCATTCTTTTAGTGCCTTTTTTACACCTCTGATATTTCGCAGCTGCCAAAAATTGTTATCGAATCTTTGGCAGTAGTAAATTTTTTTCTTTCATCTCCATTGATATAACTGTCCTTTTTGAGCAAAAAGCGATAAAAAAGCCAAAACGAACTTTTCCCGCCACATCGAGCAGCGCAAAAGATATCTTTGTTCTCAAAATTGTCTTCTCCCTCTCTCTTGGTATCCTACTATCATTAAAATAACGAACAGACCGAACATTATTATCATTAAAATAATCCCAGATAAGCCATAATGGATTTCCACCTTTCTTGTCCCTGTAACTGGTAGCTCTCGATTTTTCCCGCGGCCTCGATGCAAAAAACCCACCGACACGGCTTTGCACTCAGTTCGGAAGTGATCGTCTGCGCGGCGGAAAGAGGCGGCAAGAAGCCACCGGATGCGAATCCAAAGGCGCGGCCATTATCGTTATGCGCCACGCCGCGCGCGCACGTACGGATTATATATAATAAGCTTTTTATTCGGACTCGAGCTCTTGTAATTCCGCGCCAGGGGTTTGTTAATCTTTGCCGGGTAATCTTTTTATTTCTAACCGGGCGAAGTCGTTTTAACGCGACACGCGACTACACAAAACGGTTTGTTTTTGCCTTCTGCAAAAAGATAAGCTCTTTAATTAAATGGCACATGCATCTTTTGAATAACACAATTATGCTTAATGGAAATTTCATTGTTTTAAAATGTAAAAGCGTTCAGCGAAATTGCTTTTGTTAAATAATAATGTTTGATGGCTTGACAATGTTTTCAATCCCTTTGAATGCTGAATTTCAAAATTAACCTTTATAATTGCGAAAGGCAAGGGAGCAGAATAATAATTTTGAAACTCGCGTTATAAAACAATAGGACATTGTGACGAGAGTCACAATGTATTTACGTATATTATAAACGAAATAGTTCTTACTGACGCAGTTATATATTCAAAATATTTACTACTACTCACCTCGTGAAAATACATTTTCCCAGAAAGCAACAGAGGTCCTCGCGAAAGCTCGGATGAACCTAGCTGCCGGCATCTAGCGGTGGCACTCAGACCTCGTGCCGTCGAACTCTCCGGGTAACTGGTAAGCTTATCTCGCGTTCTTCCCGAGTTTCGCCGGCCCCCCAGCGATGGCAGCAGCTTGTCGTCTCCGGCACCACCGGCCACCACCCCATCATCCCTCTCTCTTGCCGCCGGGCTGACACACACACGCGTGCGCGCGATGGACACAATCTCGGCGCGTCGTAAATCGCGCGGGCGGCCGCCTGGACATCGCTTTTCAATTTGCGGTCGGATCGCTTTGATCGATGCCCGCATGCGTATTACATGACAGAGGGAGAGAGAGAGAAAGAGAGTGGGAGGAAGGGAGAGGAATTTATCGCCGCGAGCGCGGGGGCGTCTAGCGTGGTTTTCGGATATAAAGTGCCAGGGGGGATTACGCCGGTTATTAAATTTAATTGCCGGAGGAGCTAGGCGAAGGTGCGAATAGGCCGCTTTATGCGCCCGCGCGCGCGTGCACCGAAATTGTAAGGGGGTATAGCTGACACGGTAGTATTGGCCGCGAAGGCGGCTTTTATTGGGGAATCAAACGGCCAGCGGCCGATCTAGCGGTGGGCTTTCACGTGTACGGCGAATATTGCGTGTAATACGGGCTAGGAACGGATTCAGCTCTACTGAAGCGTCTTTTAATTATTCATTTTATATTTCTCGCGAATGAGGACGACTGATTTACCTTTTTTCAAGGTATCAAAAATACTGCCGGATTTCACCTGTTTATGATATATGCATTGTTTTTTTTTTTTTCAACTTTGTATGGAAACTTTTGGTCGATTATTCGTGGACATTTATTTTTCGCCAATTAATATTTGTTTGCTTTATCGATTCTGTAAAATATCACCCAAAGTTTAATTGACAATACCTAATTTATTAATAACAAAAAACAATTTCAAAAGTACCTGTGTGCATACTTTTAAAACGATTTATTTTGATTTATTGATGCGAATGAAATCTACATTTTTGCGAGTTTGCAATATTGGCGCAGAAATTCATTTCATTTAATAAATCTGTCGTTTTTCGTGGCCTTATGTACCATTCATTGCGAATACTTGATTAATTAAAATAGTTATTACATATTTACGAAATTTTTATAAAAATTTCTCTTTCGGGAAACCATGTTACACACACACACACACATAAATTCGACATCGCGTGCATAATAAAATTGAAATTCGCGTGCATAATAAAATTGAAATAATTCTTTTTGAGTTTATTGCAATCAATAAAGCATGACAAAAGCGAGAATAATTTCCACGTCTTGTATATAAAAACATGAGGATGAGTATGACTTTGACGTACATAATTTTTTTTCAGTCTATAATAAAACAAATATAATGAATTATCATTCTGTTTACAAACATGTCTCTCGATCGGTTATTTATAATGCCACACGGCATCCCCCATAAATTTGTCATCCAAACAAAATTAATTATTCCGTTATTAATCTCAACCTATACGTCCCGAGTACAATATTTCATTAATAAAACGCTATACGGACGTGCCGCGGTGACAAAATAAAAATCCAAACACGGCTGCGGTGTTGCGGTATCTCTGATAGCTACCACGCGAACGGAGCGAAGGAAAACAAAATGAGACAAAAAAGACTAGAGAAAAATGAAAATCATGTACCGTCATTCTCTCGACGTGCGTTTCACTTGCGACTGAAGGATGTATCGTAATTTATGCCTTGTAATGTCAGAATGAATAACAAAAATAGTACTGTTTACTTTATTCGTAAAAATTAATAATTTATTCAAGCCTGTATTTTTACAAGCATTTTGAACCTTTACAAATTTCCATTGTTCGAGGTCTAATTTGAAACCCAAATGAAATGTGCAATGTGGCAATTTGCATCAATATCTGAAAATTAATGTCGAGCTCGAATTTCAATTTCAACTTCTACCTTCCGTTGTTTTAAATTGCTTTCAGGATGTAAAGTTTTTAAAAAAGTCTAACCAATATTGCAAGAAAACGATCTATTAAACTTCGTTCTTTCATAAACGTCATGTCCTTGCTGTTGCTGCAGTTACATTGCTTTTTCGATTCAAACTTTTAATATCTTTAAAAGTGCAACGCTGATGAGTGAAAATATCAAAATTTACGAAGTGACGTAATATACAAGAATTGTTAAAGAAGATAAATTGAAAATCCAATATTTTCAAATACATGCATTCAACATGAACGACCGAGCATAAAAAAAGATTTTCACATTTATCTGATCATTCAGGACAAATTTAAGCAACGTCGATATAACCTTTAAAAGTTCGATCACATCTTGAACGTGATGAATTAAAAAAAAAAGCTGTACTCAACGGTGTGAAAACTGAAATATTCCGAATAATTCGATTCGGTTCTCGCGCTCGAAGAAAAAGGCACTTGAAATCGTAACACATTTTCTCCCCGTCCCAGCACAAAAATCGTTCTGGCTAAAATCTTAAGTACAGCCCTTCCTCTTCTCTTCCCTCCTCACCTCCGCTCCGTTAATAGGAAAAGCACGTATAGCGACAGCTCCTGCGTGTATAGTATATACATATCGATCTTTGCGCGCGCGCGCGCTCCCTACAACAAGAGGAATAAGCCCCGAAGAAAAGAGAAGAAGAAAAGCTCTTCTTTCCTCTTCTCTCTCGCTGCGCGCGAAGAATAAGAGGAAAATGTATATTGACGTGCGACGTATACAAGAGAAAGAGAGAGAGAGAGATGCGCGGTTATAAGGTGTTTCCAAGATTTTTCGCTCGGCCCGGCGGTGATTTATAAGAGAAGCGCACGCAAAATGAAAATATTCGCGAGCATGAGTCTCCCCGACGACGCATCAATTTTACGTGTATGTGTGCAGGGTGTAGGGTGGGGGGACTTCCATCGATCCTCGGGCTTTCAATTTTCATGTAAATCTTGGCCGAAAGGGGGAACCGCCACCTATGTGCATATACGCTACTTCGATTTTTCCTAGCAGCCAGCCAGCTACAGCCGATATCTTTTTATCGTTTCTGCGATTGCTCGTGTGTCGTAAATTTCTCCCGGGCACTTTTTGTCTTTTCTGCTTTTATCAAGAGACTGGAACGGAGAGAAAGAGAGGGATGCACAGCTCGCTCGACGTGCTTTCGAGGAGCGAGCAGTGAATAAAACGATCAGCTGCCGCTGGCGCTGCTTGCGTTCTAGTTAATTGAAAGCGATTTCAGCGTCCTCTTGGCTTTACGATGACGAGGTCGGCTTTTTAGTTTTATAGAAACTTTTGCGATCGCCTATAAATACTTCATTCTCTTTTGCCCCGTTCTTATCATTGTCGTCGCGCATTGCTCCCTCGCGATATTTTTACAACCTGACCCGCCCCCGCTTTTCACGGCTCCACTATGCCTTTTCACGAGTTCAATGCGCGACTGCCAATTAATTTATTAATTAATTACTGGTTATTGGCAAAATGATAATTGACACGTAGATACTCATAATAATGTTGTATTAATTAAAGCAAATTTGTTTCGGAAATGGATTTGATTTCCATAATGATTATAGATTTAAAGCGAGTGGCGTAAAATTATCGTTATTGTAACTTGCTTTTGATTTCTATTTGTATAAACTTTCTGCAATTGCTTTTAAAAGTTAAATAGTGATTGTAATTGGAGCATGAAACATTTAAATGCAAACATTGATGAAAGTTTATGGCAAATTTTGCCACAGCTCTATTTTACGTGCGTGATTAAAAGCAAACTATGGGGCCGCGCTCCCCTGCGCGCTGTGGCGCGCCAACCCCCCGCTGTCTATGTAAAAACTTCGTTGTTACATTATAGGCACGACCGCACTTTTCAGAAAAATCTTGCATTTTTATGTAAAGTCAAATCCTTGAACAATAAGTAAAAATCGACTATTTCACCCTGCTGGAAATCGTCCATTTTTCATCCATTTGTGAAACGATTTTTCTTCCATTTTCTAGCCATTTAATGGTGAGTTGACCAAAATGGCTAGAAAATGGGAGAAAAATCGTTTCACAAATGGGAGAAAAATGGACTATTTCTACCAGGGCAGGTGTATTTGCATTAAAAATCGTTTCTACAAGTCTAACTCGCCAGGAATTGATTGTACATGAAAATGTTACATGGAAAAAAGTTTTCTTTTATTATAATCTACAACTTTTATATTTAAGATATTTGTGTAAAGTTAAATCCTGTCAAGTTATAGTCGAAAATCGTCCATTTTTTACCTTTTTAGCTGTTTTTCGCAGTTGTATTGGCAAATATTGCTCGTAGGAAAAAATGCCCAACAGGAAAAAGGTGTCTTTTAATTAGTTTTAGCAGATAGATGTGTAGATATTAACTTCAAATTAATTTTTTTAGACATTAAAAATCGATTTTTTGACTTTTTTCTTTGTGCTCGTATTCCTAAATTTTTTCATCGATCTTTCTCAGTAGATGACCACCGGTTAGGTATAATTAATGGAGCATGTGATCGCAATTCTGATGAAATCGGTCGGAAATTCATTGAGATAATCAGGTAACTTGATTACATTATACGGACGTAGACATACGTACATCTCAGAAAACGCTTAAAACGCACTCACTCTGAGTGGAAAATGGTTTTTACACTTTTAAATTTTCAGTATTTGAATTCCGATAATTTTCGCTCTGGTGAAATTATAAGGCTCTCCCGAGTAGCGGTCGTGCTTAAAAAGCATCGGACAACTCGGGCACAAGTTAATTGTAAAGGAAATAAATATATTTTCTTTATTGTGATAACGGGGGCTTCGTGATTCATAAGACACACAGCAGTTCAAAGAGTTCAATTATACCGAGCAATTAAAATTTTTTCATTAAATTTCTCAAGCATAATAATCACAAAGATGGTAATTGCCGCGCGCACACTTCGGCAGCGGAAATATCTCATGGTCGTATTTAATGTAAAAGTTACGCAATTATAAATTTCCAATTAAAGTACGAAAAACTTAATTACACGGAACTCACTTGCTCGGCTCTTCTTTCCCTCTTTTGCCAGCCCCTACGCCATTTTTCCATCTCTTCCACACCCTTCCCGCGAGGCGAGTACATTAAGAACGGCATCAAAGCACCCGCGTTTTCACGCGAAAATGCGCGAAGGAAAAAATGGAGGATGTACGGCAGCTCGCAGCTTATGACATTCTTCCCTCGCGCGACGCAATATTAAAATTCAGGACTCCCTTTTACGAAGCTTAAGTTTATTGAGCGCGTCGATTGGCGCGCTTCCATCCTATTTTTCGTTATTTACGATCCAGCCACTCGGCCACGAGAAAGAGAGTAAGAGAGAGAGAGAGAGAGAGAGAGAGAGAGAGAGAGAGAGAGAGAGAGAGAGAGAGAGAGAGAGTTTCCATTTCTCTCCCTCTCTCACTGCGCGCTGGAGAAAGAATGGAATACGCGCGCTCGCCGTCCAATATTTGAGCCATTCAACTGTCGACAATTGGAGCTTTTTCTCCGTGGTGATGTATAATGTTATATTTTCATCGCAATTCCTAGCTGACGCTAATGGTCGAATCTCCAGTTTTATATTTGACAAAAATTGCGGTCTCCCCATTGATTGATTCAACGTTATTATCCACTTTTAAAATAACGATGACCAAATGTTGTGAAGCATTTAAAGATTGATTTTGATTGGTCTGTAAGGATCAATAGGCGCGAAGATACGCTACTTCCGCTACATTTGAATTTTTGAAATTGAATTTCTATTCTTAACTATCTAAAACTAAATAATTAAATCAAAATATCATGAAAAGATTAATTTTTTATTTTGAAAAATTATCTGATTACCCTATCATTTAAACTAATTAAAATGAAATCATAATGAAAAATATATATAGTCATAACGTCAAAAGCAAAAAAGTACGCGCGCAGCGCGTTTGGATTTTCCTAGTGGTAATATAAAAATCATTTGTATAATCAAGAAAATAAACGTCATGGACGCTGTAATATTTATATGAAAACAGCACCATTTCACTTGATCCAAGAATTACTAGGCGCTCGATTGGCTGACAGTGTGCAGGTGGCGCAGCTGCAGCTCCGCGCACTCGCCTGCCCGTACGTATATATACATAAACGCACTTCATCGCCTCCGTCGTCGTCGTCGTTGCCGTCGTCTGCGCGACGATGCGAAATTTATTCCGCCCATTAGCATAACAAATTGGGCATTTGCCGAAAAATATTGGACACCATCGCATCCACCTGCTCGTGTTTACACGCGCGCGCGAATCTAGTCGAGGCTCTCTCTCTCTCGTTTTTTTCGCGAGCCATAGGGCGACAGGAGGCCGGGAATTTTCATTCATTTTTCCATTATGCCAGTATAAATCAAAAGTTTTGCCGGCCGCGTGCGCGCTGAACTTTTTCATTGCCGGCCGCGCGTGCGCGAGCGCGAAACTGCGCGAAATGTAAATCAAATAATAATAAGAGCGAGAGGGAGGCTTGGTGGGGGAGAACAAACGCAAAAAGGCCGTAGTCTAAAGTTTCAGGGACGATTCAATTGCGCGTCGTCCCTCGCTCTCCTCTTTTTTTCTGCTCTCGCTAGCGCCGCAGCAGCAGCCGCCGCCGACTTTTTCCGCTCTCTTTTCATGCCGCGAGCGGAGCGGCCTGCATAAAAGGATCGCCGCCGTCGCCGTGCGCGCAAAAAGCGCGAGTTCCCTTGTTCCCGGGTAGAACCAAAGGGACGTCGTCGGTGGGCCTCTCCCTCGCGTATTTCCCTCCCTCTTCTCTTCAGCGAGAGCACGAATGAGCGCAAGAGAGAAAAACAGAGGGAGCAGCGATGCGCGACTACGAGGCGCGGGCGAAAAAGTCGTTTCGTTTCTATACCGCCGCGCGCCGCTCGTAAGTAGTAAAAGGCGAAACCGGTCCGACGATCGCCTGGAAATTGCATAAAGCGCCACATAGCGCCACGACAAATTGTTTCCCTGCCGCCCCTGCTGATGCCGATGCTGCTGCATCCGCCAAGTTGTTATTGTGCCTCTGCGGTATTCTCGCGCTACCTTCGCTACTTGTTATTTGTTTAACGACTTGGCTATTTGTTAAAGTAAAAATTGAGGTGATCCATCGTAACAATAAAAGATGCGATGTATACATGATTTCGTTTAAAACAATAATGGTTGTAACGTTCAAGATGTAAGATTTATTGGAATTATACAAGGTTTTGCCTGCGTTACATGATGCGCATCGCCAACCTCTGTATAGTTATGATTCATATAGAATAATATTAATTACCGAATTTTAGATATGCAAACGGTTCATTTACCTATGCTGCCAAAATTAATAAAAACACTGATTTTTCTTTTTTCTTTCGTGATGCAGTATTTGAGCTAAAATTTACACCATTTGAATAATCGCCACTTAAATATATCCATATAATTCTTATAAAAATGAGTAAATTGGAAATAATTCAGTTTGTAATTTGATATATTGTGGATGTAGCAATAATTATTATAGTATATCCAGAAACAGAAGCCAGTGATCATATTAAATTTAATTTTCGAATATTCAGTATCAGCTTTATAGTCCATTCAGTATATTATATGCATTTTAGATATACATACATACACTGTCAGAAAACTCCCATAAAAATACAATGTGTACATTTGGAAACGTAAAATGCAAACACAATATATATATATATATATATATATATATATATATATATATATATATATATATATATATATATATATATATATATATATATGTGTGTGTGTGTGTGCGTGTGTGCGTGTGTACATGGGTGCGTGCGTGCGTGCGTGTGTGCGTGTGTGTGTGCGCGTGTGTGTGTGTGTATGTGTGTGTGTAAGTGTGTGTGTGTGTGTGCGTGCGTGCGTGTGTGTGCGTGTGTGTGTGCGTGTGCGCGCGCGCGTGTGTGTGTGTGTGTGTGTGTGTGTGTGTGTGTGTGTGTGTGTGTGTGTGTGTGTGTGTGTGGAAGTTTTCTGACAGTGTATACGTACAATGCTAACCTAACGCTACTTGCCTCATCAATCAATTTGTAAAATAAATCGATTTATTAATAAAGCAGGCGATCGTTTCTCCAATACAACTAAAGTTTTTCGTATATGCACCTGCTCCTGCAAACAATGTTGCATTGAAAAAAGGGCTGGAAAAAAGGTCGGGTCTCTAAATTATTAACAATAAAACTGAAACTTGGAACGTCCGTCGGCCGCAGAACAACTATTCAGCGACACCTACAGGCGAGCTTTTAATAACTGACCCTGCGCGAGCTCTCGCATGCTCACAATGCCTGCCGCACGCTATGCTCTCTTTTTTCACCCCTTCTCTCTCTCTCTCGCTTTCTCTCTCTCATCCTCCTCTTCGCTTTTGTATACATTCAGTTATTCGGGGCGTGGGCCCCGCGCTAGCGCGCATTCATTCTTTCCCCTTTGCACTTAGGCAATTGTGCGATAATCCTTTGAAACGTCGTCTGCCGAGTGAGCCGACGACTCTCCAGGAAATATTACCAGGAGTTCGAAAATTTTTAACTCATCAAATTGGAGTTATAAACATTTATTTTTATGGTATTCTGTGTCAAAAGTGTAAGTATTGTCTGAATAAAAAGTCTGGCAGTGTGGTCCAGATGGGGTCAGATTTCCGTATTCAATTTATTTTGAATAGCTCGGATCTTTTTCAAGAAATTTTCTGATTGATAGTAGGGAAGACCTCGGTAAGATGGCGCTGGGATACCAGTGGCAATCAATGGATAAGCTCATTCTTGATGATAGTGTGAATTGTGCGCTTGGGTCGATAAAGTGTGAAATGTATACGAAACTGATTTTAAGCGTCGATTTTTACGATTTCATCGATGCAAGTGCAGAAAGTTCGAAACGTTCCGAAATGATTTACGTACATTACGAAACGTTCTGAAATTGTTCCGTTTTCGATCAAACGGCGCCGTAATCTCCGTAATAACTGACTGCACCCAAAGAAAATAATAACCCAGTTAAAAAAACTTATCGGTATTTTATTTAAATCGGTGTCTTCTTTAATTATGACGCTGTTATGAAATGGCTTTGTCGCTGCCCGTTCTTTTCTTATCGTATCTAAAATAGGCTTTGCCCATTTTCTTCTATAAATAAAACACCGATAAATTCTCTTAACAGGGTTATATATGAAGATGAGTGGTGTAGTCCGTTATTATGGCGCCGTTGGTCGCGCCGTTCCGATTTGCCGCCATGTTATTGTCTACAACTGATTTCAGAAAGTTTGCCGCTGTCCGTTCTCTTTTTAATGTCTTAAGAAGAAAATGGACAAAGCCCATTAAAATATTTAAAGCCATTAAATAAAACACCGATATAATTCGATTTCAATTTCTGCATGCGCGATTTAGTTCAAACTTTGGGGTCGGATATTATATTTTATCGATCTAATATGGGTTCCCGCGTAAAAAAAAAAGAAAATAATTGATATCCATGTACGATGGGCGCGGCGTCGAAACCAAATATTGGCTATTTCTTGACATGCGATTTCGCATGTAATACCCATATATCGTCGCGCGGTACGAAAAAAAGCCAACTTCTAAGTTTCGCTGTAAGAAAAGTAAAAAAAAAAGTCAACTTTAGCTTTTCTTCGCGCGAAACTTAGAAATTGCCTTTTTTTCGTACCGCGCAACGATATATCCCATAGTCTGAGAAAGCAATATATAGGCCTTATATGGAAAATAGTATGGCCGATATTTCGCTCTGCAGTCCCTGGTAGGAAATAAGCCAACTTTGTTGGTTAACAGGTTAATCAAATGGAGGCGTTTCTACTGAAGTTTAACATCGACATTTAATTAAAACTATTTAAAACTATGATTATATTTTAAAGCATATATCATATTATATTTTCACATGTATAAATAGTTATTCTTCGTCGACAATAGCAACATAATCATGGTGTGCAGACTTTTTTAATTTAAAAATTGGCAGTCAGTTCGCCAACCGTTGGTTAAAATTTCTACCAGGGATATTATGCCCATACTACGGACAATATATTGCCTACAAAACTTTTTTTTATGCGGGTTAATTAGCGCGCTACACATGCACCTGCGTAAAAGTAGCTTTATGCTCTATTCAAACATTAAATCCAACTCGAATTGCGTTATTTTGTAATGAATATTTGAAAAGTTCATCGTTCATAAAAGCTGCACATTATTCAAAAGCTCTGGTAACGTTTTTTTTTATTCCTGTGAGGATCCTATGGGGGATGTCTCATATTGCCCAGCCGATTTTTGACCAATCAAAGATCAACTTTTTTTACTGACTTGTAAAATCTTTATTAAGGTTATTTCCCTTTTTTTGTTATAAAATGTTACAAAATATGTTTTGTTTATAAAATTCTTTTTTCCTACTATTTATTAATGATTTTCAACAAGTACCCGGGTCTCCCCAATATATAAAATTTGATTAAAAGTTCACAAACGCATATAAAAAAGGAAAAATCTAACAAATCCAGGATCTTCTAGATCAATAATTTTCTTCGTTCAAATTTTCTATATTTGAGAAAGATTAAGGTTTATAGTTTAAGGAGGACATTAGCGGACTTTTCACTTCTACATATGAAATCGTACTGTTGCAGGCCGTAACTTGGAGAAATATCCGGTAATGGTGTTCATCCACGGGGAGAGCTACGAGTGGAACAGCGGAAATCCATACGACGGCAGTGTTTTAGCGGCTTACGGCAACGTTGTTTTCGTCACCGTCAACTTTCGACTGGGAATTTTAGGTAAAATGCTTCTCTCTAGCTCGCGCGAGCTCCCCTTACGTCGGCTTCGACTAAACGCGGCCGCGTAATTTAATTTATTCCCAACTATTAATGAAAAGCCGAGGTTAAAAGCTCCTGGGCCGGGAGCCGCGCGGGATACTGTGTTGTGCTGCGCCCCTACCATGCCAACATGTACGTTCCCTCCTTTTTTTCGGTAATCCTTCCAAGTTAGCGCGCTTTATCCTTCCCGGAAGTTTAAAAGTGATTTCCCGCCCACTGAAAGCCTTTCCTTGTACGTGGCGCGAGCGCGTTTTGATAATTTTATTGCTATGCGATTTTAATGAAGCCGCGCGGCATCTCGCTCAAATTTTTGATACACGGATAGCTTTATTATGCACCCGCTCTTGCGCTTCATAACCGAGGATTTACTCGATAATGCCTGCCTTAATATCCGCTTTTTCTATTTCGCTCAAATTCCTGGATTAATAGGGGTTTTTGTGGATAATCTTGCCGTACCTTTGCTCCTTTATTTTCTTCAATATTATTAACCAATTTCGGAGAGAATTTATTTCAATTTAAAACTTGGAATTAAAATCAACCGTCAGTTAAAGAAAAAAAGTTACTTCTAAAAAGGCACATATTTGGGCCCTTTATATACCTGAATATTAAATTATTAATTTGTTTTATTAAAAAAGTTCGTAGATTATTATTTATCGTACAAAAATTCAAGACCACTCCTCGTACATTTTAGCTTTGAAAATTATGAATTAATTCTGTAACGAGAAAAGTTTTGAAAGAGCGATAATTAAAATTATGCAACACCGAATCGCTGAACTTCGAGGTCCAACAATTTTCAGGCTTTCTGCGACCTGGCACGAAGGACGACACAGCGAGTAATTTCGGTCTGCTCGACCAGATAGCGGCGCTCGTCTGGCTGAGGGACAACATCGCGGCGTTCGGCGGCGATCGCGACAGCATCACTCTGCTGGGCCACGGCAGCGGCGCCGTTTTCGCCCACCTTCTGCTCCTCAGCCCGATGAATAGTACGTAAGATATAGCTCTTACTTCTTTATCCAGCTCCTACGCCCAATTTTTCACGTATTTGCATTAATTTTACACACATGTCTTTTTCACGATTTCTAATATCTTGTTGCAGATTTGTTCGAACGAGCCATTCTCATGTCGGGCTCCGCCCTTAATCCGGACGCGATTGGGAAAGCTCCTCTGCAAATCACAAAACAGGTGTGCTAACCGCGCAGTCTTAATCTTCTTCTTATCGATTATTCTTTCGCCCTCGACTTCTTTTCCTTCTAATGGAACGGCCAGATGCTGTTGTTTTAATTAGATTTTGGTTTTCCGATCGACTGGAAATAGTTTTAATAGATGGAAGCGGATTTCCTGATAACGAATACTGTAATACCAGTAATTATACGTTGAAAATAGATGCTTCCGCTTTCTGAAAAATGATAATGGAATTTTCGATAATTAATAAAGCTTTTGCCTCGATGGAAGTGATGGATCTGAAGTTTGCAATAAAATAAAAAAAAAATAATCCATTTTGCTCCACGTTTATAGTAAGTAATATTAATTTTGCGTGTAGATTTAGTGTTTTATAGTATAAAATAACTTAAAAACAAAGGTTTAGATAAAATTTCCATTGTTTAATAATTTGAAGCAATCGTAAAAAATTATTTCGTTGCATTCCAACGATGCAAACATCCGACCCATTAAAAGTGAATTTATGATGTAAAAATCATAAATTGTATAATGCAAACTTTAGAAAAAGAAAAATAAAGATTGAAATAAACATTTGCAAGGTGGCGCACTACCTGAACTGTCCGCAAGTCAGGGACGAGGAGCTGATGGCGTGCCTGAAGAACCGCTCGGTGAAGGACCTGCTGTCGGCGCGTATCGAAAAGCCAAAATACGTGCCGGCGTTCGCGCCCCTCGTCGACTCGGCCGTCATACCGGACAAGCCGGCCAACTTGATGAAGAATGCGGAGCGCCTCGCCAGGTATACACGCGCCGCCAGATTCGCATTAAATATTCGGAACGCCGCGGCGGTGTCACAGCTCGGCCTAGTGAGAGGCGGCTCCCCATTAATTACGCGCAATTAATACGACCGGCTCTTGATGATAAGTTGGCGGGGCGTCGGAATTCGGCCTATTTAAAATTCGATTTACCCGCCGGAATCCGGCCCCCCGGCGCTGACAGAATTAGTGAGTACGGAAATTCAATTTTCACGGAATTCTCCAGCTATATAATTAACTCGTATAATACCGCGAGTAGCTCCCTCTCTCTCTCTCCGGGCCTCTTTCCCTCTCTGTCGTCCGCGCGTTTTCAATAGCTGGAGTCGGCTCCGCGCGCTGAATTCTTCACGCCGAAGATTAATAGCTTTGCTTAACCGTTGGTCGATGTGTTTGTGCCAAAGTAGGGAACACTGTTGTGAGAATTAATTTCGCTTCCTTCTCGAGGCTTGTTGGAAACATGTTAAAAATGAGTTTTGGATTTATGGATTTGTAGGATCGTTCGTAACAGTACAAACAGTTTGTAATAAAATGAAAAAACGTATGTTTTGTTCTTTTTTTTTTTTAAATCCACGTTCGGTTCGCAAGGTACTTTGTTCGAGAGAAAAACGATGATATACGGAAACAAGTGCAAGCGCCGCAATGAAAGCCCTGCGTTTGTAATAATGCACGGTAACAGAGCGAAACTTCCGTTTTTCCATCTTTGCACAGCGAGCAAAAACAACTCGACATCGAGTGTCCTCAAACTCTGCAGCAGCAGCAGCGAGCAAAAAATCTCCGGTAAAGTCATACGAGCTTTTCCGGAGTGGCGAGGGGTAAAAACAGCTCTTAAAATCGTTAAATCGCGACGTTCGCTTCATTCTCGCCGCGCGCTCGCGAAGAAGAAAATTTCCGAGCGTTTTATCCAACTCGAGCGCGGTGGAGAGACAAAGCGCGCGCGCGCGCAGTCCGCCGCACTCGCTCTCGACTGCTCCGCGGCTAATTCGCGGAGTTAGTTCGCTCGCTCGCTGCGGCACGTTAAAACTCGAGGAGAGAGAGAGAGAGAGAGGAGAGAGAAGAGAATGCAAGGCCCGCATTGTTTTGCAGGTTCGACCTCATGTACGGCGTGACGGAATTGGAGAAATTCCACGTGCTGCCGGGGGTGGCGCTGCTCGAGGGTCTGTCCGCCTCCGCCAGGGATGAATTCATCCGCGACAGCGTCAAGGTAGGTAAATCGCGGCGCGCGTCGCGACACGCATGGCACGTCGAGAGTCTACGCCCCGACATTCCCTCGCTGGACGGTTGCCGGTTACCGCGCCCTCTCTCTCGCTATCGTTCCCTTTACTTTCCCTCCATTTTCTCCCCCGCAATTTTCAGAAATCACGCCCGCGAAAATCGCTTCGCTATATATGAGTTCGCATCTTTGTATATAAGTTTAAATTAGTATGAGCTACGAGTTGTATGCATTTAAGATATCCAAGCCAAGTTTCGCGCAAAGTTTATTGTGGTTAACTAAAAGAGCGCTTGGAACTCTTTGGAAGACCTCTGACACTTGAATGGCTCTGGAATTTCAGAGAATGAAACGTTATTATCCCGCGTTTTATACACTGACGAAAAACGTACGTTGGTGACGGTTACTGTATTGTATAGTAAAATTCATTACCGTTATTGATACCATTTTTTCTGATATAATAAACTATAACATGTTAATAATAAGTATATATTGGTTTAGATAAAACAAGTATAAATTATAGTAAACGCAATATTGTTAAGCAAGCCATATATTTCTTACAAGGAAGGGTATCGAACCCGAACTCACCGATTTCAAAAATTTCGATATATGTTGTAGATCATGAAAAAATATGAGACACGTGTTTTTTCTTATCTGCGGAAAAACATATTTAGGGGTGAAAACCACCCCTAAAGATAACCCCCAAAAACGGTTTTTTAAATATATCTCGGCTTTTACTGCGTATTTCAGAGTAAAACAAAATAGAAATTACTTCTTATAAAAAAACAAAGATAACTGAAGCAATTTTGACCCTAAGGGTTGCAACCCTTATTTTTTATTTTCAACATACATGATCAAAATATTAGCTTTTTGAAAATAAAAAATAAGGGTTGCAACCCTTAGGGTCAAAATTGCTTCAGTTATCTTTGTTTTTTTATAAGAAGTAATTTCTATTTTGTTTTACTCTGAAATACGCAGTAGAAGCCGAGATATATTTAAAAAACCGTTTTTGGGGATTATCTTTAGGGGTGGTTTTCACCCCCTAAATATGTTTTTCCGCAGATAAGAAAAAACACGTGTCTCATATTTTTTCATGATCTACAACATATATCAAAATTTTTGAAATCGGGTTCGATACCCTTCCTTGTTAGTTGTTTTAATATATAATTTAATTAAATTAAATTATAAATTATAATTTATCATATGCTATATCAAAAATTTTTTAAATCTAGTAATCAGTAGCACATTTTATAAGTATCTTAACCATAACCTTGTTTGCATACATGGCTATATAAAGTAAGGCCGTAGTCGTATAACACTATATTTTACACGGAGAGAAATTTTGTAGTGAAAATTACAAATATTCGAGACAAAATTACCAGTTTCTATGGTAATGGATGGACAGACTGACAATTTCAAAGTTTTTACCAAAGTGCCTTGGTAAAATTTTTTTTTTTAGTTAATTTAAATTAAAAAAATTAACTTTTTTTATGCATGTTGATGGATATATAGTATTTTAATATAGAAATAGAAACAGAAACAATGATGAAAAAACATTAAACTGAAAAAAATTTTTACGGAAGCGGGATTCGATCCGACAATCTTTGGGTTGAGAGTCCGACGTTCTACCGACTGCGCCACAGAAGCTGTTACCAACAGTTATTTGGATCGCCGTTATTACTTACTGAAAATATGTGTATTGTTTTCATTTTAACGTCGCGCACGCCTCTAGTATCAATCTTCTGAAACACAATAATGCGCAGTGCGCATGCGCGAGTACACAAATACCAGGTTATTTGGTAAAATTTATCAGTTTTCTTAGTAAAAATTCTTAGGTTACCTTGTAAAAATGACTAGACCTCAATTTTTACTAGTGTGTCTGGTAATTTTTATTCCGATAATTTGGTATTTTTTTTAAGTGGTTATGGTAGTTTTTCCTGGGAAACTTATAAATTGTATTAGAAACCTGGGAATATCACGGCTTTTGACAGTCTATCCATGCACTACCAAGGCACCTTGGTAATTTTTACTCTAAAATTTCTCTCCGTGTATAGTAGTTATATGGGTATAGATACCATATTTTTTTCTCAGTGGTGCCATTAAAATCCAGAGATAAAACTACAGCGTCGCTGATATAGATTACGGACCGAGCGTAGCATAGCTGTCCGTGAAAATAAGTTCACACCTATCGCTCATATATACATACCGTTTACTCTCCCACACGCGTTATCGTCACGCGCCGACACGGATCTCGCATTTCCGCGCGAAAGTTGCGCGTACACTGATACTCTGTCGCTATATGACGCTCGCAGGCGAGTCACGAGCTCGAGCCCGATCTGATTCTGCGAAAAGTTCTGGCGCACTACGAGGCAGAAGCCCGACGTCAACCCGGCAACTACGAGGGTAACAAGTACGAGGGAAATCGCGAGCTCGCGCTCGAGGTTGTCTCGGACGACTGGATCGTAGCGCCCCTCGTTGCCACTGCGAATCAGCACTCGAAGGCCAACCCCAAGAGCTACATGTACGTCTTCTCCCACCTGAAATCCATACGAGATAAACCCATGGAGGACCTGGACGTGAGTAGTTGGCCATCTTTCTGTAATCATTGCGTTTTCTTTCTTAATTAATGCATGTGAATCTAACTGGGATAATTGAATTGATGATTTTTCACCCTCCATAATTGTATTGTAGAAATGATGCTTTTCTACTAACTGGGATAAGGTGCGTCTGACTATGTTTCGCACTTAACTATACTTACACCTTCTGAAAGTAATATTTTATCCCAAATATTCAGGAAATTTATTTTACCACCGTTTTGTAACGTATATATATGTGTTAAAATAAGTTTCCATAAATAATATCTGACAGATTTGGATGAATTAAATTAATTAATTAAATAAAATAAAATCTTGTAGTCGCGTACAAAAATTTGTCTTATTCTCCGCTCAAAGAAAAGATTCGCTCATTAGTGGGGTTTAAACAGCAGAATGTTAAAGGTTAACGTGTGCATCTGTATCTGCATATGTGTATAACACATATACACATCACTGTACTTAATCTCAGCTTGTTTCTTCGCCTCTCCTGAAAGCTGTTTGTATTATTTCATAAATACCCTCTATGTGTACTAATACTTTTCGCTGTCCCGTGCTTTTGCGAGAGGCCTAATTGTGCTCCTTTGATGTACTCGGAAAGTGTTCCTCATTATAATGCACGTGGTTCTGGCCGCTATGTGTGTTAAAAAATGCTACGAGGTGTAGGATATAAAAGTTTAATGGTCGCACGATAAGATGCGATCGTAACCGTGTGTTACAGTAAATTGCTAAAAAAAAAAACAAGTAGGCGAAGAGCTTTGGAAATAGCTATTCAGGAAAAGTAAAGCTTAAAAGGTAAAGAGTATCTAAGCATAAACATCTATTCAGGCTTAATTTCAAAAAGATATTAATAATCGCTTTCAGAGGTCATTTGTCGTAACAGCAGTGCGACGAGAGATGAAAAACATTATAAAAATAATGAAAAAAAAATGTAATAAAAGCACACACAATCCATATCACGGCTAAAAAATAGCTTTATCCCAACAATCGCTCCTTCGACAACAATCGCCTCAAGCTTACGCGAGCTCGGCCAAGCTCCCCCTTCTCACTCTCTCTCTCTCTCTCTCTCTCTCTCTCTCTCTCTCTCTCTCACGCTCCACTCAAATCCCTCCACGGCGCATTTTCTACGGAAATCCTTACCGCGCGCTCGCGATCTATCCTGGCAACGCTTCTATCAAATTCATCCGCTCGCTCGCTGCTGCTACAGCTAGAAAGAAATTTCATAAGGTTTCACGTCAATAAAGAGGAAGCGCGCGGCTGTGAATGTGGGGGGGGCGACAGTGCGACTTACCGCGCGCCGAAAAGCGAGAAACGACCGAAGGAGAGAAAAATACAGCAGGTTCTCGTTTCAGCAACAGATCCGGCGCACGGTGCACGGCGAGGAGCTGCCTTACGTGCTAGGCGTGCCCCTCGGCGGTGAGGGCTACCACCTAAGCGCCCCCTACGACCGGGGCGAAGCTCTCCTGTCGAAGGCGATGATGGACTGGTGGTGCAATTTCGCCTACTCCGGGTAAGAGAGACAGTTTCTTTTGGTTGCCTCTGCGCTCTCTCGCGGGAGCGAACTTTTCTTATAATTGAATTTTTGATATTTCGCGAGTAAAGTGCCACTTTTAGGCACGCTTACGTATACGAGCATAGCACAAAGGGTCAAAAAATAATGTTCGCACTAGTATCGAAAAGTACCATTTTGACAAAAGGAGAAGAAAACTTGAGATGTGAACATTCATCGTTTCAAAAGCATTTTACTGAACATTTCGGAAGACAGTTGAGAATTTGCCCGGTTTAATTGTTTCACCCCTGCAATCTCGCTACACCGTTCATTGCCTTAAACGGAACGAAAAGTCCGCACTTCCTCCGAGAAGAAAGAAGCAGCTCTGCTTACCCGCCGAGCTATAAATTATAATCTTCCTCCGTGTCTCGCGAGTTAAGCTTACGAAAAAGCGCCGCGTACAATGCAATCGTAAATTAATAGATCGCGCGAGGAGTGAATTAAGGCTGCGTCCACGGGGGCGAACTTTCTGCGGCCCCGTACCGCCGATAATACATTCTCGTTTCTCTAATTCACAGGAACCCGAACAACGTGAGACCGCCGCCGCGGCGGCTCGCCTACCTGAGGAACGACTACGGCAAGGCGAGCTCGCCGTACGACATCGACTGGCCGGAGTACGACCCCGAGAACCAGATGTACTTTAATCTCAGTAAGTTGTTCGCTCTCGTGAAAGCAAAGAGTGAGAGAGAGAGAGAGAGAGAGCTCGACTGGAGAAAGAGGGAGAAAAGGCGAGCGCGCTGCATCTTTGACTGCATTATGATCGGGTCACGTTCCGTCCGTAACGTTAATGCGGACATTAGTGCGATTGGCAATCGATAATTGAGGGGGGACACTACGACGACAGTCCCTCTTTCTCTCTTGCTCGCTCTCGCTCGCATTTCGTTAATTGCCCCCGGCTCGATTCGTTTGTCGACTTGTCAGCGGGCTTTTAGAAATTAAATAATGCCTCGAGCTGCGACCCCTATGTGTGCGCACACGAATGCCGAAAGGAAAATCTACTCACAGGGCTTTGCAAAGCTCGCTGGTGTGTTTACGTAGTGAGGATGTACCGTCGATGTTTGTTTCTCTTTCTGATTGAACTGTATTTTTAGCCCAACACGTCTGATTTCACGAGACTTTTCAAGTGCAACTTAATTCCTTCAGGTTGGAATGGATTTTCGTGCCATCGTTGATTGATTGTTTTAGGGAGGACCGGACATCTTATAATTATTCAATTTAATTATGAAAGACGGAATGATTGATTTTTTTAGCGAGGCTATTAAATATTATTTTAGATGCCCAACGTTAGTTTGTTAATCTTAAAATGCTTATATTCATTTCAATTTGCCGTGAAAGCGCTTTTGATGTGATCGATATTAAATTACGACCTTTGATAAGCGTTAAACTACTAATAAGAGAATTCAGAGGAATCAAGTTTTTGTCTATTTATTTTTCCAATTAAATATTTTCCTTTGGAACGGTTGATTTTTCATAATAATTTTTAACGATTTAACCAATTACAATTTCACTGAATTTCAATCATTTTTATATTAAAAACTTCCTATAAAATAGGAATTTCTCTTGTACAGTTTCTAGCTCCCGATGAAATGCTTTTTCTTCTATTATTTGGCCATTTCATAAATTGAAAAATAAAATGAGTTTTTCGAATACAAGCACAAGCTTGTTTTTTACTTTTTTAAAGGCATTAAAACTGATCAGCTTTTTTAATCTGGAAATGGCTAGCAGAAGGCTTGCTGTTATGACAAGGAGTGAGAGAGGCAGAATCAGACGGAGAAATAAAAGTTTTGAATTATTCATAGAATGAGTACAACAAATGATTTATTAGTTAATCTTTATTTATATTTTAGTAAGCCATCCAATGCACTTTAATGCTCTTTCATCAAAGTTAAAATTAGTAAGTATAAATCAAATACGAACATTTTGTTATTGCGTCAATCTAAGAAATAATGGTCGAAAAATCGTTTCATCATAGCGATTAATTAGCCAATTTTACTAGCTATTTTCTAACTTCTTGCCCATTTCACATAGATGAATTTCTACCAGGGTCGTAATGGTTGAGAAAAACGGCGACTAAATGAAATAATATCTTGTAGCGGGTAATGCCGAAGCAATACCCATCCTGAAATTATGTATTTTCTATCGAAAACGCATAAAACGCGCACCATCGATAATCCAAACGTTAACCTAGATAAAAAGAGAAATCCAATATAATTCCGCGCGCCCGCTGAGAGAGAGGGAAAGGAAGAGAGATCCCGACAAACTCGCCTCCCTCGTTCTCCCCTTCTCTCCCTCTATCTCACCGCGGTAAGAGCGCGGAGAGACACGTAAAAGAATAAAAGCTCTCAACCTCTCCCGGGCACACGACGCAGCTACGCCGCCGCAGATCGGCGCTCGTTATCGGGCCTCGGAAATGGAGTTCTGGAACGAGGCGATCCCGCAGCTGCTGAGGCGACCCAAGGCCGAGCGCACGGCGACGCAGCAGCAGAGGCCGCAGCGTCCGGGCTTCTTCGACGTCCTCGACCGTGACTACGGCGGCCGGGGAGGCAGCAACGGCAGCGCGCCAGACTCGCCGGCCAACAACGTGCTCAGCGCCCGGGGCAATTCGACGGCGGGCAACGAGCTCGGGCCGCCCTCGAACCTCGGCGATGGCAAGCCCGATAAGCCCACTGACGTGAGTATGATGATTTCGCGCGTTTGCGAGAGACACCGCGCGCTGTATAGCTCGCTTCATTTCCTTTTCATCCTTGTTTACGCTCTCTCACTCATGCGACATAAGCTGATCTACACGAAACGACAGCTTTTGCCGTGCTTGAAAATTCGCTTTTAACTAATAAATTCAAACAATTATTTAGCATCCTAAATTTGATGATTCCCTCCGTGTTTTCGAATTGACATTAATGAGTAATAATTAATTTATCGCTTGATATAATACAGTATTTCAAATATCGTTTCACATAATTACCGCGATTAAATGAAATCTATAAGTTAGCTTACGCAAATACAGCTTTACAATTATTATATCAATTTGTGTACATAACGTGTCTCCCATATAATATACCTAATCAATAATAATAATAATAGCTAATTTTGGTTGCCACAATGTAAATAACAGTTGTAAAATGATGTCACTGAACACTGTAAAATTCATAACTAAAAAATCCTAAAAACTTTCAGCCGTTAGCTAACAGGTGCACAGAGAGAAAGGATTTCTTGTATTTAAGAATATTTATTAACAGTTAACGAATGTGTATTTGAGCCCGCTTGAAATGAATATTCATTCACAGTTAAGTCCTGCAGAGAAATAAATTTTGCAGCCACGAGGGCGCACATAGCGGCGTTTTAATTAGCTGTTATAACCTATACATACGCGCGTTTTCTCATGCACATCCTCGATTATCTCGCTCCTGTACTCATCAAGTCTTTTTTCCAGTCGAATCTATTGTACAAAAGGAATCGTTTTATCATTTGCTTTTTACGCGTCTAAAAGTGTTTGGTTTTAATGCTTATTCTGGACATTCAACAGCGTTTTGAGTCGATGTCTTGTCTTTCATTTGACACAAAGTACCCCGATTTTCTAATTTCAAGAACACGATTCATTAAATCCAAGAAATCCTTTCTCTCTGTGTACCTTGGAAATTGAAAACTCGGAATTTTCCTTGGCAATGCTTGCAGCGCAAAAAGCCAGGGCTCCTGTAAGAAACCCGACAGCGCGTCTATTTACGCGGCTGCACGAGAGCGGCGAAGAAACACAATATTGATTCCGCATACACCATACGCGAATCTCGCAGGCGCGCGCGCGTGCGTTCCGTATGGAAATTCAAGTGTGCTATATATACCTGCACAAGCGGCTCTGCGCGATTCCGCTTCCACCCCGCTAATCCTTCCTTTGAGCGCCGAAGGCTACAGCCATTAAGTTGCGCCCTTTGTTTTCGTGCCCGCCGCAGAACCCCAACGAGAGCGAGGAGACTGGCGGTGGTGGTGGTGGCGCAGGCAGCGCACTGAGGAACAGCTCGGCTGTGTCTCTCGTAATCGGCTTCGGGATCGTCTTCCTCCTAATTAACGCGACGGCTCTGGTCTACCTCTACCACAAGCGCCAGCGGATCCGCAAGAAGGCCGCGAACGCGGGCAACCTGCTGGGACCGCGCGCCGCCAATCTGTCCGGTAGCGGGCCGGGGGCCACGGGCGTCGCCCCGGACGCCACGGCAACGACGCACAAGAGGCCAAAGATCGCCAAGGCCGAGCAGCACCGGGAGCTGGGGTACTGCAACAGCGCCAGCAAGCCAGACATACGCGACTTGATCAAGAACGACAAGGCCTACGACAATAACTCCAACTTCGGCAGGAGGTCGCGCGAGAACTCATCCTCGACCATCGACACTAGGACCAAGGTCAGGGAGTGGATTCAGCAGGAAATCGTCCACAGGTATGGATTTGTGCTCTTCTGAGCTTTCGTTTATCTAAGTCAAATGCATGCTTGTGGAATAATCACCTTTCTTTCTATTTGTTCTCTTACTCTTTAAAACTGACTCGCCATTGAAAGTACACCAAAACTTAACCTGGAACGAGCATGCAGATAAAACAAATACAATTAAGTAATGGGCAATGTACAAAGTTTTCAGGAAACAAACAGGCAATTTCAGGTAAAATAGCCAATATACACAATATAAACAATGATTCTCGTCCCACAAAAAGTAAGAAACTCTTTAATCATCTATAATTGAAAAGCAGGTTCTTAATCATTTAATGCGTCGAGAATGTAGCCAAAAGTCGTTACGGAATAATTTAATTTGGTAGACAAAAATCAAGAGAGGATATAAGGCTACAGGTATAATTTGGTTTCAAGCTCATTTGCCACCATACGCAGTAGCATTTGTCTTTCCAAAGTCTCTGCAGAGCAGAACTCATCAGAGCATGCTGCTGATATTAATTATACAACTTAATACCACATTAGCACCTCCGTCAGACAGTTCAACTCATATTTCTGCTGCAAGAGTAATGCATTGGCGTCGCATTGTTCATCCGTTATTAAATGCTCATCCAGATTAGAAATTGAACTCATCGAACATTCGACTGATAATCGGGATTATCTGTATACTTGAACATATTTTGCACGACATCCCAAGCGGTGCACTCTACAATATTCAGAGGATAAAAACCCGAGCGCAAAAACAGAAAGACCATTAACCTGTCGATGAGCATCTCCGCAAAATTCTTTAAAGCCTGCAAGAAAGCTAAACCCCGTACTTATGACTCTGATAAAAAAGAAGTACTTATTATGTCTCAAGCTTAATACGAGCGAGACGAGCGAAGGGGGGAAAAGGGCGCAAAAAATACACCGAAATATCCTATCGGGCGCGGAAAAAGGAAAGCGTCAAGTCCGCGAGAAAGATAAGAGATAAAAATACGGGAAACCTCGAGACGAAGACCCGAGACGAAAAAATCCATTAGCCAGGTTTCTCACGACTCGCTCGAGAAAGTGAAAGAGCGGCAGGAGATGGAGTGGAGGAGGGCGAAGACGAGGAAGATGGCGGAGAAGCGAGACGGAGAAGCAGGACCAGAGGGAGGGACGGGCAAGGGAGAGCCGTGTATGTGTCTTTTCCGGCTTTGCCTAATTGGACGAGCGAGCGGGCCGTGGAGCAGCAGCGGAGGAGAAGGAGGCGAGGGCTCGATTCGAGGGCACTTGTCCAGCTCGCCAACGCGACTTTACCGTCTTCGCAGAGGCAGCGGCAGTAGCAGCAGCGGCAGTAGTTTCGAGTCGAGTGGAGAGAAGCCGGTCCAATTACAGGCTCCTTTAAAAAGAGACGCTGCTGCAGCACTCGCGACCGGTGTGTATACTGCTAACTCCGCTTTAATGCCGCCACCAACACACAATACAAAGTAAGCCGCTCCCAGCTGTCGGGACTCGCCTACCCTCCCGGCCTCGAGTCGCGCGCGTATGAGCGAATTTTTTCATGCGGGTATATAGGCTGCGGACGGGGGAAGAGCTAGTATCGGGATTTGCCGGGAACTCCGGACTTTTCGAGGATTCCGAGAAGATGGATATAAGAATGTGCAGGGTTTACGATTAGCTCATCGGATTCTGAATTTAATGGGCTTGTTGAACGTATCAACGTTTAGCTATCGTTCGTATAGCATCTCCTTGCCAAAGCTTAGCTCTTTGTAACTGAAATTCTTTTCTTATTCCGAAACTTTAACTTATTTTTTACGCCCTTCATTTACGTATATCATGAAATACATTTTAAAAGGTTACTGAGTGTGTTAACACTAATGACGTTGGATACGATCAATCTTTTTTTCTTTCAATTAAATTAAACTAAATTTTAATTCCGCACGTATACTCTTTAAATTTTAATATTTTTCTTTCAAACATTTTTCAAAGTTTACGGAAATTATGCTGCACAAATCTTCGCAAACAGTCTTTTTATGCCGTCTTATTTCTTTTTCATCTCGATAGCATCGAGCAAAATGTGTAGTTGCAAAAAAAGCGCATCCCTTAATTAATTGAATGCTTTGAACGACGAGGAAAAAAAACGCTTAAGCAAGGCAAATTACGGTACTCTCCGGCGTGTGCCAATAAAGAAGAAAGAATCCACTTTTCCGGGCCGTCTAGCTTGAAGAAATAAAATTTACATGAGAAACGTGCTCCCGAACGAATTTGCTCGCCTCTTTCCTCCCTCTCTCCCATTGAAAGGGTAGAAAAAAACTTTGAGAGAATTGGCCAGGTGCAGGAAGGGTGTATATACCGATACATATCGCGGGCCCACCGCCATATTTCCGAGGCGGAGATATCGGCTAGCTCCCAGCCTCCCCCCCCCCCCCCTCTTCGGTTCGTCGAATATATCGCCTCGACGACTCCTCGGCAACGCTGCCACTCTCTCTCGCCCTCTTTTCTCTTCTCGCGCGCGCAGTGCCTGCCGCAAAATTATTATCCGCAACGCCGAGCCGCTATCTTGTGGTTCATCGGCTTTAGATCAAATTTCGATATTATTTTACCGCTCGGAGACATTAAAACGCGCCCTTTTGAAGGTGACCGATTTTTTTTTTATTAGCAAAGGTGTATAGGTATTTTTCGATAATGAAGCCTACGCGTTTTTTATGCAAAACTGATACGTTTTTCGTTACCTGCGCTTTCGCTTAGCCCGGCAGGACCACATAATTATAAAGTTATTGCCGTGGATTAAATAAATATATTATAAATTTAAATATCGAATAAATACTACCTTAAAATTGATAACTGCGTTGTGGAAATATTTTACTTGAACACAAATATTGAATGAAGAAGAATATTCGAAAATTTGTTTTAGGTTATGTGATGAATTTATTCAATTAATTTATTTTTTTACTAAGTATGCAGAGCATTTTTAATCTCCTAAAGCAAACACCAAATAAAATAATGTACTTAAATACCATTTATTATGTGCGGGGAAATTCGCCGAACGCTATACCGAGTCATAATTAAACAATTTCACCATATTTAAAACAAATATTTTTAATAAATTAATGGTCGTTTGTGCTCTTAATTAAAAATATTAACATTTATTCTAACGTGAAATATTATAAAAATGTTTCATTTTGAACATTGTAAATTTCGAATACGCACAGTAGTAGAAGATAACTTGGAAAAATTTTTAAAACAAGACAGTATAGAAGGAACAAAAAACCGTGAGCCATGCTAGACAGCCTAATATAAATGCAGACATAAATGAAGAAATTGAGAAAATCTCTCGTAACCAAGTAGTTACAGCACTCTTCAAATTTGCAGGACGGTGTCACACAACTCGAACACAACAAAGAAGAGAGTATCTGTACCCGCCCAAAAATGATTTTGTGGCCCACATATTTGCAACAGTATGGGCAATATATTGGCAATATATGGACCACACTGCCCACATTAGTGCAGTGTATGGGCAATATGTGGCTCCGGCGCCTAAGCCGAATATTGGCCATACTGTTTCCCACATCATGTCCACATTAGTCCCATATTTTTTTTTCTTCAAGTGTGGGATACATATAAGTATTATGGAGGAAAACTATGACCCATATTCGGATGAGGCGCCGGAGCCACATATGGCCCATATATTGCCCACAAATTTTTTTTTACGCGGGTAGGCATGAGTTTATCAAAACTCGAGTGGACCTACATTATAATCGGTCCGATTTTACGAAGTGGCGATGTGAATGAGTAACTGGTACCAGCTCCGAAAAAACACGCCCAACAAGGAATTGTGAAATTATGCAAACGTGCATAATGGAGAGACTATCTTCAAATCGATAAGACACTTGAGACGCTTAAGCAAAATCCCTCTTGGCGAAATAATCCCTATGGTACACCAACCTCTTCTTATGAGACCGACAACAAAACGGTTATTCACAGAAGAAAGTTATAAAGACATGTTCTTAGCAAAGAGGTTAATCCGCGAAAGTGAAAAAAAAACGCATCGCCCGCTCTATGACGCAATATCTAGATAAGGAGCTAAAGGTCCTGTCTGTACACAGGGAAAATTCCACTATAAAAATACAAAGCAAAATGCGCGGGCAGTGTTTTCGAAAGCTTTGACGAGGGCGAAGCTCTAACCGATTGTCGAGAGGAATGGCTGAGACGAAATTCTCTGACTGACCACAGCCAAGTCGGACTTGTACTATATACACCATCTCGACTCTTACTGCGCCAGCAGCTGTTCTACACGAAGCGAACTCTATCTCCTTCTGTGGCGTCCTCACGCACACATACACAGGATAGAGGATCGTGCTAAATTTTGCTACATCTACGCAAGACGCCAACTACCACCTGATGCTACGAGGAAGCCGAACCACCGATCTTGTTTAGCGAGTGGTATGCGATGCCCAGGGTACATGTAATGCTTGTGTATGCACTTTGGTTTATCCACCTACGGCCTATTTGGCCTAGTAAGTGAGCTGTGCCTTTTCCCATACTCGCTAAGGCCGAGAGCTGAAGGTTTTTGGCGAATTGATTTCAGCATCACTACAGTCTCCGAACATGTTTATTACACGGAGAAAAATTTGATTTGGAAAATTACCATTAATCTTATCAAAGCGAAGATATACTCTGATTCTGACGCTTTTTACTACTATTATAGGATTTTCTACCATTGTAATGTATTCCTTTTACAACTTTCATTTTAAATATTACAAGTGTCGAGATAACTTTCTACTATATTTATATAGCAAAAAATATACATATTGTAATATACTATTAAAAGTACCTTCTTTTTTTATAAAAAATATGAAACATTACTATATTTTATGGCAAAAACTGCGAAGACTTGATATTCGAATGCAGGAGTTACAAAAATTTTGATATTTAATTCTAAGTTTTACAATGATTTATGGTAAAAATTATGATGTGTGAAATGCGCATGCGCGCGGCAAACACGCGCAGTCTGCTGCTCTGTCTTACCGACGTCCCTAATTTTCAGGTTATCTAGATCTCACACAATACGTTTTGCAACACAAAACTGGTCGGATATAATAAATTCCTATTTATTTTTACTTTTATAAATACATTATCAGTTGCTAATTTTCCTTTACGTTAATTATAATGCCATATATTAATTGAAATTCAACAACGCGTCTAACTCAAATCTGCCATACATCTAGCGATAGCTAATGTACAAGTTCCAAAAATTTGTAGTCTAATGTTGTTATGGGTAAGTGGTTAGAGCGTCCGACTGCCGTGCCAAGGGTCGAGGGATCGAATCCGGCTGTCTCCGTCGAAAAAAAATGTTTAATTTTCTTTATTCTTTACTTTAATTTATTTCTTGTATTTCTTGTATTAATAATATATGTGTGAGCAACCTTGAAATATATAGAATATCACGAATAACCACGATAACGGAAATGAAAATTAAATTTTTAAAATTTTTAACTCGAAAAATATTTCCTATACGAGTTGTTATAAAATTTACCATATTAAATTGGAAACATTAATAGGAAATTTGTCTGTCTTCATTTTACTATGAAAAATTGTAATTTTTCCTATAGAAATTTGTAAATTTTGCTACACGATTTCTCTCCGTGTAGATACTTATTTCACATTCGTATGCAGTTGTCACCCATCCAAGCGCTAACCACACCTAGCGCTGCTTAATTTCACTGATTGTCCGAGGCGCTACCCTAACAAAGTCCCGCTTTCTTTGTTAGAATTAAAGCACGCATGAGCTTGTCCAATGCCTGTTATACACTTCGCTTCTACGCTCAGTAAAATGAGTGTTTTAGTATAGTAATTATTACAATAACACTAATCTGTTAATACAAAAAGTTTATCTTTTAGTTTATTTTTCACGTTTGTGATGTGCGCGGCAATAAAAAAAAATAAATGTTATTAAACATAAACATAATGGAAGCATTAAAAAATTAGTTCTAGGCTTTGTTGAATAATGAAAGTCCCGCGTTTCCATAAATATCAATAATGGACGTTTTTTGTGGTATGCAATCGATTCTGTACAGGTGCAGTGATGCGACGAAATTTTATAGAAGTGAATGACTGTGCTGTATTTAATCGATTCGCCGGTTGGCTCGCCGATCAAATGTTTTTCCGACAAATCCGCTTCATTATTGAATGCGTTGCATTGGGGAAAGACAAGAAAGGAACTTTGCAGAATAATGTAATCAAATACAAATTACTGTCCACGAGAATTATATCCATCATTCAATTATATTATCTATATAAAGAACTCCTTTATATATTGTTTCATGAAGCAATATTTTTTATTCGTATAATAATCCATCATATATGACCTGAAATATCTATGAATACTTCTTTGTTGCTAATTAAATATTATTTTATGTTTGTTTCTCTTACAAAAACTTTTATTATTAGTATTTTCATTTTTAAGAGTTTGCCTTACTAATTCCAATTGTGTTTTTAAAGGCTGCAAGTCTACCTAATATTATATAAACACTTAATTATGCTTTTTTGAATCAAAATATATTACGAGGAATGCAATTATTCTACTTCTCAAAACAAAAGATTTTATACGTGCAAGTATACTTACTATTACTACGATTGTTTAATATATTCGTCAAGAATATAATCAAATTTCCTTGAAGTTTTGAATGATCAAATACAATAGAAAGTATTGTTTCTATTGCGTATACATATTTAATTATGAATAATTAGGACTTTAGAAACTAGAGTTTATATAAATTCATTATTATTGATTGCATTCATATATTTACTTCGAATACCGATCGAAAAACTGTTGCTAGAAAAAAAAGAAATTGTTGACTTTCTATTAGTTATACGAGTCTTATTCGCGTAACCTCTGATTCAAAGTAGACATTTTTCCGTATAGTTTATTATTTTCTTTTTACATTCGCTTGCTGCGAATTCGAGTTGATGCGAAACAGTTTCTACAATGTTTTTGCAATAACAACAAGAGACAGCTTCCTAGAAAGCGTTTACCAAAATTGCGTTATTACGGAATGGATGCGTGACTGTCTAAACTTGCAACTTACTCTCCTTGCTTGCTTTACTTTTCATTTCTATTCTATTTCACTATTCCCCGTATTCGTCTCTCGCGTGCATAACCACTAAAAGCGCAAGCCTGTGCACGCAGGCAAAGGCCAAGTCAGAAGACGAAGGGCTTGGCGAACGAGAATGGCAGAGCGAGGAAGACAAAGCGAAAAAAGGTGAGAGGGAAACAGAGCTAGAAAGTGTATAGAAGGCAAAGGGAGAATCACATAGACAGGCGAGACGGTCCCTCCATTGTTGATCTTCGTTTCCTTTCCACGGTCTTTCTCTTCTCCTCCTGTATCTCCCTCCTTCTCTTGCTTTGAGCCTTTCGAGTTTAGCGAGGCGAGATATTATACGCGCCCGCTCGCTCGCTCGCCCAGGGCTCGGTTTCGTGCACCGTTAACGGCCCATTGGAATACGTGCTCACAGCCCGCGAGCCACTTCCGCCGTGCCGCTTCTCCTTATGACAATGCGAACGGCTCAATAACAAATAATAACATTGCCGCGCGGGCCAGCAAGAACAGAGAAAAAGGGCTATTTAATTAACGAGGACTTGGCGAACGAGAGCTGGTTTTTAGATTTTTGCCTCATGCCCGCGGCGCGTGCACTTTGACTTTTCGCGTTTCATGAATATTTGCACTGTGGAGCAGCCAGTGAAGAGCCGAGCGCTTAAATTTGCGATGGAATTAAAGTTTTCCTAGAATTAATCCGTTTATTTCGCGCTCATCTCCCATGTGCCTCTTTGGCAAACTCTCCTCCCCCTCATCAAAATGCAGAAATCGAGCTCCCCGCGTATATAACTATACTTGGAAACGTGTGTTATTGCAATTTAAATGAGAGCTGGCTCTCATTATATGAAATTTCGACTGAAATACTTCAAAAGTAATAATGCGCTTTTTCAACGTTATTTTCTACGCTCACTATGCTCACGCTATCCCCGCATCGCAGTAAAATCAGTCAAATTATAACAATTAGTCGTGCCCTGCAGTGTGAGTTTCGCAATCATTTTTATTTGAGCTTCCATTGCGATATCGAACAATCATCATAGTACATCTAAATGTCGCTTTAACAGCTTTGAATAGCAACAATGGAGGCGTTGGGTACGCTCAGCGCTTTTCTTTGGCTCGTATTTTTTCTAATTTTCTCGCAGCTAGCATGATGCAGTCTATTTTAGCGGGTTGCTTAAATGTTGGTTTAATGCTACAGTATATAAAACTGCAATTTATATCTAGCGATATACGTGGCATTTCTCATTCTTGTCCATTCATTTTTATACTGCTTTAAAACAGTTAAAACAATAGTTTTTTTTTTCATCTACTACGTTCAGTTTAAAAAACTCTTTACTAAAAGTACTTACAAAGCTGTTTCAAAATAAAGTCGTATATTGTGCAGCCTTTTAAATCTAAATTGGTTTATCTGTAACACAGATTCGATCTCGCGTAAAATAAAATTTCATTTTTTTTTTATAAGTACTTCAGGGATTAAAATTCTATTGTTCGTGTTGCATAAGAGACCACCTCGATTGATATTGAACTTTCATCATGACAACAATAAAACAAAAATATTTTGCTTCAATAAAAAACCTCGCTAAAAATGATAACTGAAATATGAAATTATTTGAAAGGCAGAAGAAAAAAAAAGGTTACAACTAGCAAGACTCATAAGTTATTTGAATGCCCTCGGTATACATATACATAGTAAAATTAATAATATTCTTATCTTAACTACCCAGCCATTTCCATCTATCTTCCGACTCGTCTCTCTCGGTACGTAGCGTCTAGACTCGTAAGTAAAAGAATATCGCTCCGGCGGAAAATATGCCTTCTTGGCTTAGGGAGAAACATGAAAGTCATGTCGGAGCACGCGAAACTTTCGCGTGTGCAGGTGGCTGCAACGGCAAAACTTCGTCAAATATCAATAGCACGCGCGTGCAGCCGGGCATTTAGCTAATGAGTAGATAAGTGCACCCGCATTACCCCCCCCCCCCCCCCCCCAGCGACGACATACCTGTACACGCGTTCCGGAAAAGAGAGAGAAAGAGAGAGAAAGAGAGGAGAGGGAGAGAAGGGGGAAAACTGTCGCGCGCTTGCGGAACTTTCGAAAGCGTGCACGCGATGCACACAAAGGAGGGGAGAGAGTGAGCGTATCTCGAATTCTTTTCGTTCGCGTCGCTGCTCCTTTTTCCTCTCACGTTCTTTGTACCCTCCCTCCGACTTTCTTCTCTTTCTCTCTCCCTCTTATTTCCGCCTCCTCTTTCTCCCCCTTCTCCTCTGGCTTTTTCCACGCCGGTGGAGAAGTTTTATACATTTAAAATTGTTATTTGAACTTTGTAAAAGACAATGGAGTCCTCTTATTGAATCCAGCCGCAAGTGGTCGTTAGCTCGGTAATTGAAAGCGTATTTTTGCAAATTGTGTAAATCGCTGCGTGCGCTTGCGGTCATGCAAAAAGTTAATTAAGTATATTCTTACAGAACACTTTTTGGCTCGTCCTTACATATTTAGTAGTTTTCAATAAATACTAACAGTACTTTTTTTTAAAAGTTTTTTTTCGACGTATTTTGATTCCTATGTTATTTTTACATCGTCACGGCCATTAGCTGATTAATTTTAGTTGATGATACTGCGTTATACTTTTCATGTATAGAAAAAACCGATAAAGCTTTTGCTTTATCAGGGGTAATTTTAAAATAGCTATTAGCGCTAATAGTGTACAGAGTTTGCATGATAAATTAAGCGGTAAATTCCTTCGTGCAAATGATATTTTTAATTTTTCTTTTGGAATCTAAATTACATTACATGGCTTCATTATCGTTATTTTGAGAAGCTATTATGGTTAAAAAAAATATTAATTACCATTTACCTTGTGTACTACCTTATTATTATAAACTTATTTTCCAACTTGTTCTTTTTAGCTTTAATGCAATTAACATTTTTTAATACATCCAACGCAAATAATATTTATAAAGTATATTAAAACCATCAAACTGAAACGTCATTGGTTATACATTTGTTTTGAATAGAAAGAATTGTATAACTAAAAATGTGTTTATAATTTTATAAAGCTGCATTTTTTAAACCATGATAATAAAAGATTTTGATATAATAATATATTTTGATTCTGCAATCAAAATTTCACGTGCCGGCAAAATTGTTGGAAAATGTATTTCCTGCAATTGACACGAATCAGCCGATAAATAAATAATAAAGTACAGTTTAATGAATTATTTTTAAACTGTTACCACAAGCAGTTCCATTTTCAATTTACACTAATCCCTTTTAAGAGCCTATTTTATTATTCAGAATACTCAAAGTTATAATACCAATAAATTAAAATTATTGATGTAATAAAAAGAAAAAATGATAAAACCAAGATTCAGGAATATGGCGACAACCAGAATTCTAGAATTCAAAATACAGAGAAATAATATAGAAAATCAAAATTAAAAGAGAATTAAAAATAAAACGAAACATATTTTCGCATGTTCCGCAGTTCAGTAATTCGTAGTAATGAAGTTGCAGATCCCTTTTAATTAGAGTCCAACGACCACTAAAACATCAACATAATTAAAAGTTAATCTAACTTTTTTTCATCAGTTGAATCAACTGGTCTAGGAAAAAGATGAAATTATATAAAAAAAAATAAGTAAAATTAACTTTATTAGTATAGTAAAAATAGCATTATGAATATTAAAATTGAAGTTTTCTTTTTGTTTGAAAAGTTGAAATTCCATTGAATAAAAGGAGCACCTTCCTTTCAAAAAGAAAACCTTCACGCTTGCTTCCCCTGTACCTCAGGGACCCGCAAAATACAAACTCATTCTCGCAGATAAAGGATAAACTCCATTGATTTTAAAGCTGTTTTAATGTATCAGAATATAATGCCAATGCCACTTTAATAAATACAAGATTCTTCTTTTCTGCAACGCTCTTTTTCGCGACAACGCTGCAAGTAAAACGACCGTTAAACGACAAAACCCGTAGATTAACGAGGCACGCCTGTCGATCGTGATCTCTACCTCTTGACAAGTGAATGTGACAGAGCGCGGCGGTCAAGGGGCGCGCGAATAGCCATCGACAATAAATTCATTAATTGGAGCTTCGGCCTTTGATCTCGCGAGCTCGCAGGCCCCCGCCTCGCTAATGGAAATTAAACGAGCAATTAACCCCGGGACATTTCCATAGTCGGGCGCGAGCTCGCGCGCGCGAGGAAAGTGTGTACGTATAGTATTATACACGCGTAAGCTTTTTCGCACAGGCAGCTGCCAACCCCGGCGACGCTTATATTGCGCATTCCCTGCGAGAGGTATAATTAATGCGGAGGCATAAATTAGTGGGACGAGGGAGAGAACGTGAGCGGCGCCACGCGGGCGATTTACGAGCCGCGCGTACAGTGGAGAGCGCGCGCAAGCTCGGACTAATTCGCGCCTGCGCCCACTAACTATCCTCACGGTTTTCTGTCCCTTTTGCTATGCGACTCGCGATCGCGCGGCTACACAATTTGCGCGCATCGTTCGGAGAATCGCTGATGCTCTTTAGCTTCGATTCTTCGGCGTCTTCGCAGGAGTTCGAAAGCTTGGGAAGAGCAAAGCAGCGCCCGTCTGGCGGATGTATTTCAAAGTGTTCAAAGTTATGCCGAAACAATCAACTGAATCAATCCTAATATTCAAAAAGGAAAAAACAAATATACAAAAGTGGCGATACTTTTCAAAATTGTTTTATCAAATAAACTAAAAAGGGGAGCACCGGGAATGCGGATCCTGCATTTGCATGAACCTGTAGGAGGCACTTCTTTATGACAAATAATGAGACACGTGTCTCGGGGTTTTTGTGAATGGGCCTTTTGTTCTGAGATTCAAGCTACTTTATGTCTAAAATGAACCATTTTGATAAAAATAGGGTATCTTTCTTTAGTTATAGCTTTTTGAATATTTCGATTATGTAAATGGATTAAAAAGTTTATAAAAGAAGGCAGAAAAAGCTTTAATTTAAGATGTGTTTTGTTGAAAAATGTCGATTTATCAAAAAGTCATAGGCTATCAAAACTAGAGTAAGAAAAGACATACAAATTTCTCATTTTTTTTTCAAGCATTGAATGGGTGGTATTTTGAGCTACCTTCTTACTCTATTTTTGATAGCCTATAACTTTTTGATAAATCGACATTTTTCAATGAAAAACAGCTTAAATTGAAGCTTTTTGTGCCTCCTTTTATAAACTTTTTAGTCCATTTATACAACCCAAATATTCAAAAATAAGATACCCCGTTTTTATCAAAAATAGTTTATTTTAGACATAAAATAGCTTGAATCTAGGAACAAAAGGCCCATTCACAAAAACCCCGAGACACGTGTCTCATTATTTGTCATAAAGAAGTGCCTCCTACAGTTTCAGCCAAATCCAGGATCCGTATTCCTGGTGCTCCCCTTGTAAGTAATACCAAAACAGTCAGTAATAAGTATCAAAAAGAAAAATTGTTTTTAAAGGTTGTTTAGTTTTCGGAATGTAAACTGGCATCCATTAAGCACGTGATAAAAATATTACTTTGAAAACCGAAGAACACACCATCTCGCGGCTCTCGGAGGTTTATATAAACACTTTGCAAAACGAGAAATGCTCGGGTAATAACGTGCAATTATGAAATATAATTATTTGCGAAATGTAGTTTTAATAATGCAGTAGAACGGAGGTATACGCGTGTATCGCTGTATTTTCATAACGGTTCTTAATTTTTCAACTAATGAGTAATTCCTCTGCGGGATAGAAATTCGCAAAAAAGTATTTTAATTAGGGGAATCATTTACGGATGCTGTAGGTTACAGCTATGATTTTCGAGCTGAATGTGTTTGAATTATTTTAATTATGTGGTGGTGGAAACGCTGGGTAAATGTTCATGTTTGCATTCTGAACTTTGGAGAATGTTAGTTGACGTATTAAAATAATTTACAGTATTATGAAATTGTAATGAACAAAGCTTCCTCGTTAGCTGCGCGAGAAAATTATATTACAGAAAAATCCGAGCATACCGTATCAAGTATATGAGAATGCGATTCGTGCACAATAAACGGAAAGCTCGGCGGCTCAATGATGTGTTTCTATAAGAAATTATAATTAAAATTGCAAATGCAACGCTTAACGTCCGGCCCAGACGAGATATATAGAAAGTTGCGCGAAAGGCTTTTGGGTCACGCGGGGCGAGCGAAAATTTCTCCCTGTTCTTTTATAAATTATAACAGCGAATCCGCTCGAGAGTGAAAATTCTCAAAACGAGCGCGTTATACTACACCAGTGGTCCGCCTCGGGTGTTTCGGTTGTTTTTAGTTTCACCGGTTCCTAAAAATTGCAGCGCGCACCCGTGCATATGCGTGCTTCAGCGTAATGGAGATTTGCAATTTTAATGCGGCCGGGCGTACGCGCGCGCTATACGGGCAAACGGATAGTCAAATTTTAATTCGACGCTGCGGCTCGTTCCCTCTAAGCGAAACGATGCGCTGTCTCTCTCTCCCGCGTGTCCTTTCTTTGAACTTTTAAAACCATTCGGAGAACGGTGAATTCTCTCGGCGCTCGCGCATAGGATCACCGAACGCACATTGAAATAATTTTAAATTAATGCGTGGTGCTGAAGATGTTTTCGATGGTGATTTTTATGAACGTCAAAGAAGGTATTTGCCCACTTTATATTTTAGAATTTTAGGATTTTGCGATTGCAGTAATTAAATATTTGCAATTGGGAGAACAAGCCGATAGAAAATGTATTATAATACAGTAAAGAAATGTTTTAAGACGAAGACTATATTTAAGGCCCGAAACCTTAACTTTCCCTTGAGTTGTTAATGGGATTAAAAGCTAGGTCGATCGAATGCTCTCATCACGCTCTATATAATTACGCCAAAAAGTTACTAAGCTAATTATTCGCATAACGGTGTGCATATATAATCCTATTGTTTACCGCCAAAAGCTTTTTTAAATGCTTTTACAACTTTTGGAAGCGATAAATTCATTCGCGTACATAACTGCGCTTAAACTACTTCAAATATCTGAATCTGAATTTTAATATCTAAAAATCCACGAACAAAATTCGTTTACTTCATTCCAACTGACATTAATTAACACGGGACTCAGGCTTTGTGCTGCCAGGAAACGTGTCTGTGCCGCACTCTTCGTTTTCCAAATTAAACTGCGTTGCACAAAGGCGAGACGAGAAATGAGTAAAAAAAAGCCCGCGCGCGAATTATCAAAAAACGCCACCCTTTAACGATTTCGTTCTACTCTTCTTAAGCGCATCAATTTAATCTTCTAAAACATTAAATTTGATGAACTCCTTTGTGCGCGTTCATACAATTCAGTCGGCAACTTAAGGGGCTTAGAGGTTGCAGACAACTGGCAAACTTACTCACAGTGGTATTTAAGGTGGCTCATGCGATTTCTTATAAAAAAGCAGATACATCTTAAACTTAACAAATATGTTCTTTAGACATTAAACTTTCGATCTGTACTAAGAAAATTGTAGGTCAACGATCAAATTATCGAAAAAATTGAGTTTATAAATAGATACGTTTAACACATAACCTTACGGGAATGAACAGTTTATTGCTTCGTAGTAACTTGTAAAAAAGCAGTTTTTAATGTACAATATATGAAATTAAAGATTTTTTTGTGAAGAATCTAATGATATCATCAGAATTATAGGTTAACGACCAAACAAAAAAGATATTAACAATAAACGTTACAAATGTGCTACTGCGCATGCGCACTGCGACCAGTCATATAAATGTAGCGACAAATTAGCAAAGTTTTTACTTATTTATAAAATCTTTTTTTTGTTTGAACATTTAGAAGTTATTTACAATAAATTTACGTAAAATACGTTAACTTAATTTGGCAATAATAAAGAAGCCCCTGGCGGGGCCCCGACTTGATACGGCACCAAACGCATGAGCCACCTTAAAACTGCCTTGAATAAATGAAGAATAAAATAGCTTCGAAAATTCGGAAAGTAAGAATGAAAGTTCTCCGAGGCGCCCGCTGTACTTTTAATTAAAATCCGAGCTCCACTAGCCCGCCGCTGGTTCCTTCCCCCAAACTTTTCTGTTTTCTGCACCTCCGCTCGTCTCATCCTCCCAGAAGGGGGGCTATCCCATCAAATGCTCATGCATTCTCCAGCTCTTCCTTTTCTCCCGGAACTTAGACCTGCTCTTCTCTCGCTTGCAGATGTTCGCCGCGCTTCTTGCGCAAAACACGCGAGACGCTGCAACGCGAGCACCGCGAGAAGCTCATGAAGCAGCAGCAGCAGCATCAGGACTCGCTGCAACAGACGGACGACGCTGAAGAAGAAGAAGAAGAAGAAGAACTGGAGGAGGAGCTGCGCCGACGGCGGCTGTACGAGGAGCGGCTGCAGATCCGCGTGCGGCCCGGTGTCTCGAACCGCAGAGAACAGCAGCCGCCGAAGCCGGCGAAAGTTTCGGTGGCGGTGGACGCGACGCCGGGCGCCCGCACCGAGTCCGTTCTCAATCAAATCCCCATCGAGCTGGCGCGCGCGGCCGGCTCCGGCGAGTACCTCAACTGCCTCGAGGACGCCGCGACGACGATACTCGGCACCTCCGAGTATTGCGAGCCCACCGAGCTCGGCCCGCCCGCGGACGATGAAGTGATGCTGTCCATGCCTGCGGTAAGTGTAAGGGGGAGGGGAGAGAGAGAGGCAAGAATGTCTAGGGGGGAGGCAGAGAGTTTCCCGAACGAGGGCTTCGAGGGGCTCTTCCCGATATATGCCTGACTGATTTTTACTCTCGCTTTGGGCTGGGATTTATTGAGACTACCCTGATGGCACTTTGAGTGCCCGAATTTTCACGCTCCATGGGAATAACGAGAATTCCGTATTATCTTTCTATTTCTGGGAGATCCGGAGGACAGTTTTTTAAGCCGATTTAATGTCATTCTCAAAGTTGATGATGCTTGAAAGAACAATTCGTGGAATTTATTTTTAACCAACCGTAAACTCGTGCCATCATTAGGAAAATAAATAGACATAAAATTAAAAAAGGAAAATTTGATGTTAATAAGTTAATTTTAATGTTAATTAGAACTCGGCATCCAATGAGATTCCGTCTGCAACTATTTCCATTTTTCTAATTAGCAATCGGATTGTAATTTTTTAGTAATATTCCATCCACATATCCTTAGAAAAAGGCGACCTATCTAACGTATTTATTCGTCATCACATTTGAATTTGCGAGGCGATAACAATATTATAATCGATTTTTTCGATACAGGTGGAGGCGCGTGGCGCAGCCAACATCGTCATCATCGAGCATCATCATTCCAGAAGCGACCCCCTACCGATGGACAAGCTGCCGAGCTACAGCGCGTGCAAGGCGATATCCACGGCGGCGCGAATAAACGAGTCGGACTCGGGCAGCGCCAGTAGCCTCTACGCGAAAATCAATCCGAGAACCAAGTCCCGGCTGCCGAGGCAGCACCGCATTCAAGCGGAACATTTCGTAAGGCACTCTCAATTCTTCTACCTTTTCTCCCCTTAATTCAGTGCGTATTGACTTTGCGGTTAGCTTGACATTTAAATTGGCCATTGCGATTGAACCGTTGATCTTTCCTTTTTTTATACACGCGGAGAAAAATTACTATGGAGGCGGATTCGTATTCTCATCAATTCTTATATGAGAATATGAGTCCGTCTCCATTTGATATCGAATGCAGTATACAAGAAACTGAAGCTAACGGACTCTTCCTAAGAAATGCGGGTTTCGCCGAATCGAAAGACGTTATTCGCAAACTTCCTAGAAACTCGAACCCTGAGTCCGGAAAATGCAGCGCATCGACGCGACAAAGGAGCCCCTCCCGTCTCGTCTGCGCGCGACAGACGACAGCGCGACGAACCAGAGAGAAAGGAAAAAAAACAACACAGCCATCACACGTTTCCATTCCCGCAGCAGCATCAGCCACCGGCGGATCTCGAGGTACGCAGCCAGCAGTCGGCGATGGCCGGGGGCTGCTCGATGACGCTGCCGCGATTGCTCACTTTCGGCTCGCCGCCTGCGGCCGTCGACGTGAACGTGACGAGCCGCGAGACAGCCGCGGGGGCGGCCTCGTCCGAGCCGAGCTGCAGCCACGAGGAGGCTCTCAGGACGATAAGACGTCGTAATTACCCCAAGGTGCTGCCGGACATCGAGAAGCGGCGCTCGCTGCCGCCCAACGCCTCCTTCGTCATCGGCGCTCATCAGCCAGCCCTCAAACAGCAGCAGCCGCAGGGCCATTTCGCGGCCCATCGACAGGCGGCGGCGGCGACGCCTATGTGTCCCCCGTCGCCGCCCCCCCGTGTCTACAGCACCTCCAGGTATGTCAACGCGGTTAATTCATGCGATGCGGCCCTCCTCTGTAATCTGGGAGGAAGGATTGTGCCCCGGCGAGGCGACTGTCGAGAGCCGATTGTCTTTGATTTGTTGGAGTGCTAGCGGTCGTCTCTCTCTCCTTTTCTGCCCGGCCTTTATCTTAGTCTCCGACTTATGATGAAGTAGCGCATAGAAGAAGCTTTTTCACCCCTCTTTCTCTTTTGCGAGATTAAAACTTTAGGAATACGAAATGTTAAAGTCGCGTTTTTACCTTCTAAGAGTAGTAACATTACTTTACTATTGCTGCTCGCATAAATTTTGTTATTAACTTTCAGGAGCCTCGACTGCGTGGAAGATCAGGACGAGGAGGAGGACGAGGAGATGCCTAAGTCGTCGCTTCTGCCCGTGACGACGAACCTGCACGTGGGACCGCTGCGCAAAAAGACGGACTCGCCGAAGAACCAATCGGTGCCAAGTCTTACGGACGCCGCCGACAACAACAACCCGAAGATGTCCAGTGCCACGAGCATGCCGATGTGTCCGATACACGGCGCCTCCAGGGAGGCCATCGTGCCGCCCGCGAGGAGCGAACCCAGGATAGTCATTACGCCTAGAGTAGAAAATTTTCAAGAGGTATGGATATGGTATAGGTTGCTATTCGGGTGTAACAATGAGCTATCCCCAAAATAATTTCCCTCTTACGTCTCGAAAAAGTTAAAAATTTTTTTTTTAGGCACACTCGGACAAGGTTTTTTTTGTTCTTTAAGCTTTTCTGAATGAGAAAAAAAAAATATGTACACTCAATTTAATGGTATCATTTTTTGGAGACACTTTTAAGTCAATTTTGACTTTATAAACATTGACGGAAATTTCATCTTTTTTTTCTAAGCGACGAAACTTGAAAAAGGGATTTAATTTTGAAGACACATCTACAGGACAAAGCTTTTCTTTAAGCCTTTCTGAATGTGAAAAAATTTATTTACAAACCTAATTGAATGGTATACATTTATGGCGCTACTTTTAGGAAAATTTCGCCTTTTTTCTAAACGACAATACTTATAAATATACTGGCATCTGCCTATTTGATCTTTGCATAAATAATTATCTACATTGAAATTATTACTTATTTATTTATTTATTTATTTATTTATTTCCAGAAAATATTTACATTACATTATTATATACGAAATATACATAAGTAAGTAAATCCTACTGAGGCAAATATTATTGCCTGTGTGTAGATCTGGTACACAGAAAACTTACAAACTAAAAAAAATATTACAAACTACAAAATTCTTAAAAAACTATATAATGGTATGTGCGTAGTGTTTGTTAACATCGATAAAATCCATTGTAGTACATAAATAACAGTTAAATAATTTGTTAGATATATTGGTTAAGATTTAATTATTATTTTGAAATTATATTGCATCTTTAACTATAAACATTTTTAATTTTTTCTTCATTAATTGTCTACTTAAATTCATAACTTTGAGATCCTTAGATAGCCCATTAAAGACCCTTATAGCTTCATTGTAGCTATTTTTATCACTAATTCTTTTATCACATTTAGGTAATTGAATTGTTTTGTTTCTGGTCTTGCTCGCACTGTTTATATATTTATTTCTTAATGTAGAATAATGTAAGGATATTGACTCTAACTGGAATAATTTTTTTATTTCAAGAGGTGGATTAGTTTGAGAGAATTTATTTTTATTTATGATTTTCAATATTTTGTTTTGTGTTGATTGTATTAGTTTCATATTATTATCGTACGCACCACCCCAGGCAATTACCCCATAATTGATTAGACTATGAAAGAAAGCATAATATATTATCATTAATGTTTTTGTATCCATCATATTTTTTATCTTGGCAAAGACAAAAATTAGGTATTTGGTTTTTTTAATGATATATCTTATATGCTTATCCCATTTCATATTGTAGTCGAAATACAGCCCTAAGTATTTATGACTTTCAACTCTTTTTATTAATTGCGTTCCTATTTTGATGTTTAGTGTGCCAGGTACACTATCACAGTAGTTTCCGAGAGTCATATAGACCGTTTTATCTATATTTAGCGACAGTTTATTTTGTGCAAGCCACTTGGCCACATGATTAAGGTAATTTAATGCGTCAGTAGTTCCCCTATTTTTAACGAAGCCGTATTGTTTTTCTGATATTATGTTATGTTTTTCAAAAAAGTGGTATAATCTATTATAAATTATTTTTTCAAAAATGTTTGCAATGTTCGATATTAAAGAGATTGGTCTGTAATTATTGATATTAGATTTTTCACCAGCCTTGTAGATAGGGACTACCTCAGCATTTTTGAGCGCGTCAGGCCAGATAGATTTCACAATACATAAATTGAAGATATATTCTAAGGGCACACATATATATTCAGAGAGAATTTTCAATGATTTAGCGTTAATATTGTCTACACCTCCAGATTTATTTTTCAATGTATTGATTATTTTGTATATCTCAGCAAAATCTGTCGGACGAAAGAAAATAGATTCAGGATTCCTATCTGGAAGTTTCAGGTTATTATTATTTATATTAGCAAATTGAGCACTCAAATTTGGTCCTATTTTACAAAAATAGGTGTTCATAGCATTTGCTATATCAGTTTTATTTTCGATTTTTTGATTGTTATCGTATATATATTTTATTGGATTATCATGCACACTATTTCTCCCTAATTTAGTTTTAATTATGTTCCATAATTCCCTAGAGTTTCCGCTATTTCGTTTTACCATTTCCTTTTCATATTTAAATTTTGCTTCTTTAATAACTTTGTTCAATATCTTAGTGTAATTTGTATACTCTTTTTTAGGGCTTCAGAAGTGGGATTGTTTTTCCATAAGATATACAGTGTCTCTTTAGTAGTACACGAGACTATAATAGCACTAGTAATCCAATTTTTTCTCGGAAGTTTATTTTTAAATTGTTTTTTGGTAGTGGACGCATCAATACAATTATTTATCATGTCTATTAATGCGTTAACTGCAAGATTAGGATCCTGCATAGACAATATTGAGTACCAGTTTGAATTATTTGCAACATGTTTTAACTTGTTGTAATTAATTGATTTCATATTGAATTTGTTCGGCTGATTTATTTCTAATTTATCTATAGTTATAAATAATGGGTAGTGATCATTAAATGGATTCGTTATTTTAAATGAATTAATATTTATATTTTTAGTTTTTATATAGAAATTGTCGATGCAGGTACCTCTTTTATTATCAGATGAAGGCCTTGTTATTCCAGTAAAGCATGGCGTAAATTTATATTCCAAGAGATCATTTAAAAATTCTTGTGTTATAAGGTTATCTGTTGAGTCAGTCTTACTAAAATTTTCGTCTAATATATCAATGTTAAAATTCCCAATTATACAATGGTTCTTAGTATTTAATTGATCTCTTAGGAATTTTTTCAGGCTATGTACAAATTCATACTTTTTTATATTGTGTGATCTATAGATCGCTGAGATTCTTACAGTTTCGGTGCCAATTAATTTTATAACCGAGCTTAAGATACGTATGTTGTCGACCACTATAATTTCTGTGTGTTCAGATAGTTCATCCTTTATATACATCATAACTCCATCTGCTTTATTCATTTTACTCTCACTATAGTAACTTTTGTAACCTGATATGTTGTACAATGGAGTATATTGCACATTCCAAGATTCAGTACATATAATGACACTTGGTCTTACGGCTAAACATTCAATAAAAGTTTCAAGTTTTTCAAAGTTTTGTTTTACACTTCTAATATTTACACATAAAATCAAATTTTTACCTTTATCGATACTTTTATTGAGTGTTTGTACATTACCAAAAGCTTGTTCTTTTTGTGAGATAACTTCAAAAAGTTACTTTAAAAGTTACTTTTTTTTTAAGAAATAATCGTTATTACAATTATAACTTCCCAAATAATTTGCTACAAGCGATAATTCAATATCTGAAAATATGCAATATCAACATTTTTTCAATTATCACATCAGCTTTACGTATTCAATGCATATTGTAATTGAAATAACTAACAAGGGGAGTTCCAGGGATTTTGCTAAAACATCAGGTTTTTTTATTTGACAAGTAATTAGACACATATATCTTAAGATTTTTCTGAATGGACTATTATTGATAAAAATGATTTCTCTTTCTTTGATATAAGCTTTGCATCGTTAAAAAATATTTATTTCTCAGAAAAGTGTAGACTATCAAGATGGATTAAGAAAATCGTTAAAAATTTTCCCTTTTTTCAAGCAATTTTTTGGTGGTATTTTCAACTATTTTCTTCGTCCATCTTTAATAGTATATTACTTCGCGAAAGATAAATATTTTTTAACAATGCAAAGCTTATATCAAAGAAAATAACTATATGATCAAAGAAAGAGAGATCATTTTTATCAATACCAGCAAGTTCGGACGCGCTGCGCGCGCTCTTCCTTTCCCTTGATTATATATACCTATACAATTAATATTGAAATATTATGAATTTAAAATTTATTTTAACATCCGCAAATTTATCCAATATTTTTTATTGAAACTTAGATTGTATTTATTTTATTTATTCCTACAATACAAAAATTTGGAGGTTAGAAATTTAACTGTAATCACACTGAGAAAAAAAATTCATAGAATCAATTAAATCAATGTTATTGAAAATAATATAATTGATTCAATCAAATAAAAATTCAATTTAATGAAATTGAAATCCCAAAAATAGTTTGATTCAATGTAATATTTTGTCCAAGGGAAAATAATTGATGTAATTAAATAATTATTTCGAACAATTTTCTATGAACATTAAATCAATAATTGATTATGTTAAATCAATGAATTATGAATATATCAAATATTTAATAGCAGCAACTAAAATATTGTATTATAATATTCCAATTAAATATTTAATAAATTCTTAAAAAATATTTAATAAAATTAAATAAATATTTACTATAATAAATTAATATTTTCTTTATTTGAATTAAATGTTATTAAGTATTAAATAAATGAAAAAGTAAATTTATAAAATATTTTTTAGTTACAATGTAATTTTTACTTAATGTAAGAAAATAAAATTGATACTACTGAAATTAATATAATTTAATATTTATTTAAAGAAACTAAAATGTAATTTCGAAACAGTCAAATATTGAAGTGACATAATTAAATATTTTGTTGACCAATATCCAGACAGATTTAAAAATAAATAAATATTTAATAAATTTAATCAGTGAATTTAATTATATAGAGTAGATATTTATTTGATTCAAGTAATCGAGTAGCAAAATATCGAAAAAGGTACATATTTGTCTTCGTTTAATATGTATTTGATATAAGTGAAATTTGACATCGAAACAATCAAATATTAAAATGATATAATTACATATTTTATCTTATAATATCCTAATTAAAACTACAAATAAAGAAATATTTAATCGATACAATAAATGAATTTAATTATGTCGATTATCACCTACATAAGATTCATTAATTATATTGATTAAATATTTAATCATTTTTCAAACCTCTAAGCTTATAGGATAAAATATTTTTGAGTTACAATGTAATTTTTACTTAATGTAAAAAAACAAAATTGATACTACTGAAATTAATATAATTTAATATTTATTTAAAGAAACTAAAATGTAATTTCGAAACAGTCAAATATTGAAGTAACATAATTAAATATTTTGTTCACCAATATCCAGACAGATTTAAAAATAAATAAATATTTAATCAATTTAATCAGTGAATTTAATTATATAGAGTAGATATTTATTTGATTCAAGTAATCGAGTAGCAAAATATCGAAAAAGGTACATATTTGTCTTCGTTCAATATGTATCTGATATAAGTGAAATTTGACGTCGAAACTATCAAATATTAAAATGATATAATTACATATTTTATCTTATAATACCCTAATTAAAACTACAAATAATTAAATATTTAATCGATACAATAAATGAATTTAATTATGTCGATTATCACCTACATAAGATTCATTGATTATATTGATTAAATAGTTATTTATTTTTCAAGCCTCTAAGCTTGTAGAATAAAATATTTAATTATATCATCTCAATAATTCATAATTTCGACGTTACATGTTACTCACATCAACTCAAACGTAGATCCCTACCTTATCAGCACCTAAATTTTATTTTTTTTTCATTATATCTAAACAAAAATTTTAGAAAATTTTCAAATTATTTCTTCAAAAATGGCTATTAAAAATTTTATGAAACAAATTACAAATTAAGTAAATAAATAAAAAATGTAGTGTCGATAAAGCAGGAATTCGTGCATCATTATTTATTATCCCCTTAAATCATTTGCTCTAATCGAATAATTAAATAATTAAAAATAATTATTACATAATTAAAAATTTATTAATAAAAATGTAATATAAAAACATAAAACTAATATTTTTATTTAAAACTGGAGAATTGAATAGTTGGAGGTACACTTTATAACGGAAAAAATGACATGATTCAACAAGCGAGCGATAGCGTGTCCGCGTAGTAACCGAGCGACCCAGGTTCGATTCCCCGTCATGTCGAAAAATTTTATACAATTTTTTCTGCGATAAAAATATTGTACAATTAATAATTAATATAAAAACTTGCGAATAATATGTAAAATAGCGTACTAAAATTATAATTGTTGTAAAAAAAACTTATTAAAAAAGTCTCCACCCATTCAAGGTAAGTAAGAAAAAAATTAATTACTACAACCAAACAAATATTTCTTAAAGTTTTATTTCACTTATGAATTTTTCATTACTTTTAAATAAATATTTCATTGAATCAAAAAAGTAATTATTGATATTGAAAACATATTTAATGGAGTTAAATAAATGTTTAATACCAAATAATTATAGTTCATTCATTTTTTATTGCTTTGTTACGATCAACTAAATATAGGTTGCACTCAATAAAGTATCTTATTAATTGAATAAAATATTTATTAAGTTGAAATAAATATTTTTTTACCTTGAATAATAACATTTTTCAAAGTTAGTAAACATTTATATAGTTAAATTAATTATTTTACTGTTTTGAGTAATTATATTGCATTGAAGCAAATAAATATGTTATAGGTACTGTACGAATAAATCATTTGATCCAAATAAATTTTTTTTTTATTTTACTAAATTTTTTTTTTCAGTATAATGTAATATTTAATTGAAGGAACTGAATAATTTTTTATTGAAAAAAGCCATTGAATTGCAACAATTAAATATTATGTGTACTCAATCAACATTGTTTTCAAATGCAATCAATAATTTCATTTTATGTAGTAATATTTAATTCAAACAACTACATAATTTTTAACTAAAATAAGCTTTTGAGTTGAAACAATTAAATATTATATGCACTAAATTAACAGTATTTTATGAACAATAAAATTTTTTTAAGTAATAATAAATTATTCATTTGAAGTGAAAATTTATTTAGTAAAATCAAAGTAAATATTTCATTGACTTCAACAAATAATTAGTTATATTTACATATTAGAATCAATTAAATATTGTATGGGAATATTATGATTCAGTAATTTTATTAGATCAATCAAAATTTGTTTGATTTAACGAAATTTTTTTCTCAGTGCAGAACAGTATTCATAGTCCTTCATTGTTAGCTATACAGATACTTTTTTGTCATTAATTTTAAGTCATTAATGTTATTTATGACTTATATTTTGAGTTTAAATATTTCATAATTCCAAACTTCGTGGGTTTTATGTGGACCCACGAAGTTATCAGCTAAGGCCTTAAACGATAAGCTAACGCCACCGTCGACCAATCACGGGCTCCTTTTAAATGGACTTCACATTCAAAAAGGCTTAAAGAACAAGAAAAACTTTGTCCTGAAGATGTGCCAACAAAATTAAATCCCTTTTTCAAGTTACATCATTTAGAAAAAAAAAAATGAAATTTCCGTCAATTTTTTAAATTAAAAACTTAAAAGTGTCGCCAATAAATAATGCCATTAAATTGAGCGTATACATATATTTTTTCTCATTCAGAAAAACTTAAAGAACAAAAAAAGCCTTGTCCGATGAGCGTGTCTTAAAAAATTTTTTTTTATTTTTTTCGAGACGTAAGAGGGAAATAATTTTGGAAATAGCTCATATAATAGTATACGGAGAAAAGTAAAGTTAATCTTACTGTTTTGCATAGTCGAATCAACTGGTTTAGAAAAAATTTGGAGTTCTATAAAAAATATAAGTTGAATTAACTTTATTAGAATATACTTTATAGATCTTCACGCTTGCTGCTCCTATACCATTTTTAATGAATCAGGATATAATGTCAATCTCACTTAAATAAATGGAAGATTCTTCTTTTCTTAAATACGAACCTCCCATTTTTAACTGAAATCAACTGTGTGAACAGTATAATTGGTTATTAATTTTTTCAAATTCATTTAATGAAACATAATACTACGTTTGTTGAATATTTTAAGACACGTTTTTAATTAATACAAATAATGTTTTACAAACCTGAAAGTTTCATATTATAGAAACCGTTAAATATAAAATATCTTTTAACGTATACGTAGCTCGTAATTAAAGAAGCCTTAGTTGTAAGGTTCTTTTTTGTACAAATAATAGAATCGAAAATAATCGAGACAAATTTATCATTTTTTAAGTTCATGCGTATTTCATTTCAATTATCCCGCGCGAAAAGTTATTAACAGTTAATTTAACCGTTTTGCACCAGAGAATAAGTAAAAATAACTTTTTCTTATATAGTGGAAATAAAATTTTATTTAAAATGTACTTTTCACTGCGTTTAAAAAGTTAAAATTTCATTGAAAGAAAGGAGAATCTCCTTTCAAAAAGTGGTACTGTTCAAAGAGTCCTTATAAAACAGCGAAACTCCTTCTCGGGAAAAGTAGAAACTTCATTTGTCTTAAAGCTGTTTCAATGTTGTAGAATCTAATATCAATCCCACTTTGTTGTAAGTAAAGTGAACTTTGCATTCCAATCTTTAATCAACTGATGCGAACAGTAGAATTAGTAATTTATTTGTTTCCGTGCTTCCTTGTATGAACTTGACAAAATTTCGCAATATACTCTCGAAGTGCCCCCCCCCCCCCGTGACCGTCTTGCATGCGAATCTTGTAGGGCGCGATATACGAGCTCCCATTCCCCTGCGCATCTCCGCAGCTTTAATGCGATCGAAATGCCGATTCCCATAGGCAGCGAGCTTCCAGCAAGCCATAAAGGAGGAGGACGAGCTGCGCCGTCCAGACTGTCCGTCCAGGCGGCCAATGCCAGAACGCGCGACCAAACTCCCGCGCATCATCATAAAGCCGACCGGCACCATTCCCCGCTCCGGCAGCAAGCCAGCAGCGGCCACCGTTGTCGCACCGTCGAGTAATCAGCTCCAGGACAACGAGACCTACCAGCGGCTGCTGCTGGCGCGACGAGAGAAGATGCCCCTGCCGGGAGAGATGCCGTCTAGCAGCAGCAGGATCCCGTCCTTCCGGCGCCTCGAGAGGGTCGAGGTCGTGCAGAGGGTCAACGCGCACGACGAGGCTGCCGTCACGAAACTGTAGGAAGAAGAAGATGAAGACGGCGTCGTTTCTCTCTATTCCCAGGCTGCTGCGGATTCCTCGGAGTCGTCGGCACACATCAAAGGCACCGACGCCAGATGGAAAATAGCTCGCTCGCTCGCGAGCCGTGACTTCTTTTTGCCCCGGCGAGTGTCCTCGATGCAGCGTCTGTAAATGGAGAATGGACAAATTCAGATGCTCCTCGAAGATGGATAAAGTAGACGAATGTGTGTGTGTGTGTGTTGATGTGAGTGTGTGTACGTGGGGGTCGGAAGAGACTTGGATGTCTTTCCGGGATATCGACTTTGACTTTCTTTATCTCGCTCGTTCTCTTTCTGACCTTTTTCTTTCTTTCCCCTCTTCTGGGAACCTCTTCTTTGTCTCGCGTTGCGCGGGAAAGGGAAAGAGCTTACTTATAGAGGTAAAGCTATGATGGAATTGTTATTGACTCGTTACCCGTTTGTATGCGCCGCCGGCAGGAAATGTTTTATATATAAAAACAGCCATTGTTCTCAGCTGGAGGGAATTGCTGTAAGCGTTCAAGGCGGTAGTACTTAAAGCATAATATTATTTAGTGAAATTGAATATCCACTTTTGAAAATACGAAAATTTGAAAAATGCTGATATCGATTTTTTAAATCGAAATGAAAAAGTACATCCTGTTTATGTGCTAGAGTTTCAAGAATTCCGAAAATTTCTTGGTTATAAAATACTTCTGGCCGGCAGTACATATAGCCTTCCCACTCCCATTCCCGGAAATTGCAAATGTATGTAGCTTTGGTGCTGTCGGAATTTTTACGGATGGCGAACTCGTACATTATAGATAATTCATTCGGCATTTATATAAATTACCAGATGTCGACGGACGCGAAATGCACTGAAGCGATAAATATATTTGTTGAATTGTCGATTGCTACCTGAATTCCATTTTACCGAAAAACGAGAGACAAAATTGAATTAATCGTTTATTTTTGACGTCAATTTAAACGTTTTGTAGCAATCTTTTTTACGATTACATAAAATATAAATGTTTTCAGATGAGAAAGGAAATGTAATTTACAGTAACAAATTTTTTATACTCCTATATTAATTTTTGTATAAATTATGACTTTTTCACATTCTATGCAGTAACTTTTTTTATGTAGTTTAAATATTATAGACTGATAAAATGTCATTTAAGATGAGGAGGTACAAAAGATAAAGATCCTATTATCTTTTTACTATTCAAAAGTATCATTTTACTGGCAATATAACAACGTTTTATTAAATATCCAAATAAATATTGAACTTTTCCAGAAGCAGCTTTCTTATACTGATTTATCAATCGTTAGTAAAAAATATACTTTTATAACTTTTACAAAGATGTTCCTATACATTTTTTTATTTATATTATAGTACCTCTTTTCGCTATTAAAAAAGAAAAAAAAGAAAACATCGCCACATATATTTCTATAATCTTTTTATAGTATATTTTTACGTAATACTTTATTAATTACCATATGTGTAACTCTCTTGCATAAATAAAATACGAAAAGCCAAAACTGCGCAGGCGCGCATGAAATGCTAAAAATCAGGGGGATGCACTCGTGCTATGTCCTCGACGATGACGTGTAGAATAAATGTGTGCGCGTATATATTATGCGAACGCAGCGGCGTTACGAGTGATTTGCAAATACTGAATGCACGTCTACACGCGATTTTCAGCTTCGAAAAACAAAAAGGGTCAAACGAGCGGAATTTTAATGCAACGGCTTGACTCTGACTCTGTATGCGCTGCTGCCGCGCGTCTTTGTGGCGCTGATGCTACTTTTTCATCAGACTCGTGCGCGCGCGTGTAACGCGTAGTCAATGTATCTTATTGAGTATGCAAAACTGAAAAATACTCTGTAATTAGGATAATTTATGTAAATAGACATCAGTTGCGAGCAGTCTTGGAAAATAAGGAACGTCTGATGCAATCGATTACGCGCGATTGCTCTGAATTCGCAAATAAATGAGTTGTACACTCGAGTCGGTTATTAACGCACTCGTAGGTCATTTGTATACTCTCTGCGTATTTAATAAAAAATATTTTATACTTTGATGTAGTACATTTGTTAATTAATATTCTTAATATGATTTATGTTTCATATTCAAAGGTTTTATCTGAACAGAGAAAAAGTGCAATAATTTTCCAACATTTTGGTTCATTATACTTCAAATAAGTCATACGTAAAAACATTTAATATTTCATTTCATTATTACCGAGAAAAAAATTACATTTGTATAATTATAATTTTCCACGAAAAATTGAGTCCAGGTCAAAAATAGCTGGGAAAAGTTGCCCAGCGCTGACCACCAGGCGACCACGCGTTTCTCGAGTGTGATGATATGTGGCGGTATCGGAAAATTATGAGTAGATATCAAATATCAATTTATTGAACATATAGAATACAATTTTTTTTTATTCTGTATTTATTCAAATAAAGAATTAACAAAGTTTTAGATTAGAATTCAGTATTACAACAACAGTTACAGTGTTAATAGTAGTTTTTGCCATCTCGTCTTTTTTCTACAGTTTATATTTTTAATAATTTCTACATCTTCTTTAAATATTCAGGAAAAAACCTATATTTCGCTGAGCTGATAAAATATTTTAGCAGCTTAGTACGATGTAAAATGGAATATTGGGTGTTTTACTTATTGTTAGTACCAACCATTCCATTATTGCTCCCTGCCGGCCGTGTATTACACTGAGAAAAAAATATAGTATATTTTCACATAAAAGTACTAAAATATAGCTATATTTGGCTACAACTATATTTTATAGTGATATAAACTGAATTGTATGGATATATTGATTATTAACATAATATAGTTCACTTTACAAAAAAAACATAGTTAAGGCAATAATACTCAGTTTTACTATGCAATATAGTTAATAGTACTAACGGTTTTTTTCTCAGTGTACATAAAGGCATATGTTGAATTTTGATGCTATATAAAATAAAACTTATTTTTCTCTAATTTATTTTCACTATTAATTACTATTTATATCAAATAACTATTGTAAATAAGGTAATTTTATTAATTTTCAATTTTTCCTTATAAGAATACTAATTGTAAGAAATGTTATTAACGACCTGTCTTCATAGACGAATGATGAATTACGAATGATGAATTATGCCAGATGAAAAAAATTTTGTTGTCCGAAATCTACTAAATTTATAGTTAGTGGTGTATCTTCGGTGTGCTGTTCTTTGACCACTGACTACAAATTTAGTAGATATCGGCCAACAAAATTTTTTTTATCGGGCATAATTCATCATTCATAATTCATCATTCGCCTATGAAGACAGGACGTAATATCAGCTAGCGTACTTTTAAAACATTTTGTCATTCATTACTGTGTATTACACATTGTTGAAATGCGAAATTCCATCAAATCTTCAAGTCGCTTGCTTTTTGAGCGCGGCAAATACTCAACATTTTGATTTTTTTTATATCTAATTGTTATTATTATAATTAATTGAAAATATTTTCATCTGCTACATCAAGTATCAACGTTCTCTTTTTTAGACGTCAACCCTCATCCACAGGATTAGAAGTTATAGCGGGATTTACCATGGATGTCGTACTAACCAACTCCACCTACATCATTTTCTAAAAAAAGAAAACTTGCATTAACCATAAAAACGTAAGGGGGTGGGGGAGTCGTGCTCGTATTACGTTTCACCTTGAACCACTTTCCACGCTTCATCGATAAACCAAAGGAAACGTTAAAAAATTAACATTAATATCCGCTTGCGCGCGCGCACCTGCGTGAAATCATATAGACCGTTTCTTTTTACAGACCCCACTTCCAGCCGCTTTTTTCGCGCGCATACGCGACTCAGCATCGGCTCTTCAAAAATCGTTGTATCTTACGTGACCCCTTTCTTAATTCCAACAGGGGAACCTGGCAATTTTCGTCGAAATAAATATAAAGGAAGTGGAGAATCGTAAAAAAACGCACGTGCCACGAATGCCAGACGTGCACGCGTTCTCGTTTATATAAGTGAGCGGGGGAGGAGGAAGAGAGAGAGTCAGAGAAAGCGCTCGTCGACAGACAGTCGAAGGGTCGAACGAGAGACTCCCGAAAGTCACATTATACCCCAGCCACGAGGAATGTTTTAATGAAAAACTTTGGTCGAGAGATAATTTTGCGCGAGCCGTTTTCGCCCCCGCCGCCTCCTCTTCCGCGGATTCTTTTTCCCCACTGTGCTCTTTCGCACGGCGCAAGTTTTCTGATTGTATTAAAGTAAGTGCGAACTAATGACCCAAATCTATACTTACTTCTGCGATTCTTTTCTCGAGATATATTTCATTAGCGCTTGCAACTTTGGCTCATTATGATCAAAATGATTAGGATAACATCCTGATATACCATCATATAACCAACGATGTATCTGGAAAATTAATGTGCATAATATTTTGAACTAGAGCAAATATCCATTCGGGAAGTGATTTTGATAAATCCAACCATGCGATCAGTCGGCAAACATTTGTTTAAATGTACGCACAGGGCTCTCTTACCAACAAATTACAGAACGTGTCGCGCAGCTTATTCCGTCGCCACTGCAAATTACACGATAATCGCGCTCGCAGGAGCGCAGCTAAATCAGCTGTAATTTTCGAGCCAAAGAATCGATTACGTCGTTAGCGCTGATGTAAAGCGCGCACGGGGGGACGATGGGCACAAGAATCATTAATATGCAATCGATCATCTCGCTCAACTAACCCCTTAAAAATTCAGTCAAAGGGGGAGCAGCTTGTCTCCCCCTCCCTCCTCTCAACGTAACCATCGAGGCGCGCGCTCGATTAAAATCACCCTCCCCACTCGGCCAACGCGTTTACTTTACGCACCGTGCACGCGTACATGTACGTGTGTGTATATATATATATATGCGTGCGTGTGTGTGTGTGGGTGTGTGTATTGTGTGAGCACGTATTAGACCGGAGGTGAAACCGCCTGTACTTATGCACGCTCAAGCGCTTATCCCGCGGAGGGGACGAGTTTTTCGGTATATAATATACGATTCTTCGGAGTGGAGTATACATACGTATACATCCAAATGCATACCTACTCCATGAATCGAATCTATTTCTCTCATCTGTATAGTCGAGGAATGTTCGGTAACGCGGGAGATGTATATACTGACGAAAGAGGGGGCAGTTGTAAAATTAAAGAGGCGCGAGGCCCACGCCGGGCTTACATAAGCAATGGGCCTTAAAACATCCGTGTACGCACCGACTCATTCATTACTTAACACACACACGGCGCTCTCGCGACCACCGCACGCACGCACCCACGCATTATTTAACACACCGCGAAACCGCGCGCGTGCGCGCACTCCTCTCTCACACACGTAAGCGCAGCTCATCGCGGTATATAACCCAAGTAACCAGCTCTGCCCTTCCCCCGCTGGTTACACGTTTAATGGAGTATCATCTGCAAGCCAATAAGCTTGCAGCTATAGCAAGCGGGCGCCCAGATAGAAGGTCTCTCTAATTCGAGCTCATTGTCCGTGGTCAATTAATAAATTTGTACCGGCCGGCTGGCCACGAGACACAACTCGCTCCCCCTCTCTCTCTCCCTCTCACTCACGCGTGCGCCACAGCCGTGGCCATTTTGGCAAACGGGCGACTGGCCATTGTGCTCGCGAACAATGGCCAGCGGTGCTGCCCGTGGCAGCATATATAGTTCTCGCTCTGTGTCTCTCTCTCTCTCTCTCTCTCTCTGCCCGTAGGCGTCGTGCGCACGGATTTCGCCGCGCGCCGGCGTGCCAACTGCCCTCGAGGAGATGCGCGCAAGCAAACGCGGAGAGGGGGGGCACCTTTTCCGCCTCCGCGCAGAGTGATCCCCCATCCTCCCCTCGCGGCCTCTAATTGTTGTCCTTTTCGCGCCGCCGACGAGGATTGGAATGGGGGCTGCGGATGAGCCGAAGTGCTAGAGTCTGCGAGCGGGGCGCTAAGATGGATGCTGCCGCTGGAGATGCATTTTCTTTGGATTGTATATTGTATGCGAACAGATATTGGTGATTGTTGTCTATATGCAATGAGTTACGAGGGGACTGTGTGTGATACGCTGAACACCTGCTATTGTCATAAGGGTGTAGTAACTAATGTTTTTTTTTTAGTTTCGTTTTTGATTACTTTAGAGACAAATCGATTGATGATAATAATTATTAAATAAGATCCTACGTGAGAGGAGTCTGATATTAATTACCATTGATGTATTTAACCTTTAGAGTACAGATGGACCACTATTTTGTGGCTCCATATAAATGTTGACACTCCTCGCAGCATGTACGTTATAAATATGCAGTACATTCTCACACTGAGAGGAAAAGGTTTGTAAAAATTACTATACTGTCTGATAAAGCTGTCACAGATTGTGAAAACCCAAAAAATTGCCATACTTTATAAGAAATTTTGCTAGAAATATAGGAAAATTTACTATAAGTAAATGTACAGTAAAGTTTACTGTATTATTTACTGTATTATTTACTGTACAGTAAAGTTTACTGTGGAGTTTTGGGTAAAAATGCCGGCACTCTAACGGTTAAACGTATGTATATAATCCAAATAACATTTAATATTAAGTTACAATCTACAATATTTAATATAAGTTTGTTTTAAGGTTTGCATTTTCCATTAGAGAACGTGGCTAAACTAAGGAAAGTGAAGAAGGGAGCGTCAGTATAGTCCATATTTATGTAACACTGCGGGTTTTGATTAGATATTCATGTCGAACAATGATTATTTCAATTTGCGTTATAACCATTAACGTCGATTACTGATCGCTCATGCGTATTAAACATATTGTATAGGAACTTTCGGTCGAAAGCAATATGAGAATTAATTGACTGTCTTAAAGCAACACGTAGTTCCTTTATGTGCATAAGTAGAAACATGCCTATAGCCTGCGCAGACGAAGCCTTACAGAACTCGCTGCGTATACACATTCGCCTCGCCATTTAAGTGATTCATAAATAGCTCTGGAACTTCTCGAATGGTTAGTTTCGCGTGCAATTACCTAGACGCCTAATAAGCTAGGCAGGAAGACGGCAAATTGCGATTAAGGACAAAGCGCATAGGCCAGACACACGGTTACGGCCTTATATTTATGCGCAGTGTTCGAAAAAATGTCCAAAGACGTGTTACAGAAAGAAGGGAAAAACAAGGAGATTTCAAAAAAATTACGTGCTCGTTACGCGGTGGTAAAAGGAAATCGCACGAGCGAGGAAAAAGTTCTTATTACTTTACGACAGGCACAATCGAAGCATTTCCCCTTGGTTTTTACAACGAGAAATGTCGCAGAGAACGCGCAGCAGACGTTCCAATCCAAATAACGAAAAATCGCGCGCGCGGCTCTCTCTCTCTCTCTCTCTAGAAAAGTGGCCGGCAGAGTCGCTCTTTTTTCCCTCCTCGGGGCTGGCGAGTGGTTTTCGCTCGAGAGAGACAGTTTTTGGAGCTTTCAATCTAGAGCCAGGAAAGTTTCCTCGCGACGGCTACAGGCTCTCCACTCGTCGCCTGAAACTTTCAGGGCTTTTCTTGGACGACGGCGAGTCCCCGAGTCGCATAATTCCCGGCGTCGCGAAAAATGTTTACGAGCTGGAGAGATATTATACGGGCTCTTTGCCGGGTCAATGCGACGTGGCAATGACCCACGCTTTCGGCTCTCGGGGGCTGTCATAGAGCGCCATCTCTTATCGATTACACGCTCTCTCTCTCGAGAGTGAGTGAGGGGGAGGGAGATTTAACGTCGGCGTGTAATCCGACTAGACGTGTTTCCGCGTCTGTTACGTCATTTCCGTGGGATTTTCTCTTTCTCTCTCTCTATCGGTCGCATGCACTCTCTGATGAACTGCAATTAGCGCGATAATCAAAATTCGATGAATTACACTCGCACCGGGGTGGATGAAAATCGAACATCTCTCTGCACCTTTCACCGGGCTTTATCTCTATATGTTTCACGTTTAAGTGATAATCTTTATTGATCAAAGCGTTATAGACTCGGAAATTGGTAATTTAGCCGAGTACCCTTCTCCTCCCCGGTGCGTCGAAAGGAGAAATATTGCCGGCCGCGCGTCAATGTAAATTTTCACGCCGATACACGTGTGTTAATGGATTTTGCAGAGCGTTTCGGTGTTATTTAGAGCTCGATTTTTCACCAATGCAGCGCATGTTTCCCTGGAAAAAGGGCCGAGTGTGTCTCTAAATTAACGGACCGGACTGAATTTAGCTTCGGATGATCGCAGGCGCACGCAAAAGAGTTCCTATGTACAGTTGCAAATGAAAGACACAGCTATCTTCGTGTAAATCAATTGTTCTCGCATTCCGCGACACGCGACGATTCAACTCAGAAACGTTTGCTAGTATTGCTATACGGTTACAGTGTTCGTCGCCTCGCTCGCATTTCCTGGCTCGAAAATGAAGTTTAAAGGAGCCACAGCGACTCCTCTTAATTCACGCCATGCGTCTGCTCCCGACAAATATGACGGGTTTCTCACAGAGACTCCCAGCAATCCGCTATATACCATAAACGTGCGGCTCGCGCGAGCGCGTACATCGACGGCAATGTTACATAGTAAACACGTGTGCGCATATACGATTTGGGGGAAGCGTGCGCGGGCGCGCGTAAATGAAATTAAACCTCGGAGCAAGGCAAACACTCGCGTCGCTATCGAAAACGCATGCACAAAGTCTACAACGCCGCAGCAGCTCGCGCATCAGCGTCAAGAGAGTCGACGGCGCGAGGCCCCAGGCACGTGCTATACATATACATGTGAGAACGCAGCGCTCGCGCGAAAGCTTTTACGTCGCTGCTTTTAACGCTCGAGTCAAGCTGTAATTGCGTTGAAGCACTCGCGGGCGAGTGTCTTCCTCTCTGCGTAGTAGTTTTCTCCCTTCTTTTATATCTTTTATATCCGATACCGCGCGTGCGAGCGGCTTATCGCGAGCCGTCGATGAAACGACTGTCTTTGCGGTAATAAGCGCGCGCCCGCGCGACTCTTTCCGCGGCGGCGCAGCAGCTCTCTCTCCGTCGCCTCGTCTAATTTCATTGCCAGACCACTAATACCCGACGTCCCCGCAGCCGTCGAGCCTATTACCGCGACGACGCTGGTTTTGCATATGGGGGGAGGGAGGCGGGAAGCACGTGTGATGCTAATGCAACGACAACGTCGATGGCCGACGACTTCTGCTCGTTCGAATTAATCGTTTTTACACGCTCGATTTCTTCGGGTACTGCGCTGTTAATATGCTTCGTTATACTGTATAGGCAGATGCGGTCGAAAAAAAGTAGCAGACTTCAAGTATCGTCCGATATTGTCAATTTCAATGTGTCCATGTAGACAATGAGGTGATATTCATTGGTATTCGATTTGCTGGCTCTCTCTCAATTAGCTCTTTTAATCGACAAATTTCCAGAGTCCCCTGCCCGTACGAAAGCAACCAAATCCTTGGGAATCTAATAAGAAACGAACGAGTCTACGAACAAAAAGTGCCGCAGAAGCGACCACCGCTCGAGAGATTACCAATGACAGAAAATAAATCAGAGCAACTTCTTCGCAGCGGTCCTGATAGCTTCTCACACACACGCACACACGAGCGCGTCTTCGTTTTTTCTGCACGCCTATTCCTAAAAACAAGAAAAAGAAGAGGCCTTGGAACGACCGCACCATTCATATATCTCGGGCTGGCAGTGAAATTGAATCGAGCGGGACGCACTTGCGCGTCGCGGTATTTTTTTTTTTCGATAGAATAGAGAAAGCCGGTGTGGGAGTATAATCCGCTCTCCCTCTTTTCTCGCCCGTCTATTCCTGCCGCGCGCTCGCGCAGCTAAGGTGCGCGCGCGCTCTTATGTATATAGCGCTACAACGTCGTCTCGTATAACCGAGGATATAGACGGCAGCGAGGCCGACGTCGGACAGGAGAGAGAGAGAGAGAGAGAAAAGAAGGAGGAGGAGAAGCGACAAGGTGATTCATCATCGTCGCAGGGATTATTGTGGCCTTAGATCGCCGCGCGGCGCTCCAAACACCTTTCGACCCGACATCCTGCAATGTTCTCCCTTGCCACCGCCGCTGCTGCTGCTGCTGATGCTGACCTCCCTCTTCTTTCACCTTTCTCCTGGGGCAGCAGCAGCTTCTACCGCCGTCGGCGATGACGTGCGCGTGGCCGACCGTTCGTCAATTCATTGTAATCCATTAAACAAAACGACGCCAGCGCAGCCATCTCTCGATTTATCAATTCTTCCCTCGCCATTTTTCTCCCATCCCCCGCCCCCTCCTGTCTGCTCTTTCTAATTGTCTGATTCTCCGGCGTTCTCCTCCCTTCTTTCTTCTATTTCTCCTCCAGCTCCTCCTCCTCCTCTCTTTTTTTGCCGAACCTCGGCCTTTGATCGGAGGAATCGGAGCCACGGCTGCAGCTGACATTTCTCGTCGCTCTTTTCTTCCCGCGTAATAATTATAAGCGCCTCTCTCTCTCTCTCTCTCTCTTTCTCTTACCCCTGGCTTTCGATCGGGGAAAAAGTGAGAGATGGCTCTTCTACGTTTTTACGCTCGCGGAGAGGGGAGAAGTGAAATGCGACCTTGGAGCCGAGGAGCTTGCGTTTTTCATTTCGGGAATAAAAAGTGACGGGGAAACGAGATCCGCGGCAAGACTTGAATTTTTGGGATAATAGAGCAATTATTGTCGTACGACTTTTAATGGTTTATACACCGGTCGATTTTAACTTTTTTAAAGTAGATGCATTTGTAAAAGTGGAACAACTTTAGTAGGATTTATATTGGTCTGAAAAACTGTGTAACAACGTCGGAAACATCGACAAACATGAAAATCTCTGCGACTATATTTGGAAATTCATGTGGGTATCATATTGCAATATATTGCCAATATATTATAATTTGTTCATAACTATAAGAACAATTTTTTGTTAGTTGATTCGCATCCAGAATCATTGACTTACTGGACTTGCTCGCTATGCAATACTGATCCACTTTTTTGTTTAAATCGCTGAATCAAACGGATGTTAACAGTTTAAACAATCATTCGTTTCGAAGTAGAATAATCCTCTATACGCAATTCGTTGACAGAAACAAAAAAAATACCGAAATGGTTAGTTAGCAAGTCTAGTAGTTAAGCTAAAGTTTCTGGGTCCAAACCCACTTTTTTCTCCTTTGAGGGTTATCCCCTTAAAGCAATGTATGTGCAGTATCTTTCCATTTTTACGCGAACCATCATAAAAATAACCACATAAATTATTTTATAAGGAGGATAATTCTCCGACCTTCCTAACAAACGATTAACCAAAATCAGAGAAATCATATTTTTGGCCGCAACAGAAACAATTCATGGTTATCGATTTACGGAGAAAGAGCACTACCAAAATACTCCCCTTACCAGTTTCCTAATGACTGCTATAAAACTCAAAGTAAAGTAACCCCACCTTCTATAAAAGAAGATGCCAGAGAGTAGATGTTTCCCGCCTCCGAAGTGCAAAGTTCTCGTCCATTATTATGGTTATAGACATCATAAAAAAATATAACTTTAAAAAAATTATTTATGAAATTATTGCAATTGCATTCCGCAGTATAAAACCATTTTTGTTCGTACGTAAAGGGTCGGGTCAAGTTCAATGACTGAATAATTATTCGGTTCCTTGAATTATTCAAAGGCCACTAATTCCGTCATAACTCCTCGGGGCTCATATTATACGAGTATAATTCTCTCATAGTTTTGAATTTTGTATCATCCATATATTTCATCATGTGGTTGGCTATCTCTGCGCGGTTTAAAAGGGTTTCGCGGGCTAAAATCCGTTCCCACAATGTCGGGCCACATATTCAGCCCGTGACTGTTTCGAATCACTCCGAAATAACACGACCTCGCGTACTCGTTGGCCAGCTATTATTTCATCAACCTTGTGAAGAATTCACGGCTTCATTCGCCCTTTCTTCCATTTTCACTACGAGATCAGGCAAGTGTTCTTTTCCTTGGAAATCTCATTTCCGCGATCATTCTTTTTCCCGAATCCACATTTCCCTCTCAGCTCTTCTCCCCTTTCAGGACCGAAGAAACTTCTCACCTACAACGTCGGAATAGCGCCCGGGCACTTGTACATCGACGTATCGCACTTTCGCAACACCATTAACCCCGAAAAATTTAAAAAGAATCACTGTAGCCCCCATTCCCTCTCTCTCTCTCCTGGTCGTGCGCATTGCTCTCGAGTCCGCGTCCATCCATCTCTCGCTCGGCAAAAAAATGCGAAAGAAAAAGTCATTTCTCATGGGCGGGCACGTCCGAAGTTACAATAACGAAATCGAAGCCGGAGCGGGACCGAGAGAAGCATCGCCGGCAAGTAGTCCACGTCAGCCTGCGGCCAGACAGTAGACGCGCGACATATCGGCTGCGTTCTGTATTCTCTCTCTCGCGCGCGCTCTCCCCCGCCGGTCCCACGTGTATGTGTGTGTGTCCGCTCGCCCATAATTTTTCCGGCAGGCATGCGTCCTCTTTCTCCCCCTTGCTCCGGGCGCTCGGCTGCTGACCGAAACCATTAGGAACGTCCGCGCGAGCACTCTCACTCCCCCCCCCCCCCCCCCCTCGTGGTCCGTTATCTTGTAACAAAGCCCCCTGGCACTTGCAGCTCTACAATTCCCTAGGCGGATCGAGAAATGTCGAAAGTCACTAAGGGCTCCTTCCGCCTCTCGCTCGCACGCTCGCATACGCGTGCCGCTCTCGTATACGTCTGCCGTCGGTTGGCAGAACTGAATCAATAGCCCCAGTCGAGCGAGGATGAGGCCGTCCTCGTCGCTCTCGCGCGCCATTCCGGCTGCGCGCAGCTCTCGGGCGCAAAGCTGGCCGCCACTACCCCCCCGACGACGTCGCGCGAGGCTGTTATACGCTTGATGCCGCGCATGCCGGGCCTTCGAACATGCTGACAGTGTCGGCTTTGAGGATTTCTTCGCGGGAGAGATAAAAAACTGAAGAGGCTTATGTGTACTTTGCACGGATGGCTTGCTGAAATAAGAAAAAAAGAAAGTATTAATTGTAGGTATATAGGGTCACCAGGTGACTCTACTCGACTCAAAATAATCAAACTTCTTTGCCTGATGGACATTTTTTTTTTGAAAAAGTGTTTTTTATAAGTAGATTTTTATTTAATTCACTTTCAAAGAAATTCATAATTTTTAAATAGAGGCCTAGCTATTCGCAGCGGACTGATTTTCACTGGCAGAGTCTTTTGCGGAACTTGCTTTCAGTGTTCTTTTTCTCGATGTTCGAAAAAAAGAACTGCAGGATATTTTTTAATATTCAAAGGCAAGCACGAAGATGAAAATAACGAAGAATACCAATTATGGCCGATAGTGTTCATTGGTAAAATGTTAATAAAAGTCTGTCATAAAGTTATTTTTTATAACCCACGTTCATCTCTTTCAATTTGAGTGCGGCTTTTTGATCAAACATATAGCCGACTTGTTTCGAGAATTCATGTCGTTGTACCCGAATGTTTGCCATTCAAAGGATTTTGTTGCTTTGAACCCAGCGAAACTTTGTGTTCGTGATTCACACGTGTATGTGCGTGTATAACACATATTGCCAACTGGCTCGCGCAACTTGTCAATTTATCTAAAAATCACATCGCTCCCGACTAGAGGCAGATTTAGCGAGAGTTGAAAAATAACACCCGTGCGCAGTTACAATTAGTAAATAAGTCCCCGTTTCTTCCTTTTAAATTCTTCATATTCACCGATAACTACGTAGATGTAGAACTTGACTTTTCAATGGCGGCGCGTTTACACATAGAAAATCCTTTCGCCACATTCTTCAGATCTTGGTCCGTCCGCGCGCCGCAGCTACTGCTGCTACTACTATTATACACAACCGCAGCGACCGCATCGTCGTGAATATTTAACGCGCACTATTAAAAATTCTCATCCGGCGGAAAACAAAGTAAACTCCCCCTATCCTTCCCCTCTTTCTCTTTTCAAGCCTTGAAAATATATAAACCGGCACTGCGCCGAAATCTCGTTCGACCGGTAATTTGATTTGCCTTCTGCGCGTCGTCACTGCTGATATACCCACAATACAGCGAGTTCTATCTGCGCGAGCGCGCGCTTAAAATTCAGCAACAATTCCATGTATGCCCGCGCGCTATGTTTCACATTCGCGGCTCGAATAATGCGCCATCCACTCCAATACGTCCGAGCTCGCTTTCTCCTCCCCCCCATCTCCTCCTCTGTGTTTTGGTTTTCTGCCAGACTGGCTGGTACATCTCCAATTCCTCGCGGCTGCAGCCACCTCCTTCCGTTCGCTTTCTCTCGATGCGCGCGACAGTTCGCGAGAGTGCACTGAGCACAGGAGCCAGAGAAAGAGAGTAAAGTAAAGCAAGTGTATATATAGAGCGCTGCTGGTATATAGCAGCATGTACTACACTCGCGACTGGATAATCCCCAGTGTGTACACAAATAATGGAAAGCAGAAATATCGATATGGCCGGGGCTCGCGTATTGGCGTTACGGGTTATGGGATATGGTTAGGAAGTGCTTCTATACGCTCTCAGATATTCCTCTTTTCCCCTTTCCACGAACTGATCAAATACCTCTTAGTTAGGCTACCTCTATACTTGTTTATTGGCAGTCTCGCCGCGCGGAAAATTGGTTTCACTGGGATGAGATATATTTATATACTAGTAAAAATTCAACAAGCAGTATAGAAATATAACTTGTTGGTGATATATTGATGCCCGCCAAGGCACTCGGGAAGTCACCTGGGAGATCGAAATTTGGGAGTTATGGCGCATTTATCATTAATGTGTTGACACTGTCGACCACGTTGAGTGGACTGCCATTCAGGTCCAATTCCCTGATCGGCTTTACCTTGTCCCTGCTTGCGAGCTGCGTTTTATTGACCTTGAATAGGTTAAGAGAGAGACCAGCACCTCACTTTCCCAACCACTGAGTAAAATTATATTATGACTTATATTTCAAAAATATAAGATTTCTACTTTATCTAACTCGCAAAGCCTCGAAAAAGTTTATTGAACCACTTGACGATATTCGAGATGAATATCATTGGAGAACGTATAAAACTGATGAGAGTATATAGATCGACGTCTCTTACGAAAACTAGCAGATTTCAGTTTTCGTCGGACACTAGTCCATTTCGGCGTTTGCGGCGAAAACTAGCACGTTGCACTGTTTGTAACGTAAATTAGCACAGTCACGCGCAGTGTTAGTTTTTGCGGCAAAAGCTTCTGAATCGAGCTATTTTTCATCGCAAACTCGCGGATTGTATACTAGCATTCGGCGCAAAGTCGTGAGTTATGCTAGCTTTCGTTGCAGTTTTGGGAAATGTGCTAATCTTCGTAAAGACCCCATGAAAAGTGCTAGTCTTCGTAAGGAGCGTCGAGATAATACTGGCAAACTTAGAATAGAATAGTCATTTATTGTAAATAAATAGCGTTTACAAACGGTATATTAAAACATTCGTGAATAAATCGTGTAAAAATATAAATACAAATTAATCGTGCATATAATACAATAAAATAAAATCTATAAAATACAATACGAGTTTGGTCTAGTCAACTAGATGCTCTAAGACTATTTTGAAATATAAGATATCACAGTCAAATTCTTAATAGCTAATAATACTGAAAAGTAAGTCGAAGACTAGAATTAGTGATATCTCAGATGACTAGAAAATTCAGTTGACTAAAAAAATAAAATACACGAGAGTGCCTATTGTCGTAAAAAAAACTTAAAAGATCGCTGACATAGCCAGGTTGTACAAAATAAGGCTTGTAACTAGAAATTAAAAATTACCTAAGATACTAATCTCACTCACATTAATACATTCATTCGTGTAAATGGGACGACACACTATACAAATTAACATACAAAGTCGCTCATTTTGCGAGTGGTTAATCGAGATCAAGGAGGTGCCCTCTTAAGTATCTCCATACGAATTTACCAGTGCATAAAATGCGAAACATTTAAAAAGTTCTTTTTTTACCATATTTGCTACTGAATGTCTACTTTACCCTTATTTTATTACAAAAATTTTCGTTCAAAACAGTCCCTTTAAAAAATTATCTTTTTTAAATTTCATATTTTAAAAAAACTCTGTACAAAATCGCATCGATGCCACGTTCCCCTACACGTTCCACCACGTATCCGTGGGCATATCCCCCTTTTCGTTCGACCTAAACAAACGGCAGCGGCGGCGCACCGAACCCGCACCTCACCCGCGCTGCCACAGCGTAACCCGGCCTCGTCCCACTGGCGCTACTCGCGCGGGGGCGCGACGAGGACAGCACCTCAAAGCCCCGAGCTCGCGGACTGGTGCGAGACAGAGAGTGCGCTCTAGCGGCGGCGCAGGGCGCGAGCAGCTCGCTCGGCCGTCATTCCGTCGCCGCAGTCCGTCCGGCGCGCTTCGCTCGTGCAGACACGCCTGAGGGCCGCGCGAAAGAGAGAGAGAGAGAAGGACGCAAAAAGTGCGAGACGAGATATCAGCCGCGCGCGCGCGCGCGCCAGCACCGGGCATATACAGCAAGTTGTGTGAGCGTCGAGGAAGGTTAGCGGCAGTGTGTTATTCAGTGTGATACGGGCGCCGTGGCGGTTGCTGCGCGCTGCGGCTCGGCGAGCTGTGCTTTCTGACCTCTCCCACCCTCTCTCATTCGCTCGTTTCGCCCGTCTACGAGTTGCCGTTACACCGCACTGGACGCGGAATTTAACGAGCCGGCGATATCTGCCACGCGGCGCGAGTGAACCAGTAGTTATAGCTATATACGTATATAGTGTGCCACGCCGAGAGATTCGCGCGTATAACGTCCCTCTCGGGCGTTTTTCCTCATGCTGCAGCCGGCTAATCGATCCCGCTGTGCCGCTCCACAGAGAAAGAGCAGATATATCGCCGGGTTGCTCGTCTCCGGGGTGGGAAAAATCGCGAACACGTGTGGTGGTACTGGTGGTGGTGTCGCCGCCCCCCGGTATTTTTCACGCCGCGAGTGCGTGTGCTGCTTGCATATAGTGTCTGTGAAAAACACGGTGATAGAGGGAAATAGAGAGAGGGGAGGAAAGGCAGAAAAGTGCGGTACGCACGCTCATTCGGCGAATTAAAAAATATATCGAATATAAACGCTATAAGCTATTTCGATATTTAATTGGCCGTTCGAGAGAGCGAGTAAACAGCGCGCTCGCGTGTGATGGCGTGTATTTAAAAAAAATTCCGCGTCTCTGTCCACACAGAGAGATGGAAGGTGAGAGGCAGACTGCAAGTATGTGAGAGAGGGAAAAAGCCCATTTATCGTCGCGGGAAAATCGAGAAGGGGCAGAGGCGATAAAGAAGGATATCGAATATCCGCGTGCGCGGGTTCTGTTCTGTGCTGTCTGTGGTGCGACTTGCTTTCCCATTCACACACCTACACACACGCGCGATACGAAGAAGAGGAGAGGAGATATATCTCGGCTGGGAAAGATGCAGCGGCGGTGCAGGCATCGTCGTAACAACGACGGCGGAGCATCGCTGCAACAGCTAAGGCCCTCGTCCCGAAGCCAACGAAATCCCCCGGTCACGGCTTTAACCCAAGCCAGGTGAGTTTTGTCCCCGTATCGTATTCACGAAAATTGCCCTATACGCGCGTGATGTGCAGATACGGTTATACGTGTATAGGGAGATGTATAGAGGTGGGTGGGAAAAGGAGAATAGCAGACGCCGATACCATCAAAACCGCTCTAGCTCAGATTTTTCTTCGGAATTTTCATGAGCATTTTTTTTATTACATTCCCGTCTGATCCCTATTTGCCCTTCAAATAACACGAAATCCCATTCGCTCTTTTTCCTGCGTTGAGCTGCTTATATACTTATATAGTTCCGGCGAAAAGTTTGTAGCAATATATAAATACCGGGAGCTGTATAGCTACGCTTTCGTATATAGTATACACAAGGGCGTAAGACACCCGAGAAATTTATTTACCGAAATCTTGGTTCGCGGGCGCATGTTTTATTCATAAGATCTCCCGCGTGACGACGACGACGGCGTCGTCTTTCTCGAAATACCGCGAGGTTCCCGTATTTTCATATATTTTTTCGCGGCGGCGGGCGTTTATCACGCGTATGATACGCCGGCAATATCGCGCTGACGGATGACGCGAGAGCGCAAGACAGTGGTGGGGGGGATTAGGTGTTTTATGTGAACGAACGAACATCCCTGACGTCAATTTGATAAGAATATTGTGAAAATGTACGCGTCCGCGCGCGCGCACGTACGCCGCGATAATTTAGCAATGGGTATAGGGCTTGCAGGGAGGGTTTTAAGGGCTTACACGTGAAGCGCTCAGTAATAGGTATCGAAACTTTCTCCCCGCATGTATGCGCCCGTACACACTTGAAACTAAATATTGTTCACACGTCAAAGGCTTCGAGTTAACCTGTTGGTTTAATTAATAATCCATTATAACTTTTGCCGTCCGGATTTAAATACCGAACGCATTGTGTTGCCACCGACTGGAGGATTGCTTGCCACCGAAGTCGATGGGATTGTTGTTTATTAAAAAGATAAATGCAACGGTTATTTATTATTTATTCAATCATATATGTATACTGTTGAACAATCAACATTTTTCGCCATTACGAAGGTAAATTGGCATGGATAGCGTGTATATAGCTTTAATTAAACATAAGGCATTTGAATTGAAGCCGCTATTAAAACATTAAGACCGTATTACATTTTGGGATTTCTCATTTCTGATTTTATCTATAAAATTACATTCAGGTTTAAGTGTCTATTATTCTCAGCATTGAGCATCGGCGAGGCAATGTTTCTAATCTTAAACTTTAAATGACGAGTAAAAGAAAATGCAACTCGCGAAGCTCGTAAAAGTTTACCAGTAAAGTAAAAAGTTTATACAGAAGTGCGAATTAGAACGGGTTAAAGTTGGACGGATAAAAGTTATAGCGCTTCGAATCATAAAATTTGAATTCTCAATTCAGCAAGAAATAATAATAAAGAAGTCAGAAATTAAAATTCCGCAGGGCTATTTAATTTAGCTATGCCGGCCTGAAATATTTTCAAAATCATAAATCGTGTAATAATGTTTTACATACCGCACTGATATATTAATGTCCAAACCAACAAGTCCTAGAAACCGGTTACTCGCCCAAAAAAAAGGCGAAATAGAAAAAAATACGACAGCCAAATGATAACGTTACCCAATTATTAGTCCAATCGTCGTAAACGGCGCGCTCGAAGCACTTTTCACGGACACAAGTGGGGTACAGCAGCACATCCCGGCCCCTCGTATACGTTATTTACTACAACATACGGGCGCGCGGAGTGTAGGACAGGAGGCGAGGGTAAAAAGCGTTTATTCTTATACGCCGGGCCGCGCGTCCGCGCGCTAACGCCACGATTTTATCGCCACAGTTTTCGCGCCCATTTTATTTTGATTCCCCGCAGGCTTGGCGCGCCGGCTGCTTTCTACGTCCACCTTTTTTGCGCTGTCTCGACCCCCCATTGTTTACTCTTCGTCCCTCTTCCGCTGCTGTGCTCCTGTCCCTTTCATTATCGAATGCGTCAAAAGCTCTTCAATTCGCGCCCTTTAGCTTAGCTATATTGTGTTTAGGTATATATTGTGCGTTGGCGGCTTTCTCCGGCCGCATTTTCAGATGTTCTTTTTGGCATTTTTTTTTTCACACTGACGCTATTTTGCACGGTTTTTCGGGGCAACTCGGAGCCATGTCGCGCATGGGGATTGGATTCATGAATAACATTTGAATGAAAACATTTTTTTCTAGCATTTTGATTACAATGCTCGCGTTATACACGCGTTATACACGCGCGAGATAAAAAATTGTCCAATGATGTTCGAGTTTGACAAGCGAACAAAGATATTTTTTAGCTTTTTTTTTTCGAGGTATAAATGTTTCTATTCGTTTTAGCCACTTTCAAATTATTTGTTTGTATTTTGTAACATAATAAATATTAATTTTGGTTAATTGACTGTTAACAAGTTTAGCACGAAACGATCCTGTAATGACTTATGAATTTTCCGTTACATATTACTACGAAACGAAAAATTTACGAAACTTTTCTTAATAAATTACAATTTTCCCAATAAGAGAAATCATTAGAATGAATCAAGGCTTATTCTCGATATTATTTCATAATACTTTATAAAAATAATGCGATTTTTGTTACCCATTAGATAGGACGAATCTGTTAAATATAGGTCTTTGAAATTTCGAACGTTCATAGTGAACGGAAGATTTTTGCCATTTTCAAATTTAACCAAATTTGGCTACTTAATACATTTAAAATCGGATAATAACTGTATTTCTTCACTTCTCACTCTTGCAGTCACCAGTAAACCACACTCCGGGGAATTCTAACCAGAATTAGAAACTTTAACTTAATATTTCGTTCATTATGAACGTTCGGAATTTCAAACACGTTTAAATATGGATTTCTACTAAAGTAGGTCTTACTTAGTTAATTAATGGAAGATATATACGTATGACTACTATACAAATACATGCAGTGGAGGGTAGAAAATCAACGCTAGTGTTTATATAGAAGTTACCAAATATGGAATCAAAAAATATTTGATCCGTATAAATCGAGAAATCTTTTTTCTTAAATGTCAGTATATTACAGTTTTAAAAAATAATTTAAGTAATCACAATTTCATTCGGCATTCAGCGATAAAAATTAAAATTACAAACATTCTTTGTTGTGTCACGGAGGTTTCCGTTGACGTTTGGATAACGTAGAAGACGAGAGATCGTCGACTCAGCAAGAAAAACTTATAGGTCGCAATGCACTCGTCATGGTGTCTCGCTCGTCGCATATTTTTTCACACTTTATTATTTAATTCCCACGTACGTAACAGTTATTTCAATATTTGTTCTTAAATATTGCTCAAACAATTCCACAAACAAAATAAAAAATTTAAAAATAAATTAGAAACATTCATTGTTAGTTAAATATTTGTTTCTAGATATTGCTTAAACAATTCCACAAACAAAATAAAGAATTTTAAAATAATTTTCCATTGGAGATTTCGAATGAGTCTGAAGTTTGCAACGTTGGAGTGCAACGAAATAAAAACAAAAAATGATTTTACTTCAAGTTGTACGAATTAATATTAATTTTGCGTGTGGATTTAGTATTTTAAAGGATAAAATAACTTTATAACAGAGGTTTAAATAACATTGTTCAATAATTTTAATTAATTGAGAAAAATTATTTCGTTGCACTCCAACGATGAAAACTTAAAACCCATGATTTCGACATGCAGGGATTTTTCCAACTTTTATTATTATATTTTATAGTTACCTATACCCTGAAAGAGGATTAAAATTTAATTGAATTTTCGATTCACTTTAATTAAAGCTATTGAGAGGTTTTAAATAACGTGTAATTGAAATTGAAATAAGTTTAAAAAAAATTCCCTTTTGTACCCGTACTTCTACCCGACGAAACAAGAAAAATGTTACATGTTACAAACATGAAATTTATTTCCTAGTTGGAAGGTAGCAATTAAAACATTATTATAGTTTCAACGTGATACTCAATTGAACTGTCAGCATCTAATCTCTTTTGAATTCATATAGTATATTCAATAAGTTTACTTTCCATTCATTAATATTCTTATAATACTTAGACACTATTCAACAAGTCAGTAAAATATGAATATCATTACACAAAATCTTCGCAAAATATTTCATGTCTATTTGACCGTTTGGTAGTTTAGTCACCAATATCAACGTACTTATTTCTATTCAGTACAGAGCATATTTTAAATAGTTATTTGGAACAAGTCGGTAGAAGTTAAAGAAACTAATAAAAAAAATTATAGGATTTCTTGTATGCATGGTTTAGTTAGTAATTTTATGTAAATTCAGCAACAGTTTGCTGTTTAATCTACATTAGATGTTAAATTTTGTTTGTATCTCCTGTGTAGCAATAACACTAATCTCAGACAAAATTTATGTACACATAGTCTTTAATGTGCTATGTACTAGATAATTTAAACGCATTCCAAAGGCACGAGATCTTTTATCCTAACAACTAATCTATGCAAACTACATTATCATATAATTGCTTACGGAATAATTATCTAATTTAGCGTGTAGAAAACATTGACGCCAACACGATACCTAATCAAAGCTCGTTTATCATGGACTTTTAACTTTCCTCTTGCGCATTCTGTAGTGGTTCTTTTTAATTAATGGAAATCCATTTTAGTTTCCTAAAAATGAACAATGTCTATATTCGAAAAGCTGTCAAGTTCATATTCCTTCATACAGTTGGCTTTGTTTGGAACGCAATTTTTCTCATTACGTCCAATATTTTGAAAAATATAAGACTACAAACCGAGAAAATACATGGGTCTGAAGTTTGCAAACTTCAGACCCATGAAAATACTTGTAATAGAAGTTATACGACACAATCCATACAGAGGTACAGAACAGAGTCGCACATACCCGTACATCACTTAACACTTGTCCCTGCTCTTCTCATCATTGCGTTATTAATGGGCCGAAGGGAATTAGCTTTTTCCATCGTGGTCTTCCACTCCTTCTTCTTCACGCGACAGAGTTTGAGTCTGTCTCCAGCCGGTGGAAGTTGAGACAGAGCGAAAACGCGGGTCTGGCTCGTATTTTAAAAGTGCACCTAATTAATGTTATCCCGTCGAGTTAAGTAATTGCAAAAGTTTCTTCTTGCTCCTCCGGCCGCTTCTTTACTCTTTCCCCCTCCGCAGCTTCGTGTATATACTTTGAAATCATTGAGCAGCACGCGCTCTTCTCGCTGCATCGAGGGGGAGGGTTGAGAAAGTCATCACACGAGGCGTTACGAGGGCGGAGTGTGTATAACCCCTATCTGCATGCATATACATCGCACTCGTACATCACTCCGCGACTGGCCGGCCGGACCGAACCGCAGGATATTACCCTCCTAACCCTTTCACGCGCACGCTCTCTTTTGTTCTCTAGCGCGCTCTCGCACGCTCTCTTTATTTTACCTCCCCTTTGTATCGCGACTTTTCAGAGCGCTCTGAAAAAGTGCGCGCACGCGGGGGGTTCAGGTTATGGGGCTAGTCCGGGGGAAAAGCTGTATACGCGGCCGTTGTTGCTTCTTTTGTCAGTCGGCTAGAAATTTATTTACTCGGCCGCGAGGTGTGCACTGCAAAAATTAACTTCTCCGTTACTGCGAAAGAGAGAAGCGTCCGAGTCTGCGTAAGGGGCTCCATATTGTACCGACTCGAGCTTGTAAATCAGCTGGCGCGAGTTGGTTTGCATTACAACCGCAGGTGTTTGATGCATTGTTATAGCCGCGGCTAAGAAAGAGAAACTAAAACTTTTTCCTACAGTGACTTTTCGGCGCTAAAGAGCGCGGCACATTAATTTCTTTTAATTTCTTTTATAGCGCTAAACAAAGGACAAATTTTGTTGACCGAAAATGGCATCAGCCGCGTGTTTGAAAGTCACGAGGCGGTGACCCGTCAGTGTTGGCCTAACATTGGGGGGGAAAACAAACCAGAAAAGAGCAAATGTGCTGCATCAGTACTGATCTAAATCCGAAAAGCGCTGAGGTAGTACTACAACCACAGATATTTGAAATACACTGTCATCCTACTAAATGCATTCACGCGGAGGACGGACAGCTCGATTAGTTTCAATTTAATTTGTTCCCCTTTGACGATTAAGTCCCGATTACAACAGACTGTTAGTACTTGTCTTTGGTGTAAATAGTTCTACTCAAATAATTCTCTTATTTACCCTCTAATGAATTCTAACATTCACTTAAAGCTGATTTTTTGGGTTAAAACACAAATCTTTTACCATTGTTCCCGTTAATTATTAAAAATACATTATTGGCGTTTTTAATGAATTATTTTAATTGAAACAAATCGTTTCAATAAAATACATTTTCAGTAATCAAATAATACCACAAAGGAGTAATTTTAATCCAAAAAAAATAATTATTTGTACATCTCATTTATAAATTTTTTGACTAGACATAATAAATAATAACATAAAAGACTGTATAGAAATATTTAACGCAATATCGATACTCAACGGACCTTTTATATTGATTCTGGAAATAATTATTTGACTCATCCCAGTATGCGGTGCCGCAATGTAGATTAATTTACATTAGAAAATTTTTGTAAATAATTATTTATTATTGAAAACCTGTTGTTTATTTATGAATTTCATTTCGTTTACAGTAAAACTCGCATTTTTTTAGTCTGGAATTCCACCAACTTGAAATAAAATGAGCTCTGGTAAATGAATGTTATTGCTTGGCGTACAACCTACGCCTGAGCGAATAAACAAATTTAAGCTTCACAAGATTAAACACGCATTATAATCAAATGCATATACCAATTTGTAAAGCAAAAGAAAGCATCTATTGTTACATTTTCTAGTACATGCGTTAAGTATGTACACGAGCTCTGTTACATACACGGAAAAAAAGTTTCCATTAAAAATTACTATTTTCTCTACTAACCTGAGTACATACTCAAATTCTCAAGATATTTAATATATTTTTAGCAATTAATGGTATACACCTTTTTAAAAATAAATAAATATGGTTACAAAATTTGCTACATTACATTACTTATATAAAATTTAGTACTTACTATACAATTTTCTAATATTTGATAGAAGATGTAGCAATTTTTACAAGCCAGTTTACTAAAATTTGATAGAATTGTAGCAATTTCTACGAGTCACTTTACCAAAAATTACGAGACCTTCTGCTAACGACACATCAGCAAGTCGACATAACCTCAAAAGAGATTTACTTATCACCTTCTCTTCTATAAAATTAATTATAAAATATAACCTGCATATTTTTACAAATATTTATTAATTTAGAAACTCGTGTACTACATCCTTCGTGAAACAAATAGTTAATTAACTTATTAAGATGTCGAATTTGTCCTATTGTGGAACTACACAAGATGTAGCATATGTAAACGAGTCGAAACATCTTTTGTGTAAGTGCACATTGGCGTAGCGGTAAGACTGCGGCTTCTCGCGCGGCGGACTCGGATTCGATCCCAGCTCGCTGCGTTTTTTTTTCAAATACAAAAAATTATTTATTTCTTCTACTTAATGTACATTCACAATCTAAAATATAACGTCGGTAATATAGATTGCGAAAAAAAATTTTAATTGTAAATTTCCATTTTAGTTTCCGAAATACTAAAATTTGGTTAAGTGGATTCTAAAATTCAATACATTTCGAGTATGTCCTCGGTTTCCTATACAGTATACTAAATTTTAGTCATTGAAGGAGTAATTTTTACTGGAAACTTTTTTCCGTGTACTTCTTCACTTTTTGAAGGATTTCCAACTACTTATTTCGAATATTTTTACTAAACTAATAGTGAAAGGTACTTGAATTACGTTGAATTTCTCGAAAGCGGAGGTAAACTTTTAAAATATAGTATTATCGCGAAGACATTACAAATTCATCCGCGTAATGGAAATCGTAGCGCGATGAAGCGTTGATAATCCAGGGCGCATCTTCAGACAGCTCGTAGTCACAGTCCCGACGTAGTGCTTTACAAAATTTATCACAGAATGCTTATCTCATCTTATCTCCTTAATCCGTCGTCGTCGTCTTCTTTCTTTCTCCTTTTCTCGGTATCGTTTGCATCAGCGAGGTGCGTTCTCTTTTCCTGACTATTAGCGACACAATGAGCCACGCTGCACTTTTGTTTCGCATGCACGAAACTTTCTCTCTCCCTTTCTTTCTTTCCCTTCCATTTCCGCGTCCTGCGCTATGAAAATTTAATTAATTTTAATCCTCCGAAGTGGACTCGCGGACCCGAGAGCTAGAGGAAATGTTTGCGTGAGGGAAAGAGAGTGAAGTATATGTGTATATATATAGCTCTCCATGCGAGGGTCGAGGGTCGGAGTAAAGTCGCGCGCGGAGAGAGCATTCCATCAAAACTTGCTCTCTCGCGCTCCGTACCACGCGCGCACGCTTGCGCTCACGGAAATGCAGATTCCGAGGCGAGATAGAAAATGCACGCGAGCAAAGGCCGTCGCCGTCGCTGCTACTGCTACTGTTGCTGTTATATTCGAAGGACGTATATTTTAGGCGACGCTAAGACGTTTTTACGTTCCTTCCTCCGCCAGCTGTGACTGTTGCCATTTTGCTCGCCCTTCCTCTATTTTCCGTTTCTATTCCTTTTTTTCCAGACAAGATGTGCTTGAGTTGCGAAACTCTTATTAAAAGAGACAAGTTTTTAAGTAGAAGCGTCAAATGTATGTTTTTCAGAATTTTAATATAAATACGGACATTCGTGTCTTTCTAAGGCTCGACTTATCAATGGAATTCACTGAATGGATGCCAGTTATGAGTTGTAAATTTTAAGTCCTCCTTGATTTTTCGAGATAGAACCATGGGGGAAAGATTAGCTGCGCATTACTGGGCTACACGATATAATTAAGGAAAACTATGAACATAAACGTGTATAATATATAAGGCAAGAAAAGAAAACAAGAAAAGCGAAAATAATACACCGTATTAATAGATGGGTATAAAAAAAAGTTTTTATGGACGATGTATTTTAAACAGCATGTTTATAGTTACACTTAACATACTGAATCATAATGCAAATACCTATTTTTATTTGCGAGGTCATAAACTATGGAAATGACTCTTTGGCACGGGGCTGCTCTATCATCTTTGAAGATATTGTGAGTACTACCAAGAAGTGACCTGGTGTTCCAAAGACGAAACTAAAGATCTAGAAGACTGGCATAAAATTTTATTTATCACTGAACCGCTTGAAATTCCTCTCGCGCCAGGTGTCTTGGAAGAAAGTATAAGCACGCACCTGCGCGCGCAGACAATCCGCCACGAAAATTTTTAATCTTCCTCTAGCCAAGAGAAATTAATCATTTCCCAGACGGCGCGTCTGTTATTTCAGCGCGGGCAAAGGGAGAAAAAGACGAAAGCGCTCACGGCTTTAAAGGGAGAGAAAGGAGCGGGGAAAAGGAAAGCGATGAAACAAAGGAGAGGCGAAAATGGGACATATTTGTAAAAAAAGCACGTGCATGCAGTACAGACTCTCCCAGTGCCGCGCACTCGCATAAAGAGAAAGAAAGAAATCAATCACTCGTTCGACAAGCGCTTCCCGAGTCATCCTCGCGCTCGTTCGAAAAAGCTCGAGTTCGCACAAGCGGGCGAAAAAGAAAGAGCCGCGGAGGGAGGGAGAGAGACAGAGAGTGAACACGAAAGAGAGAGATCGGCGAACTGCTCCGACATTGAAATTCAATCGCGGATAATGCAAGGAGAGACCAGACCGAGAGAGTGTGAGTAGGTGCAGTGCTCGTAAGCTCGCAAGCCGCTCTCCGCGTACTCTCGGCTTTTCTTATTATAAAACGTCCTGGAAGACGAGGACGTCTAGGTCGCTCGCAAAAATAAAGGAGAAAGCCAGCAGTTACGCTCTCGCTCACGCACGAGTGTAAAGTGTAAAAGGCCGCCTCGCTGAAAGAGTACATAGGCGTGAAAGGGGCTCGCGAAACGTGAGGAGAGTACGCATCGTAAAAGAGCTGCGGAGAGAGAGAGAGAGAGAGGGAGTCGAAGCATTCGTGCGGCGCTTTATGACGTTTCGCCTAGGGTCTGGGCAATTCATCGTCGCGAGCGCAGTTGCGATATGCTAGAACGTGCGCGCGCGCGCGCGCGCGCGCTCCGCAAGATAATAAGCGCCGCTGACGTCTTGCAAGTTGACGATTGGAAATGCCGAGCGGGGAGCATATGCTATACGTTTTCGGGCGCGGACTTGAAATGGAAATGAGGATTTTTTATTGAAATACTATTCCAGGGCCGGTTTCAAAGTGGTACCTCTTAAAAATTAAAAGATATACGATGTTTTTTAGTCAAGTTTTGGCAGTCAATTGATATACTAAAAGTTTTGTTTCATATATGCTTGTAGTTGGGATTTTTTATAGAGAATGTTCAATTGTACATTTTCTGCTTTTTTAAATGCTCTGAAGATTAATCTAAGTTATAACGATCAAAAATATTTATTGAAACGGATTTGAGGGGGTACCGTTTGAAAACGGATTCTGAAATGGTACCGTATTTTACCAAACCGACGACTTGCTAATGAATATTCTTGGAATCTGTTGGGACATTCGCTTGAAAGTTTTATCGTAGGGCGTCTTAAAAGTTTTCTCACTCTTGAGTCTTTTAATAAAGAGAATATGGAAATTCATAATTACACTGGAATAAGTTTTGATAAAGTTTTCATAAGTACCGAAGCATGTTGACTCTTTAATGTTTTATTCTCACAATAATGATTAAAAGTATGTAATTGTAAAAAAGAAAAAGAGAGAATACCAATGTATTTTATTAAGAAAACAACTTTTATAACAGACTATTTTTCAATTTTTTAATAAAAACCGACATTGTACGATGTTTTTCTTTTCAATGTGTATAGTGTTTTGGTTTCCTAGAATCAAACATCATGGAAGCGAATTTCGCTATTCTTTTCAGGTTAAAAAGCTTTTGTGTTCAGAAAATCGAGTGAATAAAAAAAGAACATGAAAATTGCAGTTTTATTAAATATTTACAAAATTGTATTTTCTGTTTGGTTTTGTTTATCTAATAAATTGACAATAACTGTGATACTCAACTACGATCTCAAAAACTACGATACACGTTACAAAGACTACAGAATTCATATGTCAGATATGTGGTGGATCTGAAGTTTGCATCGTTGAAATGCAACGAAATAATTTTTTACAATTAATTAAAGTTACTAGACAGTAAAGAATGTTATCTAAACCTTTGTTATAAAGTTATTTTATACTATAAAATACTAAATCTTCGCACGAAATTAAAATTAATCAATATATCTTAGAAATAAAATCAATTTTATTTTATTTCGTTGCACTCCAACGTTGCAAACTTCAGACCCATGATATGTGTTAGGTGTAAGAGCTAGTGGAATGCAACGAAATAATTTTTTACGGTTGATTAAAGTTATTAAACAATGGAAATTTTATCTAACTAGTAAAATCCAAACGCGCTGCGCGCGTACTATTTTGTTTTTTAGGTTATGAATATATAATTTTTCATTATTTCATTTTAATTGTTTAAATGATAGGATAATCAAATCATTTTACAAATTAGTTTTAAATATAGTTAAGAATAAAAATTCAATTTGAAAAATTCAAATGTAGCGGAAGTAGCGAATTTTCGCGCCTATTCCTTGCAGACCAATCAAAATCACTTTTTAAGTGCTTCACAGCATCCAGCCATCGTTTTTTAAAGAGAGGAACCTTTGTTTTAAAGTTATTTTATACTATAAAACACTAAATCTACACGCAAAATTAATATTATTTAGTATAAACGTGAAGTAAAATGAATTATTTTTGTTATTTCGTTGCACTCCAAAGTTGCAAACTTCAGACCCATTATAGAGCGGCTCTGGGCTGGCTACGCACAGATACAAGGAAACAATATTTCATGGCGGTACTGATGTACAAAATCTTGCGTATGCGTACCCCGGACAACCTGGAGCGTCTCTTCTCCAGGTATGTGCCCAGATTCGCAACTAGGGGTGAAATTAAAGAATTGACAGCACCACCGATGCGTACTGAAACTGGAATAAAATCTTTCAGTGTACAAGGTACGCACCTATGGGATTCTCTGCCTGCTGAGCACCTCGTTGATCTCGACTAACCACTCGCAAAATGGGCGACTTCTGTATGTTAATTTATACAATGTGTCGTCCCATTTACATGAATGAATGTATTTATAAGCGTGAGAGGTGAGTACAAGTGTGAGATTAGTATTTTAGTTCATTTTTAATTTTTAGTTATAAATTCTATTTTGTACAACCTGGCTATGTCAGCAATTTTTCTAGTCATCTGCACGGAAAGAAATACCTTATGAAAAATTACTAGAATCTCAGGTAAAGATTGGACATACTCACACTCTTGAGCAATTTAGTATATTTCTACTAATTATTAGCATAGTTCTATTAAAAATTAATAGGAAAAGTTTTAAAATTTATTATAGTTACGATTAATTTTTACTAGATAATATGATAAAAATTTTAAATCTAAATTTTAACAGAATAGAAAATAATTTTTACCATATTATCTACTAAAAATTAATAGAATTAGTTTAATTGTTAGTCTAAGTTATACTGAAAATTTAATAGACAGTATAGTAATTTTGTTGGCGCGAGGGCTGTCGGTAAAACAGGGTGTACCATATGTAGACAAGTCGAAATCTTACTTGTAAGTGCGGCAGTGGCCGAGTGGATAAGAGCGCAGCTTCGTAATCGGAGGGTCGAGGGTTCGAATCTCCTTCTCCGGAGTTTTTTTTCTCATGAATTTCAACCTCTCGTCAAAATTACTGTAATATATTATATTATATTACTATAATAATATTATATTATATTACTATAATAATATATTATAAAACTTGATAGAATGCAAGTATGTCCCACTTTTAATTAACACTCTAGTAATTTTTAGTGGATATTCCACTAATTTTTCATAAGGAATTTTTTCCGTGTGTGATATCACTAATTCTAGTCTTTGACTTACTATTCAGTACACTGAGAAAAAAGTTTTAGAATTTTTACAATATTTATAGGAAAAATTACTATACTGTGCGGAGAATCCTACCACAAGATCGCACAAATGAGATATTTACTAAAATTCTAATAACTTTTACACTAAAAGTATGAAAAAATTACTAAAAAGTTAATAAAAGTTATTATAAAAAAGTAGAAAAAATTACTAAACAGCATGATAAAAATTAGATTTCATAAATTTTACAAAATTTTAATATAAATTTTACCTAGAAAACTAGTAAATTTTATTATATTGGATAAAAATTTTTCCTGTACAGTATAGTAATTTAGGAATACGCATACACTGCGCATGCGCGCTACCATCAAAACAACATAACATCGCGCCGACTCGTTCTAACCTGCAATTTTGTTGAAGAAAACTTGCTTTAGATATAGTATAGATAAGTTTTTTTATTAATTACTTTGATTACTTTGATCAACACTTAAATAATTATCCATAGATTAATATCCAATTTGTTTTTAAAGTTTGATAAGAATAATTCACTTTTATAAGTATTGTTATACTGTAACATATGTAGACGATTCGAATTAGATCATGTAAGTGTTCGTCAACGGCCAAATGGTAAGAAGTTCGCTTGTCAATTCGGAGGCCCAGGTTCGATTCCCCATTCCGTCAAGATTTTTTTCATCGTTTAAATTTAATATTATTTAATCATATCTGTTTATTCTTAATTAGTTCTTAATAAAAAACGAATAAAATCGGTGAAAAAAATTTTTTTCTGAAATTTTTCGAGAAAGTCTAAAAATTACTATACTGTTTTATAAAAACTATTAAACTGACATCTTGTGATGAGATTCCCCTCCAGTATAGTAAATTTTCCTATAAAAATTATAAAAATTACACAATTTTTTTCTCAGTGTAATATCGTATATTTAAAAATAGACTAAGAACCTCTAGTTGACTATACCAAATTAGTATTGTATTTTATGGGTCTGAAGTTTGCATCGTTGGAATGTAACGAAATGATTTCATACAATTGATTAAAATTATTAAACAATAGAAATATCACCCAAACCTTTGTTATAAAGTTATTTTATAAAATAAAATACTAAATCTATATACGTAAAATTAATGTTAATTAGTATAAGTTCATAGTGAATAGTATATAGTATATAGCATATTCAATAATTGTTAGTAATTAAGATAATAAATTATATAGTTTATGTGATGATATATTATATAATATTTAGATTATTAAGTTTTCAAAGTTTATACGGTGGTATTTAAGATCAAATTATAAAATATAGAAATAATTAGATATTCTTGATTTTCTTTTTTTATTTAGTTTTTTTAGTTTTAAGGTAGACTAAGTCTACGACCAGCCTATGTACAAGTAACTATGTTTACTTCTGTAGGAGTGTTCTAAGGATTTGTAAAGATGACAAGTTCACCTCTAAACCTTTTGTAACATTATTTTATGGTCAATAAATTTATTATTATTATTATTATAACCTTAAATTAAAATCCATTATTTTTTCGTTATTTCGTTGCACTCAAACGTTACAAACTTCAGACCCATTGTATTTTATAAATTTTATTTTATTGTATTATATGCATACGGTTTATTTGTATTTATATTTATACACGATTTATTCATGAATGTTTTTATATGTGTTTTATATGTTTGTAAATGCAACTTATTTACAATAAATTACTATTCTACTCTATTTTTCAATAACTAACTGACATTGCGAACGGTCGAATCACTTGAAACGCGCAGCGATAACAAAGGTGCACTTAGCTGTCGTGTTCGTCATTACAATAACGACCACGTACAGTCCCTAAAAGTCTAGCCAAACAGCCAAAATCATAAATCTCACGTAAAGGCCCAACTCGGAAAGCGTTGAATTCGAGATCACCTTTTCCATGCCTCTCTCCTTTCCCGTCAACCACCCATATACTACTCCCTCGCGTCGTGGAGAGGGAAAATGAAAAGCGAGCTCACGAGTTACAGGCGTTTTCGATTTTATCGCTCGGGAGAGTAGTACGCTACTGCTGCCGCCTGCTTATGTATTTATTCAAGCGCCGTAGAAAAGCGTATATATACGCGTGCGCACGCCTAAAATCCTACTGGGGCACTTTCTATTTATATCGGTCCGCGTTATGCGCCACTCGGGCGTTATTAGGTCCGAGTTTTTTCACGTTACGTTGGTGTGGCGGCTGATACGAGCGACCGATCAATTGTAGCTGGAACAGCAGCAAGTGCGACTATATCGAGAGCGCGCACAGCAAGTTGAGCGCGGAATCATCGGTAGGAGGATTATTTCGAACTACTACTCCTCGGGAATATCGTAGCTTAGGCAATAAGCGCCAACTTGGCCATCCTCTGCCCTGTTGATTTTCCGTTAAATTGATATTAATTTAGCGGCCCCGGTAGTCTGAGATTCCGTTAAATACACAACACTATATTTTTACTCAGAACTTGGCGTTGATTCGCGTCAAGTTTGTTTGTTTGTGGCCTTGCGAAAAACATTTACTTCGAGTTTCAAATTCAGCCGAGTTGGAGAACTGCTAAATGCGCAAATGGTAAGCGACTGAGCCAAATGAAAGATAACTTAAGCCTGATTAAATTAAAATACTCAAAAATTTCATCAAGCTGTGAAATGGGATTTCCTCGAGTAAATATTCCCGAACTTTCAAACTTTTCGAATTTGTTGATCCAACTAGTTTTGCGGATCAATCAAAACTTTCTTAATTTGCCTATATATATATTCTTTCGCTGGCCGATTTAAACTTATCTGCAAAACTAGCGCGCCCATTACTCAACAACGAGAGCAACAAAAGCCGGCACAAGGCAGCCCGTTCGATTTCCCGGCAGCGCAAAATACCCGTTTTAAGTCAATCAAATCGTGAGAGACCGAATCTAACACAATTCCCTATTTCGCCCAAGGGCCACTCTGGCACTATACCTGTCAAAAGTGGAGGGAATAAAATTCGGGCGAATCGAGGTACGCGCGAGCGAGTCAACAAGCAGCCGTGGCTCCCGACACAGGCGAAAAAGGCTGGAATTCCTCAAAATAACGAAGTCGCATTTGGAATTTAAAGTGGTGGCGGGCGGGGGGGCGGGGGGGGGGCAGGACAGCGTTGCCGTGTTGCGTCGATAGCCATCGATTCTCGCTCGCACCGAGGCGCTCTGGAGCCGTGCAAATACAGCCGCACGCGTGCGCACTTTTCCGCGTTTTCCTTGATCACTTCGAGAGCGAGAATTCGGCTCGCATATACGGGCCCAGAGCAGTGCACACATGCAGGCGTTCCATAGCATTCGCTGCTTTTGTCGTTAGCGAACTGAGATTGGCAATTTGCAGGCGGGTGTAGTAGCAGTAGCCCGCAGGAGGACTCTCTGCCTTTCTCTCTCGCTCCTCTCTATCCCGGCACCACTCGACCAGCCAAAGACTACCCGCGAGCGAGTCACGCGCGTACACAGAGGGACAAAGTTTCGGCCGGTGACTTGGGCTCTCGCACGAGCGGCGGCGGAGAGCTTTGCGTGTGCACCGCACAATTACGCCGCGTGTCGTCCTCCTCCGCGCAGGGCTTCTGTCGCCGGCTGCTGTAGCTGCGAGCCCGGTGAGCCGGACCAGTTCGAGGGAGTTTACGGCGTGCGGTAGCGATGAACTTGCGGAACGATGGAATTACGTCGAGGTTTGCTCGGGGCTGTGCCGCCGCTCGCCACCGTCGCCTGTCTGTACGACTGATCCGGCTAATGGTTCCTCCTCCTCCTCCTCGTCTTCCCCAGAATTTATCATTGCTTGCTCTCGCCGCTATGGCGCGAGCAATGAAAAATGACGCGCGCGTGCCATGCCAACTGATCGTCATGATTGATAGTGCAAGTTTAATATTAACAGCTCCCGCGCAACGAGTAATGGATGTAAGGCTGATGCGTAAGCTGTATTGTAGCTAACGAATTTCATTACGATATACTCTGAATTCTTGCTGAACTTTCTCGAAAAAGATGAAACCTTACGTGTGTCTAAGCCACGTTTGCGCGTGCGAGCCTCGAGAGGTGATGAAAATAAAACTTAAAACTTTCACTCGTCCTTGAGCGAAAACAACGCCCCTCTCGCAAACTTCTCAAATTACTGAAGCACTCGAGATAGAACGGCTTAAATACTGCTTGCACGCGTGAAAATTCATTTTTCCAAATTAAAATTCGCCCGAGACTCGCGCGCACTCGGGTGCTTTTGAGGCTGGAATAGCGGGGGAGGGACGAGTTAAAGAGGGCGTGAGCGAGGTATAGTACGAAAAACGCGTTTGCGGCGCTTTCATGTAGGCGGTGTGTAGGAGCTGCCGACGAGTCGTTGCTGGCTCACCTCTCGCCGTTTCTCTCGCTCTCTCTCTCTTTCTTTCTCGTTCTCCTTTTTTTTCTATTAAGTGAAACGAATCGACGCCGCGATATCCCGGGCTTTCGTTCCCTCTCGCAGATTCTGCTTTGGCCGCGCGCGCGCTCGTTTTAAGTAGAACGAATCGAGGTGCGGTTAGACGCACCAGCGGTATACGCCCGTGAGAGAAATAGAGGGGGGAAGAGCGCGCGCGATTAAAGCAATTTTTCTCGAGGAAGGGGGGGGGGGTTAAACTCGAGCGTGTATAGCAGAACGCGACACGCTGCAGGGGATATAGTTGGCGGGCGCGCGAAAATTTGTACCTACCTGACTTTATCCCGGGGGCGAGCGAGAAATTTTAGCTAACGGGCGAATTGAATTGTTTGGTCGCGGCGTAACCGCACCGCGCTCTGCGGTTTGATCCTCTACCGGCTTTATTTGATATTTTGAATTTATTCTTTGTAAATCATCGGGGGGTGTAGGTATTTTTTCTTTTCATGCTGCTTTTAAAAGTAAAACCAAAAACTTGAATAATGATTATACAGTTGTTAAAGAATGACAGTATACACTGCTGTCTTATTGTTCAGATGTCAAAGTGAGAAATGTTGCTGTTCGTTGAGTATTCTAAACCTTGAATGGGAACTCTTGGGAATTTTCCAGATCACTACTACTTTTAAAGCTGAAGCAAAGATTTATTCAAAATCAAAATAGCGAATACGGTACAAAAGAATGCTGGAAAAGAGATTCCTCTTGTATTTTGATACACGATTGTGAATTCACAGTTTTATATTTTATTTTTATCGAAAAGTCATTTTTCTGGGAACTGCAACAATTCTGATAATTGATAATTTAAACTTGCTGATGATACCCATGATTTGTTGATGTAAATAGAATTAAAGGATTCCCTGGTAAAAATTCATCTATATGAAATGGCCAAGAAATTAGAAAATAGCTAGTAAAACTGGCTAATTAATCGCTATGATGAAACGATTTTTCGACCATTATTTGCCTATTTTTTAGATTGATGTAACAACAAAATATTCGTATTTGATACTTACTAATTTTATCTTTGATGAAAGAGCATTAAAGTGCATTGGATGGCTTACCAAAATATAAATAAATAACATTAACTAAAAAATCATTTGTTATACTCCTTCTATGAATAATTCAGCAAAACTTTTATTTCTCCAGCTGATTCTATTCTATTTATCAATCTATTAAATGGACAAATAATGGGAGAAAAAGCGTTTCATCGGGAGCTAGAAAATGGATAAGAGAAATTACTATTTTATAGCAAGTTTCTAATATAAATGGTCAGTTATTAGTTATAAAATGTTTTGGATTTCCACCAGGGTTGGTAAACAGAAGAATAAATTTCACGCAGAAACCATTTTCTCCCACTTAATCGAATCAATTTTTAACATTAGTATAGTAATTAGTCGGGTAGACAGTGTCCAATTACGTTAACTGAAACTGTAATTAGATTCGGTCAAAAGTTTTGACGTATAAAAATCGTAATTGGGAAAAGTGATAAACGCGAAATTGGAAAGAACAGAGACCTTTTTGAGAAATTATATTGTTACGCTAACTGAAACTGACAGTAGCTTTTTTTATTTCTGGTGACGAATGGCTCGCAAAAAGACAATTCAATTATTTACGGTATGAATATACCTTTCAGCCCAAATTTTCCTCGAAATCCAAGTTGATTCCATCCATTTAATCTCAGCGAATATAGAAAAAGCGCCCGAGCGCCATCGATCTTTCCTTTCTCTTTTGTTCTTTTACTTGGACCGCAAAGCATTAGCGATGACGTTTTACGAAATGATCTATTTAGGTTTTATTCTTTCCCACGGCAGGGAAGTTTCGTCGCCCGTCCGCTACTAAAGAGTTTCGATTGTTCTTTAAGAGTTTTATGAAGTTGCGAGCGGCTTACACGGCTGATACGGCATCTATATTCGCCGAGGCGATTTTCTCGCGTTTAAATAATGCAGTCAAGTGAGAGAGAGGAAGAGAGAGAAAGAGAGAGAGAGTGGGGGAGAGAGAAATAAATAATTAGTAGCCACGGAGGTTTTTGAAATTCAACGCTGAAAAACTGAATATCGAAAATCTGATTATCCTTTCTCTCTCATTCATTCTCTTTTTTCTCATTCATTCGGCAAACTTTATTTCTCTGCGGAATTTTGTAATTCAAAGTTGCCTTATCAGTGTGGCTCGCGTAAAGAATTTTTTCTTTAGCTTGAAGTGGCAGTAGTAAATGTACCGACGGTTTTTATGCTAAAAGTTTTTTCTTCATTTTGTTGTCAGATTTTTCAGAATATAACTTATTATTGATCAAAACCTGCTGTAAATTACCTAAGCAAAATTTTTCCTGGATGATGGTCGAATGATAATTACCTTTAAAAATTTAAAAATTGATGATCAATGCAAAATACTACAAGATGAATTTATAATAAATAATAAAAATGCATTTTATTACAGTTAATAGAACAAATTCCTTTGAGGTACAGAGAAACGAGATCTAAATTCTACATTAATCACGCTTTCAAGTTAATTAAACCAGTATGATATTACTACCATCATTACGGTTGCTGCTTATTCGGAATTTCGTATAATGTAAGACGTCGAAAAGTGTTACAAAGTTTATATTTGTAAAGTTTTTCCTGTAGACGGATTTTCTTAAGTTACTGCTCTGTATCATTTAAATACTTTTTAAATCAAAGTTCTTTAAAGGAATTATATATTTTGTAATTACTCCTAGAAAACTTTTCCTGATACGATGTAATCCACGGATCTGCGCGATTTTTAATAATTATTATGCATTTGATAAACACTTTTAAAAGTGAAAGAATGGACGATTCATAAGTAACTTCAAACAACATTCATGATTAAAGTACAGGATAAACCTTTGAAATGAAATTTCTAGAAATCTACTACTTACTTATACAATAATATAAATAATTACATTTTACTAAATATTTCTTTGTTATTACGTGTTCTTTTTTCAGGTTATGTTTTTTTATAGTTGAAGAACTTTATGTGACAATAAACTTAGTCTTAAACTTTTATAGTGCCTTCAAACTTTATACTGATCCAGTGCCCACTATCTTTTAATAAAGATCTTCGCACACACAGCAACTTAATTATTTAAAATAAAATAAAATAAATATTAGTGATCATTTCAAATCATAGTTTTTAAAATAGAATTTTCCATTAGATAGGTATTTTTTAATATTACTGGTAACCGTTAATACTGCTGCGTTGAGAAATTCGACTATCTACCCTTGTCTCCAACTCATATTTGATCTCAGTATGAAATATTATTATAATCTAGCTAAAACTGAGGACAGTATTAATGATAATGTATGTTTCATAAGACTTAGACTTATATTAAAGATAAATGTCGACGATTCTTCGTCTGCAATGTAGGAAAGCCTAAATTTTCCGCTTCCATAATGAAACGTTGCGTGAAATGTACTTTATGCTGTTTACTGTATTACGGCCATTCAAAATTTATCATATATAAACAATCAATGAGCCATTTCTATATTATTTCAAGCATTCTATGATCATATAGTATATTTGTTCTAATAATTGTACAATAACGATCACTCTCGTGGACTATATGAATAAAATGCGTATTCAGCATAACAAAATCATGTAAAAATTTGGCATTTCATATCTGAATCGGCGAGTTCTCTCATACCTCGTGAAATATTCAATAAAAATCTATCAATCCTGCAGTCATACATTCTCCATTTGAACTTTTTCTTCCATTTTGTCGCGCACTTTATTCCTCATTCTGGTGCGCAGAGTAAATCCCAATGACGGAAATCAATGCCAAGAGCCCAGACAGGCAAACACAGGCGCTTCCGGAGGCCTTGGAAGAAGACGCCCATTCCTCTCTTTTATCTAATCCTTTTTCTTTCCCTCGCTTCGCGCAGTCTCTTGCATTAACCATTTCTCGCATTGCCTCCTCGACAGACACTTCCCCCTCCCTCCAACCCCTCTCCAAGCCAAATTGCATTTTACAAGGCTAGTCGTTTGGTCGATTTCGACCCATCGGCTGTCTCTCTTTCTCTCTTTTTCTCCGCTATATAGCTATGCACAATATACAGTTCACAGGTCTCGACATTAGCCAATCTCACGCTAGCCTGACCGCCATACCATGCACCGCTATTTATATGCGCGGCTCGACAAAGAAAATCGCGTGCTCTCGCACTTAATCGGGTTAGATAAGTAAGTTCTTGCGTCTCTCTCTCTCTCTCTCTCTCTCTCTCTCTCTCTCTCTCTCTCTCTCTCTCTCTCTCTCTCTCTCTCTCTCTCTCTCTCTCTCTCTCTCTCTCTCTCTCTCTCTCTCTCTCTCTCTCTCTCTCTCTCTCTCTCTCTCTCTCTCTCTCTCTCTCTCTCTCTCTCTCTCTCTCTCTCTCTCTCTCCGTCCACTGTGCTCGATCTGGCTGCTACGCGCGCGCGACGAGCGCAAGAGAGAGGAAGGGATTTATGAAGTCGGCACGAGATAAGTGAAATTGAACACATTTTAACTGAATTATTTAGTCATTCCATAAGTGCTGAGAGGGGGCGGGGGAAAGAGTGAGGATGAGCGTGCAGGCGCGCCAGGCGGGCTCTTTGAGCATAGCGGTGCGTGAAATAAGGTAAGCGCCATAGCGAACGAGACTCTAAGCTCTCTCTCTCTCTCTCTCTCTCACTGCCTCGCACGCCCAATTTCACACGCGGTCACATGTGCATTTATAACGACTCTTAAGAGTGGTTGAATGTATATTTTGTCCTTAGTCCAAAATTAGTCTCGTGAATTTTATCAAGAGTTTCCATTGGACAAAGCTGCATGGTTGAGTGATTCATACACGGAAAACACTTTCGGTGACTGGTTCTCCGGTGACGGAGATTCTCTTACCAAAATAACGGTAAATTATTCTCCGGTGGTTTCGGCAATCGAGTCTCCAAATATTGGCGACTCAGTTTCCGAAAGCGGAGAATTATTCGACTATAAGCAGCGGAAGGTGGCGCTCTGTTTCGATCGGCGAGTGAGTGTACGATACAGACGGTGAGCCCCATGCGCGTCCGTAACGGCTTTTTTATACAGCAAGTATCACGGATTTTTGTATGAAGTACGATGCATTTAAACATCTTCAAGTAGTTTTTGAGAGTAAGTAACGTTTTTCACTATGGGGATGATTGTGTTAATAAGTAATGCATGCTTTTTCTCATGTAACATAATGAAGCATGTTTTGAGGTTAGGATATAAAGTTCACTCGGCTTGCGAATATTTCGCGGACTGAGTCACCTGGAATTTCAACGACTCAGTCTCCGAAATCCGGCGAGTGAGTTGCCGGAAACCACCAGCTAATGGCGCTACTGTCGCTCGGTGAATGGTTCACCAAAAGTGTTTTCCATGTAGACGTACTGGTAAAATAAAATTTTCACATTTTCAAATCGTTTTTCGGGCTCTTGAAAATCAAATCCTACTCAATAAATTTGAACATTTTTTTTTTCATGTTCCATTGATATGTATACTTTGTGTCAGTTTTTTTTTCACAATATCAGTTGATATGTGAATGATAGAAATACATGCCGTACCTAAAAAAATTAAAAAATATTATATAATACCGATAAAAATATTATCTACCCAAATTTGTACAACTTTTGATTTTGTAACAAATAACTCAGTATTGAATAATCTAGAAATACAATTATTTAAATTAAAAATGTTTATCATCCTGTGAAATTTAGTTATATTTCTAGAATACTGCATTAATTTAATATCAATGAAATTTAAAAAAAAATTGCTTACCAAAAATAAACGTTTTAATGACTTTTTGAAGCTTTGCGGACGATAAGTCACAAAATAGGTCAATAAGATCTTTCTCAGCAAAGTCAGAAAAAACGTAAAAAAAATGTAGAGGTAAAAAAAGGAAGAGGGCGTGAAAAATAGTATGTGGTAATAGTCGGAGACAAAACAATAAAAAAAAACGAAAAAGGAAGAGAATCCTGAAAAAAAGAGGATGGAAAATAGGTGGAGCGACGAGAAACGGGGGAAGAGATAAATACCGGTACAATGAAAGGGGAGAGAAAAAGAGCGAGGAATGGCGATTAAAGAGAAAGCCAGCACCAGAGATAGAAATAACGATTAGAAAGACAGAGAAAGGTAGATAAAGACGACAAATCGGAAAAAAAACAGAAAGGAAGAAAAGAAACGGAGCACGAATTGCGAGTACCAGGTACCCGCGTGCATGTGTGTGCACGCGTGCACGTACACGCGCATAGATATACACCCAAAGCTCTTTGATTTTGTCCGAACGTGCCCTGTTAGTAACCGTCACTCATAATCTTTTGAACATTAACATTACATAAAAAATTATATAAACCGTCAGTAACGGTGCATGTTCAGAAAGAATCAAAGGGCTCTGGGTGTACGTGGGTACAAGATATTCAGTGCTAGTGTACTGTCAGAGCTTTCAATGTCGACACGATAAATCTCGCGAAATTTGTTTGCGTCTTGGCAGGCGCAAAATTAGTGGCTCTCTGCTACGTCCGATAATCTCCGCTTAAATTACATTTTAAATGTTGTCACTTCTAAAGAATAATCTTACGGGATATCAAATCGCGACGGAGATGGAAATTGAAGAACAAGTTAAACTCTGTTCTTGCGTTATTATGCACAAATATTTATTTTTTAAGTGCATATTATCGAGACCACGTTATGATATATATATATATATATATATATATATATATATATATATATATATATATATATATATATATATATATATATATATATATATATATATATATATATATATATATATATATATATATATATATATATATATATATATATATATATATATATATATATATATATATATATATATATATATATATATATATATATATATATATATATATATATATATATATATATATATATATATATATATATATATATATATATATATATATATATATATATATATATATATATATATATATATATATATATATATATATATATATATATATATATATATATATATATATATATATATATATAATCCTGGTTCCTTCTCTGAAACATCGATATGAATTATAAACGTCAATCGCGGTTTAGTGTATTGCGGATTCCGATTACCAATATGTAGTTCGAGCCACTGAAAGGTTGCATAGCAACCGAATGACTTCTATGCTGTAAGCGTATACGATATTATCAACGGTGGAAATTGAGGGTCAGCGTAACTGCGATCGCAGTTACGGCGATAGAAATTCAGGACCCTATAATTAAATTACGATATCAACACATCACTGACATAACGCCGATAAACATTGAGACAATGGTGTCAAAGATAACAACTGCAATGTCTCCTTTAGAAACTCTAATATGGATAGTGTTTAACATTTAGGTATTGTCTTTGTACAGCATCAGCATCGATGCCGTATAACATCTACTTTCTCTCATTCATGTGAGCGATCTTTATAAAGGTGTGACATGATAATTTTAATTTGGCTTTGTAGTATTTTCGAAACCGAGGGATGAAACAAAGTATTATACTATAAAGCGCGCTTAAGCAGGATCTTTATTAAAAAAATAAATGTTACTTTTCTGTTTAAAACATAAAAACAGTTTGTAAATGTAATGTATTATACTTCATAAAAGACGTAAAGGAAAATATATACACCCAGAGAAAATTGTTGTAACCGATACTTTAAAAGTACCAGACTGTATCATGCTTTGTAATCCAACCACCTGTATTTATCTTTTGTACAAAGGGTTTTAGCCCGTCTAATAAATAAATAAATAAATAAATAAATACTGACACAAACATAAAATATAGTAACCGTTGTAAGACAAAATATAACTTAACCTGACTATGAAAAATAGTGAATGATGACATATTTTTAACTATATTTATAAAATAGAATATAAATACCATAAATTTTCGGTAAAGATTAATAGAGAGATTACTAATTTAAATGTTGTGAGGATCCTCGTAAAAGGTAAACAAGCGTGATTATATATAAACCCCAGCGAAGCGTGCATTATGTTCTGCATACCATCTCGACTCTACTGGTATCTTACCAGTATCGACGTAGCTATTTATAGGTAAAGGTTTTTGCATAGATTGTGTTTAATTTATTTGACTAGTTTTTTATTTTTATTTTTGTATGTGTTTTAACTCTATATATTTTTAATAAAGCCTGAAGAGGTCTGGGAACTTCCTGACGAAACGTTGCAATCTAGTATTCAAGATTGTTTTCAAATTTATTTCTGGGAATTGGCCCTCACGAGGATCCTCACAACATTTAAATTATTAAACATGGAGGGTGCCACTCAACATAATAGAGAGATTACTATTCTTTCAAGTATTAGAGACTACCATAACAAATCGCATTCATAACTAAAATCTTATAGTTATCTTTTAAATATTATTTTATTTTATTTATTTTATTAAGAATAAACGGGAGCTACCCCTTGGTTTATAGAATATATGCAGTACAAATTTGTGTATATAAAAATATGTATAATATGTATAATAGGTGACGCAGTAAACATAAGATGTAAGATACGGTCATTTATTATAGTGTAGTTTCCAAAAAACACTGTAAATTTAACAAGATTTCTATTTACTATGTCAAATAGTTATTTCTTCCGTACGTTTTTCTCTCGGTGTATAGGGTGTTTTATAAATTTTAAATATTTTTATAGGAAAATTATACATATTTATATACAAAAATGTACATATCCCATATGTATTTAATGTTGTTTTATTTGCACGAATAAAGATAACGTACAGTTAATCAAACATTTTTGCGTTGATGATGATTGAAAATAATAATCGTTTCATTGATGTTAAATCGTCGAGGCAAATAAATATTACATGTTTACATACAGATACGCTGAATGTATATTTTAAAATAATTTCTCATAAGCTCTTGTATATTTTCAAAAAGTATTTATCCAATATAATTACATTTATTGCTTTTGCTATTGACATAACAATATTAATTAACTTTAAAATGAAATTTAATTATGCGTAAAAATTATCGATGCTTAAAAAAAATATAATAATATTAAAAATAAAAGTTACCTAATTAATCCTCAGAATTACCAGGAACACCGCAACGTTATTGCAACAGTCAAATAAATCCGTCCCAGCAAACATATATCAAAACTCCCTCTCCCCGCCACGTGGAAAGGTAAAAAAAGCCCTTATTTTGAAGCGAGAAAAAAATATCCCCTCATTAATTAAGCGTGGTTAGGTCGCTGAACAAACTCCTGCGTGTTTGCTCAGCGCCGGGTCCTCTGCTTCTTTTCTTCGTCCCGCTTTGCGACTTCCTCCCCCGTACGAAGAATGATTACTTCTATTTGTACCGCTACCGATCCGGAGCATACTAAATATTTGCTTTGGCCCGGCTCGCCGCTCCCGAGATATTGAGGAATAATCTCGAACCCGCGAAGCTGATGGACTGTACACACAGAACGAGCTGCGGATTCGCCACGGTCGAACGAAATCCTTAAGTCGTCTTAGGGTCTCGATATTGCATGCAATGGGTCGTCGGCTGATCCGCCCCCGCGCGCTTCGGATATAGCCTTCCCCCTGTTGCCTTTTTTTTTTAATATACATGAGACGGTAAATCGTCGGCGTAAGTAGGTGTGTGTATGTGTGTCGTAGCGGAGGGCTATTTCGTGGTTATTCGTGCGACGTGCCTCGAATATTTATGTGCCTGGTCGTTGATGAATTTTATTTCAAAACGGTGACAGATTCTTGATTAATTTCGATAGTGTTGGAGAAGTGAAAGATTATTTCTGATATTTATGGCACTGTAAGCTTTATCTGCTGGAACTAATCTTATTCGAACTGTTTATAGGTATTCAATATTTCTTATAGTAATCTTTTAACTATACAAAAAAATGTAAACTTAATATAGTTATTTAAGGTAACATTTCTTTCAATTACAAATACGTGCAATTCAATCACTTTAAATAGATAATTAGCTTTGTTTTTATTTTTATTACAGCAGTGAAATTTTATCTTTCATTCAAAACGCTTTGAGCTTTTAATAAAAGTCTAAGAAAATAATTACTATGCTAAAAGTGTGTAATTCTTATGTGTTTCATGTATAAATATAACTTAAAAACAAGAGCAACAACATTACGTGTAAAAGTTTCTATTTATATGGCCATTTTATATGGCCAGCACTTTCGCAGCACTAAAATTTTTTATAATATGAATTCTTTTGTACATCTATTCGCGTTTTCACGTGAACTTTTAACTCTCGTATTTTTGTTCATAGTGTATCGATCTTTACAACAGAACAGCGGTATTACATATTGGTGTCTACATATTGATAATGTTTCTTTGATAAATCAATCAACCACGTTATCGCTAACTGCGTTTTTCTAAACACGCTTCGAAAACTGGGTTACCATACATGGCTTCTTTTATTTATACAGCAGTGAGGATGTATTGATCACGACTATATCCGACGTATTATACTAATAAATATTGCACGCAAGTATGATGAGTTAAATCTTGTGGTGATGTTTTCTGCAGTGCTTTCTAAATTGCGATTCAAGTATTTGTTGACTTATATAATTCTCGTAATGGCGCATTATAATCTCCCACAATAGCTCGTTTATGTGAACAATTGTAATGGAAAAATCGTCACGAGCTTATACCGTACCCTTCCAGCACACGTATGTATGACGCATTCGATCTGGCGCGTTATGTCAACTTTTCGCTCCACTTTTCTCCCGGCCGCAAAACGAATCCGCGAAGGCTCTCTTTTTTTTCGCGCGTTCGCAGCTACGGCCTGCTTTTTCTCTCTCCTCCCTTTCAGCGTGGGACGGTACACGGCTCGCCTCGTGTTTTACATACTTTCCAATTAGAGCAGCGCCGGCTCCAGCTCATTATAACGGATATGCGCGCGAGCGTGTACATACACACGGCCCCGTAAACATGTCTTAAGAATTAATTAAACGAAATTTCATCAAGATTTGCAGTCGCGGCCGCGTCACGGGAGGTACAGGAGCGTGCTTCCCCCCTTTTTTCCCTCTTCCGCCTCTTCTTCTTCCGCTACGCGCCATTCTTTCGTTCTTATTAGAGCGGAAAGCATGAATCATGGGTAGTGCTTATGCCGTATTGATCATTCGCGTGCCGCTTCTCGTAAATACTCCTTGGAATAAGATGCTTCTACTTATTTTATAATCTAAGGTTCATGCAAATAATATAAAGACGCGCAGCTTTGGAATTCGTAATTTATTAAGCGATAAAGAAGATTTTTACTTTTTATTAATGAAAATGGAGTTAAAAACTCATTAATAACCTGAGAGGTCAGCGTTGATGGCGAAATGCCCTTTGATGCATCAATCAACTGATAAAAAAAAGATTAATTATTATACTACCTTTAACGAGTCGAATTCCAATTAAGTGCAGGATGAGCGAATTGGTAAATGTGTAGCATTTCTCATTACGGATTCAGTGGTATGGAGATACAACTACAGGATTGAATTTTCCTCAACGATCCATGCAAATACCAGTAATATCATCATCAGCGCTAATAACGAATATTAACCGTTTCATCAGTGCGTCAAAAAATTTACTGGCCTTCGATCCAAACCATTTCGAGCCATTTTTATGCCACCGGGTGTAAATAAATTTATTAATTAAAATTTAACCACTCATAACTAACAGACACACACGCACCGACAATTGCGAACGCAGCAGCGATGAAAAATGCTGAAAACGAAGAAAAATACGGATTTGATTAATTTTCATTGTAGATACAACAGCAGACGCGTTCGTTATTTAAATTTCGCCATTTGCGAAAGTAACGGACTGAAATTAATAAATGACAAAATTATCCTCGTCATTAATCTATAAAACGCGCCCCCGACGATCGCCGTGAGGTGCTTGAAAATTTGAATTTTTATTAAAAAAAAAAAAAAAAAGTATAATATCGCATCTTCGATAAATAAGGTGGAACTCCAGAAAGGACCGCTGCTTCCCCCTCGTTCGCTCGTTCAGTTAATCTTTATTCAAATTTAATCAATATATCGATGTCTGAAGGAGGCCGAGAGCTGGAAAAGGGAAACCGCAAAATCCGCGTATCCGCGCCCACGCGTTGGCGTGTGTATATATACCCGTACATATAAGGTCGTCAAAGTTTCCATGTCGTCGGATCAAGGCTCAAATCGCTCCTAGGGCACGCGATAATTCATGCACTACTCGCTCGCTTGCTCTCCTCGCCAGAGAGATAGAGAGAGAATGCTTACGCTGCAACTTTTTTTCAATTCACGACCTACATATCCGCTCTATGGGCCAATAAATTTTCCTGCCCCGCGCCCTTCTTTCTCCTTTTTTTATTCGCGCTGTATAACGCGCAAGCGCGAGCGCGCGATATATACCCGTGATAAATTTATATCGGGCCACTCTAATGAATTTCCGAAAGCCGTATAAGAAGGGGCCGCGAGGGCTGCTGCCGCTGCCACGGAGGAAAAAAGAAACTGAGCGACGTCTTTTATTAATTATTCGCGGAGAGAAGGGAGGCTGCAGGCGGAGACTTGAAAAGCCGATTCGCGAGAGACGACGGGGGTATACTAATAATGTTGACCCGATATTTAGAAGGACCAATAATATCGAGCGCTGCTGAGGTGTATTCCGGGTCAAAATTCTCTCCTATAGCCCCGAGCTCAATGTCGGCTAAGGGGAGAAGGAGATTTAGCAGTTTCGTGGATCGACGTTGAGTAAGACTCAATTAGTCCAATTATAGTCGCCCCCTCCCCCTTCCCCCACTCCCGATATTCGACACCCAGACTTTAATGAGATACTGGCTTTCGAATGATGTGGCTGCACATCAAATGTCGCTTCGATTGATATTTATCGGGAGGGCTCGATAGGGGCTAAGTAATTAAGTATCAAAATTGTATACAGTCATTGTAGGGGAAGGTGGGACGGTAGTGGCACCCTAACTTTAACTAAAGATTGCAATTAAATGTGGACAATTTTCAATAATTTAAAAAAAGAAATAAATAAATTATATCTAGAAACTCAATTGATGATAAAAAAATTTTATTTTAAACTATAATTTATTCTAATCAGCCAAAAATATAAACCTTGAAAAATGCTCTCCATGCCCCACTAGCGGGTGGAAAGTGGCACAGCGTGGGGCATGAGTGGCACGGTCATCGTAACGTCGTAATGTATACCTACATATATACTTTAAGAAGTATTTAAATGTATACCTGATGATCAGATGAATAGTTTTTAAATAATATAATACAAAATGGTTATCATTAAACTTGGAAACATGAAATTTTATTTAAGAATAATATCTATCTGTTTTTCTTTTGTAAACTCTAACCATTATCTACTATTATTACTTGTATGTACCTTGCCCCTTATATTAAACTTTTCCGCACTTATGTTTTTAATCTGTGTGTATACGTTATTACACAAACTTTTGATTAATGCTAATTTAATTAATACTAAATGAAATAATACTAATTAAACCTAATTAAACAGGTAACGGAGTCAACCCATCTTTGGTTATTTTGAAGGTTAAGAATCGACGAACAGCGCAGACGCCGCCACCGCCACCTCGCGTCGCTCTGTTGATGTGCGCCACCCGTGCCCCGCATCCCGTGCCACCCGTGCCCCATATTATCATAATTTTTAAACATTATTGAAATTGTTTATAATAAGTTTTAAACAAAAAACAAAATAGGAGTTCAAAGATCGTGACTCAAGCTACCAAACGGTTTAGTTTCATTTTTAGTTTTAGTTTCATTTTAAAGGTTTAGTTCATTTTTAGGTTTAGTTTCATTTTTAGATTTAGTTTCATTTTAAAAAAGTATTATTTTCAAGTAGTATCATCTTCATTAAAAATGAAGCCAACCTTTTTTTGTTGCTCCGAATTTTAAATTCATCTAGTTAATTAATAAAATTTTTATTGTATATTATAAGTCGGAAGAAAAATACTAGAAGTATTTTAGATTAATATTTTTCTATAATTTAATTATTTACATATATTAATATGTAAGATATTTAGGTGCCAAACTGTGCTGCCTTGCTCCTCGTGCCCCACCTTCCCCTATACAATTTGTATACAATCCTGAGAGACCATTTCTACGTGAGGTGAAAAAAAAAGTAAAAATATTTGTTACGAAATAAAAAAGTGATCACACATAATAATACATCACGAAACTCGATAGTTTAAATGAAAAGTGGAACGCGAAACGTTGACGTTGGCAAAAACAACGAGGCATCGACATAGTGCAACAAGATATATACGCATGAGCAGCGGAGCGTTAAAGTTGCCGCACCATAATTAAGATCGAAAGTTTAGACCACATCGATCACCCCCTGGCCATTTAACACACGTATACTCTGTCACACGTACCTAGACAGATTTTTGATGAAGTTTTTCAATTAAGCGACGTAGCATCCCTCTCCCTCTCTCCCGCTCTCGCTCGTTCGCCATAATAAACGAAATTATTTCGGCGCAAAAATATCATCGCAGTAGCCGAGCGAGGCAGCGCGAAACCGTTTGTCGGTTCGTTTTCGTCTCCTTTCCGAAAATTCGGCCTTAAAGGATTTGCACATTTAGTAATCCACTTAGACGTTTATATACATAGTAATGCCTATGCCAAGAGAGTGAGCGAGAACGAGACAGTGCCGAAGGCGCCGCGCCGGCTCGGCGTACACGTCCTGTCAAACTTCTTAATTATTAAAGTTTCTCGCACCCAATAACCCGACCGCGTGCGTAGGAGCTTTCAGAAATCCTTCGTCGCCCTCGAGGCCCGCCGTAGACTCGAATCTCGAATTGCGACGACTAAAAGCCGCCTCCCCCTTACCTCGCCGCGTATATATATATATATGTAGCTGCCGCGGCGATGAAAATAAAGTTTCGACCGCGCGAGCCCATTGTTTTCGCCCATCCGCCTAATTCTCGTTGGCCAATCATGGCGATGACTCGTGCACGCGCCCGCGCGCCGGATATTTAATATCGAGATCGGAAGAGCCTCTCCATTGTAGCCCTTTCAGCCGGTAATTGAATGCGATTATTAATGGAATTTTTATTGGCCGTCCCGCGCCCGCCCGCGCTTCAATGGCAGTCCTTTATTTCGGACCAATTTGATGCATAATGGCGAGAAATTTCACGCCGGACTGAAGTATGCCCGACGCGGAGAAAAGGTAGCGATTAAGGCAATTAATCGCCGGGTATCAAGGAAGTGAAGCGAAACTTTCAAAGTTCGGAGGTAAAATTTTATTTCTCGAAATTCAAGTTTTAATCAAAATAGCTGGGCTGCAAGTTCAATATCCTCTGTTTAAAGTTTGTAATTTATGTTTTATGATCCCATTGTGTACAAAGTGAATAATTTTAATTAATGAAAAATTTATTACGATAAATTTTTTTTAAGAAGCGCTCTTGTTATAGGTGCAAAAACAATTTTAATCCAGGTAATGAAAAATTTTATTTCATAAGTAAATATATTTGTTAAAATTATAATTACTGCATTTCACATTGCGTTATTACAGTAAATATTAGTACTTTATATTGTAATTATTATGGCGATATTTATGTACTCTATTTGTATAATATAAATTTTAATTAACGTGGTCTTATGTAGCTAAAGCCCTTTACTTGCAAAACATAAATTAAAATATAATTACTTTTATATAAATGTGAGATATTATACACGGAGAGAAAATTTTCAGTAAAAATTACAAAAAGTTCGATAATTTTTACCGAACTTCACGGTACTACGGTAACAGACTGACATTTTTGTAAATTTTACAGAACAGTTCGGTAATTTTTCTAAGCACTTACTTTTTACTGAACCGTTCCGTAATTTTTACTCTTTTTTGAGTTATAAATTGTATAGAATATGGCGAATATGGTAATTAAAAAAATATATCTATTTATGGGAATAATTTATATTAATCGCACTTATCGCCATTTTAATAGTTGGGAATCCAGTTGCTTTCCTTGTGGTGTAAGATAAGATGTAAATATGCACGCCGCTTTTACATAGGAAATTTTTATATCTAAAGTCCTAAACATATCTAACTACTATACTACACATAACCTAAGTAATGCCTTACATTTCGCAATACGCAAACGCTTACATATGAACTTTAGAAACTCAGCGGACTTATATACTAACTGAGGAAAGTCGTGGTCACTTGCGAGTTTCAATATTCGCCATCTACCGATTGTGCACGGTAATTCTCGCTGAAATTCAAGAACGCGCATGCGCACAACAGTCAACAGCGCCACCGCGCGTTACGCCAACGAAAACTTCCAAATCTTCTCTTAGAAGTTACTGAACAGTTCGGTAATTTTTACTGAAAATTCTATAAAAAGTATAGAAAGTCAAGTAAATCCGCTCATTTTGGCAGTCTGTTAGCACAGTACCGAAAAGTTCAGTAAAAATTGCGGAACTTTTTGTAATTTTTACTGAAATTTTTCTCTCCGTGTAAATATACGTCTGCCCTGGTAGAAAATTAACCATAAGTTGGCCAGAATATGATTAATCATATTCTGGTTAACCATATTCTGGCCAACTTATGGTTAATTTCTACCAGGGTGGGTTCCTTTTTTTCATTTAGAGTTACAGCATTTCTTAAGCTTTGGCTTTGTTGAATCCCCTTGCATATAACAAAATATAAATAACGAGTGTTTTAAAGATAAAAAATTAAAAAAATTACTTAGTCAAATATTTTAATATACTCTTGTATATATACAAAACAAGTAATTTACCTTTGTTTTACTTATAATATATTTCATTTATAAAATATCAATTACTTTTAATTTATTTTTTACGGGTTATTTAACGCTTTAAAATAATCAAATAATTCTTATATGTGATATAAAATTTATTGGGGTTTCAAAAATATTTTTTATTAAAAGAACACATTTGATATATATTTAACTGAATAGGTAAAAATCGATATAAGAAAGTGTCAATTATTATTCAAATTAAATGTATACAAACCTTTAATACGTATTTTTATCGACGTGCATGTTTTTTCCCGTAAAAATGCCCACATTTGAATACCGATTGGCCTGAGCTGCCCGGATTTCTTTTAACCAAAATTCACTCTATCGACTCCAGTAACGTCATTTGTAAATCGTTAGCGCAAATTTCATTTTGGTATGGAAAGTTTGATCGAAAATCAATCGAAGAATTTCCGAAATTCCTCGAGTTCACGTTTAACTGTATTACTATTTTAACAAAGTTTACCATATCCACGGTAGAACCCATTTGTAAGATAATTTTTAGGATATAAGATGACTTTTGACTATTGATTACAAATTAAGAAAAGAATCAAATTAGTATAATTTAAAATTTCTATAGTTTTATACAATTTAATCTTGTATTTTAAAATTTTAAAAAAGCCATCGTTTTTTCCAATTCTGTTGATTTAGCGAATTTATCGATCTTCCGAGTCAATTGATTTTTAGTAGAAGTTTACTTTATTAGCTTATTGCTTTCATTTTGTTTAGATAAAACCAATGACTTTACTTGAAGCATGTAACTTGTTTGCTATTGATAAAACGAAATATAACCTATAGTAAACCATTTTTCGTTAGTTGAATGCAAATTTCAGCTAGTTTATTGACAATCCGACATCAACCATGCTCCTGAAATAATATTAATCATCGATCGAATAGCGTTATATGAGAAATGCTCGTCCAAATAGACGCATGAATTTTACAATTGATGATTTATTAAAAGATGCCGGGAAAACGGACGTGCCGGACAAGCGAATGCAAGTGAGAGTGCATGCCTGCGTTTATTAATGCCGATATAGCTACCCCGCGCGCTATTTATTGGCTATTTCAGCAGTGCTCGAGTAGAAGCATAGCCTAAATCGTGTACGTTAATGCCCCTCACCGTCACTATAATACGTTGGCCAATTAAACTTCCGAAGCCTCTCTCTCTCTCTCTCTCTCTCTCTCTCTCTCTCTCTCTCTCTCTCTCTCTCTCTCTCTCTCTCTGTCTCTTTCTCCCCCTCACGAAGATCGATGGACTTCGAACGGCGCTCAAAAACTCCCGTGACTCCGTGAATGGTCCGATGGATTGAAGGATCGATCTCGAGTACACGCGTATAAGAGAAAAAGAGAGAGAGAGAGCGAGAGAGAGAGAGAGAGAGACTGAGAGAGAGAGAGAGAGAGAGACTGAAAAGAAGAGATAGAGGAAAGAGGGAAATCGGATATTCAAGGGAAAAATTGACGGCGCCGCCGTATTGGCTGCTTGTCCCTTTTTCACCTCTTGCGCGCGTGCTTCGTGTCTCTTTGTCCAGCGCGTGCTTGTACCGCCTGGCCTTTTTGTCTCTTCTAGTCTTCTTTTTTTCGAAAACCATACGATGACGACAGCCAGATGAGACAAAGATATTTGTACACATTAATAAGTGTAAGCCGATTGTCTTTATCACTGACAATTCCGCAAATCCCAGGGCGGCCGTGACAGTAGCGCCGGTGACTGTGTCGCGATGACCCTTCGTTTCTCACCCCGCTCTTACTGTCTCCGCCTCCCAGGAAAACCACCTCGCTTCCGTGGCCTCACACGAGGGTTTATTAAATTCGCTGTAGCACAAAGTCTTCTGACAGTTATTAAGATCGGTAATTGAGCACGGGAAATTTGAAAAGATTTTCGCTGTCAGCAAGATCTGAGTGTGTGTGCGTGCACGCGCGTGTACGTGCTTCCGAGAGTTATGGCAATGTATTTGTAACTTGAAATTATCTTATTTATCTCGGTTTAAATGATTCAGGGAGGCTTATATTATTCATCTGGGATTATAAGCGTCTGCCAAAAGGCGTCTCGTGGGCTAGCAAGATTAAAAATAAATTCATAGTACAGTGATTTTTCTTGAAAAATCAAATATATATGCTGCTGTCTTTTATTCATTAAATTTTTGTATGTGTAATATATATGAATACAATTAATGAGTGATTTTATGAACCAAATTAGAACTAACAAATGTTAATGCAATTTTATATTTTTATTCTTAGAATGTTTAATTATCCGAATGTAATTCATGATTATTTCAATAATACGAATATGCATCGAATATTCCATTGTTCGAATTATAGTATTCAAATATCAAAATATTCATATGTTTATTCGACAGTGAAAGAGAATTATTTGAATATCTGCATGATTTGAAAGCACATATTGTATCCATAATTTTGCTAATAATTGCTATAATATTAAATGCTGAAGTTAACTAACTGAGAACGGCAAAGTAAAATTTTAAGTTTTTAAAAATATCCACGAATCTCATTATTATAAATGTTATAATTTTTCCTAAAGAAAAAAGACATCACATCATCAAACTAAAATCCGACGGACAAGAAAATCTTTCTCTATTATTTTAACGATAGTAGGCGGACGCGATATTACAAGAATAACTTTGAAAAGTCTTTTTAAAAAGTGGAAATTGGTAGTAAAATTGGAAAAATCAAAAACTAATATCTCCTCTACCGAAACCTATATGGAGAACGAGAGCTGGCGAATGAAATTTTTAAGCCCCGGCTGGAGCAGCGCGGTTTGCTTGAAAAAAAAGCAAAAAGAAAAAAAATCGAAAGCCATCGAGCAAACGACGTCACTTGCGCCTATATACATCGACGGGCCATCAAAAAAAGATTATACCCTAAACAATGCGCCCGAGGCCGGAAAATGCTCGCGAAGCACACGTATTACCCGTCCCATTCGGCGCGATTCGCGCGGGGCCGTGGGCGAGGAAGGAAAAAAAGAGATGGAAACCCGGAGCGGCAGCTCGCCCGCTCGCTCTCTCCCACAGTCAATTTCTGACAATCAAATGCCCATCAATTACAGTTTAACCTGTGACGTTGAAAAAACGCGCACGCTCGCGGCAGTGACCGACAAGTGGGCGCGCGAACGCTCGGAAAAAATGGAGGGGCGGTAGAGCGCTGCTGCCGGAAGAGAGAAAAAGGGGAAGGAGAAAAAGCGTGTGTGGGGCGAACAATCGAAGGGGGTAAAAATAGGAGGCAGAGGGCGCGATTTTCGCTTTCGCTCGATAGTTTCTATTTACAAGAGCTGGCGCGCTTTATTTACCCCGCAAGTATCCCCGATAAATAGCCCGGGCGATGCACTCCTGACGAATACCTCCCGCACGCGAGGAAATTCAGCGGAAATTTGAGTTGTGGGTTACGCGTGAGAACGTCGATGTTTAATGACCGGAACGATATTTTTGTATGTTTCCTGGAAAGGGAGAGGAATTGCTTCCTGTGAAATACTTTGCTGAAGTAATTAGATCGCAAACAATAGAGGGGGTACACTGTTAAAAATTTTTCACCTAAACTTCACACCTGTATGTAAAGTAGTAAATAAATTTGAATACATATATATTAATAAATTTTCAAATTCTGTTTTGAATTTCACACAACATGTATATTAAAACTGTTTTAAAACGCGCATTTTAAAATGAAAATACTGTAATAAATATTCCTCCACGTGTGAGTAAAAATTCAAAATCTATATTAAAGTTTCCTTAAATGTAAAAACATTTTCAATCACATGTATTAAAATTAATAACGGTATTGCGATTTCAAAATATTCTTTTAAATTTAACAATTAGTTTGAAAGATCAATTCACAAATGTGTAAATTCTGAACTACAATACCATGTTTATGAATAAAAATTCAAAGGTTAACACTACATTTTTTTAATGAGGGAAATTATAAATGAAAAGTTAAGAATAATTAAAGCTGGCGCTGCGTCAAAGAACTACGGTGATGTAATATTAATTTAGGGAAATTTTAATTATAAAGGGATCTGACCTGGACCCCATTCTTTTTATTATGTGCATTACTGATTTAAAATTGCATTCTAAAATTTCCTCTCCCTTAGAACATTGTAAACTTCAGCTCTATATAAATATAGTACTACAATGGTCAAAAGTACACGGTCTATATATTAATTACGAAAAATATAAGGTCTTATAATGCTATATTCATTGTATAATGACGGTGAGCTCTAAGGTCATCGTACCTACGTTTTTGGACTTTACGTTTGATGCTAGCAATGAATAAATACAGTATTAATTTCTTGACCTATTAAGAATCTAAATTTTATTTTGCGTTCAACTAAAAATATTAGTCTATATTTCTTTTCAAGATCCTAATATTATCGATTCTTAACTATGGTTCTAGTGTTTGGTCACATTCTACTAAAAGTGTTATAAATAAACTCAAATCTGTGTAACACTGTCTATGTCTTAACCTACAAAAAACGAAAGAACATATTCAATAGGACTATATTTTATTAGTCATGATTTCTCATTATTCCTCGGATTAGCGGTCCGACTAAACTATGTACTTGCAATATTTCATATATAGTAAAATGTCATCTTTTCGAACTATCTACGTCTATACATTCTACCAATTTATCACTATAGACTTTGCAAGAATCACCACCGACCGAACCATCCACCGTGTTGAACTCGCACGCAGCGACCGCAGACACGCAAACGAGTCTCCGCGTGCGTAAAAAAGCAGCGTACGCAGGTACAGAATAGAAGCGTCGTTTATTGATTAAACACGCTGCAGCAGTTTCTCCGTGACATAGCAGTAGCAGCGGTAGCAGCGAATTGAGCACATGAATGCGTTCGAACAGCGCGACCGCGAACGTTCGGGGTGGGACAGGAATTTTCCGTGGGAGGAAAATTTTAGAGAAGGAAGAAAGTCGGTTTGAGTTGATCGATGTGTATCGGTGGTAATAGAAAATTCCGCGTCTGTCTTCGCTTGGCCGTTTTATTTTTAGAGTGACACGGGTAGAGTCGGAGTATAGGGATCGTTTTCTAAATATTAAGAAAAATTCCATTATCCGTAATCCTTTAAATATGTAATGAATGAGTATTAAGAGAAATAAAGTTAAAATTATTTGTTAAAAAATATATGCAAAAATTTATAAATAATGTGAAATTTTTCTACATATATGTGTTAAATAACGGGCATGTTTTGAAAGATATCAAGGAGCGCGGGAACAAGTATAGAAGAAGCCTGAAGGTCAACCGTGCGATGATATACATTGAAATGGGTGTGCGAGAATTTCAATGTGCCTATATACGTATTGTGTTAGTTTCAACTACACGGATAGAATTTTTCAGGAAAAATGCTATCCGTGTATATAACATATTACTCTTAATCGAAAGCCATTTCATTACTCTACTCAAATCAAAAGATTTTATTTAAAAAGATTATCTCGTTCAAAAGATATAGACAACTGAATTTTTTTATGTTCGTTCAGTTAGACTGAGCGCTGGGAGGGTTTCTACAATATAATAGCCAATGGAGTGCAACAACTGTAAACACATTTTTTTTATGTTTTTTGATTGCTCAATACGAATTTCGAGGATGTTTTCCATAAAATAGGTAGAAAAATTGATAGGTATGGCAGATTTTTCATTTACATCGTTCTCGATTTTTCACTGTAATTTTCAATATAGGCTGATGACACTAGTGGTTGGCCATACCCTAATTGTTGAACATTTTGGTTGTAACAGTTACACAAAAATAAAATTTGCCAAACTAATAATCGTAAAGTAAAGTAGAGGTACAAAAAGTAGCCGACAACTAAATTGACCAACTGACTAAGATGACCGACAATTGAGGGTCTGGAATCAAAAAGGGGACATATCGTGTGTTAGCTGAATGGGCTATGCTCTTTTTTGTTTTCGGCCCTCAATTGGTGCTTTACCCTATACTAGCTAAATCTATACGCGCCGCAGGTGCTACATGTACTTTTTTTTATTAAACATGCTAAGAATAATTTATTTTTTTTATATTTTTTTCTTATTTAATCTTTTTCTTTTAATTTTAATACATCTTTAATAATTCATATATTATTGCGATGCATTTTGTTAGGTTAGTTTCAAACTGATCGATCTCGTCCGAATGTAAACATATCAATCTGCGGTTTTTTGCTAATGAAACTTTAGTGTAGTAGCTGTGTGTAAAGCTATAATTTTATAGCCAAAAGTGTTTAATTAATTTGTGAAAAGAATATTAAAAGGTACATCTCTGTGCTGGTATTATTGCGGCATGAAGATATTATTGCGCAGGCATTATTGTGCCATGTTAAAGCATAGGGACGACCGCAATAATACCAGCTACGCATGCGTATTAAACATGTAGGTATTACTGCGGTTTGGCGATTAAAAGTAAAATATGCGGTATATTTGTGTTAAAAGATTAACGATTAAGATATATTTAACAATATAAATGAATAATACGTGAAAAAATTAGGTCTAAAAGTATCATAAAGTGTAGTTTTCTGCGAAATTCAACTGGAAAAATACATTCAGTTACCCTAGTGGAAAAAGCAGACACGTCAATTTTTCGTTGAAAAAGCGAACACGTTGATTTTTTGTTGGAAAAGCGGACACGTCTATTTTTGGTTGGAAAAGCAGACACGTTGATTTTTCGTTGAAAAAGCGAACACCTCGCACCTGAATTTTTTTCTCTTTATTAAAAAAGATCAATTTGATAAACGTACCTATATTGAAGCAACAATACCAGAAAATATATAAATAAAGTGTACAGAGCGAGCCAGATGATTTTCAGGTGCCAGCCGATCTCAACTCACATAATAGTAATTTAAACTCCGACACAAATTGTGCGCGCTTTTTCAATCAAAAATCGACGTGTCCCCTTTTCCAAAGAAAAATCGACGTGTCCGCTTTTTGAACCAAAAATCAGCGTGTCCGCTTTTTCAACGGAAAAACGACGTGTCCGCTTTTCCAACGAAAAATCTACGTATCAGCTTTTTCCACTAAACCGACGATTGACCTTTAACCAATACTAAATTTTGAGGTTAAAAACTATAAGCTATTAGATTTTTTTTTTATTTTCGTGAATTATTATATCAAAAATAAAATCTGAACATAATGTTGACATAATTTATTTTAAATAATCGCTTTTACTTTTCATTCCAATTCTCGAAACCTTTTTTATTGATAAAATTAAAAATTTGCTTATTAATTTGAATCTTATATACCAATTCAATAACTAATCGTATTTTGTTTTACTTCTGGTCATCACTTTAACAAACAATTATAACGTATTTTTTTAAGCTACAAGCAACATTAATTTAATTATTATTTATTTAATACTTTTCACGTTAATCATTTCCATTCCACTAAATAATAATCATCAAATAAAAACGGATATTTAATTTTAAATTTTCGCGCCTTTTATTTAAGAGCCAATCACCAATCAAATTTATAGAGGCTCCACGTATTCCGGTCATCACTTTTTTAAGAAGGAATATGTCGTTGTTACAACTTTTTTGGAAATTTTTAAGACCATCAAATTTTTAGGTATAGTATCACAAGTGAGGGTGTACGTTCTTTTATTTCCAGTCTCGCCGCGTTACCCGCCCGGAGAGATTGATTTGACATGAAATAATAATACAGAACAGCGATTAATTATATGTGACTTGATATTTTAATTTGAAAAAAATTTGGATGCCCAAGATATAAAAAAAGAATTTTGTTTAAATCGTTTCAGAGCTGTAGATTCATGTATACTTTATGTATCGAATAAAAACGATTACAAAATTGGTAAAACTTGTATTCTTTGTTTCTTTGAGAAAACAGTCCCGCTAATGCAGATGCAGTGGTTTTTAAATGTTACTTTATCATATTGTAAAATAATCACTGAACGACATTTTCGTACGTAGAAAGTACAGCCTTGTATTACATTTTTCATGTTAATTGCATTAAAAGGTAAAACTTCGATAACAACACGGTCATGCTATTATTAATTTAATATTGACGCTAATTTCGACCGCTGTAATACTAGTAGCCTCACAATTAGAGGCCACCAAATTAAACAGAGGCTCGTTAATTGGGAACAAAATGGCTTACAATGTTTCACTATGACATTAAACAACATCTTCTTTAATATTCTATCATCCAATTACAGAATTTAAGTAATATACTACGCGTATATAGTATAGATATATGTTAAATAATAATTCTGCATAAAATACACATATCAATAACAAAATGCATAATGTAGTAAGCTTGAAAGTAATGTTACATATTTGTATGCAATATGCGTATATTATATGCATTACTTGATTTATATTAATCAATAGGACGTACCATACATATCAGCAATTCAAATTTACACATTAAAAAATGTAAATAATTTAAAATTGACTATTATGACGAGAATATTTAGCATGAAATGTTTTAAGCAAAAATAAAAAAAAATGTATCTTATACTCACGAGAAATTCTACGGGAAGTTTTAATTTTGAAATTGAATAAATCTACGCACGAAACGGGGGGACTTGCCAGCGAAAATCTTTCGGTGCGTGAAAGATCGCGAGACTGAGAGCAATCGAGGTATAAATCTCCAGACATCAAAAAAAGATTAGTCACGCTCTCTTCTCTCGTCGAAAAATCTCCTTTCCTCCCCCTCCATTGTCGGCGTGAAACTGCAAAAATTCTCTACTGAATTTAAATCTCCGCCTCCTTGCAACGCGAGAAACGCAGGCGAAAGGTCAAAGGTATAATCGATCCTCCTCCTCTCCTCGCGATTTAAAAAGAATGTTCGAGCGACGGCATGAAAATTTTCGCTGAATTACGCGCCTCCGGCGGGCCAAGCGTGAGCGCGAGATTCAATTTGAACCGTGAATAGCTGGCTTCGCTACGCGAAGAAAAAACGACGACGAGGTGGAGGAAAGATTAGAGTAAGAGGAATAGACGGGCGTTTGCGCGGGAAATGGACGAAAAGAGCGTAAAAGCTAGCGGAGGAGGAAGATCGGGGAAGAAGACGAATGATACCGATGAGAACGAAAGAGGAGAGAGAGAGAGAGAGAGAGAGAGAGAGAGGAGGGAGCTTTGAAATGGAATCTCCCAAATTTACTTCTCCCTGCGCTCTCTCTCTCTCTCTCTCTCTCTCTCTCTCTCTCTCTCTCTCTCTCTCTCGCATGCATACGGTGCTGACCTGTTTTTCCGTTCTTGTTGTTCGTTTTCTCACTAGTCCTTTACATGACTATCCTTTTTTCGACGTCGGACGCCCGGGCTCGACCCCGCTCTTTTGTTGCGTCCGCGAGCGCAAAACAACGACGACGGTGAATCTGAAAGTTCAGCTCGGATATTTATTTACGAAAAGCACGGGAATATTCGCGTTCTTTTTTCAACTCTGCTCCCGAAATATGTAGTTATATGGCACGGTGTCTTTATGAAAGACCTCAATGAGACGTGGATTCTTTTAGAGATGTTTAATTTCAGAATGAGAAGCATTTGCTTGCCGTCCACTTTATGTTTAACTCGGGGAGAAAAATTTCCCGGTTAATTTTATCTACGCCGCCGACGTGAATTTTATATTTAGCGGGAAAATTTTTCCTTTGTTCAAGTGCACGAAGAGAATTTACTCAGGGCGCGATTCAATTTGCAATATTAATGCATTATATATGTCAGCTAACATTTTTTTAAGTACGTTTGCTCACATATAAAACGTATTCTTCCCTTACGATAATAAAACATAGGCGTAAATTGTACACTGAAAAAAATTTTACGTTGTGAGAACTGAAAGTACGGCTCTGACAACGATACTTTTTGGCTGATTTTCTTTTCGCGCTGAATTTTTTAGGTACAGTAATTATATCGGCACAGCTGTGAGAGCCGTACAAGATACACTGAAAGCACTAATGTATAGAGTTCTTTTGTCGAAGCATTAAATAGGTTATGATTTGACATACGTACATATTTTTCATTAAAATAATCTCGATTGATAAATACACTGGATTACAGATGAAATACGCAAAAGCGGATTGCAAACACGCGGTTGATCGGCGGATTTTATGACTTTTTGAGGTTATAACATAAAAGTTGGCTTCGCATTGTAGCGTTGTCAACTAAATCGTACCGTTGTCAGAGCTGTACAAATACATTTTGCGCATCTGACCAATAGTGCCGTTACATTATACAAATAAATAGACTGCTTCAGCCGTCTATAAGGGTAAATGATCAGTATAAATAGTGCTAGTACAGCAAATCGGAACTATGCTTTCTACAGCCTAGAATTTTTTCAGTGTAGTATGTCATAGAAGTAAATAACTGAATTTTTATATACGGTATACCTAAAAGTGGGGAATTTATTATTCTCATTCCTCTGACGCTGTTCACTGCTCCCATGAAGCACTCCATGTAATTGTCTTCGACGTTACTTGCCGTACTATGTTAAAAATAGGAAAACTCGCGTGAAAACTCAGTGTAATCGCGTTTCAGAGAAGCTTTTTAATTATAATATATATTTAAACCTGTATTGGCCTTTATATTCAACGCAACTGTACAACTACAACTCTATAATATAATATGCGTTATTTTATTTAAAAATTATTTTAAGCTTTGATGCTGTATTTACAAAAGCTATTTCATTGTTGTTAACGCCTTTTCTATAAGCGGGCGCACGTTAAGTGCAGTGCATAAAAAGATGGCATGCGGCGCGTTTTGAACGGACTACTTCATCATTATTCATAAACAGTAAGAGCTCGAATGCACCATCAAAAAAGTCGCTTTTATTCGAGGCATTAGCCGCTTACAGGAGACCTTTACAGGGTGCAATAACCAAATTATTCAATCACAAGTGGCAGCAAGTCTACTCGAAATAATTAATTGTTTATTGGTCGACAAGGCCGCGATTGGCCCTATATTGTAAAGCGTATCTGATCACGGACAAGCACTGACCCGTTTGGTTTTGTGTTACCGTTATTAAACGGGCAAAGGTCGACAACTGCACTTCAAATTTTACACTGTGTACTATTCAATTATTACATGTTACTTTCATATCATACTTTCATGTTTATATGAAAAATATTTAGATTCTGATTTTTATATAAATCAATGGTTTTGTATAAAACTAAAAAAAAAACAATGCAAACGTTGAAAGCCGCTGCCAGTTCGTTGGCATGATATTTCCTAAAACTTTATCAACTGATGCCTTATATAAATGTTTAATTCGAATAATTAACATTTTTACATCAAATTTTACCTTCGGCGTTGTAAAATTATGGTTGAGTTATAATTTTTTACATAAGTTACATGATATCTATCAGTACCATTATTTTTTTTTAAATTGTAGAATTTTCTTTTGTTTCACGCGCAGTAATAATACACACATATATAAATACGAATATTATCTAAAAATAATTTATTTCTATTCTAAACGTCGTATAAATCACGTTTATCAGGCTTTCACGAAATTTTTGTCACCATCACAAAGCTTGCTCTAGAAGGGACCAACGAGAATGAGAGCACGGTATTTTTTAAAAAATTCCATTTATAACTGGTAAATATTTACTTTCGAAATAAATTTTTAAAATAAATATTGTAACGTACCAAATAAATAATGATTTTTTTTTTTTTTCAATAATTCCAACGTACCCAAAAGGTGAGAAGGTAAGGTATTGAAAATTAAGTAACTTGATTCGTTTGCTCGAAAAATCCTTTTGAATACAATATTTAGAATATTACGGCATGAAAATGAAAATAAACACTCTGGAAGCCCGTAAGCCAAGATGACTCGAATCCATGTGAACACGTATCGCGTTGGGGGTCGAATTCCTCTCTCAACGAAACTCAGTTAAAAACCATTAGCTCAGCATTTTCGGCAAGTCGCTACCGCTCGCTACAAACTCGTCGCGGCGGGATCCGTGGGATCTCAAAGGGTGAATTTACATTCAGCACGCGGCGAATTTCCAAAATAACCCAGCCGCCTCTATCTCGGGGCTCGGGGCCAAGCACGCGGAAGCACAAACGATCAGTCTGAGCGAGCGCGAAAACGTCGCGCACTTAGTCGATATTTCACGCAAGCGACTCTCTCTCTCTTTCCCTCCTTTCCTCCCAGGCGTTCTCTCCGATTCTCTTTTTGTCTTCCCCGCCGCCGCCGCGGTCCAATTTTTCTCCGAAGCTGCACTTTCTTTGTCTGACGCCGCGAGCTCTCCGACAAAGGACGAGAGGACGCGTACGATCGCACGAATGGCGAAAGGAGAGAGGGAGGAAGAGAGACAGGCGAGAGGCAATATCACAGTCGACTAGCGCGATCGGCCGCGGCATACTAAGCGGCGGCGGCGGCGCGCGGGAGTGATTTTTAAAACAGAAGCGACGAACGGGCCCCGCGGGAATGTTAAATAACGACGGCCTCGGATAAACCTCGAGAGAAGGGGGAGGAAAACAAAGATGGAGCTGCTGCCCGTGTGCGGGAGTCGTCGCACGAATGCGTGCGGGGACCGGGAGAAAATATTCCGAGCGAGCGGATCCGACGGGGAGAGTGACACGACCGGAAATTGGAAAATTGAACTCGAAGCGCCAACTCTCCTGCCTCGCTCCCGCGTCGATCTGTCACGCGGAGGAGAAGACGCCAGTCGTTCGGCACAGCCTTTTCCTACTGTTAGCCCTCTTCAGCTCGCCTCCCCCCCCCCCCCACCCACACATACGCCCCGAGTTCTCGGCGACGACGACGACTCTCGCGCCTTTTATGCGCGCCCTGTGAGGGTCTTTCTCTTTCTCTGACACAGCGTTGAGTTATGAAAAATTTGGAGAATCGCGCCGGCCGTCTCTCTCCCATAGCACCGGATGGAGCGGGAAAAAAAGTTTTCGAACTCGGGAGGGCAAGAGAGCTCTTTTTTTTTTCTTCTACTTTGCCGAGTGCTGGAAGTGGCTGTGAGAAATTAACCTTCAACAATGGGATTCTTAAATTTTTCTGCTGTAGGTCCGGGGAAAGCCCGGCAGTGAGCAGCGAAGTTTCGTTGAGAAATTTTCATTGGGTTTATAGAACTTTGGATTTTGTTTATTAAAAAAAGTGCTGTCCGAAATAAAAGTACCTTCTTACAGTCGTTACTCTTTGAAAGACAGAACAAAGTTACAGAGATTATTAGCGGATCAAAGTTCTCATTTCCATTCCCGGCCGGGGCAAGGTTGAGGAGAAAATTGGAATGAATTACCGCTAGGCATAAGATCTCATAATTCCCCGGTAGATTTGAGCACTGGTTATATCCCACATTTTTGCATTGGGCGTTAAACTTTAAAATCTTATTGATATATACAATCATCTAGAAAAGAAAACTAACCGATTGAAAATGAAGCGAGGCGAGAAATTGGCAATAAGGTGCTCGGTTAATTAAGTAGCGTAAATAGCCAAGTTCCATTGCATCTAGTCGATTAAAAATGCCCGATGAAAGTGCGCGGAGGTATCGGGAAAGTGTTCGGCAGAGAAGGAGATGGTGACGACGACGGAGCCGCAATTTTCCGTCATCTATTCTCGAGGAGGTGCGCGCGTGCGCGCTGAAATTTTCATATACCCAGGTGGAGAGTGTGTGACAGCCGCTTGACACGGCCTATATCTATGGCGATAGAAGAGCGCGGAGAGGAGGAGAGGCGCGCCTCGTGTCGCCTCGTGCCCCCCTCTTTTGCTCTCGGAGCACGCTCGATCTCGCTATCTTCACTCCTTAAACTCGCTTCACTTCCGATGGATATTAGACGGGCGCTCGCTCGCTCGCGCGCGTAAAGCTGCTCCGTCATTTTTACTGTCGTCACGACTCTCTCTCTCTCTCCCGCTGACTCTCTCTCTCTCACCCACGCGCGCCAGAGCTTTTGAGGACGATCGTCGTCGTCGTCGATGCTTTTACTTCCCTTCGTCCTTTTCGTCTATCTTTCCGTCACCCGCGCCCGCCCATGTTTTTATTCCCCTTTTCGGGAAAAGTTGATTTTACGAATGTTTTACGCCCGCCCACGTGTGCGTCCCGCCCTTGATGGTGATGTGTATAGACGCCGACGCTTCTATGTGTTTATCTTTTCCAATATTTTATTAAGCGTGTGGGGCAGGTGCGCGCATCCATTGGTTCTTCCAATTGGTGGGTGGAGATAACATTTTGGCTGGTAAAAAAGATTATACAGAATAGAAACGTGTTTATTTTGAGTATGAATGAGAAATTATTTAGACCTTCATTTTTCACTCTGGAATCAAATTTTTTTATTCAAAATTTTAAAGTGTTTATGCTATTAGCTAAAGAGTTCTAATTAGTTTTCGAATATTTACTTGAATAGAAATACAAAATTTTAGACATGAAAATTATTCCCAAAGAATTTAGCTCACGAATAAAATTTTCTCCTCAGAAAAAGGTCCCATTTCGAAAAATTTTAAACCTATTTTTTTATCTTCTTCATCATCTATATGGACAGCGGATAAATAAAATTCACCGTCAAATGGCGTTTTCATCGCCCTGTATATTTGGATGAAATTTCAAATGATATGAATTTGCCAAATTACGGAAAATTTGCATGTCCCATCAGTCGGCTAAAAGAGTTAAAACGAATTTCGGTGCTGCAAGGGGGATTTGCGGCGTGCGCACGCGCCCGACTGGAATTCGCATTTAAATTAAATTAGCGCCTATAGAGCAGAGAATTCTCCTGCGTGGATAAAACCCAAGGAAAAAAAAATCGATGTTTAAGCGCGATGTTTTTACTTGCGGTACTTGTCCTGCGCGCTTGTGAAAGGCCAGCTTGAGAATATAAAGTTTTTTTCGTTTTTCGTAAAATTGCGCGCACTCCACTTTGCCAGTCGCCGCCTCTCGCCACCGCCGTTATAGCAGGGATTTCAACGTGAAATAGACGACTGCATTATAAAAGCTAATTAGCAGATGATGCACTCGTTTATTCAACAAGTTTCACTATATAGTTAGGAGCCACTAGAATCGCTATTAGTATGCTGCAAAAAATGTTAATACTACTGCACTGAGAAAAATAGTTAGCAAAATTTATTATAAGTGTATCAAAAATTACTATAATATGTATCAACGGTGAGACATACTTGCATTATGGCAAATTTTTCTTATAATAATAGAAATAATTAATATATTTCAGAATAATTTTTCTAACACTTAATTATAAAAATTATTATATTATGTAGTAAATTTTCATTCCAGTAAATATCATAAGAAATTTTGATACCAAACATAGTAAAAATTGCCACACCAGTTAGTACTTTCTGCGCACGTAATGGCCCATATGTGTCTAGGTGAGGTTATGTTTGTCCCGCAATTTCAGTTTGCCTTGCTTTTTAATAGTAAATAAAACATCGAAAAACTCGATTCAATTATTTTATTTTTATATATGCACGGAGAAAAATGTTATAATAAATTTTATCATAAAATGTGAGAAAAATTATTATATTTTATAGGAACGGTGTGACTTATCGAAATTATAATAATTTTTGCTACACAACATAGTAATTTTTATGGCTGACTTTAAATTTCAAAAAATTAATTTTTTTTTTCATTTTTTGAACTATTTTTGCATTTTAATAGAATACTTAATGTGAAAATAAATTTACAATTAGAAATAAAATTTTGCTTCCTCATAGAGGAAGCTTTGTAACGGTGAAAAAATTTTTCGAAAAAAAAAAATGTTCAATCGAGATGTTTTAAGGCGATATATGTGTATATTAGTTGATTTTGATCATTTGTGTGTGTGTGTGTGTGTGTGTGTGTGTGTGTGTGTATGTGTGTGTGTGTTTGAACTCTTCATATCTCCGAAACGAATCGACTGATTTTCGTCGGGTAAAGCTTATTCTCTTCGTCTCGCAGGAAAAGAAAGGTACCTTGATGGATTTGAGTTTTTATTGATTTTCTTTTCTTTTATAACCAAAAACGATTCTGAATTTTTAGTTTTTTTGATTTCTTCATATCTTACAGTCATTATTACATAATATAATAAACTTCTCTTGAAAGGTATTTAAATTACCTATATTTTCCTTTTTTAAAATTTAAAATATCTTCACTCTGTCAATTGTTATTAAGGAACCTTTTTTATATTTCATAAATTAATTTCTCAAAAATAATTTATTTATCGACTTGAAATAAATAACCAGTTATTACACTAATTGAAGGCTATATGTGGTTAAAATTTCAAGAGATTATCTTCATTTGTTTTTTAGAAAAAAATTATTTTAGAAAAAATTTGCGTTTTCGTTGTCGCACGATAACAAGAGCAAAAATTACCCAATCGTCCTGAAATTTGGCACAGATGTAGCTTTTATATATGTTCAGATCAAGTTCGTTGTCCAAAAAAATCGGTCCATTACGAAAAAAGATATAACGCACAGTTTAAGCTCAATCTGGACCCATGACCTTCTCCTACTTAGTCTAACCGTACAAGATAAAGTATTAAATTTTAAATATTAGAAGTAAAAATTAATTAAAGGGATCAATAAATTAAGTTTGAGGAAGCTACGTGCCAATGAATTGGCAGCGGTTTTTTTTTTTTGACGACGGTTGGGATCGATCCTGGGACCCTCAGCATGGTAATCGAATGCGCTAACCACTTACCCAAGTAGGATTCTTGAGTACAAAATTTTGGAACTGACATATGTCAAACTCCTGGTTACGAAATCTCTTAAATGATAATATTGAATAACTACAATTATACAAAAAATACTCATCATCAATGTACATAATAAAAAATAAAATGATTGAATCGAGATTTCAAAGTTTTGCTTACTTAAAAGCAAGGCCAAGTGAAATTGCGATGGAGTACATAACCTCAATTAGACCATGTGCACGCCTTGACGTACGCAGAAAGTACTATAGTTGTGGCAATTTTTACTATATTGGATAACAAAATTTCTTATGACGGGTGACTAAACTTAAAAGAACATATTTCAAATTTTACTATATCACAGTTTTTGGTATGTTGCAATTTTTCTTTTATGTCGTAATACTTTTTAACCAACACTGTAATAAAAATTACTAAAAATGTTGTAATTATTCATATAGTTAGAACAAAAATGCAGCATACAGTGGAAATGTCACACTTTTCCTATATTATATAGTAATTTTTATTATACTTATAATAAAATTTATTATAACATTTTGCTCCGTGTGCAAATGAATTACAAGCTATTGTGAGTATTATCATAGTTATTTACTACCATCAAATTATCATTAAAGTTCTCTCGTAACCGAAGGTAGCAAATATATCAGTTCCAAAACTTTGTACTCAAGAGTCTCATGTGGGTAAGTGGTTATCTCTTCTGATTGCCGTGTCAAAGGTCCAGGGTTCGAATCCAGTCGTCGTCGAAAAAAATGGTACATTTCGACACTGGTGCGGAAGGTGATGATTTATTTCGTGTGACGTTTTGTGCGAAAAGTCACACGAAGTAAATAATCAACTTCCGCACTCGTTTCGAACGGTATTTTATATCACGAGAGCCGAAAAATCACAACTTTGGTACGATTTTTCGGCTCTCGTGGTATAAAATACCGTTCGAAATGAGTGCGGAAGTTGATTATTTACTTCGTGTGACTTTTCGCACTCGCTTCGCTCGTGCGAAAAACGTCACACGAAGTAAATCGTCACCTTCCGCACCAGTGTCGAAATGTACTATTATAGCACTGTGTGACCTAAGCCCGCACTTAGGTCACGCCTATCCGTGACCTAAGTAGTACAGCGGGCTTAGGGCAGGCAGTGATATAAAATTCTATACGATACTTGTGACCTAAGTAGCACTCTGCACGGCGTGGTTAGGGCCCTCGTTACGCTCGGGCCCTAATTTCACGCCGTACAAAAAAGTGCTACTTAGGTCACACGTATCGTAATGTACTAATTATTTCTAAATGTATTTATTTTAAAATTAAATATGTCATTAAACTCTATATACATATACACCGCCATAGTTCTGTAAATAAGAAATAATGTAAACGAAAATAAAATTTTTTTAAATTTGAGCTCGATCGGAAAAATTACTATGTTGGATAGAAAAAATTAATACAATTAAAGTATGTTTCGACGTTGCTACGAAATATAGTCATTTTTCTTACGTTTATAATAAATTTTCCTATCATATTTTTCTCAGTGTAACTATGACCCCGAACTATTTAACGCACACAGATGAGGCGTTACTTATGTAAACATTTTTTAAACTTGCGCAACTTACCTTCTGTATAGTTTTTTGGGTTTATAAATATTCGTTACGCATAATTCGACACGTTTATGGTTATTAAATAGAATAGGTTGCAGAATTTCGTGCGCACATAAAAACAGCCATTTGGCGCGGCTTTAATATTAGTTTTTACTTGAGTTCGGAAAATAATATGTTTGAATTATGCAAAGTGGATGAAACTTTATCGGCGTAACACGTATTCATTATGGTAATAATGCTAAGTTCGTATAAAAAATTAGAGGAACAAAGTGTTAGTAACATGATGTAGTTACAAGTTCTTATTAAAGAACTATAAGTCGGCAGTTTAATATCAGAAACTTGCTTCAGAAAACTATAAAACTCGCAACTTTTAGCTAATCATGGAACGAGAGTATTAATAAAGTTTCAGGCAAAATTGTATCCAAAATCAACTTCCGCGGTGAGATAGGAAACCGCTGAAGTGAAGAAAACTCTTTTTCCATATGAAAGCAAAAAATTATTACATAAAATCCTACTTTAAAAGTAATGTAAATATAAATCAAATAAAATATTCAAATATTTGAATGAATATTTATTGTCTTATTGTTTATCTAAACAAACTAATGTGTGGAACTTTAATTACATATGGGGGATGAAAATTATTTGAAAATTATGTTCTCTGCTTTTCAGAAAATAATGAACATTTCGTAAAATTTCACATTAAATTTTATCTCTAATTTTCCAACGTCCGAGAATATATTGCATAGAAAAGGCTTCATTATGTCTTGCTTTTAAAAAGATTGTCAACAACTATTACTTCTAAAGCACTGTTCGTCACACACGAGAGACGACATTGAGCGATTCGTCGTTAAAATGGATTTCTCGAGTCGATAAAAATAACGAGAGACAATTTTGTCAAAAAAAGACGTCCGGCGAGCACTCTGGACTACAAGCGACTGAAAGCGAGATTGTTAATAAAATCTATATTTACAAACGCGCCTGTCTCTCTATCTCTCTCTTTCTTTCTCCTTATATTGTGTCGTATCTAGCCCGAGCTTGCGAGCTCTCGGGCGTAAATTGCACTGTTGGCAGCTCGCGCTCGCAGGAATAAACGCGCCGCGGCAAAAGTCGCCTTGACGTATACCACGTAATAGCGCACTCGAACGTGCGCGTGAGCGCGTTCTCTCTCGTTACGCGAGATTTTTCGAAATATCTCTTCGCTTGCTCTCGCGCACACACGGAAATTTCCTCACCCGCGCGCTATAACCGCCCGCCCGTCAATGCAGCAGCGGCAGCAGCTGCTGCTGGGTCGACGCGTCAAAAGTCGACGATTCTCTCTCTCTCTCTCTCTCTCTCTCTCTCTCTCTCTCTCTCTCGCTTCCCACTTTGTTTGCGAGCTTTTTTCGAGAGGTGATATAGAAAAATGAGCGAACCCGCGTTTCTAAAACACTTTGTCGACAGATATTATTAATTTTAAACTTTTCCTCTGAAACTTTTTTTTTCATCAATGTTATAACCGTTATAGTTTTAGAACAGAAATGGAAATTAGTGATCATTTGTTGTACATTTTATCAATTTGCCTTAAAAACTTGAGCTACAATAGTTGGAAGAACATTCCATGGAAAATAGTCGGCTTACTATCCGTCATCATGCTTAAACTTTTTCCCTCTCGCTCGTTCTCTTAATCTTCTCTTCCTTGACCCAAAAAGTGCAAAAGAAGATGGGGTATAACGAAGAGGAGAGAGAGAGAGAGAGAGAGAGAGGGAGGGAGGGAGGAAGTGGGCGAGAAGCGGAAGACATCTTGGCTCACCTCACCTCCCTCCCTCTCTTTCCGCACCGGCCTAGAACTCTCCGGTTGCCGGTAGCGGGGCCGCGAGGACGACTTCATTTTCCGGCAAGAAACACACACACGCGAAGAAGTGAAAATGAGGTGACTGCACCGCCACCGCTATTCTGAAGAGAGAGGAAGAGGGAGACAGAACTGCGAGGGAAAGATAGACGGAAAGTGAGATAAACGGATATAGAACGAACGAATGTCAGAGGGGTGCGCGCGCGCGGAAATTTCGCTACAAAAACGAGTATGTTAAAATGTGGGCCGCGAGTATTTCGGAGGAAGAATAAGAGATAGGGCTAATGACCTTTTCTCTTTTTGTGGATTTTGGGAACGAGGCTCACTCTTGTTACCCCATCCTGAGCGATCCAACGGACTTTTTATTTTACTTTGAGTTACTATTTTCTAGACTATCATTGCTTTCTCTTCTATACCATTCTCTAGAATCTCGTTAGAGAATATCTCTCTGCAAGTCAAATACTCATCAATCCAATTTTTTTTGTCTTTCTGCACTTTGAAGAACTTCTGAATACGTTGTGAATAGGTACAGAAGATAGTCTAATGTATTGTACGTGATAGACTGCCCGAGAATAGAGATGTACAAGGTTTTCCGTGTATTTCATTTCTCAAATCTTCAACTGAGAAAAAATAAAAACTTCATTAAGCTTCAATGGATTATCAATATGCATTAAATTATCTTGTGTACTTCAATATTAAATTAATTTAAAATGATATACATTACATTTGAATTATGAACGTAATGTCGGTTAATTAAAATTTTATTTTTCATGTTCAATTTGATGCTTCCATAATATTCAATACATTATTTATTTATTATATCTCATTATACTAATTATAAGGATTTAAATTTAAATTTCATGATAATATAATGTAAACACGCAAGTTGTATTCACTAACTGTAAATACGTAATTACATTTTGTATTTTCAAGTTTTGAAATATACAGATAAGTTAAAAATGCATATCAGAATTTTCCAAACTACTCTCTAAAAATGAATATGTGAAAAGTCGTTCACTTATGTTTCACTTAGTGAATATTCACTAAGGAATTAGTCAATTTTTTCATTTATTTGCACCAGTGAACGCCTTTTCACATATTCATTTTTAGAGAGTACGTTGTTTTAATTTTTATCATGTATTTTAATGTCTAAAACCAAGAAAAGTAGTGACCTTAACAAACTCCGCGATAAAGGAGTGAAAAATAATGCCGGACGAAAATATAAAGGAGAGAATGAAGAGGCGGAAGGAACTTAAAAAAGAAAGAACATTTTTAGTAGAAAAAGGAATATTTAAATGCAGAACAAAAGTGAGATAGAAAGAACTAATGACCACGGCCACCGTCGCCGCCGCCGCGCTTCTTTATATTTTTAGGTTTTCCGAGTTTTCTTTTTAAGACTATTCAATTCTGCGGCACGTAGAGTATAAATAAAATTTGTATAAAAGAGAGTCTCGATTTTTGCTCGCATTGTATGAGAAATGAACACACATTGTAAATAAAAATCGTTACGTGTATTTCTTTGACATCGAGTGAATAGTTTGCTTTTTCACCAGAAGTTTATTGAGTTTTGAATAGTGAACAATCACCCGTCTACTTTTACTCTGTTATTTATATTCTATATTCAATTTTTCCTTCCGATGCCACTGCGCAACAAACAAGAATTTTTCATTTCATACACTGAGAATTTCAGTAAATATGTGTGCATCCTAAGATGTTAACCGTAAATTGGCTTGAAAACGAATGAGATAAAGTGAAGAAAGAATTAGGCAAATGAAGCTGTAAAACACGTGTATCGGCAAAAGTAGATGTGGTACTTAATGACAAATAATGGAGAAAAGGAAAAGAGGGAATATTGAAATGTATAAAGTGCACTATGGCAACCGAGCTAACGAATAGACCAGAGATAGAGAGAACGAAGTAGGCAGGAAGAACTAATGACCTCGCCGCTAATGATTCGCTCGTTCGGCAGCGACTTGAAAAGTGAGCCTCTTTCTCCCTCCGCCTCGCTCCCAGCTCTACGTCGTTTCTTATCGGGATTCGCATTACCACACGTAGATTTCATTTTTTATACCCCCTCGCACTCTCCCGCTTTCACGTCCACGCGCTATACCCTCACTCGAGTGTGTCTTTTCTCAGCGCGACCTTAAAGCTCGCGCGCGCGCAGCCCCCTAGTGTTTTCTCGTCCACAAAGCAGGTTAAATAATGGAGTCCGTCGAGAGAAAAAAAACAGGCGAGGGAGGAGAAAGAAAGAGCTGCGAGAAGAAGAAAGCCGCAGAGGAAAAATCAAGGGTCGCGCGCGCGGGGCGGCCTTTCATTCCACGAGCCGCTTGTTTCTGCGAATGGCACTTTTTCAGTCAAGTTGATTCGGCTAATTATTCGTGGGCGCGAGGTCGCCAAGGGACTTCTCCGCCCCCCTGGGGGACTCTCTGTCTCGCGCTCGCTTCTTTGTGAATCTCTTGATATGTTTACGATTTTCTGGCGCGGAGAGACCGAGGAAGAAGAAAGATCCCGGGCTAACTGGGTTTGAGGCGTAATTCGTAACCGTAGCGACGGGAAGACAAATTTAATAAGCCCTCTTTTCTTTTCTTCTGAGAAAACGAAATTAGCAGGTATTAAAAACGGTGGAAATTTTACGTAATAAGGGAATGCTAATTTGGCGTGCTTTTGGAAAATAATTATTCCGCGTACGCAGTGCAAGTCATTGTATTGGAAAATGATCCTTTAAGCTATACAAATTGAAAACGCATGAATGGCATGAATTTGAGTGCAACCAGGCGCGCGTTTAATGCCTACGCATCAACCGATAATTAGGATTGTGCCTGAGGCCTAATCAATATGTAACGCTCTAATGACCATTTCTTTCGCTATTGTAAACGCTAGTATAGAACATATTTTCAAAGTTTCAGTATACCATCATCCCTAAAGTCCTATTATACGGCGCAACATCGACAACTCATCGATAACCCCCGGTCAAAACAGAAACTGCGCGGAAAATACGCACCCATATCAAAAGCTCGTCAAAGGCTCGTAACGAAATAACCCGTTGAAAATTTCTTATCAGTCCGCGAAGAAAGCACGCGTCTCCTCGCTTTTTTCCACCCCCTACTGAGCTGCAGATATATATATATATATATATATATATGTGTGTATCCATTGTGCGGGCGAACGCTCGAGCGCGCGACAGGAGAAAAGGAGTCGCGCCGCATGTGTGCCACCGGCACAGGCCCTCGAGCCACTTTCCAATACTGCAATTCGATACAGCCTGGGTGCTCCAGCGCGCCGCTGCTGGTCCATATTGTGTCTTGAGGTCAGCGCTGCAGCGCGATACTCAGAAATTGATTTTCGAAGGGGACGTGCCCCCGTCCCTCGCTTACAGCATTTTATGAGCTTCTTCACTGTCGTCATTACAATGAAATTGGGTGTGATTACGCGGCTGCGATGTGCTGAAATTTGCTTCCTTTCCGATAACGGTTTATTGCGTTGCAGTTCTCGGCCGGTATAGTTTTTACGTGGTGCGGGGTGTTTTTAACGGTGCGGTCTGATAAACGCGGGATCGAAGACACGTAGCTAACGGTTAAACTGTTAATGGTGTTACTTTCTACAATTGTTTTGAGAGAAGAATAATATTGTTGTTAATATATGTATTTTAATTATTAACATACGTATTTTTAATGAAAACCAATATTACACATTTTAACAGATAATAAACGCTATTGCAATGGAATTTCCATCTATATCGATGACGTATTTTTTAGTATGATTTTTACTTTTGATTTAAAATGTTTTCGCATTTGATACAAATATTAAGAATTTGTTAGGCTATCATATCTTTCTCTCAGTGTTAGCATTGAAAATTAACACAATCTCTACGACAACAATTTATTCATTTTAATTGAAAAAGTTCGATGAAGCTTCCCAGAATACGAACGTCAATATTTTTGTAATATTTTCCAATAAAGTTTTGATTGCCTTCCCAATCAATATAATACCAAATAAAAAGTCAATCTTTTATTACAAGCAATTCGACTACATCCATATATCGTTGAATTTTCCATGGCGAGAGAATTGTATTCCACCCAAGTACAGAATGTCAAATCTCGAAACTAGTTCAAGCAAACGACGTTTCAGAAGCAATCCACAAAAAATGCCATTTTCTTATGTAGAAAATTTCGCAGCCGCGCTAAAATTTATATTTATCCAGTAGTTTCTTGAAAAATGCATGCACTCGCATAGAGAGCGAGAGCGAAAGCCGGCTTCTGACACTTCACCTACTCCCGTTGACACAGAAAGACAAGCCGCTCTCGTTGTTAACTCAGAAACGAAGCGTCGCGTCACGCGTCCCGTCTCTCTCTCTCTCCCTCGCGACATTGTCCCGGGTATCAACTTGATTACTCGGCTCGTAGTGCGCAGTGCATCTGAAGATTCATGCCGCGATAAGTATAAACCACAAGTCCTAATTCCGGATAGCCGTGGGGATCTTCGCTGAAAGCTATTGTTGTTCGAGCGGCTGCACATCATAGTAAATTTAGTTTACGCACACGTTCTTCAACGTCCGAGGCGAGAGAGCCTGCCAAAGCAGTATGCCCCCCGCGTGAAGCTTTTTCTTTGACGGTATCCTGCGCAGAAGCGCGCAGCCACTACGTCGCTGTGTTGGTCAAGACCGTTAACGAAAAGCATCCCCAGGCGCGTCTGGCAGTTTACGCTGCGCACACACACATACACTTCGCTCTTGCTACACACTCGGATGGTCCTACTCCTCGCCTCTCCGCGCTCGTCAGGCTGACATAGCATCAGCATAACTTTGCGTAATTGCGCGCAATAAGCATTTACCCTCGCTCGCTGCTTGTTACGCTCGGTTTCCAATAATCGCGCTCGCCCACACCGGGCTGCCGATTAATGAAGCGGCCGAGAGAGAGAGAGAGAGAGAGAGAGAGCACCTACGCCGCCATCGCCGCGATACGACGATTAATGAACTCGGACACGCGTGCATTATACACGCGGCGCACGTATGACTTATAGGGCGGACGGATTTACGATGCGAAGGACGTGGCGGTGTGTATAGATGTGCTTGTATGTGTAGGTGTAGATATATATGTACGTACCTGTGCGCGAGTGCGAGCAGCGCTCGAGCCTCCGTGACGAGGTTTCCGCACTCGACCCCCTGGCGACCCGCGACCCCTTCTATATATATATATATGTATATATATATGCGCCCACTCTTTTGCGGCTCTCACTCTTTTGGTTTTCGCTTTTCTCGTCTCTCTTTTATTCTCTTTTTTCAAATCCGGGAGAGCTTAAGAATGAAGAGAGAGAGAGAGAGAGAGAGAGAGAGAGAGAGAGCGAGAAAGCTAGCGTATTTTTAGGATTTAGATGCGTGCACAGCAAGCCTGCCTATAGTAGCTTTTTGTTTACTCGTTTTTCATTAATGAATTTCCAGAGGCAGCTAGCTATATTCTCCCTGAGTTTTCTCCGTTCAAAAGTATCTCTGTATTCTGTATAAGCATTTTTCAACTGAAGATATAATTTCTTAGAGATAAATTGCTTTAAAAAGCTTCCATTTATTGCGGCTTAAACGAATAACTTCACTGCGTTTTTTGTCAGATTGATGCAATGGAATAATGCTATAATTTTCCACGCCTCTCGCTTCCATTCTCGTGACTCGTAAATAAACATTAATCGAGCGTGAAGTGAACACGGATATATAAATACATATTCAAAACGTTCACATAAACTAAACATTTATCGAGCGCTAGTTATTTCGAAACTCTCCGTTATTGAATCATTCGCGTTGTTGCGATAATTTCACCTTCAACATTTTTCTCGGAATAGACTATACTAAAACTAACTAAATTCAATTGTAAAAGCCGTGTATTCAATTATTTGGAATGAACTTGCTTATCACCGGAAATGAGTTATCCAATAACTCTTCATGAACCATGGATCAACCATAACCATTATAACCACCCGCGAAAAAATTGAAAGTATGGGCAATATATTTCATATATATTGGATATACAAATTAGCAATATATTACAAATATACTGGCTATGCGATTGCCAATATATTAGTAACATATCTGCGATTGTACATCCTCCAATATATTACTCATATATTGGCAGTGTAAAATGTATAAAAATAAATTTCAAAACGTGTTACCAATAAGTATAGCCGGAATAGAGTGTCGCTACTTCAATAAGTTATTTTTATATATTTACATATCAAAATTATTTCACGCAAACATTGCGGAAATTTTTAAGGCCCTATTGTACATCTGTACAAGAGGGGATAGCAAAAACAAGGCGAGCTTTATATTTCGAACTCTTCGTAAAGAGTCGTTCGAACGGATGAATTACACGGCTCATATACTCTCGGCCCTCCAATGCGTTTAAAGGAGCCACTACCGGCGAACCGAATAGCGGTGGCAAACGGGAACTTTTGATGGGCGGCGCTCGATGGGCAAGCTTCAGCTATTCCTCCGCTATGCGGCGCGCCGGTAGTGATTTCTTTAAACGCATTGGAAGACCGAGAGTATATAAGCTGTGTAATTCATTCGTTCAAACGACTCTTTACGAAGAGTTCGAAGTACAAGGCTCGCCTTGTTTTTGTTATCCCCTCATGTACAACAGGGTCTCAAAAATTTCCGCAATGTTTGCGTGAAATAATTTTGATTTGTAATGTATAAAAATAACTTATTGAAGTAGCGACACTCTATTCCGGCTATACTTATTGGTAACACGTTTTGAAATTTATTTTTATACATTTTATACTGCCAATATATGAGTAATATATTGGAGGATGTATAATCGGAGATATGTTACTAATATATTGGTAATCGCATAGCCAGTATATTTGCAATATATTGCTAATATGTATATCCCATATATATGAAATATATTGCCCATACTTTCAATTTTTTCGCGGGCATGTGGCAAAGCTTAAAAATGGGGAATGAAAACGAGAAAACGATTTTTATACTTTTCGTAGGCTAATTTTTCAAGTAAATTTTTCTTGTTTATTTATATGTGGGGAACGAAGCTTAGTTAAAAATTTCAAGTGCTGTTAAATTTCCGGTCGGTTTATTTGCATTTTAAAATTGAATTAATTACTCCTGAAAACTGCAAAGAAACGATACACACAGAAGAAGATTCCTTATTACTTATTACTTATGATCGAGTATTATTGGTTGATCGAATAAGGTCCAAAATAATCCACTAGGACAAAAAATTACAATTCCATTCGACTGCCCTAATATTATCATTAGCACGAATGAAGTATATATTGTTACGTATGAGAGGGCAAACTGAATAAGTCGCGTAAAAAATATGCGACGAGCGGGATTCGAACGCACGATCTCGAGGTTTGTAGGCCCGCGCTCTACCACTGAGCTAACGTCGCGATGCTTGCTCGAGAGCATCGCAAGTGTCTAGTCCTTATCGTGAAGCGGATGCGTCAGGGCTCGGATGACGGTCGAGCTGAGCCCGTGACACCTCCGGGGTTAGGCGGAACGACGTCCTCGTCGTTCTTAATTTATCCTCCGGGTAAACTTCTTTTATCGACTGCGTGCTCGGATCCTCACACGTGGTACTATATCTTCACGGGGGACGCAACGGGTCGTATTTGTACCTCGCAACTCAAATGCCAACCGTAACGCTTGGTGCCGTTTCATACTAGGCTACACAGAGGCGTGATTCGGGGCGAGTCTGCGGTTAAATTTTCTATATATATACTTAATTAATCTTCGGAGGGTAAAGTAGGAAATGATGTAAGTTCGTTCACTTGACAGAGTCATAGCCTGTGGAGGCTTGGTAAAGTGGACTATGCCACACAAGGGATGCCAAAACCTGTGCTACGGTAAATATTTGTAGGAAATGTATAAGCTTATCTTCGAAATTATTCTTGGGTCATTGAGTAAGCGTAAACGGGATTATAAGCAGTACCAAACACCCTACTATGAAATACGAGGTCAGGTTAATGTACACAGGGAGGCTACGCAACTCGGCTGCCGTAACACTAAAAACCGGACGATTTCTCCTTTCGCGTATACTGGCAGCGAGGCTTGAAACACTCATATCCTACAAGATGTACAGTCACAAAAAAGTTGAGAGTTTATCGTCAGACAATGTATTAGGAATATATGTTTTCAATCAAAATCCAATCCTCTCGGTACTTTGATGGAGCCCCAAAGCCATATACACGCGTGCAAGTTTTCTGATGCTGGATTTAGGGATCAAAGTTTATAATTCGACAATGATCCCTTTCCCTCGTCCCGGCCAACTTCGACCTACATTTTTACAAAGCCGAGTGCGTGGCAGACGTATATTAAACTGAAATTCATATAATAATGTGGAGCGTGATTTTATTCTATTTTTACAAACCATAAATCTCAAAGTGACATCTATTTCTATACAAGAGGAGATATTTTATCCATATTCTACTCTATATATAGCGACAAATACATTTCTAAAGAAATTTCGTAAACGTTATTTCCGCGAAAAGCGATTAACCTCATTCAGCTTCAAAGATCGCGTTATCTATTGCCTGAAATATCTATTATATTGCGGCGACTCAATTAAGCCTCGCAATACCGCTGACACTTGACCTGGGCATCTGTGTGGCTGGGGCCTCGGTCTATAGTGCCGGCTTCCGCACCGGATATCGTTATCTCGGGAGGGTCTCGCGGAAGAAGAAGCACCTCTCCAGCCGCTCTCGACGTAAAAATAGAGAGAGAGAAAAGCGCGCGAGAGCGACCACCGTGGAAAATCGAAAAAACGCAGGGGATGGCAACAAAAACAACACCCACACTACCCGTAGACGAGAGAGAGAGAGAGAGAGAGAGAGAGAGAGAGAGAGCGCGTCTCGACACGACGATGACACTTTGTAAGTTTTTTTTGTCGCGCGCGCGCTCGTAACAAGCTGCACCAGGTAGCTTCTTATGCGCGCAGTTCGCGGCTCATTAGACCAAACATAGCCGCCGCCGTCGTCATTGCGGGCTTTCTCCGCAGACGACGCTCTCACGTATATATATACCTTGCGTGTTCGTTATTAAAGTCTTCGCGTGCGCGCACACACGCATATACGCTATACTAAATAACTCGCGCGCACGCTCCATAGGGATGCCGGGGCACGTACGTGAGGGCATTTACATAGGTAAATGTACGACAATGCCGCTGCGCTGCCCCCCGTCGAGTCACGACGATATGGATAAACGTCTACGTTATTACGGGTTTTTCTCCTTTTTCTTCCTCCTGCTGCCCGGGGGGTGAAGCTACCATGCGAACATATCGCCGTGGATGAATTATTCGCGGAATTCGATAGGAAGTGCTCGAGGGGAAAATGGTATAATAATGGAGAGTTCTTTCGGAATGCTTTTTCTCATATACTTGAGCTTTTTATGCTCTTTTCTTAATTGTACCCCGCGTTAGTTCATTTCGTGTAATGAAGCACTGGAATTACAGATAACGTAACTGGCAGACCGGAATTGCGCGAATCAAAGTGATCGATCTGAATTTGTCGAACGTCAACTGTAATTATGTAAACTAGATTCCGTAATAATCAATTCCGGGCAAGGATTTTTAAGGGTCATAATTACGAGCCTAGAGCTAGAATTACCAAATGCAGAGAGCGACATATTCAACATGACAAGCCATAAATTGAAGTCATGAATGTTTGATGTTACCAACAGTTGGTTTACTGCGAATTACTAACTATGACTAATATTTGTCTGTATGATGAAGCTGCTGCACATTATAGGCTTTTGGCTCTTTGTACCTAGAACTAATTAAATATAGTTAGTATAAAATTGAACAGTCAGCCGGTGGAAAACAAACAATCGATTTCAGCTGGTAATTCATCGTTAATTATTACCCGGTGCACTCGAACTTTGTTGCGCTCTCTCCTGCTGCACGAGCCCTACATAGAGAAGTTTTCTCGCGCGTGAGGGTAAATACAGATTATACATACGCTGAGGCGCGCGAATACCTCGTCGCTCGTCAACGGCAAAGACACATACACACATACAGCAGCACGGCAGCTGCCAAGAGTCTTGCCTCTGCGCGCGTGACGGCGACGGCACATGTAACAGCAGCAGCAGCAGCTGTTTATACGCGTACACGCGCAGCGGAGGCGCGACACTGGAAAGGCTTCTTTGAGTTTTGCGCCCTTTTCTGCATGGCAAACGCCGCTCGTTATATGCACTTGCCTATCTACGAGAGGACCATGAAAGACGCTGCGAAGGGAAAAAGGGAGACGAGGATGGCTTTCCCAATTCCGCCTCGTTACATGCGCATCGATGGAGAAGGCTCTCGTGTAGTTGGACGAAGAGGAGGGGAGAGAGGTTGTAAATAATAAGGGAAAATACGTAAAAGAGCTCCAGTTCAGTTTAGTAATGAAGAGAGATATCACTTACATTAATTAAGCGTAGTCGGGGGGAAATTGATTTTAACCTCACAGTTGAAGAATCTCTGTGAGGGTCTCTTAAAACTTTTCTCGTAAGATGCTAATTAATTTTACTTTTCCGGTTGCATGCTGCGCATTTAATATTTTGTTTCAGTTTAATATTATAAGTGGCATAGGTTTGATGACTTGATTTGTTGATGAAAATGTGGAAAACACTTGAATTTTCCATTCATTTTAATCAAAGTTACCTACATACGATAGATTTATTTCTGTGTATTGTAAATTAATGTCGGGGGTACTTTAACGTTTTAGAGTAGTTCGACGTTAGTGCTGATTTTAACAACATAAATATCATCGTTGGATATATATTAAATGGAGCTTGAAAACTCCTAATTTAAGAAAATTATTTGTATGAAAAAATTAACTTCTCAAAATCATAAGAATATCTATTTTATAAAAATGTATAATAATGTTCTATAATCAACAATTTGAGCGGACAAAATGTTACTCGACTACAGTTGATTAAATACAAGATTCCACATTAGGATGATGTAAACATTTACTCGACTTTCTGTTAATCCTAAGCTATTTCCAATCTTCTATATTACTGCCAAATCTGCGTGGGTTTCCATTTGCAAAAGTACTCATAAACAAAGTAGAAGCCTAACACATAGCGTTCTACCTAGCTTTTCCTAGAAATCTAATAACCCACTCAACTGATCATCACTTTACAGTCTATATGCTACATAGTTAAATTTCATGCCTTTTATTTAATAATGTATTTTATGAAAGATATCTATGCTAGTCACTTCGTAACTATAGCATCTTGAACAAAGATACTTGCAACTCCAATTCTCGTTTTTACTCTGCAGTCAACAGGTGAAGGTCTTGGAACATTCTTTGGTCTCGTATTACAATTATCTCCTGAATACGGCCTTTCTAATTTGATAACCATTACCTTACAATACAATATTAATTTATACTTTAATTTAATAATTCAGAATATAAAAAGAAATAAGCTGAAAATTTTGTAATACATAGTTTCTATAATTACAGATTACCATGATTTATTTCTAAATGTTTCAGTGTGTTGTGTGTGTGTATATATATACACACACATACACACACATACACACACACAAATACACGTAAAGCTGTTGTGTAATAAAAGAACAAACATAGTTAATAGCAAAATTTTTTTTATCTTTACTAAATTAGTTTTATGAATCAAATCATTGACAGAAAAAAAGCAAAAAAGTGAATTACCAAAACTGAAAAGATGAACGCATGAAACAAAAACGCGTCAACAAATTCGAAAATGGATTTTTCACCAGAATTGAGATAAGAAAACCTAGTAGAATGAGCTTTGTTCATTCAAATTAGTTTAGTAGAAGTTGAGATATTGGTGGACACACACACACACAGTCCCATAGTTCATAGTCCATAGTCCATACGGACTTTTTAAAAAGATTTTTATTTGGAGTCCAAATGACTTAAAACATATTTCTAACATCTTTTCTACATTCCTCGAGATGGAAGCAATACTATTTGCAATGGACTAGATGCCTATGTTTTTATCTATTTTCAGATATTTGAAGTGTAAGAATTCTATAAAATTAAAATTCTAAGTTTAGCACTTACATTTATAAATTTTGTTAACAGAATAACATAGTAATAACAAATTTGGCTAAGTGCCGTTAATTATGTTTTTTATACCACTCTAACCTCAAAATCACAACTTTGGTATAATTTTTCGGCGCTCGTGGTATAAAATACCGTTCGAAACGAGTGCGGAAGTTGATTATTTACTTCATGTGACTTTACGCACTCGCTTCGCTCGTGCGAAAAACGTCACGTGAAGTAAATCATCACCTTCCGCACCAGTGTCGAAATGTATTATTATTCATTACAAGCGATATTCAAACGCGCTTCGCGCGTACTTTTCTGTTTTTGAGGTTATGTATGCTATCTTCATTAAGTTTTACTTTTAACTTATTTAAGTATTTTTTCAAAGTCAGAACTTAATCATTTTTATACTACTCTAAATGTAAAAATTCTATTAAAAAATTCAAGCATTAAATTCCAAACAGTAAATTTATCGCGCTTTCTTCTTATCGACCAATCAAAATCAAGCCTTTAGGTGCTTCAACATGGCCGCTCATCACTTTTTTAAGAAGGGATTATAGACATATCTAATAGTAATTACATATACTTAATAGAAAAAAATATGTATAACTAACACACTATTGTATGATAACAATGCATAATTAAATTCTATTAAAAACACAACAATTATACCTATTTTTATTAGCGTTTTTGAATTGGTGAATTAGTGTTATTGAAAACATCAAAAACATTAAATCTCCAATCGTCTACCTAATGGGACAATGTTTAGCTGTCTATGAAACATGTTTTACAAGTTGTCCTTGTTTTGTATCATTGGCATATATCAGCGATCAAAAGTTCTTCGAAACCTTCACGCGGTACAACATGATGTATTAAAAATTCGATTTGAAAGCTTGAGAATTCTTTTTTAAAGTGCATCAAGATATTAACTTTTCGAACTGTCAAGTTTTATCGCGAGGCTCACATGCAAAACTTTATACACCAGCGCTGTATATATATACACGTATACTATACAAGCTTAGCACTTTCTCCACGGTAATTTAGATAAAATTTTCCTGTCTCTCCGCCACTTTTACTATAAATTAAATATAATTTTCTCCAATTTACATACGCCACATTCGTACGTTTTAACTATTTACATTTCATGCAAATGTACGTTATTCAGTGTTTGAATTTTCATTCGAAATCGTACAAAGAGAAAAAAGTACGGTAGCTTTAAAATAACACGACTCGGGGATAATCAAAGCGCGAAAATAGAGAACATTAAATTCTTTTTAAATGAACCATCGAGCACGATTACCGCAAACTATACCATCAAAAGATTAAGCTTGGAGTGGGTGGGATTCTCGACTTGAAAATCTCAGTCAATTTAGCTCCGCTATTTCTGCAAAAAGAGAGTTGAATAGAAGAAGAGGTGGGAGAGAAGGGAGTGGATAGTGCAAAAAAAGAAAACGCTCCGCAAAACTCTCGAACAAGCACCTACAGAGGCTATCCTGGGTTAAACGACGCGCGTTGTGCTTAATTGAAGCAAATCTGAAATAAAGCGTCTCGTCTCCCCCCCACACACCCTTAGCTCCTAAGACACACTCCGACGCACTAATGAAATACCAACTTCTTTTTCTCTGCTTCGTGGCTGTTTCAGGAATTGGCAGCGGGAGCAAGCAGCAGCAGCGAGGCTGGAACCGCTCAGCTGGCGCGTCGAGAGGCGAAAAATCTAAGGATAGATCGAGGCAAGCGAAAGAGAGAGAGAGAAGGAGACTCTCCACTCGTCTTCCGAGGCACGAGATGCTACAGCGGCGCCTTAATTGGATTAACGAACGGATAAGACATTCTCGAGTGCGCGGGAGCCGGTCGGAGATATAGAAAAGCAGCGGAGCGTAAGAAGCGAAGTAGAGGGAGCCAGAGCGAAGAGAGAGAGAGGATATTTTTTGCCACGATATTTAATTGGCGAACGAGTCTGTAGTGTCTAGTGTGTGTGAGTGCGCGGGTGTGTACGGCGCACGCATGCGGGAGTGGGCTAGCGACTTTGGCTGCGAGCGGCCGGCGTAGCGCAGGTCAGCCTTGGCGGCGGAGGACGGGAAGAGTGGCGCCGTCCCCGCGGGCCTCGGCCGAGCCAGGAGGAGAAGTGGAGCGCGAGGCGGAGGACGGAGAGGAGGAGGAGGAGGCGGCGGGAGAGCTGGAGGCGCGGGCCAAGGAGGAGGGGGCGCGGCTGCCGGCGCCCTCAGGATGATGGAGCCGCCGCCGCCGCCGCTGCGGGCGCCGTTGCCGCTGCTCGGACTGCTGGCCCTCGGGCTGCTCGCGGCGCTCCTCGCGGCGCCCCGGAACACCCTGGCGCTCGCCACCAAGACCAAGCTCAATCCCCGCATCGTCCAGACGAGGTACGTGCCCGCGTCTCTCTTTCTCTCTATCAACTCTAGTTACCGGTTTATTTGCTAGAACTTTTCTCCCAGGGTATATACTTGTTTTCGTCTTTCTTCTCCGCCTTTCTTGAGATTTTATAGAAATACTTTTTCAACAGTATGCCAATGCAACGACGGAATTTCGTATCCAAAAGTATTGTAGTCGATCAAAGTTGCAAAAATTACCATACTATCGATTCAAAGTAAAAAAAAAAAAACTTCGATATAGAGTAAAACTTTATGGCAAATAACGAGTAACATGTAATGTTTGACTATTTTTATTCTATATCTGTTATTAATATCATAAATCTATAGATTTTTTTTATAAGGAAAAGTCACCTTTTGTGGTTTATGAGAACGCGAGAATTCCTAATGGGTTTGACAAAATTAATCAGTAACTTTTTTTTTAAATGGAAATGGCTAAAGATAAAGTTTTTCTTAAAGGTGTAAAGAATATTAAAACTTAAAATTTATGTATAACGTTTTTCAGCTAACAGCTCAAATTCAGATTTAGTTATAGAATCGCTGCAGTTGCCACAAATCTCGATTTCCACTATGGGATTAAACTGTAAATTGTGAACGTCACCATTTAGTAGAATAAAATGCCCCTAGAGACTGATTAAAATACATCACCGAAAGGGGTGACATTTTCCTCGGAAATTTATAGAGAAAGCATTACTGCTAGAATACAAAGCTTCCACTCCGAGACATCAGAAGGAATGATTTAAAATCCAACTAAAGATGAAATAAAAGTGTTTTAATGTTCTTATAAATAAATTTCCTCGTGATGAGAATTCGTCAGCAATATTTCAAGTTTGATTTATTTTTATAAGCGCACGAATTTTAAATACAACATTATCTTTTTCGCGAAAATCTCTCTCCTTCTCTTATACATTATTTATAGAGTTACTTATAACACGAACATAAATTCACATCAAAATATCCACACACACACTCCTCGCGTATCCATTGTAAAAGCCACTCTACTCCGTTCGCAAAGTTTATAAATCCAGATAGTTCCCTCTATATCTTCCGAGAGCGTCATTTGACAAAGAAACAAATTGACCTGTCATCCGCGCGAGGAGGGCCGCAGTAGAAAAAGCGGCCCGCCGCGCGCGCTGGCGATCGATTAACAAAGCCAATCAGCGGCCAATCTCCTCACCTCTGCCGATGACTTTTTCCACAGGTACGGCAAGATCCAGGGCCTCGTGATGTCGTTCGAGAACTCAAGGTACCTGAAGCCGATCGACGTGTACCTCGGGGTGCCGTACGCGACGCCGCCGACCGGCGGCAATCGCTTCTCGCCGACGCGGGCGCTAAGCCCCTGGGAAGGAAACAAGTGAGTCATTAATCATACAGAGCTTTCGCTCGCTCTCGAGCTCGGCCCTCTCCATTTTTTGCCTTCAACTTACCTCGCGGCGGCCGCAAGGTCGCCTCGGAACACTTTTTTACCCGTCCTCCCCCTTTCTCAGTCTTTTCCCTTTAAAAGCGCCGTGGAAAAGGGACCGGGGCGAGTTATTGATGGTGAAAGTAAATTTTTCCCAAGAACGCGCACACGCGCCAGTAGCTTGAGCTTTCGAGGCTGGCCCCTTGAGTGAATTATAACTCATTTTTAATGCCGCGGCCGCCCTTAAATTCATTAGACGTTTCCGGATGTTTTTTTAATTGCCCCCTCTTTTCTACCGGGGAGATGAGTTATGTTTCCGAGTCGCTCGGAATTCTGTACAACGCGCTAAATCGCGACTAATGGCGAGCGACGCGGGCTTAACAAACCGGGTTGTGGTTTGAATGCGGCCCGCGCATTGGAATTATTTATTACGACGAGAAGCCGTCACCCTAAAAATGTTGTATAATAGCTTTTACGGCGAGTTTGGTAAACGCGTTTTTCGCGAGTTAATAATTTAGGCATCAAAGCACTCGCCGCATTGCGTTTGATAATTCAGCGCGATATAAAAGGCCAGCGCAAAAAGCGTTCGTTCATAAAAGCTTATTCAACCGTCCGTGCGTGCGCGTGTATTCGAAATTCTGCTCCATGCAGTTAACATGGTTATATTGTCGGGAATTAATAAATATTGCCGGCATTTTCATTTTTCTGGAATAAGTGAACCGTTAAAATGCTGGTAGATGACGAAAGAGTATAATAAATTCTACTCCATTATTCATTAATGCATAATACAGCAGATTTTGCGGCATAATAAGAGTTTACATAATTCAGACCTACCGTACCTCCTTCCTTATACCCAAACAAAATCTCGACGACGAGCAAATATCGCGGTGATGGAAGAGGAAAATATTTTCCTCGCAGTAATGTACCATATAATACCCCCTCCTCCACTTTTCCAGCTCGATGAGAGCCCGTGCAACTGGACTCCCGGATCCAATCAGAGGGGAATTCCGGGCGGTAGCGCATCAGCGAGTCGCATAACTCCCGCGCATTAGAAGGAAACTTGGTCTGCGCGCCCTCCCTCCTCTCCTCTCCCGAAACAAAAGCCGAACGAGCCGGTCGTTAGCTCGTCGCCGATATGTCGAGCACGTGGGGGGATTGGAAGATATATATATATACATATATATATGTATGTGTCTGCGGAATGAATTCCAGATTGGCGGAGAAGCTGGGTCCGGTGTGCCCGCAGAGGCTGCCAGTCGTCTCGAACGAGCAGGAGGCGCTCGAGCGCATGCCCAGGGGCCGGCTCGAGTACCTGAAGAGGATACTGCCGCATCTGCGCAATCAGAGCGAGGACTGCCTCTACCTCAACATCTACGCCCCCGCCATGGGTGAGTTATATCTCTCTATAATATTTGCGCTCTCCGAGCCGACTCAAATGCAAAGGTCCGTGAAAGCTAACGAAATCTATACCGAAACTATTCTTGGCTATACCTGCTTGATTTCATGAATTATTTCGTTATGATATTTATGTTTCGTTATGCGCGAGAAGGAGAATAAATATTCAAATAAACAGTCCTTTAGTTAATAATAGCTTTATTTATGGGAGAGCAAAGACACGATGTTATCCTTTTTGTTGTTCAAAGGAGAATGAGAAAAAAACAGAGAAGGCTCTCGTCTCCCTGACTGGCGTGAGATGCTCGTTTTTTATCAACAGTCGCGTTACCCAGCAACGAAGAGCTTGCAAGCTCGCGTACTTCGGACGCCCCTGTAGACCTGCGCCCGCGAGACAGCCTCGCCACGCACTCGTCCTCTGTTTCCGGTAATAGATTTATCGACAGAGGAGGAACTGTGTCCACGCGCGATCACAATGACCGGCGCGACACGGCCAAAAACGCAACGGCACTCAGTGTCTACCGCTGCGCCGGTGCGCCCGTCGTATACATACTTAATCATTTAATACACCTGCTCTCACGCCAATCACAGAAACGATTACAAACATTTTATAGATATTTTACAATCGGGAACAATTTAGTTAACCGATTTCTCTCGGTTTATTCATTTTTTCTCATTAAATGAAACAATTATTTGAAACAATAATTTAAGTTTTGTCACTCAATTCGATATAATTCAATTATTTTTATACATTAAAATTTTTTTCACATATATGCGAGGAAACAACTTTCATTTTCAATTGTATCGTGCATTGTACATTATCGGTAAAACAATTGATTTTAACATTTATGATTTCGATATACCAATTAAAACGTAAAATACTAGTACGTTCTTAAGCGAGTATATATTTTTTCGATACTCGATTATCTGAAAAATGTTTTCACTACTGTATTTCAATACTTACGAGTAGTAAATTTGTAATTTATAACTTTAAGGGGTAATTAGATTTCTCTAACAGTTTTTAATGGCGTGCCTAAAAGTTTCAGATTTTCCCATTTTACATATAATTACAATAAATTTTTATTAATGATTAATTGTAAAATAAAGAAACCTTAATAAGCGCACAAATTCTACTGTTTGCAACCTGTCAAAATATAAAAATTAAATAAATTTTGGTACGGGAAGATAAAATTAAATCTATAAATAGGAGAGCACAGCTGACTAGGCATGCTCCTCATCACAATTGGTATGACTTTCTAGAAAACTGAATTTATATTTAAATTGCGAAAACTTTATGCATTCTCATGTGTTCACTATTTATATTTGAGCCGCATCGGTGTCCTATTTTGTTTGACGATGAAAAATAATATTAACTTTTATCAATTTAAATTGATGCTTACTTTTATCGACATTTTAAAATTTTTAAATATTATTACTTTGTCCACAATCATGCTATAAAAGGCAATAAACAATTCACAAACCATTGTTTACTTTACTTCGTACGTGATTTTTTAATAAAACTAGAAATTCCTTGTTATTATAGGTTTCTACACGCGTGATGTTTCAAAAAATTAAACAACTGAAAATATCGAAAAACTTAGGATATTTTTCCAGAGTTTTTTTTTTTTTTAATACCACAGTCTTTTCTGTTAAAATATCTAAAACTTACGGGCACGTTTTATTTTACAATATTAGACTTGCAAAAGTGTTCGTATATTAATTTACATGTTGAGAAAGTTTAAAAGAGCCTCGCTGTCCCGCATTCGCATGAACTTTTGAAAAATGATTGAGCAAAAGTTTACCACCCAAGTGGAACGATCAATAAGTATACAGAACGAATCCGAGCGTATCACGAAAAAAAGTTTTGAGTATGTCCTCAAAATCATCCTCAAGATGTTCTTCTCGCTTTCTCCCCCACTCCATCAAGGTTTCCCTTTGTGACACTTTTCGAGGGCAGGCAAAATCCACTCTCGATATCCCGGTCGAAGGGTCGCGCATCCGAAGTAGCAGCAGCAGCACTCAACCCTAATTCCACTCCTCTCGTCCACACCCAGTTCCTTCACTCCCCTTTCATGCCGTTCAGAAATTAAACTACGCCATTCCGGGCCGCGCGCAAGGAGTCGCTGCTCTTCAAGTTGGCCGGGGTGCACTGAATTTTGCATATATCCACGGGAATCGGGCGAGAGAGCTGCGCATATCCATCCATCCGTCGCGCATCGATTTATCGATTAGCCCTCGCGTCCTCCCTCTCTCTCTCTCTCTCCGGGGCTATTTCGCTGGGGCCGATGTGTATTACCGCTCTCTCGCGTCGCCTCCCGTCATCCTCCTAGCGGAGAGCGACAGAGGCTAATGCGCCAGGCGTCGATTCCGTGATCGCTCGGAGCCCTCTCGCCCGCTTCCCGGCTGTACCGGCCCGCGTTAAATTCATCATCCGTTAAACCGATGAATACCCATTAACGAACGTGCGATTGCAGGAGGACTCCCCACCCGGAGCTTTATACCTGCGCCCCGCGCGCGCCTCCGCCTGTATCGTCTTTCGGACTTTGCAGCTACAGCTCGATATAAGCGGCCCTTCGTATACAACTTATATATTTTACTGTACGGAACTCCGGGTTATACGATGCCTTGGTTCGCGCACTCCTACTTTTCCTGCTGTCTTGTGCGCCGTTTAAATTGATAATCTGAACTGCTGCTAAAAATTTAGGATATGCCGTTATTGCATTTACCCGCTTTTTCGCAGTATAATACTTCTTTTTAAATATCCCATATTTCGAACTTTTAAATGCATATATTAATTCTTCATTTACATACCTTTGCGCGAAAACAAAAAAGTTGTATGATGAAATATATGAAGCGTATAAAACATTTACTGAAGTGTGTGGCACTTTTCCATGTAATATGTCGACGGTATGCGAATTTCAATCGAGAGTAGCAGAGTGCGCGCAATTTAAATTTTGGCATTCTTGTTGCGAAAATTACTTTTAAAACGCATTTATTGTTAATGGACTTATTCAATTTCAAGTAGACTCGATATCCAGAGAACGCCGTACTTAAAATTCACAAAACGTTTATTTTAAAGCAACTCCAATGAATTAAGGTATAAAATAATGCTTTAAAAGTGATTGACTCAACTTTTCTCTGACGAGTTAAAACTGTGAAATTGTAGAATTAATTTTTCAAATTATGTTTTCAAGTATTCAAAAAAGTCGTATTGCTATAAAACTTTAATTTATGAAGCGACAAGCGTCTATGCATATAAAAGCAGCATATAAAACTTTTATGCGATAAGTTTTTAGTGCGCATTGTACTTTTGAAAGCTATAATGATGATTTATTGCACAATAATGCTATTACAAAATTCTGCTAAGCTGTTTCATGTTTAAACCATATTTTACGATCCATTCTTTTTGCACGTTCGTTTCTCCGAATGAAATTTTCGCGTTTTACCTCCGCATGCAGAAAATTGAAAATCGAAGAAGTAGAATATAAAAGTTTTCACCAACTTTGAGATAAGAATTGAGGTAGAGACGATTCGAATCGGATCGAATCGAGCGGCCTTTGGATAATTAGTCTGATGAGCTGCTATTGGCCCAGTCACAGACATCAATTACCCAACCTCAGTCTCACTATTCCCTTTTCCTTTCGTCGACTTTGATGCCGTCTACCAGCGATCGCTGTTTAAAGTCCCTTAAAGCTACATTTGCTACTCTCCAATTTTATCTATATATTTCTCTATATAGACATTGACTTTACAACGTTACGTAACAGCGTACAATGGACACACCGTCACTGTAAATTTGCATAGAAGTAAAGCAATTTCACGTATTTGAAATTCCGAACGTTCATAATGAACGAAATATTAACATATAATTTCTAATTTTGGTTATCATTCGTCGAAGTGGTTTGAGTGGTGACTGCAAGAGTGACAAGTGAAGAGATACAGTTATTATCATGTTTTAAATATATTAAGTAGCCAACTTTGGCTAAATCTGAAAATGGCAAAAATTTTTCGTTCACTATGAACGTTGGAAATATTTCAAGCACCTGCAATTTCCAGGGTCCATAGAAAAAAAGCTGTGTAACCAGCCTATCTGAAACAATTAATCGCAAGCTGGAAGCAGGCGCAATGGGGACAGCTACGACGTTAACGCCTCGGCGTTATTAGATCTCGCGGCTCTTAATAATTGTCGTCGTATAGTCGCTTAGCCGTCAGTTGGTGCGCATCGGCTCCAGATCTTCCCCCTCCCTCAACGCTTGACAGCGGCAAAGCGCGATTGTGCGCCCCTCCCCCCTCCTCCTTCACCGGCAGAATTCAACGCGTATCAGGGGCACGTTTCCAATTGTGTCTCCCTCTCTCTCTCCCTCTCTCACTGCGCGCTTTCATCCGCTACGTATTGCCGCACGTGCTTCCTGCGTCAGGGATTATACCGCGGATCGGGATCTTCTTCCGGTGGTGTGTGCCACTCTCTCCGCTCGCATTCGATATTGCCCCCGATTCGCGGGTGCGCCTGCGCATTGAAAGCCGAGGGATGTGCTGTGTGATGTTGTAGCAGGCAAGAGGAGGATACATTCTTACCCCGTTAAAGGCGGAAGAAAGTTGTTTGGATCTCTCGCGGAGTCACGCTGAATAAGTTACAGCTACTCTCTGCGCGCTCCGGTATGTACACGTGGACTGGGTCCTGTACTCTCGCGCCTTTCGAGGGGGGAATAATTGAGAGGCGTGTATCAGGCGTCCGGCGGAACGATGATTAATTATATTGCGAATTCAATGTAAATGCTGCTTTCCCTGGGAACAATCGAGCGATTCCTCAGGCGCGAGAGGTAGCGATTCAATTATGCGCGCTTCGGTGATTGTTTGGAGATATATTCTTGACGTTAAATCGATATCTTTGTAGCGCTGTAATTTATATATTATGTGATTGAAATATTGAAGATAATTGGGGGAGGAATGGTTTCCTCGCTTTTAAAAGAAGGGTGACCTACTGTCCCGTTTGCCGAGTATATAATTAACTTGTAAGCGCGCGCGCTGTAACTATCGTGCCGATATCCAGATATAGATTTTTGCTTGTCTTTACGACGAGAATGTTATATTTAACGAAACGCAGCTAGGCAAATAACAGTTTTATAAAAATTCATATAATCTCGAGCTATGTAAATCGAGCACATTCTCTTTTAAACTTCATATAATGCTGCTGCCCTATGCTTCTTCCCAATAAAAGTATTTTATAGATTTTTTCCGAAAAAAGCCCGAATGTAATATACTCTGCATGATAAGAGCTAGCGCGCGCCCGAGGAAACTTTTCCAAAGAAGTATGAAAAACTTTCTTACATATTAAATTCTTCCCGCTCTTTCAAAATACGGCAACTTTTATACCCCCCCTGTAAGAAACGATATATTCCACTCTCGGATCTCTTACTTTTCCGCAAAATAAAGGAAATAATCAGTTGAAACCCCGATATGCTATTATCTCTCTTAACTTTCGTTGAGGAGAGTTTTAAAAAAAGTGAATAAACGTGCATACAAAAGGCTCTTTACTTAACTTTTCCATCGTTCGAATCGCCTCTACTTACGAGGATTAAAATCTAAATGCTGAAATGAAAGTACCTCGAAAGAAGAACTCGCCGCCTCTCCATTCTGCAAAAATACCACGGCAGCGCGCGTCTTGAATCCGGAAATTTGAATGAATCCCGATGCGCAGAAGCGCTTTCGAGTCGCGAGCCAATCGAAAATTTCCAACTCCTTTAAAATATCGAGAACCATCGAGGGGGCGCGAACGCTCCTCTCGTCGAATTATTCTACAGCGTTTGCCTGCTTGCACGCGAACGCAAACGGCTTGTCGTGTACATATATTCGATTGGATTAAAAAACGCAACGAGCCACGACAGAAACTAAAGCTCAACTATGCGCGGCGGGGAGCAGTTTTTTATCTTCTCTCATGCATATGCGCGCAGCCGTGAGAAAGGTGCTTAAAGCACCGCGGCGATGGCTGCAGCCGAGCGTTCTTTATTTTAATCGGATTTGCGGAAATTGAGATTCCAACGTGTGCTTTTATACCCGGAAGCTCGCACAGCGGGTCATGCGTCTCCCCCTCTTTTCTCTTCTTTCTGCTGTGCTCTTCCTCTCTCGTGGCGGACCCATCGACTGCTGCTTTTCACTCCCCGCAAAGAAACTCACGGACAAAGTCGTCGCCGCCGTCGTCGTAGCCGTCTTCGTGCTTCCGAGTATCTTCGCCTTTCTATTTTACCTCGGGAAATGCAAGCTTCAAGTTTTCCTTTTCTCTTGCGAGGGGAGAGGGGGAATTTTATTTTCAAATGAAACGCCCTTGTAAAAGGGTTTTGATTGCGTTGAATAAACAAGTTTTTGTTTTAATGCCGCTTTTTATGGGGACGGGCGGCGCCCACGAGATAAATGTTGAAGCATCGTTTTAGTAAATTCCCGCTATTTGCCGAGAAAACAAGGATTCGTGCGAATCCCGATGGAAATTTATTCGCACTTTTTGTATTAATAATGTTACTACGCTCCTACTGCGCTATTAAATACGCGGAATATTGTATAAATAATTCTTAAAGTATTCCCACGTTTGCGATGAATTTCATTCCAAATTTTTAACATTCCTAACGTTTTGAAAATTTCATATTTCCCTTCACAAACACAATGATTATTAAATTATTAAATAATAATTTTTCGAGCCGAATTGTTTTACCTTTTTCGGTATTCAGGAGCAAATATTTGAATCCAGCGTAGTTTCAGTGAGCAGAATAAATTATAATGCATATTTATTTCATCTGAATAAATCCATTGAAATATGCCGTTATATGGCTATAAAATTTTAACGATCATTTTGTCAATATAAAAACCAAATACTGCAAAAACGGAATATGCCGAATATAAATATTTTTTAAACATGTTCAAAATTCCTGTTTGAAGTGAAAATTATTTAAATAATTAAAAACATAATCGGATCTCTTTTCGCTTGGTAAATACAATCGCTTATTACGTAACAATTATATTTAAAAATATGCCGAGCGAGGTGCATCAAAAATAATTTCTTCATTCTATCTAAGTATACATACCACGTAAACAGAATACTCTTATATTTATGTGTTGCGCAAACAGATTTAGTTAATAATTTCTCATTACCTTTTACGAAATTTAAAAAAGCTTAAACTAGTGAAAAAACACATTCCTCAAGCACAAACTCTCCTGGAGAGGGAAAGAAAAAATATTCCACACTTACAACTATTTTCCTCGCCTCGGCAAAGTAGCCCGGGCTACTTTCATTATTTTCCGTCTCGTCGTCGTCGTCGCCCGCCACTCGAGTGTCGTACAGCGCGGGCGCCGTGAAAATGGAAAATTTCCCTCCGCGCCACGACGCGGACGAGAGGTACAGAGGGAGGCAGAGAGGGCAAAAGCCAGATGGCGAAGAGAGAGAGAAAGAGTGAGAGGGTGAGAGCAAAGCAAAATCCTAAAAGTGCTCGCTCGCATGTACATTGGCGAGAACGAAACCGCGGGTAGAGCGAGGGGGAGAAGGGTGAGAGGAAGCACAAACAGACGTTGTAGGATAGAAAGAGAGAGAGATAGGGGGCAAGCGGAAGAGAGCTTCGGAAGAGAGACGCACGAGACACATTGGCGAAAAATAGAGGGTTAAAAAGGAAAGCAGAGGCAGGGGAAAAGCAATAGATAAGGCGCGTGCGGCAAAGGAGAGAGAGGGACAGAGCGGAAATTGAACGGCGCGCGAGGGAGAAAGAGGGAGAGAGAGAGAGGTTTGCTTATATAGCTTCCGAGCCCCCCGAGGAAACACATGGGGCTCCAAGAGGACGCCGCCGCCGACGCCTGGCCTATTGAATATCTGAAAATGTAAATCCAGCGGATGTGTGCGCGGGTAAACTCGTGGCGGCGGTCCTGTCCATTTTCTGTTTTACCATTTTACGAGGGAATCCCGCGTGGCGGCGGCGGCGGCGTACACACTCCTACTCTCTCGGCTCTCTAAATTTTTTAGAGATGGAGAGAGAAATTTTCACTATACGAGAAGGAGAGCGCAGCTACTTTGCCTTGCAGTAAAAATGTTTGTTTCTCGAGTGAGAATAAAGCGCTTTGAATGTGCACCGCCCGCCCCGCGTCGATGGGAGGCAAATAGAAAGATAGGAATATGCATCTCTTACAGCTCGAGGTAGTAAAACGCTCTTTTTTTTCAACTTTTAGTGTTTGAAACGTGAAAACAATTCGCCCCGCGTTTTATGGTATTGATGCATGGCTGCTTTTAATTCGATGTAAACCATAATTTCAATAATTCCTATAGATTCCTGTGATTAAGAAATCACCGCGAAGAATATTTTTTATGAAAATTATTATTTATCGCGGCGGAAGTCAAACAAAGAACATGCCAATCGAGAAATTTCAATAGATGAGTATTTACTCCGAAGAATTTCAATGAAAGGTTATCGAAAATACCGGGCGAGAGAGAGAGAGAGAGAGAGAGAGAAAGAGAGAGAGAGAGACGGCGTGCTGCGCCCGACAGTCCGACGATAAAGGCGGCGATTTTTAATGAAGCAATGAAATTTCAACTTAATTTACGGATTAAATAGAATTTTTTTCCCCGCGAATCACGGACGATTAATTGAGCTGTACGAAATTACAGGTATTTAATGGCCGATAAATTCTCGCTAAAAAAATTTGTCCACATATATTTTATTTATATTTTTAGTGCAGCGCGAGATAAATAAAAAAGTGGATTACACGTTATCGGGGAGATTAATCGGTTATCTACCACTTTCGGCGCGTTAAAATGCCATTTTTAAAATTTTATTAAACAACCAGTAGCTCGATCACCGCGTTTTTAAATATTTTAATTATCAGGAACCGAGGGAGAAGAGATGTCCGATGGCCTAAATAAATATCACTTTAAAATGAAAATTGACCCCTCGCGCGCTGCTGGCTCTTATCGCCTGAATTATAATGTTGAAAGTATACTCGTGTGGAAAGGGTTGCGTTAACGTGTAATCGAGTATTATCCTTTACCGGGTATTTCTAGAATTTTATTTCTAAATATCACGGCGTGCGTCTGGATTACTTTTATTATGACACTATCCTTCTCTATATCGGGAAAATAAGTAAGTAATTGCGCGAACAGCGCGGGGAAAGGAATTTTGACGGGCTTGTAAAGATTTCATAATGCGCAACGGATAATACCCCGCTCAGAAATTTCCCTGCCTCGTCCCCACGTTTTCGCTAGAACACAGTCAAATTTACTAGGGATTTCCTTATTCAAGTAAATCTAGCGAGTATCGAGCGTGACATCCCTGTGATGTGCTTACATTGTAACTATATACATGTTTTCCTCGCTAGAATCTCACAAGTTTCCCTAGCCTACGCAACGGTCTGAAGTGGCGCTACAGTCGCACTAGACAAAACTCTATTACTAACTCTATTAAAAACCTAGACAGATTTGCTCGCTAGAAACCTTAATAAAAGTAGGACGTACTCCTGCGATGATCTCGCGAGTTCTACTTGTTAGAATCTAGCTATAGACACAGGGGAATCTAGCCAGACTCTAGTCGGATTTTTGTTGAAATTTCTGAGCGGGACATTCCGTGCAGTATTCACCGCCGAAGTCACAGTGCGCATTTTATAAATCTACACTCTACCCAGCTAAAAGAACCTGCGCATTTCACGTAACGTCTGACCATACATATCGCCCGTCCACTTAAAAACCTCACCGCGCATCATCAAGGCGCAGTAAATCACAGTTTTACACATGTAATTGCAGCTTAACGCTAGTAACAGCAGCGGCCCACACTACAACCCAGCCCCCGCAGACATATAACTTTCGCTGAAAGCACGCGCGCGCTCGCCCCCTCGCAGCCCGTATAAGAACACACACACGCACGCACGTAGCCGGCCGCAATTCGTCGGGATTCTCCAGCTTGTAATTCATTCCGGCGGCGTTATAACACGCGTCTCGACCCAATTAGAAAGGCATTAGGTGGCCGCCCGTCGCCGTTAAAATCGTTAACGAGAGGCGCGCTCGCTGTCCGAGTAGACTAGCCTTCGACGACTACTCGTCTTCCTTCACGTCGTATAATTCTTTACGGCGCGCGTGTCGTTATGCGCTACTGCGCGGCGGTCTTGACGCCCCACGTCGGAGGTTATCCGCGAAGTGCGCGCGCATTTACGGCACGCGTCCTATGACTGACTTAATATTATCGGCCTGACTTTGCGTCAAATTTAATTCGCGAGCTCTATCCTTTGTTGCTGGCACGTGTATAGATAATAAAGACTATAGAACTTATAGTTTCGTATCAAAGGATCTGTGTCACGCGCGAACCGCAACATTCTGTGAATGGATATATATTTACAGAAAGCCACGTTCACCACGTACATCTATCTACGGCTCTTTATGCTCATAGATGTTTAGATAAGCACAGTTTGACGTAATTGTAAGAGCGTAAACGGCCGCATAAACACGTGTCTCTCGTGAGTGCGCGTATTAGCGCAAACGTTTTGCCGGCCTTCACTCCACATGCGCGTACACGTTGTACCATTTATATACATAGATGCGCGGCCCGCAGTGCGTGTGATTATGCCAATGTACGTCTGTGTTTACATGTGTTCGCAATTGTTCGCTCGTATATGCATATACACGCACACGTGTGTGTGCGTCGTCCTTCGTGTGGACGTGCGGAGGGGAAGAACGAAATAGGGGACGCATCTGGGTCAAACCGCATTCATCATCTCTTTCGCGCCGCCGCCTGTATCTCATTTTCTCTTTCCTCGGTCTTTCTCACTCCCGTTCTATTATATGTTCTCAAAGATACAATACACGTACGCGCAGACAGACAGAAACTGACGTACACGAAACTCGGCGTGTGAGTGTCTCATCTATTATCACAATACGCGAATCGTATCGTCGTATCGACATGTTTGGACTCTTGGGCTTTTCTTCGCTCGCATTGTTTGCCTAGATTTCTATCATCCACGTGGTTCGTCAAAAAAAAAAGAACTTTCTTTTTCTTTTCAACGGAATGTGCGCGTGAGAATGCGGTGCCTTCCAGAAACGAAAGTTAGCGGGACGCGCTGATAATACTAATCTTTGCTCCGTGCGCCAAAACTTTTCGTTGGTTTTCGATTTAGTTGATGAAGGGCGCCGCTTTAGTATACCCCAAACTGCTAACTGCAAACTAGAGCTCTTGATGATCGGCTAACAGACGGGAATTCCAACATTTTCCCGGAAATCAAATAGCCCTTCAATACTAACATACTCGAAGTAATCACTTAGTCGCCCTCATGAACCTCGCCACTCTTCGAATTTGCCGGATAACCCACTCCCGCCCAACACGACAACTCGATGACCTAAATATTCGCTTAATTATATATCCATAGTGGCCGGATTTAATATTCGTACGCGAGTGCGGCAAAGTGTACGCGGAAGCGCTAGCAAAACTCTTGGGAAATCGGAAACTATTTTTTCTCAGATACTTCATTCATTAATAGTATATGTAAAAGGTGCACACAGCGATTTATCTCGCAACTCAATCATTCGAAAAACTATCAGCGGAAAGTCTCATCGAGAGCTTTCTTATTTCGCGAGATACCCGCTTTACTATCCTATTTTCATGTTCCGGCGTTAAGTGACGATGGAAAAGCCGTGGCGTATATATAAACACTTCAGGATTTTATTTATCGTAAAGATTTACAGCGCGAATCGAGAGAGATAGATCCCTCTCTCCCACTCCCTTTTCTCACAGCTTTACAGACGCAACAAGAAAATGCGGCTCATTGTTACGGAAGATTGCCCATCAATGTTTATTCAGCGGCAGTTTCTTACTCCCGCGTCAATACGAACTTTATTTTTCATCCTCCCCCTCGCTGTGCTTTACACATCCGCGCGTGCATCTTGTTGCCCGTCACTCCGCGGGGATCCCGCGAGCGCGTTATTCATATTTCATGTGTGTTTTGAGTGAATGCGCCGAGCGAGCGAACAAGCCCCCACCGATGTTCTTACAGTTTTGCCGATTCAGCGTGTCGTTGCGAATTCACGAGAGCTGATGCTGAAAGCGTTCCGTGGCTTTATCGGGGAAGAGGGGAGCGTGCGGGGGTGAGAGCGAACTTTGCCCCCACTTTTTCCTTCCTTCCGTTCACGCTCGCGCGTTTTGCGCGATACTTCTCGAGACGTTATATCGATTGAAAGTAGCACTGAGATAGGCAAAATTGAAGAAAATTTCTTTTTTGCCGCGCGCGCACGTCGGCCAAGAGTAGCTGACGCTACGGTTTCGCCTCTTTTTCGCCTAAACATCCGAGCTCACGTAACAAAAACATCTCGGAGCGATTTCATTGTCACCGGAAATTGAATGTTGATTATAAGCATTTGATCAAGCTTTTTAGCTTACCTTCAATGTCCGAGGGTTACTCTGTTTTCTATACCAACGTGCTTTCGCCATTCGGATTTAAGCTTATTGCAAAGATGAAATTTACGTTAGTCAAATAGCAGTTCGGCCAAGTTCCACAGAGCCCGCTCTAACGCCATAATAGGATTCATTCGAGTAGTTTTTGAACAATGGCCGCAGCGGCTAGGAATTACGCGTAAAGTTCTTGATGCAGATCGACGAAAACGAAGCCAGCTGTAAACGAAATTTTATGAATTGACACTGTTCTCGTTACATTAATTCCACATTTTCTTACGAAGGATATCTTTGCGATCGTAAAACATTTCCACGTAGTAAAAACTTTTACTAAACAACAAAAACTTTCGCGCTTTATTGCGTCGTTCAAAAATGTGTTCTTGCAGCATTTTCATGTATTGGGAGATGAAACATGCGGAGGCCTCCCGTTTCAATCTTATCATATCGCAATGAGAACTCGTAAATGTAAATTGTAAGTAACGCGATAAAAGTGGCTAAACCGTGATGCGATTCGAAAAAGTGTGTCACAGTGAATGAACCATAAAAATCGTCGACAGAGTTTTATTGCTCTCAACTCCAGCTTCTTAACCGCTCAAAGGGTCAGGATAGCCTTTAAAAATGATAATTCATCCTCGATTCAGATAAGCGGCATAGAAGAACCCTCCTCCATCGACTACTCGCCGTCTCGCTCGCGATCTATCCGAAGTGAGGAAGCACACATACATATATATATACACACACGTACCAACGCGCACGAAGAGCGAAGAGGTTAAAAGGAGGAAGTTTCGCTCGATGCCTGAAATTACTCATGAGTCAATTCACCGAATAAGTCGCTCTTCGCGAGTGGCTATATTATAAGGCAGCAAAAATAGAGTGCGCGCGAGCCTTAGCTTCTCTCTCTCTCTCTCTCTCTCCCGTGGGGGCATTCCAACGCGAATGATAAAGGTCTTTGCTCGGCTCTGCTAGAGAGAGAGAGAGGGAGGGAGGGAGAGGGCCGCCGAGCGAAAGGAAATCGCGAAAGGTCGCCTGGAATATGGAATCGAGTCTTCGGTTTAGCAGCGTGCAAAAATTTTACAAACGGCTATATACCGCCGCGGAGCGGATACACCGCTGGCATAGCCAAACAGCCGAGCTAGCGAGAGCGCTTATATGTATTCCGCCACGGGCGGCGGGTCAATATGGAGATGGAAAATTAATTTTTTACAAATAGACCGACTGACTGGCGCACGTTCGTGTACGGTTCGAGAGCCCAGCCGCTCGGGAAATTTAATCCTTTTTATTGACGGAACTGCGCTGCACATATTTTTCTCAATGATGGCTTTATTTCGCATATAGCTCATACGCATGAATAAATTTACTATTAGCAGTCGTGTGAAATGAGTATATGTGGATTAAATCTGATAAAATTTTCTGACACTGAGTTGATTGGATCTTCCTAGGCTTCAAACATTTTGCTTAAATTAATAACTTTTTCAGATTTTCCCCGATAATAGTGAGTAAAGTATGATTGAAGTATACGATAAAGTAGGTTTTCTTGATATAATAAATTATATAATAATAATTGAAAGAGCTGAAAGAAGTCTAGGATTGTCTTCTATATTCGTATCAATGGCAAAGGACGTCCTTATTTAATTTTAAAAGTGCAATCTATAAAATCTGTCCTGTCATTTGAAGTATATAAAAATACGAAATTTAGAAACAAAATTGGTTAGTTTACTTAGGGGGAAAGCTATTAAAATGATTACTTAAAGTTTGTCCCTATACTAAATACATAGAAAAGTTTAACTTGAGTATGAACAGACGTTGATTTTCAATCAACGTTTATACTTGTAATTTTCCCATCCTAATCAATACTTTTTTTTTTTTAATTTCATAGATTTTTTTTATTTTTCAAGTGATAATACTGATGTCACAGGTTGCATTTAAAAAAAATTAAATTTACACCCTGTGGGCATACTGCTTTCTAGTTCATGTATTTGCTAAACAAGAAAAAGATTCGTAATATTAACACATTTTTTATTTATTAGTTTGTTATTTGACATGGTCAAATAAGCTACTTTGTAATAAATTATGGCAAATACAACATAAAAATATTTTAATTGTAACCTATATATCCTGGTAGAAATTTGTCTATTCCGAAATGGTCAGAAAATCAGTAAATAGCTAGAATAAATGGCTAGTTTAATGACCATGTAGAAACGCTTTTTCTCTTATTATTCGCCTATTTAATAGATTGGAAATAGAATGGCATAACCTCAAAATATTCAATTTAAATTTACTCATAGACCTAACGTTACATTTAAGAGCATTCAATTGTAATATATAGCTTACAAAAGTGTAAACCATAAACACAGACTAAAGAATCATTTACAGCACTCCTTTTTTAAATATTAACTGAAACCCATATTTTTCTATTAGATTCTGTCTCTCTGACTCCTCGTCATAAGAACAAGCCTCCTCCTGGCCATTTTCTAACTAAAAAAACTGACTAACAGTTTCTTTTTCTCTTCAATTTTAATACCTTTGAAATAGTTAAGAATAAGCTTGTGTAAATCTTTAAAAAGAGTCTTTCTATTTTCTATCTATTACATAGTCGAATAATGTTGGAAAAACGTTTCATCGATAGATAGAAATATCTAAGAAAAGTGGCTAGTTTTTGGCTATACCCCACTGAAACTAGCTATTTGTTAGGCAAATAGTCAGTTTCCACCAGGGTAATACTCATACACATATGGCTCAAGATACATGGCATGATATTGAAAACTGAGTGCAACATAGAAAGCGAAAAACATTCATGCTAATTAAAGTAAAACCCAAAGAACTAAATCACTCTGATTTGGTGAATGTTTTCCCTTTTTTTTATGTTGACATAGAATTCCGAAGCACCAGCTGAACGCTGATGCGCAGATAAAGCAAAAAAACGGAATGAAACGTACATACGTATAGAATACTAGTATATAAAATAGATTCTCAAAACCCAAATAGACGGTGAAGGCGAAATCTATACGTAGAGAAGTTCTACCCCCAAACGGCTAAATGATTAGGGGCGGGTGAAGCACGGCTTGGTAGGTGGGTCAATTTGGCACCTTGATATTTAAACAGTTAATGAATATTTTGAAGCAAATTTTTATAGAAATCGAAAGAAAAATACTTCTAGTCTTTGTCTCTGCTAAAAAAATATATAAAAAAGGTCATTTTAATTAGTTTAATGAGAATGAAATTGTGAGTCGAAAAAAAAGGTTGGTTTCATTTTTCATTCATCTGACAGAATACAAAAAAAAAGGATGGATCCGTTCAGTATAAAGTGTAATTTGATAGTTCAGACTTTGAATTTTAAGGCCTCGTTTGATTTTTTACCTAATAATGCTTAATAATTATGCATTATCAATTTAAAAAAACAGAGAAAATAGGGCATGTGTGGCACCCGGGTGGGGGGGGGGGGGGGGGGCACGAGTGGTATACAAAATGTGTTCGCCGTTGCGCGGCGCCGTCAACTGTTTGTTCCCTAACCAATAAGGCTCTGTAAAATCGAATTTCGCTATTTAGCATTGTAAAACATATCATACAATCAAATATATGTAAACTAGTTCTTATTTTAATTATTTCACATTTGATTATTTACGTAAAATTATAAATGTGAAAATACTTTATAAAAACCCATGCCACTCATGCCCCACCGGGTGACACAAACGTCCCGCTAGTGGGGCACGTACAGCACTTTTGACAAACTTTACTTTTAGATTTATATAAATAAACGCGTCACAAAAAAAGTATATTCGAGTGTACATTTTGATTCTTAATGTATTTCCCTAACATTTCCGCTTTTTTAAATGTTCTTAATATCTGTAATTTCTATACAGTTCTACGTTAAAGTTAGGGTGCCATTACTGACCCACCTTTCCCAAAATATCCAATATAATGAAGGAAGATGCTACATACTTTACATTCGTATATTATTTATTGCTGTCTACGTATTTTTATGATTTTAGAAAGTTTGACACATCGTGTGGTTTTTGGAAATATACCTATACATTTTATTGACATATTTTGGACCATTTGTATAGGCATCTTGGTACTCTACTATGTGAATCTACGAGTTTTTAGGATTTCTATTTTATTGAAAATTGAATCTACGTGGACCTCGCCCCTCCACCCTCGCCAACTTGACTTTTATGAATTTGTTTTGTTGACATATTCATCAACTGCACATTGGCGTTCAGCTAGTCTCCGACATATATAAGATCTCGGCTCCAACACTATAGTATACATGGTAACAGCAAAAATTGTGTTTATTATTTTAAGAAATGAGATATTTGCCTTTCAAGATAGAATTTCAATGAATTTTGACAATTAATTTTATGCTGGCGTAAGCTCCAGATAAGTCTTGAGTTTGCGCCGTTAAATAAACTAAATAAACTTTTGTTAAAGTTTATCCAAAATTTCTATATGACATTCAGCATAACTTGAGCTTCCTGGGTATTGCAAATTAGTACATAATATGTGCATAATGCAGAATTTACAAAGGTACAAGGAAAGTTTTGATATTGATACAGTGGTTATTATATCATTCATAAGTAAAATAATTAATTCTGTATTGTATCCAGGTAAAATAGAGAATAATATAGTTAAAATAAGTTAAATAATACATTGTGTGAATTACATATAACGTATCTAATTATGATATAATAAAATGATGATCTGATTAGTAGACCATTGGTCCAGATGTAATGCTGAGATTTATCATAGAATTTATCATCGCAATAATTCAGTGGCGCGGATATATGCTTTACGACTTCGTGAATTCACGGCGTGACAATTTCGATCCTCAACTGTAATCCACGAAAGAGACTTTTTCTCGGAATCATAAGAAAAACACGTCGCATTCTCTCGACGTATAACCCTCAGAAAACGTATGATAAACGTAGCAGTCAACAAACGGACAGACACGTTCAGGCTGGATGAAAAGATGTAACTTTCCGGCTGGCGCAGCATCATGGGCCGGCTTTCTTCCGCGCCTCGTCCGTGCGCGTTATAGGGGCCACGTTCATTTTTCCGCGCGTCAGACTGCATAAAGATAATCGTACGCGCGCGCACGCGCGCGAGGGAACAGGATACCGTGTCTGCAGCTTGGCCCCTCTCCATTGTCGGCAGAGTGAAAAGTTGCAAGAGCACTCGCGCACAATAAGAAGCCCGGCCGGCAGAAAAGGGGGGCCACTCAGACGCGAGGCCCTACACGCGGCACTTCATTCTCATTTTTATGTCGGGCCACGCGCGAGTTCATTGACGCCGGGGCGTGGTGAAATTCAATTAATGTTTCGAGTGAGCGAGAGAGAGAGGAAGAGAGGAAAATTAATGAAACAAAGCGATCGGGGGAAACGAACCGCGAGCTGTTTTTCTGTTTGCGCGCCGCAGGACTGCGCGTATAACGTGCAATATTGAAATGTCGAGGGATACGTTGGCGCGGAATGGCTTGTAATCGTTTTTACGAGCTTCGCAATTTTTCGTTGATGTTTTTCGAAATTGACGGTTTTTTTTTAAATTTCGAATTGGCTGCGCGCGTGTTTGTTTATTTACATGGCTTTGTTTTATTAGGTTGGTGCGAAAAAAAAAACTAGCGGTTGAACGTAGATAAAGTTTTTGACAACTTCTTCAAATTAGCGTTTTTATTGGATTGCATGTAGAAGCTGAGGGAGATAATAATTTTAGTGAATAATCTAGGTTCTTCTTGTCAAAAATGATTTACATCAGGAGCATGCACTTCTTATTTCAGTAGTATTAGCGTGTGCAGCGATGGTCTAAGATTCGGCTTTATATGCAAAATAAGATATAATGTGACACGGGAAGCATACAAGTTTGTAGGTTATTAAAAAAGCTTGATTTATAATGGATCTGAAATTTGCATCGTTGAAATGAAACGAAATAATTTTTTACAATTAACTAAAGTTACTAGACAGTAAAGAATGTTATCTAAACCTTTGTTATAAAGTTATTTTATACTATAAAATACTAAATCTTCGCACGAAATTAAAATTAATCAATATATCTTAGAAATAAAATCAATTTTGTTTTATTTCGTTGCACTCCAACGTTGCAAACTTCAGACCCATGATTTATAGGTAACAGCGTAAGTCAGAGACGAGGAAAGATGAAACAAATATTACAATTAAAGATTAAGATTTACGCCTATGAATCAATAAAGAGTTGTTGTTCCTAGCCGTGAAAATTGTTCATTTTCTTAATCACAACTTTGTTAAAGTTTAATGCAAAAAGCATATTATCCGAACCTCATTCCATTTTAATTACACCGTACCAAACATACGTTGCGGACTTTCGAAGATGTAAAAGCTATTTTTGTGAACGAACGTTTAATTGGGTTTTCTCGTTTTTTTTCTTCTTCTTCTTTGTATCTTTGTATCGGCAGCGGCAGACCCATTCTTATTTTCTTTCGAACAATAGAACTTTAATTAGGTCCGTAATGACTTTTGAAAGTTGCGGGGAATCGAGTCGAGTTAATTTTGTTGCCGTCCGCAGGCGAAAACAATGAAGTCCAATATTACACGCTCTTTTCTTGCAAACTTGCCGCTCGTGACATGATGTATGCCGCCAGCAAGTTATCGCACGTGTCGCCACTATAAATAAAAGTTATTCCGGAAAAAAACCGTCGTTTCCGTTTTTCCTCGACCGTAAATAATAATTTCTCGGTTATTTACCACCGAAACAGATTAACAATCGCAATAACGATATTCTTACCTCACGTACTTGAGTGCATCGATTTTGCAATCATCCCGTACATCATCCCGCAAGCACGGCTGCAAATTTGATTTCCGCCATGCTTAATGTCTCTTCGCGAAACTCTTTTTCTCCAGCCGCGCTCAACTTGTACCTTTACACGCCGTTTATTTCCAAGCGTACGAGGCACGCCAGCTCCAAAGCCGACGATACAAAAGAGTGTGTGAGAGAGAGAGAGAGGGAGAGACACATAGTGCGGCGTATCGCGAAAAACAAAAACTCGGCGCAGGAGGCGATCCGTCTCACGTAAGCGGGCGGACTCCACTTCTAAACAAACATAAATTTCCCTCAAGATTTTTTCCTCCTCCCCTCTCTGGCTGCTGCGTAAGAAAGGCTCTCCTGTGTATGATAACGCAGATAAGTTCCCCGGCCAACTCCCTCCCTCTCTCTCTATACATCCGTCTCCCCGCCTGACGTATTTCCGTATATACGCGGGCGCTCTCGAGGCCGTGTTTCGCGCGCTGTAAGTAGGTGTGGTCCGCCCCGGCCATATATTTTATCGAGTCAGGCGCAGATCTCGACGCCTCGAATACACACACACACACGGCGGTTGCACACCAACATTTATTGTGCATGCACGTCGCGCGGGCTCTCGAAAATTTCGTCCTCGCGTATATATATCCCGGGTGTATATATACACGTTCGACGATTTCGAGAGAAATCCTCCTTCGGGCGCGGGCGCGGACTTCTTTTTCTTCGGCACTTCCTGCGCCTGAATCGCCCGGAGTTTCGCCGCTGATTTATGCGCGCGAGGCGAGAGCGAGTATGAAGTGGGGATTGAGCTGGCGCCTGACGCAGCCACTACGGGCGAACAGAAATTGTGGCTTTCGTGCAATTGAAAGTGATACTTGAAGTTGTACTTTGTCTTGCTATTCATTCATTTTGACGTAGAAACCATTAATTCTGGTGCCACAGTTTTAAGACGATGGAATTTTTAATAGCTGACCTTACATTTTTGAACTTTGAATAACTGTCCTATTTCAACGTTTCTCTTGTATTGTAACTTCTCTTTCATATTAAATTTCGAAATGCTTACTTTTATGCCAATAGAATCAATATTTCTTCTTCGTATAAATTTTTTCCGTGAAAAAGACAATTTGATATTTGATTTGTTTATTCATATAAGAAAACTTACAAATAAATAACAATATTTATACATTATTAAACTTGGCTTGAACCTCCACTCAAGTGAAATTAAAAGGAAAAGTAGTAATTTGGTGTTCAAAACATTTGAAGATTGATGTTCAAGTAGGTGTCCAATATATCGACCACCATGTAATGTCGCAAAGAGTTAAAGCGACGGTTGTGAATATTTCTCATTGATGAACCTACCAGACGATTTGGAACGAAGCGCAGAGTTTCTTTGTAAAACGTTATCCGTTTTTCAATATTTTTAACTAGCCATTGTTTTTAAAATTCATGTTTGGTTCGCGGACGTCAGCAGATTCCACATTTAAAATAAAAGTTAAAAACATCAGAGAAAGTCGATTTATTAAAGTATTCGGTATTTTACAGAGAAAACAATACTTTTGAGAAATTTTGATTGCAAAAATATCAAGATATTATAAAATATTTTCTGTTATATCGTATTTCCCTAGCAAAAGCTGAAAATAAATCCACAAATTTGAAAAATGAAAACAGTGACCGGAATAAAACGCGATACTTTTGTAAATATTCAAGAGCTTTGATTTTTGAACCATTCAAACGTTAAACGATAATAGTGTCAATATAAGATATTCACGAGCTCCAGGCACATTCTCCGATACACAATTTTTTAAACATCTATCGCATGCGTGTGTCACTTCTTTGGTCTCGCTGAATTAATAAAAAGGATGGAATTTTACCGTGGCCCGACTCTGAAAATACATATACCAAAAAAAAAAAAAAAAAAACCGAGAACCGTGGGATAAGAGAGGCAGGATTTTGCTCCAATCAGCGATTCGTAAAAAAATCACGTCCGCCTTGTGAAAAATGCAAAATACGAGAGGCAGAGAGAGGGAGAGAGAGAGAGAAAAGTTACGTAGGGAGAGGGAAAGAAGATTTCAAGTTATATCGATCCCCTCTGCGAGCGCGCGCGCCGCTATGAAACTTGGGCCTTTCACCGCTGTGTTAAACTTATCGGCGAGTGACCGCCTTCAATATATAATAGATATAACGTAATTTCACAACGACGTTAGAGCACGGGGCGCAAAATATTCCAGGAAAGAAGTGCCCCATACGCGCCCACGGCAAGAAGCGCATAGTTTAATAGAATCTTCCTGTAGTTCGATTACTTTGTCGGTATACATTAACAAAGTTTCACAGCGGGCGGCTTGTCGGTTAGCCGACAAGCGGCATATTTACTTTTTCCAAGAATCCGCGAAGCTGGGGGCCGAGATTTATCGCGATTTCAATCGCTGATTGTATTGCTTTAGTCGATTTTTGTAGTTTGAAATGTTATAATATAAAAATACATTCAACGCGGGTACCAGAAATCAAATACCTAGTTGAAGTGTTCGGTTATGAATTTTTTTCATTTCCGAACTATTTTTAAAAAGTTTTCAACTTTTTTTTTTTTTTTTTTGTTGCTGTTTCAATGTATCAGTCGTGCGGTATTAGCTATTTTGACAGTGATATTTCACAATTATTTTTTTAACAACTTTCAAACTTTTTTTTTTATAGTTATTAGATACGGTTTATCAGCAAGAAAACTTCATATTTCATCATTGATCAGAAATTACTTTATTAGTAGGCGATCGGTAGAACGAAAATCATTCTCCAATCGAATAATCCCCAAAATTCAGCTCGTACGCTTTGCCAAAATGGCGCACGCCTCTCAAAAGGACGCTCTATATCTCGCTTGTTAAAGAAATTGAGCGAGCGAAATACTTTCCTCCCTTTTGCACAGCTGTGCACTCTGTAAACACTATTTTCTCTCGTAGTTACATAGCGCATACCGAATTAGCCAGTGAGAATGACGGTGAAAAAGTCGCTAAAAAGCTCGCTAATACATCAGCCGAAAAAGTAGACGAGACCCTGGCGCACGCGTGAAAAAGCGGAGGCGCAAAGGACGAGGGGATTTTTTAAAAGCCCATTTGACTGCAGCAGTAGCAGAGCAAAAGTAGATCGGATGAGGGGTTAGCGCTCGGCGTGACGGGGCGGGAGGGGGAGGAGGAGTAGTGACTTCCTGTGTCGGATAACCAGGTTACGCTTGGGGGACCTGATTACGGCGTATATAGCGGGACCGAGGGCGCAGGAGCAGTATTTCGCGAGTCGTGCGCGTACTATACACACACACACACACACACGCAGCCCTTGGCCTATCCGCGCCGACCCAATGTGTCAGCCATATATATTCGTGTCGGGTGTCGTCGTTGTCGTCGTCGGCGGCGGTGGCGGGGCGAATGTGCAGCGCCGAGATAGAGGGACAGAGACAGGGGAGGTGGAGGGAACGGCTTATGACAATGCGTAACCCTAGACGGATATCGGACGCTAAGACAGTGTTGTTGGCGGCGGCGACGGCGGGGCTAAATGTACACGCGACAGTGCAGCCAGGTTCAATGCACGCTACATGCACGGGAGAGGGAGGGAGAGAGAGAGAGAGAGCTTTTCAATCACGGCGTTCTTTGTGCGCTACTCCTCCTGGCTGAGAGAGATAGAAAGTGAACAGGCGTATACAACCAGTCGGCCGACGATGTGGTCGATAGCTACCCGGATTGATGCGTCGCTAATTGCATTACTCTTTCACTGAGATGTGTCCTCGAAGATTGAAGTGTGAATGCGTGTATCCGGTTTTTGCTTAATTAGGATAACTATTAAAACCCCTGCAATATACTTTATAGTATTATAGTGAAATAAATAAATCGTCCGCTAAGAGGAACAAGGTGCCAACTCGGGCGAACGCGTAAGAAGGTACCAACTCGCGCGGTCGGATTTTGAATTTTTTAGCTGACTGTACTAATATCATTTAGTAGACGATTTTCGTAAAAATCAATCTTCAGCACAAAGCTGAGGGTACCCGGGGGGTTTTTAACCCGCTGAACTCGTTTCTGAGATCTATTTCAGCGTAGGTCTGCACGCGCATGCCCAGAAAACGATTTTCGCGAAAATCAAAGCTTTTATCGCGGATCTGACTCTACCTACGGAGTTTTTCGACCTGCTAAGCTCGTTTTCAAAGTCTATTCAAAGGTATAATTGCACCTAATTGTTTAGGGGCCGATTTTTGCGCAATCAAAGCTTTTATTGCGGATCTGAGTTTAATTATTAAATTATTTAATTATTAAACTCCCTGTTAATTATACGATCTAAAAATAAGTAATTAAACCTTTCACTGGTAATTATATAGATTCGAACATTAATTTAATTAAATCTGTGGATAATAATCCAATGCGATATTCGACCCTTTGAGCTTGTTTTTCAGATCTATTTAAGGACGCTTGCTCATTGCAATCGTAACCAAAAGTACGCAGAGTCGAACGCCGTACGCCTAGCGCTCTCTCGGGTCTCCCCACTCTCAAAATTTCACGCGAGACTGTACACGTACACATGGCGCCGCTTCATCGGTGTGTACGTTCACATCGAAGCGCTCCGTCTGCGTAGACACACGCGTAGCGCGCGGGCACGCCATTGGTTTGTTTACACGCACACAAGGACACGCGCGGCCGAAGTTACCTACTTTAAACAACTGTATCTCGAAAACGGTGCTGCTAGGCTTTCTGGATTTTGGAGAGCTTATTTAAAATATCATCATTAGTAAAATATCTCTTTTTCGTTCAATTCTATAGAAAACTTTTGGCGTTATTAATGAAAACGTTAATTTTTTCACGATTTTTTCATAAGACACCGTATTAAATTGTCTAACTTTGATAGCTTATATCTCATGAACGGTGTTGCTAGGCTTTCTGAAGTTTGCAGATGTTGCACATAATAACAATAAGAATCTACTCTGCAAATTTCATAAGATTCTATAGAAACTCATTTTGTGAGCAAGCGTCCTTAAGTGTATGACTGCACGCGCATGATCAGGAGATATTTCTTGCGCAAATCATAGCTTTCAGAAAGAATCTGGGAATAACTATAGTAGCTTTTTTGTCCCGACAAACTCGATTTTGAGGACAGCTATTTAAGTGTACGACTGCACGCGCATAGCCGCGAGACGATTTATGCGCTAGGAAGACCTGGATACTTCCTGATTAGGTAGCCTTAGATCCTCAATAAAAGCTTTAATTTGCATAAAAGTTGTCTCCTGGGCATGTAGGTGCAATTACACATTTGAATAGATCTCGAAAACAAGCTTAGCGAGTCGAAAAACCACCTAATAGCCTCATATCCGCGATAAAAGTTTTGATTTGTGCAAAAATCGGCCCCTGAGCATTTAGGTGCAATTATACCTTTGAATAGACCTCGAAAACTAGCTTAGCGGGTCAAAAAACTCCCTAAGTAGACTCAGATCCGCGATAAAAGCTTTGATTTGCGCGAAAATCGTTTTCTGAGCATGCGCGTGCAGACCTACGCTGAAATAGATCTCAGAAACGAGTTCAGCGGGTTAAAGAAACCCCTGGGTACCCTCAGCTTTGCGCTAGAGACTGATTTCTACGGAAATCGTCTACTAAATGATATTAGTACAGTCAGCTAAACAATTCAAAAGCCGACCGCGCGAGTTGGTACCTTCTTACGATTTCGCTCGAGTTGGTACCTTTTTACGCGCTCGCCCGAGTTGGTACCTTGTTCCTCTCAGCCGACGAAATGTAGTCGTAGTGTCAGAATTTTAAGCGATAGAAACAGGGTGCGCATCATCATACCCATGATCATTTTACATTGTTTGCTTGACGGTCGAAACTCAATTAAATGGAAAAATATATGTACAGTAATGGATATTATAAATAAATAGACATTGGTATTTTTTAACGTTGATAACGACGTAGTGGATCGAGCCGCGTTATAAAACGTCAAATTCGAAAGGAGAAATAAAATTTTGCCATTTTTCATCGATCGAGGGCGAAGGTAGCTTACTTCGTCCCAGGCGGTTTCTATAAAAACCGTGACAGTTATATCTCTCTCCGCTCGCCCTGTACGCAGTTAACAAGAAGAATACTCGAAAATTTACGCCAAGGCACACGGCAATAACAGATTGAATGACGAAAAATAAAAAAGAAAGATTTCGAGAGGTCGTTCGCTCGCGTCTCTATGTACGACACGGTAACCGCCACACACAAATTCAACGGGAGATAAATTTCCATATTTTCACAGCACGAACTGTACGCGCACGTATATATATATATATATATATACACAGACGACGAATGAACGGTACCGAGAGGGCGAAAAAAACTTTAACAGCTCGAAATTTTTTTTACTACGCCTATATATATACACGCAAAGATATACAAGAACGCGCGCGTGCGCGTAAGTTGAATCGATTTTACGAGGCTCACTTCTATACACGACGCGCTTAGCGCATCGAGGGAGGTATCTTATATTTTCTTGTTTTTTTCTCTCTTCTTCGTCTCTCCCTCCAGCTCCTGCGCACCGGCGCGTATAAATCCACGAGCGTAATGGGATCGTGCAGACTTGTAATTCTGAATATTTGATATGCATGAGTTGCCAGAGATATCAAATGATTTCGGCCATAAACGTTTGCTCTTTTTTGTTCAGGTTATATTCCCTCATAGCGTCGTTAAAAACATTGACTATAGCCTCCGGAACTCGCTGCGTTTTGCCCTTCCGTAGGGCCTTGAGACATGATTGAATTTTAAATCAACTTCTTCAATTACGATTGATGGTCCTCGACTTTGCAATTGAGCACAGGGCGCGCCTGTGCAAGCAAAGACAGTAGGTTTTTGTCTCTTTGGCGACGAAACGTTGTTTAGCGCGTACATCTGTTAAAAATAACAGACGCTGCAGTAGTTGTTTGCAATGATAAATCGAGCAACTGGAGTCTACATCTCAAGTTGTGATTGCAAGTATCCCTGTAAACTTCGGGGAGCTGTTGTTCTAATATAAGTTCGCGGTGTCTTGGCAAGCGGCGCTTAGCCTGCGCTAACTTATTTCGGAAGTCTGCGTAACTTCCGCGCGAGTGGAATGACGGCTTCCAGATAAATGGTTATTGCCTAAGCGAATCTATAGAAATAGCTTCAATTATGCCGGCTCGTTACCAAACTGCAGCGCTGAATTTCAATTATTCAAAGAGATCTCATAAATAAAATGATCAAGTAGTTGGAATTCAAACCGCTCGCTTAATCTCGCCTTGTAAAAAGGAGCCTCTTTATTAGAAAAACCAACATCTAGAATGGAAAATTTCCATGAGAATCGAAATCAGCGAGGTGGCGGCGCAAAAGAAAGCCCCGGGGAACGCAAAGTGATAGAGCGGCCAATTCCCATTATGTAAATGGTTCGACGCGCTCTACAACGAAGAAAATTCGGAAAAACAATGATTCGCGGTCGCGCGTATAACTCTACCACGTAACGCAGCTTTCTTGGCGCGCTCGCTTATATAAGCTTCCGCGCTCTCGCGACAATTAGCAGTCTAGAGTCAACAGTCAACTGGCGCGAATTAGGGTTAAACTTTAAATTATCCCGCGAGTGCGCGCGCGACAGAGAGAGAGAGGGGGGGGGGGGGCTAGAAGTCTCGAAACGATTCCATTTCGAGCACTTTAACTTACTGAAAACGTCGCTGTGGCGCCGCCGCAATTAAACTCTGCAATTTCGTTAATGTACACACATACTTACGCTCGCTCTCGCACGCGGCATTCAGACAGACCAACAGAGAAACACATGGCTGCATTTGCATAACACAATTAGGACGGGAGCAGGAGAGAGAGCGTGCCACTCCCTCTATGCTCGCGTAACGTATCGTTAGTCAGTGGTAATATTTGGATATAATCAGCGACGTTGGCGTTCCTTACCTCGTCTCTCTCTCTCTCGGTCTCTCTCTCTCTCTCTCCCTCCCTCTGTCTGTCTGGTGCTCGGCATAATGCGAAGAGATCTCGTTAAACATCGGCCTGCGTCCGGTCGAATTGCCTGGCGAATTCGGCCTCGATTTGGTTTGTCTGGTTGCACGAGAGCGCGCGTGTGTACGGCGCCATCCGGAATTAGCTGTCCAATTTGGCCAAAGGAGCAGGCGACACGCTTCTTGCCTCGCGTAATGCATATAGGTGCATATTACGACGACGGGGTGGGATTTCAATTTCCGACGTTACGCTATCGCGGACGCTAATGCGAAGTGCCGTCGCAAGAGAGAGAGAGAGAGAGAGAGAGAGAGAGAGAGAGAGAGAGAGAGAGAGAGAGAGAGGCGGCACAAGCGAGCCCGTCCCTGTATACTGCCGCGCGCTGTTTTGGGGCTGTGTCAGTTAGTGTGGCTGAGTGCGTGTACGCCGCCACGTCGCTGCGACGTAAACAGCCCGGATGGCCTGCCTGACGAGATTAGGATCCTGGAAGAGTTTTACTGTGACACGCGCCACGCGACGCACTGATTCGTGACGCTATCTGCTGCGGCTTACGTGGTGTCATTTTTTTCCTTTTTTTTATTACCGAGCGAAAATTTTTATCTTTTATGACTGGCAATTCTGAAATGTGAAACAGGATGGTTCTGCTGTCCTGTTATAAACTATCAATTGTCTCTGGGCGATTTAAGAATACTTTTTGCAAACTTAAGTTTACCAAATTTTTTGGATGTGACACGGAGTATGTTGATTTGCAGAGCAAACATCATTGTACAAATCGAAAGCCTTTTACCGAACCATCACAGTAACTTCCATGGACATAAAAAATTCTGACTAGCGCAAGGTAACACTGCCGCACCATAATAGAGACATGATTAAGTTAGCATGCATAAATAAGGGATAGAATACGTTATTAATAATAGAGCAAATTCATTGATTTCATAGCTTAGATCTAACAAAATATAAGAGATTAAGAAGGATAAATACTCTTTAATGAAATGAGTAGAAAAGTCAAGATTTCATCTGACATTCATTAAGAATTTACTTTTAATGATTTTCTTCTTCATAAACAAATAACGATTGCTTAAAAGCCCAAGTCTTCATAGATTCGTCATTCCCACATCATTTTGTTGATTCCATATGAATATTTTATTCAGAAAAATAAATATTGCTGGATCTTTCTATGAGATTGACGAGAATTTTGAAGGAGTTGTAATTCTCTCTCTTCCTATATGTGATACAAATTTTCCCGGAATTTTCACAGTAAAAATTAAAGGTATTAGTTTTTGAATGAATTTTCAGCTATTCGGCACGAGAAAAATATTCCTCCTGTCCAATTCTGTTTTTTGTTCTCCCGACTTGAAATGGAATGGTGCGCGGAGAAATAGAGAGCGAGAGACAGAGATAGAGAGAGAAGTTTATATAACCTCATTCTCGTATCGATTGCGCGCGTAAAAGTTTACTTCTCAATCAACACTTTTGTTAGACCGTAAAAAATCCGAAACTAGTTTATTGCGCAATTCGTATTCGAAAAACAGGTCATACATACCGCTGGCCCTCGCTGTTACACGGATCATTCTCAATCAACATCTGCAACATAGTTTTTCTTGCCGCAGTATATTATACTCCCATGAAGAGAAAACTTTATGACCGGCTCCCGGCTATACAAGGGAAAAAAGCTAAAGTAAAAAGCGGAGAAGACTGTGTTAGGAAGACGCGTGTGCAGTGCTACACGATCCTCTTTCCTTCGCTTCTTCTCCCCTTTGTGTTTTATAGCTCGGGCTTGGGGTTAGAGTAGGAGTAGAAGACGGTCAGTGCCATGGTTTCTGCAATCCAAAGAAGCTACGCGCGCGCGCAAGGCTTTTTCCTTGGGGTTTTCTCGCGAGGAGGATATTTTTAAACTCACTCCCTCTGTCTCTCTTTAAAGAGGACACTGGCCCTTTACACCGGGAAAAACTGCAATTGAGGCGCGCGTAGTCGTGAAGAGAAAGGGAGAGAGAGAATAAGCGAGAACAATATATTGTAACCAAGATAAAGAGTTCCGCGTAAAATGTAGGGAAAAATGAGGATGCCACAGCCATTCAGCTCGAAAATAATAAAAGGCTTAAGTATTGTGAGCGAAAATAAATATCAAAACGTGAACACCACAATGGCTAGGACTGGTAAAGGAGGATACATACGTAAAATTAGCCTCCTTGTGGAATCGTAAAAATCCTATACCATTCGAAAGAGCATGAAAAAACGTATACATTAAACTAAAAATCAGATCTTACAGGTGCGGGAAGGCTGAGTTATCGCGAAATCTAATTTTCACCCCCAAAAATGTAGAAAAAAATGAATTTAAACAAAATAAAACATTTTGCACCAGTTTTTAATTTACTGCGCATCAAATAGAAGCTCGTGGTAGAATCGATCGTTTTTAATGCACCCTTAAGCTCATTTTTTGAAAGTTAAGTCAGTTTTCATCAACAGCCCTCCCCCCCCCCCCCCCCCCATAGGTTTTTGGAACATTCAACCACCTTTGCATCATTTGCTTTGGACGAACCAAATACCAAATCAAAGCTTCCGATGAAAACTATCGTTCCTTTCAGTATTCGAATGGGCGAAGCACCCTTAAGCTCCCTTTTTTGAAAGGTAAGGCAGTTTTTCATCAAAAACCCATATCGGATTTCGGCACATTCGACCACCTTTGCGCCATTTGTTTTGAGCAACCTAATACCAAATCTAAGTTTCCGATGAAAACTATCATTCTTTTACAGTTTTCGAATGGGCGATGCACCCTTAAGCTCCTTTTTTGAAAGGTAAGGCAGTTTTCCATCAACAACCCCTTTCGGATACCTAAACATTCAACCGCCTTTGCATCATTTGTTTTGGATTTACTTATCATTATTTTCAGTTTCCAAACGGCCGATGCACACCCCTAATGCTCCTTTATTAAGAGTTCATCAGTTCTCGATCAGCCTTTGTTTTAGATTTACGGAATGTTCGACCAAAATGATGCCAAGGGGGTCGAATGTGTCGAAATCAGGTAGGGGTTGCTGATGGAAAGTGCCTAACGTTTCAAAAAATAACTTTAAGAATGCATCGATCATTTGAAATCCGATAGGAATAATAGTTCTCATCGGAACCTCTGATTTGATTGATCCAAAACAAAAAAGTGCAAACGTAGATAAATGTACGAAATCCCAGTAGGAGTCGTTGATAAGAAACTGTAGAACCCTTTATAAAGTAGCGTTAAGGGTGCATCGCCCATTTACAAACAGTAAATAATGATAGATTTTGCCAAGCCCTTTTAGTGAATAGTCAGTAAATCCAAAACAAATTGTGCAAAGGTTGTCGAATGCGCTGAAATCCGGTATGGGTTGTTGATGGAATGGCCTTACCTTTCAAAAAAGGAGCTTAAGGGTGCCTCGCCCATTCGAAAACTAAAAGGAATGATAATTTTCATCGGAAGTTTTGATTTGGTATTTGGTTGGTCCAAAACCAAATGGTGCAAAGGTGGTCGAATGCGCTGAAATCCGATATGGGTTGTTGATGGAAAAATGCCTTACCTTTCAAAAAAGTAGCTTAAGGGTGCCTCGCCCATTCGAAAACTGAAAGGAATGATAGCTTTCATCAGAAGCTTTGATTTCGTATTTGGTTGGTTCAAAATAAATGATGCAAAACTAGTCGAATGTTCCAAAAACCGATAGGGGGTATTGATGAAAACTTCCTTACCTTTCAAAAAATGACCTTAAGAGTGCATCGCCCATTCGAAAACTGAAAGGATTGATAGTTTGCATCTGAAACTTTGATTTGGTATTAGGTTGGCCCAAAACAAATGGTGCAAAGGTGGTCGAATGTGCCAAAATCCGATATGGGTTGTTGATGGAAAACTGTCTAACCTTTCAAGAAATGAGCTTAAGGATGCATCGCCCATTCGAAAACTGAAAAGATTGATAGTTTGCAACAGAAGCTTAGATTTGGCATTAAGTTGGACCAAAAGAAATGGTGCAAAGGTGGTCGATTTTGCCGAAATCCGATGGATGGTGGTGATGAAAACGGCCTTACCCTTCAAAAAACGAGCTTAAGGTGGTGTTACACCTATAGGCCTTTCTGGCCAAAATTACCTAAAAAAATGATAAAAAATACTATTATAATAAAATAATGAAAATATATTATAAATATAACTTATTTTGTTAATGTGTAATGGATCGAGCTGACGGAGGCAGGTAAAAGAAAAAGAAAAACAAAGTTTTTTCTTTATATTTTGCTAAAATATAAAGAAAATAAGAAAAAACTTTGTTTTTCTTTTTCTTTTACCTGCCTACGTCTGATCGATCCATTACACATTAATAAACAATTGGAGTGCAATATTTATACTATTCTCAATAACTTATTTTGGATAAAATAAGCCAAGGCAGAGGTCCTTAAACACAGTTTATCCTCAGATAGAACATTTTCAAGAAAAATAGTTTGTCGTAAACTTTCTCTGAGACCGCATGATGGATTTTCATAGAACAAAGTGAAAATTGTTCCTAATTTATGTAGTTATGGCCCTAAGAGTTACAATTTTAAGATTTTTATGTATAAGTACCTTTTTCATGGTTAAAACTGATTTTTTGCAATAATTTTTTCCATTTTTTTGAATTTTTAGGGTTTTTAGCATGGAAAAGGCACTTACACGTGAAAACCTTAGAATTGCAACTCTTGGACCCATAACTACATAAATTTGGAACAATTTGTACTATGTCCCATAAAAATCCATCATGCAGTCTCAGAGAAAGGTTATAACAAACTGTTCTTTTGAAAATGCTATAACTGAGGATGAAATGAGTTTAAGAACCTCTGCCTTGGCTCATTTTATTCAAAATAAGTTATATTTACAATATATTTTGATTATTTTATTATATAGTCATATTTTTTTTCATTTATTACGTCATTTTGACCAGAAAGGCCTATAGGTGTAAGACCGGCTTAAAGATGCCTCGCCCATTCGAAAACTGAAAGGAATGATAGTTTTTATCAGAAGCTTTGATTTGGTATTTGGTTGGTCCAAAACAAATGGTGCAAAGGTGATCGAATGTGCCGCAATCCGATAAGGGTTGCCGATGGAAATCTGCCTAACCTTTAAAAAATAACTTTAAGGGTGCATCGCCGATTCGAAAGCTGAGGAATGATAGTTTTCATCGGAAGTTTTGATTTGGTATTTGGTTCGTCCAAAAAAATGGTGCAAAGGTGGTTGAATGTTCCAAAAACCGATTGGCGGTTGTTGCTGAAAAGTGCCTTACCTTTCATAAAACGAGCTTAAGGGTGCATCGCCTATTCTAAAGCTGAAAGGAATGATAGTGTTCATCGAAAGCTTTGATTTGGCATTTGATTCGTCCAAACAAATGGTGCAAGAAATTATTTCAAGAATTGAGCTTAAGGGTGACCTGCCGATTCAAAAAGTGAAAGAAACGATCAATTATATCATGAGCTTCTATTTGATACCCAGAAAACTGAAAACAACTAATGCAAAATGTTTTATTTTGGTTAAATTAAATTTTAATGAAATTTACGGACACCAGACGAACTTTTGTAACAGCATTTATTTAACAATTGCCAATGTTTCAGGGCTTAAATATTATGCGTCACATTATTTAAGCCCTGAAGAGGGAAGTAATAAAACTTCCGAAACATTAGCAATTGTTAAATAAATGCTGTTACAAAAGTTCGTCTGGTGTCCGTAAATTTCATTAAATCATATACTACGAACGTTATCAACTACAAGAAAATTAAATTTTTTCTACTTTTTTGGGGGTGAAAACTAGATTCCACGATAACTCAGCTTCCCCGCACCTGTAAGACTTGATTTTTAGTTTAATATGTACATTTTTTCATTCTCTTTCGAATGATATAGGCTTTTTATGTTTCCACAAGGGAGCTAATTTTACGTATGCATGGGCATCCTCTTTTGTCCTGAATTTGATCACTTTTTATATTTGATTGCCAGTTAGTTTTTCTCTGTGTATTATGCAATATTGTATCAACAAACAAAAGAAGAAAGGAATATCGAATACCTGAATGAATAGAAATCAGTAATTTCATATAAATTCGATACAATGAAATGTACATTCAAAGTTTCATGCCGTGGCTTCGTGTGAGCAGCCCGCAATCCACGTAATATCGTTCCCGACTCCCAACTTTTGCAGTCTAAAACTGCCGCAGTCTTTTGTGGTAGTGCTGATTATTTCGCAATACCGCTCGTATACACAGGGGGGACGTAACGCTTATAAACGCAGAACGGGCACACGCCGCAGCTGCTTTTTGGTTTTCGATGGATGATAAATTTTGACCGCCGCTCGCCGTTCCGCGCATATATATACCTACGCAGCGTTTATTTATATCCCCGGCAGCGGTGAAAAAGTTATACGAGTGTTTATCGCGGGGATATTTATGTCCGCCGCTTGGAAAAGTCGTGAAATGCCATCTCTCTCTCTCTCTCTCTCTCTCTCTCTCTCTCTCTCTCTCTCTCTCTCTCTCTCTCTCTCTCTCTCTCTCTCTCTCTCTCTCTCTCTCTCTCTCTCTCTCTCTCTCTCTCTCTCTCTCTCTCTCTCTCTCTCTCTCTCTCTCTCTCTCTCTCTCTCTCTCTCTCTCTCTCTCTGTGTATGTGAGTTGATACGTCGTGTACGGTGTGTTTTTTTACACGGCGTGGCTAGAAAAACGCTCGCTTTTGCACGCCACGCTGGATTAGAGATTATTGCGCTAAAAATATCTCGTTACTTTAACGCACGTGCAGCGAGGCAAAAATACTTGAATGTGCAAAGTTGATATTAATAAGATAAAATCGGGTACACTTATCATGTTAAAAAGCCTTTTAATCCTCTTTTCTCCTCCTCTATTTATGAGAAGAAATTCGCGAGAAGTTTCAAATGAAAATTGTGTATTCGGAATTATAGGCTTTGACATTAAATTATATCTGAGAAAATATGGGAAACAACATTATTTGTGCTCACGTAAACTCTAAATGTGCTGTTACGATCAATGTAAACGGCTGAATAAATGGACTCAACATATAAAGTTCATATATAAGATACCTATATATGTATGGATGTATACCTAATGTTTGAATTTGAATGCCAATTCAAGTTGTTCAAACAGTTTAGGCTAATAGTAGTTGTCGCTACGAATAATACTACAGAATACCGCGGCTATTGTCAATGGAGTACCTAAAAATGTCACTATAGTTGCAGTGATTACCGTAATGCAAGTTTTGAATATTACATAAAATTTTCTCTCATAATTTCACGCCATTTGTTAAAATAAACCAATAAAGCTAACCATTTGTCTGCTATAAGATTTAGGAAGTTATAAATGTCAAACGGCACACAACCGAAATATCAATTCTTCATATTACAACAAATAAATCCACCGAGCATTACTAGAAATCATCCCTTATGGTTTCAACCAACAAATCCTCTCTTCCATCCGATAAAACACGTGCGAGCTCTGCTACAAATAAATTAAAAAACTAAATTGTAAATTTAAAGCGACACGATGGGCGCGGTCACGTGTCGCCAAGCCTCAGGCGGATGTCATTCCGCTGATTGAATTACCGCTCCCCCTCCCCTCGTCTCTCTCTTCTTCTCTCTCTCTATATATATATATATATATATATATATCTGTCTCTCAGCAAAAGGGATCAAAAAGCGGTTAAATTTGTGCAAACACACTTTGCGCGCCGTCGGGTAATCGCCGTCGGCCGCCCCGTAAATAAATACAAACAAATGAGCAACGCCGCTGCTATACTTGTACCCACGGGCCGGCCGGCTAATTGGATCAAGCGCTGTGATGAAAGTGCGTGCCGCGTACTGGGTTCTGCCAAAAAAAAGCTCGCTGGAAGGGGGGAAAGGAAAACAGCAGGAGCGATCGCGAGCGAACTGCGCGCCCATCGGGGAATAAACAATAATCTCGGGCTCGTATTAATTCGTCGAATTACAAGAGAGGGAGGCAACGACTCAATTCAAAGTCGCGCGTGTATAAATTCTCCCGAAAATGAACGGGGAAACATTGCGCGCGCGCGCGCATTTAGTTAACAAAGGCGTGGGGGGAGGACTATGCGTTATTAATGACGCCAGCCGCCCAGCCAGCGAATAACGGCTCGTGTTCCGCAAACGTTACTGCTATACTATATACTGCGCGTTGCGTGCTGCGGCGCTTACTCCCCTTTCTCCGAGTGCGATCAGACCCGTGATTTGACGCTACGGAGTCGGTGTATAAACAAATGGCCGCTGCCGAACGCGGGCTCTGTGTTGTGATGTTCGCCGGGTTTCAGTTGATGGCGCAGGGGGGAAGCGGCCTGGCGGATCAAAAATATCGAGCCTACGTAAAGTCACGCGCGGGTGTGTTGTTGTGGTCGCAGTGCTCGAATCGCGAGTGATTTAAATAAATTTAAACGTGCGAAGTGATACCCTGTTTCCATTTTATTTGTTTTTCTTTGGCAACACAAGCACAGAAGAAGAAAAAAGTGGCGTGCGTGACAGACTCCTGGAATCGCAATTGCTTGTTTGGTTTTGATTGTTAAAAAAGTTATGTTTCACTTTGCCCTTTTAGGTAACTCAAAAATCTTAAACTTCAAATGTTACAAAATCCAACTCGGAATCATGTGTAGGGGGCCAAAATACGCAATACTTTCTTCTTTTCGTGGACCCGTGTATAATTAGTAAAATATAGGGATAACAGACAATCTGCAAAATATTAAAAATAACGAAAAAAAAGTGAAGAAAAGAAAGAAAAATTTCATATAGGTACGCTCGTTGGAAAATCAATGGAAATTTCTGGCGCGCATACGCGACTGAAATCCCCGGTCCAGCACCGCGCTCGAAAATTTATTTATTCCCATTCAGCGCGCGCGCGTGCTAATTTCGTTTGTCAAATCCTATAAATTTAATTAAACGTCGAGCCATCGAATTCGAAAACGCGCGCGCGTTCCGCTCAAAACACACGGCACAACGGCAGCGACAGCGAAAGAGACAGACAGTCGTACAAATCGAGCGCGCGAGGGCGTGGGAAAAAAGCGCGCGGGAGAGTGGGGGAGGTGGATAGGACGCGAGAGAAAGGCGCGGAAACGACCGGCAATAAAATCGGCGCGCTACGCGAGGGGCCATTACGGGTATGAACCAAACGCCAGATCCCATTTCATATATTGCGTTTCGTTTCATCGCCGCCGCAGTGCTTGATTATACCGCTCCGCCGAGAATTCGATCTCCTCGCGAGTGCGTGTAAAAGTGCGCGACAGAGAGAGAGTGGCTTGATGCGACCTTTTGTTCACCGTCGGAGGTGTTACGTGCGCGAAGTTACGTTGTAGTTAAGCTGTGAGTTCGATTTAATTAACGGAGTTGCACAGCCGCAGCGTCGACGGCTTGCTGATTAAATATGTCGGTGATTGGTAGGTCAGATCGGAAAGAGCTTGCAATTGAACTTTTCGACTAATGCAGTTAATTCAGTGAAAGTAACGTTCAAATAGTCATATACAAACAGCCTTTTCTTTGCTTTCAGCATTCTCAAAAATGGCGGTATACCTTCAAAAATCGTGAAAGTTATTTAAAAATGTTCATGTATGATCCATTCCCAGTTTTGGGACTATAACAATACGGTGACTTTTCGCACGTTCAATCCCTATATCCTGCAGCAACAACGCTCGAGCCAATGGGATGAACGCAACAATAGAGTTCTCAGCAGTAGAGCGACGCGCGCGAAGACTATATCGTAAATCAATTTGCCTTATCAGCGGGAAAAAGCCGATGGTCGATTGCCAGCTCTTGCCCCCTGGCCTAGGAAACACCTATACACAGCGCGCGTACACCTGAAACGCAATATCCAGGGTCACTCTAGGACGCGTGAAGGGTGTTCTATTCCGCTCGCGCGTCACTCGAGTCGAATTAAACGCTGACTAGTGCAGGCCGACCCCTTCGCGTGTAGAAAGCTACCGCTATATACCGCGTGCGAGTGAGAAAACAGATAGAAAAAATTGCCGATACACACATACATGTATGTCGGGGGATATCGGCCTGTGAAATTCCCGCATGACGGCGCTGGACCTTGCCCACGGACAAAGATCAAATGGAGCCTTTTGTCCGACTCTCACTCTCTCTCTCTCTCTCTCGCGCTCTCTCTCTCTAAATATTGTGTGATGGCGCGCGCGAGAGCACTGGCATCGATCATTGTTCTACGTGTGAGTGGCTTAATCGGCGTGTCATGGAGTTTTATAAACGAGACAATATCTATGTTTAGATCAAAAGAGTTTTTGGCCCTGCTGGGGTTCAATTATCTTCCAGATAGCAGTATGTACAAGGTCACACCGAATCACAGCTTTTTTTTTAACAATTTTGTAGTTTAAATAAATATAAATGATTTTAATGGCCTAGCTGCCAAAATAATGGAGAAGGATTACACTTTGAAGGATGAAAACGATAACGATTTAATGTTCTTGAATTTTTTTTCCTTCTCCGATTTTCCTAGGCCATTCAAATCATTTATATTTATTATAACTTTGCTACCATTAGAATCCTTACATCTATCTAATTTTGTAGTTTAAACTATTTTTATAGTGAATAATAGAACAATACTATCGTAGGTTACAGGATATCCTTGTAATATGTAGGAAGACAAAGATATACTATGTCAACGCATCATCATTATCCCTGTGCGTACTGTGCAGACAAAGCATTCTCGTATGTACATTACACAGTACCAACTATTTCAATGAGTATATCCATAGAACGGTGCACTTTCTTAACGTGCAAGGGAAATCGATAAATGCCAACATTGAAACAAATTAACGATCAATCAAATAAGCGTTCAAAAGTTCCTTTTTTATGATAACCCGGATATTAAAATATATTTAACGATCACAAGCAGATTAAATATACATACGTATTTTTTAAAATATAAAAATTCATTGCTTTTCTGGAAACGCGTTTCGGAAATTTTACTATTTTTTCCCCAACGATAAATGAATAAAAATAAAAAATTCTTCTTATTGTTAGATCCATAGTGAAATTCCGTGCTCTCAAAAATTGCAGAAAAGAAATTCGATTAAACCATCGCGTAATGAAATCATCTCGCGCTGTTTATGATCTAATTTTTCTGAAACCGACAACACTTATCCGCGTCGGAAATTTTCTCCATCGTCGGTATAGAGCTACGGAGAGGGACGAGAAAATTCTTTAAAAGGTATAGTCTGATCGACTCTGATGCCGCCCGTCTATAAAAACAGCGATGAGTAAAGCGAAGTTTAAAGAACCCAGCGCGGCAAAATCCGCAGGCTCGCAAGGCGGCGATATTATCTCGATGATTTTTCGTTTGAAGAGCGAGTGAGCGAGCGAGAGAGAAAAAAATAGCGCACGAAATATAAAAGCATTTAATGGCACAGTTAAACCGCGGATCGGCAAAGTTCTTATATGCGTCCTTTAAAGCCTTTACTTGCAGCATCAGCGCCGCCACTCGCTCTCGCGTCGATCAGTGTATATAGCCTTTTACAGGTTTTTCTCCCTCTCTCGCTCTGTCGCAGGTGAAATCTTCTCCTCTCTCGAGGGCACGGAAAATTTTTCCCGCCACGCAGCCCCTTTTTCCTCTATTTTCGAGCTCGCGCGCTACTCGCTTCATCTTTTCATGCGTCACTTGTCGCCGATGTTAATCCCAAGACTCGGCTGAGGACTTGTTTCAAGTGGTCGGAGCCATTCTACCTCTATCGCTCTCTACCCTCTTTCTCTTGCTCGCTCTCTCTCTATCTCTTGCTTCCCCCGATTTCAAATACTGAATCTTTTTTTCATCTTTTTACCTTCCGCTTCCGACTCGGTCTCTTTTTTCTTAACGTGAACTGGGTTGAAATTTAACTTTAGAGAAAGGATTATTACTTCGCGTTGAGTCTTATGAGAATGTTCGGGAGGGAGAAATTTTTCTTGATTTTTTTTCGAAAATTGAACGATCGCTCGCTCGAGGAGAGACGAAGTCTCGACAAATTACATTATCATCGGAAAAATCTTGGAATTTTAATTCTGAAGATATAATTATTACTTTGGAAAAAGTTCGACGAAATAAAACTCTGCTTCTACACTGTATTATAAAACTTTTTGCCTTTAATAAAGGAGATTGTCGTTCTAAAAAATTCACGGAGATTTATCCTTTCTACGAAACGTATACATTAATCAAAACTTTGGATCCAGCAAATGGAATTACTTCTCGTTATTATAATCTCGCGAAATAACGACAAATGAAAATTTTCTTAATATCTACATATTTACATTCTTTTGTCCAATTATAAATGGTTTAATTTATTTATTTGTCAGTATTTTCAAAATAAATTAATATAATTTATCAAGTGCCAAGAATTAATGTCGTTTCAGCTTTGATAGAGAGCAATCTCTTACCATGCTTCAGCAAATGACTCTCGCTGAAATTTTCGAAATATAAACGAACTTGCACTTATTTGCCAATTTGCATTGTGAATGCCACATAATAAATATAAACAATGTAATATTATATTTTGCGTTATATCTCCAGACTTAGAGTTTTTTTTTCATTAAGTAACTAAAAATTTTGTATTAAAAGTACATTTACAATATATATGGACCCATTGTAGGTTATGATACATAAAAATAATATCAATACATACAATATACATGCGTGGTTTTTATTAAGGGAGAACCGTCTGTACGCCGTGAGTCAAGTGCATGTTTGGTCGTCTCGGGACTTCCTAACCTCTTTGCAATGTTGCCAAATAGGGTGTGTAATGATCAAGTGAGCGTGAATAATTTTATTCATTTGCTTATATTAACTCTAAAAATTGGTGAATCAACATTTGGATGTGCGCATTAGATTCATGGGATATTGAATTATACATTTCTCAAGGTTTCATCATAATCTGAATAACCGTTTTAACCAATTTCTTCATTAAAACTGTCGAAAACGTGATTTCCCATAAGACTACATGTTAATGGCGTAAACATAAAAGTATTAATGACTTTTTTCTGGGTTGGTTTAGTTTTCCAAAAATTTATATGAGTCAGTTTGAGGTCAAAATATACTAGTATACAAAATATCGTAATTTTCTGAACACTAATTCAAAACCGATGGTACTCCCTTAAATTATACTTATATTTTTCTGGTAACTTGATAGTTTAATTATACGATAAGAATCTGTGACTAAATAGATGCTTCTAGAAACAAAAATTATGGATTATTTTCATGAGAAGATATGCTACTTTTTCCTAAACTTCGTAACATTTTTTCTCTGCAAATGATGTGATGGTAGCTAAAAGAATTTTAATAAATGCTTAAAATTCCCACTTTCAGTAGGTATTTTCCTTTTTTGTTACGTATGTGTTTCTAAAATTCGCCTGAGTCATCTTAACTGGCCGTTAGGACTAACTCTCAGTTCTTTGAATTTCAAAAACACCATTTATTCATCACTGTTTTCCTAATTTTCTTAAAATATTCTAACACTAGATGACGAACAGATTTCTACTACGGTTCAACATCCCTTTAATTGTTCTACGTCAAATAATTAAAATTCGACTCCTATTCGAGATTTCAAATCACAGTCAATTCAGCAAAACCGACCTATGCCCTCGTACACCTGTACCTTTGTTCTGTACACGCGATATCCATAAGAAATCGAATTCAGGAGACTGTGGAGAATCCCGAGTAATTAGGTCGGAATCCAATATCACTTCTCTCCCAAAGGAAATGCCGCTGTTAAGTCGTTTGGAGAAACACATTAGAGCTTTGGGATTTTCAAGCGTGGATAGTGCAAAAGCATCGCACGCGGCCTTTTGCGAGAGACGACGCGTGCACGGAGTAATACTTCAATAAGGATATAAATCGGAGGAAGGAATATGGTAGAGGATGGAGAGAGAGAGAGAGAGAGAGAGAGAGAGAGAGAGAGAGAGAGAGAGAGAGAGAGAGAGAGAGAGAGAGAGAGAGAGAGAGAGAGAGAGAGAGACTGATCGAAGTATTTTGCTTTTATTTCAGTCAGTCGGATTAAAGGATTTAATTGAAAAGCTTGGAGGAAGTGAAATTGTCAAATTTAGAAGTGAGTTTCCAGTCTGATACAGTTTTTCTACGATATCTTATTGACTTGGGTCATATATTTTTAACAATAATTCTGTGACGATGTTGAAAAAGGGCTTAAGTCCAATTTTTTTTAAAATAGAGTTATAGTATTTTTTGCATTGTATGAGATCCATTGCAGCATTTGGGTAGATATCAATACCTACAGATAAATTTTTTTGAAAAAAAAAAATATAGTTTAAAAAAGGGACTGTCCACTTGAGTCTATTGTCTTCGAACATTTAAACCGTATGATTTCTCGTAAATTTGAAGACCTTCTCTTGAAGTCATTTTGGACTTCAAAGGGAAGCATTTGGAAAAATAATTATGTTGGTCAAGCAAGGGCGTTCATGTTAAACTTTGAAGGGGGATACAAATGAGAAAAATGTAAAAAAAACATTTTATTAGTTACAGTTTTTATATTATACTGCGAACAGTCAGATCCTGTGCTGAACGTTTCAAAACATTCTTACAAAAGTCAGGTAGAAGGAGGAGCATTTGTATTTCAGTAAGAGCATTAAACCTACCAGTGCGGGACAAACCAAAGTGGAACAAGTATCAAAGATATAATTTAAAAAATGTCTTTTTACTAAAGGGAATAGCCCTTAAACCAATAAATCCAGATAGCAGAGCGAGCGCGAGAGCGCAAGAAAAAATGCTGAATACACAAACAAAATGGAAAATGGAAAATCGGGTCAGCAAACAAGGACATTTTGCTTTTTCGCGCAAAAATGCGAGAAAAATGCAACTTTATTTACAAACGGTCATGTTGAAAATAAATATTTTCGTTCATACGTGTTTCATTTACCGGGAGCACCGTATAGACTTATCCAACGACGGCTCGATTTTCCGAAAAAAAAAAAAAAAAACCCCGCCGAATTTCACCTCCATAATACGCGCACCTCTATGCGCCCTCTTTTACTCTCGCTCATACGGCCTCCACCGACAAAGGGTAAATTTCGCGCAATTAGCCTGGGAAAATTGAGTTTCGGATTAGCCGCTGCTCGCGCGGTCGATTTTCAATGCGCTCCGGTTCTCCCCGCTCACGCAAAATGAACGCGGCAACGACGCTGGGACAGTTAATATAAAAGGCAGACGCAGGGCTAGACTGGCGGGAAAGAGAGAGAGGATGAGAGAGTGAGACTGAAGGGGAGAGGGAGAGAGACGTCGCGGGCGTGCCAGGCGGAGCAAGCGCGCGCATCGCATCGATTCGTGCGGCGACGGCGGTGCCCCGAAGGAATCGCCGCCCGGGTCCACGCCACCGTGAAATTCCGCCACCAGGGCTTTGAAGCTTTGCGTATAAATAATGCGCAGTATCCAGTCTATCGAGAGAGAGAGAGGAGGGGGGGTGGGGTGAGAGAGAGAGAGCGAACGAGGTATTCGTGCACTAGCTCGCACGCGCGAATCTGGGTGAGTGTATATACATGTGTGTGTGAAAATTGTACTCGGGGTGTATAGTTTTATTTATACGAGCGTCTAAATCAATCTAGTTGCCACGGATTTCTCTTTTCTTCTCTCGACGGCCTTCGCTGTTTATTGGACAAATGTTTACATGTGTCAACAAACGTGATTTTTTTTTAATAATTGGCCGCAAACGCAGCTTTTTTATTGTACGCATGGCGTGAAATTTAGCAATGATTGTACTTATCTAAGTAGATACCTTGATTCAAAAGCTTTTACTATACGTATTATTTATCTTCTTTTTGCATCGGAATTCGAGATAGATCAAGTTAATGTCAGGAATCAACAAACTTTTTTCTATTTTTTTATAGCTTTACAGTCAGTTTCATGTATAATTTATTTTTTTTTCTGACTAAAATGTCCAACTTCTGCATTTAGTTCATCAGTGGGATTTGCAATGTACTCAGGTTTAAACAAACAAAAAAAAATCTTTATACGATATTTCTTCAATAATTGAAATTTTATTGATATGTATAAAATGCTTTATGTTCTTTATTTTTAATAAAATATTCTATAACAAATTTTTTGTATTTTTCCAATATAATATTTTTTAACACACCCCATCACTCGCCTTCGGCTCGGGCACAAACAGTGCGTTCCGCTGGAAACGAGAGTGAGGTTAGGGAATCAATATGCAGCCTTTTTTCCCTTTTCGGCGGGAAACGAGTACGAACTTTATGATAGTTGAGTTAAAAAGTCGTGTATTGCACTCGTGAATATAGTGGGTTCTGCGAACCTGCGCGTTTATCGCCCTCGCTTCGCTCAGGCGACAACTCTCGCGCAGGGAGCACACAGCCCACTTTATTCCCTTGGTGCATAATATACTAATCTTGAATATCTTTACATACAAAGCACATGCACAAAATTTACGGAACTGAAGTGGATCCATTAATTGACGGACTTCTTCAAACATCTTATAAAGTTATATTTCATGTTCTACGAAATTTATAGCAATATATATGTGTGTGTGTGTGTGTGTGTGTGTGTGTGTCTGTGTGTGTGTGTGTGTGTGTGTGTGTGTGTGTGTGTGTGTCTAAACGTTTCTTCTTTATTAGTCTTTCTCGTTTTAAAAGAGTTTTCATAACATTTTTATTGATCAAACTTATTCGATATACATATGAAATGACTATTAAAAAAAAGCTTCCTCTATGAGGAAGCAATAAATAAGTTGAGACAAAATAGAAGATGGTATATGACCGAATAATGGAGCTTGGACTTTAAAAAGGGATGATAATAGAACGCTTTTAAGCAGGGGTGTCGTATGTAATACGTATTATTGCTAATTTGATTTATGAACCACTAATAATTTTATTTCATATACAATTATAGTAAATTAAGTTGATAATTATATTTTCAAGATAAAAGCTATTCATTGATCTATTCTTTCTATCCACTCATTGATATTGAGTTACATAATCTTACAATTGATAGTAATGATGAACTAAGAATTATTTAATTAATAAAAACAAAGTGTAATAGTAAAGCGCCTACTTTTGATATCAATTTAATAACTATGCCATCTTTACAAATAGTGAATTAAAATAAAAGTTTAATATATCTTATTTCATATCAAATGCACACAATTGAAACTAAATATTTTAACACGTGACAAGTTACATGATTGATAATAAATAAGAAAATAATAGAAAATATATGGCTGAATTATGAATGAGGCGAATAATAGAGTGCTTTAAAGCAGGGATGTAGCCCACGATGCTTATTATCATTTATTTATGAAGCACTAATGATTATATTTCATTTAATTATAGTAATCATCGTGTGTTGGTTATATTTTGAATCCTAAATTATTGATTCGACTAATTCAAATCAAGTATTCTGCTCCCGTGGTATTGTTATGGTCGTTTATTATTTTATACCATTAGCTAAACTAAACCACCACTTAATTAAAAATAAACTGAAAGTAAATAAAACGTATTTCAAAATGAATTACATTTTTGTAGTTTCTAAGCTGTGCATTGATACATTTCATATTGTATGTTGTGCCCAGAACTTTTGATGTAATAATCTGTAATAACACAATGAACAAACTAAATTTAAAAAGACTCGTATCGATCGATAATACTCACGCTAACATTTACTTACAAGTAAATTCAAAATCCAAAGCTGATTAATCCTCTATAGGAAGGATTAGTGCTTAGTTTGTACCATGTCACATTGGATACGAATTACATATTCTGATAAGTAAGGCGACTTAATCTATTTTCTAATCATTACTACTTTAATTCCTTTTTGTAAATAACTATATTTCAACCGAACATTTGTCCGGTGTAAAATCGTTCGGAAAATTCCTATACCAACAGTGTAAATATTAAAAATCAATACGCTATAAGTCATGCGAGTATAGCACCGAGAAATCGAGAGCGCGCAGCTATACTTCCAACCTTTCGTTCGTAAGAGTAAATTTCTGCGCGCGCGCGCGCGGACACACATACACGGGCCCGTCGACTTGCACGCTTGTGTGGCACCGCTACAATTGAACTACACAACGGGTCACGCGAAATATTCGAATCGAACCAGCAGTGCCGGACGAGCGGCGGACGGGGAGAGCAACTGAGCCGGTCGTTTGTTTTACGTGCACACCTCGAGGCCTCTTTCCCTCTCTCTCTATGTATGCGTGTACCGGCCGTTCATTTCCATTGGTAACTCGATTCTGCCGGGAGTACCAGGCAGGAACGGAAATCGAGGACAAATGGTTAAAAGCCTTCGCTCCCGCTGGTTCGCGGTGCGCAGACAGAGAGCAATGCTTTTCTAAAGCGGAAGAGTGCATTTTTTACCAGCGCACGCGCGTGGTGCCCGTCGAGATTGCAGCGCGGCGCGGCAAAGGCTCGAATTCGTAGGATTTATTTTTTCACGGAGGGGGGTGGGGTGAAATAAAATAGAAGCGGGACACAGGATATCGGGTGACGAGGAGAGGGAACCGGCTCGATGAAGCCCCGCTCGCCGGCGCACGAAGCCTGTGATTAATTGAATAATTTTCCCGGGAAGAGCCCCTCTAGAGTTTCTTTCGGCTGCGCTTTCGCCTGACCAAAATTTCGGGGATAAATGGTATGGTTGGTATAAGCCCGGCTGTGGGGAATATAAATAGCCAATGAATTTTCTTCCCTTTCTTTCGCCACGGGGGCCCGGCGCGGATTGACCATTTTATTGTATCGAAAATTAAATCCAAATGAACACGCGCGCAAGAGCGCGCGTAAATATTCATGCGAATATGAATTCGTTTCGGTACTTTTGATTAAAAATTGATTGAAGTGCCGCGTGGTCAATGATTTTATGCATCGAAGGCTGTCTATATATTTTGGTATTTAACATTTGCGAAAACAAAGTGTATCTTAAAATATAGGTTACGCTTGCGTAATCGGTCACGCGCACACTGCACTAAAAGCAGTGCGCGTACGTTTCGGCGAACTCAATATTGTTAGATTGAAAATGTATAATATTACAAAAAGATTCCCTTAATCTCGTTTATTTTGATGAAAAACTGTTTCCAAGAATATAATTTTATCAAAAGTTCATTTTCATGCGTTGTATTCATATAAATATTTTTTGCTGGTTAACTTTTGCGAATGATAATAATTATGGGTCTGAAATTTGCATCGTTGGAATGCAACGAAATAATTTCTTGCATTTAATTAAAATTATTAAACAATGGAAATTTCATCGGAACCTTTGTTATAAAGTTTTTTTATTCTATAAAACACTAAATACCGACAGTTTGGCAGGTAGTGCAGTCGCCACCTCGGCCGATCACCGAAGTTAAGCAGCAAAGGGCGCGGTTACTACTTGGATGGGTGACCGTTCGCTTTGTTTGCGACTACCTCGTGTGATCGGTTAGGTGTTGAATTTGCCTTCTTACAAACTGAGCGGGAGGTGTGGATAAATACAGTTTTGGTGTCTAAGCTTACGGAATGTGACCTAGACATCCAAACTGAATTATTCCAATACACCGACCATCCCGGGGCGGGTTTTCCTAATTAGGATTTATCCCACGTGGTTTGCCTATAGGTTTTCCCCGCCCCACAGGCATAACCCTGGGCGAATGCGGGATGAATTAAAAAGGTATGGAAAATAGGTAAAAAGAGAGGTCCTCAGGAAAATATATAGGCTGATGTAATAAATAGGAATGAAAATAAAGGTGTGGGAGGATACGCGCTGGGCCAATAGGCTGCGTGGAAACCACTAATTTTTTTTTTTATAAAACACTAAATCTACATAGAAAATTAACATTAATTCGTAAAACCATTAAGCAAAATAAATTTTTTATTTTACTTCGTTGCACTCCAGCGTTGCAAACTTCATACCCATTAATTAACAACAATGGATATTGAGAGAGAAGCCATTATATTCAATACGCACGATTAGCACAATTAATTAAAGCGAAATGTTTTCCTTGAATTTTGAAAGAATAAAAGCTTGAAAAAGCAACGTACAATGTTTGTACTTTCTCTGTAATATAGATGACCTCAATTACGGTGAAATCCAACAAAAATGAATTCAACGAAGTTGTAGCATCCGGCACTATTCACGACTGCGATACCTGTCTGCAAATGCGGTTACCGGAATCGAGTGCGCGCGGCCCGACTCTGCTTTAATAATGCATTTAACAATTCAATTATAACATGTGAACAAGTTTTGATAAAAGTAGAATTTATTAAGATAATTGCGTGTACTGAAGCGAGCTGTATCAGCCGAAATAATATTACTGCGAAATGAAAACTTGAGAGCCGTATACAAGTGAGGAATTTCATAAAGCTGTAACAAAAATGTTGTAGATTCTTGACTTTTTTTTTAAATAACAAAATCCAGCGCAAGCCGACCCTTGCCAATGGAGCACTATACAAGTTTTTACATATCGCGCGCACTCGAGCAAACGCGTCATGTACATATATACAAGCTACCCGTGAATCACGAGTCCCCGCAGCTCGCTTAGCGAATCCACACACAAACACACAGCAACGCAGCACAAGAAAGAGCCAAACGATCTTTGGCTTCCGCGTGTAATTCAGGGCTGAAAGCGCGCGAAACTCGATTTCCCTCTCCCGGTCCATAAATATGAATAATAAAGGGATGCTCCCTCTATAGAAAATAAAAGATGCCAGCGGCGAGGAAAAAAAATTAAGAGCAATTCTTCTGACGCTTGAGATTTATCTTTCCGGGGCTGCTGTACCGCGACGCTTCATTCCGGGAAAATCATTCCGCGACGTTACGTCTTTATCCGTCGCCCTCCGCCCAGCAGAAATTTATATCGGGCCGTGTGATGGCGTAAACTTGTATACCCGGGGTGCATTGATCTTCCGCGGCTTTAATGTTCATTCCTTTTCCACTCTTTCTCTCTCTCTTGTCAAAACTCACACCGACATCTGTTTCTCCTTTTGTTTCTGCCGAAGCAGAAAGACGGAGAGAAAGACTTTGCATACGCCGCGAGATGGCGACATCAATTTTTTATCGCTTTTTGACGAAAGAGAGAGAGAGAGAGAGAGAGAGAGAGAGAGAGAGAGAGAGAGAGAGAGAGAATCTTTGGAAGCCGCTCGCCGAGACAGATTTATTTGCGAAAGATGTCTTGGCATTCGTAGCAAGTAAACGCGCACTCACTTCTTTATACACTGGAGATCGTAAATATTCAGCTGTTCGATGTTTCGAGCGCTTTCGCTAATAATGCACGCTGCTCTCTGTGTCTTTGCCGGCGTCTTCGGTATGTCAACTCGAACGCGCCTGGGTTGCTAAATATTTAACAAGCCTATAGCTTCCAATTGTGTAGCAGTTTTTATTCAGTGTTCGACGCTAACGTGGATTTTTATAGCGTCGCTGGGTTTACGCTACGAATGAGAGTATCGACAGTTGAGTATACATGGGGTACAATTTTGTAGTGAAAATTGCTATTATTTTAGTAATTTTCATTATTTTATAGCTTACTGTGAATGCGAGTCTGTCCCTTATTTACAATCAAATATAGTAATTTTTACTACAGAATTTTTCTCCGCGTAGTTTTATTCAAAAGCTTTTTAGTAGAATACTTAATGCCTTTATTATAAACATTATGAGCCCCATGTGGATATAAAGCAAATACCGATTTCGTGTGCATTATCGAATACTCGTTACATATAAATTATGCCCAAAATATATGCATCAATGAATTGAAAATAATTTACATCATTAGATACCCTAAATTTACAAATTCATTATACCTCGTATATCGGTAATAACTCGAATTATAAATCTCCGCGCTTATTTAAAATTTGTAAAACTGATAAATGAGTCTTTATTCACGCGATTACAAAGTTAATAAATTATGAAATATGCGTTAAATACTTCGAAAGTGCTTGAAAATGGATGTTACTGACAAAATTACATAAGAATAGCATGGAATTGCTAATAAGCAGCTCCACGCTACTTATAATAATGCGCAATAAATTTATATTTTAGTAATAATTGTATCAATTAGCATTGAAATGTATAATTATTCCAATCGTATTTCGTGCAGTACAAGTGTATTGGTCTTTCATTTCTACATTGTCATTTGCACCCACTAGTAATTAAAACGATATTCTTCGTAAAATGATCACGATAACATTGTTATTCTAAACCTCATTATTACATTGACAATTGTGATCGCAGCTCATCATCCATAAATACTTCATCATAATCAACAAATATATTCCGGCAGTTCACACACTCTTTAAACAACCTATCGTATTTCTCAGCAAACTTTGAAAATATCTCTTCTGCAAGGGGAATAAAATCAGCATAATCCAGGCTGAAATTAATTCACCACTCGCACTTCTCCTCCCCCGTGGCATAACCGTTAAAGCCCCGCGCGCGAAAACAAAGAATCGTATTCCCCGCACATACCAAAACCTAGTTTGCTCTCTAAAACCCAAGCCGCGGAGTCGAAGCGTAGCGGCTCGGCGCCTCGGGCTGTACTCTTTGGAAAAATAAAAGTAGCTGCAGAGAGAGGGAGAAAGAGAAAACGCAAAAAGTTTGCGGGTCCGGCTAGGCTTGCGCAGTGTCAATTTCCCCACTCCCCTCTCGTGCTCGTCATCATCGTACGCGAGTTTTTCCGGAGTTTCACCTCAGTCTCGGCCCAATGTTTATGCAAAGTGAAAGGCTCTTCCCTCTCGCTGCCGCCGCCTCCCTCAAGGCGAGATGAAAATGCGGAGGAGTTGCGTGCACGTCTCGTAAGAGTGAGAAAGAGAGAGACAGAGAAAGTAGCAAAGGCACATATACGCCGTCTGACTTTCTCCCGCCTTGCTTCTAAGTCTAAAATACTGAAACACTTTTACGAGAGAGGAAGAGGGAGATAGCGCGGTAGGTATATAAGTTTCCTTTTTACCGAGAGAGAGAGAGAGAGAAGGCGGTGGCCGTTGCCGCCTTTCCCTCAGCGCCGCGGACACCCCGAAGAAATATGTTTGCACTCAGGAAACGCGACTATACACGCGCGCGCAGCTTCCGCTAAGACGCGCTTTCTCTCGCGAGGTCCTTCAGAGAGCTATCCCCTCCTTCGTGCACACGCGTGTGTGTGTGTGCGTATACATTCGCTCTCAAGGCGTCGCCCCGGCCAACTTTTTCTCGCGGTGGCGGTGGCTCTTTGAAGCTTTTTGCCCCAGCTATCTCTCGTGTTTCCTGGGAGAACTTGATGCGGTTTTATGAATTTCGGCCACAAACGGTGCCGCAGTCGCTCGAATGCCGAAGCGCGGGCTAATTGAGCGGGAATAGTGGCAAAACACTCCGGAGTATCAGGGAGAAAAAGTAGAGTGGCAGGCACCGGCTATTGATGAGCGAGAGGGGGAGTGCGTATAATTAACTTTGAGAGAGAGGGGGAGAAGAATGCTAAAAGAGAGTATAATGCACTCGCTCGCTCGGCCGTAGATAAGTGCTTGCGCACACACTTGGTGAGTTTGCTATAAAATTCTGATGAGAGCGGATACGTGCGTGAAGGAGGCTGAGTGTGGGATACTTGATTGGAATGTGAATTGCATAAAAGTTATAAAAATATAATGAGTGCGGCAGATGATTGATAAGTCGTTCACTTTTTTAACGATGGCTTTGAAAGTGGTCTCAAGGCTATATTATTTTACCATGAGCTTATATTATTGAAATAGAACTTCGCTGTTCGATATATCTTTGTTTTTAACCTTTCGGCATTTTTAGCTTTCAGTAAAAATATTTTTGGCAAGAAAGATAAGAATAAAAAGTATTTAATAAAACGTATTTAAAAAGTTATTTTCATCATCGTGAAAAATGTCATCTCAAAAACCAACATTTTATAGCGCCAAAATATGTTTTGGGTCGTTAAAACCCCCGTTAGAGCATTTTTGGCGATGCATGTATGGATGGGCTTATAAGTGATAGATAATATTAAAAAAATCTTTTTCTCCTAGGATATATTTTTGCATAATCAATTCCTAACGAGCTAGACCTATAAATAACGATTTTTAACACCTGATTTCATACAGAAATATTGATTACAAAAGCGGTTTTTGGAAACACGGTGTTATTATCAAAATAATATATTAGTATTTGAGATATAACAGTTTTTGCAATGATAAAGATCCCTATAAAGTCTTTCTGGGTAATAGCAGTCGTGCCTTATATGTAAAAACGAAGTTTTATAAGTCTTATATAAGTTTTATATAAGGGGGCGCGGCCCCCTGGTTACTACTGAATGTCGGATGAAATATGAACGTTTCTGCTTATTTTAGCAAACTTCACTCTTCTTTTTTGAAACTTTTCAGTCACTTCCCCTGATTAATTTATTTTTTCGATCTCATATTTTGACAAGCTCTATTCCTAGTTTGGTAGGGGTGGGTCGAGTAGTTCGACAATTTTTTCCTATTTTTTAAGAAACTTTAATATAATATTGTAAATGACAAAATTGTGTATTGGAATCACTCACATTTTCTAATTACTACATTAATTTAGTAAACTGAAATGCAATAAAAAAAACTCAAAAAAATACATTAGTCAAAAATCATTTTTAACAACTTCAAAATGAAATAATAAGTATTATATTAGCTTCATATATGTTCAAACATTGCAATTTTATACGCTTAAAAAATTTATTCTCACCTATGTGCATTTTGTAATGCAAAGAAAAGAAGAAATAAAAAACATACTGCTCGTCCGTTGGCATTCTCCTTTCATAAACCAACTTACTACTTGTGCAAGTAGATACGCTGTAAATATGGTCAGACGATAATACAAAATTCTTGATCGCTTCACCTGCAACTATCAGACATCAAATTAAATAGAAACAAGAATCATCCATCAGCCGAAATCTTTACAAGATATCAATTAAATCCATGACAAACTGAGAAAATAAGTGCAGGGGCGCTCGGGCCAGCAGCTAAGCTTCCACAGGCGCCAACCGCAGCAGCAGCAGCATCGGTTATTTCGAGGGCTAACGATACGCCCGTTTACGTACACACACATACATATACATAGCAGCGCACACTGAGGTTCGTGGAGCGAAGGCAATTTTCCCCCTCAGCGGCATTGACCAAATACAATTACGGGCCTATATGCAGCGCGCACGAGATGCGTTTGATTGCGGGGCACGCATACCGCGCAAATAAGAGGCCACGCCGTATGCCCTCTCGCACTTCTGTTCTATTTCCTTCTTCGCCTGCACACTGGTTCGCGTCCGCGGTCAGCCGGTTTTTTTTCTTCTTCCTCTCCTTGTTGTGTATACACGGGGAGGGAAGAGATAGGATAAACACGAGCCCGCCGGCCAGTACACTTACGCCATAAGCACGTGGATCTTTATAAATAATGTAACCGCAAGGAAGCGATAAACTCAACCGGAGTAATTGAGATCTTTGTATGGATGAAAACATTAGTTTCATTAGGTAAATGCAATGGATCGTTGGGTATGATTAAAATTCATTGACCTATATAATTATCCATCGCCGGGGAGGGTTGATATAAGGTGAATAATTGGCATGCGTATGCCAAGTTTTTTCTTACTTGATTACTGTTGAGCCCTCGCCACACCCAAGGTACGAGTTCGAGCCAAAAACGTCGTCATTAAATCCACTTGGCTTCCACCGTTAAAGTTAAAAGTTGTAATGTAAGTTAGGCTCTATACTTGTGTAGGCCCTACATATCTCAGATATGAATCTAAAAAATATTCATAAACAAGGAATAAAATTTTATCATTTGTTTAACTTTTATAGTATATATTATATACAATGCTCGCTTATTTTCGTATGCACTCCTTATTACGATAGAAAGGGCAGTTTCGCGGTATATTAATGATTTATAATAAATCTGAGAAAACACTATCATTGACTGTCATAGCAGGCAGTACTAGTTTATCACGCGGGCATTCGGATAAAAAGAGATTAGATCGCGAACGCCATTAGTTTTCTCATTTATCAAGTTTGAAAAAAAAGGGCGCAGATTGCCCGCGGGATGTGTGACGCTCTCGACGACTGCAATATAGACGGCGTTGTCCTCGGCGCTCTACGCACAAAGAAAAAGATAAATTATGGGGAAATGTTAATCTCTTTATTATAATCCCGTTTCTTTGCTCTTCGCCCTGGAGGACCGGCACTAGCCGCTGGAAAATTAATCACGATATCGAGAGACGGTTGCGCGCGCGTGCGTCGTTGAGCGCGTTGATTGATCGTCGCCGCGCGGCGTGCCGAGGTATGTGCTGCGCGCGCGAGCGCGTGTCCGACATATTAATCTTATAATACGAGATTTTATAACCCCGATCGTGTATGATTAATCATTAATCTAAATATAATTCCTTTCTGTTTCAGGTAAGTCGAGTGCTGGTTCTCGGCGCCGTATATAACAATCGTTCTCTCTCAGTCACGTGAGTTCAATCGTGTTCCATTATATATATAATAACCTTGAACCTAATGCATTTTTCCAATGCCATAAATAGTATTTTATACGCGGCCATTCGTCTAATTAAATCGACAAAGGCTACACACGTACACATCCACGCAAATAGATTCGCATCAACGTCGATTCTATCGATTTTCTCGAAACTTCAGAGAGCAGTAAAAAGCCGCACGAAAGAGAGAGATAGAGAGAGGCTTATATATAACGACGTCCAGCAGCATGAAATAATTTGCTAGCTTTTAAAACTCGCTCAAACAACTCGTCGATACGTGCGATCCCCGGCAAATCTTCTTTACGCGCCTCTCTACCTCCGAATTACCACTCGGCGCATCGGATCATACATCCCCGGCAACTGCGCGTGCAGCCACAATTAATCCGCGCTCACGCTCGACCAATTTGAAGCCACACACATAGAGGCAGGCCACTTTTGAATTGGACTCTCTCTTTCTCTCCGTTCAACTAAGCACACTCGCGCGTATTTATCTTCCCTTTGTCTTCCGTCCGTCCCGTCCTCCGTATATAAATTATACATGTATATGCGTATACACCTCTTTCTCCCTCATTTTCTCTCTTATTCCCGCGCGGCCTCGCACGTGCGTCTGAATTACGCGTGCGTCTGCGCGCGCTTTTGTACCGCAGCGTGAGCTTTTATATGTTTGAATGCTTCTCGCACGATGTATATACGCTGGGGCTTTTGGGGGAGACGAAAGGGGGAGATCCTCGCGCGCGGCCTAACGACTTCTGCGCCGACAAAGGACGACGACGGCGGAGCTGCGCGCGAATTTTTAATGCCCCGTGCATTAGCCCCCGGGACGAGGATGCGGTTAACGCGAGCGCGGCGCAGCTCTGCCGAGGACTCAACTTTTCACTTTTGCGCGAGTGAGAGTGCTGCCTTTTTTCCCCTCTCACTTTTTTTAGTAATGGAATTTCTTCCAATTGACTTTGACAGTTAGGGCAGCAAATGGAGTAGTTGCCAAATGTTTTTTTTTTTTTTTTTTTCAAGGATAGACGGTTTTTGAAAAATTTTCTTGTTGCAAAAATTACATCTGCCTTTGTAGAAACTCGTTATCAGCCAAACGTTATAAATCCTATTTTTTAATTTGTTCGATAAAGTAGAGGATTTATTCATTTTAGTACTTTTAATCTCGCAAGTCAATCTCACTGTTTTCTCTCACAATAGAGAGCTGCCACGATTAACCACGCCCATTCACCGAAAATATTTCAAAAACGCGCAGAATCAACATAAAATTCGAAAATTCTTCATCCGCAAAAATATTTTTGGAAATTCGCCAGACATCTTCCAGGCAAACACACCCAACTTTACCGCTCGATTTCAAATACTCTATGTAATTTCTCAGTGTGCTCGCATACATACTCACACACACTCACACAGAATGGCTCGCGAGATGCACTTACCACACCGCCGTCGCTTTTTCACGTAAAACCCCTAAACCCGGGGCTGCGGTGCAGCTGGTGCTGCGCGGCAAATCCGTCTGAGCGTATCTCTCTCTCTCTCTCCCTCTCTGTCTCCCGCGCCTTAATTGCTTATTTTTAACTCTGTCAACCGGGGGCCATTTTCGCGCGTATATACTTTATTTCGCGTTTATCGCGGCCTGAGCCGATCCACCCTGATCCGCCGGGATTTTCCCTCTCCCAAATCCGAAAGAGTAAGTGCAGTGAGAGAGAGAAGGAGAAAGGGGCGAGAGAGAAAGTAAAACCGAGAGTACGATTTTACGTGCTTCTTTTTCGCTGCGCACTCTTGCGCGCGACACGACGCGGAGGAAAGAATTAAGGAGGAGAGGGAAAGAGAGACAGCGTACCGCGATAAGAAAAGGACTTCCGAGCGGGTTGGTTATCGTCGTTGCGGGATAATCGTGCGCTCGCCTTCTCTCTCTCTCTCTCTTCCTCTTTCCGCTACTGCGCTACACGGGCTATTTTATTTCAGGGGGAAGAGAGGGAACTCGCCGATGTGATTTTATTAAAGCAATGGAATCCCCGCGGGATACGATACTCCTCCTTCCCCTTCGTTTTATTTTTTTTTCTCTTCGATTTCGCTCGCTCTTTTTGTTCTTAGCCTTTGTCGGTGGAGCGAGAAAAGTCAAAGATAGCACGGGGTCGTTAAATAACGACTCCACGCCCTCCCCCCCTTTTTCTATTTTTCCTTCAATGCCGCCGTCGTTTCCTTTTGCCAAGGCTCACACCCGCTATATTTTATATAACTTTAATTAAGTTCTTGACATAATAAATTGCACCTCCATTGTTTGATCTCACGCTCGTGCGCGCTGAAAAAAAGGAACGCGGTGTGTGCGCAAGCGCGAGCCCCCGCGCCTCTGTGTGTATGGAGGGGGGAGGGGGCATGTATAAGGTGAGTCGGCAGCGTTTAAAAGGGAAATGGGAAGAGGGAGAGGATTTTAAACTCGGTCGAGCTCCTGCAGGATATTGCAAGGCGAAATTACGCGCAAGCGCACGCATGAGAATGTGAAACAACTCGGGTAATTATGACTAACTCGGCGAAGCATTTTTCTTACGCGCGGGCTGCCGCAGGGAACGAATTTTCTGATTGTAATTAGGTTTCATTGCCATAGCGCCTGACAATAAATCTGGTTGGGCTCTTTTATTTTCCGAGACGGGGAGGCTTTTTAATCTAATTTCCTCTAACATGGATAGGGTAATAAAAAATCTTTAATATACGTATATCGATCAAAATAGTTTGGTACGTTAATTAAAAAGTTTTTTAAAACTCCTCAGTATGTTCGGATTATGAAACCTAGTTCGTGCACTGAAAAATTGAGTTAAAAGTAGTTGTCTCGCACTAACTTCACGTCGAACATCCCAGAAGACTGTTATTATACGAATAAGTAAGCCCAAAACTTGACAAAGAAAAGAAAAAGTTTTTCTGATGTTTGTAGTACACCGAACAACAGCCATGTTATATAAAAGCTACAGGCGTATCATCTTTTGTCCTACGCATATCAGATAGACACAGAGAGCGAGCGATAAATTCTGTATAAAAACTTGTCACCCTCTTTAAAACGATAGTCACGATCCGCGCGTAGTAAAACATTATAACTCGTTTATCTTCGTCTCCCGGATAAGGACGCGCGCTGCGAGATACTTTACGGCCCTCCGTCCATATCTAAATCCAGAGCCGCCAGAACAAAAAAAGAGAGAGAGAGAGAGAGAGAAAGACATCGAAACAAAGGACTCGCTTTTATATTTATTTCCACTCTGGCACACGTCTTATCCAAATAAAATCTCGCTCAAAGTATCGGATCTTGCGAAACATTCGCGCGCTCGTCCATCGGCGAAACTTTCCTTCGTTTCATTTTCATATTTCATTTTATATCTGGGCGTTCCGTGCAGTTTCAAAGACGAGCGGGATAGGGAGAGAAAGAGAGAGAGAGAGGGAGAAAAAGGGCCACTCGCTAGGAGAACTAATGGGTATCGGGCATGGAGAGACGTATATATGTAATGCCCGTGGAAAGTTTGTTCGTCGTCAAAAAGTGAGAGAGAGAGAGAGAGAGAGAGAGAGAGAGAGAGAGAGAGAGAGAGAGAGGGGGCGAGAGAGAGGAAAAAGAAAAAGGGGCGGACGGGGAAAGAAGAAGCAGAAGAGAGGGAAACAAGGAAGAAGAGTATGTGTAACTCAGCATACATATGTACAAGCACCCGGCAGTATCCTCGAGGTACATAATTCCTCCGAAAAGAGGACGAGGAGGAAGGAAACGAGAGGAATCCTCTTAGCGAGTTTCGCCATCTCGATACACCAACCCACACACATACACACACACATATGTACACACAGGCGCGCATGCGCGTATACTTGCACCCTCTTCTTCTCTCCGTCCAGCGTTTCCTTGGCACTTGGCCTCGCGAAATTGGTCATCGCCAGGGGGGCACTCGAGAGTCGCGCGCTGCGTGCTAAATATTCTCTTTGCGCACCCGTCGTTCGTTCGCATTATGCAGGCCCGCCGGTAATTACGGAGAGGGCCAGGAATTAGAATTTATCAGAGTATTTAACTTTGTGTGTGTGTGTGTGTGTATGCGCACGCAGTTCGCTGTGTTTTGCACAGCTGAGGAGGCAGCAGTAGTTCTCGTGTCGCGATTAATTCCAATTAGCGTTTCAATGTGTTTTCTGGCTATGGGTAATTGGGTTATTCGGTTTTTGAGCTCCCACCGAGTTATGGCAATTCATAAATTAATTAGAATATATGAGGATATTTTTAATTTGTCCACACCTATGATGTAAGCTCAGCGTCGGAGAGCATGAGGATTAAATAGGAAAGGAAAGGCGACTTAATAAAAATAAAACGATAATTAAAATGAAAAGGAATAGATAAAACTTTTAAACGGTAGTGCGGTAAAAAAAATAAGACAACAAAAAAAAGAATTAAGATAAAAGAAAATATTGAACCGTGATACGCGGTCGAGGTAGATGCGCGGGTCGACTCGTGCGAGGTCCTCGGAGTGGGAGAGTTCCTCGCCCTTTCCCCGTTGACTCCGAAACGTATTTCGGAGTCGTCCCTGTATGCCCTGGTGCGGACGAAGTCCGCGCTAGGCGAGGGAGCGGGGGACTCCTTATGCCAAGAGCGACGAAGTCGCTGGCGGCGGGAGTCAGACGAGGTCCTCTCCGAGGGAGAGACCTGGCAAGGGCTCTTGGCCAGGAGGTTCGTCTCCGGCGTCGCGCGGAGAACGAGTCCTGCTCCGAAATTTCGGATTCAACAAAATACCTCGGTGCGATTAGGGGGCGAGCGACGGCGCTGATTGATTGGCTGCCGCCGGGCGGAGTAAAAGATGTGCAGATCGGCTGCAGCTTGGGCCGCACTCGCGGGCAGCTCGGTCCTCACCCCCGCTTAGAGGGTGCGGCCCGTCGACCAAGTCGTGACGCGAGCTTCTCCGAAGCTCGCGGAGCCGATCGATACTCGCGACATTCGGGGAAAAAAGTCGGGCAGACTAAATTCTCCAAAATTTGAGTAAAAAAAAAGAAAAAGAAAAAGTGCGCAAACGTTGCGGACGTCACCTAGAGGGTTAAAAAAATTTTAAAAAAAATTTGAAGGTACACCTTCGCGACAAGTTTGTTCTCATTCTATAGGTCATAAAATATACGAAAAAACTTGTGAACATTAGAAAACGGTCTTGTGACACCGTTTTAGAGAAAAATTCATTTTTCTTATGGAAATTTAACATGGGAAAAATGGACGAAAAATAATCACTGATGATGGGCCAATAGTAAGCTTTTCAATGCGCCAACAAATATTCCACAAAAAAAGATTAAAGTAGGAGAAAAGAGCTTTAATTTAAGCTAAAGATAGTTAAAATCGGTCGGTTCTGCGCAAAGTTACGTGCATTTGAAAATCGCGAAAAATGATCAAAAATGAGTGATTTTTCCCGAATCCACGTAATTCAATCACTTTAGGTCATTTTTTGCGATTTTCAAATGCACGTAACTTTGCGCAGAACCGACCGATTTTAACTATCTTTAGCTTAAATTAAAGCTCTTTTCTCCTACTTTAATAGTTTTTTTTTTGTGGAATATTTGTTGGCACATTTAAAAGCTTACTAATGGCCCATCATCAGTGATTATTTTTCGTCCATTTTTCCCATGTTAAATTTTTATAAGAAAAATACGGATTTTTTTCTAAAACAGTGTCAGAAGACCATTTTCTAATGTTCACGAGTTTTTTCGTATATTTTATGACCTATAGAATGAAAAGAAAGTTGTCGCGGAGGTGTGCCTTCAAATTTTTTTTTTAATTTTTCGAACCCTCTAAGTGTGGACAAATTAAAAATATCCTTATATACCGTTCTAAATACGTACATCTTCATAACGACAATATTTTTTACGAAATATGTCTCGCGATGGTTGAAAAATTTCAAGTGCGATACATGTATACGTACATGTTAACCTTAATATATTCTACGTTAAAGTTTTAGTAAGTAGGGCACTACGTATCCTTCGGGTCACATACTTTCACGAAACTACTAAGAAAGTATTTTCTAGTACGGAAAAAAAAGGAATTCAAATACTTGTACTTAATTTAATGAGATAAGTCTCTTGTAGCGTGTACAATTGTGTTAATATACTATTAAATTCGTACCGAAATATCTGAAATTTCTTTTCAGGCTATAGATGAAAAGCTAAAGCAAATGCATTTTAAAGCAATAAATGTTATTATTAAAAATTCTTCGGCTAGAATTATGCCTTTATATACTACAGGTAATACAAACTTGATTACCATGCTACGCAAGTGGTAGGTATTGATATTTCGTCCGGCACGCGATTACTTTGATACCCTTCCATTATCCTATAAAAACAATTTTCCCTAAAATTATATTCACTGTTTTCACAATGTTACATAGCCAAATGTTTTCTTTGCATTATCTTCTCGGTATATAACCCACGGGACGGAAAACGAATAAGGAAGAAAATATTTGACAAATGGCACCATTAATATGTGTATAAACTCTGACAAATGATGTGATTTTCTTAAACTTATCTTTCATGCTTATACTTCAAGAATGAAGTGTTCACGCAATCAAACGTAAGGCAGCAGCACAAAAGGGCTTTGAAACAAATACGAGCTTATAATGCATCGCGCACATCCATCGCGCATCTAACGTCTCCGTCGTGCCATCAAAAATTTCCCTCGTTCTGCCCAAGAGAAAAAGAGAGGAGAATCCATAACTGTCCTTCCCTCCTCCGTGCAAAATTAATGTATCCCCTTGATCCCCGTCTCTATATATATCCACACGGAGAGTAAATTCGCCCGGGCGCCCTTTTGTCTTTGAACAATCGATGTACACGCTAACCAGCGCCCGCAAAATACATATATACACGCATATATATATATATCTTTTCCACACGTAGCAGCGTACATTTGCGCGACTATATGTTCCGTCAACTCATCGCCAGAGCCAGCCTTAAAAGCCGAAGAGAGGAAGAGCGAGAGAGGGAGGAAGCTAAGCGGCGCGCCAGTAGCAACAAGCGCGGCGCATTTAACAAGACCGGAAACTGCCCTTGCTCAAAGCCACTCGCGCGCTTCCTCTATTTTCCTCCTTCCCTTAGATGCGCGCAGCCACCTTCCCTAAAATCCCGACATCCGATCCCCCCCCCCATCCCTCCGGTTGTGCCTCCATCCTCTCTCCGGACACAAAAGATGCGCAAGTTCGCGGCTCGGGTGAAATTTATTATACGCGCGCGTTGTGTGCAGCCGGCATTGGCCGCTCGACGCTACTTCATAACCCTCCACACACACCCAGAGGGACGCAAACGTGTGTTCAAATGGCTCTGCATGTACGAGCGCAGAAGGGAAGGGTTTTCATCCTGGAAACTCGTTCTCGCGCGTTCTCTCTCTCCCTCTGCGCTTAAACGAGCTCTATATATACGTATGCATGAGAGATTTCGAGAGAATTTTGCGCGGAAACTTCGGAGAACTTTGGGGAACGTATTTTTGGATGGCTCCGAGACGGGCTTGATTATTAGTTCACGGAGGGAGCAAAGTGAGGGACCTTTTCACGACCCTCGAGTAGGTGCAAGTTGTCTCTTCGTGATGGATGGTTCGCTGCCCTTTCTTTTCTTGCCCATATCCCAGCCTGATTGATTCCTTGATCAATCTTAGCTGTAAGTCAATTTTCGTATAATGTACAGAAGAAGCATTTTTTGTTTTGTCTCAACTAAGAGATGGAGATTAACGGGATGTCGTAGCCCCCCTCCCCCCTCCTCAGGCGATCAGATAGATTTTGTATTTCCGGGAAAACTACAAAGCCGATTGACTTCAGTTTGTGAATATCGCTCGATCACTAAGCTGCTCTACTCCAAATTTAAACGCAAATTCAATATATAGAAAGTTATAAGCAGAAATTCGGTGTGGCTCAAATTTATTTTGAGGTTAGGTTTTAACGCTTTTGTATTTCCTATAAATCAGGATAATAACAAATCAAATCAATTTCATCTTGGATATATAGATTCTTGATGCACTAGGCCGCTTAACTTACGGTTTCTTCTTACATTCTTTACTTTAAAAATTATCAGCACAAGAAAAGTCACATTTTTAGCTACGACATCCCCTTAAGGAAAGTTAGCTCGCTTTCTGCTTTAGCGTTTGCACGGTAAGCTTTTTCAATAGAACTCTGCCATCGACTCCATTCATTAGCCATTCATTCCCTGCCATTACGATACTTACATAGCTTCAAGGGGGCGAGCCTCGTGTAAAAAAAATGAGCAAACAAAATAGGAGAAAAAAATAACGGCAGCCTAAATCGTGCTCCTCGCAAGTATTTTAAATCCTGTAATTATCCTGCTGTAGAGGGAGAAACGAAGCCCTGAAAATAATGATTAAAATACAGGGCATTCCCCCTTTCAAATAATTATCTCAATGAAATACAAATTTTTTTACCACGGCATACTCGAGAGCCGGCAAGAGGGCAGGGGATGGATGTCGCGGATATTCATTAAAAATTTTTCGTCCCTCTCTCGGAAAAAATAATTAATGCGCGAGCGAGCGCGTTGAAACGAACAGTTTTTGTTTCACGCAAAAGACAGCCGATCCGCGTGCTTCTCTCTGTCTCTCTCTTTTTTTTTCTTGTGCTTCGTTGGCGACTATTTTTATTTTTTTTTTCCTGCCTACCTCTCTCTTCTTTTTTGCTGTCTCGGTAGTCTTTTTTTCGGTGTAAGCACGGACAGCTCGTCCCGGACGTCGACGAAATTGTTACCTCGGCCGTAAAAACTATTACCCGTGCCGAGCAGCGTCGAAGCCAACGCGCGCGGGTTGCTAGTGCCGCTGCTGCTGCTGCTGTTACTGCCGGCGCTGACCTGCTTCTTCAGCTGAATTTAATCGCAATTAACATATTTTCGACCGCCGCGGCGATTAGCTGATTATCACGCTAGCGGACGACTCTGCTGATTGCTAATTGGTTGCTCCGCTGTTCCGTGAATTTTAACTCGTATTTATGCCTATATTAAACGAAGATTTTGTTTATTTATTTAAAGTCAAGCTATTCGACGTCAATTTTTTAGATTTTTAGCATACAGTTTAAATTGGCTGATGAACAGGTTTGATCGTGACTACACCGTAATGGAATTTAAGAGCATATATGCCTGTTTATAAAACTTTACATGATCTTATTTTTTCTAACTTACTAAGAACTTATTCGGATAAAGACAATTTATGTATGATTTACGATGTGATCGCGTTCTGTTTGGGAACGGCGTCCACTTCAACTTCGGATTTTCCTCATCTGTAAATATAATGAGGAGAGACTGTGGCATCTTCTTCCGACTGAGATTAGAAGCATTCGTTTGGTTCATATCTTCAAGCATAGATGAAAATCTTTAATCGCTAGTTATTAATTAACCTTACTTCCATTTGCAGTTGTTAATTTGGAACACTTCTTGTATTGTTTCACTTGTATTGTTTCACTCTATTTTTATTGTATTTTTTATTTTCGTATTTGCTACCCTGGCGGAAAATTAACGATATTTTATAATTAGTGTGTTAATTAAATGGAAGCAGCATTTTTAACAAAAATCAATATGTAACAGAACTACTTGAAAATATTACTGGTAGTTAAAATATCAATGCCATCAAATATAAATGCCAAAACCGACTTTAAATTGGTACATACTTATCCAGCTGTAAAGTTAGCTAAAAAAAAATAGGTAATTTATTGATAACATTTGTACAGAGATACTTTATAAAGAAAAATTTGTTATTTTTTGCTTCCTCATAGAGGAAGCTATGTATTTTATTATTGTACAGAGTTGAACGCCCATTCAATAATCAAATAAATTTAAACTATTAACGTTAAAAGTTAAAAGTCGGACGCTGAATTCGTAAATAATTTCATAAAATATATTTCCGGGTGAAAAACTTCTCGTCGCAATATATCTCAATGTTAGGAGAAAACGAAATAGAGGCTCGAAGATCTTATATACGTAGAAGCAGGCGAAACATATTTTGACTCGGCATGCGATAACGTTTCCCCGGCGTAAGAAAAATCCAGTTTCGCTCTATCGTGTATTCGATTCTTCGTAAAAAGCTTTGAAAGATCGACAAAAGGGGATATCGCGTGTAAGCCGTCAGTCAGCGCGCACGCGCTCTCTTGCGAGTTTTGACCACCGATCCGAAATCGGATTTTTCCTCGACGATTTACGGAAATCACCTTAACGAGTATAAGCCTTCTGTGTTTAGCTCATACATACCCTATCTTTACTCCTCGCGCGCGCTCAAATCATATCCGACGCTTCGAGTTTTTACCTTATCAAGTCGCGACGGACGTTTAATTATTTTCGCGTGCAGGGGCTAAATGGATTTCGCAGAGCGCGCGAACGCGAACGTGGCACTAAGCGAGAAAGAGAGAAAGCGAGGCCTTTCATGCATGCGGACTCATTTAATTGAGCGCGAACGTCGTCGCCGTCGGGCCTGGCTCGCGCGTGCCCTGCTAATTGGATTATTTTTAACGAAGAATCTCACCCGTACTAATCAGTTCGAAGAGCTCCTGTCACTCTCCGGTAGAACGAGCATTATGTTAATTCTTTAAGGCGATGCTCTAGCCGGCTCTCTTTCTCTCTATCTCGCTCTCTTCTTTCCAATTACGCGATCGTTGTTGGAATGAAGCTTTTCAACGCCATGGCGCTCCTACCATTTCGCGCGGTAATTGTGATTGACGGTTACGGAGGCTTCTGCACTGTCGGCCCAGAAGTGCTCTGACATTTTACTAATCTTTGCTACTTTAGAGCGGCCGTTTAAAAAGGATTTTAGTCTTCTGTTTTATTTTTTTTCATTTTATCCGAAGAAAACATGATTATAGCGATGGTTACAAAATCCAATGTAACTAGATAGAACCTAAGTGATTATGGTTCTCCTTTTTGATGTTTGTAATTGATCTTCTACAAAGAATTTATCCATTTTACGATTAATTTATAACTTGCTTAATTTGTTTAAGTTTATGTTACAATTTATATACAATTAATTTATAACTTGCTTAATTTGTTTAAGTTTATATTACAATTTTTTTACAATTAATTTATAACTTGCTTTTACATTTTACAATTAATTTATAACTTGCTTAATTTATTTAAGTTTATGTATTTGATATATCCTTAGATCCAAGCTTTGCGTCACACAAATCAACTTATTTTGGGAAAAGCTGAAGTGGTATAAGAAAATAAGTACAAATAACTTTCTTGTAGTGAAAATAACACTATATTTAGAATGTATTTTTGACTGGATTAAGGAAGTTAGAATTTCATTGAAAAAAAGGCAAATTTCCTGTTCAAAAAGGAGTATCCCGTTCAAAGAATCCTTTCCAAAAAGCGAAACTCCTTTTCAGAAAAAATAGAAACTTCATTTGTTTTAAAGCTATTTTAATGTTTTGGAATGTAATGCCAAATCAATTTTAACAAAAGGAAGATTATACATCTCTTTAATACTTTTTTTACCGATAATATATATCGCTGCAAGTACAATGAACCTTAAGCTTAAATCAACTATATGTGAACAGTAGAGCTAGTCATTTATTATTTTTTTTTTGCATATCATTGCAAAAATAATCAATACTACGCTTCTCCTAAGTACGTCCAACTTTTAATTTTCATTTTATACATTTATACAGTTCATGTATTACTTTTTCCACCCATATACGCCCGGAAGATTCAATTTTCCAATCAAATTCAATAGGCGCTAGTAGCTTTTTCGTAATACAAAACCTGCTTCGCTTAATTAAAAGAATATTAACTTACTCCTGAATTCTGCAAATAAAATAACTTTTTTCCGCCATATTATATTTAAAAAAATGCGCACAACACCAGTATGAATATTAAATGTCAGTATTTCATTTTTTTTTATTCTGCGAAATAGTAAAATGAAAATTTCTACAGTACGGATTCCCCCCTCCTCCCCCCATCTTCCGTGAAATGAAATATTCGAGTACCATTTATTAAAGCCATAAATTCTTTCGCTATCGATATATATACCGACCGCTTGATTAGATAGTCGACTGAACTGCCAAACATGCCACGCACGAAGCTCGTTCGGTACGCATGAGTATGAAAAGTATCTATTAACCGTGGCCTCTCGATAAAAGCGCGTATAGATTATATCCTCGGGCTGTGCGCGCTCACGTCAGTCGAGTGCCCGAGCGACGTGCGCACGCTGCAATAATTATTTTCCTACGTGAAATGGGGACGCAAACGCGAGGGGCGCCGCCCCCTCCTCCTCCAAGGTCTCAGCGATGTGTGTAAGGGGAAAATCCATTTCACGTACGCTCGATTATCTCGGCGAGATATCATTGAACTGCCAAACTATCGGCCGGGAGAGATATCCCTCCCTTCTCCGTCTCTCTCACTCGCGCGTAATCTCCCTCAGCGGGGCTGCGCGAAATTCGCACTTCAGGAAGCTCGTCGTCCCATCGAGCATAATACCCGCCGGTGAAGAGGGAAAGGAGAGGAGATTTTTTCTCTCTCCCTCCTCGTGGTAACGATGCCCCTGGGCCGAATTGACCCCGTGCGCGGCGGATTTCCCTTTTCTATTCCGAAGGCTTTCGCGCGCGGGCCGTTTAGTTTCTACGCGTTTATTGTTATGAAAGGCTCCCGCGCGTGAGCGCCAGGGCTATGTATTTATTAGGCCGCCCGTGTGTGTCGTTATCGTTGCGCCTCGATTTCCAGTAATTCGATCCGGGCTATGCATTATTCCGGCGCGTTGTCCCGCTTAGGCGTCTATTGGAACACGCGTCTGGCCGACTTTTTCATTAACGCCTGCGTTCGTGATCTCGTTTTCCGGGATGTTTAGGGAGTCCATTGATAAACGTGTACACACACACACACACACACACACACGCACGCACACACACACACACACACACACACACACACACACACACACACACACACACATACAGAAACGATGGGCTTCGCGTCGTCAGATGGAGAAAATTAAGCTTGGCATTGATGATAAAATAGGTTAGTAAGTATCTTCCTAATATTATCTATGCCATATAAGCCATAAGTATAGTTGCTATTTTAATAAAGTACGCGGCAAAATTGTTACAATAACATTTCATACTAAAAACTACTAGTATTAATTGTAGTTACATTTACCATGATTATGGTTTAACATACTAAGATATAATACAGTATAAAACTTCGTAAAAAGCATTTATTAATGTTCAATTTCGTACATAATTATCATAATTTATGCATATAAATCCTAACATGTAGAGGATTGAGTAATCCTTTGGATTACCAAAGGAGCCCAAAAGCTGGTCTAAAGATACGTTGCACTAGATTCTTCATTCCGCAGACTCAACTTCACGTATTAAAATATAAAGTAATTTTTATTTAACGAATGAACATGTAGGCGATAAAAGAATTAAAAACATTAGCTCAAGACTGAACCCACAAAGCCCAGCCAGAAATCGCAAAAACATCAATCCACTCTTATCGCCGCTCTAAATAAGCCGAGGCATTCAGGAGCGCGTAGATAGATAAGTAGGTTTCATGACGAACTCCACCTACATACGTAACCCTCACCCGAATAACGAAAGCTCGAGAAAGAGAGCACGCGCGCGTGCGCTTGAAAGACTCACATACATCCGTATTCGTGCCGCAGAGAAACAAACAAACGAAACAAAAAGCTCGCTGACAAAAACGCGCCTCTTTCCCTCTTTCTGTGTTTGCCACTCGGCGCGAGAAGCGATTCCGTTTGTGAAATCACAGCCCCGAAAGGGAGCGCGAAAAGTGTGCGCGCACATCGATGACGCGGTGGCGGGGGTTGGGAAGGGGGGGGCGGTAAGTAAGGGCGGTGCTTGGGTTAAATGTGATTTTCTACGGGACAGCAAGATAAACGAGAGAGAGAGAAGGAGAGAGCGGGATGAGAGGAAGTAGCGTTCGCAAACATCACGACAGCGCCGCGCCCTCGAACTAGGTTCCCGACGCCGCCGCGGTATGTGTGTCGCGCGTGAGAGTGAGAGAGCGAGCGAGACCCACTTGGAGTCAGCTGAGTGCGTATAAAGCCGCGAGAGGGAGGGGGAGTGGCAGGGTAAATAGGGAAAGAGAAACAGAGAAATTTACTTTTATGCTCGACCCCAGTCTCTCTCTCTATCTGCGTATTCGTATACGCGGTGTTTTTTAACGCAAAGACGCGTGCGCGCGCATATATGTGTTCTCACGGAGGCGGCGCACGCTGCTTATTTGTGTATGCGCATGCAGATAGGCCGCCTGTTTGTGCAGTTGCACTCGTAAACGAGGGAGATAGAGAATGCCAAGCAGCGAAGAAAAATTATTGCCCAGCGGCAAAAAGTCACTTAGCGCGCGAATTACCGCGCCGTTTCTTATTAACTCCACACCGTTATATAGTCGTCGCGCCGAAACTCATTAATTACGACGTGTTTTGCCGAATGAGTGTACGGCACTTTCGCCACGCGCGTTTATCGTGGCGCGCGGTGGGTATATCTGTCAAGTATGTGGAGATTTTTTATATAAGCATAGTATGGCCGAATGTCGGTGGCCTCCATTAGCGAGTTTGCGCCACTATCACGGCGGAACAAAAATGTGCGTCGTACAAATTGCTCTCGTTTCGTAACTCGAACACGTAGTCGTCTGGGATTAGCATACAAACTAAATGGTGAATTTTCCAGTCGCCACGGGGAGTGAACAAAAATTCGAGAGCAGGCGGGTGTATTGAATTGTCGCGCTAATAGTTTATGAGTTTACGGGCAAAAATGAATTTTGGTCAGTGTAAATAAGCGGAATGGAAATTCCGAATTGTAAACTAAATAATTGTCTATAGCTCCCGTATGATGATCTAATCATGCGGAATCTATGCACGCGACAAATCACCCACTTTAACGGTGCGTAGTATGCAAATTCGCTGAATTAATTGTTAAATGTAGTCTTTAATAGCCAATAAATCATTTTTACTACTCCAGCTAGTCTGCTATTACATAACGCGGATTTGAACCATTGCGCGGCCCACATTTAGAAACATTACTCTGCATTTGCATAACGTATAAAACGTGTTTTCGAGCAGTACAGTGCCGAGCGTAAGGATGATGGTTTGAATTCCAGCGAAGTAATCGTATCGTTGAAGATTATTGCGAAGATCCGCATTATGTACGCTAAATCTGATGAGAAATTCCAGGATTATTGATGTACCTTAGAATTTAAAATATATTTAAAAGTCGTACAGAATGCATGCACGGATCGTCTGAATGTGTTTGATTAAATGAAAATATTAAATAAAAATGTTTTTCAATATGCAATCCGTTTCATTACTAAATAAATAAAAGAAATTGAAATAAAAAAGAAAAAAAAGAATCAATCAAGTTACTGAATGAGAATTTTGTAAAAAAAGTTAATCCACGTCTGATGAAACTCGGCTTACACTACTGTCACGTATTTAGTATAGCAAAATACAAAATAACCATTTTAATAACTTTTCCACCTACACTGGGAAAAGTGATCCCTTGCTACAAAGAAATAATTCATTTATGACCCGAAAAACTTATATGTTTGGTACAAATTCCCCATTCATTAACATTTAAGAAATGTGACTTTCCGAGATGTAGCTAAAAAGATAGGTTAGGCACGTTGCAATCACGATTAGTATTGAAATCTTCGTACTTTATTTAGTTGTATATATTTGAACTGGAATGTATTCTATAAAACAATTTTATTTTGCATTCACAAGTTATGTGATTCACCCGAGGTACGAGTAACATATTATTTAGAAGTACTGTAGAGCACGACACCAGCGCAGCGGTAGTATATGGATTTCAAATAACCATTTCTTAACTGTTAATGAATATTCAATTGACTATATCCCAAATGAATATTTCTTAACAGTTAATGAATGTCATTTGGCACAAAGAATTACTTTTCTCAGTGTAATAATGTAAATTATTTTTTTTTTTTAGTTTAATATTTTTGTGACACGTAAAATGATACTCATGAATAAATACCATGTGGAGGGACACAAAGGGACGTACAAAACTAACGATTGCGTTTGGAGCTCAATAGCATGCGTACGAACGTTTGACATCCAAAAGTGAATAGCAAGTTGCGTGAAAAATAACGGCGCAATGCCTTCAAATAAGTTGAAACATGTCGATTACATTACACATTCATTAGTAAAAATTCAAAATCATTTATTGAATATTTTTTATTCATATATAAATGAATTTCTGTTTAAACGATAAAGTTTTATGGATTGTTGATGGTCACATTGATTTTATAGGACGCATGCGTATCCTCCTTTGAAAGGTAAATAAAGTCTCTATTGACATTTTTTCATCTGTATGAATATAAATCTGTAGCCATATGACTTTTTTTTGCCATCCGTAGGCAAATATAACAAAAGCCAGACTTTTTTTCCCAGTTTGAAGCAACATCAATAATTTTGCTATTTCATATCTAAACTTAATTCCGGATTATTTAACAGGTACTTTTCTAAAACTACATAAGTCTGTAAATAAACAGTACAACAAATCAGACTTACCGATGTTAACTAGAATTAAGAAAAAGTTTTGCATTTAGTTTGGCCCCAGTGTGTAAGAAACGCAGATCTGTTTTTAGTCGCTCCTTTAAATACTGTCATTACTTCCTTCTAAAAGAAATACATTTCCTTCAGCCACTTTACAAGAACAAATCCAAACACTTTGCAGGATCGCATTTGCCGCGGAAAATTCGTCTCCGTTCGCGTCGTCATCGCAAAAAGCCCCATGACAAACGACGCGCACTTTAACGTAGCGCGCGAATCGAGAAAACAGCCAGCTCACACGCTAAAACTCGCTCTCGCGTCGCGCTGTCTTTTGGCTATACGCGCACGCGCACGTGTAAATAACCATGCATGTATATGCATACATATACGCGCGCGTCGAGATAGCGGATCGCGATTGCCATGGCCCCGGGGCAACCCGGAGCTTTGCTCCCGTCTGCGTCGCGCGCCGGCACCGAAAAGAGGATTTTTTCCCCGAGTCTTCTCTTCTCTCGGCTCTTTTTCGCTCCTTTTTCGCGGCGCGCGCGCACCTGCCTGCGGCGGCCGGGCGCGCCGATGACGGATGACGCCCCGTTGCCGGGATGTTTGTGAAAGTAAAACACATAGCTGCTACGCCCCGCCGTCGATGCAGCGCCGGCAAGATTCACTTTGTGGCTCCTCCAGGCGTTTCATCCCCTTTTCACGGAAGCCTTCGCGCGTATTCTTTCTCTTTTTTTTTTTTGTTCTTTTCGATTTCTCTATTGGCGCCTGGGAGTCTGGGATATGACTTTTTTTGCGCAGGGATTTCGTGGGTCGAGGGCATTTTTCCATGGCTGGCTTGAATTACGGTTTGATGCGTCGTTTACGTCATATCGACAGTGTACTTGTACGCAAATTTTATCATAAACTTTTCGGTCATTTTTTGTTGTCATTTTATAATATACCACAAATACATATTTTAAGATAATTATTAATTAAACGTCAACTAAAGTTTTATATATTTTCATTCAAAACGCAATCATTAATGGCTGTAAAAAATGTGTATTTTTTTTTTTTTTTAGTCGAAAAACAAAATGGCTTGGACGGTAATCCGAAGAGAAAGAGCACGTCAGATGAACAAAGCACGCTCGTTAATCATTTTAGTGAGCATTCCAAAAACTCCCATTCAATTTTCAAAAAAGTAATCACAAAAAATTTATCCGGTTTTCTGACTTTTAATAAATTGTAAAATCCTATACAAGCGTGTGCGTATCCTTTACAACCTTTTTTCCTTTATTTCGAAAACGTACAAATTTTTTTATAACCATTTTTCTTTTCGACTAATTAAAATTACATAGTCGAGTTAGCAAATAAAACAATGCTAACGCGATAATTACAAGGCGCAAGGTTTCCCGCCAATTTCACAATTATTCGCCGCAACGATACGAGAGAGAGAGAGTGAGAGAGAGAGAGAGAGAGAGAGAGAGAGAGAGAGAGAGAGAGAGAGAGAGAGAGAGAGAGAGAGAGAGAGAGAGAGAGAAGGAGAGAGAGGCGGTGGTAGATTTAGCGCTGCCTTCGTCATAATAGACTGCATAATGAATTTTCCCATCGACGTATCCAAGTCCATTGGTCAACCAATCTATCACGGCCGCCGAGACACGACTAAAATTCATGTTTGCTCTGGGCGGACGTATATTGAACGCCGGCGTGCGCTGCTGCTCGCCTCGTTTAAGCACGAATCCAACAAGCGCCCATTTCATTTCGAATTTACGATCGCGACGTTCCATTGAGCTTTGGCGCTTAGCGAGGTGTTAAATTTTAAAGAACGACCTTAATTGATTGGCCGTGTGTGAATATTTGCGGCCTGGACAAACTCGGTCGCTGATATCGTAAAAAAAGTTTTTTTCCCTTTCTTTTTTGACGTTAAAGTGCGATAGAAGTTACGCGTATAAGAATGAATTTTTTAGTAATCTAGAAAACAATAAAAACTTTTTATCACAATCGCTTACTCACGGGGTAATGTCAGTTGAAGCAGGTGCGGCGGCTCGATAAAAGTAGATTCGTTGGCATTGATAGACACGCAAAAATGTCTCTGAATATAAACCTCGGGCACATTTTCAAATATATTTCACGCGATATCGACGAGAGCGGGAATAAAAATAACTATACGCACGAGAGCGTAATCTCGGCTGCGATAAATTAATTTATTTCCCTCCTTATTCACCGATCATTATCGCTCCTCGTTTCCTCTCTCTCTCTCTCCCACTTGCGCAAAAAACGCGCGGCGAATACAGTACTGATCGTACACGTAGCCCCTCTACGCACACATGCAAATCAGAAATACACACGCAGCTTTGACAAATCGATTGCATTATCGCGCGGGGCTCGCAAGCGCGCCTCGATGATTTATATTGCCCACGTATGCATACGTATATACGCACGCGAAATGTGTAAAACGCGAAAAGCGATTAAAAAAAACATACAAGCGAAACGTTGGAAAAAGTTATATTGTGCGCGGGAGGAAGAGCCAGCCCGATAACTCATTGAATATATAGTCCAAGTGATAATAATTACGCGGGAGCAATTAATGGTCCAGGCGCGCGCGCCGCTGGTATAGCTATTATGCCTCGATATATAAATACGCCCGCGGCGGCGGCAAATGATACACGCGACACTGCCCACCGTGGCGTAATTAACAAAATCGCGACAGATTAACGCGGCGAATGAAAATTTTTGGCCTGGATTCCGGACGCTCCGTCGGCGCTGCCCCCGGAACTTTTGGCATTTTTTGAGGTTAGATTTAAAATTAACGAGTATGGTGCGAGCGCGAGGCTGCGGTAAGCTAACGCGGTTTAACGTTAATGAGCGAAAAGTATAGGCGAGGTAAAAGGCTTGACTTGATATTAAAAAATACTTTATGTTTATGTGCACATAAATTCATATTTGCAACCGCGTGTATGCAAAACGTATTTAATTAAATGAGAAATAATTCTGAAATATTTGATCATTCGAAGCGAATGTAACATTTTATAGTACAGGTCTATTTTCAGAATTTAGTTTATGAATTGAATTTATTTTGAAAGCTCAAGATACTCTAGTGCATTAAGATGTAAAGAAAATTAAAATTATAATAAGAATATAATGAACATTTGCAAAGTTGGCATGACAAATTAGGACAGTCAAAATCGTGAACTTGCCTAATCGGATTCTAACTCCGCGTTTTCACTTGAAGCATTTGGAACTTTAGACAAATTGACAACTTGTTTAGTTAGAGCAACTAAATTGCGAAGTAATTATTTCTGCACATTGTTCCGTTATTGTATTGAATTAGTTTAAAACAGAAAATGGCGAACAAGTTGTTCTATTGTTCAACTTTTATTCAATAAATTTAAAATGCTTTAACTATTTACAAAATTTTAAATTTACCTTTACCACGCGTCCTTAGTGTAAATTGCGAAGTAATTATTTCTGCACATTGTCCCATTATTGTATTGAATCAGTTTAAAACAGAAACTGGAGAACAAGTTGTTATATTGTTCAACTTTTATTAAATAAATTTAAAATGTTTTAACAATTTTCAAAACTTTAACTTTAAATTTACCTTTACCACGCGTCCTTATTGTAGTAATTTAAAATGGTCTGGGCTTTTGCAGTAAAAATGGTTCTTCAGCATAGCTATACATAAAAATTATCTCAAGTTTACAAAGTTAGTACAACAGTTCCGCGAACTAAAATTTATTAACAAAGTTACAAAAAACACTGCGCCACAGAGAAAATTATTCACCGAAAGTTGACTAAATGTCGCGCGAAAGAATTTTCAGCCAGCACATACCCATGATAAGATATATATTTCCTGCAAAAGCAGAATAAAAGCAGATTATCACTCGGCCGCTTAAAACAGGCGAGAAACAAGTTTCTCGGGGGACACGAAGGGGCATCACCGTCGCCGAAAATCCCTCTCCCGAAGGCTCGCTCGCGCCCCGAGAAAACATCTCGTCCATCCGTACCCACAAATGCGAGGGGAGAAATAAAGAGCCTCTCAGCTCCGATCCGGCCGTCCGGCGAAACAATTTCACCGGAGGGCGGGCTAAAAAAAGGAGAAAAAGAGAGAAAAATCTCTCGCATCGACCGCCGCGTCGCAATCGTCGTCATTTCACCGGCAATAAATCCTACGATAGCGGGTGAGAACCCATATCCCCGCGCGCACGTGTGTATTGCAGCGATTTATCTCCGCGTGTATAATAATGCACCAACGACATCTTCGCGCCTTCGGCGAATTTCCCTCTCGCGCGCCTTTCGTTATCTTATCTCACGCGCTTTTTTCGACGTCCTATCACCGATGCAAAACGCGCGAGTTTACGACGATGAGGACGGGAGCGAGAGAGAGAGAGAAAGAGAGAGAGTAACGTCTTCTACAGCCTTCGAAGTATCGAGCGGAGGAGGCGGCGACCGTCTTTTATGTATGGATTTACTTTAGAACTTTCGAGCTGTAGCGAGGGGGAGGATATATGGGCGGCCCCGCGCGTGTCGCTGAACTGCGGTATAGACGCGAATGAAGTTTGAAAATTAATTAAAGTTATTCCGCGCGCAGGCGAGAAGCCTGGCGCTCCAAATTTTTCGGAGAATACGCTGATTGAGGGTGTTTTAGTATAATACCCGGCACCACGTTGCTTCATGTTTTTTTTTTCTTTATAGTACATTTCGACACGGGTGGGGAAGTCGATTATTTAGCTGGTGTGACTTTTTGCACAAGCGAAGCGAGTGCGAAAAAGTCACACCACCTAAATAATCGACTTACGCACTAGTTTCGAACGGTATTTTATACCACGAGCGCCGAAAAATCATATCAACGTTGTGATTTTGAGATTAGAGTGGTATAAAATGTATTTTATGGATATGCATTAGTAGCCTATGTTATTAAAGGGACGAGAAATTTTTCTAGATTTACTCATTCGTTTGGTGACGTTTGTACAAATGCTTGTCATAACTTACTAAAATGAATCATTTTAAAGTTAAAATTTTCGTTTTCTATTTTTCAATCTATAACAAAGTTCAGTATACACTGAAAAAACGTTGAGAGAAAAATTGCACCAAAAAGCACAACCGTTGATTGTAGAAAAGCTTATTCACTCTACCCGAAGTTGATAGAGACAGTCACCCATTTTGGGAGAAATTTTAGACCATGTACGTAGAATTATTGCGCCAACACCAGAGAGCGCAGCGGCGCTCTCAAGCAAGAGCGGTTGGCGCTCGGGTTTGGTGTAATTTTTCTCCCAAAATTCGTGGATTGGTTGTGGAGGTGGAATGTGTGCGCTTAAGAAATCAGAACGTTTCAGCCGCCGTTTTTTCAGTGTAGTAAAATAAAATAATCGCTTTAGTGCAGCGTATTTCGTGGAACGCGTTTGGGTCTCGTTCCCAGAAATTCGCGCATCTTCAGTGTTTATTTACATTGCTCGAGCGATGTATTTGCAAATGACGAGCAGAATGAGCGTGGCCTTTGCCGTCGCAACGTCACGCTAGAGTCGATTTCTAATTGCATTTGACGATTACTGATGGGTGTACTGGCTATAAGACGAAAGTAGTGACAAGTTGTTCAAAATTTTATAGTACCAAAAAGTATTGCTGCTTACTTAAATTTAAAAAATGCAAAAAAAATACACTAGCCTCTGCTTTCGGCGAACAGCAGCAACACTTCTTTCTGATTCTGACGCCAACATGCAAATGATTAAACAACTAGGGAGATGGCGTTCAGACATTATAGCATAAGGCTATATAGAAATTTCTATATATAATAATAGACAATTGATTTATAATGGTATTACACATGGAACTACAACATCAAATAGTCATTCAAAACCATCTACAAGTAAAGAGGTAACCACTGCACAAGAGGAAGTTGAATCTAATTATCATTTGAATTGATCAGATTTTTCTGAAGATTTCTCTACAAATAACCTTGATCCAAATCCAGGTAAGCATCAAAAATATCAATTTTAATAGTAAAAGTAAAAAAGAAGACGTACCAGAGTCGATGACACATATATCACTTTTTATTCATAATAAACTTTTTTTAGGTGAAATTATAGAAAGTGGTTTTGAGACCTCGGCTTCGTCTCGGTTTTGCACAAGTCGGGCTGGCATCAAAAACACATATGCGCTTAAAAGTAGCAGAAGCCGCAAGCGGTAAGCCGAGCAGTGCGCGCCGCGCTACGCAAATTGGCCGCGAGGGCGCACTGACGCAGGCTAGAAAGTAACAGCAGTAGACACATGGTCGAGCGTGAACTAGCAGCCGCCACGCTATTTTGTCAATTAACAGTAATTATTCTGTGGACGTTCAACGCCTTCAGAGCTGCCTGGCTGTCCGAACAGATGCTTATGCGTCTGCCCTGAATGCCAAGCTCCTTAATCCTTTGAACACATCGAAGGATGCCGTATATTTCCGATTGAAAAACTGTGACATGCGGCCCCAAGGGGAGAAATGTGATTTTCCTGTTTCTGCAGCAGTAGTATCCGCAGCCGGTACCGCTATCGGTCTTGGAGCCATACGGGTACCAGATGTCTCCGCTGCCCGGCAGCTTATCCCTCTCCATCACCCAGTCTTGCCTCGTTGGTATGACGGTCCCGTATCTCCTTCTAAAGGTATGTCTCGGGATCATCACATCCGATGACATGGACAAAACTAGTGAGGAACCCAGTTCTTTGGGAAACTGAGTATACCTCGTACCCACTTGCCCTGAATCCCGAACCTATGAGCTGTTATAGTCACAACTGTGGTAATGGTGAGGTGGTGGGGGGGGTCAACACCCGCTACTGCACCCAGTGCCCTTATGGGCGTGCTACGCATCGCGCCTGTGACTCCTCAATATAAGCCCTCGAAGCCCCTCCAATGTTACCTAACCGGGTCAGCTCTGTTCTGCGCCACCAGACCGCAGCAGCATAGACAAGCCTAGGCACCAGTACGGCCCTATAGAACCACAGGATGATCTTGGGGCTGAGGCCCCAAGGGCTGCTAAACGCCCTTCGGCACGTCCAGAATACTGACAGGAACTTATCACGTTGGGTAAGAACGTGCCTGTCCCAGGTCAATTTCCTGTCCAGAGTTACTATGAGGTATTTGGCTGCATTCCTCACCGCCAGGGTCTTGCCCTCTAGTGTGGGCTCCCTGTATGGTTCGAGTTTGTATTTCCGGGTGAAAATGACGAGCTCGATCTTTTCTGGATTTACAGAGAATCCTGTTACCTCGCACCAGCGTTCCACTCGTTTGAGTGCAAGCTGCATAGAGTTCATGGCTGCCTCTATGGATCTTCCCTTAATGAGAATCAGAAGGTCGTCCGTGTAGACCTTTGCATAGCAACCCCCAACATTGTGTCTCTTAGCTACCAGACACCAGATGGTGGAGAAGGATACTCCGCCCTGCGCGCACCCCCTACTGACCATCCCTGTGACTTTGATTGGACCCAACTTGGTTTTCACCGTTTGACGGCTCAGCATGCTCCCAGGCCAATCTACTAGTGACTCGGGCACCCCATGCCTCCTTGCCTCCTCTCGAACGGTCTCTGTAGAGATCAATTGAACGCCCCTTCTACATCCAAGAACGCCTCTACCTTGATTTCCCCTTTCTCCAGCTGCTCCTCTATGCGATAGACCGCCGAGTGTAGGGCAGTCTCCGTTGAGTGCCCTGCTCTATAAGCGTGCTGGTTGGGGTGTAAGGGCCTAACTTTCAGCACTTCGTCCTGCAGATATCTATCCATTAGCCTCTCCAATGTCTTAAAGACGAAGGAGATAATACTGATTGGCCTAAAGTCTAACAGTCGTATGGATAGGTTTTCCTGCTTTCAGAATAAAGACAATTCTGACCCGTTTGCATGCACATGGCACATGTACCAAGGCAATGCTAGCCCTAAAGACTTTGACCAGATGCCCGAAGAGTACCTCCATTCCTTTCTGCAGGAAGACTCGAAGCACCCCATCTGCTCCCGGATCCTTAAAGGGCTTGAAGTTGCCTACGGCCCACCTGGTTCTCTAAGGTGTGACTATACGAGCTGCCAGGTCCCAGGCCGTCCTCCTCGGTGCTAGAACCCGCAGAAGTATAGCCTGGATCTCGACACTCGGATTAAAATCCGGAAAGATTGCTTTGAGGAGTACCCGCAGGCAATCCTCCTCCGAAACTGCATATTCTCCGGTTGGGAGCTGCATAGCTTTAGCCAGACCTCCGAGTTTTCCAGGAGGATGCAATTCAGCCTAGCTACGCCAGGGTACTTCTCAATGCTCTCGCAGTAGTCCCTCCATCCTCTCTTCCTCTCCGCGTTGACGCGAGATTTGTACTGCCTATCGACCTCCTTGTGGGAGGCCCAGTCTTCCGGTCTGCAAGTATTCAAGTATTATGAGCTCTGTTAACGACTAGCATCACCTCGCGCAGGCCTTGGAGCTCCTCTGTCGACCAAGGGGTCCTCGAGATCCCCCTTAGTTTGGTCATCAGACAGCTCCTCTGAAACGAGACGTCGATAGCCCTTCCTAGCTCCTCCGTCCAGTACTCTAACCTCTCGGTTGTGATGAAGTCCGGCCTGAAGTTTCGGAATTCGTTCCCAAGAATAGCCCTGTAGGATTACCAGTCTGTTCTCCTCAGATTTCTAAAGGTCTTGGTCCCTGTACCTCCTTTCCTCCAGTTAAAAATAATATGCCTGTGGTCGGATAGTGAAGGTTGAGGGGGTATCTAAAAATAGAAAAATTTTCATTAGAAAGCTTTAGATGCCAAAAATTTGTATACAGACTCATAATTTTACAAAAGTTTAGAATGTAGAAAAGGCACATATTAGAAGTAGATTTATTTTAGAAAATTCATTTTATGGAAAAAATTGAATATCGAATTAAATTTATAGAAGATATTACTATCGAAAAAAATGATATAATTTCGTACGCTAAAAATGAAGAATTCCCCTATTATAGAAAGTTCACAGTTCCGAAAATGCTGAATTTAGTGGAAATTCAAAGGATCAATTATTCGAATTCTACTCTATAGAATGAAATATAATAATATGAATTTTAGAAAACCAAAATATAGAATGATACTTTTGGAATTTCTAGCTATTCGAATATAATGATTCGAAAGATATGAATGTAGAAAGGCAATACGTCAAAAGTTCAATGTTTCGAAAAACAAATGTCGAAGGTTCAAACTTTCGAAAAATTAATTGAAAAGGTTTGAACTTTCGAAAAAAATAATTGAAGTTAAACATTTAGAAGGTTCAAACTTTCGAAAAACAAATTCAGAATGTTCAGACTTTCGAAAACATATGTACTATTCAGCTAGGGTAAAGAAAAAGTAATTAACGCTAGATTGTAAACTTTCGACATTTTGAGCTTTCGACATTTTGAACATTCGATATTTTTAACTTTCGACATTTTTAACTTTCGATATTATGAACTTTCGACATTTATTTTTCGATATTTTGATCTTTCGATATTTGGACCTTTCGATATTTAGACTTTTCAATATTCTGAATATTCGATATTTGAACATTTGATATTTGATATTTACGAGATTTTCAGCATTCTAGATTTTCAATTTTCGATCTTTTGAACTATCTAAAGATGCTATTAAATTCTATATTTTGATCTTTTGATATTATGATTTTCTAATTTATGTACAGATATTTTCTGTAGATTTCGTTTCTGTAATTTAATTTCTAAAATTTGGGTTTTCGAAATTATAGTATTCTAAAATTATAAATAAATATTTTTTCTACAAATTTACTATTCCTTAAAATTATAATTCGTAAAATCGAATTCGAACTTATAAATTTTCAACTTTATGAATTTCGAATTTCTTTTTATTGAAATTACAAGTTTTCCATTAAAACAAGTTCTGATAAATTACCTTTCTTTAAAAAAGTTTTCTATTTTTCGATACCCCCTCTGAAGGTTCAGTAAAGACCCTCCAGTCTCCGACCCAGCTACTAATCTCCTCTGAACAGAGCTTGAGGTTTATTACCTCCCTCCTAACAGAATTGCAGAAGGTCGGTTCCCTGCCCCTATTCAGGATGCTTAGTTCCGTATCGACCAGAAACTGCAGGAGTGCTTCTCCCCTGTTAATGTCAGAGCTTCCCCGGATGATATGGTGAGCATTGGCGTCGCACTCCAGAGTAAGGGGAAGTTTCCTTGGCCTACAGAAGTCAATGAGTTGTTGTACTTCATTCGGCAGACAACTACTGGACAAGCGGGTTGAGTTCCTTGAACCTCAATCTCCGCTTACCCCAGATATGTTAGACGTTACCGCCTCGCAGCCTGATGCTTCGTCACTCCTTCCTCCCTCGTTCTCTACTTTAAAATTGTGTTCCATTTGAGTCCCACGAGTAGCTAGGTAAGCGAGGTCTGCTGCTGCAGAGCCCCGCGTGCGGCAGTAAGGCTAAATACTCGGAAAAGTCGCCTTGTATTCCCAAAGCACCGTTAGAGACTACTCAGTACCCCGAATAGCCAACCAGTCCGCTCAGCACGGTACGCATTAGACCTTCGACTTGGGGGGTGGACTGCCTTTAGTCGTACATCCTGGCACGACCGCCCCGGCAACGAGCCGTGCAAGCTCTATCCGCAACCAAGGAGGATCCCCATACTCATCCCCTAAAGGCGACATCCATTCTTCTTACATCTTATTCGTTCCCTGACATAGGTGTGTCAGGCCCCCATTCATTCTACATTCCTGATCTTAACTCGTTTATAGGGAGATCCATTCGTACGAGTACGATTTATAGGTTATACTCCTGTTACATACATACAGCTTTTGCAACGGGGCAAGACTCACTCCTTCCCATTCGTTCGTGACTATGTCGGTCCCCGGGGTGCCAGTGATGTCCTACAAGCCCTCTCACCCGCCTGGGAAGGGGCCAAGACCCTTGCCCAGGCTACGACAAGGTAGCAGTCTGGGAGAGGGTGATTAAAACAGTAATATTTCATAGATCATACATATATGAATTTATTTATCAGTACTTTACACTTTGACGGGACTGGTTATGATACTTATTCAAGTATCTTTTGTAGTTTTTCAGTACTTTATCATCTATAGCTTATTACAGAGATTTTCCACTGCTCTAAATGAAAAAGCTTTTCCAAAAAAACATTAAAAAAAGAATCAAAATTATCAAGTTTTCGCATGAGTTATTGAACTTTAGAACATTTATTTTGGTACAAGTAAAATTTCACCAACTTTTAGTGCTCACGGTTGATATGAAATTACACAAATATATTCAGAAACTTAAAAGTGAGTATAAAAACTCCATAACTAGAAATTTCTTGTTGGGTTTTCATAAAATGTTCGATTTCCTATAAAATCTAATGTGCGTATTTTATATCAGATATGTGATATGGCTTGATCAACCATAAAATACATATAAGGCACGGTATAAAGAATGTGTTAAGAACATAGTTTAGCAAAATATTTAATTAGTTCCAGTTAAAATAATGTGGAAACTGCTTTTTAGCCCTCCTAGACTTTAGTACTTTAGTCAGCTATTTCTCATATACCTTTTGTGACAATATATTGTTAAACGGATATTGGATATCGATATTAATTCCTTTTTATCGACGTTTACACTGAAATTGCTACGGATTTTCCAGTCATCTTGAAGATTTTTAGAAATTAATACTTCTATTACATTTGGTTTCGTTCTCCTTATTGAACAAATATTTTACAGCCCGAAATGATTTTTATTTTGAAAATTCCAGTCATTCGATACTTTTTTGTAGAAATATTTTTTCTTTCATTTTACAGTTAAATCGAAACTCATTATCTGATTCGCGGAATTATGAATTTAGTTTAGATTATACATAATTTATACGCAGTTTACGTCAGTCCGGAACAACCAGATATCCAAAATACAAAACGCTTAATGCAACATTTATGAAAGACGAGGTATAGCAAAAATATAAATATTAATCCATAACGTGGATGTTATATTAGATCGTGACGTCAGTACTACCGACATGTGCTGAAGGAACAGTGAGCGTTAGAATTATAGCTGATAATTAAACAAGCCGGTGTATCTACACGTCGTATACAATCATCACGCGTTACATAAACCTGCATTGCTACATTAATTTCGGCTTCTAAATTTTGAATTCGTCATAATCATCAAATAATCTAATAGCAAATCATCGTTTTCATTGACAAACGATGTAGTAGATATTCAATATTTAGAAAACACATGTTAAAGATATGATGTTAATAATAATTTATACAAATGTATACAAAATTTCAAAATAATCACGACAAAAATATAATTCATAATAAAAAAAGATTTCAAGTCATTTGTATTATGCTTCAAATTCGACAGCGCCAGTAGTCCGAAAATGGCATAACAGAGAAAACCTTCCGAGAGACAACAAAGAAAACGACCGAAAATATTTCGTAAATTTCCTTGCTCAGACGGATTTGATTTAGCCATGCATTATTAATACATTATTTTGGTTTGTTTCCCCGCAGGCGTGAGAGGTTTTAGTTTTGCGGCGGCGTGGCTGCGGCAAAGTTGCGTTACTGTTTAGATTGCGGAGAGTGGGAAGAACTTTTTGCTTTTTGCGGAGCAGGACTCCTCTGGAAACGCTTAGTCATTATGGCGGCGCGACTACGTAACTTGCGGAAGCTCGCGCACGCGCGCCGAGTTTTTCAGCTCCCTTTTGTTCTCTTTTCGTTGTGGCGTGCGAGTTTTAGTCTGGTGGAGCGGCTTCGCTGCAGGAAATCACGAACCTGCCGTCGCAGCTTTTGTTTCGACGTATTAGATTTTTATTTTTAGTTTTAGGCTTATACTGCCGTCGGAAGCAAGAAGGTCTGTAACTTAAAAAAAAATGAATTTTCAAAAATTATTAATTTAATAGAAAACGGCAGGCTTCAACCTTCATATCGAAATTGTGGCGAAAGTGACATTTTGAAGTTATAGACATTCTTGCTTACGGCGGCAGTATAGCTATGCGATATTTTTTCAAGTCAGCGGTGAAAATTTTATGTTGCTCGAAAATCAATTTGATTGTGAATTGTATACTCGGTTATTATGACAAGAAAATCAAATGATAACATTATTTGCTCTGGACAATGATAATAACAAAGAATGCGATTTCAAATGATATTATAGTGAGTTGAAAATGTTATAAAATTATAGTCTGCAATACAGTAATTAAAGTATCTGATAATTATTTCGAATTTGGTTTCGAAAATTAAAACCAGTATTTACTTTGCATGTTTATCTTGCATTAAGGCTTTATTTCCGCCGTATATGCGCTGATCGTCTACTGAAAAGCGGAACATTTATTACGTCTATAATACTCTTGAGTGCTTTTAACGTTATAATAATACAATAAAGTAACATTTAATATGAATAAACATTTTATTGTCACAGTTTCCCGCTATTGTTGTACAACTCGCGGTATTTTCGCTTAATCCAACGCGATTTGCAAACAAAGGTCGTTATTTACCCATTAATAATTTATTGAAAATTAATAATTAATGAGTAGGTATTCGAATAAGTAATTAATTCAGTTTTTCGCGAGATTGAAAAAAAAAATTATGACATTTTGTTTTGTAAAATATTTATATTTATACATTAAATATAGTTAATAAAAATGCAACGTACTGAGGAGTTGTAGAGGAAATTTAAAAGTCAATTTATCATAATCCCAAACTCTGCATTATCAAGTTAATGAAGGATTAACCGTTATGAAGGATTAAGTACGATTGGGCGAATTGCATTGGGCAACTAAGATCAAAAGGTCAAGATGCGTCGTCTTAATGCATACATGCATGCATAATCCCTATTTTACTGCGATTATTAGCATAATACACCCGGGCTAAGAGCCGCTTGCATTAAGGTGCAGATAATATGGCTAGATCGATCCATCTCTAACGCCCGTAACCATGTGTTAAACTGCATTATCAGTCTAAATATCCACTGCAACCCGTAACTTCATCCGCTCGCTACTTTCAAATTAATATATGGTAAAATCAAATATTACTGATTTTTTCCATTATTAATATATATATTATATGTATTGAAAATCAGGTTTATTATGTTTTCATGATTACGTTTGAATTAACATTTTATTCAATCCTGAAAATGATCAAATATTAATAACCATTCAGCTATATTATATTATACATAAAATTGACGTATATGCTGTGGATCGAAATAATAATGGAATATATATATATATCATATTATATGTAATAACTAAACATTATTAACTAATGCGGACGTATCATAAGGTGCATATTAGTGCTATTTATTAGTGATGTACATATAAATTGAGAAGTATAAGTATCTCTAATTATATTAAACAGTATAATATGTAAACTCTTGTTGTCGTTAAAATTTAGAGCGATACATAATATTACTATAAATTTATCAGCACTTATAAGCTCGTAATTAAAAATAAAACAAGATATATTTCCCCATAGTTTAACCACTGAAAAAAGAAGTACGCAGATATGCAAAGAATCTCTTTTCGTATACTCTTGACGGGTTAATTAATTGAGTCTCGAAAATTGCTGAAAAGCGAGTAAACATGGCGAAATTAACAAGGCGAATTTCCAGATTTTAGCCCTTGTAAAAGCAAGGCAACGCGCGCGCATAAGACTGCCGCAACCGCGACGATAATGGCACGCCTGCGCAACGCGCGCGCAGTTTTTTGCCTCCGTCACGCCAGCCGTGGAATCGTTTTGTTGCGGCGGAGTCGTAGCACAGCAGCGGCGGCGGCGGCACACGAGAGACCAAACTGTACACCGGCTTGTTTGACCACGAGCGCTAATTAACACGCCGAAGTTAGGACAACACAAATATTAAGCGACGGGGAGCCTCTCTTCCTCCCGAAGTTTGCTATAATCAGAAACTACCCTGCTCGCCGCGCTCGTACGTGTATTAGTCTGTTTCTCTCTGTGCTTTGCTCTACCTCTCGTTTCTCCTCTTTTTAGCGCACGCATATTCGGCGAGAAAATTCGATTTGCCCTGAAATTACGCGATTGTGAGCAAACGATAGCACGCGCGCACGTGCCCCCTGATTTAGTTCCGTCCAAGTCTAATGGATGCGAGTACTTTCGCGTCTGTGTAATGACTGTTTTGATTCGTGATTATTCTCCCAATGTGGAGCAACGTGGGGGACCAGAATGGAAAATTCGGGAACAATATAGCTTTAAGCTGGGAACAAGCTGACTGAGGGAAAAAAAATTTAAACTGAGTATGCAGCTTTGCGACATTCGAGGTAGAGACGTTGCAGAGTTTTCAAAATTACTACATTTCCGGGGCTGTACGTAATCCTCCCTGGCAGTCAGAAAAAAACTACCCACCTGCTTCTCGAGACGGAAAAAAAATTACCATCTAATTTTTTGAAAAATTTTATTTTGAGAAGAACAATTCTTTTTTATTATAAGTTGTTAAATCAGCATTAAAAGATTTCAAGAAGCTCAAGCAAAGTTTCGACTTTTTCATTTTTCGCAATAAAAAGCGAACGAATAATGCAATAAAAACAACTTTCGCAATATAGCGCGCACGCAGGGCATTGAGAAAACAGTCCCACAACCGTTTAATTTATGTAACGTAATCAGAATTTCGTTCACCACGATAGCAGAAAAACATTCCTCGGTCTCCGCTCGAAAATAATATCAGCTCGTGCCAGAGAAGAGGAACTGGAAATTATTTTTCACCACGGGAAGAAGGAGCCGGGGAAAGAGAGGAAAAAAAACGAGAAATCCATTCACTCTAAACGGAATATTTCTCTGCTCGCCCAAATCTCGAGCGCCTCCACAAAAGGACGATTTCTACTTGTAGGGGAAAAGGCCGGGCGAGAACGACTACTACTGCTACTCTTCGTCCTCTTTTTTTCTAAATTCAAACTTGCCTCGGTGGGCGCACCGTAGCCGCAGCCTTAGTTCGGTAATGACTTTTTCGCCTTGTCGTGAGGCTTTTATTTCTCTCTCTCTGCCCCGGTTACTAATCTTCGTTTAACTTCCATTACAGTTTCCACCGCTTATTTCTTTCCCACTCTCCCCCGCCCCCGCGGAACGGCAGGAGGAAACTCGCTCGTTGGCTCTCGTTAATCTTGCGCGCCGGCCAGATAGCGATACTTAATGGGGAAAATCGCGCGAAATTCCTTATGACAACGCGAGGAAACAACGTAGTTGTTGCGTCGCCTCGTTTCCGTTACGTTATTACGCCGACGCCGCAGAGGCGGGAGGGACTTTTTTTATTTTTATTTGTCGCCCGATCGCACTGTGCACGTACGCCAGATCTATTAATTCATTTTTCAAGACCTTCCGGGAAGTATGCGTGACATTAAGGTGGCTCCAGCGGTCTAGTAGACCTAAAGCTATGAGATTTTTTACAAAAATTCTTTTACACATTCCAATCTGAAAATTGATATGATAGGAAGTATATTTTGTTTATTAAAAAAAATTTAATAAGAAATGAAATTTTTTTTTGTTTTTCATTCAATTTTAATTTGCAAGGTCTCATTTTCTTCCTTGTTAAATATAACTTTGCAGGTTTTGAAAATTTTTCAATTTTGATATCGTTGACTCCCCCTGAAATTTAACAAGAAAGAAAATGAGACCTTGCAAATTAAAATTGAATGAAAAACAAAAAAGATTTGTATTACTTATTGAATTTTTTTTTTAATGGACAAAATATACTTTTGCAAAATTGGAAATTTTCTAAAAAAAATATTTTCCGTTATGTTAAGAACTCTGCTTCCCGTCATATCAGTTTTCAGATTGGAATGTGTAAATGAATTTTTGTAAAAATGTTCATAGCTTTAGGTCTACTAGACCGCTGGAGCCAACTTAAGTCCTGTTTTGTTGGTACACCTATTCTGTAAAATTCCTGGCAATTCCTATTAACACAGTCTTGATCTGACCTTGCTTTATTGCCTCAAACCTTTTCAATTTGTATCTGATAATTTAGTCTGTAGCTTTAATATAGTCTAATTACTTTATTGTGTCTCTTGGTACTGCTTCTATCGAGATGAAAGAGCGGGTTATAGTGTTAATTATCTTAGATATAGGTACATCGACAACGGTACCCGAGCTAAGACAATTAAAATTACGACGTTTCTTTCATCAGAGTTAAAGTGGGAGAAAATGAAAGGACAATATAGCGAAATCTAGACGACAGAGAAGTGGCTAGATTTTTTCAATTATATAGTCACCCTACATCTAATATACATGCAGCGCGTTAAAATAAATGAGCAACAGATAAATACTACAAAATGGCAATTCTATTATCAGCCATTTAATATTATAAAGTGCTTCAATTTTGGTAAGAGGAATTCAGATTTTAACGAGATGATATTGCGCTTTGTTTTAGAAAAAAAAAGATGATTTTCCTCAGTGGAACTCCGCCGAGCTGTTTTTCTTTCTTTTACTTGCGGGACAGGAGGGAGACCTCGAGCTGTATTAAGATAATTTCCGTCTTTAATTTTAATGCAACCCGAGGGGGGAGAAGTTTACTGCATGCGTGTGGAATTTGCATAAGAGACAGGCAGCCCATGGATGTATATAGAGGAAAATATTATGTTAAGACCGAGTTACCGGTGCAGAGAGAAAGGAGGAGAGACAGTATGAGAGTGGATGAGAGGGTCCTTGAAAACCCCCAAGATAAACTTTGAGATATCCACGCTAACGTTTAAAAGTAAAAATGCGGAATTCAACGTACATCCTCGCTGCGTAGATAAGAAAAATTAAATTAAATCCACTCAATTACAAAGTTCTTAAGAAATTCTTCGTGCACACTTTTACAACTGACTGACTTAACTTGTGTATTACTACTGTTTTTAGACGAGCAGAAAATTGTATGAATTTTCCAACGAAATAAAAACCAATAAACTACTGTTATCTCAATTTTCTTGAAAAAACATTGCAAACAACAAATTACGAGAGCACGATCTGCGCAAAATGTACACGCTATAAAAGTGCAAATGACAAATCTCATAATAAATGGGCAATAGACGAGCTTTGCGGTTATGTTTATAAATCGGCGCCTCGTCATTTTAAATACAGAATCGCGAGGACGAGAATAAATTACGAAATTAAGGCGTCGTCGGGAGCGTGAAGAGGAGAGGAGAAAATTTTTGAATTCGCCGAAAGTTCGTCGCGACGAGGAAATTCCTTAAAAGTAGCGCGCGCGCGCGTGGCGAAAGTACATGAATATTTAAAGCAAGAGGAGAGAGCAAAACTCCCGGGAGGAACTCGAATAATTCCTTATCGCGAGATACACCGCACGGAAGTGCAGAACCGCGGAGGAGAGGGGAGGGGAGGGAAACGCCATCGGGAAATACGATTTTCTAATCGCCCGAGAAGAATGCGCGCCCATATATAGGCGGGCCATTTCTCTTCCCGACGCGCTTTTTCTGCAAATGTGTCGCATTTATCCTCTAAATGTCCGACGTGCCTTTCTCCCCGCCGATCTCGTTTCTTACGCTCCGTATCTCCGCGAAGGAGGACGAAGAAGACGCGCTCGCTTGCTGCTGGTACAGTCGCGCGGAAATCGAGCGGTACAATGCACTTGGCCATAAAGCCAACGATAACGTTATTGATAGAGACATCAAGGGCCTATTATGTTTATTCAAAATTCTCGCTCTTATACGTTGGCAGATAAAATCCTGAGTAATGACTGATCGATTTATTACGAGAATTTCGCGTGCTCAATTTTATCGCGAATTGTCATGTATAATATTTGTATGAAGCGGAAATTCATTAGCGAGCAAAAGTGGAGGTAGTGTGAAAGTAGAACACGTCTAATTGAAATTCATTTTTCGGGTAATATATATTTATGTTCGAGAAAACTTTTTCGTTTTACCTTTAAATCCTTCATAATTTTTTCTATCCGCTTATCGCGAGTGAATAGCTTGAGAGTTCAAGTACTCTTGAGATTCACGCGGCAAAAAATATTGCGAAGCCGAATTTAGTGCGTTTAAATGTTGATAGCCGAACGCTCGGTATTATAATTTGAAATTTCTAACTACTAATGTTCTGAGAAGCATAAATCGAGTGGCAATATATAAAATTTTGCCTATGAATTTAGAAAAAAAAGTATAGGTGCTATTACTGTAAATTCACACATAGCATCGATTACAAATTTATAACTACGCTTTGAAATTATAATTTTCTAAAAACAAAACAAAATACAATATTACAAACCCATTTTTATAACTATACCATCATATATGACTTTTGGGAAAATCGAAAACATCCTCAAATCATTCGTATATAGCTGATCAGCTTTATCATATTATCAAATGAAATACGTGTAATACACGATTCGAAGATTTCGCAGCATCAGCAAAATTTTCGTAAACCCCTGTGGCACCGCGGGCACATCGTTCCTCAGACTGTACCTCCCCCCCCCCCCAACGTCCTCGCGTTTTTCCTCTCCTCCATCTCCGGGCTTATCGGCGGACCAATCTCCATTTCCTTCTTTCCAGGCACCACCCGTTTCTTTTTCTCCCTCTCTCTCTCTTCTCCCATTCCTCCTTCCTCCGACTTCTCCGCCGTGGCTTCGGCGGGGGCCGTTAACTCGCGGAAGAGATGACTCGAGAGCCGCGAGAAAAAATTCCCCGCTCCATCGGACTTAATTGAGTTGCTTGCTTTTGCTTTTTCGTCGCTGGCTTCTCCGGGTGGCGGCAGTGCCTTAATTGTGGAAAATTCGCCCGAGCTGAATGTCTAATTAATTCAATTAAGTGGGGGGGATTTCGTCGCGTCCTAGCTTTTTTGCGCGCATGCGTCCTTTATGAAAACATTTTAAGCGACACGCCGAGTGAACACGTCGTAATTAAACGTCAGACGTTTAAGACTTTAAGCGCGAACGCGAACGTCGCAACTGCTAAACTCCCTTCCCTCCCCCCTCACTTTTTCTCCCCCTTGGTTGACCCCGCGTACGCGTCTCGAGAGTGACGATAATTAAATTTTAACTTGTGTACTGATAATCTGAAAAAGTTTACATTTTTACGATAATTGCAGCCGCGCTGATTCACAGCGCGATAAGCCCTTGTAAATGAACTGCGCTTCGTTTCGCGATAGAGCCCTGATTAAACACGCCTAATTGACAGTGAGTACTCGTTTTATGGCGTTTCGAGGAGTAAAACAACGATGAAATGGTGTTACGAGGGATTAAGTAAAATCTGAGTGTGTGGACTTTGCGTAGGCGGAGAGTGGAGTGAGACCGCTGCGGTAAGGTTGGCTCGCGCGCACACGAGTATACTTTTTTTTTTCCAGTTTCCACGCCACTTGACCAACTTGAGGCCGCGTTTTTTCAGAAAGCTCCCTAAGGCTGGCACAGGCTCTATTTTTACGAATATTCCCGATTCTCGTTATGTGCTGTATGTACTGTAACGAAGACATTTCAAAGAGAAATTGAGAAAATTCACATTACTTCAGCCGGAATAAAATAAATTATAATTTTTTACGTAATTTACGGCACTTTTTTTCACGTGGTAAATTAAAAATTGCGTCAAAAGTCGTTCTTGACATACATGAAAATGAGGTTGCGAAAATTCACACTTGCTCCTCTCTTTTCCGAGTTTTCTTTTACGTTATTAAAGAGTCACGCAAGATCATAATATTAACATCAACGGCTCAATCTAAGTATTCGTACGATAAAAAAGGCTGCAGCGCGCTGTACAATGAAGGGGAGAACAAAAAAAAGAAGGAAAAAGCGGGGAGAAAAGAAAAAAATCCGAACGTCCGGGCGCCTCTTTAAAATCACTTAACGAGTTCAGTTAGAACGAGCAGTGGGCAATTACAGTGTTTACACTCGAAAAAACATTACTCCCACGTCAGCGCTCGTTTAGCCCGAATACACGCGCGCACACACACACGCACGTTTCTTACGTGTGTATATATATGTGTGTTTCTCAGCCCTACAGGCAGTGTACTCCTTAAATAATGTAACGGCTCGAGAACGACTCCCTCTCTCTCTCGCTCCCTCTTTGAACCCATATACATATAACTCGGTGTCCCAGGGCTCGTAACGGTCGCGGTCAAGTATCCTCTTACAAATTAATTACGCTGCTCTGGCGCATTACGTATATACATAAATCCAGCCTCCTCTCTCTCTCTCTCTTCCTCCCTCGCACCTACTCGCGAGCGTAGATCCTTTTCCTTGGGTTGTTGCCGCGCGCGCGCCTCGTATTTCCCGTCACCTCCGTCCCTCTTTGTCCACACATAAACGCACACACGTGCACGCGCGTGTATGTATGTGTATAAGACTATACGTAGAGCGATGCGCCGGCCTAATGCCCAAGCCGGGCAGATACTCATAATTGCCAGAGATATATTATGTTTAACTACCCCCCGCGGCTCTCGGCATAACCGGCCCCGCCGCGAATGATCGAGAACGAGCGGCGGGTGTCGGCTAACCAGGAGCGCGCCGCGGCTATGGCTTATTAAGCTCGCCCGACCCTATATATACTCTGCGGGAAAATCGAAACGGACGTTGCGCGGGAAAGGTTATCCGAGGTTAGGGAGTTAAGGACGCCCTTGCGCTCTACAGTATGTACGCTAGGAGAGAGAGAGAGAGAGAGAGAGAGAGAGAGAGTACACAAACTGTAGTACGGACGCATCACGTGGTCTGTTTCTTCGGCCTCTGTGCCATGTCGCCACATGTCACGCATATAATAAAAGTTTAACACAAAATATCTGAATATTTTAGACGGCTACGTATAATTTACAAAATGTAATCTGAAGGAGGAAGCTTCCCGCGTAAAAAAGCAACTATTGGCAATGCAGTACCAATATATGAGCAATGGGCATTGATTATATGTGGCCAATATATTGGATATAGTATTGCTCATATGTGGCCCATATAGCGCTACGCAACGATATCCAATTTATAGGCAATATATTGCCAATTGTTACATTAATTTAAAATGTCAATTGGCCGCAATATATCGCCAATATATTGCCAATTTTTTCTTATTTTTCATAGTTTATTGGCACAGTAGATTGCCAATATATTGCCAATTTGTGTAATACCAGGTACAAATTAATATTAATACTACCTTTAATTAATTTTCAAAATACAAGTACTGTCTAATTTTTCAAAAAATAAAAAACACCAGTTTCAGTAAAATTTGATTTTACCTTTATTGCAACGATAGCAAAGCAAATACATACATCGCTGAAAATGAATATAATAATATTATTGTCGTTTCGGATTGCGCAACGTGGTACACATGAAATTGATAACGTTAGTGAATTCAACAGCATCGAGCTGCACTTCGCATTTCTTATTTACGTAATCTAGAAATAATTATAATAATTCAATTGTTGTTGTTTACAGTATTACAATTATTAATCACATAGTGCAAGAGCTTACATTCAACACTAGTTAGTATGTCTTCAGGGATACCAGACCTTTGCTTTGATCTTCCTCTAGCACACATATTTTTAAGGTTTTCCGGCCCCACAAGAATGCGCAGTAGCCGCCTGGTCATCTCTTTAGGACGAGAGAGAGAGAGAGAGAGAGAGAGAGAGAACATGCATCCACGGAGAAAAGTCAAGGCCCGAGGCCGTGCCAATGTGCCATAGTCATCGTAGGCTCGTCGCCTGCGTCCCCATGCACCGCGAGAGAGCTCGTGTGACACAGGTGCACGCTGTAGCTGTGTTACACGCGCTCTCTCGCGGTGCATGAGGACGCAGACGACGAACCTGACTATGGCACGGCCTAGCCGTCTATAGAACTGTGGGATCTTTTCTCTGTGTGGTTGGAATTAAGTACCTAATGCCCTAAATTTTTGTGCGATCAAAAGTCGTGGAGCTTCGAATATCTGCATCGCTTTTTTCTCACTCTCTTCTCACTTAACCTTCGAGTCAACAACATATATTTCGTAGAAATAATGTTTAAAAGAAAATGTAAATCTTTTCAGGATTCTAAAGTTACCGATATAAGCTTGGAGCTAGTTAATGAACCGTGTGAAATAGATATTGACATATTAAGTACGAGTGACAATTATACGAAGCCTGTGAATATGATACCTTTGAAAGAGTACCATTATGGTAAAAATTTACTTTATTGTGTTATTATTTTAAACATTTTTCTAAAAACTTGAATAGTTTTTTTTAAGTACAATAATTCGAACTGTAACATACGCTAATCAATGTTCAATGCTGTAGTTTTTTTTATTACTGTGGAATATATTTTGCACTTATACTATTGCAGAACTGTAGCTATCAGTATATTCCTTATTTATTTCAATTATCAGGCAGGGAATTCTGATATATAATTTCTTCATATAGATAACGAAGGTTATGAAAGTTATGCTGATGACGAATGGAGCGACGCTTGTAGCGATTTCGGTGTTACTGAACAAGACTTACAAGAAATGCAGCAGCAAGAAAAGGAGCAACAACAACAACAACAACAACAACTATTACAAGAGGAACTATTTCCGGGATCTCCAATGAAACTCATAGAATTCATAACATGTTTAGCGGCGATAAAATTACGTCATAATGTAATTGATGCGTGCTTAGCTGATTTTTTAATGTTAATGTCGAAAGCTTTCATTATGCCACATAATTGTCCGTCAACCTGTTATCAATTTCAAAAATTCTTTTGCGACATGAAATTGCCTATACAGAAATATTTTTATTGCTCTAACTGTGTAGATTTAAAAAATCAAAATGATCATGGAAATGAAAGTGCTAAAGAGTTTGAGGACAACGAGTACTGTAGTTGTTCTAATCCGAATCAAAAAAATTATTTTTTAGGAATTTCTCCGATTTCTCAATTAACATTTCTTTTTAATCGTATTGGATTTTATAAAAAATTGAATAACCAATCTACTGTAGGTACTAATGCAATCGGAGTGTATACGGACATTTATGATGGAAGTAATTATAAAGACGCATCTAAAAATCAAAATTCATTTACGAGCTTAAACTTGACTCTGATGTGGTACACAGATGGAGTTCAAATTTTCAAATCTTCGAAATGTAGTATTTGGGGTTTCTTTCTCATTATCTTAGAATTGCCATACAGCGAAAGATTTAAATTGGAAAATGTGCTATTAACCAATTTGTGGTATGGAGAAAAAAAACCTGACCCATGTATGTTTTTAAATCCACTAAAACGATTTTTAAAAGAATTGTATAAAGGTGCTGATATTTTCGTGAAAGATCTAAACTCATTAGTAAAAATTCGTTGCATTATAGCTTGCGGTGCGTGTGACTTACCAGCTAAGGCTTTGTTTCTTTGTATGCATCAATTTAATGGCAAATTCGGGTGTCAATTTTGCAAAGAAAGGGGGTTTTCGATAGATAAAACATGGGTTTATCCATATAGAGAACATTTGAACTTGCGGACGGATGAAGAAACTATACTGCATGCGTCTCAGGCTGTTGCAGTTAATAAACCCGTGTGTGGTGTTAAAGGACCTAATATTATGTCCAAACTTTGCTGTAAGTTTGTCACTTCAACAGCAATAGACGTCATGCACTGTGCATTTGAAGGGGTGATTAAGCGACTTGGCGAGTTATGGTTCGATCCACAATTTAAGGAAGAGCCGTTTTCTATTTCAAATTTGGTTGCGGTAATTGATTATCGACTGTGCTGTATAAAGCCCCCATCATACGTTGTTAGACGCCCAAGATCTATAAAATTACATTTTAAAAATTGGAAAGCATCTGAATACAAAAATTGGTGTCTGTATTATGCAATACCTATTTTATACAACATTTTACCGAGTATTTATTGGGATCATTTTAAATTATTTGTTTTTGCGATATATACTTTATGTAAAGAAAAAATATTCGACGAAGAAATAGTATTTGCTGAGAAATTACTTATGGAATTTGTTTCGAGATATGAAGATTTGTACGGCATAAAACATATGTCGTGTAATTTGCATAGTACCCGACACTTGGGCGAAGTAGTAAGACGTAGCGGTCCTCTTTGGACAACGTCGTGCTTCCCATTAGAAGACCTAAATGGCAAAATGAAATCTTTTGTGCATGGTAGTAACTCTCCTCACGTACAAATTACACGCAATTTAAACATGTACATGAACATATACATTTGCAAAGATGAGTCGCTTGAAAAAGAAAGTAAATTATATGATTTTTGTAATTCTGTTTTATCAGCTAAAAAAAGCATGAAATTAACAAAAATAAATATCTCTACTTATATATTTTCACTTTCCGTGGCCTTTATAAAAATAAGATATTTTTCTCGTCAAACACTCATCAAAGTAAACTTACTGAATCTTTTTACGTGAAATATTTAAATGAATCACAGTTATGTTTTGGAGCTATCGAAAAATTCTTGTGCGTTAAAAATTGTTACTGCAAACAATTTTGTGAATGTACAGCAACGTACCATGCATTAATTAAACATTTCAATGTTGAAACTCCGTTTTACGTAAATATAGGGGGACGAACATTAAGGGGGTGTCAAACTCAATTCTGCGATTTGACCGACCCATAGGTCGGTAAGGTAGGAAGTACATACTATTGATGAAATATGACACAAGCGCCATCTCTGGAAAATCGTAATAGATTTTAACATAGATGGCGCTACATATTTCAAAAATATTAAAGATACGCGTTTTTTTATTACAAACAATTGTACGTATTTCGCGTATACGTATTTCTTTTTATAATTAATTATCCGTATTTTGCGTATACGCATTTTTATTGTTAATAATAGTGCGTATTTCACATATATACGCATATTTATTACAAATAATTTTGCGCATTTCGCCTATACGCATTTTATAATAAATAATTTGGTGTATTTCGCCGATACACATATTTTATTCTAAATAATTATGCGTATTTCGCTTATACGCACTTTTCAGTGTTATCAATTGTGCGCATTTCGCCTATACGCATTTTATAATAAATAATTTGGTGTATTTCGCCTATACACATGTTTTATTATAAATAATTATGCGTATTTCGCTTATACGCACTTTTCAGTGTTATTAATTGTGCGCATTTCGCCTATACGCATTTTATAATAAATAATTTGGTGTATTTCGCCTATACACATGTTTTATTATAAATAATTATGCGTATTTCGCTTATACGCACTTTTCAGTGTTATTAATTGTGCGCATTTCGCCTATACGCATTTTATAATAAATAATTTGGTGTATTTCGCCTATACACATGTTTTATTATAAATAATTATGCGTATTTCGCTTATACGCACTTTTCAGTGTTAGTAATCGTGTGCATTTTGCCTACACGCATTTTATAATAAATCATTTTGTGTATTTCGACTATACACATGTTCTATTATAAACAAATGTGCGCATTTCGCCTATACACATTTCTTATAATAATGAGATGCAGATTCATCACTTTATTATATAGTCTCAGTTATTATTGACATTTCAAAATTCAGGACGTCGCCTCGCATGATTGCAAATGCTTTTTTAAAAATTGTAGTGCGCTTCGTACGTTTTTGTGTCCCGGTGAAGGGACAGATCGGATGCGAGGTCTAGGTGTTTAGGTGCCTGATGATGGAGTCCGGGTTATGCGCTCCATAGGTTTTTGTACCCAGGTGTTGAGACAGCTCGATTACGAGATCTAGCTGTTCCAGGTGGCCGGTGATAGAGTGTAAGTGATGCGTTCCGAAGATTTTTGTGTCCAGATGTCGGAACAGATCGTATGCGAGGTCTGAGCGTTCCAGGTGGACGATGATGGAGTTTACGTGATGCGCTCCGTAGGTTTTTGTATCTAGAGACCAAGACAAATCGAATGCGAGGTCTAGGTGTTTCAGATGGCCGATGATGGAGTCCGGGTAGTGCGCTTCGTAGGTTTTTGAGTCCAGGTGTCGGGACAGCTCGAATGCGAGGTCTAGCTGTTCCAGGCGGCTGATGATACGCTTCGTAGACTTTTGTGTCCAGGTGTTTTGACAGATCGGATGCGAGGTCTAGGTGTTCCAGACGGCCGATGATGGAGTTCGGGTAGTGCGCTCCGTAGGTTTTTGTGTCCAGGTGAAGGGACAGGTCGGATGCGAGGTCTAGGTGTTGCAGATGGCCGGTGATGTAATCCGGGTGATGCGCTCTGAAGGTTTCTGTGTCCAGGTGTCGGGACAGATCGAATGCGAGGTTTAGGCGTTCCAGGTAGCCGATGATGGAGTTTACGTGAAGCGCTCCGTAGGTTTTTGTGCCCAGAGGCCAGGACAAATCGAATGCGAGGTCTAGGTGTTCCAGATGGTCGATGAGTCCGGTGATGTAATCCGGGTGATGCGCTCCGTAGGTTTTTGTGTCCAGGTGAAGGGACAGGTCGGATGCGAGGTCTAGGTGTTTAGATGGCCGATGATGGAGTCCAATTTAATATTATGATTTTCAAAATATTACCTGCATCTGAAATTTTGTGGCACAGTACTGCACTTTTTTGTACATATTCTGGATATAGTTTACAAAATTTCTACCAAGAGATAGTTTAGATTTGGTTTTTATTTTTTTGGTTGAGGGTTTAATTGTTTATTGAAATTTAACCAAATTTCAATCTATTTAGTTTTTTATGAACAAAAAATGTTCCTCAAATTTTAGGTCGATATTTGCAAAAATAAAAAAGCTATGCAATATTGAAAATTCAATTTTTTGCAATTTTGGTTAAAATCCAAGTTTATTCATTTTTTAACTGAAAATCTTGAAACTTTTTGTATAGTACATTGATTGGCAAAAAGGTTTGAATTTTTCTGTAGAATGTGCCAGTATTTATTTTATGACCCTTTTTGAAAGTCTCTGATTGGCTGCTTCTTAGTATACCTTCATCAAAGGATATTGAGGCTGCTGCCAAATATTCTTTATTCGACAAATTTTGTTTGTATTCTTCTTCGAAAACCCTTCAAAATGCTTTTTTTGATCAATACTGGCCGAGCAAAGGGAAAAAAGTGACAATTTTTTGAAATATCAAGAAAAATCCATAATTTCAATTTTTGATAACATGATTAATGAAACTGAATATTATTCATACATCTTATGGCATGGACCGTACCACTGAATTTTGTTAGAGCATCAAATAGAACATTAGAAATATCTATTTTCAATAATATTAGGCTTACACAATAAGCAATACCTAATTATGAATTAATAATAAATTAAGCTATAGAGGTTAATTACTATAAAGCTGTCAAAATGAAATCAGGCAACAGACTGATAATTTCATTCATAATTAGGTATCGCTTATTGTGTAAGCCTAATATTATTGAAAATAGATATTTCTAATGTTCTATTTGATGCTCTAACAAAATTCAGTGGTACGGTCCATGCCATAAGATGTATGAATAATATTCAGTTTCATTAATCATGTTATCAAAAATTGAAATTATGGATTTTTCTTGATATTTCAAAAATTGTCACTTTTTTCCTTTTCTCGGCCAGTATTGATCAAAAAAGCATTTTGAAGGGTTTTCGAAGAAGAATACAAAAAAATTTGTCGAATAAAGAATATTTGGCCGCAGCCTCAATATCCTTTGATGAAGGTATACTAAGAAGCAGCCAATCAGAGACTTTCAAAAAGGGTCATAAAATAAATACTGGCACATTCTACAGAAAAATTCAAACCTTTTGCCAATCAATGTACTATACAAAAAGTTTCAAGATTTTCAGTTAAAAAATGAATAAACTTGATTTTAACCAAAAATTGCAAAAAAATTGAATTTTCAATATTGCATAGCTTTTTTATTTTTGCAAATATCGACCTAAAATTTGAGGAACATTTTTTGTTCATAAAAACTAAAAGAAAACGAGTTTTGAGGGATTTTAAAATTTTGAGCTGCTGACTTCACGTGAAATATCCCATATACCTGAAACAACAGGAGGGTGTAACAAAATTTGAGACCAAGGGTTGAACTTCAAATGAACCTGAGTATGGTATATAAGTTGATCCGCATTTTAAAATATACACCTTCCATCATATAAACGCATAACTGCAAATTGAACATTTTAACAAAATTTGTATTATTAGAAGTATTGTTATTAATAATTACTTTGCATTATACTTGTCATGCTACTGAATGATTGGCAAAAGTAGAGCTACTATAATTTCATTGAGCTAGGCTCATAAGTTTCTTTAGCTTCTTTTCAAATTTTATGAGTTTTGTTGAAAAAAAACGGAAAAGAATTAATTTTATGTCAAGACATCTAGTTTCATATAAATAGATAACTAAATAAACTCATGTAATTGTAATTCTTTTCTGTTATAATTAAATATGTTCGCCCATACACCTTTCCTTATAACTAATAATTGTGCGTATTTCGTCTATACGCATTTTTGCATTATAAACAACTGTGCGTATTTCGCTTATACATATTTTTGATATTGTAAATAATTGTGCGTATTTCGCTTGTACGAATTTTTTATTATAAATAATTGTGCGTATTTCGCCTATACGCATTTTTGTATGATAAATAATTGTGCGCATTTCGCATATACGCATTATTTATTATGAATAATTGTGCGTATTTTGCCTATACGCATTTTAATATTTACTATTTTTTTTATTACAAACACATGTCAATTTGAACGTAATTACGTTCGAATAAGTATTTATTTATAATCACAATTTTTACTTATAGTATAAAATTACGTGATTAGTAATACTTTAAGTTTTGACATGTCCAACACCTATTAGCCAAAAACTACGGAGCGCACCACCTAAATATCGTCACCGGCTTCCCCGAAGACCTGGACCACGTATTAGATACGCCCTGATATCCAAACGCAAAAGACTACAAAGCGCACCACCTAGACCTCGTCATCGGCTACCCTGAACACCTGCACTGCGTATTAGATGCGCCCTGATATTTTAATGCAAAAAACCTAGACTCCATCATCGTCTACCACAAAGACCTAAACCACGCATTTGATACGTTCCAACATCTAGAGACAAAAAACTACGGAGCGCACGACCTAGACATCATCATCGGCTATCCCGAACACTTTGACTACGTATTAGATGCGTCCTGGGATCTAAACGCAAAAAACTTCGGAGCGCATCACCTCGACTCCATCATTGACCACCTCAAAGACCTAGACGACGCATTCGATGCTTTCAATTATCGATAAGTAACACTTCCTTATAATAGCAACCGTTACCGCTATAGTATTTCTCCCTTACAATTGAAGGTGGAAGCAATGGATACTAAAATCGTGTGACGCTGTTACGTCGGTATATGCCGCTGATCCAACGATCGTATAATTGTGTAATTGTTGTAGTATGAAAAGCAACATACCGTAAAAGTATGGGTCCCTTACTAAGATTGCTAAAACCACCTTACTTATATAGTAAAGGAACTCCTATACTCCACGAGTAAGCCGTTTTAACTGTAGCAGTAAGAGTTTTCTTTCCGTGTGCACCCGCAGAAAACTGTTACTTTTTGGGGAGATATAATTCGTACCTAAAAATCAGGTGTGCCCTAAATAATGACATTAGTCTAGGCACCAGGGGGGTTTCCGTGGCCGATGGATGTCCACGCCTCCACCAAAGCTTTTCTTACGTATTTTTGTCTGCTGATTCTGAATTTCGAAGGTGAACAGTCGCCAGAATGTTAGTTTTTTGTTATTAACAATTTAATTGTTTAAACTGCGGCCAAATCAATATGATTAATTATAACTGAATCCTAACTGTCTAAAACTGTAGTAAATTGATCTAGAATTATGCACGTTTGCGCTCGAATTCGCGACTTATTGCACTAAATTTGCAATAATTCGGGTTCTAATCAAAATTTTTCAATTCTGAAAAAACGAGCATATTCTAGATCAATTTACTACAGTTTTAGGCAGTTAGGATTCAGTTATAATTAATCATATTGATTTGGCAGCAATTTAAACAATTAAATTGTTAATAACAAAAAACTAACAGTCTGGCGACGTTCCACCTTCGAAATTCAGAATCAGCAGTCAAAAATACGTAAGAAAAGCTTTGGTGGAAGTGTGGACATCCATCGGCCACGGAAACCCCCCTGGCGCCTAGACTACATCTCGAGTCTGTCGCGGGAGCGCAGACGTTCAAGTATACCTTCGTCGTCCCTTCTCCGTCGTGTCCGCCTAGGTGATGTCCTCAGGAAGTGGTAGTTGCGTTGGCTGCCCTCGAGGAGAGTAGAATGATATGAAGACCTGTTGTCTTCTGCAGGAGCTCTTCGCCTAGAGCAAAACAAAATATATTAATAATGTTTTAGGCAGTGGGGATGAGGAGAGCAGTATCAAACTGCGAGGAACAGAGGAGTAGACAGATGGAAAGTTGGAGGCTAGGTTCGGCTATACTACAGGATAAAGTCCAAATCCGAAGTGAAGTACTTACTCGAGTGTCACGGAAGCGCGAACTACATTCAACTACACCTTCGCCCTCCTTTCTCCGTTGTGTTCGCCTAGGTGATGTCCTCGGGAAGTGGTAGTTGCGTTGGCTGTCCTCGAGAAGAGTAGAATTATATAAAGACTTGTTGTCTTCTACAGGAGCTCTTCACCTAGGACAATACAAAATATATTAATAATGTATTAAGGAGTAGGGATGAGGATAGCAGTATCGAACTGCCAGGAACAGAGGAGTAGACCGATGGAAAGTTGGAGACTAGGTTCGGCTGTACTACAAGATAAAGTCCAAATCCGAAGTGAAATACTTACTCGAGTCTGGCACAGGAGATCAAACTATATTTATATACACCTTCGCTCTCACTTCTACGATATGTTTGTCTAGCTGATGTCTTCAGGACGTGGTAGTTGTGTTGGCTGCCCTGGAGGGGAGTAGAATTATATGAAGACGTGTTGTCTTCTGCAGGAGCTCTTCGCCTAGGGCAAAACAGAATATATTAATAAAGTGTTAAGCAGTATAGGAATGAGGATAGCAGTATCGACCTGCCAGAAACAGAGGGAGTAGATAGATGGAAAGTTAAGATATCTGTAGAAAATGGAAAGGGTCTTTGGAATGAAAAGTCGAAAAAGTGCATGTGCATTTCCAACTAAGACCTCATCACCCTCGCTTAAAGTTTACCAGAATGTTAACACACAATCCAATACATGTTGAGGCATTGTATATTAAATTTTAGATCTTTTCAATCAGCCAGTGTAGGCGAAATAACTTTTTTTTTTGAACATTTCTTAAAAAGAGCATACAAATTGCAATATCTCCACACTTGCTAATTATTTAGATTTGAAACTTGATAAACAATATCCCTCAGCATGTATTACATAGTGTGTGTAAAGTTTGAAATATTTGTAGAGAATGGAAAGGGATCTTTGAAATGAAAAGTCGAAAAAGCGCGTGTGCATTTCCAATGTAGACCTCCTCACCCTCGCTTAAAGTTTATGAGAATGTTTACACACAATCCAGTACATACTGAGGCATTGTATATTAGGTTTCAGATCTACTCAATCAGCCAGTTTGGAGGAAATTACTTTTCTTTCTTAAAAATTTCCTGAAAAAGCACAAAAATTGCAATATCTCCAGACTTGCTAATTATGTAGATCTGAAACTTGATAAACCGTCCCTCAGCATGTATGCCATTATGTATGGAAAGTTTAAGATACTTGTAGGGAATGAAACGGGATCTTTGGAACGAATTGTCGAAAAGCCGCATGTGCATTTGCGACAAAAACCTCCTCACACTTTCTCATAGTTTACCAGAATGTTCTCACACAATGCAATGCATGCTGAGGCATTGCATATTGAGTTTCAGATATACTCCATCAGCCAGTTTGGAGGAAATGACTTTTCTTTCTTAAAAATTTCCTGAAAAAGCACAAAAATTGCAATATCTCCAGATTTGCTATTTATGTAGATCTGAAACTTGATAAACTGTCCCTCAGCATATATTGCACGGTGTGTGTAAAGTTTAAGATATGTTGAGAGAATGGAAAGGGATCTTTGGACTGAAAAGTCGAAAAAGCGCAAGTGCATTTCCAACTAAGACCTCCTGACCATTGCTCAAAGCTTACCAGAATGTTAACACGCAATCCAATACATGTTAAGGCATTGTATATTAAATTTTAGATCTTTTCAATCAGCCAGTGTACGGGAAATAACTTTTTTTCTTGAACATTTCTTAAAAAGAGCATACAAATTGCAATATCTCCACACTTGCTAATTATTTAGATCTGAAAGTTGATAAACAATACCTCAGCATGTGTTACATAGTGTGTGTAAAGTTTGAAATATTTATAGAGAATGGAAAGGGATCTTTGAAATGAAAAGTCGAAAAAGCGCGTGTGCATTTCCAATGTAGACCTCCTCACCCTCGCTTAAAGTGTGTGAGAATGTTTACACACAATCCAGTACATACTGAGGCATTGTATATTAGGTTTCAGATCTATTCAATCAGCCAGTTTGGAGGAAATTACTTTTCTTTCTTAAAAATTTCCTGAAAAAGCACAAAAATTGCAATATCTCCAGACTTACTAATTATGTAGATCTGAAACTTGATAAACTGTCCTCAGCATGTATTCCATTATGTATGGAAAGTTTAAGATACTTGTAGGGAATGGAAAGAGATCTTTGGAACGAAATGTCAAAAAGCCGCATGTGCATTTGCGACAAAAACCTCCTCACTCTTTCTCATAGTTTACCAGAATGTTCTCACACAATGCAATGCATGCTGAGGCACTGTATATTAAATTTAGATCTTTTCAATCAGCCAGTGTAGGGGAAATAACTTTTTACTTGAACATTTCTTAAAAAGAGCATACAAATTGCAATATCTCCTCACTTGCTAATTATTTAGATCTTAAACTTGATAAACAGTCCCTCAGCATGTATTACATAGTGTGTGTAAAGTTTGAAATATTTGTAGAGAATGAAAAGGGATCTTTGAAATGAAAAGTCGAAAAAGCGCGTGTGCATTTCCAAGGTAGACCTCCTCATCCTCGCTTAAAGTTTATGAGAATGTTTACACACAATCCAGTACATGCTGAGGCATTGTATATTAGATTTCAGATAGAAAAAAATAGGCAAGGATTGACGCTTGACTAAAGAAATAATAGTCCCTTCCATCTCAGACTTTCAAAACAGTGATTTTTACACGTTTCTAAGTGGGTTATAGGTTATTTGTACGACAGATCTGTCGTACAAATAACAACGCCGTAAAATAAATAAATTCTTGAATGACTTACTTTTCTGTCTTACGGCGGGGCCAAGTCCAAGCGGCACGGTCCGTTGGGTGTGCACGCACACGGTGCGGTACGGACGTAGCGGTCTGCGAGGTGGGCGGCTGATGCGGCGCTCCAGGCTGCGCCGTCTGCGAGCGGTCCAGGCGGCAGGCACACCGATGACACGTCGATTAGCAATGGATTATAGAGGAGGGCACAGGTGGCGAAGGTGGCGGCGGAGGTGGTGGCGGCAACACGGAACCGCCTCCCGGAGGGCCTAGGCCCAGGCATCGGCGATGGACAGCTCAGCTGTGCTGCAGCCAGCAGCGCATGCGCGTACACACACACGGGCAAGGCCGCACCGCTGGCCGCTGCCGTCGCTGCCGTCGCCGACTCGCGAATCTCGCGATGCTACATATTACCCATATGGTACAATAATCTATTTTTTTTTTTTAATATTATGCATAATCATGAGTGCATTGCCCTCCGTAATGACATTATGAATCATTCTGCAAAGTTTCACGTCGATATTTTAAGGCATCTGAGAATGGCATTTGAACGAAATTTTCGTTCAAATGCCATTCTTAGACGCTTTTGAATATTGACTTGGCATTTTGCAGAATGATTAATAATGTAATTACGGAGGGCAATGCACTCATTATTTTTCATATATCGTTATATTTTTTTTTTTCTATTAAAAACAATATATTTTTGCTCGGTCGGTAAAAATTGAGTTTGACACCCCCTTAATACCATTTATTCATAAATGTATCGAGCCGATCGAAAGTTCATTACAAATTATCGATGTAAAACATTTATTAACAGTATGCTGCCATATTTTTGTAGAACATGTAAATACTAACTATATAATTGAACCTGTTAATAATTTAGAATCGGAATAACTTATTTATTATTAAATTGCGAATAAAGTTAAAATGAAATTTTAGTAAAACTGGTGTATTTTATTTTTTGAAAAATTATACTGTACCTGTATTTTGAAAATTAATTAAAGTATTAATATTAATCTGTACCTGGGATCACACAAATTGGCAATATATTGGCAATCTATTGTGCCAATAAACTATGAAAAATAAAAAAAATTGGCAATATATTGCGGCCAATTGACATTTTAAATTAATGTAACAATTGACAATATATTGCCTATAAATTGGATATCGTTGCGTAGCGCTATATGGGCCACATATGAGAAATACTATATCCAATATATTGGCCACATATAATCAATTCCCATTGCTCACATATTGGTAATGCATTGCCAATAGTTGTTTTTTACGCGGGTTTTATCTTTAAATTGATATATATTGTATTGGTCAAAAATTCGATCCCGTTTGGGAAATACTCAACTTTACTAATTTTTTTCTCGCGGTCCCATAAGGGCACGTGTAAAAAAATGTTAATTTCTCAAAATTTTCCACGGTAACAGAATAAAATAAGGATACCGCAAGATTCAGCATATCTTGGACTACTGAAAATGTTATATAGCCGAGTTCGTAAATTTCCATCTAAGAGCGTCCTTAATTCTTTCGCGGTTAGTTCCTGGATTTCGGAGGGACACAATTAGGAATGGAAGAATATTCAGCGAAGGTTACGCGATGGATGAGCTTTTAGTGTATAAGAATAAAGCGTATCAAGCTCGTCCTGTTGTTCATCAATGTCAAATACCCGAGTGTTTTAAACTTTTTTATCAGCTACAAGTTCGCTAAAGTTTTTTTATTGCGCGGTTGCTCTCCCGGTACACACTTTTTGACATTTATGCATCTCGACGGGACTGTATATCGCTGCGAGCTTACAAATTCCATTTCTTTCACGACTGAGACGACGAGCGAGTTGTAACCCACATCTCGAGACAAAGTTGAAAGGAAAAATTGCAAGTTTCGCGCGCGAGCGCACGCTGACGAGCTGCGAACGCAGCGTGTTCATTACTTAAAAACAAATTATTCTCGAGCGATAAGCGCGGAAGGCACTTTCGGCCCCTCTTTGCATTTTAAACTCGCTCGCGTGCCAGCGAATTTATCGATTCCCCGGAGCGCGAAATGCATTAGCTACAAATTTTTTTTACGATAATTCCGAAAGTTCGGAGAGGCGACGACGGCTCGCTCGCTCGCGTATCACTAAGTTTTCCAGAGGCGCGAGCGCGTAGAGCAAAGAAGGAAGAGTAGGACGGGGGCGAGAAAAGTTCGCGCGGATTATACTTAAGCAACGCGAGCTATTTTTCCGGTTTAATGGCTATTACCGCGGTGTTTTATTTCCCTGGGAAATTTTCGAGATATTTTCTTAACGTCAATTTTGGCTGAGTCTACCGGTACGTTGACATTTCAGCCGTACTTGCGGACTGTTAAAGTCATATTGATGTCAAATTCACGGTTTCAATCGTAACGGTTTTCCCTCCTTTCTCTGTAAAAATGGATATGATAACTAAAGAATGTGAAATACATATCTCATACTGTAGACGTATTTGGTATTTGTCATGCTCGATTTACTTGATGTATCACCTAATATGGACATTTTTTTACAATTCGGCGAATTCTACCCCTGTAGAAAATACACTGGTAGTTGAGTGACACAGAAAGCATGGCCAGTTCGTCTATCTTTATCTTTCAAAATTCCATATGGAATATGCAAGTGTTGCGAAATTCAGGAAGCCAAAAATATACGTCTACTGCACACTCTTAAAAATTTTCTGGAATTTCAGTTAAATTTTGAAGTTTTATTCAAGTTTTATTGAACTTAAATTTAACTGAAATTTAATAAAACTTTTTAAGTTTCAGTTAAATTTAACGGAAATTTAATAAAAATTTTGAAGTTTTATTCACAATTTACCTTAAATTTCAGAAAATTTTTAACAGTGGCAGTCAATATGTCTATATGGTTGTCCTATCAAATGTGCTTGTTAATTGAATTTCACAATTTGTTTAACTGTTTTTCTCACAAAAATAAAATGGACCTTAAAAATAGATAAATCAAGACAGCTCAGCATCACTAATTTTCGTGTCCTCCCTCGCTCTTTCGCTCGTGCCGCGGCGAAACTTAAAAGGCGGCTAACAGCACATCAGCCAGCAATTTTTCAGCGAGCGAGCGAGCGAGGGCGGTAGAGCTTGATCTACGCATGTGTGTACAGGCGGTTTTATCCGAAAAGGCGTTGCGTGCGCGCGCATAAAGAATCCGCGCGAGCTAAGAAGGAAAGCTTGTACCGTATAAAAACAAAGCCAAGCCAGCGCGCGGCCGGGAAAAATGGGAAGCCAGCCAGGGAACCGCAGAGGAGAAAGACGAGATAAAGGAATAAAATAGTATACGGGAGACGCGACGGTGATATTTCAACGCCACCACAAAGATAGGCAAAGAAGTCTCTCGCAGCCTCCGTTGTCGCGCCTCGTCTCCGCGTACTTTACGTCGGTACACAGCGCGCGGCAGCACCACCGCCTATATCTCGCCGATATAGTCTTTCCGATCGCGTGTGTATGTACATATACGTGTACACGTATAAGAGAGCAAACAGCCGCGCGCACGCGCGTAAAGCAAAAGTCTCTAAAGCGAGAAAATTTCTATCCTATTTTTGACTTTACTTTTTTCTTCCTCCTCGCGCGCCCCTAAGATCCAGATGTTTCCACCATTCTCTCTCGCGGCGCCCTCTTGCTCCCTTCTCATCGGTTATTAGGTTTGGAAAGCGATACCGGATAAAAGACTGGCGAGACTTTTTTTGCTGCCCCCCTTTCTCTCCCCCTTCTTCGACGCTTTTTCCGTTCCTAGTGTATAGGCTCCGATTTCGCGTCGACTGTACGGGCGCGAAAATTGCTTTAACGAAAACTGGTAAATCGGGTAGTACGCGGTATAGAAAACTCTGTGACGATATTATCGGGGGCTAAAGTGATTTTGCCGGATTTCGTTTGAATTCGTTGAGATTTTGTTGTGGGGGTATAGTGTTTTCGAAAGGTTTGCTTTTCATCCCCATCGTTTAGGATCAAACTTTTAGAATATTTTACCTATGCATAAGCTTACACTGTTTTATGGAAGAGCCTCTTACGCGAGGAAATTTTTTTTCCTGCGTAGGGAGACACTTTTTACGACAGTCTATATTTAGCTGAGACTCTCAACTCCTTTGAATTTTTTAACCCCTTTTGGTCCGTTCGTGGAGCAGTTTTTGCATGCTACATTTAAAAATACCAGTACTAGTGTAACGCTAGAGTAGAAATAGAAATCAAGTGGCAATAAAATTAAAAAGTCTCAGTTTTCAGGTTATTGATTTTTGTACTATGCATGCAGTATGCGAGCTATAGTCTCGAGTGTCTAACAGTAAAAAAAAAAAAAAGAAAAAAATTCGGAAAACACTTGTTTATCTCGATTCAAAGATACATTGGAGCGCACATGCGGCATACAGGGTGCATCACAGTCACAAAAAGTGCAGATCGCTTCCGCAGAAAACCTTTAGAGCTAAACCCAATCACTCAATGGCTTTGCGCGCGCTTTTTTAATTGGTTTGCCTGCAAAAAATTGTTCGAAATTCCCGTAGTATGCTACGGAGCGCTGTATAAATGGACGAAAAATCGACCAAATAAAAATGTTAACAATACACCGAAAAGTGTTTGCTTTTTTCTCGTTTGGTTTTTATGTTCCATCGAAATATTGCATTAATTTATTTTTCGTCGAAATAATCTGACAGATGTAATTGGAGGTATGTAAAAATTGATACGTGGAAGTCGTAACTATAGAGCAAAGCTTTTTTTTTTGTCAAAATTTTTATACGGTAGCTCAATACTGCAGAGAGTTTCAAAATAAGTTTTAATACATTTCAATAAATGAATGAATTTTTTTGAAAAGGTGAAGCCTTTTTTACATTTATTAATCGTAAATATTAATTCTCTAAAAACGATATAAAACGAGAATTCACGTGAGATGACATCAATTATATCCAATGCCCACAATACGACATTCTCGCGTTTCAATTAGAAAGGGAGGCAATTGAACGTGGCTCTCTTTGGCCTCTCTCTCTCTCTCCCTCTCTCAGAATTGTCTCATATCGTTTTTAATTAATTGACTTAGTTTACCTGAACCTTTCGTACCTATTGTTTAGTCTCGCCCCATGGCGGAGATAAGGAGCGCGCAGAAGGTGGCAAAGTAATTTCTGAGACGTAGCAGGCCGCAGCTGCGCGTGCAAGCAAATCTTTCGCGAGGACGTAAAAATTCAGGCTCCTGCAAACGCGAGAAGAATGAGATTCGCCGTCGTTGACTGGTAGAGCATGAAAAGCGGCCCGACCTCGGAAATCTGCCTCTTTTTTCTCTCCCCCTTTCTCTCTCTTCTCTCTTTCTCTCTTTGCGCCGAGTTTTTTATTTCTCTTATCGCGGCGGAGAAAGTATATTACATTTTTCTCCATTATGCGCGTTCTCGCGTTTTCAAATGTTATTTAAGGGCGCTTGCTCACAAAATGAGTTTCTATAGAATCTTATGAAACTTGCAGGGTAGATTCTTATTGTTATTATGTGCAACATCTGCAAACTTCAGAAAGCCTAGCAACACCGTTCATGAGATATAAACTATCAAAGTTAGACAATTTAATACGGTGTCTTATGAAAAAATCATGAAAAAATTAACGTTTTCATTAATAACGCCAAAAGTTTTCTATAGAATTGAACGAAAAAGAGATATTTTACTAATGATGATATTTTAAATAAGCTCTCCAAAATCCAGAAAGCCTAGCAGCACCGTTTTCGAGATACAGTTGTTTAAAGTAGGTAACTTCGGCCGCGCGTGTCCTTGTGTGCGTGTAAACAAACCAATGGCGTGCCCGCGCGCTACGCGTGTGTCTACACAGACGGAGCACTTCGATGTGAATGTACACACCGATGAAGCGGCGCCATGTGTACGTGTACAGTCTCGCGTGAAATTTTGAGAGTGGGGAGACCCGAGAGAGCGCTAGGCGTACGGCGTTCGACTCTGCGTACTTTTGGTTACGATTGCAATGAGCAAGCGTCCTTAAACACGCGCCGTCGCCGGCTCCTCCATCTCTCGTCTTTTATGTTACCGGTACCTTTTCTTCTGGTTTTTTTCTTTTATTGTAAAATAACAATGAGAATTTATTTAGTGTAAGAATAAAATCTATTTATTGCAATTACGGCCAAACAATTTGGCAATTAAAAAATAATTTTAAGATTTCCAATCAGCTGACGACATCGATCGGGCCAGCCACTGAAATGTGCCTGCTTCTTTAAAAATTAAAGGTTTGCCAATATGTAGCTGGAGTTAGCTATACTGGCTGTAATAATTCGATTTTATCATATATGAACGATATGACGCTACGGTGCTCTGTTACTTACTTTTCAAATATATTGAATATATTGAATGCTGTCACTCTATTTTTATAAAGAATTGATCTGGCGTATACATAAGACTTCCAACGAACTGGTATTGACTAGATTTCACGAACATTGATTTTTATAAATGTGAGATATGGCTAAAAATTAAAGTATTTAACAAATTTGTTCTTGAGTATTGGTATGGTTTAGGGTAAATGCACCAGATGGATCAAAAAAGAAAGTTAAAAGTATTTATTCATTAACGATTTTTTAAATAACATTTTATAACATTTATAGTACATTACGATACGTGTGATTTAAGTGCCCCATTATGGCAGGGCGTGAAGTTAGTGATATTCACGTCGTGCGATGGGCCACTCAAGTCATGAGTATCTTATTAGTACATTACGATACATGTGCCTTAAGTAGCCCATTATTGCACGGCGTGAAGTTAGGGCCCGAGCGCAGCGAGGGTCCTATCACGCCGTGTAATGGGTTACTTAAGACTCTAGTATCGTACAATATTTTATAGCATAGCCTAACCTAAGCCCGCTGTCACGCCTATCCGTATGCTAAGCAGTCCTTTTTTGCACCGTGAGGTTAGCGCACGAGCGTAACGAGTGCGATATACACGGTGCAATAATGGGCTACTTATCGCACGGATAGGTGTGACTTACGGGAGTTCTATCGGTACGACGCAAGTCAAAGAGTATTCCGGTTTCTGCTTGACTTACCCGGTACGAGATATGGACACCGCGTGCTGGTAGGGCACACTTCGCATGCGCTGGAGCCTGTTGTTTATTAATACTACAAATACAAATATACAGAAATATACTATTTCTTCCTTGCACTTCTTATTAATTTATTATTGTGTTAATTATTTATCTAATTTCCATAAAATGATAAAAAAGTAATGCCATGTAAACGATTTTTCGAGTGGCGATCGTTTTAAAATACGCGCGTTCTAACCTTAAAATGCAGCGTTGTCACGTGACATATAATGGTGGTCAAGTCGTGAGAAATGTAATACTTTACTATTCATTAATTTTTTTGTAGTGCTTAAATGCTCGCAATCACAGTCGTTGAAAGCTGTAAATGTTCGTTGAATATTTGTCTTGCATTACCAATATTTTGAAAAGCATCTGTGTGTTAACTTCTTTGTAATAAGTAAATGTATACGGCGAAATTACAATTTTTCATAAGAACTCGTGTTAATCAGTTAAAAATAAAAACATCGATATTTTTTTTTACAAACTCGTTCGGCTTCTAAAATTTTAACTGGGTCATTTTTGCACCAATTTCGAATAGTACACCAAATTTTAGAATATTTTGGGTGTTAATTCTTTCACCGATAGAACTCCCTTAAGTGCGGACTTAGGGCACACCGTGCTATAAAAGTACATAATAGGTAATAGTAATTATAAAATAATAAATATTACAAACTACAACCTAAACTGATCTCTTACTCTATATGCAAAATCCAATATATTGAGAAGTTAAGCGCCAGTGCACCGCAGCGATATATTGTTCACGTGTGGGGAAACTGAATTGCCCATATGTGAGCCGTGCATGGCTAACTGCAAAGTATTGGCAATTCGTTAAATTTTTCCGCGGATATTCACATTTTAAAAAGAATCTTTCCTTTCTTCGTCAACGTGGGCGACGAAAAATATGTAAATTGAAATTATCGAAAATCGATGTGGAGCTGTATATTTAATGACAAATTTTTATTTTTATTTTCGAACTGAAATTACAAATAACTCACAAGCATTCAGTTAAATTACGCGGTTGGAAATAACGCGTCCTCAGCTTAACCGAGCCGGAAAAAGAGAGGTCGCTTTTTAATCGTATCGCCAGGAATGCACCTCCTTAGAGATAACTATATATATATATGTGTGTGTGTGTGTGTGTGTGTATATATATATAGAGAGAGAGAGAGAGAAAGAGAGAGAGAGAGAGAGAGAGAGAGAGAGAGAGAGAGAGAGAGAGAGAGAGAGAGAGAGAGAGAGAGAGAGAGAGAGAGAGAGAGAGCATGCCGTATAACAATATACACACTCATACGCGCGCATATATATATATAGGAGCTTTCGCCGGAAACGAGCCAGCGGGCGCATACGGCTCATTTTTCATGTGAAATACGCTGTTCAACTCGCTCATAATCATACGCTGAGTTTCTCGGAAAAAAAAAAATACGTATATCGATAGATTTTGTTCTGCTCTTTCGAACGGTGCTATTGGTTTTCTCCGAAATACGGTTTTCCAGTCAAAAACTAGTTGAAAATTCAGAGCAATTTTTCTAGAAGAATACCATTTTTTTTAAATAAATTTTTTCATTCGAAAGTAGTAAAATTTTCAAGTTGGAGAAATGAAAGGTTCATAAGTGGTAAAATGTAAAAGACGACGACGAGAAGGTCGCGCAGTCCTTCTGCACTGGGTAGGATCGTTCTTTTATAGACGTATCGTATGATTTCGTTATTTCGTTCTTAAGAAATATCATGAAACCAATTTTTTCAACCTAATTTTATTATAAAAAACCATATATCAAAGAGCGCGGGAGCGCTCCGAAGGCAAGTATAAAAGAAGCCTGAAGGAGCGACCCGCGGTACTTATGGGGACATTCCAAAGTGACGGGTTGAAAAAATCGATTTTTTTTTTTGCATTTTCCGATATGTTTGTATGTCTGTATGACCACGAGGAAGGCATTGTGTACGGTCCTGGCATTGCTGATTAGCTGAAAAGGTACGATTTCTATGATTTTTCACCTTACAAAACTTTAAATGCGTTTTTCTCAAAACGACATTTTTGCACCTGATGCAGGTGATTTCTCAAAAACGACTAATCGTATCGACTTCAAATTTTAACACAATATTCAGTACTACCATCATGACTATCGCCCGAATCTCCAACTTGTTGATAACTTGATTTTAACTTACAATTTTACCTGATTGATGACGAAAAAAACGTGCTTTTTTACACGTTTGCAAAATATGCCGCCATTTTGTTAATTTTCGGTAAAATAAAAAAGTGGAAGTTCGGGCGATAGGGGCGAGGACAAGGATTACGAATCCGTTTGAATTTTTTGTTTCAGATGACTAGGAGGGCCAAAAACACCTGCACCAGCATTTTTTTTTTATTATATTTTTAAATGGTATTTTAAAGTAATAAACAAATATTTTCCACGACCAAAAAAAATTTTTTTCCACTCTCCTAGACCATACCTTTAAGTGGAAAAAAATTTGTTCGAATATATTTAATAGTTTAATAGTTTAAATAAATTCTTGAAAATATGCTTTTTTTTGACGTTCACTTTGGAATGTCCCCTTATACATTGAAATGAGTGTGCCAGAATTTCACTAATTTTCTACGCTTTGGAATTATGTTTTTATCTAATATATATTTTAAATTTCAATCATGTTAATTTTTTGTTTAATTTCTAATTTTTTTCATTTTTATCAACAAAGTACATGACCACAGTTGAGTCGGGAGTAAAATCGATTATTCTCTCGGGTGATTAAACCCACCCGTCGAAATAATCTGCGACGTTACTCCCTTGTTGCATAATGTGCTATTACAGCAGTTCTAGCTGCAGAAGCTGACCTTTGAAATGTTTAAGAACAAGCTTGTGTTATTCTTCGAAAAAATCGTATTGTATTTTTCAATCTATTAAATATTCGAATAAATACGCGTTTCACCGGGTGCTAGAAATTGGACAACGGAAATTCCCGTTTTGTAGCAATTTTTTAATATAATTTCCACCATGAGGTTAACAATTCATACTTGTCTGTGCAACTCATCTGTGCTCCTTCACTCCTTGACTTAGTTTAAGATAAGACCTATAATTGGCTTCTGAAAGTTTGACTCTAGTTACAATACTAGACTCTTCGCCTTTTCTTGAAAAGTTGAAGTTTGGCTTAAAATCTGCATCTCTTAGCAGGAGCTTTGATATTCTTTTGAAATCTGTCTAAAAGATACATGCTTTAAGAAAAATGAAATATGCAGCAGCTCCAGCCAGACTTTTGCAATACTTCAGATAGAGGCTTGAAGTATTATATTATACATTTTTCATTGTTATTATCTTTACTCTCTAAAAATCGAGATAGCCAGCGTGGTACATGAATAGGCGAGCCCGTGCTCGTGGCCTACTATTCCTCTCGCGACTAGGCAAGCAAGAGCCGGGCTCACTTAAAATTTTCAATATAATCCGTACCGCACACGCCTCCTCTATGTACGTAAAAACGCAAAACCGACGGCGAGCGATGGTGAAGAGAGAAGGAAATGCTCGCGGAGTATATATAGTCTCGCTCTCTGAAATGAGCAGGAAATGAGGAATCTGAATGAACGAGTGGAGCGAAATCGATTTCTTTCCTCTCTCGTCCTCCTTCTTTCTCCTCGTCTAGCGCTCGCCGAGGCTGTCGCTATATAGAAAAGAAGGCACGAAGATGCGGCTGGCAGCTGAAGTTAATCGAGTTCGGACAATTTTGATGCGCGTTCGAGGGGTTATATTCGCGCTCGAATCGTCGGTCGAACGGCCAAGCGCAAGCACACGCAGCAGGAGTGTAAGCAACCCTTAGATTCCGTGGGCGGGCGGTAGCTATCGATCGGCGAGAGATGCGCGCTGCTCCCCCTGCATGCGCGCCCGGGAGCAGCAGCAGCAGCAGTGCTCGCGCTTCGTACCTTTGTCTTTCCCTCTCTCGCTCTTTCGTCATTCGCCGATTAATTGCTGCCTGCACGCGAGCATGTCTCGTGCGTTCTACGAGTCGATAATATCGATTCGGTTGTAGGTACGTACGTACCGTATACACGCGTGTCACGCGATACTCTGCGGCGCTGCTGCAAGAGATGCAGGAAACAGAGAGAGAGAGAGAGAGAGAGAGAGAGAGAGGGTTTCGCGTTGCGGGTGATGGATTGTTTAGGTTCGCGAATCGCGGAACCAGGGAGAGAGAGGAGAGAGAGATGGCTGTTTTTTTGGAGAAAGAGAGAAAGGAGGCGATTAGGAGAAGAGAACACGGAGATATCTTCAACGATAATGTATCGCTCGTAATTGCTTGAATAATTGTACTCCGCACTTGCGAGAGTGATTGATCGTTGAAAATTTAACCGTGAGTCTACTCTTGAGAAGTGGAGAGCTGGAAGACGAATTGTCGCTAAAAAAGGACAGTAGAGATGATTGTGCAATAAATACCTGTTTGTTATTTGATCTTGTAATATTTTAACTCGTTAACGAGGCAGTTAATCAAAATTGTAGGTAGTCCCTGGAGCATCTCTTTTTAAACCGGCACGAGTTATCAATTACCCGCATAATCACCCCGACGCAATTGATTTACTTTTGTGCGGCTGAAATTTTGTCGAAAAATAGAAGGAAACGCTGTATCGCGTTCTTTTAAAAGAAAAAGCAATCTTCAATTTTTATCCGGGAAGTAGAATAAGTCAGGTGTGGTAAGACCGATGCAAGAAGGTAAAGGCGCGCGGTTCACTTTAGTCAAGGATTCCTGCTGCGCCAGCGTTAAGCAAAATACGCTTTTCCCCCTTTGTTATTTAATCCAAATGGATCTTATTTTTCTCGAATTTCCCCTAGGACTTGAGTTATTTTAATTCGCGAGCAGTCGCTGAAACGGTTTGCATTTATCTTCGGGCCGAGCAGCCGTGTAATCTTTTCAAACAGTTTAATTATTCTTACTTTAAGGAAAAGAAAATACTACTAACAAATATGTTAATTAACGCCGCCTCCCTTTCTTAATCTCCCCATGACGTTTAACACTCTCTTACCGGGAGAAATTAATAATCGGCGCGAATGTCAGCCGCCCCAAAATTAATCATCGCCACGGGATCAAATTAGACGCTGGCATAATAAACACTCTATCACTTTCCCGAATGTCTATTCGTCGCTCGAGGGGACACTTCTCCCGCTCTCGAAGCCTTAATAAATACTAATTTCAGTCCACGCCTCTCGCCTCCGAGTCCCGGGCTCGCCTCTCACTTTGTGACACTTTACGACACTTGACGATCCCGAGCCCGACGGGAAAGCCGACGGCTCGAGTCTATATATAAATTATTTTTACTACAACGCCTCATCCGTTAATCCGCGAGCCGCGCGAAACTTTTCTAAATCTCCTTTGGATTTATTAATTTTCGGGAATCCGGGGGATTATATTTTTATGTTTTACGTTATTTTATTGTAATATAATAATTGTTATAGAGCAATATGTGGTAACACTTATTTTCGTTAAGAAAATATCGGAACCATTACAACAATTACCATTAGAATAACTTGACGAATACTTGACAACTTGGTGAATGATTGACATAATTAGAAATGTTCGTAAGTACGCAGTTGAATACAAATTTAAAGTATTTTTTAAACCCCTTAGATATTGGAATTAACATTACTCTTTTAAATTAATTTTTAAAGCTGACTATTGATATAGAATAATGTGCAATTAATCTCTTTAGACAACCTCAAATTCTTCACAGAATAAAAGCAAAGTCTTCATTGAAATATATCGTCGGATTCAGGACGTTTATCTAACGCTGCGAGAATAAGAATTTGAAACAACACATAATATTTAAACTTTAACTTTATCGCTCTCCGAATGTTTATAGTCCACGACAAGATACACATCAATAAATCAATCTACCTCTCTCTTTCCCTCTCTCTCTCTCTCTCTCTCTCTCTCTCTCTCTCTTCACCTTCTTTCTCTTCCTTCTTTCCTCGTTTCTCTCCTCTCCGGGGCTCGCGCCAAGAGGCTTCTCTCCCGCCCGGCGGAAGTAACTTTACGAGAGCTCCTCTATTTTTTCCTCCCTTTCTCTCTCAAATTGCTTCGCCTCCTCCTTCCCCCCGTAGACTTTGTGTTGGTTTTTCCCTCGAGGTTGCACGGACAGCAGTGAGGGGGATTCCGAAAAATTGGAATTATTCTTGCCGGGGCCTACATACACACACACATAGACCACCGCCGTGTGGACTTAACCCTTTCTCTTCGCCGCGGTTATTTAACCTCTTCGGCAAAGCCAAAAGCGAGAAGGGGAGAGGGGAGAGATGTATCATGTATACGCGGCCGCAAACTTTGCTTTCTCGAGCAGCGCGCGGCTCGGCTCGGCTCTGATGGTCTGCAAATACGCTCTAGGAGGGAGGGAGATGTGTGTGTATATATACAGCGCTGCGCTGCGCATGCGGCCTGTTAATGCGTTCTCTTTTCCGTAAATCGGAGGCTACAATTCCTGCGAGAACATTCACGAGCCAACGGAAAAAATATTTTCGATAACAAGCGAATATAAGCTTTACGAAATTGCAGAACGCCGCGGTAATTAATTAAAAATACGTTATATATATAATATCGGCGCGCCAATTGTTTTAATTACGCATTTAACGCAGCATTAAAAGATTACAGTGGATTGTTCAGCGAAAAAAGTGGCAAAGTCAATTGCAGCCGAACAATGAGGGCAAAACGAATGAAGGTATTTCAAAGCCTGAGCATTTGTAATCTGATTAGTATAATTACACAATGAAAGAGAGACTTGCTACGAAGCCCAAACGCTTTCATTATTTTTCTTTGGTAAATTTATTCGTAATCCGGCCCTCGCGAGCTGTCCTCTGAGTTGTGAAAAAAAAATGTCGACTCGCGTGGCACATGCCAGCCTTCTGGAATGCATAACGCGCATAAAGGTTTAACTTTGAACTTTTCGCATTGCACAAAGTCTTTTTTGTTTCCAGAAAGCACGATGATTATTATTCAATACAGAGTTATTGCTGTTATGAAAATTTTTAAGCATGATAAAAACAATCCTCGACTCGAGTTTATTTATTAAAATTTCAAACTTTATACGTTACACTTTACAAAGTGTATTTGGGAAATATGATTTAAGCGAAAGTTAAAGCAGCTTCTGGCGGAACATTTGCTTTGACTCTGCGCCAAGGTAAAAAGATCTGTAAAAAAAAAGGTTGAGTTACACAGCCTACCGGTAAAGCCTTTAAACTACTTATAAAAGTGTAACGAATGTAGTTATAAATATTTTCATCGTCAATTAACCGCGTTATGCTTATCCACTTTATTACTCTACAGAAAAATAAAAATGTTATATAGATGCTTGATGAAAATCGGCCATATATCTCAGGGGATTAGAAAGTCGTAAAAATCTAATTTTATTATGCTAATATAGATAAATCGATGTTGAAATTCACGGTTCATAAAAGTCATAAAATGTCCCTATGAAAACCATTTCCCATTAAAAGTTTTTTTTTTTGCTCCTCACAAAGAATATTCTTCATTCGCGAGAATGTATAACATAAAAAGTTTACGATCGAATGAGGCTTTTATTAATGAAAAAGTAAATTGTCCACTTTGATATATTTTCCCTCGTAAAATTTTTAAATAAAACATCTGTGCAACAAAAAGTACACGAGGCGTGGCCTTTGGCGTGTGCGCACGGCGGACACAATTTCATTCAATTTCGCAAATTCTAATAAAACAGAAAATCCTATTATACCCCAGCGATCCGTCGGTAAAAGGACTATATAAATTTAACGAAATTAAATATATAATTAAATTAAAAATAAAAAATGTATAATATAATAATGATAATAATAATAATGATATATAATAAAATATATTCTTATATTAATTTCCATTTTTTTTTTCTTTAATAGAAAAAAATGGAAATAGATTACCTTTTCATTTGCTATCTCTCTTACATAACGAGAGCTGAGAAAATGGCCACTCCAGCGGCGCCTAATGCAAACCCAGCCCTCGACTCGAGTACCTACGCCGCGCAAACAATTCCGAAATCCCGCTTTATTACCTGGGCAATGAACAATCGCGCCCAAGACCGCGAAATTTTTGCAAAACCGCAAGAGCGCGCGGCGTGGGCACTTGTGGTGGCGGCTCTTACAAAAAAAAAGAGGGGGGGCGACCACAAGGAGGGACGGGGCGCCGAAAATAAAAGGGAAACGGGGTATTGTTATGCTCGCGGTGCATTAGACCCTTCTCCCTTTTTCTTCTCGCGCGACCGCCGCCGTGGCATATAATATTCCGCGTGTACTCTGCACGGCGTCCGGAGGGCGTAAATCTCCCTGGTGCGCGAGCGCTCTGTCTTGCCCACTGCAGCGGACAGGGCCGGATTAACTGCTTCGCGGTTCCCTTACAGCTATGTGTTACGACGTGCATTCTTAGCGCTGCGGTCCTTGCGGAAAGGAATTCCAGTCGGTACTTTTGACCTCGGGTGGTCGCGAGATTATGGTGGAGTAAGATATACTTTATATATATATATATATATATAGAATAGGAAGCTGTTGATCAGTTTCATTTTTTACGTGAAATGGGTTTATAAGTTAAGTTCTAGGTAAAAAGGCATCTAACTGACAAAAAAAGTTATTAATGGCCAGCTGCTTTCTTTAGTTCTTTTTGTTATCAAAATTATTGTTAAGGTGGCTCCGACGTGCTGAGCCGTATCTATGAGGGGCTCAGGGTGGGCACGATTATTTTTTTTTGTCAAATGACCAGTAAATTTTTATTTATTGTAGTACAATATCATCGTGTATACTATATATGGGTCTATTATGTGTTATGATAGGTAAAAATAACCACAATGAATGTATATGCGTGTAAAAAGCATGATTTTCGGTTTTTATGAAATTAAATTAAAATTTGGCTGGCGACTTGATATTTTCTTTACAGAAAAAGATTTTGTAACTCAAATGCTATACTCTCTAGGTGGTTTTATGAAAAAATTATCGATTTTCATGAAATGACGAGGAAAATTGCTTTTCTCTCCATAAGAGCCTTCGTTAAAAATTGAATTTTTACAAATTTTTTTCTCGGTAATTTACCTGGTGACCCTACTTTGAGAAAAATACCAAAAAAAAAAAGTTAAAATTCGTACTTTCAGTAGGTATTTTTCTTTTTTCTTATTTATCGACTCCGCTAGTTCGCCGGAGCCACCTTATCTTCATCATATACTTGGTTCGCTTCATACTCGTTTTGTCATTTTACATAATTTAGCCAGGAACGTTTCACAAAGTATTTGTGGTATGACGGTCAATGGCTCCGACGAGTAATTGAAAGGTCGAGCGTGTTCTCCTCGTGAATTTTGTTTTCAGTAGAGAAGTTATGTATACTAAAGGTTTAATACATATTTGCTTTCTATGTGTCTCGAAAAGAATTAATGCATTCAGCAACGCGATCATTACCACATATAAAAGGTTTTATCTGTTATAATCTTGAAGGACCTCACTATCCATTGTACAATTTTTTTATTCAATTCTATGATGCAGCGAATATTTATCGCATCTACTGTCGGCCAAACATCCCGGTTTATTTTCTACGAATAAGATCTGATATTCACAGATGAGAATGAAGTTTCTATCATAATCCAAGCACCACATCCCATATTCCTGTAGCTACACATCTCACGTGTGCCCAGATCCGCACGTGAACAGCTACTAAGTGAAAATGACGGCGTATATACGTACATAGCACTCGCTCGCTCGAGTAAGCCCGTATAGCGCGTAAAAAGAAACGCGCAACTAGGCTAACGCGAGAAAAAGTTCTATCAAATTTATTAGCCTCACCCCCCTCCTTCTCATACATCCTCATTCGCAAAAAAGCGTAATATCGCGCCAACTTTCAGACGATTCAGACGCGCGCGAGGGAGCCTTTGTAGCGACTCTCGCGCGAGATATGCACTTGTGCGCGCGCGTGGAATCGTATTATGCGCGCATTTTGCGCGCGGCGCAGTATTATGTAAAGAGCTTTAGCAGTACTTATTGAGAGTAGACCGTCCTTTTTTTTACCTTCCGCAGGGGAGGAGGAGAGAGATTTTGTGTCAGTGTAGTAAATAGCTGCGAGTGCCGATCGATGAAATGTCTTATAAGATGGCTTGGAAAAATTACACGTCTATAAGCTTTTAGTGGTATTAAGAGAGCGTCATAATCCTATGGTGCCCTGCTTCATCGGATGAATATGTAAAAATAATCAATATAAAAAAGAAAATGTTTATTTAAATCTTGATCAATATAGTTGCCCTTCGCATTGTATCACTGAGAAAAAAGTTTTGGAAAAATTACTATATTGTCTGGTAGAACTACTACAGACTGTAAAAACCCAAAAAATTACCATACTCTAGAGTAAATTGTTTTATATATTTCTTGCAAAATTTCTCATAATGTATGGTAATCTTTTGGGTTTTTACAGTCTGTAGTGGCTTTACAAGAAAGTATAGTAATTTTTACAAAATTATTAATAATTTTTAATAAACTTCTTTCTCAGTGTAGTAATATATTATAGTTCTAAAGGTGAAAGGCAAAATATCGACAATACCTTCGTTAATTTCTGAAACAGAATTTCATTAGTTTTCGTATCATTCCAATTAATCATACGGAAATTAATGAAAATTCGTTTCAATAATAAACAAAGGTATTTTCGCAATATTTTACCTTTCAACCTTTGTAGAACGATGTATTACTGGATTGCGCAGGGCAACTGCATTTGATTACAATTTAAATGGGTTTCTGGTGGAAATCCAAAACATTTTATAACTAATAACTGGCTATTTATTTTAGAAACTAGCTATAAAATGGAAATTTATCTTTTCTAGTTTCTAGCTCCCGGTGAAATGCTTTTTCCCCTATTATATGGCCATTTAATAGATTGATAAATAGAATGAGTTTTTCGAAAACACGCACAAGATTGTTCTTGAGTATTTTAAAGGTATTAAAATTGATCAGTTTTTTTAGTCTGAAAATGGCTAGTAGAAGGCTTGCTGTTATGACAAGGAGTGAGAAAGACAGGATCAGATGGACAAATAAAAGTTTTCCTGAATTATTCATAGAAGGAGTACAGCAAATGCTTTTTTAGGTAATGTTATTTATTTTTATTCTGGTAAGAAAATTAAATACGAATATTTTGTTGTGACGTCAATCTAAGAAATAAGCAAATAATGGTCGAAAAATCGTTTCATCATAGCTATTAATTAGCCAGTTTTACTAGCTATTTTCTAACTTCTTGGCCATTTCATATAGACGAATTTCTACCAAGGGTATTCTTTTTTTTATCAATTATTTTTACATGTTCAGCCGATAAAGTAGTATCAGTACAAAACTACCGCAATATATATGGGAAACACATTGGAGATGGTACAATTGTAGATATTCCCGCAACATGTTGCTAATTGCGGGTCGAATATGTTTGCAATATATTGCATATGGCAATTGCCAATATATTGGCCACGTGTATCCAATACTAACGATTTTTATACGCGGGCATATATTCTTTATATATTTTGCATTAAAAATAGACGCTGTCTTCATAAGGGATTGGGAAAGAGTCCAAAATTAATTTATTGGGGCAGTAAGAGCACGTTATATACACCTTACCACAGAATAACTAAGATTTAAATTTTTTGCATGAAGATGGAACCTTGCAATCCCACCTGATACATATCATCTCATCCAACATGCTATAGTCTAAGGTTCGCACTTCGGCTTTAACGTGCCAATTGTACTTTTACACACTCGCGCACTCGCACTCGCACTCTCTCTCTCTCCCATATTTTACCTCCTGCACATCCATTTTCGCGCGTCTACAGGCGGGGTGTCGGGTAAAGCTATCAAGCCCCGCACTAGCTCATTTTCCACACTCGCCGCGCGTTAACGTTCGCGCATTTGCACTTGTTGCCGATTACCTCTCGTTTTAAGCAGTTTACGACTCTGTTTCTCCGCCGGCGGTTCTTCGGGGCTGACCAGCACATGCCTTACTTGCGCCCTCCGTTATTACCTTTTTTTGTTGCCACCGCACTACTCTCTCCGGAAATGGACCGGGAAGCTATAGGGTAGCGGACAAAATCAAGTTTCGTTCTTGGTATCGCAATATTCCTGTGTAACTTTGTACAGGTTCGTTAAAAATTTCCAATCATCGATGTCAAATACAATAGTTTTCAATTTTTTGCTCACATTATAACAGTATATTGTAAATATTCAGCGAGATTCGATTCGCATGTAGAAAACTCAATTTATTCCCATATTTTGCTTCTTTCGTAATCCCCCATGTACACGCTCCGTTATTGATTACAACAAAAACGTCGGACAATGGAAAAACATTACACCCGCGCGCATACACAGCACTCATTACAAGCGCGTGCAGTACATTTGCGCCACCGCCGGGAGGAGTATACAGTAGCCGGGCGAATCAGCGGCGCTATTGACCGAGCATACACACGCATATACATACAGATCTAGCTGGCGGCCGCGCGTCGGTTATTTCTATTGCTCTTATTAGACTTTTTTGTACCGACCACTGCCGCGGCGTCGGTCGCTGCGGGAAATGACACTCAAAAGCTAAAGCGCAAGCTCCAGGTGCGGGCGATACGCGCGCGTGCCGCGTGCAAGCTCTATATATATACGAAGGCATGAAATAAAGTGGAGAGTGAAGAAGAGAGGGGAAAAAATGAAATCCCGCTGCCAGGAAGCCCGCGTACGTACGTATGCCCTGTATAGGCGGATGGGAGGGGTGAGGGCGTTCACTTTTGTCAACTCCGGCCGGAATTTGCATGAGAAAGAAGCCTCGCGAGCGAGCGAGTGCAGCGCAGCGCGACCCGAGCGATTTATGAATATTTCTTTCTTTTTGCGAGCGTGCGAACGCGTGTGCAAATTTTTTGCCGCCTGAGTCCTGCGCTCGAGCCCGCGATGGAACGATAAATGCGTAGCGAGCGCGGGGCTGACGCACGTATAGGTGTCGGGGGAACACTAAGGCCGTTGGCACTCCGAGCGATAGTAAAGTGGATGACGCACTATCTTACTTGGTTCGACGGGCTTTCGTGATGGAGGTGAAAGGGCGGTTACCGTAATTTCGGCTCATTACTTGGGATAGATAACGGAGGGGCCGATAAAGGTAAAAGGATGCCTGTACTTCTTCGTGGATCCTTCGAAATCTTCTGTATACGATAAATTAAGTTTTGGACACACAGTTTTACAAAAGTGACGGAATTTTGTTTTGACGATTTCAACGTAAAATTCGTAAGAAGTCAGCAGTAATTTGTACCCTACAAAGGAGACTCATTTCCGACCCAATACCTTATACGTACAAATGCCTTACAGGGGGTAAAATTGATGCACTCAGATAGGTAATCGTTATACTAATCTTTTTTTCCCCTCCAAACGCAGATCACCCCCCATCTGATAGTGCGATGTACAGGAACACTTGTAAGAGATATCCATAAAACAGTTATCTATAAGGATAACATAATCCCCAATATTTAATAAAGCCGAGTGAATATGAAAATTACCGCGACAGGCATGGAAATAAAGTGTATAGGAAGTGCGGCAAATTGAATACACCAGCTGCCTAAGAATCATACACTGAGAGAAATTTTTTCTCAAAATGTTTATATTTAACATGTCATTGTAACTATTAAAATATATATGTTAATATAAACATATTCTTCTCTCGATGTATATATATATATATTCATGGTAAATACGAGAGCCAAGTGCGCTCTCGCGCGGTTAATATAACGACCACTTCATAATTTACACACACACACATACGAGACCTCCTTCCCTGTCCACTTTTATTCTTCATAGTTGTCCAGCCCCCGCACGTACGCGCGCGCTCGAGCGGAAGCTTCGAGAGGGAGAGAGAGATATACTTTGACGGGCCATTCGAACGTATTAATACGTGCCTAATGGGGGCGAAGCTAGAGGGCGCGCTCGGTGAGAAATGAGGGATTAGGTCCCCACTCCCGTTCTTACCGCGGCGAAAAATGACCGGCAGTTTATTCTGCCCGCTCCCGTCTTGATAATTATTTTAGCGCGCCCCGACAAGGCGCCGTGATTAACGACGGCCTTACCTCCAGCCGCAGATGAATCATTGCCCGACACGCTGATCTTATCCCGCGGATAATAATAACGAAAGTGCGAGAAAGCACAGAATCGGAAACGCGATAAGCTGCGCATTGTCGATGAGCGCGTGCGCGCTGGCGCATTAAACGATTGCCCACCCACGCACGCGCGCGCGCCGAATTTCAATGGGGGGTCAAAGGTTTCGCTGCGCCGCCCAGCTTCCATTATATATACGAACGCGCAGCTTCTATTTCGGCGAAATGGCCGGCCTACCGCGGCGCAGTTGCGTTTCATCGGGATTACATTGCGCGGAAAATGCGATCTCTGAATCCATCACGGGGCATTTTCAAGGGATTATCGGGTCACTGCTGAATATTAATATGCGCAGTACTGAGAACGTGAGATTTTGTCCTTTTTGCTAATTTTCGGCCCGTTAAATTTTAACTTTCAAACTATAAATTTAACGGAATCATTATAAATATCAAAAGGATGCTGCGCTGCTTATTCGCTTTATGAGAATTAATCGTGGCAATTTCTTTTAGCTCATTATGCGCGTAAACCGATTGACGGGGGGATTATTTCCTTTCAAACCCGTAGAATCGAAATTTTTAATTCGGGACATATTTAAATTCAATTACCGGATTATCCGGTATATTGTATTCCGGCTATCTGAAGTGCTTTTGCGATGAGCTGGCATTAAAATAGGATTGTGCTAGAATTTTTCCCTCTCGCGATTTTATTGACAAATTGTACGCCGGACGTAGAAAACAAGTATAAATAATATTTCAGTAAATCCTTCCATCAAAATTGACGCGATGTCGCAAATAATGCTGCGCGTTGTATACAGTACGCGGCGCGCGGCATCAATAAATCAGTAGCGGTTTTTCCTGCGAGAAGACATTATTCCGCATGGATGGCAAAAACAGAGGCGGCCGGTAGTTCAAAACCACGAGTATCCCGTTAAGCGCTGCCTCATCCACTTACAAAGTACACGGGGTTTGATGATGTAGCTAAGTGCATTTATGAATAATAAACGACGGCCAGACGTATATGGGACGGGAAGTTTTTTGCCTCTGCAGGAGTATAATAATCCCCCTCTCGCGCTTTTTCCGCGTCCCATAAAGCGCCGAGCGAGAAATAAGTATAGCGCCGTGCAGATTTCACTTTGCGCGCTCGTCGCGGGCTGGCGCTCCAAAGCTTTTTGTCAATAAAGGGAGCACGCGATTCGTAAAATTATGACGCACGCCCGTATTTATAGACGCGCGCGCAAACAACAGAAGTTTTGTCACACGCGCGAGAGCGTTATATGCGCGGGAGGTAGAAATTTAATCAGCAGTCTATTTGCCAGCGATGGTTTAATTTGCAAATAACGAAGCTAAGCCACCCGACGATGTATATATCGCGCGCGGGCGGGGAGCTAATTTTGGGAATGGAATGTAATTCCACGCAGCCGCGCGGCGGCCCGAGCTGCGACGCGCAACAATACCGCGCGCTCATAAACATTGATTAATGATTCATAAAGTAAATATTTCGATAAACTTTGGCGCTCAGCGTCTCGGTTTTCAAAAATAACGCGGGATCGTTGCACTCTGCGCGTCCGCGTTCGTATTTGCTGGACGGGCCGCGGAACAATGGACTGGAGTTGCAAAAAATTTTAGTGCATCGGGGGACGCGCGCAAAAAGTACACGGGAGGCGGCGGAGCAGGAAGTTTAAAAGAGATTTAAAAACGCCGAAAGCAGTAGTTCGATAAGAGATGTATGAAGTACGTTTAAGCGAACTTATTGAGACGGGAGATGAGAAATTTCAAGTTGTCTTCGGGAAATAATGGAGGAGAGCCAGCGTCAGGGGGAAAAAGCTACGTCGCTGCGTGGTTTGAACAAGAGAGCGTTTGCGAACTAATGGAACAAACAGAGCTTAAAAAAGTTCTGATCGAACTTTGACTGATAGTTGCTTCAAAATATATCGTGCCATTTTTATTTTCGCGTTTTTCCCCGAACGGCAGCAAAAGCTGCAGGTACAGAAGTACGGTTCAAATCATACGTGACGTATTGAATTTCAGTCTATTTTAACAAGTGAAAATGCAATGGAATACTTATATTTATACGCGCTTCGCATTGCTCGCTTTGTTTCATATCCATGCAAATTTCGGATTTCCGGCAATGTTGTGGAGTTTTTCAATTTTTTTTTAAATATCTTATTCTGCTTATATACACTGTGAAATTGAGTTAATGAAAAATTACGATTGGGTGTATGTATCACATCTATCATTGCAATGGTATTAAATTAAAACAAGTCATAGTATATCCAGCATTGCTTAAAAATATCTTAAAATGAGTACATTAAATGGTTTTTCAACAGCTAAACGTTTTGCGAGACAGTTTTGCGCAGAATAATAAACGCTAAACCGAACCACTCAAATAAAATTAGCGCAATAATGAAAGTATAGCACCGGGCGTCGAAAGCTACCGCGCGCGAAACAAATTAAACAAAAGTCGAGACATAATTAATCTCAGAGATACCGTCGGGAAAATAACGAGGCCGCACTCGATGAAACGAGAATCAAGAAACGCACAAAAGAACAAAAGTACACAAGACGAGTGGCCTGGCATTCCGCGCTCGCAATATACTCGAGCACGAGAACCTTCAGGTACGCGAGTGCAAGTTGCAAATGCTATTACTCGCACGTAGCAACGTCCGCATTAACGATCAAGAATGAGAGAGAGATCGGTTGTCGGTATAGCATGCAGCGCGGACTTTATAATTCCGCTCTCTCTTTCTCTCTCTCGCCGGCAGTCGTTACGCAGTTGGCGAAGTTCCGCGCACTCGAAACCAATATGCCAGAAGAGAGGCGGGAGCCAAAAAGCAGGGGGGGGGGGGTGCGTTCTTTGCTATACACTTGCACCGATGCGAGTAGCAGAAAGGAAGGAAACATCCAAGAGAGGACCGCTGAGATAAACAAAGAGGGAAGGCGAAATTAAATTTTCCCTTTTGGCAAGCCCGGCATTTTTTTGACAATCGCCCGGCGAAGTTTGATGCTTTGCTACTGCGCGAAAAGCTGATTTTTCGCGATTATTTTTGATGAAGAATAGCGTGAAATGGAGTTATCACTTCACCTCGGATAAAAATAATCTAGTTTTCTAAAAGTTTTGAAATTGTTTCTCTTCAATTTTCTGCAATTTTCCAACTAATTTGTAGAAACAGACAAAAAATACCTACGGTTAATTTAAAATATTATTGAAAGTGTTTCCTTAATCTCAACTAGCTTTCAATTTAAAGTTAAAATTTTTCTTGTTCAGCTGTTCAAATTAATTGCTACAAATAAAGACAGCCCAAGTACACTTTCTTCTCAAGTACCTCTGAACTGTCCAATTACTGTCAATGAGTATAATTTCACTTACCTCGAGCTCACTCGTCTGCAACTACAAGCCGGACAAAAACATGTCCGGCGAAAGTGGCAAGTCATTCTGCAGCCATGATAGCGCTCGTCGACCACATGTTGCTGTTCCCTCTCTCTCTCTCTCTCTCTCTCTCTCTCGGTCTCCCTCTGAGCGGGTCTCAAAAAACAGTCCTAAACTTGTTGTTGGCCCGGGGAGAAGTTCGCCCCCATCTAGTTTATACACTATACCCGAGCGACTGGCGTCGTCACTGATTATAACCTGCCATCGTCCATAATATACAGCTCGACGAGCGGCAGGGAAGTTTCGAAGATATGGATACTGAGAAATTCATCAATGAGCAACCTTATCTTCGCCAAGTTATGGTAAAGTTCCGCTGAAAACGTGGGCAGGTTTAGAATTGGTGTGCGTGCATACGCGCGGGAATTAATATTGGCTGCGCATTTGAAGGGTATTGACGTACAGTACCTTCTCATTTACTCCCATGAAATGATCCTTTTTATTTCTAAGCAATTTATGCTTTGTAATTATGCAAGGATCGAACATTTAAACAGTATTTTAATTATATATGGCTCTGTATCATGTTGCAATTTGAATGCGTAATACTTTACGCAATTCCCGTCTGTTTAAAAGCGAGCAAAATTGAAATACCTCATCTGCTAAATACAGAGTCACTACTAGATAGTAAAACAAATTATGCAAATGTATAATTGTCATCGCTATGTTATTTTCATTACGAAAAGTGCTATTATGCAGCGCGTTAACCATTATATTTACCTCGAAATTCCAGTTGATGCTTCTGACGACAACCACAGCGTAGAATTGAAACTGATGACTCTTTCAGCAACGCAGTATAATTTATAATTTCCGGCCCCTTCAAATAATACATCAAAAATGAATAATCGCGGATAATAGAACAACAGTAATTTTGGCGTATGCGAATATTACCGTTCGAGCGCGCACTGACAGAGGCGCATTTATCAAAGGATCGAGGTGCAAAGAACAGAGACACTCTTCCAAAGTGAAACAGAATACGCAAGGTATAAAGAGGTTCACCCCAAACTTGGCGGAGCTGTTACTACTAAAGCAGTGCTTTCTCCTTCTCTTTCTTTCTCTCTCACACACAGACACACACACATACTTTCAGCACATTTCTTAGGCGTCGGCTGAATATGGAACCGTGCGTTTGAGCCCGTCGAATAAATTGAATTGCCGATCGAACTTTGACTACTGCGTCTGTTTACGAGGGGGAGGTATAGAGAAGGCAGAAGTAAACGTCAGCGCGTTTGGATTATATACACTGCAGGGTTTGATAAAAAGATTTACTTAGCCCGTAAAACCGGGGAAATGGGGGCGCGGACATTCGAAACTTATTAAACGCAACTTAATTTCTTCGAAGACAAGAACAGTGAAGTGGCAATGGGGCAAGGCGAGTTGAATGGCGGTAGCGAATAGCGGAGAAGAGGAAGTTGAATTCAGCTACTATGGTTTCGTATGATTACTTGATATGAGAAAATTCGATTAGAAGTAATAATAACTTTGACAGAAGGAATGAGATATGTTACTGGTAGTTGTTAACAAATATCGTTATCGTGAAGGTTTCTGCGAATTTACATTAATGAATATATTGTTTGTGTGCCTACAAAGACCGAATTTCTTATCATTTAAGGCCTTATTCTTTACTATATAGAAATATGAAAATTTTATAGTTGCATAAAAGATGTAAAGAAGCTCAGAATCTCGGAAACGATGATTAATTTTTCTCTCTATTTCTGATCGTACCTTTTAAACACGCAGAGAAAAGTTCATTGGTAGCAAATGAAATCCTTTTGATCCAAGAGGAAAATAATCTTGTTTTGATTGCCAAAATTAATTCCTTTTCCCACAAGAGAAAAATCCTTTTCTGGCAAATTATTCTTGTACGAAGAGGATTCCTCTTCAAGGAAATAAAAGGTCTGGTACCAATAGGAAAATCCTTTCTAACCAAAATCGTTTTGTATGAAGAAGAAACCTCTTGCCCCCCGAGAAAAAAGTTTAAACGTATTTTCTATTTAAACAAAAAAAATGTTACTTCTATTAATTTTATTTATTTTAACTTTTATTTTATTATTTATATTTTTTATGTATTTTATTTTATTATTTATATTTTTTATGATTTTATTTTATTTATATATTTTTTTATTTTAATAATTAATTAATATTGGTTAACTTCGTGAAAAAAACGAAGAAAAAATATTTTCGAGGATAGTTCTGAAAGTGCAGTGACTGGGAATTGAACCCTCGACCTTTGCATTGGGAAGCCAGTATCTTAACCACACGACTAACTAAGCTTCTGACGAGTAGTGTTAAAATAGGAAATATATATTTCAGAAAAATTGGATAATTTTTAAAAATTCATATCTCGACAGTTGCTTAACTTGAAGAGATAATTCTTCTTTTAAAATCCAATTCTGTATTCATACTTTCCATAAGAATAACTAATAGTTGATTGTATTGTAATTAATTATATGACTAATTATTTATAGTAATTACCCTTTTTCTTCTTGTGACAAAAGGAAAATCATTTTGTAGTAAAAACTTAATGAAGTTGGTTCTCATTTACTCATGTAACGAGATGAAGTTATTTTGCCTATAACGGATGCGATTTGCGGAAATAAAGAAAAGAGTTTTGATGCAAGAAAAATATAATCTTGAAGCACAAAATGAATTTTTTGCTTTAAGAATAATACGTTAGATTAAAAACGATAATCGTTTTACAGCAAGCGGATTTTCACAAAAAGAGTTGCTCTTGCTACTAATGGATCATTTTTCTGCGTGAATATAAACTAGTAAATAATATGAATATATATTGTGTGGCACAATAATAACTCGTGCAGCGCGTATATTTACACAGTAGTGAGTCAATCGCATAAAAAGCGGTATTGGCAAACTTTAAAAGTTTTTTAATGTATTTATTTCATAGGAAACTTTGAGAGGACTTTTCAAGCAAATAATACGTATGTTAAATTTTATATAAACGTAGTCTAATTGATGTACCGCTTCGTGGTTAATTATCAGTAGTCACAGTCAGGGTTCGGTCAGGCATGTAAAAGTCAACCCCCGAAGCCTCTGTCGTTTTTTCTTTTTTTATAATTTTATTCAAATACAATAAAATCGAATATTCTCTTTCGCACCCGTCAATAGGATAAAATAACCCCCGCAGCCGCATGCTAAAAAATTCTCTCGACCCTCTCTCAGTTCACGAGCGCTGCGACCGCGCGCCGCACATAAAAAATGCATCAACGCGCAATAGTTGTTTTAACTCGCAAATCTTATTTCTCATGGCCACGCAGTTTTTGAATATTCAGTAATGCTCTTTGGTCTGGCAGCGCCGAATTTCATCCGCCTCCGCGTCCCCCTTCTCTCCCCACACCGAGCACACGGGCTCTGACAAAGAGAATAGAGCGTCGCTCACTCCGGCTTCTCTCCTCCCCTCTCTCGTCTTTTATCCCGCGATAAAGCGAAACCGTGTAATCTGTAGGGGAGACCGAGGGGCACACCGAGCTTGGCGGGTCCGACGGACATTTAAATTTTTCAATAATAAGATGAATAAAAAAATTACAGTTAGTAATTAAGGTTACTAGTTTTTCCCTCCTTAAACATAAATGAAAAACAAAAGGTTCTAAATAACTATGCTGTGATTGAAAATTGGCTCCAAAAAATCGCACCAATTTGATTTTTCAGCTATTCAGCACAACAAAAATAATTTCGTTAATTGGAATAATACTAAGCCTATTATGTACTTTAATGATCGAAGTTTTAAGTGGAATTTTTTGTTTTTCTGTTTTATATATAAAAATAAATACCAGATGGGGCATGCAGAGCACACAAGAAGTCGGCGAATGCGACAGCTCGTGTGTCTCTAACCTCACTTTCCATGCTTTTCGGAGTGAGCAGTAGGTAGAAAGTGCCATAAATTAAATAAATACTTAATGATGGTAAGAATTGCTATTGATTCGATACGTGGTGGGACCCGCGATCGAGCCCCCTATATGCTTTTGCTCCCTGAGTCGATTATTTCCCGTAACATGCGTGCCCAACCTGCATGACCATCGCGCCCGACGGTGGGGCGTATTGAGCATTTTCAAAAGTGTTTTTCTTAAAAAGTATTTGCAATTGTATATTTAATTTTTCTATCTATCGATTCTTATTTTTATTACTGTAAAAGTTTTCCAATTTTCTTTTTATATTCTAAGCCATATATTATCGGTATAATTAATAAATAAAGTTAGGATGTCACAGAATCCCCGCTCTCCCCTATATAGCGTGGCGGCGCTGTCGAGAGAAAAAGAAAATCGGCAGCCGACTCTTTAATCCGTCGAAACAAGAAACATGCCTTCTATTTGTGTGGGTGTGTGTGTGTTGGGCTGTTTCCTCGCGATCGGTTCGCCGCATATTTGTATTATACCGCGAGAGGAGGAGAGGCAGGCAGACAGGCGCGCGTTCCTCTCGTGTTTGAGGAAGGCAGCGCAAACATTATTTTCACCAAATGGACGCGATGTTTCGAAACGCGAGGCTGCGGTGTTGGTGGCCGGCGTATGATATTCGGGACTGCCGGGGCAAACGAACCGGACAAAAGAGGAAATTCGGCAGCCGTGGCGGCGGTGGCCGGTGTGTTCGTATTCAAGAATTTATGCGATGAATAGTTAAAAACTCGTGGCAAAAGACACGCGAAAATATTCCGTGTGCCAGCGAAAAATTTGATGCCGTCTAAGCGCCCGGCTGGCGAATGCTGAGGTTTCGGTAAAAATATATATTCGTCGATGGAGAAAAAATAGAAGCTGTTCCATCACTTTATACGGAAAACCGCTGCTAATTGTTTTAGCAGAAAGCTTTATCAAGGTGGCAATTCTTGTCGTTCGGTAGTTGAATCAAACGAAATAAACAGTTATTCTTTGCCTTCTAAAATGTCTCTATGTAGTGAACGTGAATTACATATCTATGCAAAGCAGATTATGTCTTTTTTTATAATAGGAGAGAGTAGAATGCATTCTTCATGAAAAATTGTAAACTTTACACATATGTATTTGTGCAAAAATTGAAATAAGTTTTTTCGAATACGCGTGTGTGCGTGTGCGCGCGTGGCTGTGTACATGTGTGTGTTGACCGTTTAAAATAACAATTATTTTCTACAAAATTATACTTATAATGAAATATATCGTTTGAATGAAAATCTCGCATACTTTATCGATAGCCAATTAGTGAATGTCGTTTTTTTAATTTCCAATACTTCCATACACGGGGAGAAATTTTAGAGTAAAAATTACCAAGGTGCCTTGGTAGTGCATGGATAGACTGTCAAAAGCCCTGATATTCCCAGGTTTCTAATACAATTTATAAGTTTCCCAGGAAAAACTACCATAACCACTTAAAAAAAATACCAAATTATCGGAATAAAAATTACCAGACACACTGGTAAAAATTGAGATCTAGTCATTTTTACAGGGTAACCTAAGAATTTTTACTAAGAAAACTGATAAATTTTGCCAAATAACCTGGTATTTGTGTATTCGCGCATGCGCACTGCGCATTATTGTGTTTCAGAAGATTGATACTAGAGGCGTGCGCGACGTTAAAATGAAAACAATACACATATTTTCAGTAAGTAATAACGGCGATTCAAATAACTGTTGGTAACAGCTTCCGTGGCGCAGTCGGTAGAACGTCGGACTCTCAACCCAAAGATCGTCGGATCGAATCCCGCTTCCGTAAAAATTTTTTTTCAGATTAATGTTTTTTCATCCTTGTTTCTGTTTCTATTTCTATATTAAAATACTATATATCCATTAAGGGGATGCCTTACTCGTACTATTACCGACCGAGCAATTCACACAGTTTCAAACTGATTAAAAATAAAATACGTCGAATCACAAAAAATCAAGAGAACACTCTTCTGTGTTTTTTAACGTTCTATCATCCAGTCAAAGTTTGGAGTCGAAATATCAAGCCGTTTTTTCAAAAACTTTGAACGAAATTAAATTTAATTTCGTTCAAAGTTTTTGAAAAAACGGCTTGATATTTCGACTCCAAACTTTGACTGGATGATAGAACGTTAAAAAACACAGAAGAGTGTTCTCTTGATTTTTTGTGATTCGACGTATTTTATTTTTAATCAGCTTGAAACTGTGTGAATTGCTCGGTCGGTAATAGTACGAGTAAGGCATCCCCTTAATATAGATAAAAAAAGTTAATTTTTTTAATTTAAATTAACTAAAAAAAATTTTACCAAGGCACTTTGGTAAAAAGTTTGAAATTGTCAGTCTGTCCATCCATTACCATAGAAACTGGTAATTTTGCCTCGAATATTTGTAATTTTCACTACAAAATTTCTCTCCGTGTATATTTTAATACATTTTAATCTTTTTTTCCTGCAAATTTACTTTCAAATAATCATAATAAAAAATATATGGAAAGGAAATCGCGGGCAGATTAAGAATATGTTCTTATTTTTTCAACTGTTTTAGACCCACGACAAAAAAAAATTTTCGATTTTTTTAAATCTCTTCATTCGAAATCCGGCATTATATTATCTGATTGACCTCAAAATTGAACTTTCACAACATCAGAACATAATTCTTATACCTGCGAAATATTAGCTTGATATCTTTTTCGTTTCCGCGTTAGAGGACAGACCATAATACACATTTTCTAAAATATGTTTTGACTCAAGGAGGTCTGAAACATTGAAATTAATCGAAATCTTAGAGCCCAAAAGTTTCACCTTTAAAAAAACATCTCTTTGAAAAAGCAAAATTAATTTATCTATTTGATAATCTGAAAAATATAAACGCAAAATGGACGAAACACTGTACGTTCTAATAAAACGTTATTCCAATTTTCGCATAAGTTGTGCATTAAAAATACATTGCAAAGAGACTTTATAAAGAAATATTTTCTAGGAAAAGAGTTATGAAAATATAACTGCAATTTTCGAGAAATTGTTATATTTCACGAGAGTTCCAACCAAGTACTTCCAGTAATTTTTTTTACCAGAGAATCTTCTCTCGCTAAAACCTTATAGAAGCACGAACGCGGTTAAAAATCCTCCCTCCGCCTCTCACGATGCATCCCATCCAGCACTTTTTCCCGCCCACCAATACAAGTACACACAGCCACTCGAGCAGAGAGCAGCGGCGGCGGCCCGTAATCCCGGAGAAATATTTAACGGTCGACAGCCAGCCAGCGTTGCGCGAACCCTAGTAATCGTTTCGCGCCGCGGATGATCGTGGAAGTGGCTAAACAAAGCGAGTGCTTCGCGAGAGAGAGGGGGGGAAAGAGAGAGAGAGGACGTCGACGACGTACGCGCGCCGGCCCCAGTGGAATCGGAGCTCAGCGGGGGCGTTAACCGGGCTTAAGTGCTCCGCGTGCTGAATGCGCCGCGCTAGCTGCTGCAGCCACTGCTGCTACTACTCCACGTCATAATGTAAATCTACGTTTACCCATGCTAAGACCCCCCGGACACTTGCCGAGAGCTCGCGCGCCATCTCATCAAATATGCAGGCCTTCTTTTAGGCTTCGAGACCCTCCCCTCCCTTCCCCCTCCCTCTTCCTATAGCGCGCGTATTCCAGCTTCAGCGTTATACAAATATGTATATTTGCACACATGTGACGCCTGTGTGCGGACAAACGTGCGTGTACACCTCCTGCGAAAATGTATCACTTAGCGGAGAGCAGTGCCCGTCGCTCCAGCTACTGTACCTAGTGTACTAATGAGAATGGCGTCTAATTGCGCTAGATATATACCGCCGTGTTGATGTACGTGCGGCTGGATGGAGTAATGGCGGATTAACTCGAAACGTACATTGGTCTTATCAAAAAGCTGTATCTCACGTAATACGATAGTGCAAATCAATTAGATCCCCGTTGCGAATTGTATATAAAGTGATGATGCTGTTGCGAGTCAGCCATCGTAACCTTTTTCGAGTAAAGAATAGTGACTTCAGACACTCTACGAACTTGACATATACCCGACTGCATATATTCGTACCTACATATATCCATGAGTAACGCTACGTTGATCTTCAAACATAATCAAACATGGCCTTTATTGGCAGTATATGATGTATGCTGCAAATATTATTAACAATCATCAAGACATTCGCTGAAACGTCGATAATCTTTTTAGCAACTATATTGATAGGCCATATCAGCGCGTTTACCTATAAGGATCGTATTCTCGGTAATCTCGCAGGATACACCGCGAACGCGTAACGTATAACAGGTTAGTATACACTAGAGAGAGAAAGAGAGCTAGAGAGAGAGAGAGCACTGCCACAGACACACGTACGCAGCGTTATATTACGTTCCTTTATCTCCGGCACGGTATATACGTATATATAAAGCTCTATTGAACTCGTATCGAGCTAAATATTTGAACCCTTGCGGGCTCCCGGGCTCCTATTTGCTATTCTGTTTGCCGCTCGCGCCGGGCATCGAAATAATTATAGCGTCGCGCAAGGATGCCGCCAGATTAAGCCAGCCCTAATTAATTAATCCTTTTATTGCTTTTGCATACCGTATTACCGAATCAAACTTCGCCCTCAGGAGTTCGCTCCTAGGGGAGAACCCTGCGGCTTGTTTGAATAAAAGCAGAACTCAATACTTTTTCGGAAATGTAAGCAAATAGAGAGAACGTTTATATGGCTGCACCTACATAGTTCAAAATAGAACATCCAAAAAGGTTTTTAATTAACTGTGTAAGCACTGCAACGTACCGAGCTCGTTACCCAGAGTATTGGCAAATCGAAAATGCATATTTAACATTGGGAAAATAGCCATAGATCTAACTGAAAAACTAAAAGGAATTTCGCATTCTATTTTATTGCGACCGTTTTTCAAAGAAAACGCTCATTCTAACGATTTCCCGGCTTTTTCCTGAGAGTAAGATCATTTATTCTGCCGTTTAATATCGCCGTAAATCTGCGAATTCAAAATGCACAAAACAACGTCATAAAGCTAAATATGCAGCTATGCAACGCGCGCCATAACAGTCTCTCCTCCTCCAGCGAAGAAAACGAAAAAGAAGAGGAACCTTAAAGACCGCGAAGAAACTTACTCGCAGCTTCGTAATCTTATACACATTCAGCGCGGCTGTGTGGCACACAATACTCACGATAGTAAACATGGGAGCAGAAAGCGGGGCAAAAAATTCCTCCCCTAACGATAATTACTCCCGCGGCATCGCGTAAATATATATCCAGGCGCAGCGGTGTGCGCCGTTACATATTAATGACGCGAAAATTGAGCGGCTAGGCGACAAAGGAAATTCGCCAAAGGCGATACACATACATAGAGCTGGTGCAGCGTCGAAGGTGACGGGCTACGGGAGAACGGGGAGGAGGAGAAGGAGAGAAAAAGCCAGCGCTGTGAAGGCGTCGATGCAGCAGTCTTCCACCTTTAGCCCTCCGACCATATACCTATAGGCTCTTTAGAGGCGCGCTCTCCCTCATTCAGCCATAGACGCGCGTTTTCAATAGCGAGGGAGGGCCAGACGCGCGGTCAACACGCGGCTTTTGTTTCGCGCAAGGCTCTCTTTTCTCATCCTCGTCAGCGCCGCGCTGCTATCTAAGCATTTTCACTCGCCCTCCTCGTCGTCTCTTCATTTTCAACGCGAGCGAGGAGAGAGAGCGCGCGCTTTCTAAGGGGATTGCAGAAATACTTTCAGTCAATTTCTCGCTCGGTAGCTCGCGCTCTCTCTCGTCGCGGTTAATCAAATGGAGCTTTCCGCTCGAAGTGTGGAGAGGGAAAGTTTGACATTCCGCGGGAAATGACGGGAAATATTGGAACGAAGTATTAATGGGGATCGTCGATCCTGTAAAATACAGCTTTAAATGTATTTTCGTTCGGAATGGAAAGTTCGTGAGTTAATATATATATATATATATATGTTCATTCGTGTGGGTTTTGTTTTATTTCGATTTGTAGCGTTAATATCATAATAGCGAAATAAATTTACGCTTTGTAAACTATCAGAGTTATTTGCGTCAGTAAGCAGTATGTCCTTTGGTTTTGACCAAAGCACGCGACGAATTTACCCGGGAATGACTTTCAGTTATTAGAACCATTATTCCAAGAATTCTACGCGTTTGACATGGCAAACTATTCACATGTACTCGAGTCCCCCATCATACAAGTATTTTCACGATCGTTTAAAATCAATTTCCCTCGGCAATCAAGTCGACTCATCAGCGCTCGTAATCAGCCAAACAAGATGTTCCTGTTAAAAGGATCCGAACGAGAGCGTGGGAGCGATAAAACTCGCGTACGCCGATCTAATAATCATTCAAAGAACAGGGTCCATGGCCACTTATAGCCTGTAATTTTAATCAACCAGTTCACCTTGCCACACACGTGCACTTGCCTCTCCCCCATTCTCATTTCACTCCCTCCCTGTACTACCGAGGTAACCGATAGCCGTACACATACACACACTCACACGTACATAGGTCGGCTCCGTGTTGGTTGGCGCCGTTACAGCGCCAATGAGGACCAGACACGGCGACGACGACGTCGCGAATTCAGGAGAGGGGGATGGCGGAAAAACCGCAAGACCCGGCGCTCGATTTTCTCCCCGTAGCTATACGTAGTGCTTGTGATGGCTGGCGTTTTCGAGAGAGGGAAGGGCTATTCTCTCTCTCTCTCTCTCTCTCTCTCTCTCTCTCTCTCTCTCTCTCTCTCTCTCTCTCTCTCTCTCTCTCTCTCTCTCTCTCTCTCGAACACCCGTGCGGCTCTACACGAGAACTCGACAACACCGACACGCTGCTAAACCGATTAAGGGAGTTAACGTGATTTTAAAATGGGTTCATTATTTAATTTTCATCTCATAAATTATTAAAATATAATAATGTAAGTACACACGGATATGAAAAGCAAGTACTTTTTGAACTAAAAAAAAACTATTGTGAAAAGGTTACTTTCACTATTTGCCAACTTTTTATTTTTCATTCGATTTTAATGTTTAACGTCTCATTTTACTTTTCTAATGTGAATTTTATTTTACTCCTTAAGGTGGTTCCCTCGAGATAAGAGTTGATTCAACACATACTTGGAATTACACATATAGGTCAATAAAGACATACGAATGTCATATCCAAATTTCAGAGCATTTTATCGTTTGGCTTCTGAGTAATTGCTGTGCAAAGTTCCACGGATTACACGGGAGATATATCTATATATATCAAAACTGTCGCGTTTTGTATCTGTTTACAACAATATCTATGCAACGAGATTCAAGACAGACTTGGAATTTTATGTACACATAGAATATATAACAAGGAATGTTTTCGCGCAAGAATGAAGTAGATTCATCGTTTCATTATTAAAATAGAGCGTCCTAAAAAATCTCGCTTTCGCAGACTTGATATGTTTCGAGGGTTATGGACGCTCAGCGCGCCAGCGTGCACTCTCTATCTCTCTCGCTCAAAGCTGTCTGTCTCTCTCTTACCGAGGGAACCACCTTAAACAGTTGTCTACGACCCATGCAGGCTTATATTATGGAATAATTAATATATACGAAGCAACATGTAATTGTTTACAATACAATACAGTATAAATTTGAAGTTTAATTTGTTTAAACTGTAAACAATTACGTGTTGCTTCGTACATATTAATTATTTCATAATATAAGCCTGGATGGGTCGTACACAAATGTTTAAGGAGTAAAATGAGACGTTAAACATTGAAATCGAATGAAAAATAAAAAAATGGCAAATAGCGAAAGTAACTTTTTTACTTACTGAACAATATTTACGTGTCCGATTAGCAATTTTTTATCACAATAGTTTTTTTCGGTTCAGAAAGTATTTGCCTTTCATATCCGTGTGTACTTACATTATTACATTTTAATAATTTCTGACATAAAAATTAAATAGTGAACCCATTTTAAAATCACGATAAAACCTCCTTAACGTTCTTTCGACCGCACCGGCTAAGCAGCGGTCGCTGTCGAAGCGTAAATACCTATAACATTCTCTCTCTCTGTCTCTTGAATCTTCCTTAATTACAATAAGTGACATCGGCTCCTTCTTCTTCTTCTTTTTGGCTTCCTCCGCGCCGAGCGAAAAAGCTACACGTCGCCGGCATTCGCGAAAAACGATTGTCATTGCGTATGTGGGTCAGATGTATTTTTGTATAAGAATGTATATTCGTAGCGCCGGAAGATTTATGGGCGCGCGCCTGTGTGTAAACCGCGTAGTCGGTTTTCCGAGATAATGGCGCGGCGTGGCTCAGACAGACGTGCATGCTACGGATGTCGGAATTTTGAGAGATAAATCGCGCCAGTGTGGAGCACTTCATACTACGTGTCATAAATATCGGACGATCTTTGCAAACGTGACGTCGATCTTGCGCAATAAAAGGAATTAATGTTCGCGCGATGCCTTTTAAACATCGGATTAAGCTTTTGTAAAGTCCAACCGAGCGCCCTCTTATCGTCTTAACCGGGGCGTCCCCTCCAAATATGAATATTCCACCGTAATATGAAAATGAATGATCGTATTAATGCTGCCGCGTGGTATTGCTTCCATTTACTAAACTTATAAGCCATTGCGTTGTACCAGTGGCCCGGGGGTTGGGAAGTTAATACTGATCTGCTGTTTAATTTCGGTCCCGATTCTATTGGCAATATTGCTGTAATTGGAGACTAAACAAATGATCAATACAAATGTAACGAGGTTCATTCGGCACAGGCATTGAATGGACGTAGTGCCTCTAGCAGTATTATTAAGTTAATAAGATACGTTGATCAAACTCGATTAGCCTCATTTGAATAATGACTGCTGAAGACTGGAGACAGCAATGATGTTGGGACTAATACGCGAGGCTGATGCGCATTCGATGATAACAATAGGCGTCGAGCAATTTATGCGTTACGGTTTCGCATGCAATGTTGTTGAAATTGCGCTCGTATTCTTGACGATAAATTGTCAATCGTCAGTCGGTAATCCTTATATTCGTCATTGAAAGTTAGAGCACAATCAAATGGTATACTTTCAATGTTGAAGAGATCCTACAGTCAATCTATTCAGCCTTGTAGTCACTAACTAATCATACAGTTTTCGAATGATTTAGAAAAATGTTTTACGATACATATATGGGCAAGGCAAATCCACAATAAAAAGTTACTAGTTTACCGTGCCAGGTACGCGCACTAGATTGACTTTAAGATCTTCAATGGAAACTAGAAAACAAATGCTATCATTGATATGATTGTGCCAAAGTACCCAAAAAAATACCATATTAGAAAATAGTAATATTTTAGGTATTTTTATTCATCCTCGTCTATCGCCGTGCGTTACACACTGATATGGATTACAGGGTTCGTTTTCTATTTTTCATTGAAGATCTTAAAATCAGTCTAGCTCATGTGCTTCGCATGGAAAACAAACAGCAGCAATAAATTACTTTCAAAAAATCTTTACACAATGGTTAAAAGTGGGTATTGTGGATTTGTTCATGTACAAAAGCAGGTAGATTTATCCTTTTCAATAAAGTACTCGAAAATAACTACCTATTAATGTTCTGATTTAGTATGAATTGTAATACATTTCAGAATGCGAGGTTGGTGAAAAATAAATTGTTGTTGGTTAGTTCATTTTTAAGTATCAAAGTCGTATTCGAATAAAAAATGAAACGAATGGAATTACTTGAAACACAATTGAACTCACTGGTTGAGAAAAACGCCTTTCGCATCAATAATAACAAATAAAATACATCATTAACTTGTAAAATTTGAAATTGACTCCCTTCTAATCCACGCGTCCTTTTGATTTCTCTTACCGCAGGAATGTCCGAAGGTGGTCGTAAGCACCCAGTGCTGGTGTTCGTCCACGGCGAGAGCTACGACTGGGGCAGCGGCAACGTCTACGACGGCAGCGTATTCGCAAGCTACACCGACCAGGTCGTCATCACCCTGAACTACCGCCTCGGCGTGCTGGGCTTTCTCAACGCGAACGTCTCGCCACACACGAAGGCCCGGGTGGCTAACTACGGCCTCATGGACCAGATCGCAGCGCTGCACTGGGTGCAGCAGAACATCGAGTACTTCGGAGGCGACCCGGCGAACGTGACGCTCATGGGCCAGGGCACCGGTGCAGCCTGCGTCAACTTTCTCGCCATCAGTCCCACCGTTATGCCTGGTAAGGGATCAAGGGAAAGTTGCGCTTGACTCTATGCGCGCGCGCTTCAATTACTTATTTCCATGCTGCTGTTGTGGGTATTGATCGCGGCTCGGTCCGAGGGGAACAACGCAGCCCGGCTGCCGCTGCTGCGTTCTCTCGGACTTTACGAGATAATTTGTCGCCCAGAGAAGTTTGTGCGCCCAGTTTATTGTTAAGAAATTTTTGGGAGGAGTTATGAGCGAAAGTGGAGGGTCTGTCTTAGTTGGGCAGAAATTAAATTATACCATGACAAGGGTGATATCGTTATTCAAATTGATTTTTTATTTTACACTGGTTATTTTAGTAATAGGTGAGATCGTATTAAAAGCTTAACGGGGGTTGTAAATACGTAATTTTGAAAATTTAATTAATTCATAATATTGCATTATTAATTTGTGTAAAAACGGGTAGAAATTCACCGGTACAATTAAAACTTACCAGTTAAAATATTTTGATGAGAAATGCATAGAGAACAAATTTTATAATGGAAAAAGAAAATTTTCGAAATGTGGAAAATATTGAAACGAAAAATAAAATTATTTGAAAAAAGAACCGAAAATGCAAGTATTTAAATTAAATTTAAAATTTTCCCTTTTAATACGTTAATATTTTAACGAAATTTCACATAATATTTTATATTGAAAGGGTTTTTTTTTAATAATTTTATTTTTTCATACAATATAACATTTCCCAAAAAATTAAAAGCCACTATTTTCAAAGAGCCGCGTAAAAATGCGATATTGAAAATGAATTACAGACTGCATGGGATTCGTCTTACAGTAAAGTCCATGTCCTTATTGGAATAAAAAAATAACCGTACTTCAAATCCTAGCAGGGCTTCTTTCTAGAGTCAGAATTTAAATTCCCGCTGTACGATCGAATGACTTGGTTCGTTTAACAACTCATGATTTAAGTCGCGTATAACCGGTCGCGTCGACCCGCGCAGTCTCTTTTAGCCGTATCGAGGCCCTGAGCCAGGGAACCGCCCGAATGGCATTAACTTAGAGCGAGAGGGGGGGGGGGGTGCTTATACACGCTTTGCCCACCCCGCTACAGGGTGTACCCGTCGAAGTTATCCTTTCGGTGCGCCAGGTCGCTCGATTACAGCGTCTGCAAAAGTGATACAGCGTTGAATGGGTATACGGGTAGATTTTATAATCGTGGCAGAATTTCAAATATTTTATAAGAAGGGGGTATAAATATTTAAACGGCTGCTATAATGGCTTTATAAAATATGAATTTTCATTATCTTAAGGTAGTTCATCACACATATATGTGCAAATCCGCGGACTACAGACAACTACTGGGGTACAAAAACGGAAAAAATTTTTTTTGGGGACGCACCTACCACATACTCGTGAACACTCATTATCCGTTGCCAAACTTTTTTGCCGACGAAATCAATTTTTCTTATGGAAATTTAACATTTTGATGATTAACCATTAGCAAACTATTGAAGAGGCCAAACCAAATTCCAAAAAAAACGATTAAAGTTGAAGAATAGAGCTTTAATTTGAGATGAGAATCGTTAAAATCGCCCTCAAAAAAAATTTTTTCCGTTTCTGAATTCTTAATGAATTTTTTGTTTTGTCTTTTAAATTTGATACAACCAGATCAAGTTTATTCGAATGATGGGTGTCTTAAGAAGTAGAAAACATTTTTTTCATGCAAAATTACGTAGTATTGGCGCTAATATCAACAATTTATTATTTTGAAATTTTTCAAACACGTCGCTTCTATGCAAATTTTTATTATACATGCAATCGTATCGATCAAAGTCTCATTTTGTTCCTTATGAAATTTGAGGATGGTTGGCGGTAAATATATTGTTGTATAACCGATCTGAACGGCGCTACATCTCATTGTTTATCGAAAATTCACGAAATTCACTGGAATTTCGATAAATAATGAGATCTAGCGCCGTTCAGATAGGTTATACAACATCGTTACCACGAACCTACCCTCAAATTTCATAAGGAACAAAATGAGACTTTGATCGATACGATTGCATGTATAATAAAAATTTGCATAGAAGCGACGTGTTAGTAAAATTTTTAAATATTTAATTGTTGATATTAGCGCCAATACTACGTAATTTTGCATGAAAAATATGTTTTTTACTTCTTAAGACACCCATCATTCGAATAAACTTGATCTGGTTGTATCAAATATAAAAGACAAAACAAAAAAGAACTTATTACAAATAGCTATATATGTTGCTATATATGTGTGATGAATTACCTTAATCTGAAAATGATTTTACTTAAAATTTAAAGCCCATTGCATATGCGTAAATATCATATGCGAGTTTAAAACAGCTATTAACCCTTTCAGTCACGTAATTCAGTTGTGAAGACACGTTTTTTGGCATATATTTGATTATAACAATTATAAACAATTATGGATTGACAAAAAACCATATACAATTTAAAGTTTAAGTCTTTTACTACCTGAAAATGCAAAAAGGATTTTGCATGGAATATAACAAAAAATGATAAAAAAAAAAAGAAAAAAAAAACAGGGTGCCTAAATATCGGCTCCTGTGACTGAAAGGGTTAAATAAATCTATTATTTTTAGCATATTATTACATTATTATACTTTTGTCATATTCTCATATTACCGGCAAAAAATATGTTAATCGATACCGTTAATGGACATATTTTTTTCTCTACTGTGATTTTTTACTAATTATTTACTTTGAAGCAAGGTAGCTCGATTTTTTAATTAATTTTATAAAGCTTATAATTTCTGCAGTAGAGATTGGTTTCAATTAATTGATTAATTAACCAGCAAGGTGAGTATCCTATCCCATAATATTAATAACAAAATACATCCTAGCAGCGTGGAAAGCTCCGCATGCACATATATCTATAGCCATCAGAGTAACCAGGCTGCAGAATAATTTGCCGCTCGGGCAGGCTCACACCCTCCGCTACATATATATGCGCGCCTTTCCACCCGCAGGTCTGTTCAAGAGGGCAATCCTATTATCGGGCAGCGCGCTGAGCTCGTGGGCGGTGGTGGAGGAGCCGGTTTCTTACGCGCTGAAGCTGGCGCGCACGGTCAACTGCTCGATACCGGAGGACCTGCTCAAGGATCACGAACTCCTCGTCGACTGTCTGCGAGAGAGCAGCCTGGAGTCCCTCCTCCGAGCCGACCTCAGGCCGCCCACCTTCCTCAGCGCCTTCGGGCCCAGCGTCGACGGAGTCGTCATCAAGCCCGACTTCCAGAAGGATCTCCTCTCGTACCTCGGCCCGGAATTCCAGGGATTCGGGTGAGTGCATGTGTGTGTGGGGAGGATAAGTTATGCGCGTCCGCGTGCCCCGCCTTCTTTGTTTGTTCAAGGGACGGTATTACGCGGCGGGGAGATGCTATCTGCACGAGAGGAGGACTTTCTAATTAAGTTATCCGGGTGAGGAGTGACTGGCCGACTTTGGGATTGGAATTTTCCGAGCTCCCTTGGACTTTCATAAATTCCGTTTTTTTTGTTTTTTCAACGTTTTATAATGTTTTACTTGAACCAGAGCGAACACAAACTTGCTGGGATATTTTGTTGACATTTAATGAAATGAGAATTGCTTCTGTGAACAATTAGTGATTCTCATTACTCATTTACGGAACCTGTTGTGTCTACTGCAATACCGGGGAATGCCGAAATTTATTTATTTATTTTTATTTATTCAGGCAAAGTGCAAATGCAAGTACTTGCCATCTGGATATATACATAATGTATAAGATACAATGATACTGCTCTGGTACAAAATTTTAAAGCAAAAGTAATACTAACTTTAGTTTTAAAATCCATTTATAAAAGAACTGAATTTAATACTGTTATTCACGCTCTAATTGGTCAATATTAAAAAAAAATGCAGCCAACTTCACGTCGTTTGTTTATAAATTCATGGGAGGAGTTTGAAATACGCATGACCACGCGCACGAAAATCCGCTAGTTTATATTGAATTATTGAAATTGAGACAGTGAATAATTCTGTATTTTCTGAATTATCTAGTTTTCTTTTGGCATTGTCGATATATATTTTTATTAGAAAAATAAAACAAAGAATCAAAAATGTTAAACGCACTAAAACTACTACAACAAAATAAAGCACCGATGTAGTAATCCAAATATTTACTCTTAAAATTAATTTAGGTAAAATATATACATTATTGTACTGAAATAATAACTGGTTATGATAAAAGTGTTCCTCTTGTAAACGATAGTGTCTACTAATAATCGCTATATGTTAATGAAGTACCGGGAAATAATAATTTCATTATACTATGTTCGCGGAACAACAAATTCCCTACAAAATATCAACAGATACGATATGTTTTACATTTAATGATTCCATAGCGTAAAATTAATCAGTATATACTTTATCATAAACAATCAATTACTATAATTCGATACTAGAAAATCACATAACAAACTCTTTTTCTCCCTCTCAAAAACGTAAAAGCAATAGAACCGAAACCTGGAGACCTCCGCAATGAGAGAGCGAAGGACCGCGCGTGTAGATGCGCGTTGGGGAGAGCTCGAGAGAAGAGAATATTCGCACGGCGACTGTCGTCGTCAATCCGCGCCGACAAGGAGCGCGCGAGTAAATAAGCGAAAAGGCGCGCAAATACGCGCATACCTCGAGACCCGGGAGACTATATACCGGGGCAAGAAGCGAGTAGTGTATAATAGCGGGGCGGACTATAGAACGCGAGCGCGCACGCGGAGAATGCCAAATTATTCGGAGAATTGCGCGGCCGTGGTGCTACTACTCTCTTGACTCGGCGCGTAGCTGTCTGATATCTCGGCAAACTTGGTTGCTATCGGCCCCTAGCTCGCGCCGAGCAACTTTACCAGCAGCCCGCTGTACATTGTGTGCGTCTTACGGAAGAAAAAGTAAATAACTTGAACGAAAATCCGTCAAACGGCGGCTAGTCGCGCAAATCGTCGGTGGTTATGGATAGCCGCCGTGTGCTGTTGAAATCCTTGCGCGCGCACTTTACTCGGATGATTAAAGCACGCCGCGACGGCAGCGGCGTTAAGTTCGTTTGTCGCAGTCGCTGACGCCGAAGCGAAACTGAATCTGAAACTTGTTGATCTAATAAGGGGGCACGGCGGCGATCTTCAAGTTCTTCAGGAACAAAGTGCTTATCGTTGGAAGAGAGAGAGAGTTTCATTTAGCTTGATTCAACTGAAGTGTTTTCAATTTCACTATAAAAAAAAAACAAATTTCTTTATATTAATCGAAAACGTATTTTTTGATCGCGTAAATATAAATACAACTTTTTAATTAAATTTTGTTTGATTAAATTTTTCGTATTTGATGAAATTACCCGGCGTACACTTTAGCGTATACACGATAGCATGTGTTCATAAAACAATCCGGAAAGAATGAATATCATTGTACAGCCGTACAATTGGCACGGAAGCTCGCGAAACGTAAAAAATCGCCAGCCCCCGAAAGAAAGGGGCACAAAGGATCGCGATTAATAAAACCTCAGGCGAACGTACAGATTTTATCTTCCTCGGTGCTCGCAGGAACCCACCGAAGAAGGCGGAACACGGCGAGGCGATCACTAGCAACAACAAGTACGACCTGCTGTTCGGGGTGACGACGAGCGAGGCGCTCTGGCGGTTCGCCGAGCGCGACGTCGAGAAGGGCTTCGAGGGCGAGCGCCGGGACCGCATCATAAGGACCTACGTGCGCAACGCCTACATGTATCATCTTACCGAGATATTTTTCACGGTGAGTGTCTTCTTCTCGTGTGTCTGTGTGCGCGTGCCTGATGGGGGAGGACTGGACCCTCGTCTGCCTCACTTTCCTGTGTTTCGACGAGCCGCTGTCCCGACGTTTTGAACGAGGACGATGTATGGCCTTTGACGCTGGCACGGGGGGAGTTTTTTAGGGATATTCATCGGGGCCGAAAGGGAGGATGAAAATTCGTTTTCTTTTTTACGGTGGAGTCTCTTTTATTTTTCAAGAGTGATAGAGGTTCTTTGAAGTTTTTAAAATCGCAGTGAAAAATGTAGTCGAAAGTATAGAGATCGGGAGAGGAGGAACAATGGCGGCGACTGAGTATACGTAGTCTGTAACTACTTGTTCGCTCGTTCGCATGAAAAAGATTAAATTCGAGAACCCCTATAACGGCTTCATAATGTTCATTGTAGAAGGGATCAAATTTATCTCTATTTCGAGCCTGTCAAAATGTAGTTAAACGGAATAACCTCGTTATGGGTAGGGAAACTTGAGAAAAGTACTGCAAAAATTAAAAAAAAGTAATGGGGTTTACGAAATTAACGAAAACCTTCTTTTTTTATTTTGCCTCACGTTTAAAAGTTCTTATGATGCCCTAATGAGTTTTATATTTAATATTTTCGTAATCTGTTAAACTAAATGACCGTGCTAAATATGACAATGCGTAACCGCCAATCAACCCTCGGAGCGTTTAATTACGCAACACAATCGGTCCAAAATCCCAGCATATCCCTCATAATGTTCGCGACCAGCGCTGCGTCCATTCGCGATTCAGGCAGCAGCGGAAACTAGAATAATCGCGTTGATATTTAGCCGGGAAAGTATAAAGGAAGATTCAAAATACAATCGAAATAGACGTGTTTGAAATTCCGAACGTTGATAATGAACGAAATATTAACTTAAAGTTTCTAATTCTGGTTAGAATTCCCCAGAGTGTGGTTTACTGGTGACTGCAAGAGTGAGAAGTGAAGAAATACAGTTATTATCCGATTTTAAATGTATTAAGTAGCCAAATTCGGCTAAATTTGAAAATGGCAAAAATCTTTCGTTCACTATGAACTTTCGAAATTTCAAACACCTCGAAATAGATCATTAAGCTCTTTTCATCTGCGCGCTTCGCCTGATGCAAAAGTCAATTTTCCTACATAGACAATCACGCACGCAATGCAGACTCGGTTATAAGCTGACATTGGCTTAATAATAATTCAATAACGCATCAGAATAGCCCATTTCAATCATTCGATGATTGGGCGCATTGCCTCGCTATCACATAATGCTTAAAAATGCTTTGTGCGATGCAGAATTCCATGCAGCGTACATTGTTGGTCAAGATTAATGTCCACATAATGTTTAATTCCTACATGCAAGCGCCGGCCACTATTAATTGCGCTCGTTCTGTTTTGAACATTATTGACATTATTGCAATCAAATGTGCACGCCCACGTCCCGATCTATTGTATCGTAAATAATGCAGATTTTTGCACGCGTCGCGCTCATTATTTTTGTTACATTGATCGACGTTGCTGCATCATGCTAAACCGTGATAAGTTTTTTAGTTCCCTCATTGAGTGACATCGTGATGCACAACTTGTTACGAATTCATATAAATTCCAATAATACGTTGGATTAAAATGATCGTTTTATCATTTTAGCGAATGTTACGTTACTCGCGTATTAAACTTTATTTAACTTATTAATTCGGCGGGAATTCGACAAAAGTCATTAAAAATTAAAGGCTTATCTCAAAATATCGAATTTGAAATCGAATTTGAAATCATATTTAAAATTTTATATTTATATAGTAATGAAGTAAAACCCGCTGCCAATTCATTGGCACTTAGTTTCCTCAAACTTATCGAAGACGAAAGAAAATGTACTTTTTTCTAAAATAATTTTTTTTCTCGAAAACAAGTGAAGATAAACACTTGAAATTTTAGTTAAATGGTGTCCTAGTTATGTGTAATTAAATTAAATTTAGTTATGTGTGGTTAAAATTTGAGTCGATAAATAAAATATTCTTTTAGAAAACGCTATTAGAAAATACTTTGAAAAAAGTTTTAACCTTAAATATCTTTGGTCGTGATAGTCGGATTTTTTGGGCAACGAACTTGACTCTTACATATAAAAAAGTTACATCTCTGCCAAATTTCCAAACGATTCAGTGCCTTTTACTCCTGTTATCGAAAACGAAAGAAAATATACTTTTTTTCTAAAATAATTTTATTCTCGAAAACAAGTGAAGATAAACACTTGAAATTTTAGCTAAATGGTGTACTAGAGTTAAGTTTAATAAGTGATCAAAATTTGAAGTCGATAAATAAAATATTCTTTTAGAAATAAATTAAAGAAGTATAAATCATATTTTCATCAATAACAAATGATAGACTCAAGATAATTTAAATTTCAAAAAAAGAAAATGTGGGTAATTTAAAAACCTTCCAATAAAAATTACGATGTTAAGTAATAATAGCTGTAACATATTAAAAAATCAAAAAAACTAAAAATTCAAATTGGTTTTTGGTTATAAAAAAAAGAAAATCGATAAAATCGAAAAATAGGTTATGTCCTTTTTATTCTCGTTCGAAACGAAGAGAATAAGCTTTATCCGATAAAAATCGATCGAATGGTTAAAAAGTTATCGCAAGTACACACACGCACACACACACGCACGCACGAACATTTTTTTGCTCAAAAACTACTAATATTGGTGCCAAAAGTCTTAAAACATGTTTTTAAACATTTTTTGTTTAAAAAATTTTTTTCACCATTACAAAGCTTCCTCTTTGAGGAAGCAAAAACAAAATTTGTTCAAAACTCTTGCACAAATAATCTATATTTACATCATCTAAAAGGTGATAATAATGCACAATAATAAGTTTGAAAACTAAGCTTATAGAATTATAAATCCGCACAAAAAAGAAAAGTCCTCAAGGTACGTTTTTCCATTTAACAGGTTTTTTTAGTTATAAAAGCGGGTCTAAAGTTTTTTCTCGAACGTATAAAATAAAATATATCAGAAAATTTATTTGAATAGGTTTTGATACAAACCATTAGTCACCGCAATAAATATAATAACAAATCATAAATATAAAATTTTAATAAATTTAGGTTACATGTATTTAATACAGGGACAAATAATAAATCATTTTAATAACTTTCCCAATTATTAAACTCTTTCTCACGTAGTAAAAAGTTTTGACACATAAATGTGGGGGAATTAATTGCGGAGATTATATAAACCTCATCTGGAAATATTTTTTGTGTATTTTATGTGTTTTGATTAATCCGTCATGACCAAACTGCCACTCAAAGATTTAGATCTTCACTTATTGTGAGAATTCACGCTAACTTGATTATTGAGATATTCAATGATTATACGAAACTTTTACTACTTAAACTAACGCAGTAAAAACAATGTTCTTTAATATATGTTTTCCAGAAGACAGTTAGCCACCTATTCATCAAACTTCAAAGGATCGCTTACTGATAACCTCTTTCACTACTTCAAATAAATTGAAAGGCTCTAAAGATACCGACTACTAATAAAGATAACTAAAAAGATGTGGAACACCGATAAGCGGGCGTTACACTTTCAAAGGGCCTTTGTCAGTTATATTTTACAAAAATATTGATAAAAATGACACAATCAACCATTTGACTACGCACTAAATATTCAAAGCAGATATAGCCGTTCGACTGCGAGATTACAACGCTCTAAAAAAAAAAAAAATATTTTCCACGAGCACTCCCAAACAAACTACTCAGCGCAAAAAATCATGCCGGAATAATAAGTCCTCATCCATATCGCAACGTTTTTCCTCCCCCGAAATTCGCTCCGCAGTTAAATAACATCGAGTAGCAACGCTCGATAGAGCACTGGCAAAACTGCGATAAACGCGCATAGTCATCGTCGAGTCCGCACTCGACGATCCCCGCAGCTACTACGTGATAAATTCGGCCGAAAATTCCGATAGCGCGGCGCGGGGGGTAAACAATCGAAATAAACGCGCAGTGGCACACTTCGCGTCGCACAATATACGTAAAAAGCTACGAAGGAGGGTCCGCGGCCAGCGTCCATCCCGTATAATTAATGGGACCGGCCATCGCGTCGATTAAAGTGGCAGCTGCATGCACGCGGGACAAACGTTAGCGCGGCGCGTGCGGGCTGTCTCTCGAAATTAGCGCCGGCCGCCGCTTAATGGTAATCGCCTCAAATGCGAGAGAACGCGCGTTGTCCGCCGGTTGCCGCGCGCGCGGACGGAGATCGAAAGAACGAAACTCGAACTGCGCGCTATGCCGCATTTCTCTGTATATGTGCGCGGCTGCGGTGCTACAAACTACGCGTATACACGCGCAAATAAGTGCGTTACACCTCTGTACTCTACCCTATACACGCGCACGTATAATAATTCAACTGCGCGCGCACACACACAGGTCCGCGCGCGGGATACGTTCGGCCATAGAGCGTGTACACACAAAGTTTATGTCTCTATATGTAATAGTTAGCCCGGCCTCGCTCTGCACGTGCATGTAGAGAGAGAGATATTCTCTTACTTGCACACACACGCACGCGCGCATGCTAAAATCGAGGCTTAAATTTAGCGAATAGACATTCTGGTTCGCGATACAGACACACACGCGCGCGCGCATATTATACGTTGTCTAGCGGGCGCGTGTTGTTGCTCGCCTGGTATTTTGATAGATTAACGCTTAATGCGCTTTGCCGCGCCGCGCCGTGCCGCGGTCACGCGGGAGGCTAATATTTGTTAAAAACACTTTCTCTGTTTGATCGTGCGGTCGTGAGATAATAGGAATCTTAATAAGGGTGGTGGGAAATGCTAAAATTACAAATTTAGTGAAGGTATGATATGTTGACAAAAAGGTTTTCTTTTTTTTTTTATGAAAATATTTAATTATCTGGTACTTTCTACTTATTAATTAATAATAAAAAACAAGTTAATATTCAGTACTCGCATTGGTAACTTCTTGTACTTAAGCTTAAAATTTTCCGAATATTGAATGACAATGAGAAATTGACAGTTTTATTATAAAAAAAAAATAATTCTTTATTTTTATGTATAAATTTATATTTTATCAGCCGACCGAAACGTACAATAACAAAGTCATTTCCCATGATATCAGAGGCACATATTTGATGTAGACCGTATACTGGTATGAAAAGAGAGAAGCATTAGTCTGTTATCCCCCGCGAACACGCGATCAAGTGCCAAAAGATCGTAATAAATCAGAAATTCGTACCTAATGAACTTAGAGCAAATCTCGTAGCCTCCGCCGGGATTTGCAACGAAACCGCTCTGCGGCATACAGGAGCTCCCGCTGGGCGCGCCGACTGTTTTTCCCGATAGCGCGCTACCCCCTGCGCGCCATTGTGCGAGTTATCTATTTCGCGTGCCCGCCCAGAGCAAACAGCGCCAATTATCCTGCCGCTATGTTTTTACGAGCGAGCGGCTTGCGGCTTTGAAAAGAGATTTTACGCGTGTGTGCGCGTACGCGTGGAATGGAAGAATTACTGGACATTAGCGAATTGGAAATTAAACGTGCCCCGAATGCATGATGCTTTACGCGAGGATAATTTCGTCGGGCATAAGTTGGTCGAGCGTTTGTGACGCGACGGGTATTCCGACTGCAACGCTTTTCGTTCTTTTTTTAATCAAAATTTTACGCGTTTTTTTATCTTCCAGTGCACGGGATAACGCGCATGCATTCAAAGATATTATGGGGAATAACACGCAAGCTCACGCGTGTATATATACATACGTTGTAGCATAAAATTTATTCCGTTTGCATCCAAAAGTATCCTGTGCGTGCAGTGATGACAAAAGTGCCAAGTAGTAGCTTTTTGAATTGCTAATTTTCGCAAAATCATTATTGTCGGCATTTAACATGACACTTTTAGAGTGCATAAATCACGCATATATGTGTATATAACGATATACGTTTTCAGGTAGAGCTGAATTAATTGAGTAATTGCGTAGGGGTTAAAAAGTCTTATGCGAAATGACGCTCGCGTCAAGATAAATTGCCAAGTCAAAAGTTCATTAGAATATTTAGGCTAGCTTATCGACTAAACATTCCTCGCACTTACTCGAGTTAACCAAGTGACTTGCAGAAACTTTGCGTAAAGACTCATTAGTAGGCCTGCGGTTTGAAGCCTCCGGCAAGGCAGGTCGAGCCGCAGACTAATTTCATTTTTAATTAAAGCACGGTAAACTTAATACGGCGAGTACAATATTATGAAACATTTCTCTTCCTTTAAAGAGTAAAAACTTTATTGCTGCCGTTATTTATGTATTTAATGCTCTTTAACGTGAATTAAATTTTCCGTGCAATAAAGTTTTTAATTTCTAAAGATTTTATGTAACATTTCATTTTTTATTTATAACATAATTATTAAATTACCGGTAATAGATAAATTCAAAAACTGAAATAAATATTTTGTCAAACTTATTAGTTATCAAATGTTTGATCAAACGTGATTGCCGCTTTATAAAACATGCGTACTTCTGCATAATATTAAATTTGATTTCTTGAAAAATTTAGAAAAGTTGTGGTAAGACTTGAACAAAATTTAATTAAATGAAGCTTTCGAACCCAAAAGGTTTAAAAAACTTTTTGGCCCTTGAGCTTTCTTTCAAAAGGTACAACAGCGACGCAACGTTTGCAATACTAACTGTTTTTGATTATTTATTGAATTTTCATTGATATTCGCATTGAAATACATATCCACTAACAAATAATATGCTTTAATGAATTTAATTTCGTTTTTCTAACAAATGATCAATATGAATAAATACACAATTTTTTAATTAATTTAGCTGATCAAAGCTTACATAAAATATCATAAAAACTTTCAAATAATGTATTATTTTACAAAAAATTTAATGAGAAATTTAACAACACAATTTTTGTACAGACCTTTTATTTCTTCGAATTTCATCTATTCAATAAGCACTCTCTGCAAATGGTAATAATTTTTTTCATGACTGTACCAATAATAATATTGTTAATATAAAACTTTCTACGAAAGTATAAAATAAGGCAAGTATAGATGTTTTTTCTGTATAATCTAAAAAATAATAATATTTATGATTTTTTAAAAGAAATCAAATAAATACTAGTGAAAAAGTCTTTTACTTCTTTGAGTCATTGTATGCTGAACAAATTATATGTTAGTAAGTACATTCAAATTGTTCACTGCAAATCAAACAAATGAAAGTTGTGAAATCAATTATCGATAGTCAAGTAATGAAACAACTCTCGGAAACAACTGTGTGACTGTTCTCAGAAATGTATTAAAATTTGTTCATCCTTCTATACAAATTAGACACAAGAAAGAACTGAAATCAATTTATTGTAGTCAAGTACCTATAAGTTAACTTGACTGAATAATACAACTTTTCGTACCTACTCAAAAATATTCAGTCAGCGGGCATAAAGTACTACTTAACGCCCAAGAAGCGTAATAGCTCCCATACTCCTACAAAACTTTATAGACGCACTTTACACCCGTGTGGGCAAAAATTATTTCAATTGTATAATATGTAAGTACATTCAAATTGTTCATTGTAAATCAAACAAACGAAAGTTGTGAAATCAATTACCGATAGTCAAGTAATGCAGACAACTCTCCGAAACAACTGTATGACTGTTCTCATGTTCAAATTTTGTTCATTCTTCTATACAAATTAAACACAAGAAAGTACTGAAATCAATTTATTGTAGTCAAGTAACCATAGGTTAACTTGACGGACATAATAGAACTTTTAGTACCTTGCGTGTAAAATTACATTTACGCCCACGTTGTAACTTCAAAAATATTCAGCCAGCGGGCATAAAGTACTACTTAACGCCTAACAAGCGCAATAGCTTACATACACCTACAAAACTTTATAGAACCTACGCACTTTACGCCCGTGTGGGCGAAAAGTATTTTAATTATATAACTATTATGCCTTCCTTTTATTTCTAAAATTCATAAGAATTTTATCATATATTTATGAAAAGTCAAAGCCTATATAAAAAAATTACATAGTTACCACCACATCCCCATTTTTCATTATTCTTTCTCAATTTTGAAATTTCTATAATATCTTGGGAAGACAATAGAAGTCTATAGAGCTGCTCTAGCAGTGGTGGACCTCCAATCTCCCATACATACTTGGCGGGCCCGAAGGTTTGCAGTTTACCGGTGGGCTTTGTAAATGTAGAATACTAAATTTTTGCATAAATTCATTAACAATGTTTATATCTATAAGCCCACTATAAATAATTACATTGGCTCTAGTTTTTAATTGATACCGCTTTTACTTTCATTACCCAAAATATTTTTCCTTGTGTCCGTCTTTTTTAAGCGGAAATGAGATAAAAAATGCATATACATTTATAGTCTACTCAAAAGTGCTTTAGATTTTATTAACCATTTTGTAAGCCACCTATTTTTTATCCTTTTCCCGTGTGTAAATATCATATGAGATTTCATATGAGATCTGATGTCCGATATTCTCATATGAGATCTCATATGATATTCTCATGCGGGTTTGTACTTTCTATTTAAAAACAGAGTAATAGATTCAATACGGATCAGTATTTAATATGTAGAAGCAACCCATTTATACATTTTATCTGGTCTTTAAACATATGATATTTATATGAAAATGACCATGTCAACACCTTAAACTGCAAACCTTCGGGCCCGCCAAGTATGTATGGGAGATTGGAGGTCCACCACTGCTAGAGCAGCTCTATAGACTTCTATTGTCTTCCCAAGATATTATAGAAATATCAAAATTGAGAAAGAATAATGAAAAATGGGGATGTGGTGGTAACTATGTAATTTTTTTATATAGGCTTTGACTTTTCATAAATATATGATAAAATTCTTATGAATTTTAGAAATAAAAGGAAGGCATAATAGTTATATAATTAAAATACTTTTCGCCCACACGGGCGTAAAGTGCGTAGGTTCTATAAAGTTTTGTAGGTGTATGTAAGCTATTGCGCTTGTTAGGCGTTAAGTAGTACTTTATGCCCGCTGGCTGAATATTTTTGAAGTTACAACGTGGGCGTAAAATGTAATTTTACACGCAAGGTACTAAAAGTTCTATTATGTCCGTCAAGTTAACCTATGGTTACTTGACTACAATAAATTGATTTCAGTACTTTCTTGTGTTTAATTTGTATAGAAGAATGAACAAAATTTGAACATGAGAACAGTCATACAGTTGTTTCGGAGAGTTGTCTGCATTACTTGACTATCGGTAATTGATTTCACAACTTTCGTTTGTTTGATTTACAATGAACAATTTGAATGTACTTACATATTATACAATTGAAATAATTTTTTGCCCACAGGGGTGTAAAGTGCGTCTATAAAGTTTTGTAGGAGTATGGGAGCTATTACGCTTCTTGGGCGTTAAGTAGTACTTTATGCCCGCTGACTGAATATTTTTGAGTAGGTACGAAAAGTTGTATTATTCAGTCAAGTTAACTTATAGGTACTTGACTACAATAAATTGATTTCAGTTCTTTCTTGTGTCTAATTTGTATAGAAGGATGAACAAATTTTAATACATTTCTGAGAACAGTCACACAGTTGTTTCCGAGAGTTGTTTCATTACTTGACTATCGATAATTGATTTCACAACTTTCATTTGTTTGATTTGCAGTGAACAATTTGAATGTACTTACTAACATATAATTTGTTCAGCATACAATGACTCAAAGAAGTAAAAGACTTTTTCACTAGTATTTATTTGATTTCTTTTAAAAAATCATAAATATTATTATTTTTTAGATTATACAGAAAAAACATCTATACTTGCCTTATTTTATACTTTCGTAGAAAGTTTTATATTAACAATATTATTATTGGTACAGTCATGAAAAAAATTATTACCATTTGCAGAGAGTGCTTATTGAATAGATGAAATTCGAAGAAATAAAAGGTCTGTAGAAAAATCGTGTTGTTAAATCTCATTAAATTTTTTGGTACAGAGTTTGGCGGATATTGATAGATAGGGAGAGAGGAAGAGAGAGATTTTATATTATTTATGAATACACACTTGAGCTACTCTCAAAATATTTGAAACTCAAATTTAAAAAGTAAAAGTTAAATTAAGTTGATTTTATTTATTATTTTTTATTTTATTTTTTATTTATTTAAATTGTTGATTATAAACACTGATTTAATTTCATGTAATACATCATACTGGTACTTTATTTTGTTTAACACAAAACAATGATTAGATATCACTTTTTGACAATACAATAATACATTTGTATCGGGAAGATCACTATTTATTTTTGGTTATAACACTGTTTATTTACACTACTTATTTAAATTGTTAATTATAAATACTGATTTTATTTCATCATGTAACACATCATACTAGTACTTTATTTAATTTAACGCAAAACACTGATTAGATGTCACTTTTTGACAATAATACACTTGTACCAGGCAGATCACTACGTTCTTTTTTGAGTTTGTTATCAGTGATACAATAATACATTTGTATCGGGAAGATCACTATTTATTTTTGGTTATAACACTGTTTATTTACACTACTTATTTAAATTGTTAATTATAAATACTGATTTTATTTCATCATGTAACACATCATACTAGTACTTTATTTAATTTAACGCAAAACACTGATTAGATGTCACTTTTTGACAATAATACACTTGTACCAGGCAGATCACTACGTTCTTTTTTGAGTTTGTTATCAGTGAGTTTCCAATCCCTCAAAAAAAGCACACTATTTTCACCTAGATTTTCAACTAGATAATCTATTAAAACTAAATTCTCCAAAGATTTCTGTAATAGATCCTGTTTCTATTCCACCTCCTAAAAGTCTGTCTAATTGTATTACTTGTAGCCTATGAAGACTTTGCCGATGTAATGAGAAGTTACTGGTATTACTACTGGTGCTGCTCCTTTGATAAGAATCTGTTCCAGAGGTCAAAGTCTGTGAGAAAATTCTATAATCTGAAAATGAAAAAAATTTTCACAAAGTATCTATTTTTTATTTTTTTTTTTTTTAAGTTATATTTATTTTTCCGGCTAAAACCATGTAGAATTTTAATGCCTTCAAGAGATCTACTAGTCAGAAACATAACAAACAATACACAAAGCAACAATTCTCTTGAAAAAGAACAGTTTAAAAACGAAAAGAAACGTTTAAACTTATCTGATATATAATCGCTTTCCATAAAAAGTACTTTGCACGGACATTGACTAAATTTCTTGAAGTAGATGAAAATACTAGATCTAATAATCATACTACTGCATCACAATCAACTAGCAAATTAAAATATTGGTTGCAGATTCAAAAAGTAGCCATTATAGTAAAATTTATATTATAGTTTCATGGACTATATATTCACAGAACAGATGGCTTCTCTGAAACATTTGGCGTCCCTCACCATAAGCCAATCATTAATTATATTATTTTGAAATTAATTATATTATTGCAAAATTAAAAACAAAAGTTTGTGAACTCAGAATCATTGAGAGAAAAAAGCTTTCTCGACATTCTTTTATAGTAGAAAATATAAAACATCTTGATATTTCTATACCTTGTAAATGGGAAGTTGTGAACCTATCATATCGTTCTTTCTAGACCTTCTCAAACTGTGTCTTCGCCTTCTTAGCATTTTTACACAGTTGTAAGATCATCCTTGTCAACATCTGTCAGATTATCCGATAACGAAGAATAATCTATTGTATTACGGCTTTCTCTTTTGTATGGTTTTTGGGTACTAACACTGGAATCATTATTCATCACCAGCAGTATGCCTTCCATACATATTACCACGAATCATTGGAATGTGGTGATATCTTCCATCTAAAATTAGTATAACATTTTTCATTAACAATACTATTAATTGTGAAGTCATATATGAAAATAATTCTTTTTATTTTTATATATTCCAGGAAAAACTTATACTTGCCTTATTTTATACTTTCTTATATTTTATAAAATAAATTTCACGAACTCGTGTTCCAGCTTTTTTTCATATTGATTCTGGATTCATAGATTAGCTTTGTATTATTAAGTTGATAATAAAAATTTCACTAGAATGCATCCTGGTTTTACTTTACATTATTTTTTAATGACTTCAAAAAGTCATAAAATCTGTAACTGTAATAAAAAAAATCACACAAAGTATCACTTTTTTTTAAATGATTATAGTCACTTAACAAATTTATTAAAATACTTATCTAATGTAAAAAACCCCGATGATGTATAGATAGATAAAAATTCTTCTTCTTAGATTGCTGAGAATAAGTTCTTAACCTAAACAATCTAGCAACTTCTTGAGATCTTTGAAATATGTTTATTAACTATCTCACGATTATGATAACAACATTTGTATATAAAAAATATAAATATACTGACATGTTATATATAAGGTTAGGTCGATCACATATGTGTGTGTGTATATATATATATATATATGTTATTAACTATCTCACGATTATGATAACAACATTTGTATATAAAAAATATAAATATACTGACATGTTATATATAAGGTTAGGTCGATCACATATGTGTGTGTATATATTAGTAGATAATACAAGCGCAAGATAGACGACAACCGGAAGTGTCGTAAGATATAAAACGGAAGTCTTACGATGAGAAATGGAGAATTGAGAAAAATCGGAAACGAGACATAAAATTTTTCATTATTTAATATCTTTAATATGAGAACACCTTTTGACATGAAATCTTTTGATTTGAGTAAAGCAATGAAATGGCTATCGATTAAGAGTGAGATGTTATATGGTAAAACCTAATGCAATATACGTAAAAGCGCATTGAATTTTTCGCATACCCATTTCAAAGTATAAGTAGTGCGGTCGTCCCTCAGGCTCTTTCTACATTGGACAGATACTTGCCTTCGGAGCGCTCCCGCGCTCCTTGATAATTAAATATAAGTTTGTATCACTTCCATTGTCCATATAATCAGCATTTCTCATAATTAAGAGGATTAACTAAAATAATTCAAAGGTTTCATATTTATATTATTAATTATTTGTTGTGAAAGAAGTTATTCAATTTATTAGAGCATATTACTTGTTGGTTGTACATGCAGTTTACTTGAAAAGCAATAGGGTAGTATAAAAAAGAAATATTTTTTGTGTTAAGATAAAAGATCGTGGCCAAAAACAGGTGGTGATAAACAATTATGGTATATAGTTTACTCGAATTTCAATTTTAAATTGAGATCATGTGTAAAAAGTAAAAAAATTGTAGTACTTTATCGGACAAAGTGTATGTATATGGGTACCAAAGCGGATATCAGAGTAAATTTAGTAAATAATCAGAAACGGCTAACATATCAAACTTTGCATTGCTATTTCTTTTCATAGAAGGCCCAGTGATAAAAAGAAACTCTGCGTAGCCTCATTATATGATAAATGAAGCCACTTTGCAAAGTTTCATCAAAATTGAGGATCGGTACCCGCTGATCCCCCTTGTAAGTTAAAAACTATCTTAAAAATCAGATCACTTTTTTCACTTTGACAAAGACTTATCGTTTTTCATTTTTACGATGAAAAGTCTACAAAAGTTTGAGAACCGCATTCACCCGATTATCTCGTACTTAACTTAATTGAAAATAAAAAACCTTGAATTCCAGATCGTGAACGAGTACACGGACTGGGAGCGTACGGTGCAGCACCCGGTGAACACGCGCGACGCCTGCGTGCAGGCGCTGAGCGACGCCCAATTCGTAGCGCCGCTTGTGCAGACGGGCGACCTGTTCACGCTACGCCACACGAAGCGTAACAGCGGCCATGGCTCCACATTGTCTGCCCACGACACCGACAAGGAGCCGCTGCCCCGGATCTACTTCTACGTTTTTGATTACCAGAGCAAATACAGCGATTACCCGCAGGTTCGTATCGTCTTCTTCTTCTCCCCGAGGTCCGAGTTAGTCTTCCGAATGTGTCAGAAACGCTGATGTTTTCTCACAGGCGTAAGAAACAAAGTCACACCGAAAGGCATTTCGCTTGCGCCAGTGAATATGTTGAGGAAACATATTTCGAAAAGCTGTATAAACCTTGAATTTAAGATTTAGGGAATAAAAATTAACAAGGGTGGCACCAGGAACGCTGGTACTGGATTTTCCTGAAACGTTGGAAAACATTTATAGCCTGGAAATATTGAGATACGTGTGTATATTTGTGAACAAACCTTCATTCTTAATTTAATATGCAAGCAATAATGATAATATATGTAAGTATATTGATTTGAGTAATGAAAATGCACAAAGACAGGTGCAAAGTTGAGCTGGGGATTTTAGAAATTTCTTGATGTATTTTCATTGCTCAATTTTCATCTATTTTTACTTTGAAAGGAGTTTACATTTTCAGTCCTGAAAAAGCAAATAAAAACACGCATTTTTAGTTTTATTTTCCTTTGTTTACGTTGCATGAAAAACTTTTTTGGGTTGAATGATTTTGATACCTAAATTGATGGATTCAAGGCGATCGAAATAACACGACAGCACTTTTAAATTTATAAATATAGAAAAGAAAGTCAGGTGTTTGAAATTTCGAACGTTCATAGTGAACGAAAGATTTTTGCCATTTTCAAATTTAGCCGAATTTGGCTACTTAATACATTTAAAATCGGATAATAACTGTATTTCTTCACTTCTCACTCTTACAGTCACCAGTAAACCACACTCCGGGGAATTCTAACCAGAATTAGAAACTTTAAGTTAATATTTCGTTCATTATGAACGTTCGGAATTTCAAACACGTAGAAAGTCTTTATATTATCCCTTTCAAAAAATTAACAATATTCATATCAATAAACTGTGTGCGTATATGTAAAGTGGTATGTAAGGTGTGATGCGTGTCGACGAGTGTATACTGAAACTGAAAAAGAGTTTTTGTACCGCAAGCACGATTTTCGCATTTTTCGAACCTATTGATAGAGCCGAAAGCGGCCGCTTGCCGACCAGGGGGCGGTAAAAACTGAAAAGCGCTCGCTGCTCGCCGTAGCGGACGGTAAAAACTGAAACTTGCATTACAAAAAATATGGTGTGCACCAAGGGCTAAGTGGGTTTTTTGACCTCGTCGTATTGCAGTACTCGTGTTCGGTTCGCAATCGCACTCGCCTTCAGCTCGTGCTAGCTCACCTTCGACTCGTACTGCAATCCCACACTCGGTTTAAAAAGACCCACTTTACGCCCTTGGCACACAATATACTATTATAGGTGTCATGTAGGTGTGTGTATGCGTGTGTGAAACATTGTTCTGTTGTGTTTTCTTACTTATTCCCGAACAGATTTAGATACAATAGAGTCATTCTTTTTTTTAATATTTCTTTAAAATGGAACTGCAAGTGTCCATATCGTAAGTCCAAAACAGTAGTAGTATAGTTATAGTAGTATACTCTCATGGTAAAAGACTGTCGCAGTTGAAAGAGAATAGCCATTACTTCCGAGGCCGTGGGTACTATTGGGTCTACTCTGTCTTCACTGTCAACAGTTGATACAACTCAACAGTATCGAATAGGCTACCCGATCCGTACGGGGATACGTGTAATAATACTCCCGAACACGACCTGCTCTCTTCTCTTTATAGGTCGCCGGTCCTCTTGTTGCCCAGACTCGACTGTAGCGTTTTCTTGCTACTCTCCGTCGGCATGCATATATTTCGCTATTTCGCATGCGCGAATCTGTTTACTTTGTCTCCTCCCTCGAGATTAAAAAAAAAAATTAATTAATATTAATTTGAAAATGTACCTGTGCCAGCAATTCCGAGAGTTGTTTACGGCAAAACAAATGCGCTACGTTCGAGGAATCTCTCTGCTTTTCTTAAAACCCTAGCACGAGTTGAGTAGCACTAAATAAAATGAATTCAAATTAAGGTTGTGAAAGACATACAAAATGCGAAAAATTCGCGAGTTGAAGAGGTATTTTGAGACTTTTCCTTTTAATTAGAAGAGTTTTTGAATCCTTTTCGTGATTTCTTCTCCGAGTTTTAAAGTTCGAGGAGAAGCTGGAGGCCTCGCAGCTGATAAAGAAAATGCTTTGAAGGGAACGTAACTTTAGGTTAAGCGGTTAAAATTACTATCCATGCAATAATCGATCTCCACTCGCAATGTTCTGCTTCGTCGGATCTGTAAAGATCGTACTTCCGGCGGGTTCATGCAACCAACCGAGATACGTACGCGGCTCTTTTCCCCTATGGACAAGAGAGACCCTGCTAACACTAATATTGATAAATTTTACCGATAATCGTGACAAAACCTCAAGCCTTAGTAAAAAATTGAAGATACTGTGATGGATCAGATAAAATGAACATTTGCTTAAAATAGAAGCTTGAAGTTACATTAATTAGCCATTAAAGCGCGCCGCGTGCGCAGATGGCTCAACGAACTTAGCGTAGCTGTATTATATTTTATATGCATAAAATCTTTCCGCCAATGATAGCGTATTTTTGCAGTCGATATGGTAGCCTTTAATTTCAATATAATAATCTTCAGTTCGATAATAATCGATAAATCCATTTTACCATCAGAATGTAGATACCTACTTAGTGTCTCTTGTATTTTGTCTCAGATATATTTCATTTTTCCAGGGGATAATAATTGTATGAGATGGAAGTCAATAGCACTCGCTAATTAACAGTGAAAATACCCTGGTGAAAATCCAAAACATTTTATAACTAATAACTGACCATTTATATTAGAAACTCGCTATAAAATAGGAATTTCTCTTGTCCAGTTTCTAGCTCCTGATGAAACGCTTTTTCTCCTGTTATTTGGCCATTTAATAGATTGAAAAATAGAATGAATTTTTCGAATACAAGCACAAGCTTGTTTTTGACTATTTTAAAGGTATTAAAACTTATCAGCTTTTTTAGTCTGGAAATGACTAGTAGAAGGCTTGCTGTTATGACAAGGAGTGAGAGAGACATAATTAGATAGAGAAATACAAGTTTTGCTGAATTATTCATAGAATAAGTACAACAAATGATTTATTAGTTAATGTTATTTATTTATATTTTGGTAAGCCATCCAATGCAGTTTAATGCTCTTTCATTTACAATAAAATTAGTAAGTAAATCAAATACGAATATTATGTTGTTACGTTATTCTAAGAAATAGGCAAATAATGGTCGAAAAATCGTTTCACCACAGCGATTAATTAGCCAGTTTTATTAGCTATTTTCTAACTTTTTAGCCATTTCATATAGATGAATTTCTAGCAGGGTAAATAAAAAAAGTTTAAATTAAGAAATGTTCTCCAAATTTCAAGTAAAATCTAGGACCCGCATTTCTGCGGGTCTATCAATTTGGTTAACTTTTTATTGAATTTTACGTCTCATCATATACTTTCTAGAATGGTACAAATTTTATAGGCTAAGTGTCTTTATTTAAAATTGTTTAGCTGTTTGGTAAGATTAAAATTTCAAGAGATTAAAAAATCCTTTTTTTGGAGAATGCCGTAAATGTCACGTGTCATGCCACGTTAGATAACTAAGATTTACCAGCCGTGATCCATCTGAAAATTCCAGCTGAAATGCGCTTTCGGAATGTACCGTAAACGTCACATACGTCATATCCGAAATCGTTCCAAAGGTGAAAAAGAAATGTTCTTTCATTCGGCTAGTTTTTTAGTAAGAAAGGCTTTGAAATTTTTACGACTTCTGTCAACATCTTTCTTAAAAATTGTTGTAAATTGTTGTGTTACATCCGTGACATATTCTTAACATTAAATTCGATATTTATATCTCATGATTGCGAATTTCTACGACACAGAATTTCGACCACGCGACATCACGACGAAGCGAGCCACCGAAATTACGAAAGCATACGCACGTCGAAATTTTGTCTACACTCAATTTGAAATCGAACGGCTTACGTTTAAATGTTTATTTAATTTATTTAAGAAGATGATCTCGACTCATCGTCAAAATCATCTTTAACATAATTTAATAGTGTTATAGAATAAGAGGTAATCGTCCGCGTGGGGCAGTATCTCGCAGCCAGACCGCGAACTCCGTACCACTTCGGTCGACAAAAGGAATAGTTAATTTGTAATGACCAATACGAGTCCAGCTCAATAGAACCGACCAATTTATCTATATTTAAAATCGCACTACTTAGATGCGTATTTTGCTAGAAAATTGTATCTCAAATTATCTCGTAAAGGCCAGCACGAGCCTAAACGATTTCTTTCAGTAGTTTAACTTGATCGATTAAATAAACAAAACACATTTTATAAAATCTCGAGTTATTCAATTGAGAACCTATACCAAGAAAAGGTAACGAATCGTCATAATTAAGCAATCCAATATATTGAGTATTATCTTCAACTTTCCAAGACTTAACAGTTGAAGCTTGTTCTAATCATTCTATAATTCAAAAAGAATTTGTTTATTCATAAGTACAGCCCTGGTAGAAAATTAACCAGAATTTCTGTCTAAGCAACTATAAACAAGCTACTAATAAAGCTATAAATAAGCTATAAAGCTATAAAGCTACTAAATAAGCTATAAATAAGCTACTCTGTTAACTATAAACTAGCTAAAATATCGTTAATTTTTACTTAAGGTGGTTCTCCTCGTATTCTCTAGTCAAAGCAGTGCTAAATCTAGAAGTTACTTAAAATTAAAAAAACCATAGTTGGAATGTGATTTATTTATTTAAAATGATAGAGCTAGTCAATGTATTATAAATAAAGTGTATTTATCATGACTAAGATAACTTTTTTCATAAAATGGTGATATTCTAAAAACTAGATATTATCACTACAAACAATTATTAATAAATCACCGGAATCTTTTTTTTTTCTCAACTGATTTTATTTTTCAAGGTCTCATTTTACTCCTTAAACAATTTCATGGGGACTTGCCGAAGGAAAAATTAAAAATTATTAAAAACTCAGAAAGTTATAGCCAATTAAAAAAATATATTTTTTTAACGACGTGCATGAATTTATGAACAATTATCTATAACTTTCTGAGTTTTGAATAATTTTTAATTTTTCCTTCGACAAGTCCCCATGCTTAAGGAGCAAAATGAGACCTTGAAAACTAAAATCGGTTGAGAAACAAAAAAGCTTCCGGTGATTTATGAATAATTGTTTGTAGTGACGATATCTAATTTCTAGAATATCGCCATTTTGTGAAAAATGTCATGTTAAATACACTTTATTTATAATACATTGACTATATCTATCATTTTAAATAAATAAATCACATTACAACTATGGTGTTTTTTAAATTTTATGTAACTTCTACATTTAGCACTAACATTTAGAGACAAAAAACTACGGAGCGCACACCCAGACATCGTCATCGGCTACCCCGAACACCTGGGCCACGTATTACAGGCGCCCTGAGATCTAAACGCAAAAAACTACGAAGCGCACCACCTAGACTCCATCATTGGCCACTTCGAACACCTTAGACCACTCATTCGATGCATTTCGACACCTAGGCACAATAACTTATAGAGCGCACTTCCTAGGCTTCATCATCGGCCTCCTAGTATACCTAGTCCACGAATTTCACACGTTCTGACACATAGACGCAAACTTCTACATATACTATTTTGCTCTTAACTATGAAATAAACTGAAAACTACGTAATTTCTGGTTAATATTTTTACCAAGGGTTAATTAGGCTGATTTTGCATTACATTAACAATTAGGAATTCGATGAATGTATCAACTGCATTAGGCTCATAGTAATTTAAACCGCTACCTAAAGTTACGTTCCCTTTAAAGCATTTTCTTTATCAGCTGCGAGATCTCTAACTTCTCCTCGGACTTTGAAACTCGGAGAAGAAATCGCGAAAAGGATGCAAAAACTCTTCTAATTAAAAAGAAAAGTCTGAAAATACCCCTCGGTTCGTCGGAGAGTGAAGCTAGGTTGTAAAAAAAATAATTATTATTTCCACCATCCCGTGGATTTGCCGCCACACCTTCTTCATCACACCGCAGGCAATGGAACAACGCGAAAAACACATAAACATTGTTGGAAAAGAAGCTAAGGCGCGTTAAGCCTAGCACGGAACAAATCGACAAAGAAAAGCGGAAAAAGTAGAAGGAGATCCAGCCGACCGGAAGAGAAATATATATAAAAAAACGAATCACCTCGTAAGATCTAGCGCTGGGTATGTCTTTTCTACGCCAATAATTTTTACGCCAATAATTGCCTGACCGTCGCGGCGCACGACGTCCCCGTAATAAGAAGAATTGCGTCAGAAAAACTTTACCACGTTTCTGCGGGAAGACGATGAAACACCCAAGATAAGGCGGGTAATATTTAATTAAAGCCGTTCGGCCGGACACCGGTGACCCTACATTGATATATATATACATCCATGTGTCGGACGTGAGTTTCGTTGGTGGAGGTATATGAAACGTTCCGTCTTAAGTGTCTGCTCGACGTGTTCAAAGTTGGAGAAAGTTTTTCTCGGCTGAAAGTGTTTTAAAGCGCGCGCGCCGGAAAATGTCGCGAGCGCACGTGAAATGCTGTAGATTGAATTGAAAATGTTGGCATTTTGTACAGACGTTTAAATTACGATTTTGGTAAGTAGTAAAATGCAAAGTAAATGATCGTTACGTTTGTAACGCAATGATGTTAGCTATTATTGCAATTGGAAATATAAATTTTCGAAAGAGCTACTTACTGGCGAATGGCCAAAGTTAACTATAAAATTTTGCTTGTGAATCTCTTCGGTAATGTCAATAGAAAATAGTACATTTCGATACTAGTGCGAGGATTTGATTTTCCCCTCGTGTGACTGTTTGCACCCGAGCGAAGCGAGGGTGAAAAGGTCACACGAGGAGAAAATCAACTTCTCACACAAGTGTCGAACCGTATTTTTTGACACGACGTGCGAGAAGTGAGATTTTTGCACGCATCGTTTAACGCAGCGTGCGAGAAATCGAACTTCTCGCACGGAGTTTCAAAAATATTATATCGAGTGTTTTGGTTTTATGAAAATTCTTCGCAATTAGAAGTATCCCGCTTTTCAAAATTTCAAAGGAATAGTTTCATATTTGCAGCTTTAATCAGAGTGATGAAAAAAAGTATTTTAATAATTTCGTTTTTTTTCGTAATTGTGAATAAAAAAAATATTTTTTCTTTTGAATTCCAGATTTCAATATAACATTTTTTCATAAATAACCGAAAATTTCAATTTTATTCTACCTTTTGCATGCGAAATCCTTTTTGTAATAGAATTACTCTTGGTAACCATCAAACTTTTGAAAAATCAAATGTTTCCATGAAACAATAAACTTTCCTAACAACAACAACAACAACAACAGAAGCAACTTTTATTTCTAAAATATAAGAAAATTTTATAATAAGTCAAACTCCATAGAGCTAGCTGGTAAAACTAACAAGAAAATATGGAGAACGAAACTTTTTAACAAAAAACTTTTTCCTTCACTAACACGCGCGTCACTCTTTCTCTCATGTCTCTATCCCTTACCCGCGGCATTGTCAGCGTAGTTTTCCGTGTTTCCCAACGAATCTACTTCCTGCGGCTATGTGCGCGCGAAGTACACATCCGTAATTAACTCGTCGAATATTTCACCAGTCGTTTTCGTCTTATCAGCGCGCATTATATCGAATAGTTTATAAGTGTCCTAGGCGTAATGGGTGATAAAAGTATTGAGTTTACCGTACTTGAGTTATAGTTAGAATATCATAATGTAGTAGTTTTATTCCTTATTATCAGGACCTCGTGTGTGTGTGTGTGTGTGTGTGTGTGTGTGTGTGTGTGTGTGCGTGCGTGCATGCGTGCGTGCGTGCGTGTGTGTGTGTGTGTGTGTGTGTGTGTGTGTGTGTGTGTGTGTGTGTGTGTGTGTGTGTGTGTGTGTGTATAAAATATTGATTTATGCTTTATTTTGAATATTTTTGGTGTTTATACATAAAGCAGCAGATGATTAAAACAGCAGATAATTACTATAATTCAAATTATCTCTGCTGCTCTATCTACAATGATTTTCAGAACTTCGTTACGTGAATGATGTTTCAATTATGCCTTGGAAAGTGCATTAATACACTAGTCATCTATTACTTGAAAATTGGATTTCGTTCAATAAAACGCACGTATAAGATATGTTTTACGCGTCAAATGTTATCATAATTGAGATCGATGGAAGTCAATCAGTTTTGATAATCAGAATAACGCTATTAAAATTCGGTGCATCTCCAAACTCATTTATGTCATTCTCTACTTAATCATATCGAATATTTGTGTTCTTAAAAAGGAAAATTAATGGAAATTAGTGTATCGATTAATAAAACGTCAATTTACATTAAATAAATTGCTGGATTCTTTCAATTTTCACAGTATTTTTACTTTAAAACGAGAATAAATGTGGGAATTTTCAATAAAACTCTCAATTTATTTTCGTTTTCATGATTTATTACACGATTCGTTAAAGCTAATATCATTGGATGTTGAACTTTTAATACTGTGGAGAGGAATAAAATGCGGAGAGATTCATTTAATTTGCAACAGCATGCACTTAAGCGAACGCTATCCATTAACAAGTTCTTTCTTCTCGTGAATGTAATCAGAATGACAAATTATACGGCAATTAATATTTCAAAGATTCAATAAAGTGCCTTTGAACATACTCTGAAAAAAAGTTGGGCAAACTAAGATAGCCCCGCTCTCGAAACCTGAACTTATTTATTATTTATCACGTTCGATCCATCCGCGCGCTTTTAGCTAGCAACTACGCTCGCACATCAAGAGTAAAATCCACTTTGCTACCATAAAAGTCATTTCCCATTTCGGAAAAGTAGCTAAAGTGCGCACAGCTTGAAAAATTAGATTATTATCGAAAGTTTTTCGCCGCGGGGCTGTAAATCGTCGAGTCTCCTCCGCAGGCGGGGGGAAACGTGGCGCAAAATGACGAATAACGGTAACGAGGAAACTTGCCTGCACCGCGTACGAAGAGAGAGAGAGAGACTAAGTTTTACCCCGCGAGCGTCCTCGCGTGCATATAACTCTGAATGAGGAGGAAAGGGAGAAAAGCGTGCCAGCGCAGAGAGTAAGAATTGTACAACTTTTCGAATTTTTATACAGAAAAAGTGAGAAATACAAGCGCGCGAGACAGAGAGAGTTATTATTTTTGCGAATCGATGTGTGCGCTGCACCCAGCCGTGACTTTTTCTCTTCAAGAGAAATTGAGGTGCGATATTGTAGGTCTTGTGGGCCGGCTGTGAGGAATCGGAGCTCCGTTGTGAAATGAAGGTTCGCAGCTGTTTGAGGTCATTGATTAATAGTGGATTTCGGCGGGGACATGTGAATTTTGAGATGTATTAACGAAAATCTATTTCTTCCATTATTTTTATTTATTTCTTATTACGTTTTATACTGACTAACAATAATCTACTTTATTATTACTTTCTTCTTTGTAATACGACAAAAGCGTATTCGAAAAATGTAATATATGTTTTGATCAAATTTTTAAAGGGAAAATAACTTGGCAAGCAAATTTGAATTTCGCTTTAAGCTTAGAATTTCAAAAATACTAATAAATGAATATTGTCGTAAACATTATTTTAAAAGTAGAACGTATTTATGCTGGAATAATGTTTGTCGTCAAGTGTTTGTAAGGAAAAATAATATTCCACAGTAATTGATGTCCTGTGTGATAAAATATAATCTGTCACTCGACCGAATTTTCAGTCATTTAATTTCATATTTTTGTTTCATACTTAAATTCCAGGCGCAGAAATAAAGTAAAAATGATTTCATACATATATATTAATTTTGTTTTATCTTTTCAAATTAAATTGTGATAAAAAAGTAAAAATTAATAAAAATTGAAATATACCTTCAACAAACACGTACATTCAAAATAAAATGTAGTTTAAAAAATTAATTTTATGAATAGAACAGTTAGTTATTGTAAATAAAGGTACATTTACAAACTTTAATAATATTGAGCTGAAATAACCGTACATCCAATATAACATTTCAAAAAACTCCGCTAATCTATTGTTCGCAATTCAATTATGTATCTCACATTTTGCATTGGGTCTTCGACTCGTAACGCTCTTATAAATAAAATTAATGAACAAATAAATAAATTGAGTAAAGAGAACTCAAATATATAAATATGGCACACACACTCACCTTAATAAATATATACTCATACATACAAATAAAATCTTGTAAATGGGACAACACATGTACATTAAATTAACATATATGTCACTCATTTAGCGAGTGATTAGCCGTGACCAAAGTGATGGCTTCTTATTTAAGGTGGTTCTTTCACGGGGATTCCCAGTCAAATCAGTGCTAAATGAAAAGGTTACCTAAGATTAAAAAAACCATAGTTACTAATAATTATAGTTTAATCTAATAATAACACATTAATACTATGAATATAGTGTATTTAACATGACTAAAATAACTTTTTTGAACAAAATATTGATATTTTAGAAACAGCACCAACAATTATTGATAAAAAAATCCCTATCTTTTTTGTTTCTCAACCGATTTTAATTATCAAGGTCTCATTTTGTTCCTTAAGTAATTTCATGGGGACTTACCGAAGGAAAAATTTAAAAGTATTCAAAACCCAGAAAGTTATAGTCAATTGAAAAAAAATTATTTTCATAATCTCATTTACGATTTATAAACAATTAGCTATAACTTTCTGGGTTTTGAATACTTTTAAATTTTTCCTTCGGTAAGTTCCCATGAAATTACTTAAGGAACAAAATGAGACCTTGATAATTAAAATCGGTTGAGAAACAAGAAAGATAGGGATTTTTTATCAATAATTGTTGGTGCTGTTTCTAAAATATCGATATTTTGTTAAAAAAAGTTATTTTAGTCATGTTAAATACACTATATTTATAGTATTAGTGTATTATTATTAGATTAAACTATAATTATTAGTAACTATGTTTTTTTTAATATTAGGTAACCTTTTTCATTTAGCACTGATTTGACTGGGAATCCCCGTGAAAGAACCACCTTAAGGTTGTATTGGCCGTAAGGTCTCATTCAAAAATTTTGGTCATATAATTCGTCAAAAACAGTAATATTCTACAGTACTAAGAGTAAGCAAGCATGTAAATGTTTTTTAGAACTGTGAAGAAAATTTTACATTGATTTTAATGCTCACTTTTTTCACTTTTTGGTATGACTGTACGTCTCATTTCACAGTTTTTATGTTATATTTCAGAAAATATTCTCGAAGTGGCCATTTTAAAAAATGGACATTGTTTATCTAACATACGTTGACGATTACACGACGTTCAAAGCTGTGACACTATGGCAGCTGTTTTTTTTTAATTTAGTTGCTAATTTTTCGAATTCCCATAAGGCTAATTTTTTTTCTTTTTTTTCCTCATTACCGCCGCAGCCTATTGGCCTAGCTGGCGGGGACCTTCCACCACCTTGGTGTGGAAGTAGTGCCCAATCCTATAACCTCACTATTTTTCCTCTCATATTATCCTACCTATTTTTATAACCCTCTTGGAAGACATTTCCGGTGAGCCCAGGTAAAAAAGGGTTATATAGATTATATATATAGAACATATAAAATTTGTATAAAGAAATGGTTCTATATGAATAATATATAGATTTTATAAAATTTATATATAAACTTTATAGAAACCAAATAGAGTTGGTAAGAGGACGGTAATTTTTGTTCTAATTAAGGTAATTTTTACCTTAAAAAAAACCTTAATTAGAACAAAAATTACCGTCCTCTTACCAGCTCTATTTGGTTTCTATAAAGTTTATATATAAATTTTATAAAAATCTATATATTATTCATATAGAACCATTTCTTTATATAAATTTTATATATTCTATATATAATCTATATAATCTTTTTTTACGTGGGAGGACATATTTCAGTCTCGCTCCGTGTTGGTTAAGTTAACACTCTGCCCCCGGAGGGGGCATCGGGTCCATCTTCCAGGGTAAGCCTCTCCGGAGAAGGTCCATATTTCAGTACCAGCTTCCCGCCGGTAAGGCCGACGTTCCCTGCCTAGTGCATCGGATCGGCTTACCTACCTTATCAACCTTCCTATTTTCTCTAACACTGCTTTGCATTCGCCCAGGGTTTTGTGCCTGAAAGGCAAGGAAAAATCCGGGATTCCACTGAAGAGAAATCCCGGGGAAAAAAACCCGCCTTAAAACAGCCGGTGTCTTGGTACTTTTCCCGCTGAAAAACAGCTCGAAAAAAATCCGAGTGATTTCACCGGGAATCGAACCCACGACCCCTGGAACGACGTTGTTTCCGTGACTAGCATGCTAACCACTGAGCCAACGTCGATCTTTTACCCATAAGACTACTGTTAAATTCGAATTGCAATAATTCCGTAACCATTCTCGTTAAGCCTCTAAAATTTTGCACAGCTCTTTATATTTATGACATTTAATGACTATCAAATTTTGAACAACTTGTCACTATTTTTGTCGTATAGCCTGTACAATCTTAAGGCAGCTTTGAACCTGCTGCAGAGGAAAAGAACATTTCTTATCTTAAAAGGCAGAGAATTCCATAGGTAGACACCGTGCGCTTAGAAAGATATTAATTAACTTTGTGCACAACAATTCTCTACGAGAGCGAAATATGATCAGTCTAACCTATACTCAACACGTACCTCATACATGCATTTTGTAATCCCTGGAGTCTAATTCTCAACTCTTGAAAAGCATCAAGGAAAACTGCTGAGCAATGGTCCAGATGAGGCAATAGCAGCACGATTACGAGGTGCTTACGTGAGGTTTCATTAGTACACCGTTGTAAAAAATAAACGAAGACCAAATACTACTTGATTGAATTTCTTTACAATATAATTGAAAGCTTAACATCCAGTCTATCCCCGAGCACTTGAGTCGAGGATGTCCCGTATGTCATTTATGTATAGGCAGAACAACAGAGATCTCATAACTAACCCCTGTGGTACTCTAAAGTTTGTGTTTAACTACGAAGAGGATGAGCTCTTAGTGCGTGTGCAGACACATTGCTGCCGACCAGGAATTTAAGAGTTTTAATTCATAAAAAAGCAATTCTGGAGGAATCCAAGAGTCTCAGATTTTCGAGAAGACTAGAAGTAGAGATTGCGTCCAATACCTTGTTAAAGTCAAATAGCGGCAGTAATAGGACTTGCGACTTATTTCTTGCTGCGATACCTAAACCTGTGTTTTTGATTAGTTTAAGTAACACCGTCAGTATTGAGTGGTATTTTCCAAAACCCGTCAGCAGAGGATCAATGATTTTATGAGCTGTAAGGAACCCCTACATCTGGTTTAAAGATTTTCTTTAACCAGAATTTTAAACAAAAGGTATCTCTCGATAGAGACTATAAACTCAATGTCTTACATCTTGACAAACTATAGTAAAAAAGATTTTCTAATTCAAATGCCACGAAATAATACTTTACATTAAAACAAACTAATTTCTACTAAAATGCTAAAAGTGTTTCAAGTAAGCTTTTCTCTGCCAAAGGCAACAAAGTGGTTCCGAAAATAGCCACAGTAAATTTTGCGATAAAACTCTTTCCATTGTAAAATATTAAAATATGAGAAAATACGAGATGAAAATTATTTTACATTGTTATAATTTTTTCAACGTTATTAAATGGCCTCACTCTTTCTTTTTTTACACGATATTCACTTTACAATTCCGTTTCTGCAAAAAGCCGGTAAAGTAAGGCCATAACCCTATGCACCCTTAATGGCACTCCTGCCCGTGTTAAATATAGTCACTTTATCGCGAAACGTTTTCTACCTTACCCCGGAATTTACGTACATAACTACCTCGCATAAGTTTTAAAAAAATATGCCGCGTGTACCGCCGTGCATAAAATTCCTAAAAATAAACTTTGAAATCTTTTACTGTTTGATTTAATCTCTCAAGATATTCCGACCCCTAAGTATCTGCAGTTTGTATAAAATTCCTCTTTGAACATTATCACACCTGCATATTTTAAAAGAAGTTTTGATGCATGATTTGTCGATTATAAATCATGAAAAATGCAACGTAAACAAAAATATTCTTTTAATGAAATAAGAAGCGCGAGCGAGATAACGGGAAGATTGAGGAAAAGTTCAATGCTATTAAACGGTGAAATATTGTTTCACAACCTACCGACACAATATTAATAACACTCAAAGACAGCGACACGGGCAAGATAAATTTACTTACCACGTTTACCGAATTCAATATCCATCGTGTAACCTGAATTTTTCCTCGCCGTTCTTCCGATAATCAGTACTCTCACCTTATCGATCCACGTGAAATTTAATTACACCCGTTCGCCCTCAAAGACGCGACAACGGCGCGCCCCGATAAGACGGCGGAATAAGATGATGACGAGGGAGAAGCGTGTGCGCACGCGAAAAAAACGAAGAGCAAAAGGGAAAAGGGGAGAGCGAGAGGGCGCATTAAAAAAATCGAAAGATAATGAGAGTGTTCGCGTCGAGCTTTGATAAGACACGCGGCGAACGAGAGAGGAAGTGGAATGGAGGGAACAGAGAGGGGGTAGAAACGCGATCGAAAGTAGTAGCACCACCGCGCGGTGTAAACAATGGCTACGTGATTCATTCTGAGGGGGGCGGGCGCGCTGGCTGAAATGGAAAAGGGAGGTTAAAAAGCCCGCGAGGCTGCGGTACTACTACTAGCTTGCTGGTAGACATCGGGATCTCATAATGTTCCTCGCAGCCCGCGAAGAGAGGAAAACAAAAGCAGACACTAGCCGAATTTTACGAGTGCTGTACCCGCTTCTGCGCTTGTTTAATTGCGTACGAAGCAGTGGCTTTTGAATACGTTGAGAAGAACATTTTTTCAAGCGTATGAGTGTATGTCTGACGATACTCGGGCGTTTCTACTGGCTTTGGGCGAACAAATCAGGTGATGCATGTCGAACGATCCATATATTTTATACGTAAAGTTAAAAATGCACAGGGAGGTGCTTAACGCTACGTTAATCATTTACTTTTAGTCGTCGTTTCGTCATTATAAATCAGCGCCTATAAACAAGGCATCTCACAATCTAGCGCGTGGAATTGAAACTGCGCCGGTAAAAAATGAATTCTCCAACTTTCCATCTATTCTCGCGCCGCGTTCACTAGAAAACGACTCTCGCACAGGAGCATTAATTCACGCTTCTCTCGCGTTCTCACACACGCGACAAAGGTAGAGAAACGCACAAACGCATAAAGAAGGATCTCTCTCTCTCTCTCTCTCTCTTCGAATCATGGAGAGCCATAAGTTGAAATATTTAAGATCTCGAGTGCCCACGGGCTCTGCTGCACTCGGCGATACAGGCGGTAAATAAAGGGCGAGGCTGGGAGGGAAAAAAGCCGGGGCGAGAGAAAGAGAGAGAGCATAAAGTCGCTATACGTGTGTACGCGTAGGTTGGTGTAATCGGCCTTTCACCGCGCTACGCTCCTTCTTTCTACTCTCCCGCCCCTGCGTTTCGCTTTAGCTCCCGGCGATTCTGTCAGTAGCCGCCACCGCGAGATTTACACGCGGGTTTTTCCATCTTCTCTCTAGCCTGGTTTTATATTTCTGAAGTGTTTTTTTCTACCTCCTTCGCCAGCTAATTTGGCGTCCTATGCAAGTATTTTTTTTCCTCCTTCTCTTCTGCGTGCATTAGAATACCCGTTAATTGGCTGTTATAATGCTGTTTTACCGAGTTCGGAGAAGAAGCCAGACGGGAGGAAGACTTTTTAATGCGTGGAATTTCAGCGCTCATCCCGCGGTGCGGTCGGTAATTCAATTAAATACCGGATTATTAAACGGCGAGTGTAGTGGTTGTATACTTTCAAATGAAAATGAAAGTTTCAAACAAAAGTTTATTCTAACGGTTTCCTCTTATAATAGCTGTAATGACGCGAAAACACCTTTCCTCCAATATTCTTTATTTCTTCGAGCGTAAAAACCATTACTTAACAGAGAAGTTGTAACGTAAATGCGAAATTGAATGAAGTGCTCTGGAAAGATGTTCGACTATCTCGTGATCAAATTATCTCTTTACCTAGGATATGCTTTAACTGTAATTGTACTCAAATGTAAAAAGAATACCTGTTTGCCATACTTACTTCAAAAATAAATTGAAACTATTTTTTCAATACATTTTTTTCCTACTGTACAAAAGCGTTTACAAAAGAATGGCACTTTTTAGTTTCTCTTTGTAGCGAAATCCACCAGCACCTTTACACTGAAAAGAAAAAAATATATAAAACTAAAATAGAAAAATATTTCAGAATGTTTGTATTTTCAAAATCTTTTTTTATTGATAGGGTCTATAAAAAATATCGAAGTATAGTGAAAAAATCTATATTGTTTCAGTACTCGCTATACCAATCAACGATTTTAATTATTTTTATTGAAACAATTGAAAAACTATTTTCGATGTATGTTGTAGTCAACATTAAAGAACTTTTTGACTTTTTCATTTTGTCGAAACACTGGAATGAGTTTAAAACTTTTTTACAATATACACAGTTCCGTAATTTTAAATATACATATACGTGAATTTCCATCACATTATCATCGAACCTGCCACGTCAATTAGTCACAAAATTGATATTAACGCACTCTCACCGTGACCTAACGACATCAAAAATTCACAATCTATCGCACAAAATATTATTTTCATGTTTATGTTTTCTTTCCACACAATGAATATTGTAATGTCAACGACGCGTCGTTGGTGCTCGCGCACAAAGCGGCTGGAATTGCAGCTAAAATAACACTTGAAAATCATGCAAATGAGGTTTTGGAGGGGGCGGTGTCTGCCAGTTTCCCCCAGTCTGCGAGCATCCGAAAGAACGCGGCGAGTGATAGTAAAAAATCGTCGTTTCTGTGGTATGAATCATTACAATAAATTATTTGTTACGGTACTCTTTTTAGGTAATGACAGAGTTCATGATGCAAAGTCAAAAGAGTATAAGAAAAAACTTGTGTATTAGTGTAACTACAATGATGATTTTGTAACTTCAAATGATGAATAATAATTAGTTTTTCACAAAATATTCAATTTAATTTGCACATTAAATGCAATGCAATGCAGGGGTTAACTTCAAAACTTATATAAGATAAAATAGAGTATTTTCATTCAAAACTTATTAATCTTATGATCAAAGCAATAATACTTCAGAGTTTGTAAAGGAAATATGAAAAATATAAGTAACAAAAATGCAAGTATGCTATTATAAGTAAAGTGATAAAATAACATACTTGTATTCTTTTCAATTATTTCCTAAATATGAGCTGTCGAGAATAAGTTGATAATTATTTATTTACAAAATCCATCCACCGCAAATGCTAAATAAAATAATTCGAAAAATGCGAAGAATTTGTAGCCCTCAATTAGAAAAGTTAGAAAACTGCAAATTCAGTTTTACTGCGGCTTCAATGACAGCCGTCAAAGGGGCGCGAGACGCTCTTGTATACGCGCTAACAAATATTACCCAACGCATTATTTGCATGCAGATTTGCTCGGGCGCGCTCGCAACTTGGCCTCAAAAAGCAATTCCGAGGCAAGCGCGCGGCGGGTAACGCGCTTTCGGAACAAAGTTTTCCAAAATTGGGCGTAATCCTCCGCTCTCTGCGCGCACATGTATATACCTACGTATACGTACGCGCAGAATTTAACGCGCGTGCGCGCCCAAAAGTTTGCTGTAAACATTTCAAAAAGCAACGGCGTCGCTTACCAAAGAAAAGCCCGGCTCTCAAAAAGAGCCGAAATAAACAATCTCAAAAGGCTTGACAAAAGACGCGTCGCGAGGGAAGAAGAAGGAGGAAAGTGCGCCAGGCGGCCGACAGAAATAATATTTCAAAATTATGAAGGCAGCCGACGCGAGCTCGCTCCATTCGCTCAGTGATATAAATGGAACGCGCGCAGGGGGGGAAGACGGAGAAGAGGAAGCGAGCAAGAGTGGAATGGAAAAAATGCAGCGTATATAAGAAAGCGCAACGTCCGCGTAAATCTTGAGCGAAGTTGACGTTTCGCACCTTACGCCGCCGCTGTATTATATATAGTAATTCCGAGGCTCCTTTGTCGGCGGCTATAGGATGTGAATGAAATTCTCGGCACGTTTCGGATGCCGTCGCCGTCGACGCCGAGCCGATGTTCTTTATCTCCGGCTTTTCCGGTCAGCTTCGTCCTCAGAGACGAGTCAGCCCCCATTGGGGAGAGGTGAAGGCGAGACGGAAATGGAGGCGGATTAAGACGCAAGGTGTGATTGGACCAGGCAGCTGTTTACTTAGCTGCGGCCAGTCAGGGAGGAGGGGCTTTTAATGTTGCTGGCAGCTGCTGAAAAAGGATGTGTATTTGGTTTCGTATTAATTTTGCTGTTTCTAATCGTGGGGAGTGTGAGACTTAATGTGAACTCATTGTATAATTCGCTATTTGGGATTCTAAGAATTGTTTCATTTTCATTCTTATACGAAAAGAAAAGTTATTTTTGTTAAACGATTTTGCTCGATGTTATAAATGCAGCATTCCTATGCAAACATATTTCTTAATTAATGGTAAATATGAAGAAAATTACGATTGCATTCAATTAATTTTCATAATATACAAAGTGCAAATTGGATTAACGTGATGCAGAGATTGATTTTATGTTCAACATCAACATAACGTAACGAGTTTTCGATATGTATTTAGAATTTTACAATCACTAAATACGAGCTTTATCTAACTTTAGATTATGCTTGTATTCACAAATTACTTTTACAGTCACGTTTGAAAATTATTTCAAATTTACATGATTCTTTTATCTGTTATTCAGCAATATTATATATAATATACAACAGCATATTCCTCCATTGTGTAGGATGCTTCCAACTCCAAATTTCAAAATGATTGAAGTTTTGACACTGACATCTTGTATTCCGGCGGGCAGTAGTCGATCCTTGTTTTGCCACGCTGTCGCGATGAAATAAGGGACACGTGTGACTAAAAATCGAAAGAATCGAATGTTCTTCCTCGAAAAATCATTTATATTTATGAAACATTCATCTTTCCCGTCGAAGCTGAAATATTTCTTTGGATCTCGAGAACTCGAAGTGAAAATGAAATACAGTGTTTAAATTTTCAATATTCCTGGGATTTTTCTTTTTTCTTAATGTTTCAATTACAAAATCACGAAATTTCCCGTTCTCGTGTAACTGAAAGAAGTAAAGCGCGCATCCGAGCATTCGGTCCGGAATTACGGACCTTTTTTCATTATCTTTACGGACTTTTAGCGTAATTTCCGGAAAACAAAGGGATTTCCATTTCGTCCTTTGAACATTAAAAAATAAACATCCTCAACTTTCCTCTGAGACTTATTTCAAAAGAAAATAAAGGAACGTAAAATTAAGGCTTCCTAATAGAGGCTGTGCACACAATCTTCAAAAAAAAAGCATCTTAAAAATCTCCGTCATAATTTTTCTAGGTCACACAAGTTTACCTTAAACAAAAAAAAAAAGAAAACGAATACCAGACTATTAGTCCTAATCTTTTGCAAAGAAACTAAAAATATCGAACATCAGACCGTGACCCAAAGAGCTGACGTTTCTTCTTCATTATTCAGCGTTATCCAGAGCGTCAGCTTTCAGGATCCATATTTTCAAATATAAAAACGGGGGGGGGGGGGCAACTCGCGTCGCATCTGCGGCGCAGGCTGCTCGCGTAAATTAAGATAAACACCCGCCAGCGCGTAACGAATAGGATTTTCGTCCCGGATAAGCGCGCGAAATGAAAGTCTCGCGCGAGGCCGTAAGTCGATGATAATAATAATAAAAAAAAGAACTGCTCGGGGATTTCATTGTTGCCAGGTCGTTGACGTGCAGAGCAAAACCTTTGAGAGTGTGCTTACTCCTTCTCTCTCTCTCTCTGTTTCCCTTCGTCTCTCATTTTTCAGCTACTTCTTCTTCTCTTTCGTCATTCTCGCGCACGCTTTGTTTCGCCAACGAGCAAATTTAATGAAAATCCTTTTTTCCAGAGCTGGAGTTATAAACAGCGTAATATCTGATTATTCTCTTTCGCGTGTGCCCCACGAGAGTCCCCGGCGCTTTGGTCTTGTCAAAGGCTCTCGAGGGTTTCTCTATCCTTCTCGCGCCCTTTCTCTGTCTCTCTTTTTCCTCCGCTTCATAAACCGCTCGCGACATTGTTCTTGGACAGAGTGACATGCGAAAAAGTTCTTTTGGGAATTTTGGGGAATTTGCATTATAGTCATCGTGAAAGGGATGTAGTATTTGCGTATCATAAGCTTAAAATATAAATCTTAGTATAGTTTATGTGTACCTTTAACATGAAAACATCAACGATCTTAACTGTCTTTCATTTTAATTAGTAAATGAATAAAAAATAATTCAAAGGTAATGATATCAAAACTGTATGAACATTTATAACGCAAGTGATGTGGATTACAGCCGTACTTGTATTTGTATTGAATGGACTCGGAAACCATTAGTATCTATAAATTATTTATACACCCATACACACGATAACATTTTATTTTCCTCATAAATATTTATCTGCGAAGAAGCCGTTTTTGTAATCCAGCTTCGCCGATGCAATAAGACCCTGTATCGATTTCATATGGTCACTGGCATTATAACAGATAGTCGGATTTTAAAATCCAACTGAAAATCGATACACTCCCTTATTACACGTATATTTTGTTTTAATTTATTTACCCCTTTTTACAGATATAGATTATTTAATTATACATACTTGCGAGACAACCTTAAATAATTCCATAACATATGTTCACATAAGTCGAAATAATCCCACGCGGCGACTCAATTTTCTCTACCCGAAATCTCGGACGAATCGGAATGTAATGTGCACATGGATATCGCTCGAGCTCTTAATTCGTGAGCGCGCTCAGTGTCTCCTCCCATCCAAACATCCGCGCGTCATCCTTCGAGGAGTTAGTTGCAGGTCACTGTACCCCGGCTCTCCCTCGCAAAAAGGAGCAAACCGTAGTGCTATGTGTATATATATACGAGCGGCGAATCCATATTATTGAAATTCAAGGCGGTGCCAAGGGTCCCTCCCGCTCCCGACAGTTTGACTTACCCTGGCTTACTCGCGCAGTGCCCGTCGCGGGGGCATGCAAATGAATACAAACAGAATCCGAGGCGTTTGAGAAGCTCGCAATAAGACGGCGACGGCGCGACCGAGGAGAAAAAGGTAGGTCGGGTTGTGCCGCCGGGAATGTAAATCGCGCGCGAGGAAAGAAGAGTGACGCAGAATTTTCCAATTAGCCTCGGGCGCGGCTCGCCACTTTGCGACTGTTTTGCAACCATTTAATAACCGATCGTCCTCCGCGGCCGTTCTCGAATCATTTAGAGTGTTGTTTCCTCGCGTATTATATTACGCGGTTTACTTGAGCAAGAAGTGGCTCCGAGGAGTCGGGAAATCAGCTCGGGAACTTCTTTAGTTATTTTGTTAAGGAAATGTTTTATCCGCAGGTTGCATTAAGAATGTACGAGCAGACATAGTAATGTACCGATAAAATCCACTCTAAAAACACTTGCAATAGTTTATTTCATTTGTTTATTTGATAAAACAGTTCAGTGCAAGTATATATTTATATTTATATTTAAAATATCTGTTCATTCATTATTCAAACACTAAACTGCTATGCTAACTAGCACATAATATTATGCTAATAAATGTAAAAATTATACAGCACATTCGTAATAATAACAATTATGTTGTTTTTTTATACATTTTAAATCCTAACAACGAAACAGATAATAATTTTATATTACTTTATCGAGGCATACTCTCTATAAATGTAAAATAGACTTATCACTCTGAAATATAGTGACTGTTTCACTGTTTTACATTTAGAGATCAATTACTTTTAACGCGTTCCATCAAATTTACGAATCCCCCCGTCGAGCTAAAAAAATAACGTCACTCACAGACACACACGCGCGCGCGCGTAACTCGTACATAACCACGCCCTCGCGAATTTTTCATCGCATTAATCACTTATTTTGGCCTCCAACAGCAGCAGCAGCAGGAACAACAACTGGAGAGCAACGCAGCAACACACTGCCGCGCTACCTCTCGCCGCACAAAAAACCGATCGGCTGACACGCGCATAACGAATCGCCGCAAAACATTTTCGAGCATAAATTAAAAAAGTGCAGGAGGCGCGCCCAGAAGAGCCATAAGACTGGCAGTTTTACCCCGCGGGTACAAGCTTCATGCGCATGCATAATGCATGCGCGCTCTCGCACGGCTGGCTCTCTGTGTACATGTGTGTGTGTACAGTGGCCACTGCGGCACATGACAAAAGGGCGTTTTAATCAAAGGACACATGCGCGCGCGCGCGCGGTCCGACAAGAAAATTCTATACGGTCCGCGCTCTCTCTGGTGTCCCTCAGTGGCTGCAAAATCACACTTACGCTTTTTGTGTCGAGCCTCCCGCGTATATATACTATATGTATACGTGTACGCGTGTCACCCTCAAAATAGCGCTACGCGAAAAAAAAACTCAGATTTTACAGCGCGCACTGCGTATCTGTATTTTATCTGTATACGAATACCGAAAACGTGCAACTGCAGTCGTAATGCTGTACCACTCGCAGTAGATATTATGACAATTTTCCCTTGTACAATAGAAATAGAAAATGCTATACCTGAATATGCAAAGTCATTCAGTATAGGTCATGTATAAAAAAATTGCGCAAAAAACTTATTAAATTTTAATAAATAACATTTGTTTTGTACGTTACCAACAAAATGTTTACTTCCGTTGAAACAATATTGATCAAGCCGAAAAGAGAATAATTGAAATTGTTATTATTAAAAATAATGTCTTCTTTCTCAGTGTACGCAATAATGATATATACGCATTTATATGCCGGACATCACAAAGGCTGCATCTAAATTCAAATACTCGTGTGAGAGTGCACATTGTCTGAAAAACACAGACAAGCACAGGTGGACGCAACGTGTATGTATATGTAGTCATGCGCGATGTAAAACAGAACGTACGTCGTACATACTACACACTAGTTCCGCGTTAGCCTTCGTTACACGATATTTTCATAAAAATCTCCCTCTTTCTTGCCCTGCACACGCGTGGCTTTGGCGCAGCTCTTTACTATTTGTCCTACTGCGAGCTCTCGCGCGTCGGTGCGAGAGTCAGGCGACAAAGGACGCGGTGTGTGAACGCTTTATTTTCCCGCCTTTTCGCCCCGTAACAAGAATGCCCGGCGATCCTTTGCTTGCCAAACCTTAGGCATCGCTTTAATTATGCGCGAGCGCTCATTTTCCCCGTTTAGTGCTCCCTTTTTTACTCGCCTCGCTCCGCGGATCGGATCAACGCGCGCTTAACTTTGAGCTGCGAAGTTTGCGCGCGAGGATTTAAAGGGGATAAATTGGGTTATGTTCAGTCGTTATTAATGTATTTGTACGCCGATTCTTATGATGATCGAAGAGTACTTTTAAATTTTATGATTATATTTAAAAAAATGTTTAAATTTTTTAATTTTTCAAAAACTTGTTTTCGTACATTATGCAGCGGTTTTTTTTTCAGGGAAAAAAGGTGATACTTGAGTCTTATCAATAATTTTTCATTACAAAAAATATAATATTGGTATTATAGAAGGCCAAAAACAAGAGTATCAGTAGAATCTTGCGATTGAAACCGCAAAAAGGCTGTTTTTTTCTAATTGTCCCACTTCTAGTCATTTTTTCAAGGTTATAAAATCAAGATAGAGTTTTGCGAACAATTTTCTTGTATTCTATACGTATTCATCTTTCAAATGCCACCCGAATGACTGTTTTAGGCCTTTTCGTTTAGAAGTTTTGATTCCCGAACGAATTTCTATACTTTCGCACGCTGTGTGACGGTTGGGATGGATTCGGAGTCGATGCTGCAGGAGTAGGCATGCATGCGTCAAATAAAGCCGAACGCCAATTTGCTCAAATCAATCGTGTATAATTAGGCTTCAAAGCTATAAGTTACTTTACACTCGGGCGTTACCCGGTTCGCCAGTCCCCGCGTATGCTCGTTATTACGCGCTCGCAGTTTTAATTAAGGATACGCTATTAATCGCTAAATGTCGCGTCGCGTGCGGTTATAGTCAGAGAGTACGCGGATCGGTTATCGGCGGTATAAAGCGTTCGTCTATTCTTCTATTCATCCTTTGTCTACTCACGTTACGGGTTATTCGCTTATAAAATAAACGATGCTCTGTTCGCGTAATTTTGTTTCGAAAAGACGTACCCAGAGAGATTTGTAGCTATACCTTTCTTCGTATTATTAAAATCCTTGTCCTCAAAAGGTACTAAACGAGAGCTTCTGTAAACTATTTATTCAGTTCTGAATATATAGAAAAAAGTGTTTGTCGCTGCAGCGAGCGAGGCATATGCGTGTGCTGCAGCTGTTCTGCAAATTTCAAGAAGCTTAAAAGGGATAATGAAACAAGTTTGTCGAAAGCGGCAGGCGACTCTCTCTCTCTCTCTTTCTCTTTCGTTCTCGCTCTCTTGTAGCCGTCGAGAGCTTTCAGCATAGTTGTAGATAAGGAAGAAGGAGTAGACCGAAGATAGGGGAAAAAAATTCACGGCGGCTTATAACTAGTGAAACTGGCAACTGCGCGATCTAAGCCTCGCCCTCTCCTCTATACTTTATCAACTTAAAACTTTTAGGAGATTAATTAGCCCCCGGCGAGTGCAGGGCCTGTCACGTGCGTGACTATACGATATATTGCGCCGAAAATCCCGTTACACGCGAGAGTGAACACACGTGTTTTCGAAATGAAAAATTATCGTCGCTGCCAACTTTTTGTAAAATTAAAATCATCGTTGCGCCCCCCTCGCTTAACGAGCGAAAGACGAATCCGAGGTGCGGCACTGATAATTAAACAAGGAAAACATTAGTCGAACAAGTCCATAAAAGCGTTTACTGCGGCGGCCCCTCTGGCTCGAGCGACAATTAGAGTAAGACACTTTCGGGCTCTCGACCCCGAAAATATTACGACTGATAACCCGTATAGAGCCTACCACCGCCGCCCCTCGCGTAAAGGGAAAATCAGAGCATTATCTCTCGCTTGATCATTATACGCGCGGAGCGAGGCGGGGATAACGCAATTTACAGCATTGTTAAGGGATAGACGGAGGGAGGAGGGGGGCAAAATTCTCCCTGGGCCATTACTGTCTCTCCTGTCTCCCCTCCCTTCTCTCCTCTCACTTTCAGGGCTTTAATCCTGTAATTTAAAGGAACGATTTCGCTCGTCGCACAAAAAAATTATTGGTACAAATGCTTTAATAACCGTAAAGCGGGATAAAGTGCGGTTAATTAGTATCCTCTCCTTCTCGTTCACACTGTAGTATGTGTGTATATATACAGAGTGATGTATTTTTGTTCTCTTTCTTTGCAGAAAATGGGCTCGGTGCACGGCGAGGAGCTGCCCTTCGTCTTTGGGGCGCCGCTGGTCGACGGCTTCGGCCATTTCCCGCGGAATTACACGCGCGCGGAGATGGCGCTGTCGGAGAGCATAATCCAGTACTTTGCCAACTTCGTGAGGACCGGGTAAGTCGATTCATATACGTATACATACATATATATAAGCGTTTGCGCGCACCTGCTTTATGGTCCCGTGTTGTGGCTTGTCTTATTGGCTATTAGCCGGTTAAGCGGTGCATGCTTTTCGGTAAATGTTCCCTGGGGGGATTAATTCTAAGGTGAGTCTCTAAAACTTTATGCTGTTTTAAATGTTTGGCGTTATTAATGCCTCTTTTGTAGTTAATCTTAGGATAAATTTCGATTTAAACGTGATTTGGTTTAACTGAGTAAAATTTGTTTCCGAACAAAATCGCACATGTCATTAATCATGCCACGTTCCTATTATTAATAAACTAACGTTCATATATTTTTAAATTGGGAATATATCGAACTCCACAAACCAGACATGAAATGAAATGTTGGAAAATGAATAAAATTTTATTAATTTATATAAATATGATTCCCGGTGTGATTCCGATATGGGGTGTTAAAGAAACAGCATCATACTGTTCCCTTATTAACTGTGAGAATTGTAGACAAAGTTAATTAAAAGACCTTATGGTCCACATGTGGTACCACTAGATGGTATCATTACTACCTTCTAGTAAAATTTATCACCTAATCTACAAGTAAAGAAAAGCCCTATGTATCATAGTACGTGTGAGATAAAATCGTCTATTTCTCACTGATGCTGTCAATTTTGAGTCGAAGCGCACAATTTCTTTATAAAATTTAATTTATTTTTTAACATTTCTCAGTAATCTCCGTTTACTTATAAATTCATATTTGGTTCGTGATCCGATAGATTCTAAATTTTAAAACATGTAAAATACGATCCATGGAATCATTTTCAAATAACGTTCATATAGTAAAATCGCGTACGCTTTTCCAAAACTGAAGTATAGAAAGGGTATCATATTTGATTCTTTATTAGAATTTCCTAGAATATTTGTTTAAAACTATTTTTACTTCCATTACAAAAGTAAATATGATATTTAATCTTGTTTTTTTTTCATATGGTTATTTGAAAATTTTCATATATCTCCTTACGTAAATTATTTTTACAATAAACTACGGTTTACAAATTACAAAAAATGCTAATATGAAATAATGATGAATTATTGCATATATATAATATTAAAAATAATATCATAAAGTGCATTTACGGGTAAAACACGCAGTGAGTAGTAGAACTAAAGTTTCAGTCAGACGACAGACAGGGATATTCTTCCAACGTCTCTTCGAAAACAAGTGCTATTTTATTAAAAATCAAGACACGTTAATTAAAAGAGGATCGCTTATTAAAAGAGGATCAAAATCCGAGCGCGCTCTCTCTCTCTCAGCATGCGAAATAAAAAAAAAACTTTATCCCTCTTGTGCGAGGTTTTCAGGAAAATTCACGCCGACCGACAGAGTGCTCTTTCTCTCTCTCCCTCCTGCGAACCGAGAAGTGTGTGTGTGTGTGTGTGTGTGTGTATATATATATGTATACACACTCACGATACATGCTTTCTCGCACGCGAGAAAACCGCGGAATCATCCATCCGCGCGCTGCGCGGCTGCTGCTTTTTTTTTTTCTTCTTCATCCTCCGCACTCTCTCCCCCGCTGCGGCAGAATGAAACGAGCTCCTTTATCGCGCAAAAGGAAGGAAGGAGCCGACACCGGCGGTGGCAGCGGTGCATTGTCCTCGCGCGAATCGAATCCTTATATTGGCAACCGGCAGCATCGGGAAATCTGTTCTACGCGAATGGAAGGGGGAGTATAACGGCGCGTACGTGGAAACGTGTATCGCGCGCGAAGAGAACGGGGCACGACACACATACAGATACACACCGCGTACGCGAGGCATTCCACCAAGTGGGAGACTCGAGCGATATGTCGGTTCTCTTAGTGCCGAACGAAATTCTGGGAATACTTTGAGGAATCGCTGATTGACTGTATATATGCTATACGTGCCGTCCATAAATTAGTACCCGGAGTTCGTTAGCTCTGTTATAACACAACCATGTTTATTCGGCTATTTCATAACTTTATTAAAAAAACAAATGGCGTACAATAAACGTATATTCTTGTCTTTAATTTTAATAATGAAAATTGTGAAGCGGCACGTATGATCTAAAAAGTAGATATAACAGCTTTTCTATTTTATTTATTACATATTCACTTTGATATTTCCGTTGATACAAAAAACAAAAAATCCAATCGCGGCCAGCCTGCGAAAAATTACATTCGTGAGATATTGGCTGATCCAGTGGGAGAGTCCGAAAAAAATTCATATTCTTCAATTTTCGCCTCTCCCTTCTGGACACGCTGCACATCATCCCTTCGGACAAATCCGAAAAGGATGAATACAGCTGGCGCTCGGAATACTCGGCAAACATAACAGCAGGCGTACACCCGAGGATCGCTCCTTCCATAGAGGCGCAAAGACGCGAGGTATAAACGAGCCTGAGAGAAAGAGAGGGAGATAGGAAATAACGAGCCGAGCGCTGGGCCGTGTACGAGAGTAAGAAGATAGTAAGAAAAGGGAGGGAGAGAGAAGTGGCTGAAAGGAAGAAAAAGGCCTCTCTCTCTCTCTCTCTCTCTCTGTCTTTTCTTCTTCGAAGAAAAACGCAAAGGCACAGACGAGAAGGGGATCAATACCGGAACCGCCAAAGCGGGGAGGCAGAAATTTTTGTAGGCTGCGATTTCGTTTTTTGATTCGCAAAGCCGTTGCCTCAGCTGCAGGCCGCAGCTGACTTTGATTAAAAAATTTTTTTTCTCCCGCGCACGGGACTTTATCGCTTCCCATATTCGCCGCGTATCGAAACGCACACACACACATATATATAGAGGCTATTGAGACGTTTCGAGGCCGCGCCTAAGGAGAAAATCGAGAGGATTGCGAGAGCACGCGGCGGCGATATCCAATGCCATTAGGATATTTTAATCAAGAGCGGCTGCAGTCGGCGCGCACGCGTTTTTATCGCTCGAGCGCGCGCGCGTACGATACCGAGCTTAATGAGGAATTTTCCAATTACAGTAGTAAGGAGGAAAGGAAGGGATCGGCAAGTCGGAGAAATATGAGCGCGCAGTCTCTTTTTTTTTCCTGGCGCTGGGGGGGAAAAAAAGAACGTTGGTCTCTGCCAGGTAAAGCGGTAATTGCTCTTTCGGCCACGCGAGAAACACACCTACTCGTAATGAGCTCGCTAATGCACGCGCGTGCCGGTCTATTGGTGGAGGAAAATGATCAATAAACTCGCGACGAGCGAGAGCGCGGCGCTTTGATTTTGATTAATCAGATGCTTTTGGAATTTCGGCCAGCGCTTTGATTAAATGGCACATTTTATTTGCAGAAACAATTTAAATCGTTCATTTCTGTACGGAAACGAGCGCCGTGGAAATCCCTCATCCTGCCGTGTTTTAAAGCAAAGTTTAAACAACTCGACTGCAGAGCTTCAAACTCAGTATAGAGACGCGACGCAGACGTACAGTATCCCGCGTAAAAAAAATTGAGATGATTAAAAGATCGCTTAAAGATACGTCTCGATTATGGCCGTTTTTGTTACTTTTTAAGATGACAAATCTCAACGAATAATCTAGATGATTTTAATATCTTATTAATCATCGCCTTTGAAATATTTTTAAGACGATTTTCAGACATACGAAATTCATTATTTAATATTATTTTAAGATAAATTTGAGATGCTTTTGAAATGAATTTGAGACGAATTCGAGTATTCGAGACGAGCTTTCGCACTGAATTTAAGATGATTTTTAGATTTTTTAAGATAATGATAAGATTAACTTGAGACAAACTTTTATGACAACTTTAAGATGTCTGATGAATGAATTGATTCGATAATTATAAATTTATTAAAAAATTTTTTTAATCGGTTCTTTAAACCCGATTCAGGGGTTTATACCAAAAGCAAGGCAAGCCTTGAAGTTTAGACTCTTGTTAAAGAGTGATTTAAAGACTGAATCTCTCGGACTTATATACTCTCGGCGTTTCGGCGTAGCGGCGGCAAACGAGAATCAGGAGTTCGGTTACTTCCGATCGGTTCTTACCGTCGTTAGACGCTATGCGGCGCATCGATCGGGGCACCCCTAAACACATTGAAACGCCGAGAGTATATAAGTCCGAGAGATTCAGTCTTTAAATCACTCTTTAACAAGAGTCTAAACTTCAAGGCTTGCCTTGCTTTTGGTATAAACCCCTTAATCGGGTTTAAAGAAGTGATTACAAAAATTTTTTTTAAAAATTTTGGAATCAATTTATTTTTCAGATATCTTAAAGTTGTCATAAAAGTTTGTCTCAAATTAATCTTATCATCATCTTAAAAAATCTAAAAATCATCTTAAATTCAGTACGAAAGCTCGTCTCGAATTGGTCTCAAATTCATTTCAAAAGCATCTCAAATTTATCTTAAAATGATATTAAATAATGAATTTCGTATGTCTGAAAACCATCTTAAAATTGCTTTAAAAGGCCGAATGTAACGATGATTAAAAAAATATTAAAATCATCTTGATTATTCGTTGAGATTTGTCATCTTAAAAAGTAACAAAAACGGCCATAATCGAGACATATCTTAAAGCGATCTTTTTGTGATCTCAACTTTTTTTACGCGGGATATGTCTCAATAACAAGCGTGAACGCGCGGCTTCAACGGATTTATTTACGGGAAATCAAACAATCCGCGCAACAAACCACATTTATCAAAAGTTACCTCCTCTTCCTCCCCGCACACCCTGCGCGCAAACTATCTCTTGCTTCCACCAGGTCACGTAAGGTGCCACGTGTCCCACCGCAAGCGTCACGCCCGTCCGCCTAGATATGTATATCTATATATAATATAAGCTCTCGCCTTCATAGCGAAAACTTGTATTGGCGACATGTGCGCGCGCGCGGAACCACATGAATATGCAAAAGCGAGGGGCGTCGGCGAATCGGCGATATTTCAAGTCCGCGCGCGCGCGCCCGACTGCGGGACGCCGCGCGGCCGGACCGTCTCGAAAACTAGTTGGGGTCAATAAAAGCTCCCGAACATGTATATATATATTTTTTTTTTCGCTTCGTCCGCAGATTGGGCACGCGCGTAACCGATATAGAGGTTTTTTTTCTTTTTTGTTCCGGTCTGATTGTGCCTCCAGCTGCTCGCCGTCCCTCTTTGGAGGCTGTTTATATGGTGGACAATAAAGTATATCTGAATATGCACGCGGGGGAGGCTGTTTTCGTAATGGGAGAGGCGCGGCGCTCGGTTTGCGCGCCCTGTAAAAGTAACGATCCGCGGCTCGATGAATAAATTCATGCGACATGGAGATTTTCCTGGTTTCGTTTGATGTTGCAGCTGTTAACAATTACGAAATTACTTTAGTTCGCCTTTATATAAAGATTCTTGAAATCCCGTCGTTTCGCTATGGATGTTTCATTTTCCAGACACCTGCTCTACTTTGTCTTTATAATACTTATACTTTCTCATTGCTGTCTAAATAAATAAAGCATACCTATATTCGTCTATATTTAACTACGAAAAAAAAAATCTCGTACAATGTATAACCGTAAAGGTCTGCTTAAAATCTGCCTTCTTCCCCGGGGAAAGAAAAGAGCTCTGATATATCGCCTTATAAATCAACAATAAACGTGTACAGCCGCGCACCGGCGCACGCACGCGTGCGAGCGAATAACATCTTTGCCTCGTATCCGCGCTCTTTAAACGCGCATAACTCTCCCTCTTTCTCGGGCTAAAACAGACAGGCTCCGACATCTCTTTACACCTGCCACAAGAAACTTTCGTCCAGCGCGCGCAAAAACTAACCGACTGCTCAAGGGGTCAATATGCGACTTCCATCGTCGGCGGCCGGCCACAGTGGAAATTCATGTATTCCAGAATAAATACATATATATTATCCCGCTCGACGCCCACCACCAGCGTGATCGAATTAAAAAAAAAACACGTAGTCGCGTAGGTTAGGTATATGCAGGGAAGAAAAAGCGGGCTTAGGTGCCCCGCCGCGCGCGAGAATACGACGCGATTCGAATGCGAATGCGCGCACGTACACCACCAGCGGTGAATTAACATTTTCGATCCGGCCGAGTGGCGCTTTTCTTCTTCCGTAACGGAAAAATAATAAAATGCCGGGAGTGAGAGGAGAGAGTGAGTGAGAGGGGAGAATGGATACATTTGAATAATGCGTGTTTGGAAATAATACGCGGATGGATGGAGGATGGGCAGCAGGGTATTGAGATGTGCGCGAGAACGTCTCTGAGATAAAGCGATATCCAATCGCATGGATGCGGAGTAAATTCGCGGATGAAATTTCTTTGTTTTGCTATGGAATTAGATGTCAGTATGGTTAGGTGGTATGGTACGCTTTTTGTATTCATGGAGTAGGTCAATCTCTTTCGAATTGTGAGTGATTCCTTAATGGTGCAATATAGGTGCTGAATAATTTATGACAAGGTGTAACTCTAATTGATTCGGAAACTTTTCTAGTACTTTACTTCTACTTATCCGACAGCTGAATAAACCTCGATAAACATGCTTCTCTATATTTCGATATAATTAAGGATCTCTACATTTTTATAAGTGAGGCGATAAAATACATTCGAGCCTACAATGCGCCTAATTTGCCTAAAAATAGGTCATATTCGATTTCGTCAATAGTTTTTACTGAATGGGATATGATGTTAGTCAGCGCATGGGAGAGACTTTCATTACCAATCAGCGCGTATTTTTTGCAATGCCTTTTTCTGAATATCGTTACAGTAAAAATATTGCTACTGTTATTAAAATAGCTAAGTCATGTACTAACTCAGGAGAATACCTATACATATAAATATACGCAGTTAAGGCAAAGCCTTGAATAGCGCGTGACAGCGCCGACCGATAAGCGCAATGGTATGTGCTGTGCATACTCGATGATATTTTAGAGATTTTCTGAGATGAAACTAATAAAAAGATTTCCCTTTACATTTATTAAAACTTAATTTAATATGAATTAATAATTAATTTATTTTTATTGATTAATTTTTTTCTAACGTACAGTAGATACTAAAAAATTCCGAATAAGCTCGTGTTACCCTATATTTTATACATTATGTTCTTAAAAATAATTTTTTGTGCAATAAAGTTTTTTTAAAGCATTTTTATTATTTAAAAAAAAAATCCTCGCTCTTCCCATAAATTCCAGCTGTAAAAAGGTGAAATATGGCCTGTATTAAAACATTAGCGATAATGGCTCGTGAAATATAAAATAAGCTACATTTTTTTTACAGAGAATGTAGAAAAAGCGAATAATGATGTTTTCCAAAAGCTCAATCTGAATTGTTAATATAAGCCCTGAATATTTCATGCTTCAAGTACCTTTTAATAATTTAAATCACATACTGTTTTCGTATTTATGGCAAGAAAAGAAAAATACACGTTAAATATTAAAGGCCTGTAAAACAGCAGTGCATTATAGCGTTTATATTCGAAAGTGACCTGGTCTGCGAATTTCAAAAAGCCGACTACATTAAGAGCACTTTTCGTATAAATTTGACATGGCATATAGCAGCCAAAAAAACCAGTCAAAATGTAAATGTATCGATGGCAGATGATTCGATTAATGCACCCACCACTTTTATTACCCTTCATTAATAAGCGCATACGAAAATCCACTGACAACACCCTAAATAAATCAAATCCTCAACACACAGCACACAGCCGTCGATAGAACGTACATTGCACGTCGCTCAGCACACACGCTACCGCATTCCCTTCAAAATAACGGCCGGCCGAGCTCGCCGATTTTAACAATAATTTAGCATAATCGCGGCGCATAACCTTGGGAGTAGCCAGCTGCCGGGCAATGGCAAATAGCCGTAGCTCACGCGCGCGTAATCCCAGCGCTCGCGCGAACGCCGCCGCGAATAATGTAGATGTACGCGGTAACGAGCAGTCGCAAACCCCCAATGGATTCGCCCCGTCGTTGTGCCGCTTTCAGGCTCCGTGTCTGCCGCTCTGCGTGCGTGGGAGTTTCGTTTTTCTCCAAGCTCGAGCGCGCGCGCGACGTGGTTTTGAGCGCGAGTGTGTGCCGGTGCGGCGTGTGTGGGGAGTTCGAGGGATATATAACTACGGCGGAGTTTCGCGAGAGAGAGAGAGAGAGGAAATTCGATTCGCCAGGCTGGTAGTTGATTCCGATGGAAGTTTGGCCATTTGTAGCGTGGATTGGCGTATTTGTTCCTTAATTTTTAGTGATCTCTGATTCGTGGTTGTATGTATGTTTTTAACTTTACGATAATTGTTTTGGAATTATATGTCGGGAAGCTCATGTTTCTGTTGACTTTTATTTATCAAATAGTAATCAAAAGTTCTTTCTTTACGAACATTTTTCACTTTATACACTGAGAAAAGTGATTCCTTGCTACAAAGAAATAATTCATTTATGACACGAAAAACTTATATGTTTGGTACAAATTCCCCATTCATTAACAGTTAAGAAATATGACTTTCCGAGATGTAGCTAAAAAGGTAGGTTAGGCACGTTGCAATCACGATTAGTATTGAAATCTTCGTACTTTATTTAGTTGTATATATTTGAACTGGAGTGTATTCTATAAAACAATTTTATTTTACATTCACAAGTTATGTGATTCACCTGAGGTACGAGTAACATATTATTTAGAAGTACTGTAGAGCACTACACCAACGCAGCGGTAGTATATATGGATTTCAAATAACCATTTCTTAACTGTTAATGAATATTCAATTGACTATATCCCAAATGAATGTCATTTGGCACAAAGAATCACTTTTCTCAGTGTAGAGTTGGAAAATAATTTTTATTAAACTTTGAAATCGACTGAAATCAAACATATAGCGGCACGGGTATTTCCTGCGACTTGGGTGTGTCAGCAAAATGATAGCTACGCAGCCTGTGGTGCAATCGAACTGGCATGGCATCGGGGCGACAGTCCAGTGGTATATAGAGCGCGGGATTAAAAAGCTCAGATCCGTGGGGTCAAGCTCTGCGCGTCGAATGGCTTTTTACGCGACTTACTTCGCTCTGTCTTTACTCGTACGTAACAATGGATTTTCCGCGGGGAAAAAAATTTCCATTTCAATGAAGCACTAGTTTCATTGAAATGTAAAATGAATGTTCAACCTTCGACAAGCAGAACAGTTGCTAAAAAAGAATTTTGCATATCCCGTAACGGCGCGCGCCACCAAAGGTTTCCGGGGGAAAAACGAGGGAAGCAAACCTTGACGATGCCTATCAAAATCACAGGCTCGGCTATTTTTGTTCGCGCTTTATCCTGCCGTTCCTCAACAACACGGTCAAAGGGTGGAAAACTCGCAGAACATTTTCTCCGGGCGCGCGTTTTTTAGTTTGGCCAGACTTATTTTACCTCGTGCTTGTGTTCTATCGACACAGCAACTCCTGACATGCCCGCGTGCGCGTATAAAGAGCCTTTAGACGACGTTTTTCGCGGTTTACGATACATAAAGTGTTTAAAAAAAAAGTTACGTTGCATCATTGAAACCTGGGTTCTTTTGGGATTATTGTTTTTTTTGATGATTAAAATTTTACGTGCTTTTTTCATATTCGTGTAGAGTTAAACTTTACTTCTTCTCGAAGAAAATTTAATGCTAGAATTCCGTTTGAAATTGTACCAGAAAATAAAATTGGTAAAAAGGAAATTTAATCAAACTGCACGTTTCATTGTAATACGCAAATATTGCATGTGTACACAATAAGTAAAACAAGTCCGGCGCGCACGCAGACCAGTAAATGCAGATATTGGCTTTATTCTCGCATTTCCTAAGGGATAACGACGATAATATTTTGAAATTTTTATTTTTCTATGCTCTTAAAAATTTTCTATACCCAACATCCCGCGGGTATTACTTGTTTTTAGTGCATTTTTGCAACACGGCACGTATGCGCAGTTACACACACACTCACACGTCGACCTTTTATTTTCTCCCGGCGTGTAAAAAAAGTTATGGAATATTTAAAAACGGTAATGTAGCGCGAGCGTTACACACGACACTGCAACATGCAATACATTAGCCACGCTGTAGCAGATTTAGTAAATAAATTTCAAGTAGTTTGATCGACGCGCGGATAGGTCTGCAGTTTAAATTGTTGCGGAACTATATGATGGCGAGCGAGGTAAAAATCAATCCAGAAAGCGTGACGCGCTGTTATTAAACTATTCCTTTGTTGAAACTTTAACACTGTGGACCTATATATTGTTTAATTAAAATTTCTACGTGTCGAAATATTAAATTAGCCCCTAGAAGCGGTCGCTACATTATACTCAAAAGTTATATTTACGATATTAATATTTGCAAAGCGCTGAGTGGTAAAAATTCTTCTCCAATACACATCGAAAGTGTTCTCTCGAAAATGGAGAAAAGGCTTATAGAAAAATGAAAAAGAAAAACGATATCCGTACGAGTTGGGTTTGAAATCGCGCGTATATATATATATATCGATAAAAGTTGGCGCACAACTTTCCCGGCGAATATTACTTCTCTCTCTCGCGCACGCGCGCATTGGAGCTCAAAGGCGTGCGCGGCGTGCGAGAGGCAGGAAAATAGATCGCGCGAAATTACAAATGGATGGGAGCGAAATTCGCGCGAACTAAGCGAGCTCGTCCTGATGAATTAAGTTACACGCTATCGAATCTGTCGGCTCTCTCGTCCCCTGGATAACCAGAGCGCGAACTCTCGCCTGTCCGTGTGGTGTACGCGCAGACGCGGCGGAAAGGCCGAGAGATGGTATATACAGGCAGCATTCCGTGACAAATTGATCGATCGAATATTTCAGATTGGCGAAACTTCGTTAAGTCGAAGTGTTTCCCGCGCTAGCGTTGCAAGCCGAGTGTGCAAACCGCTTTTGAGTGCGCGCGCGCGCCTGATGGGATCGCTAATTCCAGTTACTTTCGGCGCCCTTTTTCAAAGCAGTCCATACTCGCGTTGTTGCTTGTTATTTTGTGTAAACATATTCTGTCGATATTGTTAAAACTAGTTGACGTTGATGTACAATTTTGACGGTGCTATTGTTTCAATTGCAAAAAAGCGTTTTTTTTTATCGAATAAATGTTAAATTGGATAAACCTGTCAATATCCGACAGTCCAACCGTTAAATCACCCTATCCCTTCTTATAATGAATTTTATTAAACGTACGATCGAATAAACTGTAACTCATAAAAGCTTGTTTACACCTTCTGCAGTCTTCCAAGCCCGCGAAACTTTCCTACTCTTTTTCTTCCAGTCGTGAATTTTTTGACATTCGAACACAAAGTATATACGGAACACCCTGTAGGCACCCGCTGTACGTACGTACTTACGTACATACGTAGGTTATATGCGTACGCTGTGTAGCGCGTATATCCGGGCGTCGGCTGTCGGTATATTTATTATCGTGGCGCTCTCCCGAGCCTTCGGCCGTTTGTCATCATTTAACGATATATAGGCGGCATGGGTGGGGGGGAGGGGGAGATGAAGGGGGTTATACGGACCTCAGGTCCGTATCTCGTAATTCAGCCTGACTGACGCTAATTCCGTATAGGTGTGGGATTATCCTCGCGCAAACCCGTGGCTTATTCTCATCCTCGTCCTCCGCCGCGATGCCGCCGCTGCCCTCTTTTCATCCTCCTGCCTCTCCCTCTCTCGCTTTATTTATCCGGTTTTCCTATATCTCACACGCTCGCTGCGTTCTAATACCCCGTTATGGCTTTAAGGGGACGTCCACGTCGCGCGGGTGAGTTGATTTTTCTCCATTTTATTTTGTTTCGACTGACTTTTTAATGGCCGAAGAGCGCGCGACGAAGTTCGCCGGTGATTGTTGGTGATTGGTTGGAAATTGTAAAGCTAATTTTTTTTTTACTTCGTATAGAACTGCTTTGTAATTGAGTTTTGATGAAAAAGGAGGTAGCTACTTTATTGTACTCTGAAAATATATTTGATATACTGTCTTGTTTATCGTAAAAGTGTATGCATAATTTATACGCTTCTCCGAAAAGTGTGTTACAAAATTTAATTGTAATATTAATGAAATATGCAGTATTTGTTGGTTATACATCGTTCAAAAGTTTGTTATTTATTAAAATATTAACTTCCAGGTATATGATTTAATTTTTTATTTAAAATAATAATTTTCCATATAAAATATTAGTTTTACTCGGAACCCATATTATAGTTGAATTTAAAAACATTTATAAAAACGTCAAAAATTTTTTTTATCTATACAAAAAAATTACGTTTTGCAGTTGACACTGAATCGAAGCATACAAAAATATCTAGATCAAGAAGATTTTAATGCAGGCTTTTCAAGCTCATTTTTTAATAAAAGAATTTTACACGCGCCCTGAACCTTTTGCGGTGAAAAATATTATAATCTCGAAAAATCGCTCTACGCCAAGAGAAAAATTCTGCGAATGGCAAATACCGCTGCCGTTGAAGTCGAAATCGTTGAAATTACGTCTCATTAAAACGATACGCGCAAGCTAAAAATTGATGAGACTCGTTAACGAAACAGAAAAGAAAAAAAAAGTTTGACCATAAATCAACGTCATCATTGACTCACATTGCATTACATGCACATTTTAATTAACCCGTTTTTTTCAAATACAAAGAACCGCTCAACCCTTTTAGTGCGACACCGATAACTGCGTCCACCTCCTCCTACTTGTAAATTTCACGGCGCGCAATACGCGGACTCTAAGCGATTCAATTTTCGCGATCGGCCCGCAGCCGCTGTATCCGATCGAGAAAGGGTGGGGGTTTTTATTCCCCGCGGAAATGAAATTAAGTCGCTGTACGTGAATTGAGCGCGCGGTTGCCGGCTGCTTTCTTTTATTAATATAATAACGGCGACGTGGCTCGCCTATGCGGAGAATTGTATTATTTAGTGAGGGGATGGAGGTAGCCTTTTTCCTCGACGCCGAGGATGGCTTAATAGAAATGATAATTGAAACGGTTAGAGCGGAAGCGAGTGGATTATAATGTAAAAATCTTGAGAGTGAGGAAAAGGCAGCTCCCTCCCCCCTCTCTCTCTCTCTGATATTTCGCTGGAATAAAGAAGTTCGATAATGCAGGGGTGGAATCGATTTTGCGGTTGCAAACGATAAGCGCATTGGCTCTCGAAATTAGATTATAATAAAATTGCTGGTTTTTTTTCCGATTTTTCAAAACCCGAGTTAACGGTAAACTTTGTTTAACCCAGTTCATGTTTGTAATAAAGTAACAAACATTTTTATTTACGAAGCTTTCACATCATATAAAATATTACCTTGTACCACTCGGTTTTTACATCGCAAATAATGAAATTTAGGTGTGAGAAAAAGCACAATATGTATTACTTCATATTTAATTTTAAATTTTATTGTTAAACAAAACATAAAGGGTCAGCAGAAAAAAAAAAAGATTAACAACTTTTGCGACAAATGTAAAAAGTGGATTATATGTTTCAATTATAATTGCTTTTTATTATTTTTAAAACTTTTTATAAAAAGTTCTACAATGCAATAATAGGAAATCTACATGGCATAACAATCACAAAAATGAGATATTTTCTGAAAAACATTTGCAATAAAATATACCTTTTCGTCAAATAGCAGCCATCTTTTCGCTTTATAATACCAAACACTGCTATATGTAATACGAGCTCACGATATTAACTCACCATTATCTCGAACGCGTCCTAGTCATACACACTAAAAATACATCAGCACCAAAGGCCTGAGTAACGAGGGCGTAAAAACATTATGTACCCGCCGGCTACACGCATCCACGTTATTATGTCTGCATCTACGCGGCCTTCTTGGTATATACCGAAATTTCGCCCAGCGCAATAAATAACGCCGGCCGAATAAGAACATCCTCCGCTTTAATGACGCGCGCCGCGGCCATAAATTCCTGTTTAGCCACTCAATGATGATACTTCCCCGGGTGCGAAAGCTCCGGTTTTTCGGCTACACGGCGGAAAGCTCGCGTGTCACCGCTGACGACGAGATCGATCAATCGGAAGCCAGCGTCCGACAAACTCGCGGCGCGGCTGCCGGCAAAAATCCAACGTGCCGAAGGCGAGGGCAAAAAGAAAGAGCGAGAGGGAGGAATCGATCCGCGCAGCGGCAGAAAGGCCATTCCGAGACTCTCTTTATTTCGCGCACGTGCGCGCGTTTAATTCGCAGGGCGCGGTACCGCGGAACACTACAGGAGCTTACGAACGTGTGTGTGTGAGTGTAATACGTGTGCCGATTTTCGCGGAAGCCGGTAACGAGGTTGCGGCGAGCTTAAATACCAGCAATTACGACGTCGGCGGAAACTTTCGACGTTCGCCTCTGCCCGCATATAGCTGCGGCTCAGGAGGTGTTGGGTGAAAACGCGAAATGGAACGAAGCGTAACGCAATTCGCGCCTCATCGGCCACTTAAACCTCGCGCGGAATCCTCCGTGTACGGGTATTAAAGAGCCCGACGGCTCGTTTTTCTATAGGTGGCCCTATATACCTGTTGGCCCGTAACTCGGGTGAAAAAAAAGTTTCGGCACTTAGCCGGCACCGGGGGCTTGAGATAAACTTTTCCCATAAACTGTGCCCCCTGAAGTCAGGGTGTTTGCCGTAAAAGAGACTTTTGTTTTCTTCCGCTGCCGGATGGAGTAGGACTGCCGTAAACACCGCGGCCGCGCGCGAATTAATAGCGTTTACAAGTCGGGGATAATCTGCAATTCTTTCGCCGCTGCTGACGTAGCGCCGACGTTACTCTCCTTACGCGGGATCTTGCCGACTCAGCTGTTTCTATTTAATCAACGCAAACGAGGGTCCCACGCTCCGGGCAAAATTTGATTGCTATATTTTACTTTTTAGTCCGATTCTCAAAAAATGCAGAACAAGTGGAATTCGGTCCATTATGCAGCTGCCAACTCATCGAACCGTCTGGCGGGTGACCACCGGCTCCGAGGAAAATTCGCTATATTTTTTATTCTGTCCCCGAAGCCGCGGCGAGCTCTGCTGCAATCGATCGTCGGGATCGACTGCATATCTGCGTATATATGTATAACGCTAGCGTGTGACGAACGCCGAGCAGCAGCCCGCTAATTAACGGAAAATTTTTTTCCCCGAACGCGAGCAATTTTTTTCCGCGAATGTGCACCCATCTGCCAGGCGTATTTTTTTCCCTTCCTCGCGACGGTGTACCCCGTGTTTGCTGAACCCTAATCGCGCCGATCTCACTGGGAACGACGTTTTTTATTCTGTCCGCACCGGGGGACGTACATATATATACGGAAAACTCCAACTTTCGCGTGTTGCGGAACGACCCGTTCGATTGTGCCGAGGCAACTGCAGTGGCAATCAAACTATAGCTCCCGCGTGTCGGCTTTTGTTTCGTCGCGGGCTCGAGGAAACAATTTTTTCGCTTATTGTCGGTCAACTTTGACAGGCAAAAGTTCGGTCAGCGCGCGATTTCGGCGGGGAAAACACACGCGCGACTTTTATACGCGCCAATCGCGTACATCCGGAAACAATTGTGAATCGGACGCGGTGGGTACGTGGAAAGCGGTCGCTTTTTTCACAAGCTTTATTTAAAGCGTTGGTTTTGCAGCTCGCACTTTCGCGTTACGGTCGAAGCTGCGGTGTGGCCAGCGTTTCGGCGTCCGGAAATTTCCTCGAAATTAAACGTCAGAAATGTCAGCTTTCAGAAGAAGTTGAACGGCGCTTTTTGCAGGAAAAGGGGAGAAAATCTCGGCTAAATAATGTATGGCGCGAGAGCGCAAATTGCGCATGTTTTGGCACTTCATTACGTAAACGTACAAACACTATGTTCCGGCACTTAATTAACAGTTTACCTGTAATATTTTCATATTTCATGGCAGTATTCAGGGATAGCTTTATTTTAGGATTATAAGTTCAGGCTCTCTAACTGTAAATTTTACTATTTTTAAAGAATTCGATTTCACCAACTTATGGGTCTGAAGTTTGCATCGTTGGAATGCAACGAAATAATTTTTTACAATTAATTAAAGTTACTAGGCAGTAACAATTTTTATCTAAGCCTTCGTCATAAAGTTATCTTATACTATAAAATACTAAATCTTCAGGCGAAAGTAAAATTAATCCATATAACTTTGAAGTAAAATCAATTTTTTTTTTCATTTCGTTGCACTCCAACGTTGCAAACTTCAGACCCGTACCTACTTTAACTGCAATTAATTTACTTATTCATCGTAAAAAGAGCACATCGTTATTTATTTTGCGATAAAATTTTGTCATCTGTCATAACGAAACGAAATCATTTAATTTCTAATGGAAAATACATGATATATAAACAACACCGCCCTTCGTTAATTATAAGCAAACACTTGTTTCGAAAGGCTCTTTCGGTACACAAAAAAAAATTTACATACGAGCAGCAGCCGATGTAAAAGTTAAATAAAGATCAGCGCACGCGTGCGTTAAATCACGAAACTCTTGCGTGGCTTTTAAAAAACCGCCAGCAAGTCAAACACGCATTATTTATCGCTTCCGCTTAATCATTGGATCCGCATCACTCGCGTTCGAACTTTCCACCGCGAAAAAGCAGCAGCGCGCGGTCAACTAACCCGAGCAGCGGCTTTCCGCGCGTAACAAGCAGGCAAACAATTCATTAAAAAGTAACCGAGCGCAGAACGCGAATCTTTAAATAATGAAATTCCCAATGTCGCTTGTGTGTGTGTATATGTGCGCGGGTGAATTTCGTTGAAAGTTTCAGTAACCACAAGAGCAGCCCCTACTGGAGCGAAAAAACCAATCGCAGTGAAAAAGTTTCTTTTCTCCTCCCTCTTTCCGGCCACAACTCATGCGCCGTAACTCCAGTAACACGGAATAAAAAACGGCGCTATCGCGGCGGCATCTGAGTTAAAGGCGCGTCGTTAGCGCATTCTTGAAATGGTCGCTCTGAATTTCCCGCTGGTACCCGCGAAAAAGCTCCATATTCCGAGAGAGAGAGTGCGCACGTTGCAAGGCATTTCTAATTCATGCTCAAACGGGAAATCAGAGGGCTTTCAATGACGCACGAGCGTGCTCTCTCTCCGCGGATTAATTCAATTTCGCGGGTACTATAGGATGCAGAGCAGAGTTGCGCGCGCTCCTTGCGTGTATATCTATATAATACAGAGGCTACGAGAAGCACTACGTATATAGTGCATCTCGTCCTTCGCGTGTGTTGACAAGATGCGAGGAGGAGGAAGAAAGCGAAAATAGAAGGGCGAGCGATGGGAATGGAATAACCCATCGGTTTGGTATCCTCAAGTGCTCCGGGAGGTTTTCTCCCGTGCGCGCGCTCGTTATATAATATATGGAACACTGCCTCGGGGGTTTATCTCGTTTCACGTGCGAATTGACGCGACGCGGTAACTATTGAATTGGAATTAGTTTGTTCTGCGGGTGGTGGTGAAGTTGGCTCTATATATCGCTGATCCCCCTACTCTATAGGTACATGTGTGCTTAGGCGTTTGATTAAAGTCGCGTCGATAAGTCGGCTGTTGCTCCAGTACTGCGGAGTTCGGGAGAGTTATGCGTTAAACATTAACGGGGCTCTGGCCGGTGTAATGGCTCGATTTTATTGGACCTCGTCGAAATGATGTAAACCGAACTTCGATATTCCAAGCTAAAAGCTGCGCGAAAATACAATTGGTTGCGTTTGTAAACAAATACGGACATTTTGCCTAGTTGACAAGCACATTGCGTAATGCATATTAGAAAAATAATTGATAATTCAGTCCATCAAAGGCTGAATATACGTGCAATCTTCGTTTCCCTAATTGATGGATTAGAAAATGTCAAAGAGGCATTAATAAATACCGAGTAAATTGATGATCCATCTTGATAAGCAATGATACAGAAACCCGCGGTCACTCAATATCCACTACCTCCATAAGCAACGAACAAAATCTGTTAACATCGCCCGGTAAAAGACACAAGATCTACCGCCATCTCCGTGATTGTACGTCAACACAGCGCATCTTCGCCGGCACTTGGCTGCTGCGATGCTCTAGCCGAGAAAACCGTCAAACTTGCAATCAAATTATCCCCCATCTTCCATATAAACAATTGAAAAGCCCGGAACCACCATAACTTAGGAGGCCGGCAGCCATAAACAGCATCTCGCAATAAGCGACTATATATACGCCGGTTCCTGAAATTTTCGCATATACAGAGGGCGGCGGAGGGGACGCGTAAAGGGAGGGAAGCGTAATAACACCCTAATCAATATCCATTACGAGCTCCCCTCTGCTCGCGAAAGCGGGGAGGGCGAACTTGGCGCGTTTTCACTCGCACGCGCGCGCTTAGTCGAAGAAAAGCGAGGACGGAGACAAAGCGCTCTCGCTTAGAGTGGGTGGGGCCGCGGCGGCGGGGAAGCGAGTGAACGATGGCCAGAATTATAATTAAAGTGATTTCCTTGCGCGCCGGAGCATCGCGCCCGATGTAAGTGACGCGGCGGCCTCAAGTTCCTCTCGATCCCTCCCTCCCTCCCACAGCTACACACATAGAGGTGGCCGCATGCAAATACTATACACGTGTGCATGCGGCGGCGGCGAAACTTGCGTCGACGAGGGCTGGTGTGGGTGTACATAAGTTTACATAAGTTAGCGCGCCCGCGCGCCCACTAAATTATGCGAGTATCGTGTCTCGCATGAACCCCGCGACTTTTATGCAAAGTCCGGGCAACAGCGGCGACGGCGGCGGCCGAACGCTAACCGTGCGCACATTAGATATACGTGCGCACGGTGCCGTAAATACAAGCAAGCCGGGCATTAAGCGCATGCACAGCGCGTATAAGGATGGACGCCGCGCTCTTCTCTTTGACTCTCTGAATGGGTGTGTTGCGGGTATACGCGGAGCATCGACGCTGCGAGATAAGCTCCTGCGACTGTGTCTCTCTCTCTCTTTCTCTCTCTGTCTGTGTGTGCACGTATGATTGACTGGTCAAAGCGCGCGCGTCGTTGAGTGGTTGGGCGGTTACTCGCATGGTAAGAGTTGGCTGATCTCGTATAGCTTTTCGATCCGAAATAGTTACTGATGGAATAATGCTGTACTGTGTCAAAAAGTCATTTGTATAATAATGTTCAGAATAGTGTATAGCGGAGGGAGGCATTTTATCAGAATGGTAAAATGTTAGATGGGTATTTTTTCAGAAAATATACTATCGCTTACAATATTTTCCGAATACGATACTGTAAATTCCGAACATGAGCTATTTAGAACACACACGGGATTTCTTTCGAAAAAAAAATATCAGAAAAATTTGCATCTATATAAAAATGAAAACAGATTTCGTAAAATTATAAAGATACTTTTTACTAGAAGAATAAAATTCCAAAAAAATGTAAAACATTCGTTTTACATTTTTAGTTCATTATTCGACGTTACAGCTTTTCTAAATCACTGCATTTTCTACAATTTAATCATTAGGCAGAAATGGCATTCGAAAAATTGATATCAGATATTATATAAAAATAATTTAATGAAAATATTATGATCTTCTTGCCAAATTATTTCGAATTTTTACATATTATACATTTGTAAATATTCGAAAAATTTACCCTTCTATCATAAGATATTCTAATTTGTTTATTTACCTTTTTGAGAAAATACTTATCTAACATTTTACCATTCTGATAAAATACCTCCCCCCGTGTACAGCTTTAGAACTTGGCGAGAAAATGAACCTAGATTATGACCTAAATTTGCTTCTTGAATTTTAAAATTCAGTAGATTAATACAGTATATTGTGTTAAAACGCACTTAGAATTTTAAAGATTTATAATTATAGCAGAAGAGTAATTAAAAGTGTTGCTAATATTTGTTTCGTTATCTCAATATACCACGGTATTATCTTTTAAGTTTTATACCAAATGCGCTTAACAATTGAACCGCTTCCCTTGTAAATGCGCATGAGGACATTTTAATTCCTCGCAAACTCTTAAATAGCAAGCTAAAACAAGAAAATCGACGTCCCACTAATGCACCGCACCGTAATCCCGGAGAAAAATATAAGTCGCGCGCGCGCAACCGGCAAAAGCACTCCATTCAAATACGTTTCTTATTACCTCGGCAGCAGCAGCAGCAGCACTGCTCCGGTAAACCTTACCTCAGCCGCACGACAGCGTAACGCAGTATACGGCACTGCACGTGCGGAGCATATATAACTTGGCTCGTTGGGGACAACCGCGCGCCCGCGCGTGTACAACACTTACGACACTAATACGGTGTAACTTATCGCGTGCGCAGTATCGCCTCCCCCCCTTTGTTGGCTTTTTTTTATGGCGCGGGCGAGGAGGACGCCCGAAATAACGAACGCGCGGCCGCGCGAATCGGCCAAGTGCCGCGGCGGCAGTGTTTCGCCAGATTTTCCGAGAGAAAGAGTGCGGGTATACGTGGCCGCTGACTTGTTTACGGCGGTGTAACGGCGCTCTTTATTGCGGAAGCTAATTTTTTGCGACGGGAGGGCAAGAGTGGGTCGTGGTATTTTCGATTTTTTTGGCGCTGTGTTTTTTTTCTTTTTACGTGAGAAGTAGCTTTCGCGTGGCTCCTATTTTTCTCTCCGCAAGAGCTTTTTTGGATGTAATAGTATTGATTTATTGGGAAAAACTTTCATATTTTGGGATTGAATTGAACTCTTGCGAATATGCTGAAAAAACGCTAATGGAAAATGCATGTTCATTCATTCGCTAGTGAAAGTGACAGAATGTTTATTTTACTTATTGATTACGAGCAATAAAGGTAAACAAAAGTAAATGCATTTTTTTTATTGGTTTATCAATTTTTTACATATTTGCATAATAATAATAATTTTTACCTGCCAATTTTCCTGAAATTCTTCGAATTTTTCACTTTAACCATAATAATCAAAATACACGATTAAAAACAGTTTGCGTAAGTAATCACAAAAGGTAATTTAGGTATGAAGAAACATTGATATTGCGGACATTTATTAAACTGGAAAATTGATTTTGCAAGCATATCGCGCATGCGTGATCCTGACTGCCTTGCGCCAATATTTAAAACAAACTAACAATGCAAAGTGATACTATATTCTGACGATACTATTGACTAACTATTTATGAATAAGAGCTTAACAGTTCTTTTTAAGCTTCATCAATTTGAGATTAATCATCATGGCTTTTTAATGAAATTAATGGCAGATCCCTGCTTCTACTTCTCTTCCACCTGTTCATCCAAATAAAAAGTTTGCTAATAAATTTGAAACGTCGCACTGTACAAAATCAATTCCTTCCATAAATATCGAACAGCAAGACCATCAAAATTGTTAGTAGTTTTAACCGAATTTCATACGCGTTTGATTAAACTCGTGTATTCACGATAGACGGTAGACTAAAATTATCCGAGCCGTAACTAGAATCTTTTAATTTTCTACTTCGCTAGTTAATCCGCTTATAAATCCAGCATCTTTATGTGTAATAAATTTAAGGCCCGCCATTCGGCCACGTCGAATCAATGAATTAAAAATTTAGAATCGCTAAAACTTTCGACGCGCCGAACGAGCGGCAATCACAAAATACGTGACTGCTCGTAAAAAGTCGCAGACCCTGAAAAATTCGACGGTAGCCGTGTGCGCTGATCGTGAAAGTCTAGAAAGCACATTTTCTCGAAAGCCTTTCAACAGACCTACATGTTTTATCCGACGATTGCAGTTCTGAGAGCAGTAAGAACTGCTTCTAACTGGCTCAATAAGCAACAAAAAAAAAAAAAAAATCCATTTCTTTGTCGCGAATAAAGTTTTAGTTTTATCTAATGTATCTATGGCTGTTGAGAAAGGTTCATATTTGTACTTTGATTCTGTTCCAGAAATCCAAATACAGTGGAACATCACGGCAAGGGAGATGGGATTCTGCCGATCAGTCGTGAGAAAAGCAGATTTCGCTCTCTTACCTGGGAGCAGTACGACCCCGTGCATCAAAAGTATCTGGAAATCGGTAAGATGGATTACTTGCGCGCAAAGTCCGATTAGCCTCCGAATTATATAACCGAATGGGCGCGCTACAAACTTAAGCTCGCCTATATTTAAACTCAATTGACGGTTGCGAGTAAGAAATTGGAGATGAGCTCGCTTCTGGATCAAGAACTTTTAATGACGTTACAGGCAAATTAGTCCCTTGTAATAACATTCTGAATAGTAAACCATTACATGGTAGTATAACTTTAGAACTTCTCCAGAAAATGCTTCACCTGGCTGATGACCTAATTTTACTTGTTCAATTTACTTCGCCGGGGGTGGATAACGAAGTATTTCAAGCACATACTTAATTAAAAATTATACTGTCAGAGCGCATGCGTGTGAGAAACTGCTACACTACCGTTCGAAATTTTCGGAAGGCCATTTTTTGAACGTCAGAGCTGAGAATGTGTACGGGGATTACACGTATCTGATAATTTAAACGTAAAAGGTAGAAGCCATAATTGAAAGCATTTACAAAATATAATAAAATTTCATTAATGAACTCGTGTTATAAAATACTTACGCGAATATGAACTATACATTATAAGTTAGCCTTTTTCACGTTTTTATTTATAGCATTATCTTTGTCAAATTAAAGTAAATATATACAAAATTTAATAAAATTTCACTAAAATTTTATGTTATGAAATATATACTTGCGCAAATATGAATTACATAAATTAACCTTTTCTCTTTTGTATCTAAATATTTCATTATCGCCGAGAAACGTTGTGTTTGACAAATTAAAGTAAATATGTCAAATTGATTCCTTAGACAATTGCTAAGATTATGAAAAATCAATGTAATATATTATGCTCGAAACCAAAGAATATACATGCTACTCAGGTTACATTTATATAATGCCGCTAATACTTTGATCACTGTGAAATGTGTAGTTAAGATGCATTCATCTCTATAAAACCAGTTTATCACACATTTTTGCAAGATCTTATTAGGGCGTAAATAACGCTTAATGTCTGTTTATTCCAGACTCCAATTAAAATCAAAACAATAATATGATAAAATACTGACATAACGTTTATATTACCGCGAAGTAGGGCGCATCGTGGCCCTTTGCATTCCTTTAAAATTTTGTATTAATAATTCAGCAGTTAAAAATGTAAAACATTTACATTTTATTAACCGTTTGCCTTTGCATACATGAATAAAGAGTCAAAAGAAATAAAATGCAACGAGAAAGCCCTCGTCGAAAAAAAGAACTAAGTCTGTTAAAAAATAAAGGACATGACGATTTTACGAGCAATTAAGCAACGTTAATTTCAATATTTTAAATTATGTATTTTTTCGGTCATAATAATTCTTTTACTCTTTTGATGAGTTCACAGTTAATTAATTAAATTTACTTTGCATACTGACACAATTCCTGCCGTATTGAAGTGATATTTTTATATTAAAAAATGTTTTTAAATGATCTTTTTAATTAAAAAAATCAATAATACGTATAATTGTCCACGCTTGTATGGGTTCGGTATAATTTGAATCACATGAAGATGAGTGTATTCTGCACATCGGTAGCTTTTCCGGGAATAATATTATATGCGTATCGGTATATCCAATATTAAATTTAAACTGAATATTATTCTTTATTTACCGTTCACGAGTCTAATTTTTTTCCCTTATTCCGCCTGCTTACGTCACAATAACGAATTATATATCACGAATATCAGTGATCTAGGAATTTCCTCGATATGGGTGTAGCTATAAGTAAAAAGTAATTTAACATTATTTGGATATTGTATGTTTGGAGCAGTCATACGAGCAGTTACATAAAATTTCGTGTAACCTAAAAACTCAAACCTCATGCCGTAAATACCGTTTATTTCACATAAAACCTAGGTATATTAAAAAAATATCCTACTTCCCCATTGTGTCTCGACGGCGTTGTAAAGTTTGGCGCCTAACAAAAGAAACGGATAATTTAAGGGCTATTTCTGTCAGGTATGAAATCGAAGATAAAGAACCACTACCGTGCCCACCAACTCTCCGTCTGGCTGAGGCTTGTCCCCGAGCTCCACCGAGCAGGTATGGAGGACGTGGAACCGCGGCACAACCTGTTCCGAGGCTACGCGGACCCGAGCCTCTACGACGGCTTCGTGCGCCCGGACCCGCTGTCCAGGGTGGTCACTGGCCCCGGAACCGAGGCCGACTCCACCTCGGCACGCACTGGTAGCAAGAACATCACGATGGAACCGCCCACGACGACGGACTACAGCATCACGACGTGTGTCAGTCTCATCCAGAGCACCAACATCCAGAACCTCCACAACGCCAGCACCGACACGCTGGCCAGCCTCGACGCTGCCGGGTAAGAGAGCAAAGGCCGAAAGATAGAGTTATGTGTACGAGTGAGAGGGGCTTTACGTTGGACTGATGGTGGATTTATATAAACTCCGCGCGAGCCGGAGAAAAAAAAATGTTGCGCGTAGTCTCGGAAAAGGGATGATGGTCGGGTAAATCGGATGATTTATCGCGGGTCAAATGTCGGCGATTAGTCGAAAAAGTAGCATTTTTTCGTTTCGACTGAAAGACTTTTTTTTTTCTTCTTCTCCCGGCCCTTCCGTCCATTATAATCATAAAATGATTCATGAATGCTTATTGTGGAAATACAAGATTCGAGAGAAAAATGAATAACAAGGGTTGTCTCGCTCGAGCTTTTTATTTTCCGCTCCACCTAGAGAAAATACGTGGACTGTGCAAAGCCAGAAATAATGGATTCTAAAATTTTTAAAGCTCGTCTGGCATCATTTTATGCACGACATAAAACTTCATATCCGGGGCTATAAGTATGATCGACCCTGGGAGAGCAATTTTTGATCAGTTGTCCGGTTGCAAATAAGCTCTGATTTAAAACGGGAAAATAACCATTGATATAGAATATAAAATAGATTATGATTCATCCGTAACCGTAAGTCATTCTTATTCTTCTTCCGTTGGTTCAGTCCATCGATAAATTTCCGGTAAACATTATTTCTTGCCGTACTAAAACTACGAAATTTTTAAAACTTTCACTTGCAAAACACTCAAAATAACCAGAAGCTTCAAAAATGTTGCTGACAAAGAGAACGAAGTCACCGAGAATTCGAAAAATACCTTGGACACAATAGAACTTTCCACTCGATAATTACCGCCATCGCTTTCCACGACATTCCGCAAATGTCAACCGGCAAACTTAATCACGCCGTTTAATGAAAATTCTTCGTGCGCTCGTGGTACAACGAACTATAATATCACACGCGAAATATACAATCCCCACCGTCAACCGAATGTGCAATATACGTGGGCATGGGCAAAAGTTCCCCGTAACGCACAGACACACCGATCACTGTACACTTTGCACCACAGTTATGCGGCGTACTCGACGGCGCTGAGCGTGACGATAGCGATCGGCTGCAGTCTGCTCATCCTGAACGTCCTCATCTTCGCCGGAGTGTACTACCAGCGCGACAAGACGCGACTTGAGGTGAAGAGCCTGCAGCAGCAGCAGATGATGAACCAGCAGTGCGGCCCGCGGGGGTTCAACGAGTTGAAGCAACCGCCCGCGCCGCCGCCGCCACACACGCACTTCCCCGGGGGTGGCCAGGTGATCGTAGACGTCGAGAACGAGATGCTCAGGAGGTTAGTGGCTATATGTAGGAGGACAAATTCATTATTGATCTATAAGCGCCCTGGGAAAACCGCGAAAATGTACTACGGGTATTAATGATCCTCTTACACAGAATTAAAATCGTATCTCGCGGCCTCTATGAGTCAGTTTCAGCGCTTTATATCTGCATCACATGCACATCCATACTACGTACACATACACGCATACACATGTGTCATACACATATTCCGCTTTTCTACTAGACTGGCTCAACAAGAGGTTTCCGCTTACCACCTCCTTCCTCGATTCCACCTAATGCTCTAACATGCGTTTCACACAAGTCTGGTAGAGTATTCTGGGAACTCGCGCTCTAAGCCTGTTTCTGAGAATTTTGCATTTCTACAATCTCGAGGGCGAAGAGAAGGATTCACTACATATCTTCCTAAATTAATTAGTAATAAAATGAAGGATTATTTTAACATATTAACGACGTCAACTAACTTTTTTTAACAATCTTTTTGTGGTACTTTGTTTAAATAAAAGGGAAAAGAGCATCACAAAAACTTCGATACAACCTTGAAAATCTTAAAAAATTCCGGTATCTCGTGATATCTTTTCGAATAAATGTTACTCTCGAACTAAAGGCTAATAGTTTTCGCTCTTAGGCCGTAAAGTTGCATTTTACGGACGTGGAGCGATCGAACATTACTTTTCATCATAAGTGTCCATAAAGTATTACTCACTTTACGGAAAATTTCTTTTGGGTCAAAAGAATAAAACTCTTTTTGCTGCGAAAGCAAGTAATTTTTACTTTACTAATATACTTTTTTTCGCGTATGGGGGTTAGTCAGATTCGATTAACTATTTATTCGGACGGATTTGAATGCATATATATATATCGATGCGATACCGGGCTGAAAAACATTTGTTTATTTATTTTTAAGAGAAGATCGCTTTTGATATAACAATAAATATTTATTGGCTCCCCGATGAATATGCATTTTCGAATCGAGGCGTTCACTCGCTGAACGTCACTTTCGTCATAACCAACACAGCGGTTATAAAACAATAATATTATTAAAGCGCGCGCGAGCGACATTCTAAAGACCTTTTCGACATTTCCCATATCCTTTCATGAATACATCCGAACCGTAATCTAATGCTGTAAAGAGTACAAATTGGACTGTTACTCTCCAAATTGATCGTTAGTCTTCGCGTGACATCTGCGCCTGTAACGGCGGCGGCCGCGTTTGGCCCGTATAAGTTTATTACACGGCCGCGTGTTTGGCCAACACAACGCGGCGATTATTGCGTTACATGCAGCGAATCGATCAATTAGTTATCGTCGACTCGGCGCTGCCGGTAATCAAAAAGTACACACACACACACACAAGCCTCACCCCGTGATTGTCATCAGGAACGTGATGAAGGCCGTGCAGCCAGGCGAGACGAACATGCTGCTGCAGCAGACGCAGGTGACGCACACGCTGCCCCATCCGCACCACTACCAGAAGCAGCACCAGACGCAGCACGCGACCCTACCGCGGGGATCGGTGCTACCGGACATCAGCACGCAGCAGAACCAAGTAAGCATGCTCACACGAGTAGCCAGCACTCGGCCGCCGCGAAGATATAATACTCATTCTTCTCTCTGGCTATTCTCATGAACACCTAGTCTTATGTGCTTTCTTTCTAGATTCAAACGGAAACGCTTTGGGCCCTAAGTGTATAGTAGGACGATCATGATAATTTTTTCTCTCGCACCCCCACCCACCCCCCCCCCCCCCCACACACACACCCGCCTCCTCCGATACCCCCGACTCCGTTATTTTCATCGGTCGTATACACGAGCGCTCTGTCGTCTGCGTGCTTTCAAAGTCATACGCCGATAATGGTAAATAACAAGTTTTTGCTTTCGTTTTTTTCGATCTCTGTATATGCCTTTGTATATCTCCTGCTGTGTCCCCGCTTCCCGACGAACGAAAACGTTAATGTTTTTTTCACCTGGGTTTCGAGTTGGATTGATTAAGTGATGGGGGGGGGGGGGGGGGGGGTATTTACGTTTGTGTAAAAGTTTTTCTTTCACGCCAAACACAGAATGGTAAATAGTTTGAATAAATCGAGTTGCTTTTTACGAACGGTTTTTGCCATCCACTGTGCCGCGGTTGTTTTTCATGCGAATATAAATATTTTTTCGGATTGAGTTTTTGATCTCGCAGTTTCGGTGCTGTACACTCGGGGCTCAAAAACTTGCGAGGTTTTCGGTATAACTAGAGAAATATTTAGTAAAGTTGTTAGGGATCTCATGTTGTATTCCGTATCATTGTAACTGTTTATTGTTTACAAGTAGTTAGCTGCACTTAACGTACAATTACGCAAACAAACATCATACACATGCCTGTTCATATTTTTAAAGTAGATACATAAAAATAATCCCTATTTACATTATGTAATTCGTTGTAATTCTGAGATATGTTCACATTATTTAAAGATATTTTAAAAAAGGTTAACATTAATATATCTACAAAAGTCTCTCTATATTTCTGTTCAGTATAGTAATCCTACCGGGACTTTTACCAGTTCCATAGGAACTTTCAGAGTTACAACGAGAAACTTTTTCTCTTAATGTGTACTATTACAGTAAAATCAGTAAATTAGCTCTATAAAAACTCTTTCACCATTTAAGAGTGCTCTCTACCCCGATCGGAACGCCACCTACTGTCAAAAGTGTTTTCTGACAATTAAAATAATTTAGGTCAATTGTAGTATAATTTAACTCTGGTTGAAAATTAACCAGTTTTGTTGGTTAGCGTGTTAATCAAATGGAAGTATTTTCGATCAAAATCAATATTTAAACCTTATTAAAAGTATCGAAAATTATAATCACATGTTCAAATATTGACAATTAAGTATGTTCTTATGAACGAAAATTGAATATTTATCTTTAACAATGAAATAAGGTTAGTGTGACGTTTTTAACTCCAAAATTAATCAACAATTAGCCAACATGTCGTTAACATTTCTACCAGGGAAAATATCAAGGAAAACATGATAATTGTTTTTACACATTAAAGCTAATTAATGAATGCGTACTTTGTAGAGAAATGCTGGGAGCATCTTACTTTAACGACTACTGAACATTTAATTATTCTTTACAAAATATAAGTTCCTTTTATTCATCTAAATCCACGAAACGTATTTAAAGAGTTGTGAATAACTTAAGATTTTTAAGTGCCCTTAAATTAATGAAAATAATTTGGTGAAATTGTGGGTGGCGCTGCGATCTTATCTGCGAGTTGGAACTCTGTTAGGGAGCACCCTTAACATAAAGGCTAAATATTTCTCTTATCCACCCCTCACACTAAGCAATCTTCTCTCGAAAGTCACACCTCTATCATTTCGCCCTTAACCTTAAAAATAAAAAAAGCACCGAGATCACCATCCTACGTATACATAAAGGACCCGTGGTGTGTTCCGCTCTTGCAGGGCCCGCCCAACGGTTCGATCCACCTGACGGTGCCGCGGGCGCCACCGCCGCCCCGGGCCAAGAGTCCGCCGGAGAACCAGCCGCTGCTCCAGGGCTGCGGCCAGACGACGACGGTGTCGGGCCGCGTGCAGTCCCAGGCCAACATCGGCGAGATGCGCGTCTGATGCTTCGAACCCCCTCCCGAGCCGCCGGAGGTCACCGACCTCTTCACCGCCTCGACGCTCCTCTAATCCCCAATGCGCAAAGCGCCCACGCCACCAGGGAAGTGCGCGATGTGTGTAATTACTTGGTGAGATGTGCTGCTTCTGTCAAGGACGACTATGTGCGTGTCGGCGATATTCACGCCTTCGAAACTTGGCTGATGTATAACAGACTTTTCGGGCTAGAGCGATTTTTTTAAGGTTGCTGTGCCCGGGTTTTTTGACGTTACTGATTGTTGTCGTTCTTTACCACAGATATTCTTTTTTTTATTATAAAACAAAGTTTGTTAAAGAGGTAAAATTAATTATTTTTTCGTAGAAGGCATGTTTTTCATCCATCCAGTATTACCGGTACTCGGTTTATTAACGGGTCTGACAGTCCATTGTTACCAACAGGGCCTATGTGATCGCTTAGTTGGTAACAGTAAATTGCGGGACACCTATAAGTGATATTAGATAATAAAATTTTATAGGTAATGTTTAAGTAAGATTACTTTAAGAAACTTTCGAATATTGTTTAACCTTAAATTCATTTTTCTAAGTAACATATAACACTTACTTAACATCTTTTTGAATGTTCTTATGTATTTCAATTTGATCAATTGATAAAACTCTTTCTTAAAAAAATCTACGATTACAAATTTCATACGTTAAAAAATGTCATTTAAATTAACTTACGGGACATTGATCAATTTGAAATATGTAAGAGATATCAATCACTAGAATGTTTATTTCTATCAAAACTTCAACTTCGCCATAATAAATAATGAACAATGTCGTCATTTAAACCGCCAACAAACGTTAGCTCTAGTTCAGTCCAAGTTTCTGCATGATTACATAAACTACGTGGGCGTAAATCAGAGCAGGTGCAAGATTCGAGGAGGGGGTTTCAGTCTTAAAAACTTTTCGACGTAACAATAATCAAAAAATATAGATAGTCGTGAAAGAAGCATGGCTGCGAAAAGTGCAGGTACTCAGAGAGTCGTTATACATAATATATATATATAATATATACATATACATGTATTGGGCATGAAGTTGTATTTTTATGCAAAATATATATAGATCGTATGGCGATGTATGTTTTGCGTAAATATATATTGCCACTATACGACGAGCCGAAAAGGTGAGAACATTTATTGCCGATTATTTTATTATTGTTACGATTATTAAAACATTATATTGCACGTAAGTGATACGATTGGTTCTGAGAATGAGTAAATGATCCGTGTAGTTGTAAGATTGCGTAAATAATCTCGATTATGAAAATATATGAAGAGAAAAAACAAACATGAATAGAAAAGACTGTTTTGCGGGATCGGCGGTCGAAGCGACGCAGGCGAAAAAATGAAGAAGAAAGCGTTAAGATTGAAATATAATTTGACATGGCTTTTCTATTCGCCTGTCGGCGATATCCGTTCCGGCGTCGAAGTGGATTAAAAGAAGACGCGGATGAGGCAAGAGTTTCTTCTCCGCTGCGGAGCTTCGACTGTCGTCGACGCGATGAAATTATTATTACTATAAAATATAAATATATATATACACACAAAAAATGGGGTGAAAGCAGCGGATTCCGGATAAATCGCTCCTCCCGTCCGATATTGGATTAAAATGCGAGAGAGAAAAAAGTAAGAGAGACAGAGTGTAGCGACAATGATACGGATCTCCTAGCATAAAATGTGCTGTACACAATAAAACTTCTCGTCTTCCGTATACGAGCCCGCAGTGCATCTCGACTTACTTCGTCGACTTTATTTTGTGAGAGAGGGAGAGTAATGATGAGCAAACAATTTTGCCCGGTAATTGGAAATGTTATGTAATAATCCGTAGTGAGAAAGGGAGCCGTTGTAGATCGACGAAGATGCAGACTTTAATGGCGAATGACACGAGCACTGGACGTTCCTCCGATGAAGAAAATTGTAAATCAAAAGAACCCAGCGAACTTTGCGTTCGCTGTAAACAAAAGAATTGCACACATATACACACAATAATTCGAAAACCAAACTTTTGCAGACTGACATTACTTTACCGGCTGAGCCGATGAATCATGACGGGTTGGCTTTACTTTGAAATTTTTTTAATCAACTGGTTTCTTTGTAATGTAATAATCTATGGTCACGTGGGGTTCCGAACTATTTGTTTGACTTTATCGGGAGAGAAAGCCAATTTTGTAATTTTGTAAAATTTTGCCGGCAAGAAAATCAAAATAAGTGTATAAAACATATACGTAGACATATATCGCAGATTATTATATTATGAAATTCCTTTCATTAAAACAATGCACAAGATAAACCTTTATATGCTGCTGGTAAGGTAAGCAAGTCACTATTTCATACACTTTTATAATATTCTCAGGAAATAATTTATTTATTGCATACTGGAAATTTTTTCTTATACTAACGTAGATCAAAATGTAAATTTACAAAACGTTAATACAGAATAAATAAACTATTTTCTGAGAATCAAAAATATCGTCTTTTCTGCCGACACAGTTGTCGCATAGTGTAACCCTTGTAAAGTACTGAGCACGATCATAAATTTTCAAGAACTGCGATAATGTTCAGATTTATTATACTTTTTAAAACTAAAACAGGGAATGTATTTGCGATTCGTATGTAATATATAACAGAGGAAGACAGCACCATTCGCCAAATTGATGTTGAGGTTCATTTCTAAAACTAACGATTACGCATAAGTTAACAAATTTTTAAGCTCCAACGTCTCATTGTATACAATTATACATATAGCAATTATTCGAAATATTTATAAAAAAAAAGGATGAAAAAAAGACATATTTAATGAAAAAAATTAAGATGCGAATATGAAACTCGTACGGGAGCTGAGAGCGATGAAAAACCTATTAATTGTTATAATCGTCGACGAAGCGCTAGTTGTTATACAGGCCGAATGTTATACGCCGTGCGCCGAATGTCTGGAGAAAAAAAGAGATACTAACACGATCAGATTGCAACTTGGTTTCAAAGTGAAAATGCGAGTATGTGAATACAATATCATTACATATGGACAATCTGACTAAATATACATAATATAATATATTAATTGCGTGCATTCGTCAAAACACGTAAATTACACGAAATGAAGAATTGAAAAGTCCGATAAAAATCATAGCAATCAATGTAAAATTCAAGGAATCAAAATTTTTGGAATTGCAACAGAAGTTTATTATCGATTTATCGGACTTTAATTTAGTCGCCTATACTTAAAATCATTTTCAAAATATTCTGATTTACCTCTAGTGCACATGTGCAAGTGTTACTTCTTTATAATTCGTGTGTAATTTAACGTAAATTTTTATCTATTATTTAAAAAAGAATAAATTGTACAAATGCAAATTGCACTATTGGTAGTATTGGATTTTTGAAAGTCTCTTATGTGTTCAATAAATTGTAATACTTACTTCTAAAAGTTCTAAATACTAAATATCAAATTATTGAATGTTATAAATATTTATTAAGTTACTGAAAATGATGTTAATATATTCTTAAAAAAATTTTAATACTGATAAAAATCTTTTAATATTGGATTAAATTATCGAATATTTTTAAATGTAGTATAAAAATATGTTTTCATAAACATTTAAAGTTGATATGTTTATAATAATAAAATTGAAAAATATTTATATATAAAGAAAAAATAAAAGACTCAGAAGTAAATTCATACAATTTATTGAATACTTATAATACATATATGTACGATGACCACACGCACGGACTTCAGGTCAGTTCTAAAGATTCAATCTAAAGATGTTTGAAGAAAAGCTAAAAAAAAAGACTAAAAGTAAAGAATTCGTACCATCGTTCTGAAGTTGCTGCTTTTTTCTCTTCAAACTCTAAATAGAACCAAGACATTTTAGAAATGAAATCTTAATTGACTTCTAGTACAAACAAATAGCAACGCAGTTTTGCCAAATCAAGCTCAATATTTCCAATGTTCTATTGAACAAGGAATTTTAAATATTCATTTCCAAAAGTGGTAACTTGCACATGGGTGATGAGTATTCTTAACTTTTGCCATTTAAGGTACAATTTTGGTATCTATTTGTATTTTAAACAGCTTTTTTCCGAGTCATACGTTCTTATAATAAACGTTTATAAATTTAATCACTTGCAGCATAAGTCATGTTTATGTTCTTAAAAATTGCGTTCAATTTTCATGAAAATATAAAAAAAATGAAGCAATTAAAAATTTCCAAAATGATACCAAAATTCTATTTTAATATTTATTAAGAAAGTGTATGAGTCCAATATTTTTTGTACGTACAATGTAGAAATTTTTTTATATTAAAATTTCAAGTTATTATTATATTGATTATATCGGAAATTGTTTGAATCAAATTGTATATAACGTCCCCATTAAACTCTTTCAGAGTGCGAGTAAATTTAACTATTGAAAAAATTGATATTCTTTTTATTAAAATTTTTAATTTCCACAAAATCTATAACCCAATAATTCGATAACACCAGGACTTGTACACGTTCTTGTATTATTAATGAAAAAGACAGCAGAGTCAAAGACACATACATTAATAGAAGCACGTAAATACGTATACATACACATAGATACATGGTAATTACTATTACATACATTGCAAAGTATAAAGAGAAACGATAATTACGGAACATGCGAATTTTAATGAATTTATTACGAATCAACAATGATATATATATAGAAAGAGAGCGAGAGAGCGATGAAAAAAGAGATAATTACGATGTTTTCTCCGCTGCCCTCACGCTTTCCCCAGACGAGAGAATGGTTAATGTGCTTTCTGGACGCGTTTGAGAAGCTGCATGTGTCGAGGCTTTTGCGGGAAAAGAGAATATTAACGAGGATGAACGATTAGAGAAACCGGATTGGAGGAGAAAAAATCATTTATTAACTGGTTCGTTCCTTATGATTATACAGGATTTATTTTGATCCTAACTTCTGTTGTTATTTTCATATAGTTTGTTTTGGCTTCTGTCACTCTTTTCAAGTGAAAGCTTTTACACAAGAATGAGTGTTTGAAGAAAGAGTGCGAGTTAAAATGACAGAGAGTGAAGGAAAAATAAATACCATGTCGATTAAACGGTTTTCTGTTGTCATACTGTAAATATATATGGATTATTAATTGTAGTCAAGGAGATTATTTATTTCATAAAAAAAACCTATAAATCCGTAATGAATAATTTAATCTTTAATTTCTTTTTCCCCATTTTTGAATAAAATACAAAAATTTGAAAATGTTTAGAAGACTTTGATAGTTATTAAAAAAAAATTTATACTTATTTTCAAGTGTTCTTTTACATTTTTTACCGTTAATTTAAAATTAGTTAAACGAATCGTCATTCAATAAAATCGTGCATTATTTATATCTTTGACATCTTTCATTTAAATATTATATAATTAGTGATTTTATAAGCCAAGCTTCGATAGAATATTTTTGATGCGCATTCATCGTCGACCCAAATTCAAGCACTTTACCTTTAACCTTTAATTCGCATAATTATTAAAACGGATTTATGAGTCGTCATAATTCCAGTGCAAAGCATTATTCTCTATTAATTATTTTCATAAGAATTAAACTGGATTACGCTATACATTTTTTCAAAATTTAACAGTTTAAAATGACAATTTCTATGGTTTCGACACACATTTAGCATCATCGGCATTCCCTGCATAGATAAGGAAAGAAAAAAACTTATCTGGCCGTGCACCTACCTTTTTTCATGAATGAAACTTTCTGAAAATTTTATCATTCATGCAAAGAGAGCCACCGCTTTACGCCGGAGCATAGGTATATCAGGATTATGTATCAACGGCCCTACCCATTCACCGGTCCATTGACCTCCGCGCGTCTCTCCCTCTTTCTCGCCCGGCGCGGAACAGCTCTTATCGTGGTTTTTTACGTATGCGCGCAGTAGCGGCAAGTGTCACCGGGAGATCAATACCATAGTAGCCGCGGCAGCTGAGAGCAGATGGCGACTACGGCTTTCTCTTTTAAATTCACATTGCGAATGATGCTACCATCTGTCGGTACAGTTGACTCTTCTACTTTACCGACTGTGGTGAAATAGTGCTCTACTAGCCGTTTCCTTTTAAATTTCCCGCCACAAGATGGCGCTGTGGTCAGCTGACCGCTGTAACCTTGAATAAATCACGCGTTCTCTCGCTCTCCTGCGCCGCCGCTGTCGCTCTCTGTGCACAACATAACACTTACTCCGCATTATTTTTTCCCGGCTACGAAGAGTCTAAACATTGGATACTTACGGGTCTCACCTCCACAACGAGTTTATACGTCTATTCCAACGGAACGTCGTTGCTAAGTGACTTTGCAAATCTTCGAGAGAAAGAAAAGTTAAAAAGTGCAGCAGCAGCCGGTGAGTGTATGTACCTATCCCTCGCCCCATCTCACTCTCTTCGAAGTGAGAAAAAGCATGCGCTGATCACGTACGACACGTTATGCGTGCACGCATCGCGCTCTCACACACGCACGTGTCGCGGGCGGCTCTGTGTGCGTGTGGCCAAGAGCGAAACGAAACGACAGAAAACATATAAGTATATACACAGTAAACTACTGTATACATACATACCTACGGTGAACGATACAATAAGACTATACGGAGTGGCAGAGAGCGAGAGATAGAGACAGAGTGCTCGCATAATATTTAATGGTCGGTAGACAGTGTTGAGTGCAAATGGCTGCCGCGAGACGGCTGTGAATAGAATATTAGAGACGAGGTCGAGAATGCTCGTGACAGCCTACGTCAGACCACGTAAGCTCAAGCTATTATGTTGCTGAAGGGCCAGGAGCACCAGAAGAAGGGCCGCAGGTCTAATGGAAAGGCCAGGTCCTCAGCAACGAGCGCATCAGTTGCAGCAGCAGCAGCAGCAGCCGGTACGTATCAATACACACCCGCCGCCCTTACTCTAACCTCGAAGTACTCCGACATATATCTATCGATATCTTGGCTGTTTATCCGATTTTTTTTCATCGCCGTCTCGGCGCTTTTGCCGTTCAGTTCATCGCATCACACACAGCCACTGCGTGTGTGACTTACGTCCTCGAATGTGTCTTTACCGCCGCGAGGTTATCCTCTTATTCCTCTCTCGCTCAGCCCGAGCTCACACATACACACACCGACACACGTGTGCAGCCACTGAAATATCAAAACACATAAGACACAACATGGCGGGCGTACGCGAGTCGATGATGATTCTGGCGGTGGCGAGTGATCGAGAAACATGATTTTTTCCGGAGATGAATGAACTTCGAGTATATATATTTCGTTTGGTTGGCGTGATGGTTGTATTTTGACTTTTTGGGAGTGGGGCGCGCGACCGGTTTCTTTCGAGGTTAGGTAGGGTTTGTTTACGAAACAAAACGAAAGTGTAGGATATGCGCATGTCAGAGCGCGCGCGCGTGTGTGTGTGTGTGTGTGTGTGTGTGTGTGTGTGTGTGTGTGTGTGTGTGTGTGTGTGTGTGTGTGTGTGTGTGTGTGTGTGTGTGTGTGTGTGTGTGTGTGTGTGTGTGTGTGTGTGTGTAGATATAGCTCGTCTGTATGCTGACGAGTGAAATTCCACATATCTTCTGCTACGAGAGAGATGCATTGTATACGTATGTACAATGTGAAGGATGGCGTATCACACGAACATTCGTAGAACGTAAAACATATGTTCCTATTATTTTGTCTTTTAGAGCGCTAGGTAGCTTTTTTCTTAACAATTTGTAATACGAGGTAGGCTAGTAAACGGCCTAATTAAATTTAATGCGTGTCTTAGAGTTCGTTTAAAACATGCTTCGCAAATGACGTATACCATCAAGGTTCTATCGGAGCAGATGGATAAATAAATCTGGAGAATTATTTTATTTTATAAAATTTATTAACTGTTGATCTGTGAAGAGAAAGACTTTCCGATTGCCTAATCGCAATATCGCAGATTACTTTTATCCGACGCTTCGTGCAAACAGCAGCGTGGAGAACGTATACGCATTTTAGCTGTGGGATTGATGTTATTTTTCGAATTACGGGCAAGGCATGCATGCATCCACACTAGCGCGCTGTATGGCGCACGGAGAGTCGTGTGCTTGAGATAAATTTTATAGGTTAGTTCTAATTTTGTAAGAATTACATAAGGCGAACGCACTCGCTCACACGCGTTGAGAAAACGCGCGATAAAGCAGCTCGCAAAGCTCTAGTGAGAGACAATCTTCTTTTCTCTCTCTCTTAAAAAAACGATGGCCGGTTGTTGTGAAGCACTTAAAGAGTGATTTTGACTGGTCTGTAAGGAATAGGCGCGAAAATTCTCTACTTCCGCTACATTTGAATTTTTGAAATAGAATTTTTATTCTCAACTATTTAAAACTAAATAATTAAATCAAATTAGAATAAAAAGATTAATTTTGTCATGCTTTGAAAAATGATCTGATTATCCTATCATTTAAACCAATTAAAATGAAATCATAATGAAAAATTATATATTCATAACCTAATAAGCAAAATAGTACGCGCGCAGCGCGTTTGAATTTTGCTAGTATTTTATAACGTAAAAGTTGTTGCTTTATTAAAAGAGGAGCAGTGTATACTTTTGAAGCATTTATCACAGTTAAAGTGAATGCGCTGTTAATTTTTTCTTTTATTGTCTAAGGTTTGCAATAGTATGGTGGCAATTTCGTTATGAAAAGTTAATACATATCGTTTCATCTCGCGTTTCATTGAGCGAGAATCTATATAAATACTTAGTATTTTCAGCTTTACTTTATTCGCGTAATGTAAAATTTTGAAAACATTAAAAATAGGAAGAAATCCTTGAATAATCGACCATTATTATATGATCTATTTAAGTTGACCAAATTATTTGAAGCAAAAGATATAGTCTATCTTGATTAAGCAACTTTTTAAATTAGTGAAAATTTCTCAAGTAATATTGAGTCATCATTTATCCAACTTGTTACTGTTAATGTAATTTTAGCTAATTTTTATGTTACACGCGTTATGTAAAAAAACTTATTAACCATTGCCTAGTATTATAGTTTATCTTCAGCAAGGCATCCACAAATTTAATCACGCTAATTTTGCGTGCGATAATGCAAGTAAAGTATTCACGGAGAGTTAAAATTACTTATTATAGTTATAATAATCGTGTTTTAATAGTTAAGACGTAAATTAAAAATTAACAAAAACATGATGATATTATTAACAAATAAGTAAAATTTAATTGATTGTTGAAATGTTTCTAAAATTTTTTATGAATTTTTATCACGTGCATGACTATGCATTTTATTTGACGTTTAATTGGTATACCCAAACAAAAAATTATCATGCCGTTTTAAACAATGTAAAATATATAAAAAAAATATACTTCAAATTCATCAATAATTATTTATTTATTAATAATATCAATATATTTTTGATAATTTATATTTATGATTAAACTGTTGCCACGATTTTTAACGAATTCATAAAATCCAAAAATAAGTATTTTAGCAATCTCAACCATAAGAACAGCAATTTAAACCATTGTTCCTCTCTATATGAAGATGCAATTTGATGCGCCTAACTATTTCGAATAGGAAAACGTACAAGCGTACACTGAATCAATTTCACGTAATACCGCGTCGTGATATTTCTGTCGTGCTCTTTACACTCGGCGAGGCTTCAGTACCGGCGGCAACTGCTACACAAGTTCTTCCTCCTTTCTCAAAATGTACTTTCGTCATTTCAATTCATCTTCGTATATACGCGTGGTTTTTTAATGTTACAAAAATGTGATTTAAATGGCTTTTCGGTGTTTTATGTTCTGCTATAATTACTACATTAGCGTACTAAATGGTGTTATGTTCTCAGCCGTTAGTTTCTCAATACAAATACAAACGAGTTTTCCAGGGAATTCCCAAAACTTAAATATTATTTACCCGCATCACAATGAACATACACATGTTCAGGAGTAGAGGAATATAACTTGTACCTTGACATAAACAAACATGTTTCTTTCTAAGTAATCTAAATGTTATTGAGAAATTATAAAAAAATTTATCAAATAAACGTGTCATAAACAGTATGAAATAGATACTCTAACAAATCTCATTCTTAGAATGACAGTGAAACGTTATATAAGGAAAATTCACGCAGCATTAATAAAAAGAATATTGTATTTTCGCACGATAAAAAAAGTATACTTCATTTTTACTTTAATATTAATTTGACTTCTATAATAAAGTAAATATTTGGACTCAAAATACACAATACCGAACTATGAAATACAAAACTATGAAACTCCAACGATCATTTTCAATTCTATTTTCTGTGTTAATTAATCCTATTTCATTTCGATGATACCATTTTTTGAAAATTCTTATATATATATATATATATATTCACATCTGGGACGCATTTTGAGGATTATATAGGTCCTATATACCGAATTTTGAGGATTTTGTAGGCATTTTGAGGAGTCTCCTCAAAAGTCCAAAGCACTCGAGAGGCATTTTGAGGATTTTTCAGCGGTTTCCACAATAGTGTGTTAATACATCGATTTCGGAAATTCCGTGATATTTTTCCGTAAAAGCGGGCGCCGCAGGCGTCGTGGTGTTAGTCAATAACCTTAGGGTCATTATTTCTTTAGTCACGCGCTTGTTTATTGGTTGTTTATAACAATGTTTATATTTGTGTCACCACTATTGTACAAATTCTTTATGAAATCCTCAAAATACCGTACAATGATATTTATATGTGTGTGTGTGTGTGTGTGTGTGTGTGTGTGTGTGTGTGTGTGTGTGTGTGTGTGTGTGTATATATATAAAATTAACTATGTTTTTATTATCAGATTCTGATAAATATTTATTTACCTGACTTTAACCGAAACCACAAGTTTAGGCCACTGTCTAGGTCCACCTCAAACCAAACCCATACACCCTGGTAGAAATAGTCACCAATCGTTCGGCATTCGTTCACCAAATCACAAAGGTTTGACCAACCCGTCACAGAATGATCCTTACGAAGGCCAACGAATGATAAATATTAAAAATCACGAAAAATAGTATATTACGCACCAAGGGAGGAAAAAACTTGGACAGTCCACAGCCCACAGCCGTCGGCTCGGGTGGCAATTTACACGAGCTGTGGGCTGGCCAATTTTACTCCTGTGGATCGTATACTATTTTTTTGCCTAGCGAGGCCGAAAATCTTCGCGATCGGGCGCTGGGAGCGAAAGTGGTACTTTCGGCCCGCTAGGCAAAAAAGACAATTTACATAATTTATTATGCAAATAAAATATTCAAAGATGTAATATTCATCGAATGTCAAAAAGTCACATACAGACAGTACCTTACTTGACACAAATAGAGTTAAATCAGTAAACTTGTATTTCAAATTGAGGTTAGTTTATACACTATGTGATATTTTGGCGAATGTCAGGGCATGTACAGGCGATCTAATTCGTCTGTATTACATGCATAAACATCTGTAATTCTCAGGCAAGTGACAAGGTTCAATGCCGGGCCTGGTAACCTGATTTACTTTTTTTAATAATTTCCTTATGATTTTTTACACTAGCGTGAGTTTGCGCAGTTGAACGTATACATATGCGTTTATCCTTACTGGCAGCAATTCGGAGCACAGCTCGCGTATTATGCTAGGTCTACTTAACCTTAAAATAATTTTATTTCCAACTCCACTACAATATTTTTATTAATCCACTACAATACTTTTTATTACTTTTTACAACTAAATCGTTTTTAGTTCTATATTTCTATATATTCGTATCTATATTTCTAATTATAGTTACCGTTGTTGTTTCATAAGCTATTAAATATTTGATTATCGATAGTTCATCAACCGTTGCTTAACCGTTAGTCAATATTTTTGCTATTCGTTGGCCCAAAAAATTGATCAACAGTTAGTAGACAAGCAATTTTCGTTGGGTTATTTTCTATCAGGGTAGTTTTTGCAACTATCATTTTATCGCTATTAAATCTAGATTATTCGCAAGCAGAATAAAAACTGTCGACGCACTTAGAGAAGCACACAACATCGATAACACGGGATCATGCATGTATTCGCGTATGGTATATGAAAGAGTGAGAGAAATACTTTGAGCGTCTCAAGGTCTTTACAATCGCGGCCAATCAAAAGCACAACGGACAATTCGTCGTGTAGACCACCTTTTGAATTCACGCCACCCTTCCTCCCTCTCGCCCTCTTTCTGTCTCCCCTCTCTTTTTCAACCTCTTGAACCCCATGAAAAAAGGAAATGATATTTAGCTCTCTGCTTTATTACGCCTAACCTCACTCACTAGTCTCTCTTTACAATGTGTATTTGCCTACCGACCTTCTGAACGTACGAATAAGAAATTTATGTTTCTAGGGGTTACTCGTCCCCATTTCGGTGCTTAGATCGTGTGATTAAATTAGAGCTCAAACGGTTGGCCTGTAGTTCGAGGGGTAAAAAACTCCGCACGAATGTAAACAACGCTTCTTTTTCTTTAATTAGATTGTTGTGACGGGGGGAAAATGATTCAGTATTGTCCTAGATTCAAAGTACCTCGTTAGCTTTTTTAATGGCTGTACGAATGATAATTGCACTTTTTTCGTATGAAATTTGCATACAATATCTACAATACAAATTAAAACATGTGATAACGGAAAGATAAAAACTTCTGAAAAATATTTTTAAACATTTCCAAAGTATACATGATCAAAACTATTCTTTTAATTATATTGTTTTCTGAAAGAAAAAGTTTTGTATTTTATTTTAGATAATATGCATTTAAACTTTATTTGTATTTAGGGCTTGAATTTAGGATCACCTGATTAAAAAAATTATATAAAGGTTCGTGCACTATAATCGTACTATAGTATTATTATATAGAATAAGTTTAGACCAATTCCCATTGCATCAGCCGAACATCCTAAAATCTTATGGCTATCGCTTTTTTGACCTGTTGCGCTTGTAAAAAAAACTGATGCACATTAATTTAAATAAATCACTGAAAGGGCAACCTTCACAATGACGAATGCAAATGCAGATCCCGCGAAAAAATTGAAAGTATGGGCAATATATTTCATATATATGGGATATACATATTAGCAATATATTGCAAATATACTGGCTATGCGATTGCCAATATATTAGTAACATATCTCCGATTGTACATCCTCCAATATATTACTCATATATTGGCAGTATAAAATGTATAAAAATAAATTTCAAAACGTGTTACCAATAAGTATAGCCGGAATAGAGTGTCGCTACTTCAACAAGTTATTTTTATACATTACAAATCAAAATTATTTCACGCAAACATTGCGGAAATTTTTGAGACCCTAGGGTAGTGGTCCGTATTAGTGTGCCTGTCCATATTTGTGTGCCCTATTATTAAAACATATCCTAGAAGTGAACGAGTAAAAACGTAACACTAAAATATTTTTGTTCTACTATAACATTAAAAAAGAACTTTCAAAAATATGTTTCACGGTTTGCGGTGTGTCACGGTGTTTCCTTGTCCAAACCTGCTAAGAAATGACATTTTTAAAAGTAACATTAAATAATGTTTCGGAAGGATTTTAATGTGGGATACAATTGATTATATCATAAAATAATATTATGTTATATAATAAACCTTAATATAAAGGTTTTCAATTGATTTTAATATTTAATTAATGGTGTCTACTAATAGGGCAGTGAAAAACGACTTGTCCAGATTGGTGTGTGCACAAATACAATACGAGCATGCTCGTATCGGCGCTTGAACAGGAAAGTTAGGTTAGGTTGTCTGCGCACAAACGTTGTTTCATATCGCACTGAAGACCTTCAGCACTTTTTACCGTATTGGAATTAATTAACATTCAATGTAAACAAGGGTTAGAAATTGATTATAAATGCACTACAGTTAAAATAATTTTGTTGGCAATGATAATATTATCAAGACACACTAATGTGGGGCACACAAACGTGTACATCCACATTAATACGGGGCACACAAAAATGTACTTTGTTGTCTGCTAGGGCACACAAATGCGTACAAAAATTTTTTTTTTTATATTGCTTGTAACTTTCGTAAATATTAATATTTTTTTATAAAAAAAATTGTTTCGTGTAGATTATTACTTTTATTATCTATATAAACCATCCGGAATCTCTGATACAGCTTAAATAGTCTATTATTATGCGACAAAACTGAAGAGTTTCTTAAACCCACACTAATACGGACATCTACCCTATTGTACATGAGGGGATAACAAAAACAAGGCGAGCCTTGTATTTCGAACTCTTCGTAAAGAGTCGTTCGAACGAATGAATTACACGGCTTATATACTCTCGGTCTTCCAATGTGTTTAAAGAAGTCACTACCGGCGCGCCGCATAGCGGAGGAATAGCTGAAGCTTGCTCATCGAGCGCCACCCATCAAAAGTTCCCGTTTGCCACGGCTATTCGGCGCGCCGGTAGTGGCTCCTTTAAACGCATTGGAGGGCCGAGAGTATATAAGCCGTGTAATTCATCCGTTCGAACGACTCTTTACGAAGAGTTCGAAATACAAAGCTCGCCTTGTTTTTGCTATCCCCTCTTGTACAGATGTACAATAGGGCCTTAAAAATTTCCTCAATGTTTGCGTAAAATAATTTTGATATGTAAATATATAAAAATAATTTATTGAAGTAGCGACACTCTATTCTGGCTATACTTATTGGTAACACGTTTTGAAATTTATTTTTATACATTTTATACTGCCAATATATAAGTAATATATTGGAGGATGTACAATCACAGATATGTTACTAATATATTGGCAATCGCATAGCCAGTATATTTGTAATATATTGCTAATTTGTATATCCAATATATATGAAATATATTGCCCATACTTTCAATTTTTTCGCGGGTATGTAACACCAGAGAACGGGGGGGGGGGCTCCAAAGTTTAGACGACTCACTTGAAAATTGAAGTCAACTCTTTAAGTGAGTCTATACGTGCTCGGTTTCGATATAAGCTACTGCAGATTGTGCAAAATTTCGAAATTCTAAATTACGAAAATCATATTTTCGAATCTAACAATTCACCTACTGTCCAAAACATCGAATTTCATGAATACGATTTCAAAGCAAATATAACTTGTTTCTAATGATTTATTTCGAAATATGTTTATTGTATCCCTATTAAAATTCTATTAATGAAATTCGATGTTTTGGACAGTAGTAGGTGAATTGTTACATTCGAAAATATGATTTTCGTAATTTAGAATTTCGAAATTTTGCACAATCTGCAGTAGCTTATATCGAAACCGAGGGGGGGGTTCAGAGTTTCGACGATTCACTATAAAATTGAAGTCAACTGTAGACGTTTTTCAGTTCGACATATGGGAATGCAGATTGTTCTTAATTTCGACGTTCTAAATTACGAAAATCATATTTTCGAATGTAACAGTTCACCTACTGTCCAAAACATCGAATTTCATCCATACGATCTCAAAGCAAATATAATCTGTTTCTAATGATTTATTTCGTAATGTCTATATTGTACCCCTATTAAAATTCTATTAATGAAATTCGATGTTTTGGACAGTAGGTGAAGTGTTACATTCGTAAATATGATGTTCGTAATTTAGAATTCGAAATTAAAAACAATCTTCATTATCATATGTCGAACTGAAAAACGTCTACAGTTGACTTCAATTTTATAGTGAATCGTCGAAACTCTGGACCCCCCCCCCCCCCCGAAACCGAGCACGTCTATAGTTGACTTCAATTTTCAAGTGAGTCGTCTAAACTTTGGACCCCCCCCCCCCCCAGAGAACATCACCTTTGCAAATATCATATCCAGCGAAAATAGATCACCAATTTCATAACTCGACCGACGAATCGAAATACTCTCGTATAATCACACCACCATTACCACCGTATCTCTTTTTGCGATGTGTGCGTATAACTCGACGATTTGGATTCAGGTGGTGACTGTATCGTAGCGCCGGAACGTATATGTATACATTTCGATTCGACGTTAGAGGCGAGCGAGACGGCCTCACGTCCGCAAAACTCATCAGGCCTCCATTCGAATTCAACGGCTCTTCTCACGTGCAATTACATCACCGCTCGCACGCACATAGCAAGTAGACGTAAGTTGGCGCGAGCGTCTTTAAATCGAACCCCGCAGCTAAAAACCGGTTGCCCCCGCGCAATGTAAAGCGAGCTCGCTTTACATATCAGCGACCATTAACTAGGTATTCTGGATTGTTTGCCGGCGAGTTGTGCACGCGCGGATATAGCTAGTCTTCACTTTGCACGGAAAAAGTTTACATCCATTGCAAAGTACTTTTATAACAAAAAAAAAGGAAATTAACATGAAAAATGTTTATTTAATGAACTTTTGCGCGTCAGGTTTAGAATCGCTATAAATGGTTTTAGGTAGAATTTTTAGAAAATAATTATGACAGCGATGATATAATAATTGAACTGGCATTTATTTTTTTAGAAGAAATTGTTTTTATTTTATAAGATCATCGAATCATCATTGTGTCTTAATTAAATTTTATTATGTATTCTTTGATTTTTTTAAGTGACTCAAAAAACGCATGAACATAATTTTGCAATTGATATTATCGCATCTCTTGCATAGACGTTCAACTAAAAATAAAAGTAATAATAGCAAATGTCATTAATCATTTGCGAACAATTAGTTGATTTATTTGAACACGAAACCAATCTCTTCTTACAGAAAATTTTGCAAATCACTTGAGCGGTTATGTGAAATCAATTAATTAATCGCTAAAAGAAATCGGTGAAATTACTTGAGTAACTTAAAATCATGCAAATGAAAATGAATAGCAACTGGTGCCTGATAGGTAAACCGCAAATTAAACGCATCATCTGCTCTTATTTCATATTACTTACCTATGATGAATTAATCTTCCAAAAATACAGACTTATCGTTTATAAAAAGCTTCAATAGCCCATAGTCATCTCTCTATTTTACAAAAATCGCATTCACGTTCGTCGGGACAACAAAAGGTGTTTGCGTATCGCACGACACATGCCATCGCTGATTGCAGCCGCATGTATGCGCGCGCTTGCATACCTCGTTAAAAAAAAGAGAGAGAGAAAGAGAAGACGACTCGCGTATACGAATGAAAAACACAAAAGGAAACCAATTAAAGCGTCGTCGGGCTAGCAACGAGCATCTAATTGTCTCTCAATTAAGGAATGCAAGAGAGGAAGAGCCAGGCACACGCGCGATTGGTGAGAGATACGAGGCTGCGCGTACGAGCGCGCACTATTATCAGCTTCGTCAAACTACGCGGCAGATACGCCACGTAAATTCATCATATACATGTATAAATGTGTACACGAGTTCACAGTCCCTCTCAGCTTTTTTTCTTCTTATTCAGCCAAGGTCCGGTGCCATCGGCCTCAGTGCGGATAACATAATATAAAATAATATATAACACATCATGAACATCTCTCTCGCTCTCCCTACTTCGCTACATGGCATACATTTTAAAAGTCCCTCATCGTTTTCGACCGAAGAATCGATATATATATCGAGCCTTGATCCTGCACGTGGATTCGCTTTCTAAGACCTATGGGAACCACGAATGGCACGTGCAGCTCAAAGTCGTTTTGTTCGATTTTATGCAAATTATTATACGATTTAGGCCGCTTAATATTCAGATGCAGAAATACAGTGTTTTTTTTTTGCTTTCGAAAGAAAAAGTTTTTGCTTTTGACAGAGTTCTTCTGTTGCGAAGAAAATAATTCTCGAAATTTATTAAGATGCTGAAGCAAAAAATTTAGCGAGTTGATTATTTCCGAAGACTGAATCGTTTTTTCAAATGTTTTTATACATTCTATTCTAGACTTAATTTGTTTGACAACGTATTAATATTATGTAATCACAGTTAAAAATTCATCAAAAATGTTTTTCACCAAGTTTTTGTTATTAGTCTATGAAATAAAGCATCCAGTTTTTATGTACCAAAGAAATAAATTCAAGTTATATTTATTTCATTCAAGACTATAATATGAGAACTTCTAAGAAAAGTGACGTCAGTCATTGCCGTAAATGCTACTAATTTATTGCAATCAATACGAAGAATGTACATATAAACTGTATTATCATGGGATGAAGACTACTGCACATTATATTCACTCTAATATTTTCTAAATACTACGCAGTTTGAATCAAAGTTTATAGAAATTAAACTTGTGAAATAGTATTTTATTATTTTTCATATGAAGCGTTTCACGTCAACTGCCCCAGCGCGGTTTTTGAGATATAAGATGTTTTGTAGTTTTTAAAGGTGAAAATGGGAAATTTCGGAAAAACTGCCTATATCATTGAAAAGCTGAGGAAAAAACACGTTGAAAACGCTTATCAAACAATTTTTTAAGTACATTTTAGTATCATAAACATGAGTTGGAAATAGCACGATTTGGTACTCGCGCGCCGATCTGGGGCAGTTGACTTGAAACGCCTCATATATATGTAATATACGTTTCAAGTTTCGAAAAGGTCATACCAGATCGTCATCGGTTTAATCAAAAAAATAAAAATAAAAACTGCATATTTGATTTAGAGCGTAGGCGTTAATAAGCACCCGAGACAAGTTTTCAATTAGCCTAAAATACAAGAGTACCAACGTTAAAAAAATTCTAATATTGACAATACAATGCATTTACATTGGCGCAGACAACACATTCGAGATCGTTTTCTCGCGGAAATCGCTTCAAAGTCCGTCTGGTGGATGTATAATTAATGTGTCCCGGCTGCTGTATCGCGCGTGCACTCAATTATGTATCGACTCGTTGTGCTGCCCTCGATGAAACTTTCCAGTGCGCGAGAAATCTCTCGATTTTTTCAGAGATTCGCCGCGAGATTTTTACGCCCGAAGGAAGAAAAAGAAGAAGAGAGGCGAATACAATAGCAGCCGAGATTTCCTTGCGCACTGCGAGCTACAAAACAAGGGGACGTTGATTTATAGGACGTACTTGGTTCTCGATTCACCCGGTTGCGCGCTAACTTCGAAATATTTGCTCCAAATGCGAGTGAAACGGTACTACGGTGATAGTTGATGGTTGCTACACGAGATCTGCGTGGATGATAAAAAGTATCGAATACTTAGAGGAAAATTTGTGGTCATTATCAATTTTGAATTTCCAATTAGGTGGAACATCTAATTCCATCGTATCTAGCTTAACGAGAATATTCGAACTATTTTGGATATATTAGAAATCGATGAAAGTGTTAATTTTGAATGAATCCCCGATAAATAGCTTACACTGAGAGAAATATTTAGGAAAATTTACTATAAATGTAAGAAAAATTACTATGTTCGATAGGAACTTTGGGACAGACTCGAATTATCATAAAATTTACTACAATTTATAGTAAAAATTGCTATGTACATAGTAAAAATTACTCAAAACATAGGAATTTTTATTATAAATTGTAGTAAATTTTATGATAATTTAAGTCTGTCCCACGGTTACTATAAATATAGTAATATTTCCTACACAATTTTTCTCCGTGTAAGAAACACGGCTTATATTTTAGATTGAATACCAGCCAGGACTTTTAATAAATTTTAAATTTAAATTAGTCGATGGAAAACTTTTGGTGGTTACTTGTTGTTATTATTATTATTATTAACCAGGCAATCTTTCCCTTGCAAAAACAGGTTTTCAATTTCTACCGGAAAAATATTATATTCTTTCCTCTTGGGTTACTGTCATTTTAGTGAGCAACTGGTTAATTCGTATACAACACAATTTGCCTTGTCATCAGTAGACAATTTCCTTTATTATTACGCTTAAAACAACTGGAGATAAAAACTCTTTCTGTACACTGAGAAAACTGTCGTAGGAAAATTTACTGAAAAACTAACAAAAATTACTATATTTGATAGCAACGCGGGGATATAAGCAAATTATAAAAAATTTTGCTATAGTTCAGGAATATTTACAAGGTATCTTAATAATTTTTACTACTACACATAGCAAAAAGTGCCCTCTACATGTAGTACTTATTGCGTGCACGCCGGGAGCACGTGTCTGATTGAGGTTATGTTTCTCCCGCAATTTGAGATTATCTTCCTTTTAAGTTATCAAAAACATCGACAATATCGATTCAGTTGTTTTATTTTTACGTTGTGCAGGTGAGCTATGAGTTATTTCTTTATATTATCATAGTTATTTATTGCTATCAAATAATCATCAAAGTTCTCTCGTAAGCGAAGGTAGCCAATGTATCAGTTCCAAAATTTTGTACTCAAGAAGCTCACGTGGGTAAGAGGTTAGCGCGTCTGCCTAGCGTGCGGAGGGTCCAGGGTTCGAATACACAACCACCGTAAAAGAAAAAATTTTATTTCCTTATTTATTTCTTGTATAGCTAAATTTAATTAATAATATATTAAATATTGTATAAATATTAGGTATCCTATAGATATAAAATCATGAAAATCAATTTTTTTTAAGTTTAAGCTTGGCTACAAAAATTACTATATTAGTTAGCAAAAGTACCTAAATTTCCATGATATCCCATCGTTGCTATAAAAAATAGTAATTTTTATTAGCTTTTCAGTAAATTTTCCTACGACAGTTTTCTCAGTGTAGATAATATGCAATAATAAAAGAAAGCAAAAAATGATAAGAGCGATACAAAATCTTTTCGGCAAAATGAACATCAAACCAAAGATAAAATAATGAGTATATCCGGAAGACGTAGAACTTATACTAATCAACTGAACCGTTGATCTAAGTTTGGTCCTGCAAATAATAATCAACTTTCTTGAAGATACTTTTTTTTTATCCTTAAATGTGGCACCTGTCAGTAGTCGGCTATTAAACAATTCGAGAAAAACTCTGTTGACAACTTTAATATTAAATAAACGAATTTCTAGGTATTACATTTTGGTGGTTAAAACATGAGGTGTGAGTTTTTTTGCATGATCTCATAGAAATTGTTTTGTAGAGATTACGAGGAAATGGAGGAAAATGTATGGCGATAGTCATTTGCATTGCAAAGGAGTTGTAGTTAGGTACAATTATTAAAGACCTCGAGGATACTTGTTATTGATTCCAGCGTTTTTTTTATTGGTATGTAGGGTACTTGATTGTACATTATTTTACATAGCAGACAGCAACTTGTTCTTGAAGAAGATGCTAGGATAGATAGTTTGTGAGTGTGAAAATACTTTTGCTTTTTCTTCTGTTTTTGAACTATCAGACCAGGCATCAAAGCTTGAAAATTACGTTTTGCCGATCGGTTAAGCATAAAACGTATTTAATACATTTGAGCATAAACGACATTAAAATATCTCTCGATAAGAAAGACTTAGAGAACTTCATAGATGGACAGATCTTCTCGCCCACTCTATTTTGATTAGGAAGCCTGTAACACAAGGACATTCATCAAACGTATTCACGTTGTGAGAACAAGTTGTCGAGGGGGGGGGGGCTTAATTTTGGGTTACGTGATCCGCGTACGTAGAACCGTACGTACGTGCGTGCGTGCGCTTAACATTTCTCTTTTCCGGCTCTCTGGATACCGACTGATAAATTAACAACCTCTTTCTCTTCCTCGCGGTATATTATAATTCGTATAACCTATTGATCTCGCTGTGCGATTATACGATCGTTCTCATTTTGGTGCGATGCAGAGAAGGCGCAATGACGTCGGCAACTACGTCACGTCGTCAGTGTCGTCACTGTTTATTAATTAGCCCAAAAGCGCCTGCGCGCATTTATGGGATCGCTAACCGTGTCTTTCACTCTCCTCTCTCTTCCCAAATACATGTCTTTTTCTATACGAATATATAGCAACTGTAGTTTGACTCGTGCATATTCACATGAATAGTCCGAACGCACTGAAATTTATACGGCAAATTGGGACACGAAAATCGAAGCAGACAATGATCTAGTTCAATGCATAAATTATTATATCAGCGCTTTTAGGTGAAAACATTGTTGGAAAGGCACTTATAACAATTGCATAAAACCAATATTAGCTGTATTGACTCGAGAATTTTAAAACGTCGACTGTACTGACATAAATTATATATTTTAAACTTTCGAGAAGTCGTTTCAACCTTGCATATCCAAACAAAACAAAGGGTTTATAAAATAAAGAGCGCACGTCAGTTCATAAAGGATCTGCAAACGGAACTAAAAATTCAATGAAATCAATATATTTTAAATAAATTTTATCAGCCTTTTACAATTCTATTTAATTATAATATAAAAAACTTTTTTTAAATATCTTATTAGTTATAATAAAATAATATTCCTTTTCTCAAATAAGTTTTAAATATGCTATTCATGATAAGCAAGACTTACGAAGTTCAGTACGTTTTTGCATTGAACCAATATATTAAAATGTGGTCAGCATTACAGACTAACTCAGAGCACATCTCTGAGAAATAGTGTATACAATGAAATCACAGATCGCCATAGCTAGATACTATTATGACTTATATATAACAACGATTTCCGCTCATCGTATTCAATACTTTAAATGAACAAAGAAATAAACCATCAATTGAACTCCCAGCCAAAATCACGCAAATCGTCACGACAGAACTACGTCATTGTGTGCGCTTGGCGAGCGAGCGCGTTCGCGCTCAGTGTACAAGTGCAGAGCGAAAACGAGGCTTGCGTGCCACTGCCGCGGAATGGCGCCTCAGTGTTTAACAGGTTTGTGAGTTGCAGTTTCGTAACGTCGATTCCAATCTGTCTCTGTCTTTGTGTCTCTCTCCCTCTGTCTCCGTCGATGTCGACGACAGCTGCGCCGCATAAACAAACGAATCGCCGCGGGCATCGTGACCGTTCAATTAAACCGGAGAGGGATGCGCGCACGTCGCCTTTTAATCGATTCGAGGACGCCCCTACACTTTGGCTTTATTACGGATTCCTTCTCTCTATCGGAGCTGCGATATTATTTTGTAGGATCTTTCGAAAATTCGGCTTCAAGTACTGTAATGTCTTTTCCGGTGCATTACTTTTATAAGTAGGTTCTTAGTCGTGCTTATTTTCTACTTGCAAAGAACGATATTGTTTATGAAAGAATATTGCTTCTTTTTTAAAAAATTCTTTTTCTGAATTACACAACTCAGATAATGTGTTTGCTATATCTACAGAAAAAATCTCTTTTAAGAAAGGAAATTAATTGTACCAATTATGAAGACACTTGTAGAGATAACAAAATGACAAGCAGAGTTATTGTATAGTCATCACTATAAAAATTGTTTTAGTGTTTTTATCTTTTATTCGCTATCATTTGGAATTCCAGAACTACTTATACCCGCGTAAAAAAAATTGTGGGCCATATACTGCTCAGTGTTGAACAAGTATGCACTGAGAGAAGAATGTTTATATTTAACATGGTATTTTAACTATTAACATGGCATTGTAACTATTAACATATATTTTTTAATAGTTACAATGCCATGTTAAATATAAATATTTTAAGAAAAAATTTCTCTCAGTGGGGGCAATATATAGGCCATTGCAAGCCACATTAGAGCAATATATGAAAAATACTTGGCTCCGGCACCTGGGCTGAATTCGGACCGAAATCAAGCCACAGTCTTTGAACCAGTATACCATATAGTTCCTATATTAGTCCCATATTTATTTTCACGAGAACCATTAACAAAAAAATAAATAAACAAATAAGCGTAAAAAAAACTGTTTAAAAAAATGTGGGTGGATTCGAACCTCGAACCTTTGAATTACTAGACTTGATCGTTACTGACTGAGCGATTTTGTTATGTTTATATCAAAGGATCAAATGGAGGTTAGATGCTGTAGTTGAAAGAATGATCATGTCATTCATAAGTATATTGACCTCCATTTGATCCTTTGATTTAAACATAACTGAATATAAACATAACTAAATAGCTCGGTCGGTAGCGAGCAAGTCTAGTAATTGAAAGGTTCGAGGTTCGAATCTATTCAAAGATTTTTTTTTTTTTTTACAGACAGTATATGCACAATCGGATTTTTTTTTTTAATGGTTCTCATGAAAATAAAAATTTTTTTACGCGGGATACATACATTTTTTAAGTACATACTCAAGCCCACCGCTTAAGTTAAAAAGTTTATTTAAAAAAATACATCAGTCACGAAAAAACTAAATTCTCAAAAGCTTAGACATGCTTTAAACTCGGCAAACAGCTCTCCTACAATTAGCGGGCATTACGACTCCGCATAGGCAATTAACAAGTCTGCGGCTGCCGACTCGAGAAAAAAAAACCTACAAACTCGATCTCGACAAAGAAATTCTCACTTCGAAAAACGGCTCTCCGGTCGTTGACATCTTCTTTGATTTCCATCTACCCTACTCACCCTATCTACGTAGCTGTGTGGGTCGGGTGACAAACAGAAAGAAATCGATCCGGTACTTTTTTTGGGGGAGCTCCTACCCACCGATGGTCATCGATAAGAGGGTGCTTCGTTGAAAACGTGTCCGAGAGGTTTCAACATGAAAATTTCATTCGCAGCAAGAGTAGTAATAGAATACTTTTACAAGAAGATCAATACATTTATAATGCGGACGCGGACTGCAACCTGCACGTCAAACTCAAGTCTGAAATTTAAAAATAAATAGAATTATAAATCAACCTGACAATGCTAATAATTCACCTCCAATCGACAAAACGCTTTCGCTTTTATGGACATACAGTAATCCCCTCTAAGTGTACATGGGCGCGTGCAAATATTGCTTGACCGTTCGGTAGCAGCGGCGGCGGTCGAATCAAAAGACCTCGTGGCAATGTTTACACAGTTAACCTGTGACAGTAGCACTTGAAAGTTCACTCGCGTAGTTTGTTAATCGTTATATATGGTTCAACGCGTGTAGCTGTCGCGCTGTCCAGGAAGGAGAAATAAGATTTCCTTCCACGATTTTTCAGCCCGCAGGGGCAATTGCTCACCGAATGAAAATCCTCATTATTATACGTTTCTTATTCTGGATCCTTCTCTTATGTCGTGTCGACGAGATAGATCGTTGGGATTTTCGTTGTGGCATACATGAACAATTCTCTAAAACTTTTAACTTTTACAGTACTGTAACATATCTGTGGTTCTCAGATATTTAGCTATCTAAGTCAAACGAGTATTTATAAAACTCACTTCCAGTAACATGTTCCACTACATAGAACTCACTTTTAAACAAGGATAAACTGAAGACAATTTTAACTTTTAAACGTTGTTAGAAAAAAAAACTACTTGCTAAATGCTCTACCAATTTTTTTAGGCTACAATCCTTTGTTAACTTTTCGTAAAATGTAGTCCGATTCGATGTGCCTACTATTAACAAAAATGTGTAGAGCATTATCTCCACGACGCTGCATTTTTATAAAAATTGATATTTAATTCTATTTGTCCGTTATAAAAAAAAAACTTTTTTGTTTTTATAATAATTTTCGGGGGTGTAAATGGTTAGTCTTGAAAAGGATAACAATATGTGACCTCGATCATAAGTGTGCCACTTATAGCAATTGAATTGTGGTCTTCTAAAAAACGTGATGTCGATGCGCCCCTCGTCTAAAAAGTCATAATTTTTTCATGGCACACATAAACAACGGTAAATAAGCCTAATTTAAATATTGCTCTTTTTTTCTACATACATTTTCTTAAACTAATTGCCGGAGTCTCATAAGCATACAATACAAAAAAAAATGTTTAAAAATGAGAAGTACTCCGTTTTAATTGTTATTTGGGGGGCTTACCTAATAGAACAGAAAAAAATAAGTTTTGTGAATGTACCTCAACATTAAATTTTGAAATTTTTTTTTAAGCTGAAAGTTAAAAGTTTACAAGAAATACTCATATACATATATGCAGGCGCATCGCTAATGGACACAATTGCCGCATCGATAATACCAATAATGATTTTTAAATTATTTGGCTCGATTTCGAGAATTTCCGTGTCTCTTAAAACTGTTTTCTAGAAAAATTTTTTAAAACCAATAATCCAATAACGTATATATACATGAAGACATAAATGTATATTCTCCAGTACACTCGTCATCGCAAATGAAAATCATCACAGTCGTAAAATCGAAACGCTGCGCAGCTTATACACGCAGTTAGTTCCGCGATGCAAAGGTTATCGAACTCTCCCCTCCTCCTCCAGTTGCCGAATTTGCCGAACATTGTCGCCGTTTTACATCGCGTGCGTGTGCGCGGTGGCAGGTTCGTTATCTCGGCGCTCCTCGCCGGCGTCTTAGACTGAGAACCACGGACACGATAGCAGGCCGTCCACCTATAACGATAAGCGAGGCAACCGAGCGCAAGCGCGGGAGAGCTTGGAAACGAGGCGATTTGATTATTTCAACGACGACACCGATCTCCTCGCTCTCTCTCTCTCTCTCTCTCTCTCTCTCTCTCTCTCTCTCTCTCTCTGTCTCTCTCTCTCTCGTGCACGTTCTATGATTTCCTCGTTCGTGATGATGATTCGTCGGCGCGGCGCCACATTGTCAAGATTTGCTTGCGCGACTTTAACGAGAGGAGAGCGTATAAAGCGGAATGTGCGAGCCAGGGGATGTGCGTGTAAGCGACGTGGCAACAAACTCGTTTTCTGATTTATCGCTGTTTTGCTTGGCGCTGTTCGATTGTTTTTTGTTTAAATTTTAGTACTTTTTAATTTCTAATCCTTATGAATTTTTCATATGAATAATATCTATGATATATTGAACTAATATCCTTTAATTATGCAGTTGTTAATAGAAAATAATTTATTATTCGTTATTATATGGTGAATTCCTACAGAGGATTTACTGAAAAGCTTGTAATGCAGGCTTGAGAAAATTATTACAAGTAAGTTTATAACTTTAGTCGTATAAATTATACGTTGATTATGAGCGCGTGTAGCATTGACGTAAATCGAAACACGAACGTAAGAAAGAAAAGGCATTGTAAAAACACAATTCTTTTTCAAGCTAGCTATAATCAATGATAACGCATTAAGAATCTCTTCAGAAAATAAAATAATATAATCAAACTTACATTCCGATAATTTTATATACGTGTTTATTATAAATTAGAGATAAGCCCGATAGCTTTATAAATAACTGAAGATAACCGCTGGTAATTTCGCAATAACTCAACCGGACGCGGGCTTATTTTATGGAATCTTCATGACGGAATGTCAGACATTCGGAAAAGACAAAGGAAGCGCGACAACAAAAATACAATTTCTCATGCTCGATTACCCGCGGCGTTGCTCAATCGCTGCTGCTGCTGCTGCTGCTGCTTCGAGACTTGCAATTAGCTCGTCGTTAACGATCTAACTTCTATCCACCGAACGCAGTCCTTGTCGCGTATTAATGAATTCTTAACGAGAAATTCTGTGTTCAATCGATGCCTCTCGAAAGTTCACGCGCGTACCTGCGAAATTAGAAGACGTCACTGGCAGCTCAGAAAAAAATCGAATTTTCGACCTCATTCGCGCGACGAGTGTAACGAGCAATTTAATCTAGTAGAAAGTGTCGCTGAAAAATTAACGACGTTACTGCTATACATAGGAGGGGTCATTCCTGAAATGTGTCCTGTGTTACCCCCGCTATCTATGGCTCGATCTTGGCCGCTTTTATCACGCCGAATTCGTCGGATATTTTCGTTGAAATCCATTGTTATATCCGCCGCGATTGAGTTGTACGGGCGCGTCTCCCGCATGTGTACATGCATATACATATATCCGTACACGCTCGTTTGATCTAGGTTAGTGTACACGGCGCTTCTCGTATTTTCCTTCGTAGTAGTCAACTTTATAGATATAAGGGAGATAAGATAGAAGGGAATCGGCAGAGTAAACATTATAAAATGATAATAAACTAAACTTATGCATTACGTGGCTTATAATATTTTGCAATGGCTCGCTTTTCATAGTCACTCTTTGCAGAATGACTTCGTACTTTCTGGTTAATTAAACGTTTGCTTTCCGAGTTTTTTTTTTCACAACTTTTGCCAACTATTCTCCGAAAGGCATATTAGACCGAAGGCGTCTTTTCTTCTCTTGAAAAAATGATAGACCGAAGCGTGAAACCTTCTATCCGGCGATTGGGTTGAACGCATTTTACTCTAATTTTTTTTATCTGACATTTTTTAACTGACATCAAAAATTAAAAATTCAAGAAATGATAAATTTTTATATACGGAATCACGAAAAAAAAATTCATCGCAATATCTTCTGTTATATTTGAAATATAACCATTAATGAAAAATTACTTTTTGACCACTAATGAAGAAATGAATATATTTCTCATTAAAATTTTTTATATCGTAAATTTTATACTTTTTCTAAGCATTATTAACATAAATATATAATATGAAGTATAGCGTCTGTAAAACACGAAAATTTGATTTTCCCATCTAAAAAAATTAACCTTAAAACCATACAATATTATTTTTGACTCCACACACATTTCTACTGACGTTTTCTAAAAATAGCGTATTTTAACTCCAAATGTGACAAAACATGTTGTTATGATGTTTTTTCAAAATAGTACATTACGCAACAAGGGTGCAAAGTAGGTAATGCACGTCCCCTAGCGCACCCTAGCACCCGTGTTATGCAAAATTCCACTTTTGATGCCTGTTTAGCGGGCGCAAAGTACCCGATTCCTCGCTTCGCTCAGGTGACAAACTCAACTCGGGCGTGAATCACCCACTTTGCGCCTTTGTTGTGTAATGTACTATTTCGCTATTACAAAGCTTCTTCAGAAAATAAGCAATATAGAATATGAGTTGCTTAATAAGTATTTAACCCCCTTAAGCTATCACACTATTTTAAATAATAAATTATCCGAACCTCTGCACCGACTCCTTATTTTCATCCAAAAATTGTATTTTTTTTACAAAGTAGCCACCAACGCAAACCGAATTCCTTTATCTCCCTTCGACGAACAGTAAGCCTCTTACACAATTACACTTGAGTGAAATTGAAAATCCTCCGAGCCTCTATATACCCCGCACAGTCGGGAAAAGGCGAGCGCGCAGAAAATATGGGCCGCCGAGAGGAGGAGGCTGTTTGTTGACATTGCGCGCTACGCGAGCTTTTGCTCTCTCTCTCTCTCTCTCTCTCTCTCTCTCTCTCTCTCTCTCTCTCTCTCTTCCTCTCTCCTCCCACCACGCGCACCCTCGTTTTCATTAGAAATGCGTCAGAGTGGAGGTGTAGGCGCCGCTGCGCGAGCGCGCGTCGCTAGCTGCATGCAATTACGCATCTCTGCATTACAGTCCGCCACGCGTAAGCGTATTTTATATGTATATATATTAAATGGGTATAGCTAAGGCTGTGCAGTGCGAATATGAGGAGTAGTATTCTTTCAACAGAGAGAATTAAAAAATATCGATAAATAGGACTGGTATTTTTATTTTTATATTTCAACGCTACTTGTCATCGGCTGTTTATCGTCTCATTATTGCCTTTTTCTTTCCGATTCACTTTAAAGTTTGTTTTTTAAACTCTTCCAGGTTGCTAACTTTGTATTTGAAGTTAATATTAACTACAAATATATTAAATATATAAATATATTAAATATACAAATGATAGAACACTACATTTGAAACTTCCCGATTAATATTTTAAAAATTGAAAATTTAAAAAAATAAATATTATTTTTTCTAAAGACAGTTAACATTTAATATCACTAGCAAGTTCAGGCATGCTGCGCGTGCTCTTCCTTTACCTTGAATTAACGCGTTTTTAACATACGCAAATATTTTTTATTGAAACTTGAATTACATTTATTTTAGTTTATGTTTACAAAAATTTGGAGGCTAGAAATTTAACTGTAATCAGAACAGTAATCATAGCCCTTCGTTGTTAACTAAAGATAAAATTTTAATACTTTTTTGTTATACAAAACCAAATTTTAAGTCATTAATACTATTTATGACTTATATTTTTAGTTTAAATATTTCATAATTCAAAACTTTGCGGGTTTTATTTGGACCAATCAGCTAAAACCTTGAGCGAAAATCTAACGTCAGCGTCGACCAATCACAGGCTCCGTTTAAACGGACTTGACCAATTGCAAAGGTTTCTTTCAGCTTCACATTTCCATCATCATTCTTTTAAGAGAGGTAACTCGCTACTTTCCTCAGAAAAATCCGATATTTAAACTGCCTTACTTTGGTAAGTACCAATTTTATAAACTTTTTTCTCCGAAGTGTGTGTATAGTTTATATTAATTATTTTTTTGCCGCTAAAAAGTTTTCAAATGTTATATCATTTTCAACATAGATTTTTTGTGATATTTTACTTCTTACAATAAATCACAAGATTCTCACAAGAAATCTCTACAAATATCTTTATAAACTTGATCCTCTCTTAAAAAAACGATGGCAGGATGTTGTGAATCATTTAAAGAAGTAATGTGATTGGCTAATGAGTAAATATCCGGTTTGAATGGCGCCAAAATTTAAAATATTCTCTGATATAAAATGAATATTTCGATTTAAATTAAGAAAGATTTTTGAATGTGCGTTTGAATAAATTGATAAAATAATCATTAAGTTATCGAATTAATTCAAAGTTCGTATTAGATAATTTCTTTATAAAATAAATACTGTTTTCATTTATTTTCTAACCTCAAAAATGAGGAAGCATCATAATCTATTATTTAATGTAAACATGTGTATACTTTCTGAGTGGGAATGTTCATTAAAGAAAAATACAATCATGAAGTGGAAAGTATTTGTTATTGAATATTACTATGGAAGAAAATTGGGCACGCGTTAAAAAAAAAAAAAATTAACAATTTTCGCCATATTCTAAAAGTATGCAGTCGATAGTTGGCGCTCGCGTCGCAATAATTCCATCAGCAGCACGGGTATAGTACTTATATAGCGGACAAAGTCCGGGGTAGCAGGTTTTCCTTCGCGCGAGCGCCTCCCTCTCTTCCTTTTGCTTTCCGCTCGCAGACTAGTCGCGCGATGACGTCATTGGACTTCGATTTTTCCCATTCCTCGTTCTCGCTCCCGCGGATGGATAGCACTGAAATTTCGCGCGCGATTGGCTTTGCGCGTGGGTGGAGCCCGACGATGCTCCTACACATGTACATTGCGTGCGGCTACTCGGATGAAAATCAGGTGCTTTAGGTGGGATTTTTTCCGGTATCTATTATTTTTTTTTTCTTCTTTTTTTGCGATATTGGAATTTGTTCCAGGATATTAATTTCTGTCAGGGATATCGAAATGCTTGGATAAAGAAACTTGAGCTTATATATTGATTTTGGGGTTTGCGGTATCTGAATTTCTAATAGAAAAATGGGAAAGTTACAGTGTTGACTTTTTATATTGTAGGTAATATAACACTAACAAAAAAGAAACAGTTGAAAAAATTTATTTGTTAAAATATATATCTTAAAAATATTTATAAAAATATAACGGATATACTAATAAAAATATTGCTATAAAACCCTTACGATCTTATAAAAAAGTTTTTTTATATTTTTACTTTTTCAAATAGCAAGTTTTCACCTTTATAGACATTTTGTTTTTAAACTATTTACACAAAAATACTCAAATTAATAAAACTTATTAATTAGCTACATTCTTTTTTTAAAAATTGAAATATCTATCGTTTGTCATTTATTATTAAGGAAAATGTATTAATTTTGGTATAATTTATTTTTCTTTAAATAGGTAATAAAAGTTAATGAAATATTTATCAGTTATTAAATGATTTTTAAGAGATTATATTTATTTAGTAGTAAGAAAAAAAAAATTATTTTGTATTACATGCGTTTTTGCTGTCGAAGAATAATAGGAGTAAAATCTGTGTTGCTGAAACGTACCTGAGAGGTGAAACTTTACCCATTGCATTAATACAAACCAATTTGTGCATTCCCTTACGACGGTTCGCTATATAAAAATTGCATCGACTTATGAGGACTGAGCGTCACGTGCTATACGATAAGAAAGTACGCATAGCTGGTGTATTTCGAATGATTGTCAAGGTGCAAAAATTGGCGCACATTTATATATACGCAGCAGCTTGTCCGACGGGGATTGTGGAAACTGCACGTCGAACCGGTCGAGTCGATCAGAACTGGAACGGCGTGGCGCGCCCATCCTTGGATTTCAATGGAAAAGTTCATTCAACATCGTTAAACCTTCTCCCTCCCTCTCGCTCCCTCTCGCTTTCTCGCGAGTGAGCGAGCGAGCGAGTGATCGCCGTGTAATTGCCCATAGGGAAATAAGACTAAAAGGGCGCAGAAATTGAAGGACAGAAGACGACGAGCGAGCGAACGACTGAGTCGAAAAAATAGAAAAAAACAAGAGAGAAGAGAACAGCGAGAGTCTTTCTCTCCGCTACTCTCGTTTGACGATTAAATGGCGCGATTTTACGGAGTGAAATGGAGAGGATATGGTAAAGGATGAATGTATTTTTTCCTGTTAGGTGTTGTTCAGTTTATTGCGCGAGAAGTTAAAGATGATTAAGCTCGCTAAAATTTTTCGTTTGGGATATATGTATCATGGAATATTTTAAATATGTATATTATCAATATTAAATATATAATTTTATATATTCGTTACAATGAAGAAAGCCAATCTGACAAACGAACACTATTTGCCTTACTAATACCTTGAAAGACGTTAAAAACCATATGAAATCGACAAAAAGAAATGTTTGGTGCTATTGCCTGCTATAAACTGGTCAAAGCGTCGCGTAAAAATAGATTATGATGTATGACAGAGAGATTGTGATCAACGGTTGTGCGTCTAATGGATAATCAATAATCGTCAGCTTTACTGAGCATTACTTTCCATACCGACTCTTTGGATCTACGAATGGTAATTTTCAACTGACAATGCAGATCTGCCAAAGCCTAATAGTTTTGTGAAAATATACATGATTTTACTCACATAATAATTTCAGTTAGATGATAATATATTCTAATTGGATCAGTGCAGTTTGTCTAACAATAATGAAACAATGCTGCATCTCCCATTACGTCGCTTGTAAATATCTGGGTGGTCAGAAACTGGTCAACGCAAGTGAAAATGCTTAGAAAGTCGCCATTGACGTCGACTCTCCTTTTATATACCGAGCGCTTCGATGTACTTTTACGCATTCCGGAATGCGTGAATGTGCACGACGGCGGAGGCGAAAATATCGTTACGGCCGTGTAGAATTTCATTACGCGCATACGAGAAGTTTTGCGAAAATGGCGATGTGAAAGGTAAAATGAGGCGTCGGAAAGAAAAAGAGAAGGGAAGAAGGAGAGAAGGGCGAGTGCGTTTATACCGAGACAGAATCAAAGAATTTGGCCGATCTGAGTTCCCAGGTCGCATGGCGATTCTTTTTTCTTCTCGCGCCTGTGCACCAGCATGAGATCTGCAACTCGTTTTCTCGTTTACGCTTTAAATGCAATTATCGCCGTTGTACGCCGACTCTGTACTGAGGCAATTATAATACTTGAATGCATAAAATTTCGCATCTCTCGCCGTGATCTTAGTATACTGTAGACTGAAACTGAGGAGCGAATATATGATAACGCATGACTTTCGTACACCTTCTTAACTGTATCTTCGAGGTGATAAAATTTTATAAGAATCTCAAAGTATGTGAAATGACAACGCAGTGTTAATGTTGGATTTTTTGAAAAAATCCGAATCGTATCAGATTGCAAGATTAAAATTGGTCAGCTTATAATTACTGTCGACAAGCTTAATGAAATGTTACCTCTTCTAATTTACATCATCAATGAAATGAATCACAAGATACAAAACATGGACGGTACCACGAATTCAAAAAATTACAAAAAAGAAGCATTTAATCAGTGCAATATGTTGCAAGAAATAGTTCACTGCATTACTGATGATTTGCTAAGACTGTCTTCTTCAAGTATCTTTGGGTCACTGTTATTACGGAAATCTACGTAACGTGAATTCATAAGTAAAGTATATATTATCCACTTGCCCATTGTCGTAAAAGCATCCATTTGGCAAAGGTATCACGCAAAAAGGTTGCGCGACAACCACGGCGTATGACTCGCTCGTACCGCCCTATCGAAAAATATCACTCTTCACTGAGAAAAGTGATTCTTTGTACCAAATGACATTCATTAACTGTTAAGAAATATTCATTTGGGATATAGTCAGTTGAATATTCATTAACAGTTAAGAAATGTGTAGTGCTCTACAGTACTTCTAAATAATATGTTACTCGTACCTCAGGTGAATCACATAACTTGTAAATGCAAAATAAAATTGTTTTATAGAATACATTCCAGTTCAAATATATACAACTAAATAAAGTACGAAGATTTCAATACTAATCGTGATTGCAACGTGCCTAACCTACCTTTTTAGCTACATCTCGGAAAGTCATATTTCTTAACTGTTAATGAATGGGGAATTTGTACCAAACATATAAGTTTTTCGCGTCATAAATGAATTATTTCTTTGTAGCAAGGAATCACTTTTCTCAGTGTTCCACCGCCACGTATTTATTTAGGAGGCTCTAACCTTGACCGACCAGTGTCATCGCGTCTAGCATCATAGACGCGCAGACTTTTACCCGACGACTTTACCATTGTTTCCATAGCGCTCAAACGGCGGCTATCTCTTATCGACTGTATAACCGATTAGCTCTATTGTTTCTGTAATACTATTGACCCAGTGGTAATACCTACAACACAGGCAGTCGTGAACATTCAAAAATCGCTGTCGTGACTCCTGCTGTTATACACGCTTTTCGAGGAATTGATAAACAACGAGGACGGCTTGGAAAGCCCAATGACGCATACGTAATCTCGGGTGCAGTCGCTCGTCGTACATATATATGCGCGCGTATATAGTGGGTAGACCTTTGCCGAGCGATTGAGCGCTTCCTTTAGCTCCGCTGCATTAACCCCGTGCCGCCTGAGGGATGAAATCCATCTTCCCGTGCGAATCCGAGGTAAGGAATGCCTTTACGGAACATCAAAGCTGTCTGTATAAAAACAATTGGAGTGGTGCTTTTCGCGTTTGCTCTCCAATGTAGCGGGAAACGGGAGAGGAATATTTCTATCCACAAGAGTTTGAACATTTTTTTCTAACCTCTTAACCTTTTCAGTCACGCAATTCGATTTTATTTGGCATTGAAGTGTGTAGTTTTCACCCCATTTTAGGAGTTATAGTCACGGTTACTGTAATTTCGACATTCGATTCGGATTCAGCGTCAAAAAAACCATTGGAAACATATATTTACTCTTCCATGGCAAAAAAAAATTGAATGGTGAGACTGAAAATAAAATGACGCCACTATAGTGGCGTCTCTGACTGAAAGGGTTAAACGAATTATTCTATTGAAACCTATTGAAAATATATTTAACATGGAATGCAAGCTTTATAAAATTGCACGAGACGTCCAAGTTCTTATAATATAGCCAACAACTCAGTTTGCGGTAGCTAAATCTCAATTCATCGATAGAGGTTTTTTTTTAGAGCCGTGAAATAACTACTTCTTATGAAAAGGCTGGTCTAGCGATTCCACTAAAGAATGAATGGTAAGCATCATCGATTGCGCGAAAAAATTGTTTCGCAAGTCATTGAGCATAAGATAAATAAGTTTTTGAATTCCCGCAAATGTAACGCAGTTACTATACCATGTTTCAACGGTACAATAATTTTACCCCCTAGTAAGCGTTTGCACCTAATAAGTATATTAACGAAATTTGACAAGGCTGCCAGACATTAGTAAAAAATCGTCTAATCCATCAAAACTTCGAGCACGCGCTTAAAATAATCAGCTGTAGGCGTCTTAATCACGTTTATTAATCTTCGATTTATCACCCTTTCGCAACCTTGCATTAGCATTTGATTGAGATTCATAATTTTACGTAATCGGGTAGCTGGAACTTGAGCGCTTAAAATTCTGTGGCGCAACTGTCGTATAAAATAAAATGTTGTATAGTTTTTACGGAAGGCCGGGTCCGCAGCGAAATGCTCTCCTCTAAAATCGCATGCACCGACTTGTTGTTGCTTGCGACCGGTGCCATAAAATTTACAGATGAATATGCTACAGCGAGAGACAGCGTTTTATCATTTCGGAAATAGAAAGGCTTGCAGTTGGTCGGCAGCAACGAAATTTTCTAACCGAAGAGGAGTATAGCAAAATGACGCAGAAAAGTCCCAGCCGGCTAAATGCGCGCACAAACCGGCCGAGGCGAGTGGAAGCCGCAAAGAGAGAGAGAGAGAGAGAGAGAGAGAGAGAGAGAGAGAGAGAGAGAGACGGCGGCTCTACTGACGTCACAATTGACCGTAGAAATTATGCGGCATTACCCGTACGCTAATTACATGCCTCTGCGCACTCACATTCATGGATACGTTTGCGTGTATGCCTCACACGTGTCTGCGAGCAACCTGACCAATGTTTTTATTCGATCTAACCATGTTATTCTGCACCTCGATCTATTCGTCTTTCGCGTATCTTTTCTTTTTCTATTATTTTTAGTTTTTCTTATAATGCTTCTTTTTATCGACGCTATCAACCGGTTGTTTTGGCTTCACTTCTTTTCACCGCGTTTCGCTCGCAGTCTGTATTTGTTACTTTTGACTCACAAGAGGCATTTTTTCATTTGAAAACTTTGAATCTTTTAGGACTATGGTATATTTATTTTTAGAGCTATTTCGTTTTGCTAATGCCGTCAGCAGACTTCCATTATTTTCGTAAAAGAAATTTCAATCTATATCAGATGTGCGCGCGCGTTTAAATCTCTGAAGAAGGCACTGTCGTATTCATTCCATAAATGTCTATTTAAATAAATGTGTTCTCATCTAAAGAATTATACATACATCGGCAATGGAATAATCAACATATTCGTAACTGCTGGATCTCGTATAATTGATAAGGTTGGCCCACAATTCTTTCTTCCCGTCTAAAACTACTGGTTTTACAATCTCGCGAACTCTCATGACGTATATACGCGTCACTGAAAAGCCGGCGTCGCGTGTCCATGAAAATATATATCAGTATGGACTTTGGAGCGACTTGCAGCGGTGAAAGAGAAAAAGAATGACACTCGATGGCCTTGAAGAATCGCTGTAGTATTTCCGTGAGACATTTCGTCTATTTTTTGTATCTCAAGAATCGCGCGGCGCGCGCGCACCTTTTTGCTCCTGTCCGACGCTGCTTTTAAGGTATACTTTACAGATACCATTGAATATATCGTTGCTACATCCGCTAGTTGAATATGCTAAAGCTAGTTGCGCTGCATTTGGTGCTCACAGAATTTTGACAGGTATTACATGCTACACCGCATTTCCAATTTAATGTTACCGTACAGCAATCCGATTAACTATGTCCTCAAAATATTATAATCCCTTCGTAAAAGGAGATTGTCAGAGTGATAGATAAAAATGGCGCTCGCGCATGCGTAGTGCTACTAGCAACCTAAATTGGATCGAAAGATCTAAATTACTTGGCAATGTCATTATTCAAATATATAATAATAATAATAATAAATTTATTTCGGTAAGTCCAAAAACATAGAATACAAGATCATTACCATAGTATATATAAATACAAAGATACATGTGCGCAGTACAAAAATAGAATACGATCAAATATATAGAAAAAGAAATAAATAAATCAATAAAATAGCTCTCAGTCTTAGAGATTCAAATTATCACAGCATTTAGTTACGAATTACTACATATTAAAATAACAAATATCACAGATTTTCTCAAATAAGTATATAGTACTTCGTCAGGACAAGTAGACAATGTCAAGTCCGCAGAATGACTAAAGATGTCAGTCAAATTAATCTAAAATAAGTAAATGGTTTTTGAGAGCGCTTTTAAAACGAGACAACGTCGGAAGGTACTTAATTTCTGCTGGAAGGGAATTCCACAGATGGACTCCTTGGATCAGGAAGGACCTGCTAACAAACTTGGTGTACAAATATATATCGTAGAATGAAAAAGCAAGGAAAGGTATAAAAACTGAGAAAGGTATGTTTATTATCAAAAACCTTCAATCTATCTCGCTCTCTCAATGCGATTAGATTGGCGGGAGAGGCCAAAACGTGTCTCCACTCGTGTGTAGCATTACATCAGTAGGCAAGTTCTCTGTCTCTTGTACCATGCACGAACCCTCTACAATATTTTGAATTTTATCGCTCGACCTCGCGCGACCTCTCTCTCTCTCTCTCTCTCTCTCTCTCTCTCTCTCTCTCTCTCTCTCTCTCTCTCTCTCTCTCTCTCTCTCTGTCGTTTTCGCCGCGGCTCTCAAGCTCGCAGTAGCGACGATTTATTCGGCCGAATCTCACGATCGGTCCATCCATCTTTATCTTTGTACATGTGTGCATTATAAGAGACGAATTGCCGTCTCTCGATCCTTTTTTTAGCATGGACCGGGTTATTTCTGGTTCGGCAATCGAAAATCGTGCGCGTACACGTGTCGCCGAGGCTCGGCAGTATCGAGACATCAGCTGATCGCGAGGTCGATAGTGCGTTATCGACGGCGTGTAACGTTTTTTTTTTTTTTTCAGAACAGTTGTTGATTTTGGCTGAAGAAAGTTTGAAGGTTGTTTAGAATTTTGTTGAGTGATGGAAAGACTTGAGTTATATTATAATAGTGCTTAGACGTATATATTTTTCAATGTTATATGTATGCGGGTCTTAAATTATACTAGAATAAATATTATATAAAAAATTTAATGTTACGAAAACGTGTCATTTTTGTTCATTATTATTATTAATGATATCCTTAAATATTAATAAACTGTTTTAATAATTCGTTATTAATTAAAACGTTCAATGCCATCCAATAAAAAGCAATCGGCGTGCAACAATCGATGTACACCATTACTGGCAAAACAACTTTGTTATTCCACGGCATTATTTAATATGTAAAATAAATTACGCGCGGACAACTGAGGTTATGTCGGCGGGCTTCAACTTTTACTTTTACGATTTCTTGCACGACTTGCTGCGAAGAATACTCACAACTCACTCTTAAAATTCGTGTTTGTGTTCTTCATCGTATTCCCCTACATCAAATAAAATAGATAACAACATTACGTAACACCTTACCGACCCCATGCGCATCGGAGCGAAAGATACAACAGTCCAACATTGCCGACGGCGCGTCCGTCGTCGCCGCTGCTACTGCTGTTGTTGCTGCAACGCAGAGAAGAGAGACAACGCATCAACACACGCGTTATCTATCGCGCCGCAAAAAAGTCGCGCGATCGGCAACACAACGAGGTTGACGACAGATGATTTATTAACTGACAGCGCCGGAGCGGCGCGAGCGAGCTTGCGAGTCCCGACCTTGAGAATTGCCGCGTTGCCACGGGGATATTGTACTGTGCGCGCGCACTGCTTGTCTGTGTGGACTGTTTGCAAGTCTATTTTCTCAGCGACCAATTTTCTTGCCTGCTTTGTGATGTTTCTTCGTACTTCGAATTGATGAATCGATTGGATCGGTGGAAGAAAATAAAAACAGTTTTATTTTTAATCACAGACTGCGTAAGAAGATTTAGAAAAGGCAACAAAAAATACGCGGACTAAAAAAGTTTAACACTGTTCTGTCAAGGCAGTCCCAGAGTTTTTTCCATTTTTGCGTAACTTACTCTAAACAAATCTAGAATTGTTCATTGTGATTAAATCAAATGCACTCTTACCAATCTCAAGCGTATGATTAATTCACGGGTCTAAAATGGTTTTTGGCTGTCTCGGTAGCCAGACCAGCGCTGGATTTCCTTTTATGCATAGTATTAAGAATAAGCACACAATATATAAAAGTGAGAAAAGTCAAAAACTGAAGATCTTACAGGATATGTGTTTCACCAATCCGATTTTTTCGTGCATATCCCCATATTTTAACTAATTCTCAAAGATCAAACTCAGAAAAGAAATCTAAAAAGCGCGTCTACGAATTAGAATATTCAATTATATTAGGCCACATCTTCAAGCCTTGGCATTAACATATTTACGATTAATTGTCACTATAAAGTGGTGTCTAAAGGGCGCTAATCAGGAATAACAGCAGGCTGTGGATTCATCTTCATCTGTCAATCTCTGAAACTCGCGCAGAACGTAGTAACGGTCTTCAACTTCAAATTTCTGTCTTCTTTTCTTGGAATTACTAGTTTATGCATGCACGATGAGCTCCGTCCGGTCGTATGCGTTAACAGCGGATCGCCTGTAATATGAAAGTTTATTTCTATTCCAACGATTTACATAAGTATATACTAACCGCAGCCAACCAACTTGATTCACAATCTTTCAATCATCTGGTTTGGTTAGCACATCGCTCGCTCAATGCGAGTTTTAGCTTGTGCATAAATAAATGTTCTTATATGCCAGAAATATTATAAATAACGTTTGACGCTACGAATACACATAAGGGTGACAAAGTTTTATGGTTCTACATCATCTTATTTGCATCAATGATATGAGGTTGCAAAAACGTTGTAAATATGCTCAGCTACATTTTTACCATGTCAGTTCCATTAGATTTCATTACAGTTTCGATGATTACCACGTAAAAATTTGTGATATTTACAAACGTACGCAAAAGTATATCGAAACTGCATGTTTACTTCTTAATAATAATCGAACAGTGCATTTATTTCATCTCTCGTATCGGGGAAGCATTGAATTTCATAACCTTCAAACTCATTAACTGAATTGTTTTGCTACAGTATTTTTAGTGACATGATATCGGTAATTGACTTTACGTTATTTGATTTGAGTTATTTTGTCTCCAAAGTTTTTTATTTAGTCTGAGTGGTATCTGTTGAAATAAAACCTGACAAAATAAAATAATAGTATAATTTTATAAAAATATAGTGTTGCTAGTTAGCAGCTCGTACTTGAAATAATTACAATTTAGCAACAAGTCTTTTAATTAAATCATGCATTGATATTTTATCCAGTTTTGAAAAAAAATTCAAACAAATAAATTTCTAAGCGTTCAGGGTATAGTAATAAACTCGACAAACCGAACACCCGCGTAAAAATCGTTAGTATTGGACATACGTGGCCAATATATTGGTAATTGCCATTTGCAATATATTGCAAACATATTGGACCCGCAATTAGCAATATATTGCGGGAGCATCTGCAATTGTACCATTTCCAATGTGTTTCCCATATATTGCAATTTTCAATAGAAAAAAAGATTAAACTATATATATTGCCAATATATGGGACATATGATTTGACTGAAACGCGAAACGTTCTTTAATAGTGCCCGCTACTTCAATAAGTTATTTTTATGTTTTATAAATCAAAATTTTTTCACGCAAATATTGCGGAAATTTTTGACTCCCTATATTGTACATTGTACAAAAAGGGCTAACAAAAGTAAGGCAAGCTTTGTATTCAAAGTTCGGACTCTTCGTAAAGAGTCGTTCGAACGGATGAATTGCATCTTATATAAGGGGCTTATATACTCTCGGTCTTCCAATGCATCTAAAGAAGTCACTACTGGTGCGCCACATAGCGGCATGTGCCGCAAACTTGTTTATCGAGCGCCGCCCATCAAAAGTTCCCGTTTGCCACCGCTATGTGGCGCACCAGTAGTGGCTTCTTTAAACGCATTGGAAGACCGAGAGTATATAAACCATGCAATTCATCCGTTCGAACAACTCTACGATTGAATACAAGGCTTGCCTTGGTTTTGTTAGTCCTTCTTGTACAACGTACAATATAGGGACTCAAAAATTTCCGCAAATATTTGCGTGAAAAAATTTTGATTTATAAAATATAAAGATAACTTATTGAAGTAGCGACACTATTAAAGAACATTTCACGTTTCAATCTAATCATATGTCCCATATATTGGCAATATATATACTTTAATCTTTTTTTCTATTGAAAATTGCAATATATGGGAAACACATTGGAAATGGTACAATTGCAGATGTGTCGTCAATATATTGCTAATTGCAGGTCCAATATGTTTGCAATATATTGCAAATGGCAATTACCAATATATTGGCCACGTATGTCCAATACTAACGATTTTTACGCGGGCAGAAGCACAACCCAAACAACAATTACAAATGCAGTCAGAAGTATAAATGAGAAGCGTATAAAAAAATTTACATAAATGAATTCTGCTTGAATACGAAATCTGTATACATCGTGCGGCTTCACAAAATTTAGAGCGCCTCTTTTAACATCGAAGCTTTTACACGGAGAGAAATTCCCTAGTTAAAATTACTAGAGTCTATTGTAATCTTCTCACAGACTGCCCAAAGTGGACTTTTTACAAGGTACTATTATAATTTTTTATGAAAATCTATCAAATTTTCGTATGTGAATCATAAAAATTACAATAGTACTCATAAAAATTACAATAGACTCTAGTAATTTTAACTAGGGAATTTCTCTCCGTGTACATTTTACTTTTAATCCTCCTACCACATTTAACAGTGAACCTATCAGTAAAAAAAAGCATTCCAATAACTGAACGAACTATTAATAAACAAAATTATGTAACTATTTGGTCGGCAACGGAGAGACCAACACGAAACCCGATAAGTATATACTTTATAAAGCATCCACATGTCATATCTACAACCATTTTTCCCTAGCCGCTTAGTAACAGACGTTCAAGTACCCGTACAGCCTCCTCAGAAATCAAACGATTTTTCATTGCCAAGGTGGAAAAACACCCCGCGACTTTCGCGCGATCGAGCGATTAGGAGTGAAAATCTTCACTCTCCGCCATTCAATTACACCGCGCCTTACCTAAATAAAAGCCGAGCGCGGTATCATTATCGGCCAGCACTGCAGCTGCAGCAGCCGCTCATCTCGTCGATTTCCCGGGAGATTTTTTCTCGATAATACGTGGTGTTTCTCTCTCACTCTCTTGGCTGCAGCGTTCGTCTCCTTCTCCGCTTCGCGGGAGCAAGTGCGCGTCTCTCGATAGGGAAACCGGTTACGGCGGGTTTTCTCCTGCCTTTATTGCTCCCCGCGCAGCGGAAGAGAGGAAAGAGGAGGGTTAATATGGGCGGGGAGATAGGGGTACACCTACCTCTAGAGATCGCGTAACGAGTAGGCTAGACCTGCAGAGGGCAGGCTGCGAAGGTGTGCGTGACGTGAGCGTCTCGCGCGTATTGTAAGTGCGAGGGAATCTCTTCCATCCTGTTCGCCTCCTAATCGCTACAAGTGATTCAGCGGCTTTCGCTCGTCTCCGCGTCGATTTCTATATAATATGTCGACGGAGACTCGTTTGCCTCCCCAGACGCGCGTTTTGCTCGCTGCAATGGCGGCTGCTGCCGATTTGAGTCCTCTGGAGAGATAAAATTTTAGAATTTCAAGGCATTGGTGTAGTTGATTCGAAAGCATGTTTCAGTAGCAATGAAGAGATTCATTTTTTGTCATTTTTTAAAGACAATTTCTAAAAATAAATGCTTAACTAAATGCAGAAATTATTCAATATGTCGTATTTTTAGCTACAGATAGTAGATGATTGGCCAGATAGCAGTTAAGACACAGGACAAAATGATAATGCACGTATTGAACAACGTTTGTAATAGGAATCTAGTATTATTTGTTAAAGAGTGAATCGAATATGTCGTACTATCAAATTCGGAAATATGTTGATTATTACGTTAGATAATTAAGGAACAAAAGACCTGCGTTAAGAATTATTTAATTTCATTGACTTTCTTCGCCAGTCATAAATTCACTCGTTTGAACGTAACACGCATTAGAGAAAAATGTTAAGATCTTTTTGATGGGTCTGAAGTTTGTAACGTTGGAGTGCAACGAAATGAAAAAAAATTGATTTTACTTCAAAGTTATATGGATTAATTTTAATTTCGCCTGAAGATTTAATATTTTATAGTATAAGATTATATAGTATAAGAATTTATAGTATAAGAATTTTATGACAAAGGTTTAGATAAAAATTGTTACTGTCTAGTAACTTTAATTACCAACGAGAATCTGCCTGTCGAAGGAGAATTTTCAGTTAAAAATAGGACCAAGAGAATATCTTCCTATGGAAGGAGGAATATCGGCTTGGTACAATGTCGCATCGCGATAAGAGGAATTCCTCGTGTGTGTGTGTGTGTGTGTGTGTGTGTGTGTGTGTGTGTGTGTGTGTGTGTGTGTGTGTGTGTGTGTGTGTGTGTGTGTGTGTGTGTGTCTAATTATTAACAAAAAATAAATAAATAAATAATTAATGTAAAAATAAAATGGAATTTTATTTTGGTACCGGAGGATCGTTTTCTGAGTGTAGTATTACTACAGCGGGTACAAAAGTGCCGTACTACTATACTTTATGCGGCCGCTAGTCAGGTACAAAAAATGCGAAAATCGTGCCTGTTTTACGAAAAGTAAATTTCAGATATTATATTTTGAGTTTAGCCAAAAGATTATTTTTATCCTGTTTTAATAACGTTAGATGTAGAACAGTACTTTAGCGACGGGTACTGTCATTGAAATATTTACTGTAATTGCACTGACGAAATTGAAGATGTTTACATTTGTGAACCTTTTCTCCGCAAAATTAGATCAAATTTCGTACGCCTTCTTTGGTCTATCGAAAATAAAATTTCAATATTAAATCATCCCCGAAAATTAACATTGAAATTTCGCTTTTATCGGTAACGAATTTAACAATCAATCCTCAGAATGTCATCCACTGCTGCGATTTTTGATGCGAATTTCCCACAAACACTGCTCTGACGTCAGGATCACATAGCAGCTTGCAGCTGTTCACCGATTGTATTCAGCGTCGGATACGTGCGCACGCATCAATACAATTCCAGAAGCGCGCGCGCGTTCGCGAATTCAAGGTCCTCGGTATCTCCAGTAAATTCCTGCTCGCTTTAATCTTATTTTTTCAAGCAAATTCTGCGCGCGCGCAATCACAAACTTTGGAGCCAATGTACCGCGCGCTATATAGTGGCGAATCGTAAATTTTTGCGCATAGTTAAAGACGCGTCTTATCTGCAGAGACGAGGGAGCAATTAGCTCGAGCGCACGCGCGCTGGCGCGAATGTAGGTGCTTATAAACAGCCGATAAGAGCGAGGGAGCCAGTGTTGAATGAAAACGAGCCGCGACGACGTGGGACGCGCGATTGTTTGCATGCAGACGCGCTTGTATGATGCCGATTTTTGCGACTCGCGACGGGTGAGGCTCGATAGTCTATATAGGCGCCAGGTAGGGTTCCGTCGCATTTTTGAGGTTCATGGCTCTACCAAAGCTTACTTAATGTTTTTTGGTCTTCTGAATCCAAATTTTTGGGGAGAAGTCTCGAAAATGGTCAGGTAATTAGTTATAAACAATTTTTATAAACAATTTAGTAAAATTGATTTTATCGATCTGAAAAAATATAGCCGTATTCTTTGGCTCATTTTGAGCAAAAAAGGTCCTTACATCTTTTAACGTACAACCTATCATTTTCTTAGAAAAAATTCTCAAAATTTCAAAAAATGCGATTTTACCGATTTTTAGCTTCTTACTGTTCTGTCTTGAATAAATGGAATATTTTTAACCAATCAAGGCATATTATCTTAACATTGTACAATGAAGGTATAAAACTTTTATCACAAAATATTTGTCCTATGTGTAATGATTGTCCGGTTATTATTGAGAATATTTAAGCAAAAAAGCAGCGTGGCTTTGAACTAGTTGAGTGCTCGAATTCTCGATTTGATGTAATATAGTTAAAAAAAAGCAGAAAGTAAACTTCGTTAGAGTTATGGTCACGCGCAATATATATAACTTATAGATATACGTACCTATGGAAATAGCCGATTTGTATCCTCGAAAATATTATATAAATGAAATAATATATGGTTTCTCGTGATTGCACCTTAAAAATAGACATTGAAAGAAAGAATTCATGTAATTGTAAGTTAAAAAATGTTATTTGTGTTTCATGTAGTGGGGGATCGAAAACCGAAAAAATACCATTTCGAAACTTTGATAATTTTTTCTGAGAAAATAATAGGTTGTACGTTAAAATATGTTAGGACCTTTTTTGCTCAAAATGAGCCAACGAATGTGAGTACATTTTGTTCAGATCGATAAAATCAATTTTACTAAATTGTTTATAAAAATTGTTTATAACTAATTACCTGACCATTTTCGAGACTTCTACCAAAAAAATTCGGATTCAGGAGATCAAAAACCATTAAGTAAGCTTTGGTAGAGCCGTGGACCTCAAAAATGCAACGGAACCCTAGCTGGTGCCTAGACTACGACTCGAGGAGTACTCGCGAGTCGAAATTCGTGAGACAATGACTAATTCGACAATTAAGCATTCATACGCGGCCGCGACATTGAGTTATGAGCACAAATATGCAGCGGCGCCTTCTTTATTGTTTCGTAGTGTTTCGTTAATGACACTGCGATGATAACCTCCGACTGGCAAAGATTTTTCATCTTTTAATTACAAACATACAAGAAACATATACATTTTACACCCCTATATTGATACGTAATCTACGTACGGTTTACAGAACTTTTAGCGCTTCTGCCGCTCTTTAATTAACCTAGTTTTAAATTAATGCTCTATTCTTGAAAGTGCCCCTGGTAGAAAATTAACCATAACTTGGCCAGAATATGGCTAATCATATGTTGGTTAACCATATTCTGGCCAACTTATGGTTAATTTTCTACCAGGGGCGGTTAAGCAAGTATTGACTAACGCAAAGACTCACTGCTATTGCGACCAATCAATAATTTATTACATCAGACCACGACAAAAATCGTGCAATAAACAGCAACAACAAAAACCTCTGGCGTGTATTTGCGCTATATGTATATATAATACCTGTGTATGAAAGCAACAATCTCGGTGTTTTCGAGGGACGATCGCACATCAACAATCGTTCCCGCGTAGATAAGCGCAATAATAAAGCGCAATGTATACACTCACACCTCGGTGCAATTATTGCAGTCGTACTGAGAAAAGCCCGAAAATCATCGCACCTTAATTGCTCAACTCATTGTTTGTCGCTGGAGCGCCATTCTATGATTTTTTCGGCAATAGCCGGAGAAACCCTCGCGCAGAAAAAAAAACACGAGTCTGACGAATAGTCGTTGCACGTAGCCACTAAGACATATACGGAGCTGCAACTATATTTGGGTCGTTCATACTCGCCTCGTTTGCTTTCCTCGTATATGTATGCATACTATAAATATGCATGCGCGTACTGCGTAATTTTTGCGCGCAGGTGAGCGCGCGCCAGTATCGTCCTCCTACCCTTGCCTAGACACGTCGTCTCTGTACTTCTTTTTGCACTTTTATTCCACGGACGATTGAGCGCCAACGACACGCGCGTAACTGCGTTTTTACTTTGTAGATTTCGGTAATAAAAAAAGTGGCTGGGTGTGCGTGCGTGCGTGTGTGGATGTGTAGAAGTATAAACTGGAAGATTTCGAGAGGAATACCGATGGCTTGTAAATTTTATAATTTTCAGCGTGATTTTTGCGCGTCTGATAATTATACCATAAAAATGATATATTTTTGCCGGAAAATATGTTCTCATTGTACTGTCATGCCGAGAGATATGCTTCGTGTACTGAAAAAATCGCGCCTTGGCGCAACTTTGTGTGAACACTTCGTTTTTACAACAAATTTTTTATTATTTTTTTTCTTTCTTTTTTTTTTAATAATATCGAATTACTCGTTAAAGTATGTTAATTCTGCTGACACCATTACGCGCGCGAATTCTCGGACAAAAATAAAGTATGTAAATTTTCAACGTTTTTGCTGGTATGTGAAACTTGTACGCGATAATCAAATTAAAAAATAGAAAAACAAATTTTTAATAACGTCAATCCCCGAAATGACGTCACGGCAGTGTCTTGCTAAACCTGAAGCGAAGAACCAGTATGGCCTATCTGGAAGCTACGTGAAAATAAAAAGTGTTATCAACGACATATCTTTGAGTATGACAGGATATAATATCCTACCACGATAATATTATTCAAGTGCATGATAGAGTCAAGATAAATATTTTACGAAAAAATATAAAAATTTCTACAATTGTGAGTTTATTTTTAAATCTATAAGAAATTTTTTAATAGATTCTAATTATAAGTTTCTATTTAGTAAGAATAAAACCTTTCTTTGAAGAGGTCTAATAGTACATTACGGTACAAGTGACGAAAGTTGAAGTTCCGCTACTGCGTGAAGTTGGCGCCCGAGGCGAAGCCGAGGGCGCCATTTCACGCAGTGGCGGGCCTTGAAGTTTCGTCTCGTGTACCGTATACTATTTTTCTTGATGTCCGGTGGAAAGTACGTTTGCCACTGACAATGATAACGCACCCGACGGGCTCGAGAGCATTGAGTTCGATGCCCGCCCCCGACATTTGCGGCACGAGCGCAGCGAGTGCTGCTGGTCGGGGGGGCGGGCATCGAAAACATCATGTGCATAATTTTAATAAGTGAATTTTACTGAAGATCATGTAAAATATTTTTATTTTACGTGCAATTGTTACAATTGTTACGCGTACAATTACTAAACATGCGGTACTTTTGCTCCATTTGCAGCAACAAAGTCAACTACTTTATTTGTATCTGAAAAAATAAATGATCACTCAAGAAGAAATTCTCACAAAAAGTGCGACATTATTAACGAACAATCTTTTATCCATTTCACAAATTAAAGCAATATAAATCACTTGTATACCCGATGGGCCGCATTGATTCTGACAATGCATACCCCGTTAGTGACTGTCACACATAATATTTAAATCGTTAACATACCTCGAAAATGATATGAACATTCAAAAGGTTATGTGTGAGTGCCACTAACGGGACATGCATTGCTAGAATCAATGTCCATCGGGTGTACCTTGATGGTCAGAAGTGATAGTTTTTGTTGTAAATATAGGTTAATGACTTTGAATATGTTGACAAAACCTCTAAAACAATCTATTAATAAAGTCTACAGTTGCCTAGTTACCAACTCAGAATCAATGGTTAAATGTCCTTTTTTCGCCATCGAAAACAATGGCGAAACCACGTACTTTCCACCAGGGCATCAAGAAAAATTAATTGATCGTCATTTGAACTATTTTAAGCTGATTAAAAAGATGTAAATGTTAAAAAAAAGTTGTTGAATAAAAATTTCGTAATTATGAAATTTTACAAATTAACTAACAATTGTAAAGCATGTGCTTCTCGTATTTAAATTGGAGAAATTTTTATGAAAGTTGATCAAATTTTACTGAAGATAGCGACATTTGTTCTGGAGTTAAATGAAATTCGTTCATGTATTAAGTAAGATTTACCTAAATCTACAAGTAAATTCTGCTTGATATTCATAATTAAACTTTTAAAGCGAATTTTACTTGAGCTTAAGAGTATGTCGGAGCCATTACAGAAGAATTTTACATTATTCTAATTCAATTTTTAGTTTCTCAACGATTGCAATTGCATTTTATTCAGAATAATTTAGAGAACAGCGACAAAGGTAATTCATACAAAATTATGAAAATGAAAAAGATACAAAGAAAGTAGTGAGGAATCGGTAACATACTTATATGTCATAGACGGGATAGAAGATAAATTAGTTGTAGTGAAAAAGTAATCCATATAATATTTTTATAAGAGAAAATTTGTAAAGTTAAGGTAATATGAGTAATACGTGGAATATTATGTGAATTAGAAAAATGCGTTTGAGACGTTACGTGGATATAATTAAAATGTACAGGATCTTCCGAAAATTTAATCTCGTGAAGTCGATACCGTTATATATTTATATAGGATCTTTGTTCGTTACGATGAAACGGTAACTTCCTTAAATTCCTTATAATAGGCCTCATAATAAACCCGTTGTCCGTTTTACAACCTGCTCCTGCTTTAAATACTGCAATACGCTAGATATTTACTTTTTATATATATTATTGATTTTTTTCTGTACGAGATGTTCGAACTTTATGTATGTCAGACTAATGTTAATATTTTATATTCAAAAGCGACAGCTCCGAACAACTTTTATAGCTCTCTTATGTCATGAAGAATTCATCATACTCGTGACTCCTCAAACCCTCTTCTCTTCTCTCGTCTTTCATCCTCCGAAAAAAAGCGTCAACAGCCAAGGTTGTGGCTAGGGTATCACTCGCAACTTTTTAGCAACTTTCTTCGCACACTCTGCCCGTCCTCGTCCGCTCGATGACTACAACTTCGCCGTCGTCGTCGTCGTCGTCTCTATGTACACACAATACCTCTATTTATAGGCACATTACCTCTCTACCCCTCTCTCTCTCTCTCTCTCTCTCTCTCTCTCTCTCTCTCTCTCTCTCTCTCTCTCTCTCTCTCTCTCTCTCTCTCTCTCTCTCTCTCTCTCTCTCTCTCTCTCTCTCTCTCTCTCTCTCTCTCTCTCTCTCTCTCTCTCTCTCTTTCTCTCTACGCCCACGCTAATTGGAGCGCCGGCCCGGGGCCAATGACCATGTTTACAAATATATTGCAATTGGACTCGAGAGCGAAGGACATGGTGGAGTGCCTATAGCCTCACCGCGGAAGTGAGTGACGGGGAAGCGACCGAGGACAAATAAGGGTGTAGGCGCGAAGGAAAGCGTGCGCGCGTGTGTGTGTGTGTGTGTGCGTAAGGGGCTGATTGAGGGGAGAGCCCGGGAAATCAATAAGTGCTTGAGAGCTTGGTAAAATTGAGGTAAAGGAGAGGCCCCAAGGTAGGAGGAGGTGCTTCACTCTACTTGAGATGCGGGGGAAGACGCAGGAATGTTGCGCGCGCGATCTTACGAAAGATAACCACTTCGATTAAGTTATAATATTTAACTGTAATCCAGCTTCAAAGTAGTTTAGATCGTACATATATCATTACGAGCTTCTATCCCTTTTCGCAGGCGCTTCAAGGATGCAGGATTATTATTTTTCTAATAAAGGTTGACCACGGTATCCACTTCTTTTTCTGCTGACCAATTTTGATAAAAAATATACGGGTAATTATTTTAAAAAACTATTAATTTATCTATTTATTTATACGTCCATTACTCCAAGTACGCACGTGCAACAGCAGATTTACGTTTACTCTCTGTATCTATTTTACACAGAGAAAAATTATTTTGTAAACTTTCCATAGTAGCGCTGGGATCCACTCGTCATGTGTACTTTTACTTTTTAAATTTCTTTGATTTTCGTAGTAAATTTTGCTTTTTAAATAACAATTTTTTTTATTTTTGTTGAAAATTTTACTTTTTTTAATAGCAATTCTTATAACTGCTATAGAAATATCACAGTATCAGTCAAATGTGATACTGAAATCGTAAAAATTACTATTTCAAAAAGTAAAAATAACTACAATAATTATAAAAATTACGATTTAAAAAGTAAAAATCTCATATGACGAGTGTGGTCCAGCGCTACCGTGGAACATATAATAAATTTTCTTATAAAAAAAAGTATAAAGTTTACAAAATAATTTTTCTCCATGCATTATTTGATGAACAATATATAAGTACATCATGTGTTAACACTATCCAGTTATCAATAGAAAGATCTTTAATTTCATATTTTACTTGTTAACGACATTTAACTCCGTGGTGGAAATCCAAATGATTTTATAACTAATAAGTGACTATTTATATTAGAAACTTGCTATAAAATGGAGATTTCTCGTGTCCAATTTCTAGCTCCCGGTGTAACGCGTTTTTCCCTATTATTCGGCCATTTAATAGATTGCAAAATAGAATGAGTTTTTCGAAGACAAGCACAAGCTTGTTCTTGAGTATTTTAAAGGTATTAAAACTAATCAGTTTCTTTAGTCTGGAAATGGCTAGTAGAAGGCTTGCTGTTACGACAAGAAGTGAGAGAGACAAAATCAGATGGAGAAATAAAAGTTTTCCTGAATTATTCATAGAATGAATACAACAAATGATTTTTTAGTTAATGTTATTTATTTATATTTTGGTAAGCCATCCAATGCACTTTAATGCTCTTTCATCAAAGATAAAATTAGTATATAAGTAAATCAAATACGAATATTTTGTTGTTACGTCAATCTCAGAAATAGGCAAATCATAGTCGAAAAATCGTTTGATCATAGTGATTAATTAGTCAGTTTTACTATAGTTATTTTCTAACTCCTTGGCTATTTCATATAGACGAATTTCTACCAGGGCTGTTTATACCCATAATCATATTTTTATATACCAAGATTTTTCGCTAACTTGGTGCCACCAAGTTAGCGAAAAATTGGTATGGATAACTTCCTAATTTCCTAGTTGTAAATTGGAAATTTAAAGTTCAGAGAACATTTTGGAATATTTTTAATGAACGCATATAGCTGTCACCACTTTAACGAATGTAGTATAGAAACGTTACAGATTCGGCAAATATCACGTAAATGAAACACGCGGCTGATCGTAATTTATCGTAGAATGATTGACTTTAGAGGCAGTCAAAATAATTTATGCAGACGTGAAATGCACGTTGTGTGTGTGTGTTATGAATACATTAGGCGCGTATGCGCACGCGCACGGGACACTTTATTATTTACTGCCTGGCGCTGTTATCGTCGTCGTCGTGTACACTAAACACACCTCGGCTAGAAAGAATTTTCATGGGCTAAAGTTCGAAAAGTGCGCACGTGATATTCACGTGATCCCCAAATATTTTTGAAAACTAGAAAGCAACTAACTACGCACACGATAATAAGAACGTATGCAGGTTTAAAGACCCGCGCGTACACCTTATGAAATTTATGCGCAATAAAATTTTCATTTCAAAATAAAATCCCATTTACGCGCGTTATAATTTCGGAAAAGATATACCGCGCGCGTTTTCACTAATTTTCCAGATATAGAGATAGCGATAAGGCTGCCATTTTTCAGTGGCGCTGCGTCATTTTTCAGTAGGCGCGCGCGCGCGCCCTCGCAACTAATTGAAATTTTGATCGGTGTGCGCCTGTTTGTCCAGGAAAGTAAATAATCAGTAAGTCATTGTTAGAGAAATAATGACACTTTTAAGCGCACAAATGTTACTGTGCGTGAGGTGAGTGAAAGTGAAGAGGTAATGAAAGATATGTATATAGTGAGAGTGGAGTACAGGGGGAGTAGGAGGGAAGTAAAGGAGATGCATATCGCCAAGGAATGTAGAAGGAGGCAGGTAAAGAGAAAGAAGTTCTAAAGGGAAACAAAATAAAGCATTCCTGTCGCCGCAACTTTTGACTCTAAAATTAGAGTGGAAGCCATGAAATTAATGGAGCTTGGAAAAATGTTTAGATTTTACTGGCCATCTATTGCTATACTATATTTAATAAGAAAGCATGGCCTCTTTTAAACTGTTTTATTCTATTTTTAGACACTAAGAAAGAACTTTTTGGCGGTGGTTGCATTATAATAGTATATTAATTTTTTACGATTGTATAAATCGCCCTTTAAATTTCTTTTTTTAATATAGAAATCGATACCATATTTTGTAGAGCCATATCTTTATTTGTAAACAGTACTATAAAATAAGGTCGTAGTCAAAGAATACTATATTTTATGGTACGTTTATGGGTATATATAATGCAATATTTTTTTCTCAGTGTAGTTTACCACTCGTTTACGATACCGACATCTTTTCTATTAAATGATGTTTTACCTCCGAGTGGACCTTATAGTTAGATCTATACTTTCATATGAACCATACAAATACTGGACAAAGTGCAGTTCGTGGTTTTACTAACTCCACCAAAGTGCGGGTAAGGAATTATTGCTATATTGATTGACACTGAGCTTTGTTGAAAAATACAAAAGAACCCTATCTGGCCACACTGGTAATGGAGGGACATGGATCTGAAGTTTGCAACATTGAAGTATAACGAAATAAAAAAAATAATTGATTTATACTTCGTTTAGACTAATCAATATTAATTTTGCGTATAGATTTTGTGTTTTATAATAGTATAAAATAACTTCATAAAAAAGGTGATTGTGAAAAATGATTTCGTTGCATTCCAAGCTTCAGATCCATGGAGAGACAGACTTACATTCTTAAACTATCCAGAATATATTTTCTCAATGATTTATTTTATATAATGTGTGTGTGCGTGCGTGTGTGTGTGTGTTAGTGCGTTTTGGTGTAGAGGCGTAAGAGTGCGGCTGCCATATGTGCAGGCTCGAGTTCGATCTCAAGTGATTTTTTTTTTTTTTTTTTTTTTTTAAATAAAAAATATAAAAAATTTTTTACTAAACATTTACTGCAACTCGATTTGGCACTTCTCTAGTATTTGGTTTAGTCAATTTTAACGAATTATGTAAAAAATAATTTGTTGTGAAACATTTTTTTTCGTGTAGTTAAAAAATTGTTAAAAAACTATAAAACTTATCTTCTAATTATACAATTATATTCAGTTATTAGTATTATCTTGTCCTCTCTAATTTTACATTTAAACATTTTTAGTATGTTATTTGAATAATTAATGACAAAATAAATTAAAAAAATTATTTTAATAAACCCATGTACGAATCCGCTCATCCTATTTCCCCAATCTTTCGAGGTCAAAATAATGCATCGACCCCAAATTACTACGTCACAACCCATATAACGAAAAAAAAAAAGAATCTCGCGTATATCTCAATCGCTCTGACGTCAAACCCCAATTCGGCGGCGCCGTAAAAAAATTTGGAACAGCCAAAAATTTTTCACCGTTACGGTACGCGCGACCCCGCCTTTCTTTCACTCTCGCGCAAAAGTGCGTGCGCACAAACAGATAAATGTGGTGGACGCCGGAGATGAACGGAGTGAAGAAAGAGAGAGAGAGAGAGAGAGAGAGAGAGAGAGAGAGAGAGAGAGAGAGAGAGAGAGAGAGAGAGAGAGAGAGAGAGAGAGAGAGAGGGGGGGGGGCACATAATGCGCGCGCGCTCTGTACTGTTTACATTATTAACGAACGATAGTGAATGCCTCACCTTCGACCCGACGCGACGGGCCGCGAGAAATGGCTCGCTTTATTTGCCTCCTCTTCTGCGGCCCGATCGGACTGAGCGAGATTCTCGCTGTAATATGGAAATTCAGCGGAAGACACCCCTGGCACAAATGCTAACCAACGGTTGGTGAACCGTTCGTCAATTTTTAAATTAAAAACATCATACCATGATTATGTTGCTATTATCGACGAAGAATAACTATTTATACATGTGAAAATATTATATTGTAGATACTTTAAAATAGTTTTAATTAAATTTCGATCTTAAGGGGGTGTAGTACTCGTGTACTCTGTTTTACCGACAGAACACGGTAAATTCTATATTATCAAAATAAATATATCAAATTACGTCTTATAAGGAGATAGTTGCCCTGCGCAATGTAATAGTCTACCATCCTACGCAGTTTTAACCCCAAAAATCAACGGCACCCTAACAAATTTTTCGAACAAAAAATAACCGAAATTTCGTTCCAAAAATTTTGTAGGGTGCCGTTGATTTTTGGGGTCAAAACTGCGTAGGATCGTAGATTATTACATTGCGCAGAGCAGCTATCTTCTTATAAGACGAAATTCGATATATTTATTTTGATAATATAGAATTTACTGTGTTCTGTTGGTAAAACAGAGTACAGGAAAATTCTTCCATTTTATTAACATGATAACCAACGAAATTATAGGAATAGTGTAGATAGTAAAATTAGAAATAACTTTTATTGTAATATGTTATGATAAAAGCTTCTATCAAGTACAATGTGGCGAATGGAGCACCAATTCAAAGTAAAACAAATATATTTTTTATAGCACAATTGTTATTCACAATACACAACAATTCCTTAAGGGGGTGTGGTACTCATGCACTCTGTTTTACCGGCAGAACTCGGTAAATTCTATATTATTAAAATAAATATATCGAATTACGTCTTATAAAGAGATAGTTGCCCTGTGCAATGTAATAATCTACCAGCTTGCGCAGTTTTGAGCCCAAATATCAACGGCACCCTAAAAAATTTTGCGAACGAAATTTTGGTTATTTTTGTTCGCAAAATTTTTTAGGATGCCGTTGATATTTGAACTCAAAACTGCGTAGGCTGGTAGATTATTACATTGCGCAGGGCAACTATCTCTTTATAAGACGTAATTCGATATATTTATTTTAATAATATAGAATTTATCGTGTTCTGCCGGTAAACCAGAGTACATGAGTACCACACCCTCTTAAAATTGTACATGCGAGTTTTAAGTGTAGGTTACTCATATTTCACTCGTAAAATAAAATTGTATATAGTAAACATAATTGTTTATAGTATCAGAAGATTATTTGTTATTTGGAGTAAATTATTTATTGCATGCAAAATTGAAAGGATAATACATACGTTGAGATGTTTCTATAACGAACACAAACATCTAGTGCAAAAATATTGTTTATGATTTTATTGAAAAAAAAAGATTCAAAAAAACTTTGATTTCTTATAGTATCATAAAAGATTAAAATTCAAAATCATCATCATCAATGTTCGTTAGAAACCTACTCGCCTTATATTGTGAAATACTAATTGCTACTTTTATGAAGAAATAAAGTTAAGGGGGTGTTGTACTAATACCTTAAAAGAAAGCGACAACAAATATATTTTCATTGTGTAAATTTCTTAGTCGTGTAAAAGCCGCTGTCGTATATGCTCAACAAGTGAGCGCAATATCTTATCGCGGAGAGCGGATGCTATTCATACATGCGAGATCTAAACTTATAAATCGCTAATAAACGATAAAAACAATTCATATCGCCAGATGTGATAAACTAGTATCTGCGTCTGTCTGGCTTGCAATCCAGATAAATAAATTTGGAGCAACATTAAAACCTGCCCGACATAATTTAATCGCTGCTAACAATCCGTAATCGATAATTATATAAAAGATATGAATGGAATGATCTTAATTATTCTGCATTTATTACATAATCCAAAATTTTGTATTGAAAATATCAAGTTCATTATAATGAGACACTTTATTTGCATTTCATTAAATAAAATTTCAATCACTGTCCGTCTTTTAAAATAATTGAATAAATTTGCAGCTTTTATTAATTAGATTATAAAGTCGATAGTTGCTTTTTAAATTAGGCTATATTAGTTGTAATTTATTTCTTAGCAAGTGTTTAGTGTAAAAGTGACTATTTACTGTTTGCGTTATCGTGGTTTCAACTATTTTAAAAAGAACATAAAATTGATGTCACATATGCACACACATAAACTTTTATGCTGTTGTAACTACAAATGTGTACTGTGCGTGATTAGTCAATCACTTGAAGTATTATTTTTCAACTTTTATAAATCACATTCATCAAGTAAAGTACTCGAAAAAGCTGTCGATTTATTTGAACGAAGGAGCCAGAATCTATGACATAACCTCAACCCACCAAAACACTCCAAGATTAAACAAACGGTTTTCTCCGTTTTACGACTCGCACGCGGTAGCAAGAGTATATTTTACTTACATCCGCCGAATGTTTAGACGAAAATACTTTTCCACATGCATACATGTATATATGCGCGTCTATGTAGTCCCGAGACACTCGATCCCCGTGACTAGCAACAACGGCTCTTTACAGTGATACCAAAGGCAATTTTTATATTGACTTCAATTAACTACTCGAGAAACGCACGGCATGAAGTACTTAGAAAGCCACGTACGGCCGACAACAGTTAGTATTGATTCCGTACGTAAAAATAAATACTTGTTTGTTTTGGAATATGCAATCTTTCGCATATATGCGAATGATTTACACGCACTGGGCCGAAATAAAAAAGATTAATCAGCAATAAAAGTTACATAAATTAAATAGCCACAATGAAACAATTTAAATTGATTTATCGCCCCCGAACGTATAGCCTTCAAAAACCATCAGCTCCGGAGTATATAAGGTGGCAGCGGCGACAATGCGCTTCATGAATTAGTAACCTTCGCAGTAATCATACCAATGAAACTCTGTCGATTAAGCTCCTCCCCGAGGGTAAATAATTACAAATATCCTCGTTCGCCTATCCCAAATACAGTTACTATATATATTGCTTCAAGGGAAACATTGCACCTCAAGCGTGCAAGTGACAGATCGAAGCGACAGTACCTACTGTATAGCATCGAAAGTGCCGGACCGCGAGAGAAAGCTATAAGTCTATATGGATTTTCTAGTAATGCCCTTCTCATTATCTGCGAAGCTTACGCCGCAGCGGCGACCTTCAGTCATAAAGGATCAGAAACCTGGACACGCCAGGTGCTCTGGGATTTTCGGAGTTCGTAGCCGGAGAAAGTTACCTCCGCCATTTAGTAGAATCTGCAACTGTCCGTGGCTAGCTGGCGTCACAAGACTCGAAGTCACACGTTCGCGTACCGTGCGGTGGTGATACCTCCCACTCCCCCTTCCCATTAAAAAAAAAAAAAAATAAAAAAAGAAGGAGCATCGACGAGAGGGCCTCGCGCCTCATCGAGTGCAACGCACCGGTTATGTTAACTTATCGCGCGAAAATACGCAGCAGGCAACAGCGCTAGAGCTCGAGCCTCCTCTCCCGGCTAATTAGCGCGAGTGGTTTCTCTCTCTCTCTCTCGTATCCCTCTCGCACCTTTCTTATAAGAGGCGAGAACCCGTGGAGGGGGAGGCGGAGAGCGCGCGCTATGAGCAGCAGAGTGGCAGGCTGCGAGGGGTGGGGGAATATTTACTCGGGCTATTCGGCGTGTCATGACGACGCAGGCGGCGACGACTCAGTCTCCCTCGCACTTACGCACGCGCCGGTCGCTTTCTCGCGCGCGTTCGTGCATATGCGTGCGTGCGTGCGTGTGTATGTGTGTGTGTCTGTGCGCGGGCGCGGGTGTCCGTCCGTCTGCTATAGATAGAGAGAGAGCGAGAGAGAGAACTCCTATGAAAGTGCGCGCGGCGACGGCGTCCTCTTCTGCCCGGCTGTACATTCTCGACTGGATACGCTGCTGCCGTTGTCGTCTTGCCGGAGAGATGAAGAGACGCAAGACTTAAGTGTTTCTCTCTGCGCACCTATACTTATCTGCCATCGTCGCTCGAAGAAGACTGAACACGCGCATACGCGGGCGCCGCGCGCGTGCGATTTTCTAGTTATTACGTAAATACGCAGGCTGTGCTTTTTTTCGTGTTTATATATATATATATATATATATATATATATATATGTATGTATGTAAAGATGTATATATACCAGCCACGCTGAGAGACTGAAAAAACCTGACGACTGAGAACTAGATTTTAAGAGTGTATAATACATACGAGATCGCGTTTATATAAAAAAAAAATATATATATATATATTTGAAAATAAGTGAGGTGCGGGGGCGCGCACTGCTGAAAGAACAGTGCAGGGAAACGCGAGTGCAAGAGAGTGAAGCATATACAAAAGAAAAACAACGGAGAAAAAGAACTCTTTCGGGGACTCGAAATTTGAATGGCACCCGATCTGGAGAAGAAGCGAGGTGGTGAGCCGAGGAGGGCAGCAGCACCAGCTGGCGCCACAGCAGCACAGTCAGCGGCCGCAACAGCAGCGGCGGCAGCGGCAGCAGCGGCGCACTACGCCGCCGTCAACAGCAGCAACACGGGAGGCATGCAACTGCTGCAGCGCTGTCCTGGCGGCAACGGCACCTTCTTCAGCAATTACTATCGACACGGTAATTAATAAACGCGCGAGTGACGAGAAGGCGTCTGCGACTGTCTTTGTGTGTGAAGTTTCATGTGCGGGCTGACGAAGGTTCGGTTTCAAAATGAGATATATCCATTTTTCTTTTTTCATTTTTTTTTTCTCATTAGAACGAAGTGAAATGCGGTATATTGTTGTGTTCTTTTTATACATGTTTTATGTAAAAATGACGAGAGTTTGTAGTTTAGAGAGATTAAAATATACGTAAATGATGATTTCGTCCTGTTTTGGAATGGATATACACCCTCTGATTGAACCTGAATCGTTTGTGTACGAGGTTTGGTGAAACCAAACTCCTGGTAGAAAATAGACCAACTTCGTTATTTAACATATTAATCAAATGGAATTTGATTTCTACTCAAGATTAACATTGAAATTTAATTAAAACTATTTAAAACTATCACTATATTTTAAAGCATCTGCAATATAATATTTCCACGTATATAAATAGTTATTCTTCGTCAATAATAGCAACATAATCATGGTGTGATGTTTGTAATTTAAAAATTGACGAACGGTTCGCCAACAGTTGGTTTACATTTCTACCAGAGTCGCTTTATTTTATATAAAGTTCAAAAGTTATCATTTATTGTTGCTCTGCTCGTATTAATTTTCACAAAATTTCGCATAATACGCCTCTCTGAATTACCTTGGATTATTATATACGATAAATTGAATAAAAAAATTCTAGCTGTGTAGACAATTTGATAATAAGTAAGAAAGCCAAATCATACATTCATTGTTATAGATATGAAAGCAATTTATTGAAAACATTTTCAATATGATGTTTAAAAAGTGTTAAATCTTGTTCCAACGGACATTAACTTCCAATATTCAAAACCTTGGAATTTATATTTTTTGTTTTTTTGGAAATAGAAAAAGGAATTATGTAACAGTGGATGGGTCTAACGTCTTTCTTATTCTAGATCTACAGTCTCGTTGCGTACAGTCTTAAAGTCATATTATCACGCATTTGATTAATACTTACGGATCTATTTTTGTTAGATTTTTTAGAATTCGAAGCAATTAGATTTATAAAACAAATTACCAAAAAAATTATATAATATTTCAAAAACCGACAATCACTACTTTACTATTGTTTAAAGTTTCAAAGTATTTTTTAATACCATATGATTGATGAACATTGTCACTTTTAACGATTTGTTTAACCAGTCTGATAATTTTGTACATAGTAACTTAAGAGTACTGCCGACATGCAGAATTGATTTTTTTTTAATCGATTATTCACTGAAACTTATCTTCAAACTTTGTGAAAACACATTTATCTCCTAAAAACGTATCACTCACAAAATTTCGAGAGGTGCTGTTGCTGTCCGTCATACAATCTCCGAACTATGCCCCTGAAAATTGATTAAGTCAGCACTTGAAACACAAACCAGTTTTCCCAAAGAAATTACTCGATATTCTTGAATTTTACGCTCCGTAAAACGTATGGATGTGTCTATTAAAATGAAATTTAACATAAGTCAATTGATAAAATTGAAATTTTCTCGTCATCAGAAACGAATAAAAGTGCCATTGACCGAATTGTAAAATGCATATTTACATTTTTTTTTATCCGATTCTTGGCATTCGACTCGACAATATGTCTTGTAGTGCGAATGCGGCATACTAATATCAGTGTGTATAACTGCAAATATATCAGTAGTCAGTTTGATAAAAATAAACAAGTTGGTATTGGTTTGCTATGCAATCAAAATAAGTCATACATGTGTGCGAATATTTGTAAAAGTTAAACCGAATATACTATTTTCATCTAAAAATATTAATCAGTTTTTATATAGCTAAGAGAATACTAAATCAATAGATTTTACGTAATTTAATACAAAATAAATTGTTCATAGGAATATAAAACGAATCGTTTAACAATTGTGATCAAAATATACCTCAAGAATTCTTTCACGAGTGTCTGACAAAAATATTTTTTATTATTCAATTTAACTTATATATATCTTTACATTATGAGTCACTTGAGCACGTAGACTAGATTACCCATTCAACGTTATAGTACATTGAGTCATAATCCAAATTACTTAACTACACCTTTTTAGAGACTTTATATCTCACGCTTAATAATTTCAAAGGACGCCATAAAATTAAATTTTGAAATTATCCTGTACTAAAACAGTTTTTTAACCAATAAAATAATAAAATATACAATAACAATAAGTTGATTAAAGGGGGGATGAGACGCAGTCTGATAAATATTGAATTGTTCTTTGTTTGAAGATTATATAGAAAGTTGAGATTAATGGGCTGTTTACACTTGGTTCGTCGTGCATTCGATTTCATTTTGCTTTCACTATATTATTACTGACTGCCTTCTTATAAAAATGTTGATAAATGCTTCAATAAGTGCAATATAACTTATTCGCAGTAAGGTTGTCTCTAAAATCATGTTTTACTAGATGCTTGCAAAAAACAATCTGCAAAGCGAAAGAAGCTCACTTATTCATTATAAGCGATTATATTCCTATAAAAATCAATATAAACTGATATATCTCAAAAGCTATATGTACAACGCTCGTTGCCCAAACAACATAAAAAGTAAACATCGAAGGCAATCGATAAAGGCTCGCACAATTAACCTAAATTCGCCTCTGTCTCTCGTCTTCCCTCCCCGAAAAAGTAACTTGTGAATTTGATAAGGGTCTGTCATGCCCAGGCGTATGACACGACGACTCGTTTCAATTTTTCCGTTCTGTGCTCGTGGGAAGAAGAAAAAGAACGATTGCGACGCCTCATTGCGTCCGTGGAGATGAGCGATTACGAAACATCGAGAAAAATGATATATACCGAGAACGAGAGAGAAACAAGCCGGTGCAAAGTATGTATTGGAAACATCTCTTTTTACGTACAAGTTTTTTTCAGGGAGCTTTAATTCCGCTACTTTTCATTGTGGCTTTAGACCTGAAATGACTCGTGTGAATGGTAGTCGATAGTGGTGGTGCAAATAGAAGAAAACTTTTCTAATATGGCAGTATAGGTTAGGTGATGTATTAAATATATCTCAGAGGTTCACATTTGAAATACAAAAGTATTATATATTTAAGGACAAAATATAATTCTATAATTCGACATATAATTTTCCTGTGATAAAAAAGGCGGAAAGTAACCTGTATTGTTATGATTTTCATGAGTCTGAAGTTTGCAACGTTGGAGTGCAACGAAATAAAAAAAAATTATTTTACTTCAAGTTTGTACGAATTAAGGTGATGTGAAACCCTAATTTCAATATTTTTTAAATCAAAATTGAAAAGCTTATTTGGAAAAAGACGGTTGTCAAGCGCTCCGTACACGTAAACACTATATGCAGAATTTTTTTTTAGTGATTTTATTAGCATTTTCATTAGCTATGCTCGTTTGAAAAGTAGGTCAATTGCAGATTCCTACTTATCGACAGTACGGTTTTTATTTAATTAGATAAATTCTCATCATTTTTTTGGAAAAACACGTTTGTCAAGCGCTCTGTATATGTAAATACTATACTCAGATTTTTTTTGGATGATTCTATTGGTATTTTCGTGAGATATACTCGTTTGAAAAATAACGTCGGTACTCACATCCCCTTAATATTAATTTTGCATGTGGATTTAGTATTTTATAGGATAAAATAACTTTATAACAGAGATTTAGATAACATTTCCATTGTTTAATAATTTTTTTATTCAACGATGCAAACTTCAGACCCATTGATTTTCTTTGTCACAAGATAAAATTATACAATTGTTTTTGTACAGCTTTGGTTAATTATCGCTCATTATTATTATTCTACAATGAAAATTGGATCAGTTTAAAAATAAACCGATCAGCAAATAACTAGATAGTTTACATATTTGCTAATGAGCAGTAGAACGGTCGATTATTATAGCCAGTGACGGCAAAGACATTGATATTAATTTGATATTTATAGCAAGGGACAAAGTTCTATTTCGAAGGGGACTCGTAATTTCTTAAAAATAATTTATAAGGTGTAGATAGCAAACATATTACTGTTGCTGCGAAAACCTTCGTGAATAACCTTTTACATATTGACAAAAAAAGTTTAGTAAAAATTACCATTCCCTCTGGTAAAACTATCACAGACTGTAAACTCCAAAAATATTTCCATACTTTATAGGAAACTTTGCTAGAAATTCAGAAAAAATTACTGTACTATAGTGTGGAATTTCCCATATGTATGGTAATTTTTTTTATTTTTATAGTCTTTTGATCTTTACAAGACGGAATAATAATTTGTATAAAACTACTTCTAAGTTTCACTAAACTTTTTTTTTTCAGTGCATATAAAATTCGACACTTTTGTTTCTAACATTATCATGAAGCTGAAGCTAGCCGCTTCCAGGGCCGAATATGGTGCGTGGGGCCCCGGGCTTAAAAATTTTCAATTTTCAACTTTCAATTTTCACGGCCACTATGCCAGACTTATAAATTTTTTCTCAAATAAGTCTGGTAAAAATGCCAGACTTTTGCCAGACTTATAATTTTTTTCTCAAATAAGTCTGGCAAAAACGCCAGACTTTGTGTCAGACTTTTTTCGGTGATCTTCGTTCCAGAACGATGCTCTAGGTCCTGCAGCATCAGATCAACCTCACCTCGAAATGCGTCATTTCCAAGGCGTGGAGCTCGGCGGACGTGAGGCTCATACTCGTGCTACTCTAACGTGTAACCCAAACTGTGCCGGTGCCGCCGATATCGCAGTCATTGTCCTCATCGTAGCCGCCGTCACCATACTATCGAGATGCTACTTGTGTCTAGATCTGCTGCGGAGATTTAAGACAACGCTAGCTAACCTGAAAATATACATCACAAAGTATTCTAGTTTTTGTGTTATACAAAAATATTTTATAGAAAGCGTGAATTTATCTGATAATTCTGCAATTGCTGTTCACCATGGTTCGACATCGAATTCAATTTCTTTAGTTTTTAATTTCTCTGTATTGAAAAAAAAATATTTTGAAGTATATAAACAACATGAAATTGCCGTATCATGTGTTTTGTCGACAGCCTAAATATGTGATCATAGCAACATATTCAATACAAAGAACGCTGAACTAGCTTCACGACGTTTATGGACTTCAAAATATTTTCAATGCTCTACACTAATTTGACTTTATGATTTCTTCACGAATACACACCTTACAGAAGAATGAAAAGCACGAGGAATTGAGTTCTACATCGGGTCTCGGCGAACAGCAATTATTGCAGAATTATCAGATAAGTTGTCGCTTTCTATAAAATACTTTGTATACCACAAAAACTAGATACTTTGTGGTATATATTTTCAGGTTAGCTAGTGTTGCCTTAAATCTCTGCAGCAGATCTAGACACAAGTCTAGCATCAAAACGATAGCGCTCGATAGTACGGTGGGGACGACGGTGACGGCGGCTACGATGAGAACAATGACTGCGATATCGGTGGCACCGGCACAGTTTGGGTTACACGTTAGAGTAGCGCGGGTATGAGCCTCAGGTCCGCCGAGCTCCACGCCTGGGAAATGGCGCATCTCGAGGTGAGGTTGATCTGACGCTGCAGGACCTAGACCATCGTTCTGGAACGAAGATCACCGAAAAAAGTCTGACACAAAGTCTGGCGTTTTTGCCAGACTTATTTGAGAAAAAAATTATAAGTCTGTCAAAAGTCTGACATTTTTCCAGACTTATTTGAGAAAAAATTTATAAGTCCGGCATAGTGGCCGTAGCCAGACTAAAGTCATACTTCAGCCAGACTAGTTAGCCAGATCTCTCCCAGACCAGTGCTAGACTAATTTTTTTTACACGGGTAACCATTTAGTAGATTAAAAGTCTTCATCTTTACTACCTTGCAAATTATAACCACGATTTCTTTGGTTCCTTTTAAATTAGTAAAAACAGACAACTTTTCCTTGTCTCAGATCACAATCGCAATCAGCGCATATTCCCTGTAGTGCAATTGTGCGTATAAATTAGTACCGCACTTGGACTTAACGTGCATGTGTAAAAAAATGAATAAATAAACGGGTTGTCCTCGATGCCGAAGCGTGCAGCTCTGACGGCAACCCGGCCAACGAGAGGTTGCGCCATCTCTAGGCTCTCAAGGTAACCCGGAATCCCGAAGGATATACAGTACTGACGGCCTTTATTTTCTTTTTTTTTTCTTTTCTTTTCATGTTCCGACTTATATTCATACACACTGCGAAAAGTAATTACTTAATACAAAGCAATGATTCATTTGCGCCACGAAAATCTTGTGATATTTGTGACAAATTCCCATTCATTAACAGTTAAGAAATATGAGTTTCCGGAATGTCGATCTGGTAACCTAAAAAGTATAGGAATCTTTGTACTTTATTTAGCTTTATGTATTTGAACTGAAACGTAATCTAGTAAACAGTTTTATCGTGCATTCACAAGTTATGTCATTCACCTGAGGTCCGAATAACATATTATTTAGAAGGGCACGAGCAGCGTAGCGCTAGTATACGGATTTCAAATAACCATTACTTAACTATTAATGAATATTCAATTCGCCATATCCAAATCCACGTTTCTTAACAGTTAATGAATCTCATTTGACGTAAAGAATCTCTTTTCTCTGTATTGAAGGGAAACGAGAGGATTTAGTGATGTGTAAATCAGCGATTAGTTTGAGAGAATGAATGGGTCTGAAGTTTGCAACGTTGGAGTGCAACGAAATGAAAAAAAAAATTGATTTTACTTCAAAGTTATATTGATTAATTTTATTTCGCCTGGATATTTAGTATGTTATAGTATAAAATAGCTTTATGACAAAGGTTTTGATAACAATTTTTACTATCTAGTAACTTTAATTAATTGTAAAAAATTATTTCGTTGCGTTCCAACGTTGCAAACTTCAAACCCATGAGAATGAAACGTGTTGTACGATAAGGTTTTCCAGGATCATATGATAACTAATGTTAGTAACATTATTCATAGATTATTAAGGTTATAAAGATGCTTAAATTGACGAGAACCTGTTGGAGTAAAAAGCTTTCAAATATTGGTGACCTGATGCAATGCTAAGGCCACTTGTTCGTGACACAAAAGAGATGTAAATGAAACAAAACATCTTCGTTCAGGCTTATTCAACACTCGACTAATTATCTTAACGGTTACTTAATTTCTTTCGCAGAAGAATCTTCAACTTTTTGCAGTAGGCTATACGACAATATTACGATGAACAATTCCTCAATTAGCATCGTGTGAGAATAAATTACGAAATAAACAATATAAACTGAAGGAATAATAACTACTGCTTACAATTCAGGTCGGCAATAAAATTCTCATTTATCGAAACTGTATACTTGTCGCGCGGGCACAGCAACTGGCATTATACATCCGCGTCTTTATTCGAGCACGCCTCGAATGGCCTTTTCATTAAGAATCATTTTGTCATTTGCATTCGGAATGCATTAAAATACACATCGTTTCATCCTATCCTTATAATTATAAATTTCTATCACTAGTCGCGCAGAACATCATCGTCTCGAACGTGTTTACTTCGCTGTAATAGTTACAGCCTTATCGCGGCTTCAGCTGTTACGCAATCGTTACATTAATGGCTGCGCTGGCTCTCTCCGTGCAATGGTCGGCATCAAGGGGATATCTTAACAATCTAGCCCGCACAGATACAGAGAATGAGCCTTTGAACACTTGAGAAGGAAGCTCACACGGAGGATTCAATCGATAGATCGATTGCGTTCCATGTTTATTTCGGTAGGGGAGAAAGAGACTGATGGAACGGCAATCTGTCTTTGTCATATCTGCTCGTGATTTATGGAACAGCAATAATTGAAGAAATGTGGAAGCGGGCACATTTGTTTGGTAATTGATATAGAATCGTATGTTTAACCTAATAGAGGCGCACTCTTTCTCGAAGTCCAGGTTGATTGTTGACGACACCAAGCTGTAAACTACTTTATTATAGATTCGAATTTACTTATATATTTTACTTCTTTTACTCAAACACACGTTATATATTATATACTTTAATTGCACGGCTGCTGCCAAAAGTAATGTGGTTCATATTGGGTATTCATTACAACCCTCGCCCATCAATGTAACGTATCGAAGATCCGAAGATTAGGAAGAGCAGCGCCGTATAAGCGATGGGTCTGAAGTTTGCAACGTTGGAGTGCAACGAAATAAAAAAAGTAATTCATTTTACTTCACATTTATGCTAATAATATTAATTTTACGTGTAGATTTAGTGTTTTATAGTATAAAATAAGTTTAAAACAAAGATTTAGATAAAATTTTCATTGTTTAAAAAATTTAATCAATCGTGAAAAATTATTCCGTTGTATTCCAACGATGCAAACTTCAGACCCATTAAAAGCGCCGAAACGTTATGACTTTTTCTTCTTCACCCGCAGGGGAATCGATAAAGTCCTGCCATCAAAAACAAGCCATAATGCTTGTGATAATATTGTCGTAACACCAGGAATGACACTGTTTTCACTTACCTCCTCTACGTGGCGACTGTTATTAATGTTGAAACTTATAGATTTATCATCTGAAGCACAATAATATACACGGATAGAATTTTTCCTGAAAAATTCTATCCGTGTACTACATTATATTAGAATCATTTGATTTCGTTGTACTCTCTTCAGGTATTTGAAATTTTGAACGTTCATAGCGAACGAAAGATTTTTGCTATTTTTAGGTTTAGCCGAATTTGGCTATTAATACATTTAAAAAATGACAATAACTGTATCTCTTCACTTCTCACTCTTGCAGTCACCACTAAAACCACTCCGACGAACTCTAACCAAAATTATAAACTTTAACTTAATATTTCGTTCATTATAAACGTTGGAAATTTCAAATACGTCTCTTCTGACGAGTAGCTGAATTGAAGTTCTCAACCAATAATCGTGCTTATGCAGCACTCTCAACGTTCCTAAAAATTAAATATTTATGAATGAAATATTATAGACGATCAATCATTCTGTGCGACATATTCGAATTTGATGAAACTTATGAATTTTTTTCCCCGAGATCGTCTCTGCATCAAAACCATCATTTATGCATTACACGCGCGCAAAGTGCTGATATCTTTTTCCCTACAGCACAGACACGGTGATTCGCAAATTTATTTGTTAGCTGTTTGTTAGGTGCGCAAGTGTACCGCGGGCGCGCACGCGAGAGAGAGATAGAGAGAGAGAGAGACAGAGAGAGTGTGAGAGGTAAGGGGCTCTAGATAGGTAGTCCGTGGATGCCTAGCTTATTGATTCATGCTAATACTATAGGTACACGTGCACACACGCCTACGAAAACACGGCGGCGCAAAGCAGCAGGCAGACGAGAGAGGAAGGCGCGCCGAGAGAACACAGCTGTACAGATTATCTTTTTTTTTTTTTTTTTTTTTCGTTATGACGTGGATCCGCGATCTCCTATTTGCACAGGTTGCCCACAACGCACGGCTTTAATAAGTCTCTCAATGTATAGCTGCGTAGCGAACTACAGGTTGTACGCACTCTAAATCCCTTTTATGTTTGATCAAGTTTTCGGCGCTCGTTTGCTTTCTCAGTTTTCTGATAGATATACGGCCTCGCAAAAAGACACATGACTTGTGTGCTCGAAACGACGAGATGGCACTGTGCACGTGTCTCTGTGAGCGAATCCATGTAATATATGGGGCATTTCGTTGGTCTACATACTAACGTTTGCCTCGACAGTTGACGAAAAAATTCAAATTCGCTCGATAACGTATGCGTCTAAAAGGTGTACTTAAATATCCTGTTCTACAGAACAGACATAAAAGGGGAAAAGAAAATACACATAGACATATAAATGTAAACGCCGTTTTGAAGTTTTATTTTGCCTCGATCTGCCTTCAGACAATATTTCAAATGACGATTGTGCCGCGAAAAAAGAGAAAAGCGCAAAGTTGCGTTCGTCGCACATAGCATCTCTATCGAAAGCTTATTTGGTAAACGACGCCGGGCCGAAATTTCCATATATACTTGAAAAATTGAGTAATCTCATAAAAAAGAAAAAGGTAAGACGCAGATGACCTGCGTGAGTTTCGGTGCAAACCAAAACGGTGATGTGTATAGTATAATGTGATTCAAGAAAAGCGTTTCTTCCCAGCGACATGTAAATTATCAGCGGCACAAGAAGCGCCTGGCCGTTCATGATTTTCTCGTAACCTTTACTCGTCGCTTGTCGCCGTGTGTATAATTAAAGCGCGCCCGGGAAAACGGGACCTAGGCGCTTTTGTAAATAATCGTTTCGGCGTTAGAAATCGTCGTTATGTGGCGAAAAGTAACTGTGTCAGCGAGCGCATGCGCTTATAAACGCCTGCGCGGTCGCTGCTCAAGCCGGAGAAAGAGAGACGACGCGCAAGTGCGATAGCGATCCAACAACTGCAGCAGCAGCGACGAGAGAAAATTTACTGTCTGCTGCCGCGATGTAAAATTAGCCGCGGGGATATCGCGCGCGCCGGTCAAGACACTCGCGCGGGAGAAACGATATATATTTTTAACGAGCGCCGATCGCCCCAAGAGAGCTGATTGATTTTTAAGGAAGAGAGACGCAGCGCGCCAAGCTTTATCGGAAACGCATATAATAATTGTTTTCAACTGCGAGACAGGCGGAGAGGAAGAGAGAGACGGCGCGCGGGCATGCAACGCTCACGTGCTCGTTTCACAATGTCGATGACGAAACGGGCGTCGGGTATCAATTATGTGTGTGCTCTAGCTTCTCTCGGAAGGCGGAGAGGGGGAGAAAAATTTCGAAAAAATTTCGGTTTCTTTTATCGCGAGCCCCGCTGATACGCGGTTATTGTGTCTAGTCGATGTATCCCTCGTTGCAGTGGAAGGAAATCATCGTCGAGGAATTACATTGTGCTCTATAGTTGCTGTATTGAAAAAACTAACGATTAATGAGCCTCATATACTTACGGTATTCGAGAGAAAAAAAATAATGAATAATGAATGAAGAACAAAGTTTAGTCAATCCGCGGTTTTATACCCTGGTAGAAATTCATCTATATGAAATGGCCAAGAAGTTAGAAAATAGCTAGTAAAACTGGTTAATTAATCGCTATGATGAAACGATTTTTCGACCATTATTTGCTTATATTTTTAGATTGACGTAACGACAAAATATTCGTATCTGATTTACTTACTAATTTTATCTTTGATGAAAGAGCATTCAAGTGCATCGGATGGCTTTCCAAAATATAAATAGATAACATTAACTAATAAATCATTAATTGGTTGTACTCATTCTATGAATAATTCGGCAAAACTTTTATTTCTCCGTCTGATTTTGTCTCTCTCACTCCTTGTCATAACAACAAGCCTTCTACTAGTCATTTCCGGACTAAAGAAATAGTTTTAATACCTTTAAAATACTCAAGAACAAGCTTGTGCTTGTCTTCGAAAAACTCATTCTGTTTTTCAATCTATTAAGTGACCAAATAATAGAAGAAAATTCATTTCATCGGGCGCTAGAAACTGGACAAGAGAAATTCCTATTTTGTAGCAAGTTTATAATATTAATCGTCAGTTATTAGTTATAAATTATTTTGGATTTCCACCAGCGTACCGTTCATTGACAATTCCGAATATAATCGTCACTTGTTATAGTAACATGTAGAGAGGATATGGTGATCATTTACACAGTAGAAAGTCAGTTGCCTGATAAGGTATAAGGAGCAATATTAATGGCCCGTAATCTTTTTCTGAAAAACTTTCCTAAAAGCCATATTATGATTAAGGAAATCTATTTTTATTTTATCATTTTTTCATTCACACATACCGGCATAAAATTTCCACGTAGAAGGGGAGAGGGGCAGTTTAATTTTTTCGTCGTACGAAGTACTCGACTCGATCCTGGTACTTTCAGATTAAACCGCACATGTATGTGCAACGGTTTTCGTCCCTCGTATTAAGAAATTATGGTCACATTTTGAAGCGCGTAATGGGCGGATTGAGTGAAAGGCGAACGCGATCTTATATATTCAGAAGTTGAATCTCACAAGAAATACCACGTTATCGTCATAACACCTGTTTTTATTTTGATCGTTACAACTTCACACATACATATCATTTTCAATAAGTACGAAATTATTTTACGAAATCGGGACGGAACATTAAAAAAGCCGCGCTGCTGACGCGTCAACGTGCACTATCAGTTTGTTGCACTTGCAGCAGTGCCCCGCCATAAAGTAGATACATGTACACGTTATCTAGCTCTCCCGTATGTATTGTCGACGCGCGGGTTATTCCCTCGTTCAACAGAAACAGAGAGGTATTAGAGAGACAAAAGGAGGGAAAGGCCGCGGGACAAGGTTCCCGAATCGGTGCCAGGAATTCGGGGAACACGCCGGAGTGTCTTAACCATCCGTCCAATAATTTTCCAATCCGACGGCGTACAAGTGCTTTCAGCGCAATTTTTTCGCACCTTCGGATAAGGGTATTCTATATTGGTGGCGCTCTCGCTGCTTCTTATGTTTACTAAAAACAATTGTTGAAACTTATAAATAAGCTAACGCTGGAAAATAAGCCAATATAAGAATTTCTTTGTTTTAGCATTTTTGGAGCAAAGAAAAAAATTACATTTGCTCTTTACTGCACAATTAAAGCGGGAATATGGTGAAAGCTTTCATGATAAATTAAGAACGAGTTGCACAACGACGTTTCTTTTGCAGTCGACACGAATTTTCGCATTAATCTTGGCGCACGAATAAATATTTATAATTCGAGGAGAGGGAAGGAAAAAACTAATATGTGTAAATTAAAATATAATTAACATCGCGCGCGCGCGCGCAAGTTGAATTAAAATGTGTCAATACTAATCTTTGCAAAGACGAGGCAAAAAAAAATGAAAGAGATTACGAATAAATATGTTAATCTGATTATAAGGCGTCCATTATCTGCGGGGACACTTAATTTACGGTTTTTCAGAGAGAGAATGAGAAAGAGCAAAGAACTCGCACTCTCCATTCGTCCTTCGCCAATTTGTTTATCAACGGCAAGAGATACGCGCAAACTCGCTTATCTCTCTTGTATCTACATCATCACTAATAAAAGGCGTATATGAAAGAGGAAAAAAATCGTTTGGCTCTCATTACACATCAGCTTCGAAACATTTTTTCTTTGCTAAAATCTCGGCTCGGCTAAATTTTTTCGTTTGCTCAGTCGTTCTTCATATTTAATTTTTTTGGACTTTTAGTTTGAGTTTTCCTTTCTCTTTGCAAATAACGCCGTAAATTGCAAAAAATGTAGATAAAACAAAAATTCGTCGATTATTAATCAGCAAAAACATTAACTCTCCGAGTAGTTGGTTAAACATTGATGTGTTTATCAGCAGACGGTCATACAAATTTTAGCAGGTGTCGTGTAGATGCTGAGCAAATACTACAGCAACGTTATCTCTCACTTCAGCCAGTTACATTAGACAAACACACACAATACTAAAACTCAAAATTCCTAGTATTCGACCCAGAATATCGAAGGCATATAAATAATCTCGAAATCTGATGTTCCAAACAATGTCGGGCACCCCGCGCTCCTTCGTATGTAATTAAAAAGGCTCACACACCTTCGAAATTCCGCGCCCGCTTGCTCGCCGATCCGCGACGCTTTTCTGGCGTTAATCGCCTAGCCGCCTTCATCATTAGTGCATCGATTTTTCGAAACTGGCAAGCTTTATCTCTTGAGGCGCAATAGTTTTTCTCGAAGTAGGCTATCAGAGAAAGAGAGAGAGAAAGATGCCGAGAGAGAGAACGTGACAAGGAGAGGAGCGACAGCAACCATGATGGGGCAACGAAAAGTCACGTCGGAAAAAAGCTCGAAGCATGCCGCTCTGTTGTAATCGACCGACCAGTCTGTGTATATATATTTTAATGCGACTGTATGTATATGTATAAGAGTGTATAGAGAGAAATGAAGCGTGGCCGCTGTATATGCTGGATTGGTTTTCCATACGACGGCGGCGGCTCACTTTAAAAACCAGTTCTGGAAAAGAGAAAATTGCTGTTTTTATCTTTAATCTCTTTATTTTCTTTCGATGCATTCTTGAAGGCCGTCTGATCACGTAGGCACCTGATTGTTGTAATGTTTTTAATATAACTTGCGCATTTTTCATGTCACGCGAAGTAATTTTTCCTCAAAATTGCTTTTTACAACTATTTTTAATGAATACCGGTAATTTTTTTTAAGTATTTTAAGAATTGTCATATGTTTAATATAAAATACCAATTTTTAGCAGTATATTTTTCTCTATTGGAATAAAAAGGTGAAGTAAAATTGTAATTATATTTTATAATGGATAAAATTAACAAATTTTTCTTTGTTTACACTAGTTTTCTGCTATAAGCCAAACAAGTTTTGCGAAATCAAAACGGCTTTGTAAACATTATAAAAACTGATATACGCTGTTTATATTCTGGTAAGCAATCTGTTATGATTATCCATTGCATAATAAGTATATGATCAAATTAATTTGAAAATTTCAATCTGAGTAGATATAAATAAATTCTTCATTCAAGATTATAAATAGGTATTTTAGAATACTATAACTTTTGTTGCTTTTATTATTTTTATTTCAACAAATACATATCTATTTTTAAATTTATAGAATTTATTTTTAAACAAATACATATTTAACTCTAGCGACGAGAAACTTGTGAAGTGTAAATAGAAATTAAATTCCACATACATAAACATATCATAAAAAGCAACAATAGAACGTGAAGCACAAAATTAGCAAGTTTTTCTCTTTCGAATTGAGTGCTCTCGAAGAGAAGCCATCCTCTCAAGACAAACCATCTATATGTACCCACTTGAATATACATCTCTCTAACTCTCTATAAGTACGACGCCTGAACAAAACGAAGCGTCGAAGAAAAAAACGAGGAAAAAGAAACTCCAGCAGCGGCGCGCGCGTTTATCGGCATTTGCCATTGCCACGTTTCGCGCCATTGTGCGCGGGCTTCCCTCGAATGTTTATGCTAATAGTTTTTTAGCGTACATTATCCAACTGGCTGATCGCCGTCCTTGGGATGTTCGACCGAAGGCGAGGAGGAGGCCGCGGTTAGCGCCATACCCCGTTCACGCTGTTTATCAATGTTTATCGATCTCGTTATCGGCGTCTCATAAATTCACTTCGCTTCGTGCGGCTCTCAGTGAGCGCACACACAAGCGCAAGTTGAATTTTAGAACATTTGCAGTGTCATGGAAAGAAGAATTGTTTGGCAAACAGAAGGGAATTCGGGTCAACCAAAAATTTTCCATCTCTTCTTTAACCTGAAAATGCGACGGTAGCTGGATGTTTTTTTTCTTCTAGAAAGAACTTTCGAATCGAAAGCCTAGTTTCCGCGTCTGCTGAGTCTACACAGAATGTTTTGTTTTACATAATAAGAGCATTACCATAACAACTTTTAAGGTTATCTGCTGCTCCTAGAAGTTTGTATATTTCTGCCTACTCTCTTGAATGTAGTATCTTTACAACGATGGGTATAGAGAGCAGTAAAGATCCAGAGGAAATAATAGAGCTCGAGATGAGATAATACATTGTTTAACCAAGTTTACTAACGAAACTCCTGTATCCGTAAACAAAGTGAAATGGATCACGTGACTCAAGGAGTATGACGTCATGTCTTAGTCACGCGGTCACGTGACCAACCGCTTACACTCATCGCCCTCTCTGAGTATTTCTATTTTGGAGTGATTTTAACTTTGAATTTTCGTCATTGCCTGTTTACAATCGTCGCATTCAAGCCTCGCATTAAATTTGATCAAAATCTAAATTCGTAGATAACGACTTGTTATTCTTCGATACATTTTTTCCGGCTATTGTGAAATTAGTCTGGGGAAAACTAAACCTAGCGTGAATCATCTCCGAATTAAAAACCAAGGATAACATATTAGCAAAAATAAATACCGGCTAGGCACTGCTCAACTTCTATTATATTATTTTTAAACGAGATTCTCTTTTGTGTCTGCTTATTGCTCCACATACTTGCACTGTCATTTTTGTTTATAGTGTACCTGATTAATTTTACAGTAAGAGTCATAGGCGATTATCTGTATTCAAGCTTATAAAGTATTTATAAATTCTCTCACTTTATCAAATTATTAATGAAATATTAAAAATAATTGGTTTGTTTACGTAGCTTGTTAAATTGTCTCATTAAGCCTGGCAGCCAGTAAAATTTATGCTCAAATCATGCATCTGGCGTACGTAATTTTATAATTATTCATAAATTGCTGAAATTTACCTAGTTCTCAAAAAAATCGTGATTTATTGTACGTTGAAGTTTGTAAATAAGGATTAAATTAATTTCAATAAAATTATTTTATTTTTACACCGGAAAATTCTCTTGCATTCGACGAAACTGGTCGAGTACTCTATACCGTCTGCACTCTACGTGTTTACCTAGTATCATTAGATAAAAGATTTCCAAACATGATTACATGGCAGAAACTGATTAATTTCGATCTAACAACTCGCTTATATACATATAGGTTTTATCTGTCTGTGTATAGACTGCAACTCGATATACAATAGCATATATAACGACTAGATCTAGAAATCAAATAGCGTTCTAGTCAACAACTGTCTCTGGTAAATTTTCATTAAATACCGATTCCATCCAGTTCTTATACCAGCAACAGATGCACGCATGAAAACCTCACAACACTGATGCAAAAACCGCACACGTTTACCAAGCCGCAGCAATTCGATAAACGCGCTATCAGGCTGGCCAACCCCTTTAAAAAAAAAGAAATAGGATGCAATCCGCGTATCACCGATAAGCGTCAGCGGTATTTTAGCCTGCGCAAGTATACGTATCACACAGACACGTGCGCTACATTGTACAGAAGCGGGATCGGTGAACTTCGGTGTACTTATGTCATCAATGCCGCTACTATTTTTTTTTTCATAATCGCCGGCGTGCGCGCGTTCACGTGACGCCGTGTGTTCTGGCGAGCGCGATAAACTTTCTTCGCACTTTTTATCTTGCTCTACTTCTTTTTTTTTTCTCGCGAGACAACGACGCGTGAATCATCGACGCTTAATTGGGTTACTGAAAACTATATACGCGTAGTTGCATTGTCCTTGCGGCGCTACAATTCATTACGTTATACTTAGGCGCAGCTAGTTTTTACCGGATCGTGAGGAGCCGTAGAAGCAAACGTTTGCAAAGTTTAAGTGCTACCAACAATTCAATCTTCATTTCTGGGGGGGGGGGGGGTCTTTGATAAAGCTGCTTTTCGGCTGAGTCATCACACGTGTAATGCGTATTCCGGCTCTTGGCAATGACGTAACGGCACGCTACGGTAATTTTGAAAACCGCTTCCGCGTGCGCGTGACGGCAAAAAAATTCAAAATTCGATTTCAAAACCCGCGATGTAATAATGTATTCAGAACCGGAGAGGCTAAAAATACCAATTCGTATAAATAGCCTTTTAAAAATACCTCAGAATGAGATGCGTGAACCGTCGCACAGGAGATTTAATCCCGATCTATTTTCGATCGATGGTATAGTAAAGGTGGCGGTGTGCGAATATAAAAATGTAAGTTACCTGGTCCCATACACCTGTATCCCCAATATACTTTGATCTGCTAATTAAATGAACTCACGAGACAACTTTCTACCGATTAAAATTTTCATAGCGCCTAAATAGAAAAAGCCGTGAAATATCGTGAAAACTCGTGTATAACAAGCATCACGTATATACAGCATCAGCCGCGCGTCATTCGTTTGACACACGTCACGAGTTTTCACGCTCGGCAAACAGACAGACGCGCTTGCGCATTATGCAAAGCAAACACAACTGCAGAGACGCGAGTGCAATTGCACGGAGCCGGTCGTTGACATCGCGCCGTAATTTTCCTCGCGGATCATACTCCTCGGGCGTCAATATGTGCGTGCGCGTGATGTGAGAGTGTGAGTAAGCGGCGGCGCCTCCTCTCTCACACGCACACATACACATCCCGAGAAGAAGGTGTAACCCGGCGCGTTTGCGGACGGCCCTTTTCGCAATTATTCCGACGGCTACGTTTGGTTTTCTATAGATAGAATCTTTGACGACTCTCTCTCTCTCTCTCTCTCTCTCTCTCTCTCTCTCTCTCTCTCTCTCTCTCTCTCTCTCTCTCTCTCTGTCGTTCTTTCTTATCTCTCTTCCTCTCCTTCGCTTTCTCTCTGACGCCCGCCGCAGCCTGGCTTCGTTTTCTACGTCTTTTTCTCTTCCTCTCTATCTCCTACTCGCTTTTATTCGCCTTTTTATCTCGATTGCTCACGCTCGAGCTTAAGTTCTCCTCGGGCTTGATTGACAGACAATGATTACGTCTCTCTATCTCCCTCGTGATGTCCACTTCGCCTCGTTCTCTCCCTCTCTGTCTTTCGAGAGCATTTGTAGTGTCGCTCTGCATTGTCTTCGTGTGAACATCGTCGTAAGTTTGCGAGAAAACTTGTTTTTATTGTCCTTCATTTTCGCGGTTTGTTTATACCACAGGCTGTCTTTTCTATTTACTGTATTAATATCTCCGAGAAGAATATCGGAACAAGTAATAAATCGTAAACAAAAAGAAATACAGTCTTTTTGTTTAAGATTTATCACTTGTTCCGATATTCTTCTCGGAGATATTATAATTCTTTTAATACAGTGATGTGATACCCTGATTTCAATATTTTTTAAATCAACATTCAAACGTTTATTTGGAAAAAGACAACTGTCAGGCGTTCCGGACACGTAAACACTATATTCAGAAATTTTTTTGAGCGATTCTATTAGTATTTTCGTTAGCTGTGCTCGTTTTAAAAATAGATCAATTGCAGATTCCTACTTACCGACAGTACGGTTTTTATTTAATTAAATAAACTCTGATCATTTTTTTGGAAAAACACGTCTGTCAGACGCTCCGTATATGTAAATACTATACTCAGAATTTTTTGTGGATGATTCTATTGGTATTTTCATGAGATGTACTCTTTTTAAAATTATGTTGGTACATAACATCACCTTAATATTATTTTCTATAAAAATAAAATATGTGTAGTTATAAATCGAAAAGAAGCTTTCTAAAACAATTTAAAATAATTACAAAGTTTACTGTAAGTGTGAACACGCTTGAATCATTCATCTCTTCACTACACAACAAAACTTTTATTCTCCTCGTGCCTGTTTCTCAGCTATCCTTCTATTTGTTGGCATCTCGCAGTTTGATTGACGCAAAAGATTACATCTGCGCCTCCCCTTTATTGTTTTAACGCTCGCCAGCGTCAGACGCGTGTCTTGTGAATTCACTCCGCGCTGCTCGTGCGCCTATGTATTTATGCAGCGTTAATAAATCTATCGAGACAAGTTTTAAAAAAAAAGAAAAAAAAAATCACACTCGCGCAATTCACAAAACCATACAATATAGCTTCGGAGCTCTCATCATCGAGCGTGCGTCGCGAAAAATCATGCAATACTGTTTTCTCTCAATTGTGCCAGTTTTCGCCGTCCGTCAATTTTATATGCGGCTCGGTTTAATTCCACCTCCGATATATTTTCGTTGGCATAACAAATAAGCGCGCACACGTGCACTCGCCGCTCTGCCGCTGGTGAGTGCAGAGATGAGCTTCGCCGCGCTCGGGTTCATCCGCAATTCGCTCATCGACACTTTCGACCGAGCGAGCTAACGCATTCCTGGCCTACGTGCGCGCCGAGGCAGTTATTTGAAATAACCTTATATTTCGCATATTCCATTGCTTGTTGTTTCGAAGTTAAGAATAAACTGTTTTTCTAGTCATTCAGGGAGTTTGGATATATTGAGCGTATAGGGGTGTTTGGAATTTTACATAATTATGATAATTAGTAATAATTTATGTAGTTTAAATCAGAAAAATGTATAAAAAGTTAAAGATATATCAAAGTAAAAAAAAACATCCAATCAAACTATTGCTTAAAAACCGGTTATTTTGATTATAAAATGCCCCTTTTCCCGACGTCATCTTTGGAACTTTGCTTTTTACAATTACAAGAGTAAAAACTTCAGAATCCAACAAATAGATCATCGTGACTAGAAATTCTTATCGCAGGTAAAAGTTTACGAGTAAAACTACCTTGAGACAAGTAAAAAAAAAAAAAATAGCTCGCTTATGTGTACAGCAAAAGTGAATGACATGGCGAATTAGTGACCCATTAAACTAATGTAGTAATTATTAACTAATATGTACATCGGTCGTTGCTCTTAATAGTACTTATGTCAGCACTCGTCATCCCATATAACATCGTCATTTATAAAAATGACTATCGGCAATAAATGTCGAATTTCCGCGAAATAAACGCGCAGTATTCCCTCAACACAAAACCTTCGCACGTGCACTAGCCTGTTGAGAAACCGCCACTGTAGGTTGAACGTGCACTTCATTTCTCTCTATCTCTAATGCTAATTATTTATTGATATATTCAAATGAGTTTTTTACAATCCTCATTATTGATTGGCTCGACGCGAGATTGTTATCGCGCTCGACCGTAATATAGAAAGGTCGCACATAATAACGTACATCCAAAAGAATCCTCGTATTCAGAAAGACGCGTGCGCGCACTCGCGGTCTTATCGCTTTATTTACGCTTCTTCTTCGTTTTTTCGTGTAACTTAAACGCGTAAACTTTCCTGTTCGCGTTTGGATATTAATTGCGTGAGTTAAACGACCTTTGTTTGGGAGAGTCTAGAGGCGTACAACCGAAAATGGCAAAAAGCTGCGTACCATTTTTTCTTTTTTTTTAGCTTCTATAATTATTACATGCTCTGATGGCTGTAACAATTACGATGTACACTTTTTGAAGGAGGTTCATCCGGTCAAGGAAATAACATATAGATTTAAAGTGAATTTAATATATAAAGTAATCTATGTTTAAAGATATCTCATGCGAAATTTCAAGTCATTTCATCACTTCAGCGGCGAAATATCAAGAAAAATAGATTTGACAATTTAATGTACGGTCTTATGGGGAATAGCATTTTTCTTGTCTTCTATTGCGAAATTTATAATAAGTTTACAGTTGGTTTTTAAAAAGATACATGCTATATACTAAAAAATATCTTACGAAAAGTTACGTTACAATTTCAAGTCGATCGACCGCTTACAAGACGAGGAGTCAATAAATGTTTCCTAAAAAACATCATTTATGGTTAGATTATCATTCACTATACATCTATCACGCCGTCAGACTGCGCTAGTTAAATGAGCGCTGCGCTCGACTTACGCTTGAATCATTACGTACCAGATGAACCTCCTTAGGTCACCGTGTTTATCTCGATTCTTTCTTAAACATTTTTGGGGCGTCGTTAAAAGGTAATCTTCTTCAAACACAATAAAATCACTGATTTTCCTCAATTCATGTGTCGAGTGCATTTCCTCAACAGATTTTAAATTCTGCTACGATATTGTAACATCGTCCTTTTTTTTTTTTTTAAGTATCAAGTAGGTACTTCACGTTGAATAATTATAGTTGATGGACAAAGATGATGACTTCGAGTACTTTTTATCTCGCGTATCAAAGAAAGCTATCTGATGACATTTTTTTGTTATATAATGTCAGCGAATGTCAGATTAAAGAAGCTAACATTCTTCGTTTTTGCTGTTACTACTTTAATAATTTTTTATTGGTCGGGATTGACTGTTTTAATTGCGATTTTTGAATGGACATTAACGATTTTAAACTATGAGTGTGCAGCTATAAATTTTGTGACTATAAAGGGACTCTCATTTGTACCGTGATTGACCCAAGCTACTTGATTGCGATATTTAACTCGTGATATAAGCTAGTCTTCGAATTCGTGCTCTTCTTATGAAATATTCATGGATTTTTTTAGTCGATAATTCGAAGAACTTATACGAGAAGTCAGAGAAGCTCGACTGTAAATGGTTGTGAGTGACGAGTATTATTATGTGTTGCGACTTTACATTTACGCACATATTATAATTGATTGAAAGTTAAAGCCGAAGGGTTAACGACTGCCGGAATCATTTGAGCGTAGTTTTACAAATTCATTCTAATTAATTGCGCAAAATACATTTTACGATATTTCACAATTTTAATCACGCTGTTAAATATTTATTTTCAATAAATAATATTTTCATTGGAGTATCCACATATTTTCATATGATTAATGAGAAAAATTTCATAAATTGCATTACGTATTATAAAATTCTACATTATATTGCTATATTTACATTTACAATTTTCTAAATTAAAAATTACAAGTACAATGCGTAAGCATGTTATCGTATATTACGCTTCTTTTGTGTTATGTCGAAATACAAGAACGACTTTGTTTTCGTGCTCGATTATTACGATGCAGGTGTAGCGAGTATTTAAATTTGCGATGTAAATTGTGTCTTTAAATTACGTTAATTATTACTTCAAAAGCACCACTAAACGAAGGGTAATGTAATTACGCGGCCTGTTTTTAATTTATTTTTGTATAAATCTACAATAACAAGGAAATTTGCCAAAACAATATATCCATTGTTAGACTGATTGTTTTTTTTTATAAATTTTATGATACTATTGCGTTCATCCAACTAAAAGCTAAAACCAGAAAAGATGCTTCTGATAAGAAAACCTGATTTTCAGAAGGACCTTAACGACTTCGAACATTTTGAACATGAATAAAAAGAGTCAGCTGAATGTACGAAAATAAAACGCGCGCTAGGTCGAGTATTTAATTACCGGGCAATAATACGAGCGAATGACGCAAAACTATTGTTCGCGCGAGTGCTCATGATCCGAACAAGTTCAAGGGTTTCATTTGCATGACGAACTCGTAAGAAAATGTGTGTCTATGTCTGTCCGGTCTTGAAGAAGCCATTCAATCAGATCACGCCTGTCGGTAATTTTCTACTAGATATAGCATCGGTGAATATTTATTCATCGCAAATGTTTATGTTGATTAATTCAAATTTTTATACTTTTGCGAGTCGATTGAGTCGTCAAATCGCGAGCTAGAGGAAACGATAACGGAATATTTGTTGACTAGCCGATCGATGTCTAGGCGTGATTTCGTCGTCTTCTGTTTGACAAAGGCTATTTTTAATTAACACTATCAATCTAATGCAAAAGTGAGCTCGACGTACGCGTCAAATTGTAAAGTAACAATAAATTTTAAGAGATAGCCGACAATATTATTTAGGTGAACCAAACCTTTACGAATAACTGTGCAGACCGAGGACCCCTTTGCTCACTGCTAAAATTAACCGTGAAATCAGGCACTTTCTATACCTCTCGCCGAAAAAATACAAATGCCAAAGAAAAACGTCACAAATACTTGTTTGTTTTTATGTCGAGAGGCAGTGATCTTCAATAAGCTCTCCGCAAGCACTTTATGAATGCTGAGCGAAGATAAGCACCGCGCGCGATGGACTTTGAACCGTTCGTAAATCGAGACACAAAAGTTGCATTAAAGTTCGATTAAAGCTCCGAGGCGCGCGGTTGAAATAAAAACCCGTAAAAGCAAAAAAAATGCCTTGGCACCTTTGAATTATTTAATCGATGAACGATACGAAATTTTGCTCGGGACGGGTTCGAGGGTAAAGTAAGTAATACAAGTATTACGGGAGTATTGTACTGAAAGTATAATAATGAAGTTCCCTAAATTATTTTACAATACACGGTATTGTAACAATTCATATCCTTTTTGCGTAGCATTATCATAGTTTTCTTATTAAGTCTTTTTCTTTGGAATGAAAACAATGAAACACGTAGCACTCAATTTCTCCCGCGATGTTTATTTACACAAAAACTTTTTTTCGATCCGCACATAGCTCTTATTAAAGCCTTCGTTTCATTTGTTTGTTTTTAAAATGACAGCCGCCAGTATATTTTCCAATTAATAACTTAAATGGGTTTCAATTAAAAGAGAAAAGGAAACGAAAACACGAGCTTGTTTGGGTCGTTCTAATACCAGAGTGATCTCTAAATCCAAGGGCTAAAGACAAAGTGAAAAAGTTTCGCGCGTAAGCTTCCGCGGCATTGTGTTACACCTCCGCAATGTTACTACCCTCTAAATTCCTTAGGTCGGTGGTCCCACAGCCCAAAGCGTTACCAAAGTAATGCTTGATAAAGTTTGTTAGTATTTTTCCATGAATAAATAATAAATTTATATTAGATCTGTCCATCCATCGTTCAGCCAATTTCTTCTTTATCGTATCTGTGAGGTTATTAATCTAATTTAAAATTAATTGAACCCTGGTGGAAATCCAAAACATTTTATAACTAATAACTGACCATCTATATTAGAAACTTGCTATAAAAATGGAATTTCTCTTGTCCAGATTCTAGCTCCCGATGAAACGCTTTTTCTCAAAAGATTGGCATTTCATTCCCTATTATTACGTGTTTGAAATTCCGAACGTTCATAATGAACGAAATATTAAGTTAAAGTTTGTAATTCTGGTTAGAATTCCCCGGAGTGTGATTTACTGGTGACTGCAAGAGTGAGAAGTGAAGAAATACAGTTATTATCAGATTTTAAATGTATTAAGTAGCCAAATTTGGTTAAATTTGAAAATGGCAAAAATCTTCCGTTCACTATGAACGTTCGAAATTTCAAACACCTCTATTATTATCAATACTCACCTCTACACTTATCATAACACGACCAAATCCACCATGATAGAAAAAAAGTCCCTCAATTTTCTCATTAAAATTCAGCCAGATAAACTGTTGCTACCGCTCGAGCGGCTACATAAAGAAAAAGATACGGAAGAAAACTCACCTATCCGCAGCGAAGCAAAAGCAGGTTGGGTTGCCAAATGAGTGGAAATATAGAAAAAGCAGTAGCACGCCGGCCGCAAATACATTCAGCGGGCGTTTTGAAAAGCTCCCCGAAAAGGAAACTGGTTTCCTCGTGCGACCTCAGTCTGGACCTTGAACCTGCGATATAAGTACGTCAGTCGCTCCTCTCCTTTCCTCTCATTTTTTGTCATATTCTACTCTGCCATTCGTTCTGATGTGTGTATATACACGAACGATGCATATATGGCCGAAAATATGAGCGCAAGAGCGCGTCTCCGCTGTTTGAATTCTAATGACGCTTATCTCGTCTCGTCATCTAAACATTTCGGTTTATGCGCGATGCGCACGAAGTCGCGAGGGGAAGAGGACCTCTGCGCGCAATGACTTCTTTTAAGCTAAACGATAAATTGCCGGTTTCTGGAAGGACCTGTTTCGGTCTGATAAGCGCGACCGCTCCGAATTAGGATAATTTAGCTTGATTTCTGTGTAGGATTTAAATAAAAACAAGCCTCGTTGGGGCTGTACGAAAGTAGGACTTATGAAATCGGAAGGATTAACGCGCAAGCGCACGCGGCCCGGAAGTTGTTCTATTTAAGTACACACTGAGGCCGAAATTTCGGTCTGATCGTTATCGGGCGTTTACAATCTACGATTTATGTATAATACATCAGAGGAGGGCGGTTTAATGTAAAAAGAGACCCACTTTCATTAAGTGCGTGTATGCGTAAAAAATATTGTTACAAATTATAATTTTTGTCAATACGTGTGTATTCAAAGAATACTAAATTTTACATTTATTCTGCATATATATTTGTTATCCACTTATAATTTAATGCTACAAAAATTTACTAAATTTTACGTCCCGTAAGTTTCGATATTCGACGAAAATAAAACGGAGACGACGTGGGATTACTTGACATAGTATTACTCTTCTGCTTTTTTTCTGCGTTACTATACTTTTCCAAATATATGTGAATGAATATAACATTCAGTAGAATCAATACTGGAATAATGTTGCGAGAGTTCACAGCGTCATAGGTTAAACACTTAGATACGGAGTTCTGTAATATTTATCGCATTTCCGCTACTTTAGCGATCCAAAGTCTATTAACAAGTTGAAACAACGAGCTATTTTAAAATAATCATTTAGTTTGTAAATAATAAATAGTGATATCAAACCCTTGTATTATTCTATATTTATATTTTATTAGCGAGACAAATGATTTCAATAAAATATATTGAAATGCAGCGCATTCAATTGCGCTCATAGACTTTTATTAGGAATATTATTTTGCTCAATGCGAATGATTCGTTGTGGCTCATTGAAGCGAATTTGCGCTCTCGGCTGCATTGATATCTGTTAAACACATGCTGGCATAGATCAATTGCGGCGGTGACATATTGCAGCCAATCATGTGCTATAACCTAAATGCATCACTATGAATATTACTTTTTTCTTAGCAAATAAGTGCCTTTTATTAGCTTATTTGTTATTCTTTATATTATGGAATTTAAAATTCAAAATATCTCTTCAATAACATATTGTTTTCAATATTTAGCGCAGACAAATATAAAGCTATTTTATCGGGCTCATAATTTTAATAGCCTTAAATGATATTCAAATATCTTCTAGAGAAATATTATTGTGCTATTTAAACGAATGAAAACTGCTAGAGAAAGCTGACTGTAGATTTTGCGAAAACTAGCCTCCTCAACTTTGAGCTTTCCATCGATGATATTTAATTAGTACAACTCGAGTCAAACACCGCAATGTTGACAAATATTTATCAACAATAACGTAAAAATTAGGATATTTAATACACAGCACATCAGCAAACGCTGTAAAACAATAATTCATGCAGTCGACGGAGGGAATTTGGACTCCTGTCATTTATTAAATACATCGCCGATCTCGTGTTTATATTTGAATTATACATTAGGCTTGTGCAAAAAGATCGGATGTCTTTACCTCTCCGCAGACAAACACAATTTACACATGGAGAGTCGTAATCCCAATCGTCTTCTTGGAATACAGCGTTAAACACCTTCCTTACCGCACAATCAAAAATTTCCCGCACTCTTTCACCTTTTTCAAACGGTTTGGATTGACCGAAGTGAGATAATCTAACGTCTATAACCGCGACTCTAGTATCTTTTCTCAGAGCCATGAACTAAACATCAAATATCTTCTGCCAACCTCACAGCAATCTAACCTAACGAAACCTCTTTCATGTTTGTTCTTCAGGTACAAGCGCAGGCGCGACATCAGGTGTCCCATCGCCAGCATCGGTGACGGGGGTGAGTCTGAGGAGCAGCAGTGGCAGCAGCGTCGGCACCCGCTCGTCGGCCAGCAGCAACAACCACGCATCAGGAATCGTCAGTCCGGTAACCCGAAGCCCCCAGAACGGCACCAGCCACCAGACACGCAGCAGGACGAATCACCACCAGCAGCAGCAGCAGCAACAGCAGCGCCAGCAGCAGAGACAGCAGAGGCACCACAGCCACACGAGGGCTGCGCCCCGTGGCTCGAATGAGAGGCACCTTGGTAGCAGGTCAGCGAACGCTAGCACTCAGGACCTCTGCGACAACTCCAACGACTCTGGCCTCGGGTTCGAGGAGCGACAGCAGCAGCTCCACAAAGCTACTGTAATTATATGACGAGCACATTTTTTTGATCATTTGTTCGATTGAGGGGCGTCTTTGAGCTGGCACTCCTCGGGGGAGGTGCTAAAGGCTTCTCCTGTAGATTAGACGCTGCAAGTTTTTTTTTATCTCGAGATGTCATAATCAGCTAATTAAACAGACATTGGTTGATCGATCTCCGCCTCGATCACTATCCCGCAGGTTTATCTTTATTAGAACAGTATAATTAGTACGTGATTTTTGCCAACTCATCTTCTACGAAGTCGCGTTTGCACCCAATCTACAATCAAGTCTCATTTACAATTAACTTTTTTTTTTGTATTTTATATTCTGGTTGGAGAATAGGTTTTAAGGCTTCATTGGGAGATTAAAAATTTTAAAATAAGTAATGAATAAAAGTTAGTTGCCATGTTTCAATTAAATTTAGATATTTTACGAAAATAAACTGCAGTTTAAACTACTGGCTAAACTATTCGCTCAACTACTGCCTAAACTATTGGCTGAACGTCTGTCGAACCACTGGTCGTCATTAGTATTTTTGGATACCATTTTATGTGTTATTAGGTAACTATAGTATAACTACTTATTATTTTTGCATATTTTTCTTTTGATTTTCGAAAACTGCAAAATATTCCCCTAAGACTTTATAACACGAAAGGAACATTAAATTTTAATTTTTAACGGGGTTCCATAGTCCTACCATTACCGACCGAGCAATTCACACAGTTTCAAGCTGATTAAAAATAAAATACGTCGAATCACAAAAAATCAAGTGAACACTTCGCTGCGGTTTTGAACGTTCTATCATCCAGTAAAAGTTTGGAGTCGAAATATCAAGTTTTTGCAAAAACTTTGAACGAAACCGAATTTTGTTTTGTTCAAAGTTTTTACAAGAACCACTTAATATTTCGACTTCAAACTTTTACTAGGTGATAGAACGTTCAAAACCGCAGCGAAGTGTTTTCTTGTTTTTTTGTGATTTTACGTATTTTATTTTTAATCAGCTTGAAACTGTGTGAATTTCTCGGTCGGTAACGGTACGACTATGGCACCACCTTAAATGTTTATGTTTTAAAATCAATGTTTAAAAAATAAATTAATTTGTTTCACGCAGATATGGCGTAAAACTTTGAGTTGTCCCCCATTGTAAGTAACGGGGATATAAAAAGCAAGGTAAGCCTTGTAATCAGGACGCTTCGTAAAGAGTCATTTCATTTCAAGGGTTGGCCGTCCAACGTATCCATAGATAGCACTACCGAAGCGCCGCATAGCGGATAAATAGCCAAAGCTTATTTATGGAGAGCCGCCCATCACAAGTTGTCCTTTGTCACCGTTATGCGGCACACAGTGTTCTATTTTGAAAAAAAATGGACAAAATGAAATATCTCGCGAACGGATATCGATAGCCGGATGAATCCAACTGCATTTTAAAGTTGAAGTAATGTACAATAAAGGAAAAATAGTCCAGTACTGATCATTTGACCCTGTGACCTTAGAAATGAAAAATGAAAGTCGAATAAATAACGAATTTTCGGTTTTTTCAAAATGTATGAACCTCATATTACAGCTGGAACAAGTAGTCAAGCTGAAACATAGATTATTGTACTCTCCAACACAGATCGTTCAGTTAAATATTGCAATAACAAAAAATTCATTCAATAATATTATTAGTTTATTTGGCGTTATTATTTCAATTTAGTATGATAACTTGATAATAATTACAGATATTACGCTATTAGAAATTGTATTTAATACAATTTTATTAAAGAGCATGAAAAATTGTAAAAAATGCCATTTTTTAATAACCCTTAAATTTTAATAATTCATATATGCACCTACAAATTTGTGTACTTGTATTTATGTACCCATGTATTTTGATTCGCTGAATCCGAATTTGAAGTCGAAATTACTCAATAATGCTCCATTTTTTCAGGGTGAACTTTTCGTATTTTTTATGGAGTTTTCAGATTTAAAAACAAATTTGTGTGCGATAGGACAATTCTGACATCAAATTCGGATTCCTTGCATCAAACACTACAGGAGTACATATTTTTTTGATCGAAAAAATTGATAGCCAGAAAGTCTACAATGAAAAAGCCGAAAATACGTTATTTATTCGACTTTCATTTTTCATTTCTAAGGTCACAGGGTCAAATGATCAGTACTGGACTATTTTTCCTTTATTGTCCATTACTTCAACTTTAAAATGCAGTTGGATTCATCCGGCTATCGATATCCGTTTGCGAGATATTTCATTTTGTCCATTTTTTTTCAAAATAGAACACTGTGCGGCACTCCGATAGCGCTTTCTGTGAATACACTGGATGGCCGAGACTATATAAGCCGTGTAAGTCAACCGTTCAAATGCCCTTAAGATAAATGGGTTTTTACTCCTAGCGAGGTTTTTCCCCATTCTACACTCCACATAGTAGTTCAGCCATACAACCGTTTTTGCTCTATAACTTCTGATAGTGTGGAAATGCCCTCACAGGGTAACGCACAACTTCCTCTTTTTGATTTCCTTCTTTAAGGAGAGGTAACTGGAATCGCCCAGGCTCCTCCTACGTGGATTCATTTCTACGTAAGGGGCTCCTGGACGGTGATCCGGGCAGGCTGTACCTCACTGGTAGGGGGCGACGGAGGGGGCCCCCATCATCCCTTCTTTCTTTCTTTCGTTCAAATGCCTCTTTACGAAAAGTTCTAATTACAAGACTTGCTTTGTTTTTGGTATCCCCGTTACTTACAGTGGGGGACTCAAAGTTTTACGCCATACCTGCGTGAAACAAATTAATTTTTTTTTTAAAGATTGATTTTAAAACATAAACACTTAAAAATTAAAATTTAATATTCCTTTCGTGTTATAAAAAGTCTTAGGGGAATATTTTGTAGTTTTCCAAAATCAAAAGAAAAATATGCAAAAATAATAAGTAGTTATACTATAGTTATCTAATAACCCATAAAATGGTATCCGAAAATACTACTGACGACGAGTGGTTCGACAGAAGTTCAGCCAATAGTTTATGCAGTAGTTGAGCCAATAGTTTAGCCAGTAGTTTAAACTGCAGTTTATTTTCGTGAGGATTGCACCGTTTCTAACGATCTATTCAATCGTCAGATAAATGAGACACGGGATACGTGTACGCGATGCGAAAATTGAATTCGCAAATCAAATGATAAAATCGGAAAAGTACCGGTGAGACAAATTTATATTCATATCAGAAGTATAACTTTCTCTTTCAATAGTTTGGTCATCATTTTATAAGATAATATACGTAGTTGTGTAACGTTTATAATCAAGTCGGAAATGTCAAGTGGAACTTCTAGCTCTAAAGTTGAAAACGTTTTTAATTACCATTCATAATTTTTAACTATTAATTTATACAATTTAAATTATAATTTACATTTTAGATATTACATATTATTTGTGAAAATATTCCAGTACTTATAATATAATAATTGTCGTGATTATATAAAGTGTAAAAATTCCTCTTTTGCTTATTACATCCTTCTTAAAGCAATGGAAATTTTGTTGAAAATATATATATATGTACATGTGCAAAGTGAAAGGCAAAATAACGTACACATTCGCAGAAATAAGAAAATCAAATATTAGCCTCATTTAGCAATAACTTATGTCAATTCTGATTACAGCTCAACATGCATAACTTCTAAAATAAATTTTGCATTTACCAAGTGTTCAAATAATTCGTTGTACTGGTATACGTACACTTATTGTTTCTATTATAAGCTACTGCTTATTCATAGCGAAGGAAATGGCATCATAATAAATAACTTTTATCTAATCAAATCCCAAATATACCGCACGATTTGTATTAAAACTAAAAAACCAAGCAGTTAATAAATTTCACGCTCGGTATAATGATTAAAATTTTGCCATTAACCCACGAAAACTACATCTAATTGTTCGACGCACTGCTAGATGTCAATACTCTATTATCCATACCTCATGAACGCTCACTAGATCAGTAGTGATCTTAGCGTTGGACGAACGGTGTTTATATTTCATTTGTAACCTCATTGACAGTTATATTTACAATTACATCATGCGGTGTTCTAATCCTCATTACTTCAATAGATCCAAGCGCAAAATACTCATCATCACAGTCTCTATCATTCAAACGTTCCGATCGACCGCAAAACGATTCTCACTCTCAAAACTGCCAGATGGTCTCCTCTCCCACGCATGATATACCCCGAGTCTATCGTCGCAGCTCTCTCTTATCGGTGGTTAGCATCGGGGTATCCGCACACACGCGCGCGCGCGCGCGCAAAGACGCTATAATATTATGCATCCGCCCGTTATCTCTCCCACCCGCGGGCGTGTATTAGTGTGTTTACTCGATTCGATAAATTGCGCTATCGCCGAGCGATCGCTCCCTCGCAATATCGCGCTGGGAGGAGAAAACGAATAACGGAGCACGAGCGCCGTCTCTCTCTCTCTCTCTCCCTCGCTCGCTCTCACTCTCTCTCAGCTCTTCATTAACGTAATGAACGCGCGGCAGCGGCGCGGGGCGAGCCCCTTATCGCCGAATTTATTTGTTCATCGATCGGAGCGCTATCGACCCCGAGAGGAGCGCCGCGCGCGAGGCCGCGCGTATTTGTTTGCAAATATAGGTTTTCAAACCGAGAGAGAGCGAGAGAGAGAGAGAGAGAGAGAGAGAGAGAGAGAGAGAGAGAGCGATATAGGTTATATAGCTGGCGGGGCGCGATACGAGGAGGTGTTTGCGCTGAAGAGTTTTCCCTTTCTGTCGCGCGATCGGATATTTCTCTGTTTGTTTGGGTTATCGTCTCTAGGTCTAGATTTTTGCAGCGCGGTAATTTTAGATTCGCTGAAGCAATGTGTTTTGATCAATTAGGTGTAGATTCAAGCGCGAGATAAGAGCTCTATCATTGTGTTTATAGCCTCAACGTTGACTGTAGTAAAAGCGCGAGTATAGTTCTCCTTTAAAAATTTAACCACTTTTTTCAATTAAGAGAGATTAAACGGGTGTGAATAATATACACTGTACGTTTAATCGTTCGTTCAAATTAATACACTCGCGCTGAATTTTCGTTTTCGCGCAGACGTGACCTACTTAGCCGCAGAGATAAAATTTCGAACGGCGAACGTTTTACAAGCGCGGTTAGCCGCGTTTTAACAGCCTCGAGTTTCTCGAAAGCTCGCTACGGTTGTAAAGTACAGGTGCGAATGGCATTATTAAACACAGCCTCTCCAAATTCTATAACACGCACGATCTTGAAAGTAACTCGACATATATCGTATCTTCCCCCCACATGTACGCAGCAGGCGCTCATGCAGAGCGCGTCGCGAATTGGAGCTCATATCAAAGTACACTCGTTACGCAACGGTTAAAGAACTCTAATGCTCGACGTTGTCGTCGTCGTCTGCGGCGACACGAGGCAAACGGTAGTTGAACCCGCATCGTTTGCCTCTATACGCGCGAGTCGTGCCACAAATTGTTTCCCTTCCAATCCGAGGCAATTGTCGTCGGCCGCCTCTCTCGCCCATACGAGCACAATCTCGATCGTTCTCGCTCTCCTCGAGTCTGTGCACTTCTGCACAGCGAAAAACTTTTCCTACTTTTGTCGTTCCACTTTGCGCGCGCGCATGGCTTTATCAACGAGCGCCTATGAGAGGCTGTGCTACTGCCAGCTGCAATTCAATGAGAGAGAGAGAGCCGTTATCTTCTTCGCGAATGCACTCAAATCATTTTCAAGTATTTTCCTGTTACCGATCGACTATAATGTTGATCTAGGATTTTTTGCAGACGAGTTGGAGTAATTGGGGCATCGAATTTAGCGTACAAAAATCAATATCTTCTTTTTTTCAAGGGTCGAGCCATAATTTTTTATTAAAAAAGTTAAATCAAAATAGTTCACTTACAATTTTGAAATTTATTTTCGCGTTAAAAATATCATCCCTAAATTAACAAGTTACAGTATTCTCCTAATACCCCTTCAAAATATAATCCGCGCAGTAAATGCACTAAAAATCGACATCTCCCTCCTATAGGGATATAACTCCCCCAACGACTAAAACGTGTCCCTCTTCTACGATTCCTGCCACTATAGTACGTACACAGTCAAGAATACCATCATCACCCCGGCATTGCAATAAAAATGTCGTTGCAGGCGTGGAACGGCGGAGGCACCGGCACCAACGGCAACGTTGTCATCGGGGGCGGCTGCTGCGAGGAGGACAGTAAGCGTCGTAAAATGGACATAAAACTGGAGTCGGAGGACGCGAACTTTGCCTTCCCGGAGAGCGAGAACCACGGGAAGGTTGCCACGAGGAACGGCATCGTCACTGCCGGGGGCGGCAGATCGGCGAACAATTTGAACGGCTCGGTAGGTCGCTTGGTCGGTGTCACCAGGCCACGGCCACACATGGGTTCCATACCCAAGAGGGGTGTACCGCCCGCGCACCAGGGCCCCGTCACCCTCACCACACAGCTCTGTAAGTTGACGAATTGTGTTGTTGTTGAATGTTTTTTTTTTCCAATGCAGCCAGTCCTGCGGTTCACATTTCGCAATGCGCGATATCTGGATCAAACTGGATGCTATGTTAATTTCAGCCGGCTTTTTCCGGTAGCGCACCTGAAATTTCAACCTGCACTTAGATTCATTTTTATCGTTAAATACATTAAAGACTAGGATTGACACACACACACACACACACACACACACACACACACACACACACACACACACACACACACACACACACACACACACACACACACACACACACACGCACACACGCACGCACGCGCACACACACACATATATATTGTTTTTTTTACAAAATATCTTTTTTTTTATTAGGGCACTTGTCTATAATTATGCTTTTTTGAGATTTTCTTATTTAAAAAAAGTTCAATGACAGAAAGTTATAATCCATGAAAAATACTTTTTGAAGTATCTTATATTCTTATTCTAGTTATTTTTAGTTGAAAAATATAATGCCTACCGGGGGGGGGGGTTCTGTTTAAGAAGGATATCGGAGTAGTATCTTTTTTTATTTCAATTCATTTTTAAAAAATTTTAAAAGCCAAAAATATATGAAAAAATACTAAAAATGCTGGCAAACATGTAATTAAATATTACCTCCAACGTCCCCTTAGGCTAGACTATAACAAGATCATAATTCTTTTTTTCTATATTAAAATATATCGTATATAAAAATAAGTCGTTACGCAGATCGTAACGACACCGTTGCACCAGGTATACAATTTAAAAGCCTCTATAACTTTTGTTTTTGTTTTGTTCGCCCTTACAGACCACGCGTCGAAAAACGGTAAAACACACTTGGTGATAAAGTCCCAGCCTGAGTCTCAGCACAGAGCGCGCTATCAGACGGAGGGCTCCCGCGGCGCTGTAAAAGACCGCACGGGCAATGGTTTCCCGATCGTCCAGCTCCTGGGCTACGAAAAGCCGGCCACACTTCAGGTAAGTTGTGGCGCTAATTTAACGGCTCTGAAGAGCGGAGCTGTAAAGCTCGTTCGATAAAATAAAAAGTCACCTCACGAGGAAATAAGTAATGTGCAATGCAATAACGCTTGAGATAAAGTACTTTGGATATAATGGTCTTGTTAGATTGTTTTTTTTGTTCTTCTCTTCTTTTGATATTTGAATATGAAGATATAATACCAGACTATTATCAAAACATTGTAATATCAAATTCAGAAAGATGATCACACCGATACAGTTCTTATCATTGAACTATTCACCCTCCGCAGGTGTTCATCGGCACGGACCAGGGCCGCGTGGCGCCGCACATGTTCTACCAGGCCTGCCGCGTCAGCGGGAAGAACTCGACCCCGTGCATCGAGCGCAAGATCGACGGCACGATCGTCATCGAGGTGGACATGGACCCTGCCAAGGACATGAACGTCACCTGCGACTGCGTCGGCATCCTCAAGGAGCGCAACGTCGACGTCGAGCATCGCTTCCCCCAGGAGGCCGGCGTTCTGCAGGGCCGCAGCAAGAAGAAGTCCACCAGGTGCAGAATGGTGTTCCGCACTATGATCACAAACGACGACGGCACCACCGAGAGCCTGCAAGTCTGCTCCAATCCCATCGTTTGCAGTGAGTGGATTCTTGTTTTTTTTTTTCTTTTAAAAAAATATACATTCATATTTGTTATTAATATCGTGCAGTAATTTGAATTTTCAAAAAGTCAGTTCTTACCAAGTAGTTCAAACTGATGACATAATCTTTTTGTCGGCCTCTATTGAGTTTTCCAATTCCCTGACTATTTGGCAACTCACCAAACGACACGTAACTGCTTTTCCATCAATATTCTTGAAATCAACGTTGAAAACATTATTAACGGTAGATCTACAGCCACAAAGCTTTATGCCTGTAACCTATTTATTCGAAAAATGAAATAAAACGAGTTCCGTGTTTGTCGTTGAAAAGTAATTCTATCGATCAGAGGGGCGAAATTATACCTCGCCGTGGATATTCAGTGTATTTGCTCACTTACAACGGTTAGACCGTTAGTGACGGACACTTGCACTCGCGATCGATAATAATAATCTACAATAAAGCCATTGCCGGTTAAGTTCACCTATTTATATTATTAAGTCTAGCACGTGAGCATCACATGCTCCCGTGACTCCCAAACCGTAATTATCTTTCCGGCATCACGTGATTTCCGTACGTGTGTCCACAGCATATACCAGCGCGTTTTAACAGCGCCATTCGAATTTTAACAGCCATTAACAGAATACCGACATTTTCAGCCCAGCCACCGGGTGTCCCGGAAATCTGCAAAAAGTCCCATACCTCGTGCCCATGCACCGGTGACCTCGAGCTTTACATATTGGGCAAGAACTTCCTCAAGGACACGCGCATCGTCTTCCAGCTGGACACGGACGACTTGCAGTCCCAGATGGAACCCCACTGGGAGATGACAGTGCTCCCCGACAAGGAGTTCCTGCAGCAGAATCACCTCTCCTGCATCGTGCCGCCGTACAGGCGACAGGACCTCGCGCCAAACGAGTCCATCCGCGTCAAGATGTTCGCCTTGTCGTCCGGAAAGACCAGCGACCCCCACACCTTCCACTACACCGCTGCCAACACGTCGCCCTCGTCCATCATCGTCAAACGCGACAACACGGCGGGGAGCCTAACCGCAAGCGCGAACGGCGAGACGATACTCGCGTCGAAACTCGCGCCCGCGCCGTTGGTTGTGCCCGCAGGCGTCACATCGAACGGTACGTATTTTTTTCCAAACTAGGGCAAGTATGCCAGTTACTGTGCAGATGACAAGTTTCAGTTACTGGACATCTGAAAGCATGCAAGAATCCAGTAACTGGTGAGGGCACAGTAACTGGCACACTTACCCTATTATGCCAAGAGATAAGCTACTCATAAATTTCAAAACTAATCCCGCCCATTGTCACAATACCACGATAATAACGAATTAACTTTCGGCAGCAGTCCATGTAAACCGTTCTTTGTCTTCTCGCACTGCAGCCCTGCTCCCGGCAGCGGCTGGTGCGGCGGCAAGCTTCCTCGGCGCCCTCCAGGCCCCGCCTTCCTCGACGAACTCACTTGCAGCGGTGAGTCCCGAGGTGCTGAAAGCTGACCCGAGTCCGCCACCAGTGACAGGTGGCGCGAGTCCGGTGACGCCCGTGATGATGTGGAGCGCGCAGAACGGCGCGTCGAACGGCCAGGCGTCACAGTCTGCCGACGTGATGATGCCGCCGCCATCAAGCGCCCTGGTGGCCAATCCCCTGTTGACCAGGCGCAGCTCGACGAGCATGCAGATCATCTTACCCGACAACCTGAAGACGGAGGTGCTGGACGAGAACAGCTCGAGCAGCCTCATGGGCGGCGATAACAGTATGTCCGGCATGCCGTCGGGTGCGTGCACGGGGACGACCGTGGCCAGTCCCCTCGATCAGCTGGTCAACGAGAACTCGAGGGACGGCGCCATTAGGAACACGATCACGAGCAACGGATCCCCGGTGCAGGACGCCCTTCTCGGCGTTGTCGACATCATGAGGAGCCAGCATCCCATGAGCATCGTGCCGCAGCAGTCGCCGTACAGCGCGCTGCACGAGACGTCCCAGGTAATTGCACACTACTCATGGCATCCCCCTCTCTTTTTTTTTAAAGTACATTTTCGGTGCTCGTTTCGCTTGGATTGCTGATTCGGCATTTGAATTACGTACCGTTGGAAAATATAATTAGAAACGCGTGGGGTCGATGTTCTTTTTTAACGCTTCTGATAACTAACAATGTTTGATGTCTTTGCTTGTACACACACTCAGACACACACACACACACACACACACACACACACACACACACACACACACACACACACACACACACACACACACACACACACACACACACACACACACACACACACACACACACACACACACACACATACACACACACACACCTCTATATATATATGTGTGTGTGTGTGTGTGTGTGTGTGTGTGTGTGTGTGTGTGTGTGTGTGTGTGTGTGTGTGTGTGTGTGTGTGTATACAAGTATGAGAAGGAATATTTTAATGTATGCATGCGAAATGGCCTGAAAGTTTAGCTTACGGTCTATTTAAGTTTAAGATGGTCTAGGTACTAAGAACAATATGTAGCGTAGCAACAGCATTAGTAGTAGTAGTAGTAGTACTTCTAAAAATTTATTTTCGTGTTGCTAGCTTTACGGGATTTCTTTGAGTAATAATTATTGACGCGTCGGTAAATATTAATCAAACAAACGGAATTTCACTGTCATTGTTTTTAAACCTCACGCGCGCGGAGGCTTTTTACAACGGCGAAAGAGCACTTAGAATGAAACTCGAAGCAAAAGCACTGAATCGACACCGTACAGGATTCCAGCCCGATACTCGCGAGCGAAGCGAGCAGCATGCAGAGCCCGGGCGTCGTGGATCTACGCATGAACCAGCAGCAGCAACAACAGCAGCAGCAACAACAGCAGCAACAGCACCACCAGCCCGAGTTCAACGGCATTGGGAACAGCAATCTTGGTAGCTTCGCCACGACACCGGCCGACCAGCCTCTGCCCGCCCAGAGCAACCACAGCATCGAGAAGTACCTTAATCAGATCGAGTCGAACGTATCGAAGAAGCCCGACGTTCAGGTATACAGAGATTTTTCGGTAGGTTGACCGCTGCTGTTACTGCGTTGGCTGGAACACGAAAATATTTTTTTAGAAATAGTCACGTTAGTAAACTCGAGTTGCTCGAGTGTTTTGGTAGAGATGATTAGTAATAGTGTAGTATAGTTTATAATTCTTGCTAAATTAATTGTGACGATTTTAATTTATCTTTGAATTTATAGTTCTTAGTTATACAAAATTATCGCTTTGATTCGTAACAGAAAGATGCTTTGGAAACAAATGCTCCCTCGCGATCTTTTTACTCAATGATTACTAAAATTGGACTCAATGGGCTTTGAGTATTGATAAAAAATGTAAGATTTTTTTTTCGTAACAAAATAGAATTTTACAAATTTTTATTCACGACAGTTAGATTAAAACGTGTAAATCGATTGTTCAAAATCTTATCACCAAATAATTTCAAAACTAACTAAAAAATCTTACGAACTTCCTAAACCCCAGTTATTTAAAAACATCCGAATGCTAAACACTGTCAATTTCAATCGATTCCAGGACGCAAATTACGTGCGCGCCTCGATCATAGCCACGAGCCAGCAGCAGAATCCGAACCTCATGACCACCAATACGTCGACGGGGCCGCTCGACGAGCTCGTCAACTCGGCGGTGGACTCCCACCAGATGGTCTCGCCGCTGCGCGCGGCCAATTCCAGCCCCAACACGCCGCTACTCAATCACGTGGGCTCGGTGGTCGGCGACCACGAGGCCTCTATAACCAGTCCGCCGCAGGCTACCCGAACGAGCCCTTCACTGCCCGTCAAGGCGATGCTGCTCGACGCTTTGATTCCCACCACGAACGTCTCGCCGTTGAGGTGTGTATCGACTTTTGCAAGACAAAGAAAGCATTTTATCGTGTAGAGGTTACAGATGTTAATGATGTTGTTTGTTGTAGCGTTGAGGGAGCTAATCAGGTATCGAGTGTGCCAGTGCCGGTTCAAGAGCCGCCGACAGACGATAGCTTGCTGAAGTCTTTAAACGCAGCGCTAATGCCGAGTATTCAGGAGTCACCGATCGTTACAGTGGCCGCAGCGGCAGTAGCTGCCGCCGCTACAGTCAACTCGAGCGCAGCCAATTCGTTGCAGGTGTCCAACGAGGGGTTACCGAACGTCGCAACGACGCTACAAGCTCTAGCTCAGCAAGACCCGGTCGTCATGCAGCAACAAGTCCAGCAGGTCGAGCAGGTGGTGGCGCACGCCCAGCAGCAGGTCGAGCAGGTGGTGGCGCAGGCCCAGCAGCAAGCCGTGCAGGCCGTGCAACAGGCACAGCAGCAGGTCATGCATCAGGTCGTGCAGCACGCTCAGGTGGTCCAGCAGGCCGTGCAGAAGGTCCAGGCTGTCCAGCAAGCGCCGACAGCCCCGGCGTTCCAGCAGGCCGTGCAACAGGAGACGCAGGAGGTCGTGCAGCAGGCTGTGCAACAGGCGACCCACGAGGTCGTGCAGCAAGTGCAAGCAGTGCAGCAGGCCGTGCAGCAAGCTCAGGCTGCTCAAGCCATGCAGCAGGCCGTGCAGCAGGATATTGGCTCCATGCTCAATCAGCCCGCTGGTTTCGTGGCTGAGGCCAGCTCGGCTTTGGCCAGTGGTGCCGCCCAGGAGCCCAGTCAACAGAGACTGACCAATGCGGCTGAACAGGCCATCAACAGCGTCATCACTAACGCCACACAGGATATCATTAATAACAGGCCGATCACGACGACGACGGCCCATGCTATCATTGCGACGAAGAACATTTTAAACAGCGTTGCGACACAGGTAAATTGAAAAATATATACAAAAGTGATTATAGTTTATTCTGTTTCGGATATCTAATCAAATGACTTTGACTCTTCCAGAGCGCGCAACTTATGAACACCGCTATGGAGGGTATCCTGCCGAAATCCCCGGCAGCCCAGCAGACCATTGCCGAGCAAGTGGCCAGCAAGTCACCCACGAACGCGTCCATACCCATGCACACGTCCAATTCGCGACCATCAGTGGTCAATCAACAGACGCCCATGCAGCAGAATGACGAGCCACCGCAGAGCTCGCAAGTCCCGTCGCAGACTATCCAGCAGAACAACGCGATGGCAATCGCCGCTGTAGCTGCGGCAGCGGCAGCACGCAAATCCGAGGCCGCGGCCAACGGCATGATGACGCAGGACCTTATGACAGACCACGAGCTGCTCAGCTACATCAATGCAAGCTGCTTCGACGCGCAGAACGGGTTCCTCATGTAGGCCTGTTGCCGTCGATCTTTTGTTCTGTTTTGAAAGAGAGAGAGAGAGAGAGAGAGAGAGAGAGAGAGAGAGAGAGAGAGAGAGAGAGAGAGAATATAAGAGGGAGAGGAAAAGAGAAAGAGAGGAAAAAGAGTCTGGTCACGGTTTGCTCGTTGAGTGTTTACTAACGGTTTATATCTTTATCATTTTCATTTCTTGATGAAAAAATATGATAATGACGATTATTATTATTATTATTATTATTATTATTATTATTATTATTATTATTATTATTAAAATGCTACTATTATTATATTATTATTATTGTGTCCATCGACGAATAGAGATGATGCAGGAGCGAAACTCAGTGCTTTTGGTGTTGCTGAATATGGGTCGGCTGTACGCGCGGCAGCATTCTATGATCGTGTATAATATTGTAAATAATTGAATTTAGTAATTTTAATGAAATTATAAGCCATTAATTATTAACTCAAGTTAATTAGTTTATTATGAATTCATGCGTACTATTTTTTAGTTATTGAAGTTCATGAAATTTCGATTTAGATTGGTATTTGACTTTCTGGTTCAGTTTCTTTTTTTTTTCATATCAAACCTTATTGATTCTGTATATTTTTTGATGCGACAAAACTAATTTTAAATTAATGCAATTTAAACAATAAATTACATTTTTTTTTGTTTTCGCTTGGGCATATAAGATATGTGATCGATAGCTTCAGCCGCGATCAACTAATGAATTATCGACGCGTGACGAATTATCGATAGAGTGTCATTGATATGATATATGAGAATAATTTGCCATTCTGTTTGGAAAAATTTACTTTTAATATACTGGATTATTGCTGAAATCAAAATTTATTTAATAATTTATTTTTTGAAAATTGTGTTAATTATGTGAAGTTAGGTTGAAAATAAAATTTTTCAAATAGAATTGCAAGTTCCAATAGGTCTTCAGATTACGAGAAGAGGCATTTTATTGATAAATTCACGGTTATAATAGATATTCTTGAAAAATGTCTTAAATATAAATGAAAAAATTACTCTCGAATTATTAAAAGCAGAGAACTGAGGTTCGTGACTGTATCTCTTCATGTTAAAGACATATGTACAGACAGTTTAAGGCGTTGAGTCTCGTAAATCTTTATGTAAGACTTTAATGTGGACATATAAGAGAAATTGAATGTCGGAGATTTGTGTTTTATTCTTTGAAATAAGCAACGCATTACGTATACGTAATTGTGAGACAAAATTTAAAATTAGGCGAGACGGGCCTAAAGGGGCGACATATAGTAGCGAATATTGATACTTTCTTTCATTTGTATTAAAAATTAAACTGTCCCGACGATTGTGTTCTACTTTTTTTTACTGATCTAAGTTTTAAGGAAGTTGTCGATTCGTCTTATGATTCCTAAGTGAAACAACTAAAAATACGGTGCCTTTCGAAATCTCGACCAAAATGTATCTCTTCATCGTAAATCATACATTCAAGTTTGTCGAGTGCATGGTAATTAGAAAATTGAAAGAACGAATGATTAAAAAGGTTCAGAACTAAAATTTAAAATAAAGATTGTATAATGATATGATGACTATTGAAGAAATATGCAAAATGTCGCCAATTATTAATGTTAGTAAATAACAATGTTGCTAATTCATAACTATTAGATTTTGTCTAGACAAGTTATTTGGTATATCTTTATTATTTACTATTGACTTGATTTCATTGCGTAAGATGAATCATTTTTTTGTTTAATTCGTTTTCTTTGCTACTTTATCAAGCATAACCTGTTCATTATTAGTTCGTAGAGAGATTTTTTTTTCTTTTAATCGTAAAGATCAATGAAGTTTGTTGTTAACTAGTACTGAGAAGTAAAAATATAAGGAGAGCGAATGAGGATAGTGCACGGACAATGAAAGCATGTGTGCGGTATATGCGTGAAATATAATAGCGAGAAAGAGAATTTTCGAGTAAGAAGTATATAAGAAAAAGGGCGACTGATATAATGATATGCTCCCCTTCGTTTTATGTGATCATATACGCTGATGCTATCAACGATTAAGTAAAAGTTTATATATATACATATTACCTATAACAAAATAAAGAAAACGACAGAGATTATATTATAAATTTCATTACAATGATGTAGTTGAAAGTATATTCTATATGAGAACGAAAAAAGAGGAAATTAATGGATATATACCCGAATAAAAGGTTATATTATATATATTTTTTACGTTTACCCAAAGAGAAAAAGTAACATGTGTGTAAATTTCTATTTTTACGTATTTGGAAATACATATTGTGTGTAGCCCTATAGTTTATCTGTGAAAGTACACCTCATATATTTCCAGATATTTGTGCAGAATCAAATGTGCCGCATGAAAAATTAAAAGAATAGTAATAATAAGACAAGAGTGTTTAAAGTGAGCTTAATAGACGTTTTATGATGCCATGTAATTCTTTTCCGAAAAAAATATGTAACAGCAGTGTTACAAAATATCAATGGTGCTGTATATCGTATACATTGGGACTAAGCTTCGCTAAAGATAATAATCGCCCGGTCTTTTATACCATAAAGTTGATTCCTTTGTTTATACGATGTTGAATCTAAGCATGAATTTAATATTTTGTATTTGTTATACAGAGAATAAACATCTGTAAATGCATATTTTATATAAATCGATTTGATGGAAATTATCGTATAAAAAGCGCAGAGAGGAAATTGCTGTTGAGCTCTCGCTTCCATAATGTCAATTTGAACTCCGTTGCGTACCGATGAAGTAAATACAATTATTCATCGGTTCATGTGCCGAAAGACCCAACGATTGTATTTTTATGCTCGCGTCGTTTAAAAAATATGAGTTTTCCCTATGCTGCGTAACACATATTATGTACTCCGTAAACGTGTGTGTAACTTAAAGAAACATAGTAATTATTAACAGCCAATCGTTCAAAGTAAGCAAGAAAAAAGCCTATTATGCCTGTATATCATCGATACTCCTAGGTTGAATAAATGTTTGAAAACATTTAATTAGACGGATTTGTGTATCAAAAAACATGCCGGAGCTCTTTATTACTTTTCATGCTTTTCGTTTTTCTGGCGAAATTCTGTGTAACGTGTTTATTCTAAGATTTTGTTTTGTTAAGTTTCATTTTGTAAGATAATATTAAGGCCGTAAGTGGCTCTTTTGTTTTTATACTTATGTGTACCATAAATTTTTGTAAAAGAAATGAAAATTCATAAAAATAATTTTCTTATGAGTTCTCTTTGTCTTGAACACTGTAGATTAAATTTATTTTTCTTTTTATGTGGAATGCTATTATTAATTTATTTTACAATTATATACACTTTAGTCTTCTTCATTTACAAAAAAGTTATTGCACAATGGGTACTTCCTTTTACACTTTTCTTTCTTCATTTTATTGCGTGTAGTAATTAACAAAACTATTAAACGATTGACCACTTATCATTCTCGCAAGTGACTCGACCTTCTTTCAGCAGCTTTTCCAAGTGATGATTTACGTTCGATGCAGCTGCCGGCCATAGGTTTTTCGGCGTGTCCTGAAGTAAGTTAGTTAGCGTAAATTCATGTGCTAATCTCTTAAATAGTACCTACAGATGTTTTCACAATAATTTCTCGTAAAATAGATGAAGATAAAAAAAAATAAATACATTTTTGTAATACAATACTAAATAATATAACTTCTGCACGTTTAAACTTTATCTTGGAAAAATTAATCAAAAGTTCATCGAAAGCAATTACAAAGAATGATAGTCAACCAACCTTGTACATAGACTCGACGATCTCCATAACATCGTTAGGACCCTTCGACCTTTGGCTGTCTAAAAAGGCTACGATCTGTTCCTCCCTCTTCCTTCTATGTTCCATGTACGCCTTGATCTTGGAATTGGGGTCATTGACAAGGGGCCCGTGTCCCGGGTAGATCAGGCTAGAGTTCTCGCCGAGGATCTTCTCCAGCGACAGCATGTAGTCGTGCAGATCCTCGAAGACGGCTGAGGTTTCACCCAGAATGCAATCACCGCTGAACAAAGCGTTTTCCTCCTCAAGAACGAGGCAAACGTGGTCCGTCGTGTGTCCGGGAGTATGTTTGATTTTTAGATTAGCTCCTTCCACGGCTATTTTTTGCTCGTCCTTGAAATTAGCGAATTTGGATACATGAAAATTAAGAGATTGTATTTTTTTGTAAAACAGTTTTGTTTTCTCGACCGTTTGTTCATATTTTATCTTATCTTGTTTCATAATTCGCATTTTAAATTCTTTTATCTTAGAATAATGTTTGATTTTCAAGTGTATCTAAATTATAATAACATTGTTGTTAATTTAAGGACGCTCATCGGCTGAAAATGGCTTTTTGCATGAAAATTTGTATAACAACTGTAATAGTTCTAATGAGTAATACATGACTTTTATATAATACTAAGATATTTGGCATAATAGAAACAAATTTTTAAAATAAAATTTGAAGTGTTTAAGGTGTAAATATTTCTCATTAAAGGAAAGTCACTTTAACTTTTCATGGAAATTTTTTGTTTTGATCCGATTTTAACGGGGTAGGGCTCATTGTCTTCCTTGTGCAATTTCAGATAGGGGTTACGAAAAAATCATACTGAAATCATTGAGGTGCATTGGTTTATTTACGTCGCATGTAATGTAATATGTAAGATTATAAACAATAGTAAGTCACGCTTCACTCTTCAATAATTTCTGAATGATTTTGCCGTAACCCCTATCTGAAATTACAAAAGGAAGACAATGAGCCCTGCCCCGTTAAAATCGGATTAAAACTAAAAATTTCGATAGAAAGTTAATGTCACTTCCCTTTAATGAGAAAGAATTACGCTTTAAACACTCAAAATTTTATTTTAGAAATTTTGTTCTATTATGCCAAATATCTCAGAATTATGTAAAAGTTATATATTATTTATTAGATTCATTACGGTAATTATATAAATTTTCATGCAAAGGGTCGTTCTCAGCTGATGAGCGTCCTCAAGGAGAATCATCTCATTGTTCATACTCGACCATAGAAATACCATATTATACTGAAAAGTTCCCGATTTATTTTTATGAAAGTAATAATGATAGCCAAGTTATTGACGATGACATCTAGAACGTAATAATGGCATGCTGTCGAATAATATCGATATTTCAAAATTTCAATGAAACTCCTCTTCAGTATCAAGGAGCGCGATAGCGCTTCGAAGGCAAGTATAAAAGAAGCCTAGAGGAACGACCCGTGCTACATATACATTGAAATGGGTGTACGAAAATACTATTATACAAGAAAAAATAAAATTTGAAATTTAAGTTAAAAATTTAATCTATGTCATACTTCAGAATAATAAATTACTTATAAAAACTTTGCAATTCTCACGAATTCTCACTATAGCTTCTTCCATGTCTACAACCAAACCCACACCTTCAGCTTACTCCAAGCTCCAACTGTCCTCTCCTCGTCCTCGCCGCCCTCGTCTCCGTGAGCTCGCGGGAACTTCCACACCATCGCCGGATTGGCCCTCGGGTTCCTGGTCTTAAGAAGGCTCTGCACCGCGGGTACACCGCCGATGTGGTCGTGGTGCCAGTGCGTAACGATCAGATGTTCGATCGTCGCATTCTCCTCGGCGAGGACACCGTCGAGGATGTCGGTGTACTTGCTCGCCATGTCCTCGTCGCCCGAGTCGATCAGCACCCGGCTGCGAGCATGGTGAAACAAATGTTTATTTTTTATTTTTTTTATTTTTTTTTTACAGGTGGGGTAAGAAAGTTGGAAATAATTTGCGATCTAAAATTTCAAACGATATCATTTAGGAGTTTTGATATGTCAGAGTATACATAGGGGAAAAATAAGACTTGTCCTGCTCGAAATGTTTCGTAAAAAAATTATATTAATTGATATAAAATGATAAAAAGTGTTTAAAAGTGTTAAAAAATGAAAGAAAGTAATAAAAAGTCGTACAAAGTGTACAAAAATGAAAAAAAGAGTAATAATAAATGATAAAAAGTCATAATCTTTGTAGGAATTTGGACATTTCATTAGTTTTTATCACTTTTTTTCAATTTTTATTAAATTTTTGCATTTTTTAACAATACATATTATTTTTTATCAAAACATATTAGTTTCTATCAATTTCCTATATTTTCTTGTAGTTGATAAAAGAAAATATTATTAATTTTTTATTGATTAATAAAAACATATTTTTTCTTTTTATGTTTGAATAATATTTTATCTGAGTTAATGATTATTTATCACTAATATGTTTGAGTTTTCCTTAAAAACAGACAAATTTAATTTTATTTTTTAATTACTCGCTTCACTCGAGCGAAAAACGTCACATGAGGTAAATAATCTACTTCCGCACCCGTGTCAAAAAAGTACTATTATATTATCGTTCGTCTAGTAATTCCTAAAGATGAAAACATCAATGATTACTTTATTTAAAAAATAAAATATGTATAAATGAAGGTCATTTTTTATCAGTTTATATAATTTTTTTTACAAAATCTTTCCATCAGGGTTTATAACGAGAATTTCATAAAGTTATTTTTATTCATAGCGTTCATAAATAATACATTCTTAACACTATCTTTCAATAGTAGGTATTATTAGCAAGACTGACGAGCGCCTAATGTATAAGTATTATGTTTATATACTCGAGAGAACTTTAAAAAAATAACTAATTTAGTAAAAGTCTAAATTCGCTTAAAAATCACAAATTACGATGTCGATAAGTGTCCCTATACCAATAAAGTGCAAACAAAATAAGATTTAAAAAAATTTTATCGATCATCGTGCGTCATCAATAACTAGCAAAATCATAAAAAGTAACAACCGCTTCTGTAATCATTAATCAAGCACTTTACCGCCGCGAACAAGACAACATAACCCACTATAAACAGACACGGCTGCTGTGCAATGATCACCGTGGCGGTTTGACGTTTGAACTACAAGTATAAATATACACCGCGTTGTGGTAAACACATGCGTACTTGCGGCCGGAGCCCACGAGGTATGTGTTCGTGCCCTGGAGCGTCATGGGTCCGGGGTTGCATCCCAGGATCCTGATGACCCGGCTGGACAGCCGCGCAATTAGCGGCAGCGAAGTCAGCGTCGTCGTCATATCGAATTGTTGCGAACTGTCGAAGCCTTCGCAGCAGATTGACGTGTGTGTGTGTGTGTGTGTGTGTGCGTGTGTGTGTATGTGTGTATATACACACACACATATATAGGTAAGTATATCTCGCGCACGCGCGGTATCATCAGCTGCGAGAGAGAAGGTTATGTAACGCGCCAATGGCGGATCGCACATATCCGCAAGGCCAGTGAAGAGCTGTTCTCTGTCCCGCGGTGTAGCTGCGAGAAAAGGGAACGATGCATCTGACCTCCGCCCTGAAGCGTTTCGGGGACTACCCCAAGGAGTACAACTTCGAGGTGCACGGTACCTACGACCCGGCCCGTTACTATGGCCCGAGTAAGTAAAATTAAAATGTTTTTTCGTCTACACGGAGAGTGGAATAAAGTTAATCGATTATTTGTTCGTTGGATTCGATTGATTTTATTCGAAATTTTGAATGAAGAAGTACTTACCTGTTGATAGCAGATGATGCTTGATTATTTGTGTCAGGCTCTTTTTCAATTGTTTTTTTTTTCATTCTTGAGTAACCATTGGGGCAGAAGTCTGCTGATCTAACCTCAAAACTCTATTTTAAGGTTTTGAAAAAAATATCACTCATAATTTTACTTAAGGACTGGGAGTGATTTTCATACTTAATACGATATGTTTTTAAAGTAAACAAAAACAAATATAAAGAGGTTACGAGATTTGTAAACAATTATCGCTAACAGTGAACACAACTAATAAATTAACGTTATTGCAGAGGATACCCCCTTCGGACAAGTGAAACTTGGTGAAATTGGTGCCTGGTTAAACAGACGCAATAAGACTCCCCAGGCTGTTGCAGCTTCATTTTCAAGAGCATTTTGGCGTTGGCAACACAAATATATTCAACCCAAGCGCGGTGGAATTGCTCCAGTCTTCCAAGTTATTTTTGCTAGTATGGCTTTCTTCTATTTTCTGAACTACGGCCGTATAAAGCACCACAAGCATTACAAATACCACTAATCTGTACATTTGATGTAGATCTACAAATGTTTTCAGCGGTTTGAAAAATTTGTTTAATGTTGTAATTCAATCAGAAAATTTCAATTAAATAAAGTGTAATACAGTGTTCAAAATGTAATCTAATAAAATAATTTCTTCAAGAGAATCAATAAAAGGTATTCAAATATAAGAGTAGACCCAACACATTGAATTTATTAAACTAATTTTGTCTTGAGGGTTTTTAACTATTTTAATTCCAGACAATTTTAAAAGAAAGTATTTATGTTACTGTTCAACAAGTAAAAATTATTTTATTTAAAATAAATTTTTGTTTGAAATGTTTTGCAAAATGTTTAAAATTTTTTTTATATCATGTTATGTAATATACATGAACAAATCAAAGTAAAGGTTATATTTATGATGTCAACTTTTTTAACCTAAGTTGTGTTCTCAATAATAATCGTTGTTAATTCAAGCATTTTCTATAGTTATTGTTGATACGAAACCAAATTTTAAAGATTTAAGAATGTAAGTTATATTTTACATATTGAATACCTTGATTTATATTTTTCTTCAAACAGAATTTATTTCTTTTCCTCAGAATAAAAAATTAACAATATAATAACAATAATCTGTATTAAAATTATTACATTTTAATTTATCCATTTATTTCTATTTTTCTTTGATGATGAATATTTAAATAAGATAAATAATAAATTTATTTATTGCTTCCTCAAAGAGGAAGATTTGTAATGTAAGCTTTGTCTCAAAAAAATTTTTGAGACAAAAAATGTTTAAAAACATGTTTTAAGACTTTTGGCACCAAAGTTCGTCGTTTTTGAGCAAAACATCTTCGCGCGCGCGTGTGTAGAAGCAGCTACAGGCCCCTGCTACATTTTAGGGAGTATCTACAGTAGGGGCGCGTCATGGCACGCGTCGAGATGCGCGTCGAGTTGCGCGCGTTCAAACTGTGCGTTCCAATCCGTTTCACCTCGTTTCACTTTTCTAGTTACATCGACCCTGACCCTATCGCACGATGTGAAACGGATTGGAACACGCTTGGAACGCACAGTTTGGACGCGCATCTCGACCTTCGAGCATATACTACCTGGAGTAAGCATCCAATGCGTGAGCGCGTATCCTAGGAGTGAGGGAGAATGACCGACCCCCTTCCAGCCGTAAGAATTTTTCAGTTTTTCTTATTTTTTGACTAAAGAAATAATCCATCTTTAACAAAAAATTAGCTCTTGTTGTATTTTTATTTGCTCTATCCAGAGCTATCTTATAATAATATATGCTCCTAAAAAATTAGTAATAAAAAGCTAGGATGTGTAATTATCATTTTTTCACGTTAACGGTAGCATTTCCTAACAATCAAAAAAACTGAAGGTAGAGCCGAATAGAGCAAATAAAACTACACTAAAAGCTAATTTTTTGTTAAGGGTGGATTATTTCTTTAGTCAAAAAAATAAGAAAAACTGAAAAATTCTTACGGCTGGAAGGGGGTCGGTGGAGAATATACATAAGCGCTGCGCTACGCTGCGCTGCGCTACGCTGTCGCATTGATCTTGTAGACCTCGTCGCTGATTGGCTAATATTTAAATGTTAGCCGTTTTCGTGAAGCCAAAAGTCAGTACTTGAATGCAAATAAATATTCCATTTTATCCAAATTATTTGTAACCTCTGAAAAAAAAGAAAAAACAAAGTATTTATCCAAATATTAGAAATCAATGAAAATTACAACAACAAAAAAACTTATCTGATCGACTTGTTTTTTCTATCAACCTCAATATTTAAAAAACCGCTGCCAATTCATTGGCACGTAGCTTCCTCAAACTTAATTTACTGATTCCTTTAATTAATTTTTAATTCCAATATTTAAAATTTAATACTTCAGAAAGACAGAAATAACAAAACTCCAACATAATTTATTCAAATTTTTATAGATTATACATTTCCACAAAATTTCACATACATAAAATATATATCACAATTGCCTATAAATTTGCAACTGATATTTAGAGCTCTATGTATTTGAATGTAATTTATAGCATTCGAAACATAATTAAATTACCTATATTTTCTAAAAAAAAATAATTTTCTAGCTATCACGGTTCTTTTGTTATTAACAGAAATGTAAAAATTTAAAAATTAAAAAAAAATCCTCAAGAAATAGATTTTAAAAATGTCTAGAAAAATTTTAACCTCAAATATCTCTGAAATTTATGAATCAATCACTTTGCCAAAAGAACTCATCCGAGAACTATCAATAATATACCTCTGCAATGAATTTTGAAGCGAATAAGACAATTTTACTCTTGTAATAGTTGAACATATAAAACTCATTTTTTTCATTTTTCAATTTTTACGTTTTTGTTAATAACAAAAGAACCGTGATAGCTAGAGAATTAATTTTTTTAGAAAATATAGGTAATTTAATTCTCTTTCGAATACCACCCACCCCATTTAGATACATAGAGCCGTTCTCGAGAAATTACGATTTAAAAAAAAATTGAAAAAAATTTTAACCTTAAATATCTTCGAAATTTATGGATCAATCCTTTTGCCCAAAGAACTCACTCGATTGGTATACAAAATCTACCCCTACAAAGAATTTCAAAGTGATTAAGCCAATTTTACTATAGTTATTGAACGACAAAAAAAATCACTTTTTTTTATAAATTATTTTTTTTGTCAAAAAATAATGAATAAAAAAACCTAAAAATTTATTAAGTTGTAGTACTTAATATCCTTTATAACCAACAAATATTCATGTTAATATCTTTTTTTAATTTCGAAATATAACCTATTTACAAAAAATTACGTTTTCATCAATAACTTATGACGAAATATAGCTACCGACTTTTTTTTTTTTTAAATTGTAGATAATTTTATCCTACATACAGAAAATTCATGATATATAAACAATATTTATTCTAAATATTAAAAAAATCGAAAAAAAAAATTTTGAAAATTAAAAAATGGCTATAAAAAAAAAATTAAATTTTACAAAAATAGAATATTGACCCCAATTATGTAAGCAAAATCTAAAAAAATGATCACTCTCTCGTTAAAATCGGTCGAGTAGATCATGAGATATCAGCGTATACGGACATACACACACACACACACACACACACACACACACACACACACGCACACACACGCACACACACACACACACACACACACACACACACACACACATCCATACGGACATTTTCTAAAAATAGTGTATTTCGATTCCAAATTTGCTAAATAACATATCTAACACATTATCTCATAAACTTTTTTTTTTACTATCACAAAGCTTCCTCTATGAGGAAGCAAAAAAGACAAATATATTTGGCTTTGTCCACCAGCGTCGGATTATTAGTTTACTTGCTTTTCTTGCTCCGAAACGCATTTGAATTTCGCAGTTGGCAACGTCCCCCTCTCTTCATCCCCGTGCACCTAACGACAAGCACACAACCACATCGCGCTGTACGACGTCGCACGGCGCCGCACTGCGCTGCGCCACATCGCAGCACATCGCATCACCCTTATGTACAATCTCCCTAAGAGCGCACGCGCTCGCTTCTCTCATTGGTCGTCGTAGGCGTGCGCGTCCGCTGAGTCCGCTTCCAGCCAATGTGAGAAGCGAGCGCGTGCACTCTTACCGCGGCTGATCGGCGTCGTAGGCGTACGCGTCCGCTAAGCTCGCTTCCAACCAATGGGAGAAGCGAGCGCGTGCGCTCTTATTGCGTCCGACCGCGGCCGACCGCGGCTGACCGCAGCCAAACGCGAGCAAACGCGCTTATGTGTCTAGGGCCTTATGTAGCGGGGACCTTACTACTTCGTTCGGGCGAAATCATTTCAATATGGCCGAAGTGGGCCCCGCAGGCCCCGCTTTTGTTTCACAGTTTTCAAATCGTTTTGGGAATGCACAGAGCAGCGATGTCAAAAACTCAAAATCATATAAACATAGGTTGTCAATCGTCAGAGTTGGCTGCACTGCGAACGCGGAGCAGCGCTATATTCAAACGACGAAGGCGTTTGTTCGATTTTTCTACGTTCTTTATTATTCAGCGTAAGCAAAACAATAGGTTAAAGTGAACCACATGGTAAATGAGTATTCGATAAAAAGAAATAAAGCACCTTTAATTTGCATCGGTATTTTTCGAATAAAATTGTATTATTTAAGAGTTTCTTTAGTAAATAAAAATTAGGTTATTATTTAACTCAATAGATGAAAATAAATAATAACTTAATTATTTAAATCATGAATTCTTATTGAACTATATTATTTAATCTATTAAAATGAAATTTAGTACGTGAAAATCAACTTGAAAGAACTGAGCACTTAGACAGGCCGTCGAAATATAATAGACCGATAAAAATTTTTCAACGAAAATCAGCAGGCGTTGTAAAAAACATAAAAGAAAACTACTAGAGGATGCGAAAACACTACAAAAATATTATACTACCGGTGCGAAAGACCAAAAATTATTCAATTAATAAAATTCGGACACTTAAACAGGTAAAAGGAATCAGATACTCGTATAGGAGAGAATCTCCGAGTAATGCCTTTAGTTATTTATTTGAAAACACTAAATATAACTCAAAAGAAGCTTATAATATTCAGAAATGATTGTAATAATTTTAAATTTTGTCAATGAAAATTACTTAAAGGAATCAGTAAATTAAGTTTGAGGAAGCCTAGTGCCAATGAATTAACAGCGGTTTTTAATTAGTTGTTGGACAAATATTCGAAAAATTTGGAATTGTGAAAAACTAGTTTGAAAAATTAGTGGTTAAAATAAAAACAAAGAATAAAGGGACTGATATGGTTGCCGTTAAACTTTACAAAAATAAATAATTCTATTTCCTTTCTTTTCAATAATAATTTGGTTTTTGTAATCTTATCATGTAATGTAGTCATGCGATGTTTTTGTGCTCTAAATTGTGATATCAAAAATCCCTGTAAATTAGAGATATACGAAATGAAATAGGTGATACTATAAATAAAATTAGCGTTTTGGAGTGATATTCATCGTTTTATAGGTTATGAACAAACGTGAACAACAGGTACAACATACAATATTGGTCGAATAATAATGTACATAATATTTTAAGTAATCATAAATCCATTCCAATGAAATAATTAAGTACAATTGGTACACAGATTGGGTAACTTTACGTTTGCTCAATAATTATCTCACGTCACTCATCTCCCTGTCTCTCTCTCACTTCGCGTAATTATTCTCTTTGGGTTTGCGTTGCACGTTATCATTTCATTTCTCATATATATTGTCGTGACTCATATTACAATCATATAAATATAAATATTAAATATAAATATATGCATTTCAATGTAAAAATCACTCGAAAAAACGTGAAAAATATTCACTTCGCATCGTAACTGCACTTAGGACGAAATGCATTTATAGGAAAATCACAATATTGGAATAAACGTTTTGCGCGAAATAATCCTTGAATAATGTTTTACTGAGAGATCTCTCGTTTCCATCTCCTTTTTTTCTCGTGGTAATATTATGAAGTAAAATCGAGTCCTCGTTTTTGAGAACGACGATTTCAGTTTCGCTTAATATTCGCCTCGTTTTCCGTATTTTTGTTTTGCATTTTTTTATCTTATAATGCTTTTTTCATGAAAAAGTCACACATGTAAATATGTACAAATATATAAAATCGCACCGGATCGAAATCGAAAGTTTACAACAGTGCCATTTTACAAATTAAACGCAAAATTATAAAATAAACAATATATATCTATGTGCTGCTTATATATATCAACAAATTCTCATTTCTCTATATAATATATATTTATTTATTTATGTATAAATAAAATTAAAATCAATAATATAATCAACTTAAGCATCTCACTGTAAACAACTATATGTAGAAAGCACCTGTGTCCCTCTTTGTGTAAAATTAGGCCGGTAAACTTTCAGCATTTCGATTTGAAGATTGTTTTATCGTGCATACTTCACACATTACAGTATCAGAAGACTTTTTTCATTGCTGGTCTCGTTCTCACTGGAGAAACATTTATTCTTCTCGCGTTTCCATATAATGGCAGTGCAAAATTTGCGAAACTGCAAATATATCGTAGTGTAAAATCATCTTGAGCTAGACATCGGTACGAAATACGTATTACATTATAAGCTGCTACAGTGACTCTCATTTTGCGTTTGGCCTCTTGCGTTGGTGCACACATTTTTTTGGAGCGAATTTGAGTAGAATAGGTCGTTATCTTATTTTCGTATGCTATATTTATTTGCTTGCTTTTTAGTCGTCGTAACTTTAAAAAAGTATGTTGCTCTTTATTAATGGAAAGAAAAGGGATACATTAAATAGATGGCCACAAATGAAAGCCGAATAGAAATAATGCTTGAAATCCTTATGATTTGATGTCTACATTTGATTATGGATAATTGTATATGTGGTTTAGTATTCGTATTGTTTTTGATTATACTTGTTTGATTTTTATTTTATGAATAATGAAAAAATCAAAATATTTGAAGTATCAATTGAATTAGGTTCCAAAGTTTTTAAGAACATACACCTTTACATAAAATTAGACGATATCTTTTATCGAGGATATTGTAAAGTATTATTTTATTTTCCTTTAAATTTGACTAGCTCAATTAGCTAAATTAAGTAATTGAACCTAATCTTAAATTTTTTTTTACGACTGACTGATATTATTGTAAGATTCTATCAATGAAAAATTGGGACAATATTTGTCGATTCAATGAATTTGTTTTACGTATTTATTAAAATATTGTCCGGAATTATTTCATTCATAAATAAAAAAAAAAGAATTAATCAAGAATCCGAATTTCCTACCTGTAACCGCAATCAATCAATCAGTCGGTAAAATATATTTTATTTCTAAAATTGATAATGAAATATTAACGTTTCTATAACTGACATATTTATTTCCATATAGTTACTCAAGCTCCTTCCGAATTTTCAAATTCACATATCTACTATCACAAAATTATCTACATTAAGCTAGAGCTACTTTTATTAAGTGTTCCATTGTCTTTCTTCGTCTTAAAACACTGCGACTTTTTAAAAATCTAAACTTTGAGTTTTCGTTTTCCTAATAATCGGATGTTAAAAAAATACGAAAAGGGTATTGCATTGTATAGTCTCGTCAACGTAAAAATATTTCCTTTTTTTTTGAAATTTTTTCATCTTTACGAAAGTGTGAAAGTTCTACCTTAATCCATATCCTACCGATCATAAATGTTAATATAAACAGCTACGTTTAAGGAACGCAACGACACGAATGCGCCCCTACTGTATGCGTTAAACTGTTGCGTCTCCAAGAATAATGACTCATTCATTTATATCATTATTTCTCTCTTATTAAAGTAGTATCGTGGTAAAGGTAGACACCTTCTACGTCAGCTGCACCCACCTCAGTCGCTCTCTTTACTCCTCTCTCACCTCACTTCGCTCCAAAAAAGCTGTCCACTCTCTCTCTCCCTCTCTCTGCGTATATTCGATACACACACACACGAAGGAATAGGACGATGATACCTACCGGGGCGAAAGAACCGAACGGGGAACACATCCGCGCGCGCGCTTCCACATACATGTATATATAAATGCTGGGGGGGAGGGGTATTTCTTTTCTTAATCATCGCTTATGAGGATGTATTATTAGGCCGCTTCGGTGGCGGCGCACTTGTCGTACATGGCGTCGAGGACCTGCACGAACTTGGCGTGCCTCTCGTTCACGGCGACGAGGGCGCCCCGACTGCCCCAGAGAAACTTGACGTGGAACTCGGTGCGAAAGGCGTCGCCCAGCAGCTCGTCGTTGCGGCAGCCCTCGAGGGCGATCTCCGCGTTGCGCCGGAAGTGCGTCAGGTTCTCGGTCATCTTGCGCGAGGCCTCGAGGTGCGCCCACATGATCGACAGGCCGCAGTCGGCCGCCGAGTTCTCCCAGGGCGAGAGCACCGCCGCTGCCAGCGCCGAGGGCGGCTTGTTGCCTACACCCGCATACCAACAACCCAATATTAACCTTGCGAAAGAAACCTGAAAAATGTTGGTTAAAGGATGCGCAGGTATATACCTAAAACATCGTCGTGGGATCGTTCGTTGAGCAGAGCGATGGGCAGTATATGGGGTATCGTGGTGTTGGGCGCCTGCGGGTCCGTGCACTCGTTCATCGCGCGCAGCGTCGGCCTCAGCTTCGCCTCGAACGTGAAGGCCTCGTCGGTGTACTTCTGGCGCAGCAGGTGCCAGGTGGCGGTGAGCCTCTGTATCTGGGGCAGGCACAGGCCTAGCATTATCGAGCAGAAGCCGAAGAGATTGCCGAGGGCCGTCTTCGTGTCGATGGCCACCTGGATCCATCGGCTGATCGTCGCTGCCCTCTCGGCCGGGGTGCAGCAGGTCAGCACGGTCACGGCTACGAGGAGCTTCAGGCACTCGGTCCTCTCGATCATGTCCAGCCGTGTCTGCCGGGCGTAAGGCAGCACCAGCAGCTCCAGGCCGCAGAGGCCTTCTCTGATGTTGGGCGGGTCTTCAACGTAGACCTAGGAAAGGGCGTCGACGCTGGGGTCAATAACTACAGCTGCCGGAAGAGTGGCTTCCACCTACCTTGAGCAACATGTCCACGTCGATCTTGGTGAGATGCGCAGCCAGGATCCTGGAGGCCGTGTCGTAGAGCATCCCCGTGACGCCCCTCAACGCCGTGGCATCCAGAGGCTTGTGCTCGACAGTTGGCAGTAGCAGGGTGTTGAAATTCTCGAAGTCCAGGACCGAGGGTATCTCGAAGTTAGGCGTCGTCTCCATTATTCTCTTCTCGAGCTCCTGCCACTGCCTGATGTCGAGGTCGTTGAGTCCCAGGGCCCTAGCCTGGTGGTAGCTGCGTATGATGATGCCCTTCATGGCGGGCTGGATGGGCAGGGCGCAGGCCCCGCCGGCGCTGGCCTCGAACTCGCTGTCGCCGGAGCCGTTGCCGCTGTCGCTGCCCGAGGCCTGGTGGCCCTTGTTCTGGTGCGCGTGGTGCACGTGGTTGTGGTGGTGGGGGTAGGGGTAGGGCGGCGGCGGTGGGGGTTTCAGGTGTCTGGGTACCCTCGGTGGCTTCGGCGGCGGCATGTCGTAGGCACCGGATCCGCCGGTCGAGCCCGCCGACAGCACCGCTTGGTTGTTCTTCGGGGTCTGGTAGTGCGGCTCCTCGGCGGACTCGTGCTTCTGCAGTTTATTGCTGTGATGATGCTGCTGCTGCTGGCGCTGGTGCTGGAGCTGCAGCTGCTGGAATTTGAGCGCTGGGTCGGATATGACCCTCGTGATCTTCTGCCTGCCCAGCGACAGGGAGCACGTCATCGGATGGTTGTTCGTCACCGGTGGCACCCGGGGCAAAGTGCTGGACTGGAGGTGCGGCATCTGGTGCAGTGGCACCAGCTGGGGTGGCGGTGGGCTCTGGTAGTGCTGGTAAGCCGTGAGGGACTGGCTGCGCTCCTTTTTGCGGGGCACGCGGGGCGGCGAGCGCGTCGTCGCCGAGAGCGACGAGGACGAGGAACTGGCGCTCGGCCCAATGAACGCCGGACCCGTCGACAGAGGCACTTTACGATGCCGGGGTGTGATTATGCGCGCGCCGCTCGCCTGACTTATCGGACGCTTCGAGCCCACGTAGAAGGTGATGAGGTCCGCGACTGTGTCGAAGGCCTCGTCCTCGAACTGGTACTGAACCCGCTCGTAGACAGTGTCTGGCTGCAGGACCAGCTGGAAATTCGAAAACTGGGTTAATGCTATGTTTTGGCGATTCATTTTTTATACTGTCGAAAGACAGTGTCTACATATGATAAGTCTGAATTATTCATCCTGTAATATATTTTAACTTTTTGACGACATTAAAGTCTGGTTCTAAGACTTGTAAGAAAGGAACTGAAAAGTCTGGCATAGCATGAACAATTTCAATTATTGCACGCCATCTTTCGGTCTTCAAAAAGATTCATTTCCAAACTAAACTAACTTGCGCCAGAAATATCTCCCAATCTGTCACCTCATCGTTGAAAACAAATCAAAAGCAGGTAGGAGCAAGCCACATCTCGAGCGAAAAGTGCACTTAGAAAAAAAAAATTCAATCCGAGTGGCAGAAAACGACATAAAAGACTCAATTTACCATGCATTACGTACACGCGAGACCTAAAATGCGGCAGCACGACAAGTGTACACGCGCCCCCTCAGCCAGCGCGCGTGTACACGTCTTTCCCGACGAAATAAAAGATCGTCGGGGCCGATCGCGCGTGAAAGGGGTAGCGCCGGCACAGCACTACACAGGCGGCACTCTCGAGCAAGTGTAGCGTGTTCTCTCTCTTACTCCACTCGACAAGTGCAATGCACGTCCCTCCGAAAGTGCCACTCAAAACCTTGACGATTGCGCGCGGGTTATATAATGTGTTATACACTGACTAACCTTGTTGATGACGAAGTGGAGGGCCTGGCCTTTGTGCCTGACGCTGAGGACGTAGTTGCCCGGTTGGCTGGTGCAGTCGCGCACCAGGAAGTCGCCGTCGTGCGGTATCTCGGCCTCGGCGCCCTTGCGACCGCCGGGCAAGGTGCAGCCGTGGTACCAGGCGTAAGAGCGCAGATCGCGCGGGTCGATCAGGTCGAAAAGCCGGAGCTCGCGCTCCAGGAGCTTGCGCACCGTCTCCTCAGGTGGTTCCTGCGACTGAAAGTGTATAGAGTATTAGGTGAGGAGTTGTTTTCTGGGTAAGAGATCTGCATTCGGCAAAAAATAATATCATCTTTTTGTTTAAAAGGAAAGCTTCTCCGATTAAGAATAGAAGGGTTCGTTCAAGTAGATCTTTATGAACTACACTAAATTATGTAGCAAGTATTATTGTTGCCTAAAATGTGGAGCATGATAAAACTGCCATTAGTCGATTATACGAGAGCGCGAAACTGACGTTATTTGGAAATTGTTTTAGATTTAATCTCAAGAATGGATAGATTTAGTAAAGTGCGCGTGCAGTCGTAAACCGCTCTATCAATATCCCAAGCACCTTAGGCAATTGCTTTTTAATTCTTTATAATGTTTCTACAATTGGAAATTCAAGAGATCGATTTCTCGTGCTAGTCCAGCACGACAGGATGTGCGTGAGTGATTGGACAGCTCTCGCGTTCGGACGCTTTTGTTGTGGCTTGATTGATGAAGAGAGTTAAATTGCTCGAGCTGTCTAATTACTCATGGCTCTGTCCCATCATTGGGACATTCACCGCTCTCTTCAGATGGGCTTCAGAATAAGAATTAAAGGTTTGACTGGGACAGATTGGAGACTTCGTTAAAACGGTCGAAAAATCACGTTTAAAGGGGATAACAGAGACACTCGCATTCATTTTTATTTCCTCGCAGGTTTTCTAGTACACTGATTGTGCTTATTAAAGGCTTTACGTAAAAGTCAATAATCGCTAGACAATTCTTTAGTAATAGTTCTATAAATGTTATTAATGAGTAACGTTTTTGTATTATAAACATTAATATAGTTACCATTTACCGTGTTGTTTGGAAAGTATTACCAGCATCGTTTACAAGTAAACAAAAGTTACAAAAGTTTTCCTTTTACAATATCGACACGTCGCTCGTCTTTTTCAACAAAATATTAACACATCACATCCCCTTGAATTTAATCAATCATACCATAATGAAAAAGATCATAGAATAATTAAAAAAATGCAATGATAACTAAGCTCAGCGCAGTCGCACAACGAGCCATTAATAAGCCAGCCCCTAATTAAAAGCCCGCTAACGAAGGCGCACGCGCACTACAACAAAGTTGCCAACAACTCCATAAACCTTCCCCTCTGCTCTCCGCCATCCCCATCGATACAATTTTCAGCTGCAACCTCACGGCACTCAAAAATTACGAGCGGCGCTCCCCTCGTGGGCACTTTTACTGCTACACTCGACTCCCCGCGAAAAACGCCGCGGGCGCGCAGATGCGCAAGTAGATCGGCGGCCGTACAGTCGACGTTAATTGATTGTCCGAAACCGAGAGGCGAGTCGAGTCGAGAGAGAGAGAGATAATAATTGGTTTAGCGCCGCCGGTGCGCGCGGCCTTCACGCTCGCCTGACTTTTAACGAATTACAATGATAAAGCGCGCGCGCACCGGGGTGAACGAATTATTATTGCATCGAGTGCACGGACCTGATCATGAGCGGTGATTTTACAGTCGGCGAGGTAAGTAGTTGCCGGATGCGTCTGCTCCGACCTGCTTTAAGCGTATCGGAAAGTAGTCGTTTATTGGATATTTTTTTTCTTCTTTTTTTGTTTTCTATTTTCTGCATAATATGCTGGAGGGGTTGTTGAAATTGAAACTGGATGAGCGAAGCGAACGAAGTGGCCGGCGATTGGTTTTAAGAGAATGAGCTCGACTTTTAATACCGAAGAATAATGAAAAATTTAACGAGTTTCGAGAGAGTCGCATCGATTGACACAAATTTTAACGGCTATTTTTAAAAGCCATCGGTCATTTTAACGTTCGGAGGCTGTGTATTTTATATGAAATTTAATTTCATGGTATTACTGGACACAAGTGCAACCATTAAACTTTAATACTAGTCCGCGGAGTATACTTACAGCCAGACTAAAAAATTACAACGACGCAACATAAAAATCCGTTAAATGGAATACAGTAATACAATCACGTAAATAATAAAAAGCTTCTTCATATAGTCAAGTGTATGCCAATAGTTTAAATAATTTATGTTGAAAAGACAATATAATTCATTGCTTAAACAGTACAACCTGTTTCATCGATATTCTACCACAACAGTGAAAGCATAAATTAATATTGATAATCTATATAATCAGCTCTCTATTTCAATATTGAAACGATATATTAATTAACTGCTACCCCGCCACATTAGAAACAATCGACAAATGAAAAACAAATAAACTTCGTTATTATTTTCATTAATTCTCTGACTAAAATCCGAATTCCACTACCAAACCATGTATAAATATACACAGCCAACACAAATTCGACGTACAGTTTGTCCTACTCAACACTGTAGCGAGTCTCCGCGTTTAAGCGTCGAGAATACCGCATTCCCGGGCTTAAAATACCAAAGTCTGCATAGCGGTCCTGTGAATCTTCGATATCCCCGAAATTAGGACACCCCCCTCCCCTCCTGCAAGGATAGCGTATAGCTGCGAACTATCCAACCCTAGAAAGAGAGAGAGAGAGAGAGAGAGAGACGGAAGCGTATACAAGGAAGGTGGATCCGGCAGACGCACAGTCATGCCAAATAACTTTTTTTATTCGGCACGTTCTCTCTCCCTCTCTCTCTCTCTCTCTCTTTCTCGCTGCTCTCGTTTCGAAACTGTTATTGCTTTCATACTTTTTTTCGATTTGGGGTCGGAACAAATGTATTTTTTTCCCCCTCTTTTTACAGATTCTTATTTACAGAAAAATTTCTTGAATTTCTAATTGTTTTTTCTTATAGATTGTAAATATAAAAAAGTATTGAAGAAATTGATAAATTATATACTAAATAAAGTGTTTATTCAGCTCGCGACTATCCCCTTCGGAATCACCCAACCTCTGGCTCTATAATACGCACATCTTGTTACCCGAACGCACAGTTACATCCGCTGCAATCGGCTTAATTTTTATGACAACGTGATTTTTCGAGCTTACATATACACAGCCAGTGCTTTAAATAAAGCCTCGAGATAAAAAAGAAAAGAACAAGAATCAGCCGCACATGACAAAGCGCGTCGTCGACGCCGTCGTGTCCTGCACGGGGAAAAAGGGTCACACACGCTTCGGGGGGTCGAGCGAGCGAGCGAACGAACGCGATACAGGGGGAGGGGGGAGGTGTACACAACCCGGCGTACTACAACTACGGCAACCACTACTACTACTACTCACCATGCTTGCTCGGGGGCTGCAGCAGCCGGAGCTGTCGTCGTTGGCCGTCGCTGCCGCCGTCGTCGTCACCGCCGGCTGGGGCAGCGACTCGTCCTTCTCCTCGCGACATCCGTCCTCGTCCTCCGCAGCAGCAGCAGCACCTCCTCCGTTCCCCGCTGCCACTGGCGGCTGCCGCTGCTGCTGCTGCTGCTGCTCCTCGATAACTCTGCGAACGCAAAACGCCACGGTTTAGACTTCCACGTGAAACGTCATCCTCGCCGCCGACACCCGTGATTCACTCGCCGACTGACAGCTCCGTGTCGTGTGTGTGTGTGTGTGTGTTTTTTTCGAAGAGGAGGAAGAAGAGGATGGCGGAGAAATGGGGTTTGGTCGGGCGAACGCGCGCACCCCAACTGAGGCGGCGCGCGCGAGCGCACTAGTGCCGAGGACCAAGCAGCGATGAGTGTGTGTGTGGGAGAGAGAGAGAGAGAGAGAGGGAGAGAAGGGCAGGGCTGTAGGTAGCGGGAGTCGGTGCCCCCCTGGTGGAAAGTGCGCGAGGGCAGGGATCCACGATGGGTTAGCTGCTGTGTTGTGGTGGGTGGAGACGTTTATGCTGATTTTCTATTTTTTTTTGTCCCCAAGTGTGCAAAGTTTGCTGTAGGCAAACTTTGAATTTTTCTTCTTTGAATTATGCAGACGGCTTTTTAAAAATATTTATAATAAAAATTGTAAAAGTGGTTTTATTGTTTTTTTTCTTCTTTTTCGTCATGTAGAATTTTTTTGGTATTAAAGGATATTATGCACGAGGACAAGGTTTACAAAAATATTAGCTTGTTAAGAGGGGATAAATCGCAAAGAATCTCTTTTGTACAAATCTTTCGCTATAGAAAACTTTAGATTCACGTTTTTTGAATACCAAAGCTCTGACATGACGGAAATGAATTATTTGGAATCCTTCTCCCCCCACACGTGACAGTTTTCAAGTAAAATTTATTGGCTTCATAGATTGACTATTTCAAATTACTTTATCCTCCCATTCTAATCACCCCGTGAAGTCATCTTTCTCAATCGATTAAATCTTTCACATTTTCAACAGTGTTTTAAAAGTCGATTACCAGATACTCATAAAACGTAGTATACGCATACTTATATTTTCCGTACAACAACAGCAGCACGCAACCGAGGCCCTATATATTTTTTTTAACAGGCTGTTTAATGCAGTTATAAGAGCTGTCGGAGAGTTTAAGCGTATAGCTTTGAAGTAAGGTGTTCTTAGCGTAATGCAATTCCCTCCTCGAATTATAACTTCCATTAACGCAACTTTTTCACCGAATCGAATTTTACTCGAAAGGTAAATTGAAATTGATTGATGTAAGTATAAGTTCGTATATACATACGCGCGTCATGGGTAATTGAATGTTCTGCTTCGTAATGGAGTAGAGTATAATGCATAAATTTTTAATGCTCGACTGGACTTTTTCAGACTGTCGTTTCTTATAGCTTGAAATCTTTAATTATAAATACATTTTTTCAACACTATAAGTATCAAACAATTTTAATCAACAATTATTATACATATACGTTCAAACGAATGACCTGCAAATGAATTTCTCAACGAAAATATGTCTTTCCCTATACTTAGCAATCGCGAGAAACGTTCATCTTCCCTACTGAAACTGCATCTCCCAGCCACCCACACACACTGAACCCCATTCAGAAGACACAGCCGCCACACAAAAGACTAATTTTTCCGAGTGCATCAAACTCTGCTAAACCGTCCCCGTCAGCCACACGAATGTTTAATCCCTGCGGTTGCGCTCGCGCGACACGACACCGTGAAAAGCCAATCTCGCGGCGCGCTCGCGCGGGGGTCAACCGCTCTCGCGCATAATATTGAGAGAGAGCGACGGCCTCGCTCCATTATAAATACGCTTCTCCAAAAGAATCCCGCTCCCTTTCACCGGCCCATTGTTCGGGTGGCCGCGCCGTCGTCGCTTTTGTAGGCGCGCTTTCCACGTGTATGTATACGTGTAAGGTGTACCCTTTCTTCGCGCTATATACGCGAGGCTCTCTTCTTTGGGATGCTTTTTCTCAGTACGCTCTGTGTGTTTTTCTTGCCATGCCGGGTCATATATGCCGGGCGGCTTTGGGAAAGGTGTAATGGCCGCGGAGCCGTAGTGAAAGGCGCGCACGGTATAATCGGAGGGGAACTGAGGCAAATTATCGTCTGCCGCAGGTGGGAGGAAAATTAATATCTTCCTGCTACCCCCTGTCTGATGTGAGAAATTGCTATCATCCGATAATCACGTTAACCATATTCTTGATGGCTTTTCTCGAGAGCGCATATTATATATATTTTAAGAAGTATGATTATATTACTCTTTTTTCGTCAGGTATAATATTATTTTTATTTTATATAGATATTTATTATGCGTATTGAAGAACTATAATGAGATAGCTCAAATCTATAGATATAGATGGTTAAAAGAATGATCTTTTAGTCGCATAAGCTACATAAACCCTAATACTTTTCTGAAATCTCTTCTTACCCAGCATTTCGAGAGCATCAACCTCGAATTCGACATCCATAGACAGGCGCCCCGGCCAATACAGACGTACATATACGCTCGCTCCCGACAAACAGGCCAGTAAACATCATAATTTTTATCTGCAACGTCCAGTGCACAGTCGTCCTCACTCTCTGCGCCCGCCTTTATGTCGGCAATATCGGTCTACAATTGCCCCGCGACTCTCTTCAGCAGCAGAACTGCCAGCCACCCAATTTCGAGTTTCCGCCTGGCGGAGCAGTAGCGCTTTATCGCCGGCCCTGGACTACTACAAGCCCGACAAATCGAGTCGCTCGTCGCGTGCACTTGTTCACGAGGATACCTGCGATTTACCACCAAACACCCCATCCATCTCAGTCACTCTCTCTCTCTCTCTCTCGCTTTCCCCCTCTCTCTCCGTCTGGCTAGAGCCCCCGCGCTCGGCTGAAATTTCAATCCGGGAAGGAGGGACAGGAGAGGATATCGGAGAGATGAGATCCTTATATTCGTGTGCAGACTATTGTCGGCCGCTTGATTTTTAGATTGGACGGGGAGAAAATCGAGAATCGACGACGATGATGGAGCTAGAGCGAGGATTAATCGTGAAATGCGACCTTTAGTTATCAGGGTCGAATTGTTTTCGAGGATGCGAATTCATTGGGATGATTAAAAGGAAGGAGAATTGAATTTTACTCGCCTGGATTGGTTGAGCAAGTGTCTATGAAAGTTTGGAATAGTTATGCTCTGAAACTTTAATTATGATTTGTTTCAAACGAAGCAACAAGTAGCCACGGATGAACTAATGTCTCTTATATAATTATAGCTGCAGAGTTAAACTCTACAGATTTATTCGAAACTCCAACGACCCAAAGTTCCGATGAACCTGAACGAACCCAACTCTTATCTTTCACCGAATCGAAGGAAAATCCGTTTCTTTCGGCTCTTAAATCCTCATCATAACGAGCACCGAGCCGACCGGCCTCCAGAGATTCATAAAAGAGAAGAAAAAGAAACAACAACAGCGCCAGCATCGACTATCGTCCCCTATAACGAAGCGACTCTCGAAGTATATCCTCGCTCGTAAACTCTCTCTCTCTCTCTCTGGCACAAGGAGCTACACCGGCGCAGCCGCTGCGTACGCTTGCGAACCGCCTTTAAGAGCGGGGGCGCCTTTAGAAATTATTGATTTGCGCGCTGCCGGCGGCGGCGGCTACGGCAGTAGCGGTAGCCTATGGGGGGTCGCGCGGAAAAAGGGAGCGCGAGAGCCAGATGCGCCTGCGTGTGTTTATTAGCCTCGCGCGCTATGTACTCGCCGCGGTTATTGTACTCCGTGTAATAGTGGACGAGTATGTGGGTAGAACAGCAGAGCGCGGGGGACACGTGATCGATCAAAATGAGGATTGCTTTTTACGGCGCAAATCGACTGGAAGATGTAATCGCCGAGCACATTTGCATATTATTCGAGTAGGGGCTGTGCCAATGGAGGTGGAGAGGCGATTTTCCGGATTCTTTGTGATGCGTTTAATTATTGAGATGTGCTTTATGCAGCGATGCTTTGTGCTCTCGCATCGTTATTGACAACGAGAGTCTTGCGTGCATCTGCGCTCGTTATGCTTCGTTGAATGCGTTTTTTGTTTTCGCTTTTTTATTTGGTGAATGCAAACTCGCTGATAAGCGTCATCAATGGAATTATTGGAAAATAGAATTTTTCAACAATATTTTTTTTTCTATTATTTTGTTGGAGAGACAATAAAAAAAAAAAAACTTTAAGTACTGTGCCCTTAAAACAGACTGATTTTTCATGCAACAGGTGAAAGTAGCACTTTTTTGCAAAGGTTGTCGAATTATCAGACAGCGCGCAAAGTAAATCGCGATAACAGCGTATCAATGTTGACTTACGTAGCGTTAAAATAGATATAAAACGATTTTTTCTAGAAATAATCTCAAACAGACATCTATACGATATAGACCTACGAGATCTAAATATAGTTCGCACAAGTGCACATTTAATTAAAAACAAAATTTCCAGTCTTTTTCGTTACCAGACTCTTACCGGGTGCACATCTCAACACGACCATCTCTGAAAGCCTACTTCAACCCAGATTCAAAAACCCCGGCACGCATCCCTAAAAAATTCAAATATTTTAAGTCAGCCTAATTACATCCCCAGCTCTCTTACTCTTCGCTAGTCCCAGTGGCTTTACGCCGCATTGGCCCTTTCGGTCGGCTCTTTTTCTTTTTGCCACGAGAGAATCAAAGTTGCGAGCGAGTTTCATTCGTCCCCGCTGCACTTTGAGCGCGTGCGCGGCTTTATACAATGCCGCGCGCCGGATTTTAAAGTCTCAGTTCGCAGGAGCGAATAATAAAGGGCCGGCCGGCCGCACGCGCCCGGCATTTTCGATTCGCGCCTGCAGGGTGTTTATGCATTATGCAAATATATAGGTATGCTCTTATTTAGATTTAGACTAGTATAGTAGTATTTATTTTGGTAATTCTAAAACGTGCGGTACTGAATTTGAAATGAAAATTGTTTGACATATTGTTTGAACGTTACTTTGAAACTTTGTATAAATATTAATTAAATTTTAACAAAAGATTTTCATTGAAATATTAGTTACTTAGAGAATAGTACGCAAGATAGAAAAGCGAAGGTATCTGCTCATACCAAAAAACGATAAAAGCAAGAATCGCATACCGTATAGAAATTTGCCTGTAAAAATCCTTTTACGATCTTGACAAACGTTTTATAGAATTATCGGACCTCGTTACTGATTTTACCAAATCCACAAAAACATCAAATTTATCCGAAAACCCTTAAAGCCACACACAAAAAAAACTGCGTCCCCCACATCAGCGCAATTACCGTGGAAACAGTAATTTTTCACTTTCCCTGTGCCCCCCACGCCGCCAACGACCGCGTAAACGGCCTCTCTGTCTCCACTCTTTCTTTCCTCTCTCCACTTAACCGCTCCCCCTTTTCCCCTCACAAACGTCAACGTCAGCTCTTTCTCGCGCATAATATACCTAAGCGTGACGGTGGACTCGCTGCGCGAGGGGGCGCAGGTGGGCGGCTCGGTGCCCTCGGATGCCTCGGTGACGAGCTCCGACGACTGCGAGGATAGGGTGTTGCGCTTCTGGGCGCCGCGCAGGTCACGGCAGGATGCCGAGACGACGACGCCGTTGACGATCTCCGGCCCGTTGATGGTTGTGCTCGAGGCGCTCGAGACGTCGCCGCGTTTCTTCCGGCGACGGCTTGTACCCAGCGCCTGGTGCAGTCCGGTCGCTGAGGGGAACCTGAAGCTCCATGCTATGCCTGCGGGCAATGGGGAAATTATGTTTTGTGAATCTTTATTCGTATTTCTTAACGATATCTTTACGTTGAGGTAAAATTGTTTTACCCATAAAATTATTGAAATATTATTATTGTTCTATGAGGTTTATATTTTGAATATTATACATATATATAATACTTAAGCTGAGTTGACGTTACTAACAAGAAGAGTGCGTATCCTTTGGGTCACGGATTGGTTCCAAATTGAAATATCTTGTTTTAGAGTAAAAAAATATTGAACCCCTGTTCCAAGAATTATTCTCATAGGCCTTTTTTCTCGAGATATGTGCCATGTTACCTTAAAAATGCGTTATTTTGTTCAAAAATGATGGCTCTTCTATTGTATTTAACTCTGCAAGTATTCTCGATACGAAAATGAGCAACAAAAATTATAAAAGTAGGCAAAACAAGCTTTATTCTAAGCACTGTTTCAACTAAAAATATCGATTTTTCAGAAAAGTATGAGAAATCAAAGATAGTGTAAAAAAAATTATTGAAAATAGCACCGTAAAAATCCGTGACCTAAAAGTTACGCACTCTCCTTGTAAATTTTTTATTCTCTTTTGACAGTGTTTTTGTTGTTTGATAAAGTTTTAAATTTACAAGGTAGATTATAAGAAATTTTTGGGATGTAATTCGACAATAAAAAATGCTATAATAGAAATAAGTGATTCAATAAAGTATGGTAGCCACTTAAGGATCTAAAAAGATTTTCGTTGTTCTGGTACTTTTATTAGAGCGGTGCAACTTAAATTTAATCATTCTCGCGATGGTGAACGTCGGTAAAATTTAATTAAATACGCAATTAATAAAACTTTTCCAAGATAAAAAGTTGGCGAAGTCCGCTGGGGGAAGCTCTTAAAACTCGAGAGACTTACTAATGCCCCATTAGCGCTAAGAATCGATGCTCCGAGCCCTTTATTTATTAACATAATTAGACACTCCCAGCCGCAATGGAATGTCATCCATCGTTCTAATCGCGCTCCTCGCTCATCAACTTAAAGAAAAACATATAACAATTACGCACACTCGCGCTGCGCTTTTATCGTCGGGTTGCGTAACGACTCTCGATTATCCCGACAAAGAGAGAGAGAGAGAGAGAGAGAGAGAGAGAGGGAGGGAGAGAAAAAGGAAGCTCGTGCGCAAAAAGAGTAAACAGAGGCCGAAACGTGACTTTTCTCCGGGCGAGCTGTGAAAAACGTGCGTGCAATCGAATTCAATGGAACTGGCGCTGCAAAGCAATTTACACATGCCGCACACGCACGCGCGCGCGCAACTCTAATGCTTCCATTTAGCTGACATAACCTAATCGAGGTGGAGAGGGAATAAGATATGCGCGCTCTTTATTCATTTTTACATTTTTACGATGATTGCTGCTCTCCTCGCGCTCTGTTTGCAGTGCGCGCCGGTGCTGCGGCTGGAATAATGATGCGCGCTTCACAGCGTTTTTATTCTTCGCAGGTATGTCAAATTTTGGGTGTCTGAATTTTTTCAGTTCGGTGAAAAATTGAGGTTTCCCAGTTTTTATATTAAATTTCAGCCGTTCTGAAGGAACTGAGCGTGCACTCGTACTAGAAATGTTAGAAGCTTTTGCGCTTTACACACAAGGCGGGCATTGACGCCAATTGCAGTACAACGAACTCCAACAGCAAATATACAGAACGAAGAAAAACAGTTTCTTCTTTTCTCCGACAACAAGGATTTAAGTATACATATAGGTATAATCAGAACCACCGAACCGTCCGAGGGAAAATTTAAGCTCAGTATATATTTTCGCGTATGTATCCCGCCGCACCTAATGAATAAATTTCCAGACGGTTTTTCCACAAAACCCTCTGCCGGCATTTACACGATCCATCAGCATCAGCATGCGACTCTCGGCGCGTCGTCCGGCAAAAAACTTCGAGAGAGATAAAAAAAGAGCTACAGCGTATGCGCGTCTGTGTATGGGTGTGTGTGTGTGTGTGTGTGTGTGTATAGCTACCTGCGCGACGACTCGTCCCCCGATAAGCGCGCTATCAGTCTGCGCGCACACAAGAGCAGTTCCCTACTCTCTCTCTCCCTCTGTACTTTCGCGTGTACCTATAGTCGAGTCGCGCGGCGCATCGATTTGTTTTACGCGGCTGCTGCGGCTGCTGGACGTTTTTTGTCACGCGCGTCGCGGAGACGACGCAGCTGCGAGGGCTATTTCTACGGGGCTTTCGCGAGAGAACGAGGGATATATATATATGCGTCATAGAGACGGAGTCTGGTTTTTAGGGAGGAGGTGGTTCGGAGAGTCAACGACTTTGGGAGGATTGAACTCGAGAAAAGGAGTTCGTTGTTGAGATTTGCTCGTTCAGTCGCGAAATTTTGTCTTTGTAGGGATGGTCGGTCTGTCTTGGTCAGTGTTGTTCTTTCATGTAGGGTTTACCATGAATGTAAAATATGTTATATGCACTGAGAGAAGAATATTGTCATTGTTAACATAATTCTCTATTTAAAATACAACTATATTTGACATGTTTAAGGATAAAATGTGATATTGTAATAGTTACAATATCTATATTAACATATAATAACATATTCAGATTTGAAAGTAGCTGATAGTTCTTGGAAATTGTAGTTTTTGAATCTAATAGCCAATTTTCTACCAGGATGATGTTGTTATATAACAAAAAGGTTTGAAATAAAAACTCCATTTAGTTTTTTACTCCAACGTTTCGGACATTTTTATTGTTTATGTCCGTCATCAGGATAAACAATAAAAATGTCCGAAACGTTGGAGTAAAAAAGTACATGATGTTTTTATTTCAAACGTTTTTGTTATAAAACAACAGCATCCTGGTAGAAAATTTGCCATTAGATTGAAAAACTACTGTAATAAGCATATTGCAACTATTACAATATCAATGTTCTCAGGTAACATATTTAAATTGTTTATGAGAACATGGTAACTCAACTGTTAACATGGCATTATAACTGTTATACAATGTCTATATTTGGTCATATTTAAACATACGCATGTTAACAGTTACAATGCCATGTTAACAGTAAAAAAATCCTTTTCACAGTGTGGGTAAAGTCTGTTTGTGTAAGGGGTATAATTGTTGTTACCGATTTAAAAATAAAAGTGAAAACATTCAATACGTCATAGAACTATATATTTCACTTCTAAATACGACGTGATTCAAGAAGATTTTCATTAACATTCATCAAACATCTTTATTGCATTGCTCACAGATCTTTTTTAAGAGCTGAAAGCATCTATGACGCGGGCAAACTAATCGACATTTACATATAAGTAGCGACGAAAACAATCAACGCATCTTTGCATCATTCTCAAAGGCTTCGATTATTCCACCTTATATAACAAAGTCGTTTAACGATCAGCACGAATCGAGAGCAAAAGGAACCCGAGCGACTCTGTCCTTCATCGAGCCGCGCGCATCAAAGGCCATCGAAATCCCATCAATCTCCCACGACCGTACGCTTGCCATTATACGACAAACCTCACTCTTGAAACCCCGAGCTTTCCTCGCTTCCCTCCCAAGATCTCGCCCGGGATATCGGACTCGCCGCGCCGCGCAGACACTTTTGCCGGCGCGCGATTAGAATTTCAAGCGACGACGGCGCGCCGCTCGCGAATTATTCGAGACATTCCGCGAGCGGTGCATACGAATTTTGTCCGCCGCGATATCCGAGCTGCATATTTCGCCGAAGCGCTTACGCTTGTTTTTCTCTCTCTTTTTTTTTCTTTGTTGGTTACGGATATATTGCAAAGTGGAGCGTAAGTGGTCACGATATTTAATGTAGGTTGAGGTTTTCAGTTCGAGATGAGACTGCGGTTTAATGTATTATTTTCTTCGAGTGATAAAATAACTTATGTATGAGATTGGGAAAATGTTTTCAGTTTGTGGGATTTACCAGTCGCCGTGACGTAAACAGGCGAGAATTTCAAATCCTTGTAAGGATTAAAAGGAAAACATTTATTTTCTTCGCGCTCGAAAAGGATGTTACGTAAGTTTATTCCTGATTTGTACACTTTAAGCGAGTGCGACAAACAAATCAATGAACGAAAGCAAATATTTAATCATAATGTTTTATCACAAAAATTATGAAAATTTCATTGAATGACTCAATTTCTTAAGTTTACCGATGCTTTTAACTTTCGTAAAACAATATTTTCCACGAATAAATATTAAGGAAAAATTCACTGAAATCACGATAAAAACTAACAACTATACAATTACATTGAGAAGTTACTTTCAATAAAGGTGGCAAACCAAACATTTGACACGCACGTGTAATCTTATCACTCAAAACCCACATTTACTTTAGATTTCGAACCACGCACACCTGAAATTAAAAACGCCAGGTATACACCGATAAACTGCCTACAGTTTTATTCACTAAAAAAATTATCAATCAATCGAGCGTCACGCACATGCAGCAGATTAAATCTCCCTCTAAAAAAGCCCCCATGTACAGAGCCCCAGGATCAAAAAAAATACCTCCTGCAGCGCCGCAGCCAACCTTCGAGCACCAAAGCACCGCCATATCAGCGCATCTCTCTCTCTCTCTACTCCCCCCCCGCGTATCAGCTGATTCGCACCCTCGCGTCCCGCCCTTCGAGCATCAGCAAAAATCTCTCCTCTCTCTCTCTTCGGCGTCAGAAAATGTCTACTCACTCTGGCTGCGTCTGGCTTTCAGCTTGCTCGACGATTTCCCCATTTCTTCACGCCTCTTCTCCGGCTCTACTCATCTCACATACGAGAGGACGAGTTATCTTCAAAATTCTGCACGACGCGATTCGCACGCGCGAGCGGGGCCGCGTGTGATGCGGCGTACACATGCCAACGCGGCCGACTGCCCGACGCGACGCGCCGACAAGCGAGCGAAAGAGAGAACGATAAGAGAGAGAGAGAGAGCGAGTGGGGAGTGATAGGGGGGAGGTGTAGGTGCGACGTCCAGAGACAGAGGGAGGGAGAGAGGCTGATGCTGGAAATCGTTAGGTTTCGGAAGGCTTAGCTGAGTTTTGCGCGTTTGTTGGCTGGCGAAAGTCAGTATAGGTGGAAATGTTGACGACAAGTTGGCTTCTGTTCAGAACAAAAGTTTTAGCGTTCGTTTGGAGTTGCTCGAATGTTTAGTTCCGTGAGTTGAGGATGTAATGCTTGCAATGAGCAATGAGTGGCTGTGCTTCCCAGATTTCTAACAATGTCAAGATTTACTTTTTGTTATCGCGCTAGTTGGTATCTGTAATTGCTTTATCTCTGTGGATCTTATTAAATTACAGCAGATATTAGACGGACAAGTTTTTTTATGCGTATTAATAATTATATTAATTGTATGTATATAAATATATGCGAACAATTTTGAAGATTTCATCTAATTTAAATCATTAAAATCTTATTAGCATCCCAAATATTCCTCATAATATATATCTATAAATCATTCTCCCATTTGAAAGAAAAAAAAAACAAACTCGACGAAACGAATAGGTAATTAATTCGGTTCATCACTTGAGCGGCCTAGTCACACAATTGTCGCTAGAAAAAAGTGCGCACATACACATACACCCACATCCACACACGGTATGTGTCCCTTTTGAAAGAGCCTCTTTCTAATCCGAAGGTGAAGAGTAAAAAGAACGAGTGCAAGGCGGTCGAGTGGTTTGCACTCGCGAGAAGCACATGTGTGTATACACACAAGTAGCGGGCGCGAGAGAGCGTAAGTAGTCACGTGTGTGATGTCATGCGAAAGTATTTCGCGCGAGCCTTGGTTCGCGGAAAGCCGCGCGTAATAACGCGCGCGGCAGAGCAGCTCGTATATATGTATACTTCAATTGTCGTCGATTGAGCCGATAGATGTCTGCGCGATGAGCGAGGATTGAAAGGTTTATAGATCGTTAAGTACGATATTTAGAAGGCGCTGATTTTGTTGCGCGAGAGATGTGCGCTGATTGGAAGTGATATGTGTGGATTATTTTTGTAACAATGCGCATGAGTGTGCGATTCAGATTTTGCAGAGTTAAAAACCTAGTCAACTACTCCTGTCGTCATATATTTTTTATGAATTAGATTTTTGTTTTGGAGAACCGGTAATATTTTTAAAAATTTATTTAATTTTAGCTAATAATAAAGAAATAACGTTGAAAGAAAAGTAGTTTCAAAAACTAAAAAACAGCCTTTAACAGTAACTTGAGAATAATTTGAATATATAGTCTACACTGTTTCTATAAAATGATTTACGAATAAAATGAAACAAAAAACTGTCGTCAATAAATTATGTATGATAATCTATAGTTTCTCTAGCGGTAAAGCTATATATTTTGTATCAAGTATATTGTCAATGTAAGTAAATAATTCTGTTAATAAGCGTTGAATTTTTTTCTTCGACAGTAAATAATAGATATAACAAAGGCACACTTTTCCGTGTAGAAGAATGGCTGGACACAATTTTCTTAAGGGGATGTAAAGATATTTATGTTGAAAAATCAGTATATAGATACGATCTCTGCCTTACCAACGCCATCTTTAAAAAAATAAGATCTTGAGATTGTTCGTTTACACAATAACTATGCTCAGAAATTATTGCGGGCAATTAGTACCTTCCATAAAATTTTTATGAAAAATTATTATCTGCATGTCACCTCCCCTTAAAGTAAAATATAACATTTACGTTTACACTGAAATAAAAACTACCAATTGCCATTCTGTTTAAACAATGATTTATTAAATAATCTCATTTCGTATCCTTTTACATGTAAGAATACAACGTGTATAGGGCGCAATCGTATATGCGATCGAGAGTAACATGGTTGCCGTTCTGTAGGTGCACGAGGGGCGCGAAAAATCAACGGAATGATTCAGATACAACGCAAACGAAGAGATGGTTCGCATATAATTAGGCCCTGTTTTACTTGGTGCTGTTTGTTAGAATACATATTGTGTTTTTTTTGCAACAAACTTTGTTTTTTTTTTTAATTTTTTTTTTTTTTTTCTATTACATCATCGCGCACAATAAACATCTTCCACGAGCAACGAGTTACATTATCGACCGATGAAAGAAAACTGCATTTTTTATCTCTGTACAACATATACGTTTTTGCGGTCCAACCGTAGTGGATGTAGCGTTACAAATATTTGACTCAGCTTCAGCGCTTCCAAAAAACAACGAAAAAACCTTTTCTCAAACTTCCCAGCTTCGCTTACATGTAAGTGTAGTAGTTTCCATTATTACGCATTCTCCGTTGATTCTCTTTTATTCAATAAAAAGGTTTTGCAAATTGCTTTCCACATGTTCAGTTTTATACAGTACGCATCGAAGAGTTCAAAAAATATTTGCGAGTGATCGTACACGTCTCAAAGAGTTTCACCGATGCTGGCGCGATTTCACAATAGTTGAACATTTGAATTCTCTTGTTTATTTTTTTTTATTATTTATTTCTTTTGCTTCTTAAATGGTTTCTAGACGCTAGAGCACAAGTGGATTTTCTTAGTTACTCTTACAAACTAGACAGTCATTTGTGTTGGCGTGTTTAGGATATTCTAAACAAGTACACTCGCATTCTTAGCACAAAGTTTCATGAGAAATTATACGCATTTGTCTTGAGGCTTCATTTGTAATGTTTCTTCGTTTTTTTTATTCTTTTCCTTTTCTCTTTTCTTTTACTTCTTTGGACATGTAGTTTGTGTGTAGCGCCGCTCGTTAAGCGACGACTTGTACATTATTGAAAGTTTTATTTGCAATTGCTCTTATTGCTTCAAGAAAACACTTTCCAACATTTTTGCTATGCTTTATCAAATATAATTTAAATTTTAGTTAATGTTCACTAAGTAGATACAATTGATGTAAATAATATTGATGGCAATTAATACATAATAAAAAAACACAGAGTAAGAGAACAGGCTACATATACTTGTGTTACACATTACCATGCCTGAACAAGTCAATACATTTGCTCAGAATTTCAACTATGAGAATGAAAAATGCAAATAAGTGTTTTCTTCAAGAGGGTTGAAAAAGAATTCTCTAGGTTTGGTTATTTTTTTAATTTTTAAAGTATGCTATTGTGGTAATTAGGTATTGTATGGTCGTCACGTTTATGAAACTTACGGAATATAATATATATCGGCTCGTAAAAAGTGTTGGCCGGTTATTTAGTTATTTAGTTTTCAGTACAAAAACCGCGGAGTGCACTCTGGACTTCTACTCATTTATTTTTCGTCTTATACATTTAGACTTTTTAGCTTTTTGCTGAACATGGTATTTCCGCTTGTTATTCCGATTCCTTCAGAAAGCTTTGCATTTCGAAAGTCGAGAGTGGGCTAGATCGAAGTGGATTATTTTTCGGCAGGTACATACTATTATGTTTTCTACTTATTGAAGTTTATTTTTTACTTTTTAATCACTGGTTCTCTGTAACAATGAGAGACTTTAGTTTCGCTACGGTTTTGTAACAGGAATTCACATTTTTTGCTTTATAAACAACAGTAGACTGATAATATGTCCTTGAGAAAAAATGGAATATAAATTGAACATATTTTGATTTGATTTTTGTTTTACTTTATGTAAAAAAATCTTTATAAAAATTGTAAAACAGTGTTTTTAATGTTCTCCAGTATACACATAGAGTAACTTCTTTTTATAATGAAATGAGATCACGGATAAATGAACATTTTATAGAACACAGCTTATTTTCAAATTGTTGAAAATAAATGCCTTTTCATTGTACGTATAAAAACAATGTAATGGTCAAGTGCAAGTATTACAAAATCATGTTTCTTGCTATCTTGTTATCTACAGTAATATTTTAGTGCCACGAATATATGCTTTCGATCATGTAACAACTCAGATAATAACAAAGGAAGCGAAACTAATGCTAAACAAGTTTCGTATTACTATTTTAGAATGAAATGTCGTAAAAAAAGTTCAGTACTGCAGTAACAGTTCTACAAAGTTAATATTATTTATTTTTTTTTTTGCCTTCCTTTCTTTTCTTTTTTTCCGTATTTTATAAAAAAATCAGACGTCTTAATATTACCACCTATGAATTCTTAGAAGTTACGTTTATTTCAAGAGGTTATTTTTTGTTTAAACTTAAGTGTGCGCTGTTACAAATAGATAGTATAATCATCAAAGTAACGCGATTTCTTATCTTGCAAAGACAATACGCGACTTTTATACTCGTGAATGATTTACTTTCATGTGTTTCAAGCGCGAGATACCGAGATTTCGCGATGTAATTTTTAATTAATTTTTAAAGTGATTTTATGTTTTTTCTTTAGATTGATTCTACTCGTTAAAATAGGTCATATTGTTTTTTCCCTATAAAAGTCAATTGTATATGTGTAATTGACACATAAATAGACGCGAGTTGCCTCATCGACATGAGTGAATTTTCGACGCTAAGTCGCTATAATAAGAATTTTTTTTTGCGTTACAATTCTTCATTACTGTTTATATTTTTGTAATTCTCAGTTGTTGCAGCGTTTATTTCGTGAATTTTTTCTTCCTCCTTTAAGTTAAGTGCTTGAATACATTCCTACGTTAATTATCGCGCTACATGTTCATACTTTGCCTTGATTAATTCATATTTTCTTTTGTCTCGATACACATTGAGCTTCAAAAGAATTCCAATTTATTCGTACTAAAAATTATATGTTTATCCATTAAATAATTATAAGACATTTTTTGGAATAATTTGTATACAATATAACGATTGATCTCACTGATTATAATTCGAGCACAGTCTGCATCTCTCTGACTGACAGTGTTTACTCGTTTTTTTTTTCTTTTCACCTTTATTCTCTTACGTCGCACATTAATTCATTCTGCTTCTCGTGAAATTTGACTATTCATCAGCCTTATTATTTTAAATTTATTGAAAATTTTCTTCAAGTTATTATTTCCTACGTAAAAACAGAAGAAAATCGCAGCTTCGAAATTCAAAGGCAAATTGAAATGAAAAAAATGCTTCAAGAAACTTTTTTAGTTTGAAAAATCTCATCTGACGCTTCCGTTTCTCATCACGGACTCATCATCTTTTTTTTCCTTTATCTTCTGAAAATCGTAAAAAATAATTTCTCTAGCCTTCGCCTCATGAAAGCATTTACATTTTATTCGGCTTTTTTTTCTTTTTCTTTTCGCTTCCCTTCATCTCCATGTTTTTGAGAATATAGCTAAGTTTATGACGTGCAAAACAGATATGCCAATTATGCAGGCACTGACGCTCACACATTATTATTTTTATCAGACGCTTTTTTCCACATTAAATAGCACGTTTTACATAAATAGCATACATTTTGTTTCACATCTCCTCGTCGACAAAGTTCCTCCAAGGGTTTTACGCCGTGAATCTTTCCATCCTACAGATCACAAAGGAATGTTCGAGCGGATCAGGCATGGGCAGTATCTAGATAATCCGATGATAATCTAATTGGCTAAGCATAATGTAATCATAGAATTGCACCCAGATACAAAAGGTGTACTTGTTGAAACAGTGCGTTTAATCTACGTTCAACGACTTTCTCAGCGTGAAAGATAACAATTATTATCTAGATACATTATCTTCTGGAATTTATATCTAGATACGAATTTCTCGTTCCACACTTTTGTTCTACATATCTTAGAAGTCGCTGCATCTAATTGAGTTTAAAAGTACATTATTATTATTATTTTCAAACGCTAGACATGGATGGAAAAATATCTAGACAAGATATTGTATCCAGATAAAAAACATCAACCCTGTCATCAACATTCATTCTAACACCTTTCCGGCTAATGTATATAATGTATATATATAATATCGAAACAATATTTATACAACACACTTTTCAAGCGGGGAAACAATAGACACACAACAAATCCACGTCATCCGCGTAACGTAGTTACACTGAAAAAGAAGTACAGGAAAAAGTACTAAACGTTCAATAAAAATTACCATCTTGTGCAGGGAACGCGACCACAGACTGTAAAAACCCAAAAAATTACCATACTTTATCAGAAATTTTACCAGAAATATAGGAAAATTTACTATACTCTATTGTAAAATTTACTGTAAAGTATGGTAATTTTTCGGATCTTTACAATCTGTGGTAGCTTTACGAGACAGTATAGTAATTTTTCCAAAACTTTTCTCTCAGTGTACCTGCTCGGTTATACAAAACAATGTGACGATCTCTCTCTCTCTCTCTCTTGATGAAATTTCTCGAGATGATCCGCTATTGCCCACGGCTGAGCCGCAGCCTCTCTACCTCTTTAACTCTTCACCCACCCGCAGCCTTTCTCTTACAATATTTTTCCAAAGCACAAAATTCGCAAGGGCTTCCGGCTCCCAACCTCCTTATGCATGCGCACGGAAGCACAAAAAAAGAAAACGTCGACACGGCCACATCCCCTTCCTCCCATCTTCTGGTCCATAAAAGCATTATCTTTCGAAAAATCTCGCGTGCGCGCTCGCGTTTTATCTCTCCTCTCCGAAATTATCTTTCTCCCGCGCGCGCACGCGCGTGCGACACAAAGACACGACGACGAGAGGGAGGAAAAAGAATGAAAGACAACGTTACATATGTGTATGTGTGTGTAGTAGTTGATGGTAGTAGTTTAAAGGTAGTACGAGCGGAATATCGTCTTGACGTACACCGGCGAGTATAGTGTGTATGTGTTGCTTTTAGAGGCGCAGCGTAGTCTAGAGGAGGAGACAGGCTGAGCCGTGCATCACCTCCGACACGAACATTGGCGTGCTGGCGCTCAAACCGCCGTCCGACTGCTCGTGGTACTTGTCGCAGTCCTGGTACTGCTCGTAGCCGAAGTCGAAGTAGCGACTCTGGAATAATTTTTAAATTCATATATTAGTTAGGATCTTCACACTTGCAATTTTAGCGAAATCATTTTTCAAATCTATGTGTTTCTCCAATTTAATAGAATCGCGATGGGCTGAAAAAATTTTTTGTTCACTTTTCTATAGTGGTCATTTGATCTCATATTGTCAAGTGTTAAATCTTTTGTGAACAATTCTATCCGCTAATCATTACTGTGATAAACATATTTTATTAACAGATAATTAAAAAAATAGACTTTCCACAAAAGACTCCATTTTCTATATGCCAATTATTGTGAGTAATAAATTTAAGAAGTATTTACAATATTATAACAATAATTACTGCTATAAAAATCATGTGAAATTTCAGAAAAATATGTTTATACAGTTATAAACCCAGTTTCGGTTAGTATCAGAGTAAACTTTCGCGTAATGAATGAATTAATTAAACTTTTAATGGTTTATTTGTGACGAAATTAACGACTTTACGTAAACACCCATAGATAAAGTCGTATAATTTTACAGCGACGCATGAAAAAGTTTTTTATTACAGGTATATAATGAAAACTTGGATATTAAAGAAAGTCGTCAAACGCAAGAGGGTCCACACCTGTTCGATTTGGTGTTGTTTACGATTATAACTGCATTGAATAGTATACACCAAGGTAGTAGCAACGTTAATTTTAAATCAGTTATCAAACAGTAAAATATTGACTCTACTTTTTTTAAGAAACTCCATTCATTGAAGATACCATTCATACTTGTAAATTCATTGCTATTTAATAATTCAATAAAATATCAGTTTCAGAAACTAGATAGCCTTTACCTAGCACACAAACCGCTAATTATTAAAAGTGAAGGCGATCATTATATAAACGAGCTTCTAAAGCGCCCCGATAGACACAAACTCCTATTCCTCGCGAGCAGCTAGCTCCTTTATACGCGTTTAATCCAACCCGTCTAAACGAGTTCAAGGCTGAAAAAGGAAATTTCCAATAGCCATTCTCCGCAATCGATTTTACCCGCCGTTACAATATAAGTACCTGACAATCGAGGCATCTGCAGTTGTCGCTCATCTTGCAGGTGATGCCGAACTGCTTGGCCTTGGCCCGGTAAAATTCCTTGCTGGACTTGTACAGGATCTCGGGGCCCTTCTTCGCGGGGACGACCGGGGCCACTTGGTTGGCGCTGACGGCCTCGCCCTCGTCGGTGCTCTCCTCGATTGCCTCCTCGTCGTCTGTCATAGAGCGCGCGAGTCGTGTCTGGAGAAAAGAGGGAAAAGGCGAGAGAAGCCGATGAGAAGGCTCGCGAGGTTTTCGCGAAGTAAAGGAGTAGGACTATGCTTGTATGAATGATGTGCTGATGATGGTGGTGGTGATGTCGAATGGTATGTGGTGTTGAAAAGTTTATCCGTTTTTAGAAGTGAATGGAGTTTGTGATGTGTATGTTTCGGTATATTTAGAAATAAGGTTACATCCAGCTAATTCGGTCACTTTTCTAGTGCTCTATCTCTACTTATCCGAAAGCATAATTATTGAACATGTTGACAGCTTTAAAATATGAAAAATATACTTTGTGAATCGTTTTTCATCTTTTCAAAATGATCTTTACATTTTTATGAGATCTTTTTTCAATTTTCTGCGATTCGCGCATTTTATAAGATCGGAAAAGCAAGTATTTAGTTTGTAGTCGAAATATAAGCTTGAAAATTCAATAAGAAATGTACAAGAGGGCGACGAAGTTTTTTTCTTTAAGTTTATACATTGATCAAAATTTTTTTTATTATTCAGGTTAGTTAAACACATAATTTGGTCAAAAATTGGCTGTATTAAATACGATTTTTTAATGCAACGTCAATTTCTTTAAGTTGGAATAAATATTACTATTGTTATTAAAATTATATATTAAGTATTGTTTATTGAAAAAAGTACATCAATTCATTATGGAAATGTTTATTTCTAATCCGATTTTAACGGGGAAGGGCTCATTATGTTCCTAGTGTGATTTGAGGTAGGAGTTGTCATGAAATAATTGATGACGTGACGTGCAACTGTACGTAAGTTTCAAATACCACTTCTATAAACAAATATACGCCACGCTTCACTCTTTGATAATTTATCAATTATTTCATGACATAACCCCTACCTCAAATACTAGGAACATAATGAGCCCTTCCCAGTTAAAATCGGATTGGAAATAAACATTTCCTTGATGAATTGATGTACTTTTTTCAATAAACAATACTTACACTGATAGCATTCTAGATTCTGATTTATAAATTTTATTATATGTCGTCAAATGCCTTAGAATTATATTAGAATAATGTTTTATTTATTAGAACCAGTACAGGCCACTACATAAATGTTTACTTATAATAGGTTCGTTTAAAGACGGTGAACGTCCTTAATCTTCGTTTATTCCTGCTAGCAAAATTTCGTTAATTTTCGTTTCAGGAGTAAACAAAGCTATGTAGAGCAGAAAGAACATTACAGAAAACATGAATGCGTGTATGTGCATTTGTATGTGTGCGTGTGCGTGCGTGCATGCATGCGTGCGTGCGTGCACGCGCGTAATTTACATGTTTGAAAGGGGCGTATCTCTTTCTGCTATACATAGCTTTGTATATTCCTGGAACCTTTGTATATTCCTGGAACGATAATCTTCTAGTTAAATAAAGTATTTTCTATACTTATAAAAATATTAATTTTATTGATTTTTACAATTTATGAGTTTCTTTAAAATATTTTTTTTAATATTGGCCGAATTAAGTAACGTATTATCTGATTCGGCCAAAACGTACTTTTTACATTTTTGCTCCTTAACGTCTATCAATTAATTTTTTCCTTACATGTTTACAGAAAGACATAAATAAACTTCGCTCAAGATGACCGAATTAGCGACAGTTACCTTGCTATAATCTAATATCACAGATCCTTATCACAGATGTGTCAAATAATTGGAACTACGTACTGCAATTTAGTCTCGATGTTAACTTATGTGTACAACACACAAAAAGCTTAATCGTATAGTTTTACAATTATCATTTTGTAATTTTTTCAAATGTGCAAAGCACTAAGCACTTTAAATTTTATTCGTTTCTGAAGAAGGATAGAACATGCAAGCAAACACTATAATAATGATTTATAGTAAACAGTTGTGAACAAGTATAGTTATTATTATACCTACAGTTTAATTACATAAAATTATAACTAGGAAATACATAATTATTATTTAATAATTTTCTAAAGATCAAACGCGTCGCTTGTAAAGAACTGCGAGAGATTGAATTGAGAATTTAGATTTAAAAAGCACTGTTCCGAAATTTAGTCTGGAAAAAAAACAGGTATCCGAATACCTCTTATTATTTGAACATATAAAAGCCCATTTTGGTCGAATAAGTTTATTATTATTTATCTACGCATAATTGTAAAGGTGAAGATTTCATCCAATATTCGATTCGCGGAACAGGCAGAAAGGACCGAATGACAATAATAACAATAAAATACAGCGGCAACTTTTGTTCATAACTGCTAATCCAGCATGACAACATGAACGACACAAAATGAACGAATGATTTGTGTGCGAACCCTCAGCTCACGTACTTCCTCGAGCACGCGCTCGTAGGAGGGCGGCGGCGAGGAGGCCGGCATCGTCGAATCCGTGTTGACACTGACAACGCTACCCCCGTCGGTGGTCATTTGGGCGCACTCGCCGCTAACGACGCTCTCCGAGCTGCCGAGTGCCAGCTGGTTCAGTTCAGCGGCCGCGGCCTGGTGCTGCTGCTGCTCGGACGGCGGCGTCGCCTGATTCGCCGAGGACTCCTCGACCTCGACGCTGTTACTGCGGCTGCCCTGGCTCTCGCCGCTGCCGCTGCGCGACTTCTTGGTGAAACGGAGCTTGAACGGCGCCAGCGTGACGGCTGTTGTGTACTCTTTGCTATGCGTGAAAAAACACTGGAAAGGAGAGAGAGAGAGATATGATTTTTTGTATACTCAATGGTTGCGAAATGCCGAAGACTGAACCGTTTTATTGCTTATCCTTGAGAAAGTTAATTATAAGCGTATAGACTCTATTTATACATATATGCGTAAACAAGAAGCAGATAATTGCCTTGAAAACGTAATATCTTCACTTAAAATCGATGCAAATAGATGTCTTTTTTAAAATATAACCTGGTTACCTATATATAAATGGAGGAAAATTATTTCTAATAACAGCTTCAAATTTAATGATCATAAGTGGTATCAAATTGTTCAAAATTAAGTCGAAAAACATAAATAAAGAGACATAAAATCACTTCATCCAACTTTTTAAGTCGGGAAAAAAGTCCAATTTGGTTAATTTAGAACAGATATTTTATGTTGAAAAACAATATCTACACAGTTCATACAATGTGGCGGCTATAAATGTTCTCACTGTAGATTATTTCTAAATTTTTTATATCATTATGCAAGTTTATAAGGATATAGTAAAAAATCTCTTACGGGGATGTTATATATAAAATTGGTTTTTGTATCAAACATTTCATCGTTTTCAATTATTTTTGAATTTCTCAAAATTATTTTAGATACCTTCTCCTCATAATACGTAGAACAATTTATAAACTTTGAAATACGTAGCTTTGCAAAATTCAACTTAATTCAAGAGAATGTAGTAGCAGTATAAATGAAAACGGGCATCTATGTATTTTACAATGTTAAATTGTTACTCACATTGTTAATTACGCTAGTTCAACTACGTAATCTAAAGCGTAATTAATTCTTGGAGAATTAAATGTATTGTTTGCTTTCGTTCTAAAGGCTTAATTGAATAGAATGAAAAATATATGGGTAACTTCATGTCAACTATTCAGCTCAAAATTTTAAAATTGCTCAAAACCTTTTTACTCATTCCAAATTAGCCCCAAAATACAAATATAAAGTTTTAGAGCAAAATATGCAATCATTCTAAAGTTACAATTAATTGAAAATTTGAAAATTTTGAATTTTTTCATAAATTTTCAATTTTTATGATTTTTTAACTCAAAAACTTGAAACTTTTTTTATGGCGAAAAGTTTACAAATTGTAAGTAGGATTGCTCAGAATTTTTCCAGATCGATGCCGATTATTTTGCTAATTTATACTTGACAGAACACCATTCCAAATATGCTTAAAGCGAATGCAACTGTATCAATATCCCTCACCCAAGGCTAAAATATTTTAAAAAATGTTACCTTTAAAATGTCACCTTGCTGAAGATGGAAAAGGATCACTGAAAAAAGTGATGTGCAATTAAAGCTGTAAAAACAGTGAAAATAGTGTTTTTTCACTGTTTTGACAGTTTTAATTGCCTGTACCTTTTTCCTGTGATCTATTTATACCTTCGGAAAGGTTGCATTTTAAAGGTAACATTTTTTGCAAATCTGTTAGCCTTTGGTGAGGGATATTGATAAAGTCGCATTTGGCTTAAGCCTTTTTTCAATGGTGTTCTGTCAAGTATAAATTAGCAAAATAATTGGCATCGATCTGAAAAAATTGTGACCAATTCTACTTACAATTTGCAAACTTTTTCCCATTTAATATGATATACAAAAAGTTTCAAGTTTTTGAGTTAAAAAATCATAAAAATTGAAAATTTATGAAAAAATTCAAAATTTTCAAATTTTCAATTAAATGTAATTTTAGAACGATTGCATATTTTGCTCTAAAACTTAATTTTTGTATTTTGAGGCTAATTTGGAATGAGTAAAAAAATTTTGAGCAATTTTAAAATTTTGAGCTGCACAGTTCACATGAAGTTAGCCATGTACAAAAACAAATTGAGAATTTTTACAGACATAATTTACATTTTAAATTAAATTGGTCTAGGTAAATTTCAATGCGCATTCTTTTTCAGAATTAGTAAATTTGATTAATCATTCAATTCTTTTATTTTAAGCGTAAAAAATTTTCCTTTATTTTAAAAATATAATATAAAACATTGCGTTTTATTAATAAAAAGCATGTTTTTTTTAATTATTTAAGAATAAACCGGAATAAACAAAGTAAACGATATCGATTCATTCAGCGCATTAAATATATAAGCAGACACCGAACTTAAATAGCATTCAATTCAGCCAGTTTTAATAACGTCTACAACTTGTTCGGAAAATGTATGCGTCTGTAAACATAATCCTGTAGAGCGCAAAATTCTAAGAAAAAAGTTCCTTTACCATTTTTTCATATGACTAGTACTTTTCTAGTAACTGATGTGTTTAAATTGTTTGTTTTTAATAGGAATTGTGTATCTATAGATATCATCTTATAAACATAGGTATACATTTTCTATTAAAAACAAAGAATTTAAACACATCAGTTACTAAAAAAATACTAGTCATATGAAAAAATAGTAAAGGAACTTTTTTCTTAGAATTTTGCGCTCTACAGGATTATGTTTACAGACGCATACATTTTCCGAACAAGTTGTATACATCATTGATTTCACTCGATCGGAAACCCATTTCGATGGAGCCATACTAAAGCGTAATTGAGGTATATAAAACAGAAGCTGCAACATCTGCTTGAACATGATTGCTTACAAAAATTTACATTCCTTAGAATAAAGCGCGAGGATGTTTCCAATTGAAAAACGGTAATGTACTTTATGCTTCAAGAAAAATTCTAAGAAATTATATTTTACACCGGAAACTATGACTAAACATTTACAAAAATTGAAATTCATAAAAGTGAGTGGGCCTTTAATAACAAATTCAGCTGTGTAAGTTTTCTAATCTCAAATACTATCTTTGTAAATTATCTGCAGAAGAGATTTTATCATCAATTCCTTTTTCTATTTTAAAAATCTTCATAGTAATATAAAATGTAAACATAATTAAGGTTCATCTGCAATTCTCTAAATTTTCGTAAATTTTTCACAAACAATTTTCCGTCTAAGCACAGCTCTCCTACTTCACAATTCATGCCCTTGTTATTTTTAAGAATCACGTCTGAGATTAAAGAAAAACACGCCGAGTTTCCCCTGCTGTATATATAACAACGAGGCCGCGAGAACAACGCGCGCGACTCTCGCCTCGCGCAAACAAACAAGGTAGCAACCGGACAAAAAATTCACCCTCGCGATAATCCTGCGAACGCACATATTTTTTCCTCCCTCGCTATCTCTTTTCCTCTCTCTCTTTCTTTCTCATATTCCCTCTTTTTCCAGGAAAAAAAGGCTACAGCAAAGCGTTAACGTCTTGGGGCCGCAATCGGAAAAATCCTCGGGTTCGCGAATTCCTGCTTATTTATGAGTCATCTGCATCTCGGCTGTCGCTCGGCGGCCCGTCGTCGTGGAAACGCTGCGCGGCGGGGAGAGAGAGCGAGAGAAGTGTACGTTGACCCAGTGACCGAGTTCGCGACAACGTGTCACCACCGGGGATGGACGATTTCCTTTTCTCGCGGGTGAACTATACATCGAAATGAATTATCTCCGCGGGGATGAGCAGCGTATGAGTGTGGATGACACGATTGATTGGACGTGAGCTTAATTACGTTTTTTGTGGGATACATGTATAGTCGTCGCACCCGGACGCGAGTGGATAGAATTTTTTTTTCTTTTTCTTTTATGGGTGACAAACAGTTTTACAAATATGATTTGAATAATGGAATTTTCCAAGTATTCGTTGTATAGCGTATAAATATGAGAACGAAATAAAAGTTGCGAGAGGTCATCTTGGCGGAATAAGCTACTGGGTTAAATGGAAGGCCCTCCGTCAGCATACCTCCACCAGGTCGTTAAAATATGGTTAGCTCGGAAAGAAGCTCTGTCTAATGGAAAGCATAGAAAAATACAGGGCGAATCTGCATGAGAAGTACATTTTCGTATTTTTAAGTAGAAAAAAGTGGTCAGGTATAGCCGCGGACATCTAAATATTTTACGTAGATATAAATGTACTTCAACCCGCTTTTGTTCTCTTTCCCATCTGACAAGCCGATTACTTTTTCTCTAGAAAAGTATATGTCACGGGCATTGATGTTTAGTTTAGAATGAAAAATATCTCTCTACATTTTCTAAGTATCATAGTATAATGGTTATTTTTTGCTGAAATACTAAAAAAAAATAATAATTTTTTATCATTTGGGCATCTATAGTAATTAGTAATATTGTATCAGTTGACCTCTACTGTAACAGTGAAATAACGGACTTTGTTCTACTGTCCTACTAAACATTTCCTGAAGGACCTTCGTGGGAAAAAAAACAAAGTAAATTGAATCTATCTCTTGATCCTTTCTTACACATTTTCTTGGACAATCCTGAAACTGCGATTCTCACCGTTTTTGCAGACCTTTAACGGATTCAATTTTCCTCGATCCTAGCGTAAATCTGCTGGAACTGCGTTCTCGCCTAAGCACTGATAATTTTTCCCCTTTTTCAGGTATCTTAGAAAAAATATTCCTGTGTTTACGTCGATTAATTAATTCGCAAAGTTGGAAGTTTATGAATCGACTCTAATGGAAAAGTCATTGCAAAATTTATATTTTTAGTGGCTACATAAGCCTTCACTGAGAAAAGAATTTATTTATATTTAATAAAAAAATATATTAAAAATGTACAGAAAAATATATTAACTATCAATATCGCATATTAACTATTAATATGCGCATCTTTATAGTAAGACTTTGGATATTTCCGTCAAATATTTCTTTATTTCGTCAAAATCAGCTATTTTAATATTAATATAGTTAACATACATATTAAATATAAATAAATCCATCTCTCAGTGTTGTTAATGAGTTTCTCTGCGTTTTTTTCTAAAAAATAAAACAGTAGATTCAAGAAAGAAACATTTTACTAATACTCACTGCAATAACAAGTTAAATTTTTGAGATAGATCGAGTATCGTGATAACACGACCCCTTCACTCCGACACCCCCTACATCGCTCACGTCCTCTCTCTCACGCGCGCGCGAATGGATAATCAAGACGTATATTTCCCGGAATTGATCTCCTCCGAGCTTACGGCTGAGATGGACAAATAAAGGTAGGCGAGAGAAGGAAGGAAAATAAGACGGGGGACGAGTCTTAATGCGGCTCAAAGCGAAAAACTCCGGCAATTAGCCAAGATGGATGGCAATTTTCTGCCCGCGTCGTCTTCGGAGTCTCCGTCTCTGTCTCTTTCCTCTTACTCTTATCGAATCTCTGCTTGCGCAGCTTATTAATGGAGAGTGATGGCGAATTTTTCCGCGAGTTTCTCTTACCCGCGCCGGAAAGTAAAGGTGCTGAATTTACGAGCTCGCGGAAAAGTTTGCTGAATGCGCTCTTTTACCACGCCGCGCACATTTATCTTACGCGTATATACTTTCTTTTTCAAGCCCGCGGGTCTTTTGTTTGTTGCTTCGAACATTATCATTCTTCAGGAAAATAATAAATAGCTAGTAAAAATAGCCAATTTCTGGCTATTGATGAAACGATTTTTCCGGTCATATTTTCTATTTAACGGAGGTAACACAACCTTAAAATGTTTTTACTAAATTTTCTCTGTAATTTGATCATGTATTTAAAGCCAACTATTAAAAAAAGATAGCTAACCAAAATGTAAACACGAATTATTGGTATTTAATTCGTTTGTAGTATACTGTTTCAGAGGATACAAACGAAAACAATGATTTTTCCGTTTGATTCTGTCTATCTCACTCCTTGCCATTATAGCAAGTCTTATTAGCCATTTCCTAACTAAAAAAACTGGCCAATTTTAATATCTTTTAACGGGATGTGCGTTACCGACATAATTTTTCAACGAGTATATCTCATGACAGTGCTAATAGAATAGCTTCAGAAAAATTCTGAGTATAGTATTTATATATACGAAGGGCTTGAAAATTGTGTTTTTCCAAATAAATGTTTAGAAAGCTTTTAATTAAAAAAAAAAACTGTGATGTCAGTAAGTAAGAATCTGCATTTCTATAATTTTCATCTAGTTTTTAATAGTTTTTAAACGAGCATATCTGATGGAAATACTAATAAAATCACTTTAAAAAAATCTGAGCATAATATTTACATATACGAAGCGTCTGACAAAATTGTTTTTCCAAATAAACGTTCGAATATTAATTTATTAAATAATGAAATTGGGTTAATTTTGGACTTCACATCGCCTTAATTTATGTAAATTTGTGAAAAAACTTATTCTATTATTCTGTCTATTAAATGGCGAATATGATCGGAAAAATCGTTTCATCGATGGATAGAAATCGCCAAGAAAAGTGTCTAGATTTTAAGCTATTTATTAGGTAAATAATGGAATCGATTTCCACCAGAGAAGTGGCGATGATTTTTCTAAGGACTTTGTGTTTGCGAGAATGAAGTGTCATTTTGACCAGAGAATTTCATTTTGGTTTGTTACATAAAAATCGATAATTATTCCACAATTATGTACGAATAAAAAGATTCCGTTTGTTAACTTTTAAATGTAATCACTCTTGAGTATTTTTTCCGGACATTTTTCCACATCAGTTGCAGTAAATTTTACTGGCAATTTTTTATCATAATCATAAAAGATTGACGTCTGACATTAAATTAAATTTTGCAATAATAATTTTATACTCTTGCACAGTATAACAACGCGTATGACGCCCGCAAATAACAGCATACCGTACAATTCTAATGACAGACATTCGCATGGTATTATTTATTCATTCATTATTGGTTTTATTATCCACTGAATGCTTACGCTGACAAGAGAAATCAATTATTCGCGAGATTTCACATTTTCGCACAACTGGCGCGCAACAATCAACGCGCCCGTGAAAACGGCCGTTATAGAAATATTAATCAACTCTCCCATTGTCCTCTTCCCCGGAAGAAACGAAATTTCGGGCCCAATTATAACATTTCAAACGAGGGCTACTCATTTCAAGCGAGCGATAAATAAGCGCCCTATATATAAGTATATCTATAGATATACGTTTAATTCACAAAGCACAAGGTGAGCTATTGCACTGAGATCATTATATTCTGCCGGCGGAGGTATATACGACGCCCACAGGCGCGAGGGAGGGGAAAAAAGTTAATTCACATTTAAAACCGGCCTCTCAAAGCAGCAACAACAGCTGCTGCGGCCTTCCGGCAATTTTATTTAACGTAATAACCCTAATAAGGCAATAACGCTAATCCCGAGGGTAGTTGCATAAATTGATTACACACAGGCGCGTACATGTCTTTTGACGTTATAAACTTCTTTACATTTTTAACGCGCACGCGAGGAATGCCACGTCTGCTTATCGCAGCTAATTAGCGCGCACTCGGGATTGTAAGCAGGCAACTTGGCCTTTTGTGCGCAATGCGAGTAGGTTTCTCTTTGAGAGTGTGTAGGTAGGGGGGAGGAAAAAGGGGACAGCAAGCGTGAATGTCGCGGACGCGTCTTTTCAGTGCGGAAGAATAAGACGGTATGCCGATTCCGTTGAATGTTTCCCGGAATTTCGCGTAAGATTGTACGTGAGCGAGGTCCCTTGATTTCTTTTTCATTTTTAGCGAGCAAACATCAAAGGCGTATATAGAAAAGGCGTAGGCGTATTTTTTAGAGGAAGGCAAATAAATGTGCATCTTCATTTCCGAGCTTTAATTAAATTGCTTTCTATTTCCTGGAAGTGTGTGCTCGCCGCGTACGAAGAAATCGGCTCGTTTTAGCATTTCACGGAAAAGTATATGTGGATGGATGGGTTGTTGAAATTAGGTCATTTCTACCTGAAGGGAAAGCCACTCTTCAATTGCTTACGTCAAGTATAAACGGAAAGGATTACTGCGGGCGAACAGTCATTCCACGAAATTATAGACATTACCGGCATGCGCCCACGCCTGCTGTTAATTTGCACGTAAAGTTACGTCGTAAACTCCTATACGGTGTTTCGTTGTAACTTTGCTCGACGAGGCTGATAACACGCGAAATGCAAACACGTGAGTCCACTAAAATAAACGAGAATGTTTGTTTTTTCAACGAAACGTTTATAAAACGTTGGAACATTCTTCATCGCTGAGAGAATTTTTCATAAATTCCTCATCTCATATTCAGTCGTGAAAAAATAAAAAATTTTATGATTGCATATAGGGGAGACCGGGGCTAGTTGGACGACTTTCCACATTTTATTTTTTTCTGCAAAACAGTATTAGTTAATTAACAAAACTATTTTAGCTACATGAAAGTACTTGATATAAAGCATCTTCATGATTTTTTTCAAATTTGTAAATTGATCACAAAAAAAGGTAATAACAAGTTTCTAAATGCACGATTTTTAGTCAACCTGCTCCATAAGCGTGGTAAGTTGGCCACGTGCCTGTGGTAAGTTTACTGATAATAAATCATTGAGTAAATAACGATATTATTATATTATATAAAAGAATCACATATGAGAATGTGACATTGAACAGAAAATAAGCTATAATCAGCTAAAAGCTATAAATTACCCAAAATGTATAGAGGTTTTATTAGACTTCCTTAGATTTTCTGTATCAACATTCAAGAACTTTTATATGTAAGAATAATGTTGTTAATTAGGTATTAAAATAGTAAAATGATTAGTTAAACAATCTGCTTGTTCTTAATAGGTCAGCCAACATGCCCCAAGCGAACACTAATTTAAAAATTCTCCTAATAATATTAAAAATTGAAAGATAAAAAAAATACCAAGTGGTAAAATTGTAAAAAAACAATCATTTTGCCCTACGTTAAGAAAAAATAGATTAACAAAATGTTTCAAAGAATTACACGACATTTTTCAAAATGTAAAATTTTCACCAACATTTCAAAAAGTTTTAAAACTTGCATGTTATTTCAAAATGCATGATGCTTTCCGACTGAAAATAAAAAACATTAATAGCCTTGACCTCTGTTATTTCAATCACGAGTTATTAGCATTTTTCCAACCTGCCCCGTATGCTAACTAGCCCCGGTCTCCCCTACTTTCCGTTACTTTCTCTTTCCACGAAAGACAATAACTTTCATGAATAAAAAATTTATACATTTCCACAGCTTGTACACATCATGATGATAATTATACCAGGAACAATGCACTCTTTCCCCAATCGTAAATTAAATCCAGCGTGACGGGGCAAAAAAAGCTTCGCGATGCGCTTTTCATCGCGCGAGGCTGAAAAAGGCTGATACATCTCGTCGCGCGAGAATGCATTTTCAAATATATATACATCCCTGTATAATTAAAATAATCTCACTCCGAGTATTTCACGCGTTTCAAACCAAAGCCCGTGTTTATCATTCTCGGTCGAATTGCCGCGTGTGCTATCCCGCCACACGGACACGTGTTTTATTATTTTACTTTTTTTTGGTCGCGGATATAACGAACGCGTAAATGACGTTTCTCGCGAAACGTACACGTGCTGCAATCGCGGCTGAAAACGTCGTCGTCGTAAAATGAGAGACGAGGATTCCGTCGTATTCAATTTAGATAATCCCGTGAGGTCTAAATTTGTTACGGGTATAGTAGACGCGTGGGTCTCGAATAATTCCCTGCGAAGATTTTCATCACGCGCGGTTTACTTAAGATATATTAGAGTTAAAATGGATGTTTGTGGAAAAAGTTAGTGTAGCAAATATAGTACACATGGTCTGAATGATATGTGGGCAATGTGTGAGCCATTTAGTTGAAAAATGGGCCACATATTATGCTATGGGAAAAAGATTGTCGACATACAAGCCATCAGTTGCCCTTATTAATATATTGCCAACATGATCGCAATAATAATTTTTAATAATTCTCAGAGTTGCTTTAATGTTTAATTGTAAATTCAGTAGCTTTAAAAATATTGCATAATTAAAATATAAAAATAACAGGAAACAAGCAAACAACCCATATTAAATTCTGCAAGTAATATTTTAATATATTCACCGTTGCGTTCATTATGTTTTGAAATCCTCTTAAAAAAAATTCAAGATTAACATCTGCTATGCGTATGAAAATTCCAAATAAATTAATTTATTGATTTGGTCGAGATCAATTGAAATGTTATAGGGTACATAATTTATGACACGAATATATAGAACTTTTTAATTTTATCGATGTGGGTCGTCACCTGTTTGCACAGAACAATTATTAGAATTGATCCGCCTTAGTGATCTTAAACCCAACCACACGAAAATTAATTATTTAATTCACATCCATAAAAGTCCCCATCATCGTAACCTCACAGCAGCCACACTACCGAATCCCCAGCCGAATCCACTGGCTTTTACAACCCGAAAACTCACAATAAATAAATAATTCTCCCGAAGCGAAGCCTGCGCTCGCTAATCCAATGAATAATCGATGACCAAATCCCCGACGCCTCGAAGGCGCGCGCGAGAGCTCGAGGGATGGAACGGAAAAATCCGCCCCTCCCAGCGCCTAATCCTCACTCGATTGATGCTCGGAATCCGAGCGCAAAAAGTAGGTTGCATGCAGGTGAGCCGTTAGCATCTCTCTCTTCCTCTCTCTAGCGCGCGTCGTTAAATTCCTCCGGTCTTCTCTCTCTCTCTCTCTCTCTCTCTCTCTCTCTCTCTCTCTCTCTCTCTCTCTCTCTCTCTCTCTCTCTATTTGTTACGTATATAAATGATATGCGTTTTTTGAGTTGATAAATGATATTTAAGTTTTTATTGTAACTAACAATAGTATTAGATAAAGAGTTACCGTTTCAGTTAAATAATTTAATCACAGTTGTGTTTGAATAGAAAATAAAATTTGAAAAATAAATGTAAATTGAAACAAAGCTCTGAACAAAATACTTGATATTTTACGAAACGCGATCGGAAAAAAATTCGGTACTGTTACATAGATAGAATAATAAAACATATTTTCTTCAAACTAAAATAAATTTAAAAATGTAACGTTTAAGAGAAAATCGTACGTTGTAATACAATAATGTAGTGTCAATAACAGACAAAATTAAAATAAAATGAAACACCCTTACATAAATACCCATTCGTTCCGATATACCAACGAGGCCAACCTCTTACATGTTACGAATATAGATATATCGAAAAAATTGGGAATAGCTATATAGCTATATAGAATGAAGGTTAAGTTTAAATAATCTATTGAAATTACTATTAATATACATTCCATTAAGTTTACAACGTTCTCGCATCAAGTGTATCGAATGCTCCCGTACGTGGGTCCAGTGAATTATTTATTAAATAATTTGATAAAGATATATTAAGATCTGTACGAGATATACGCCATACGCTAAGTTATGCACTTTGCATTACCGTTTTCCCGTAAAAGTTTATTCTTCTGAAAATTTTACGCTGAGTCATAATCTTATCGGATTATACTGTTTCTATTTTACTTTACTTCAGCAAAAAAGATTTTTCAGAGAAAAAAGGTAATCCACTTCTTAATGGGAATTCTAGATTTGCATGAATATTCTGCATAAATGAGTCGCTTCTAGAAACTGTCTCATAACGCAATCGATCAAAATATAATTCAGAGCCAATCAGCGGCACTCGATATTCGTAACTGTTACTTTTCTTTCGGCAAACTCAGTACCTGTTTGAATGAATAAATATTATTGGAAAATTTCAAGGGGCAATGCAAACTACGAAAAGCAAGTAGCTTACCAAAATTTATTTTAAAATCCTTTGCTACTTATTTAATTTTGTCTAATTTCACAGAAGTTGAATTTCGGGTAGGACCTTTCGTTTAACCTATAAATTAGTACCGAAATTGAATTTCTATTTTGATACAAATAGTAATGTATTTACCGTTCAGGTTAATACCCATTTATAGATTGCTTTGCTATAATACTTTCCGCTTTCAACGCACTGTGAAAGTAATTAAAATTGAGTAAACTGAGTAACATATCGACATCAGAAGTAAATAAAAGACATACATCGCATTGAAATATAAATAAATAAAGCACGAAATTAAAAATAAGTATCGAAAGTGTAACATCTAGTAGTTAGAGTTGAAGTCATGCGGGTCTGCCTGTCTCATTTTAATCGAAGTCGCAATCTAATTTGATATTCTAAAACAGGAATATCTCTATCTACGTAGTTGCAACATGCGCTTTACGAAAATCACACTATTACACATTTTACTGGAAAATGATGTCATTGTATTTTTTTCGTACAGCTTTGCATTTAGAATGACCTATACAACAACGCCGGCAACTGACTGAGATCCTTACCAAAAACTATTAAGAAAAATCGTAAATAAAACCCTCCCGAAACAAAAAAGCCCCGACACCAAATCTGAGTTTGTCCCTGCCACTGGTCCACTTGGACCGCGGCGGCCCCAGAGAGAGGGAGATAGAGAGGTAGCTAGCTCGTGTCAGTGGCCCCGCAGCTGCTTGTGCAACGCGTGTCCTGGCATCGGCCTTTCCCCATCCCACCACCTCGCGCGCGCCCTAGTTTCTCTCTCGCTCTCTCTCTCTCTCCCGCGCTCGGCTCATTTCTCGCCCCTTCTCTCCAACAGTCGATTTCCCAGCCATTTTCCCGGCGCGCGCTGTCCACTTTTTAGCTCCCGCTGCTGCCTCCTCCGCGTGGCCCCCTTTTTCTTTCCTCTCGAGGTTGTCGCGTTGTCGAGGAGCTGGCGAGATGCTGACCTATAGGCGTGCGTTGTTGGGTAATGAGAGATCGAGTGGTTTATGGTACACTTTTCGCCCTTAAGGAAGGAATTTATGATTTGAGGGGCACGCGAAGTTCGGAACTATTGATTATCGCAGAAAGCCGCGCGTGGAGCGTGTTTGATGTGTACGATCCGGCACGTGTAAATAAAATGCGGAGACGCGCGCGTGTTGATGATGATCATAATTTGATTTGTTACATTCTACCGCGGCCAGTGTCACGAGAAAACGCGCCGTTATTAATTATGCAATATTTGCCGGCCGTTAGTTTGATACTCATATATTAAGCTGAGGCGCATTCGGGAAAATACATTTATGTATGATATATATATATATATATATATATTAGCTTTTCTTCGGATCATTAAAAGAACAACATTTATTACAGTCGTTTTAATAGAATTGTAATGATAGCGGCTTAACAAGATTTTTGAAACTCGATAAATTATACCGCGGAAAAACGTAATTAAAAATAATTCGGGGAAATAAATTCAGCCACGAGTTGCTGCACAAAGTTATTGAGAATTACACTTTGCTTGGCGCATTTTACATTCAGCGAACTCGAATTATTATAGCGTAATCTTCTCCACGAATACTCTCCACATTTCCTTCAGGATTAACCGTATAGGTACGCATCTCGCTATATGGCGCGCGCGCTCGTAAAACCCGGCGAAAATACGCCCCTCTTGTCCCGTGTATAGGTACACGCGCGTTTTGGCAAATTTAATCGATCTTGCAGCCCCTCTCCCTCTCTCTCTCTCTCTCAACAGTTTGCGAATGCAGCGATAAAACACATGTGCACATAGCCCGCGTATACACGTACACATATAGAATACTTTATCATATCGGTGTTGGCTCTCTCGGGGTATAATATACAGAAACGCTCTCTGTCCCTCTCTCTCTCTCTCTCTTTAGCGAAAGCTCTCGAAACGCCCGGACGATAAAAGTCCCCGCCACCGGCCGGATCCATATCGCGCGCGAAAATAAAGCTTCCGGGCCGGGGGAGGATTTATCCGGATGGAAATGTGTGTATGTGTGTGTACAAATATATTTATACGCGGCTAAATGTATGTGTAGTGGAGAAAAAATTTATTAAAAATCTCCTTCTGTAGCAGTAGGAATTAAGGATTTTATGAGCCGCGCTCGCGCGCGGATGTGAACTTTGTCGCCACGTGTAACGGCTTTATTAGTTTTTCTCGAATATGTGTATTTTATAGTCACTGAAAAAGTACGTATACTTACGTTATAAAATTCGTAAACCAAATTCCAAATGTTATCGTTACATAAGATTCAAAGTGCTATATTGTTCAAAAAAGGCATTTATTAAGGTATTATATATTGTTATAATAAAAGGTATCAAAGACCATCGGGTCAACAATATTGTTAGAAATTATAGTTAAAATTAGTATCGCTCGATGAAACATCAATATTCACCATACCATGGTTATTCAAAAACACGTTCTTTGAGATATTTGTATTACAAAAAGTACGAAAAAAAACGTGTCGAACAAACCAACCCTGGAAAAGCGTAATTTCCAAAACATTTATTCCCCCGTCTTTCAGGCCGCTCAGCCAGCCGTAGAAGCCGGCGCGTGAAACAGCGCAAAAAAGAGCCACCACTATACCGCCGTCAGAATAACAGTTTGCTAGCGCGCAACTCGATATTACTCCCTCTCTCTCTCTCTCTCTCTCTCTCTCTCTCTCTCTCTCTCTCTCCCACTCTGAAAGGTCCGACAGGGTCATCTGCTGTCTCTGGGAAAAGGAAGCTTTTGCAAAAACGTCAAGCGCCCGGCCGCCGTGTCATCGGGTTTTATTTGGGTCGAGAAGAAGAGAGGGAGACAGGGAGAGAGAGAAAGGCAGAAATCCAATCGCCAAACAAAACGGATTGTGATCTCGGTCGGCCGCCGAAAAGCTTTCACGCCTCGCGGAAACGGACACGCATCCGTGTGTGCTTCTGCGTGGCGTGTATATGAGTGCGTGGGAGTGATGCGGGAGATGATTAGATCGTAGCAAATGTTGGGCTTTATGGGGGCCGCCGTGGAAATTAGTCGTTAAACGCGGTATAACGTTCGGAAGGATGACCTATTCCTGTGTCTTTTATTTATTATTGTAGAAGGGGATGAGGTTGAGTTATAGCGGGCTTAATCGAAATGTGAATTTCGTTATATTTTTCGTCGATTATTCGCCCGCGATACGGGCGATATAATAATAATATACGCAATAAATATTGCGATCTGCAAGTATCGACAAATGGCCGGTAAAAATATGTACATTTTTTATGTTTTGAAAAAAATTCACATTACTTTAATGAAAAGTTATGGGCGTGAGATGTGCGTATAATATATCAAATTTGTATTTATTAATCAGGGACGCATTAAAATTTTTTTATGGTTAGCTTATATACGCATTTAAAATACTTACGGGGCTTTTATGGCTTGTAAAATTTTCAAGCGCTGTAATATACATCTCCCCGATTTCGTTGCTTAGCGGCTTTAAAACTTGATATTATATCAATCGCAACAAAGTTCATCATTTAACTCACAGCGGTTTAGTTTCGCAAATCAGCACTAGACACGACTGTTAAATAATTCATTACACGATCCATCCGTCCGATGACTCCCGAAGTCATAAACGCAATCGCGAAATTCATCGGGGCCGGTAAATATTTTACAGTGCGCGCTATTTCGGGAGATACGGGCGCGTACGTATTTTTCGCTGGCTAATCTGCGTTATACGCCCGTCGTTAAAGCGAAATAATCTCGCCGGGCCAGCCGAGAGGACAAATACGAGGGACATATACGTTCGGCGCATACGCATAAACATAGGCATCCGCGGGATTCACGGACGTGTGTGTGAGGGGAACGTCCCAATACCCGAACAGTGCCCAATACCCGAACAATATTACTTATTTGTCTCTTTCTTGGTTAATAAACGTTAAAACATCTCAAAAATGTTTTCTTACTTTTCTTTAAAGTTTTAGTTTAGTTAGTATTCTTTTAAAGTTATTAAGGATACGGTAAACAGTTTATAAACAAATATTTCAATTAGATAGTATTCGGGTATTGGGTCATGACATTAAATAACATGTCCCGGTACCCGAACAGTACATGGTGTATGTCGTAACCTCAATATTGCAAAGTTTACATGTATTTTAGATTATGTTATGTTTTCCATATGACTTACATTTTACATATATATAGTGTTTATACATCTATTCCAGTAATTATAACAACAAAAGAACATTGTAATAATCAAAAATAATTTAATAAGTCGTTTATTTACAAACGATTGTTCGGGTATTAGGACATGAAAATGGAACAATGGGGACATACGTATTTTCTGCGTTCGGGTAAGGGGACAAAGGCATCATCGTGCTTTTATCTTTATAATAAACAATTACCTTTAAAGCAATCTTATTTTGATACCATTTGACTAAGGACGTCATAATTGATCATATAAAAGAAAATATTATTGTTTAAACCTTCGAGCGTGCTTGATTACGCCGATTATTTGGCGGGCCCTATTGTTAACCTGGACAACGAGTGTATCTATATGCGGCCATGCCTTCTTTTTATTTAATTACACCGAATAACACACGCAGTGAAATCGGAGGGTAGACGGAGGTGTTGAAAAAAATGGGGATGGATGAAATTTCTATTATGTAATGGTGGAATAGATTTTGCCTTGTCTTAGAGAAACTTTGTAATAGTAAAAATTTAAGTTTTATTAAAAATATGTTAGAAATGTGTTTTGAGACATTAAAATTCGAAATAATTTTTTTTTAATGTTTGTAATATGGATGTCTGTGTACCTCGAGATCTCAGCTTTTACTAAACAGATTTTAATGAAATAAATCTCATTCTTTTTATTTTTTATTATTTTCTGGTCACATAGTAGATTAAAATCCCATTTTTTATTTTGTCGATGCATTTTGGTTTTACGTTCACTTTGCAATTGGATACATCCATTTTTTACATTTTGAAAAATGTATATCAGAAAGAGCATAAGATTACCTATTTTTTTGTTATAATAGTACATTTGGTACGGTCAAAGTTTGTTTTATTATTTATTGGCACAAATTTTTAATGAGATTATTTAGAATTTGTTTTAATGTATATAGATTTGTATTGCAAACCAATAAATTAAATACCATTCATTTCTATCAATTAGTTCCCCTCTACCGACAAAAAGTGCCATTGTTCTAGAGTGAAATCGCGCTTGTGCTTCACCGCTGAAATTTTTAACGAGCCCATATCGCATCGCGAAAAAAGTAACGCGCGGGTATTATTTCGACCCCTTTATGCGATGTTCTCCCCGCGCAATGATCTTTTCCCGCGTTTCATTGAGCGCTTCACGTTTGACGTGCTCCAATGTTCATTCGTTATTATAAAGTTTACCTTGATGTATTTCAGAATCCTTTGTCTATACGCCACCGCTCAGACAACCGCGCAAGAGCAAAGTTTTCTTTGTAAAAAGAATTTGTACTTGCGCTCGTTACAACGCCGCGCGCGCACGGAAAGTTGAGCGTTTTATTTCTCGTTATAAATATAATAAGCGGACATGCGCCACGGTTTTGGTCGGTCGTGTATCCGGTGCCGACATCACGTTGAAAAGAACATTCGTTTCCGAAGAAACAAGTGTAAATGTTCAATATTCCAATTTACGGATATTCATTCATGAACTAAAATAAATAATGCGGGTAGTCTTTTTAATTAAAATCCTCGAATTGAAATTTATGTTGAAATAACGGCCGCGAAATGATAGTATTAGATGATATTCCTCTCTTTGAAATGTATTCCATACATTGATGTACTTCATACGTTCGGTCATAATTATGAATAATATAACTGAAATTTATATTTTGTAAATTTATGAAGAAGAAATACTAGAAATTCTGAAAAGAAAATTTTATTAAATTCTGTTGAATATTTTCAAAGCAAATTTAAAAGTTATATGTTTTGAAAAAATCGTAAATTCAAGAAATATAAAAGAAAATGTTTTATTTTTTGTTTAATACTTTCCGCGTAGACGTAAGATAATCATAAAGAAGTTTAGTAGAAGTTATTACTTTGAAATCTAAAGGAGCATAAAGTAATGCTAAGGTGGTACATCTAATTTCAAAGAAGTTTGTCAACGAAAGTAATTAACTTACGATTCCATTGCGTACTTTTTCAAGAAGACTATTGTTTTACTCCCACTTTATACAGCTTTTGAACATTTCATAATATTACACTTAGACGGGAATTTAATAGAAACTTTAGCTTACTTTTTCTTGTTATAACTTGAGAAGATATTTTCGCTGTATTTTTAAGTAACAAAACTATTACGCTCAAAGTTTGTTTTGACAATAATTAGCACTCACTTCATAAATATATATCTATTATTTTTCTCAATTTTCTTTTCATAAGCGAACATTAAAGTCCGTTCGAAATAATGTCACTTATTACAAACTGTATTAGAGCACAAACGAATTTCATTATCTAGTCAAACAATAGCCAATTATGTATAATGAAGGAAGGATAATTGACGTTGTTAATGAGTAAAGATTGATGTTTTTGTAATACGATATTAATTATTTCATTACTCATACATATTTTGTTTTTGTTTCGTGTACAATAAATAGTTATTTTTATCATCATTTCGTGTGTGTGTGTGGGTGGGTGTGTGTGTGTATGTGTGGGTGTGTGTGGGTGTACTGTGGGTGTGTGTATGTGTGTGTGTGTGTGTGCATATTATTGATTAGTTTTAATGTCTCCATTCGACAGCAGAGCAAATTTGAATTTGTTTGCGCGCACCTACTGTCAAAGCAGGAGGCGAAATCCGAAGATCGATTCAGCGCCCGCGGCGCATCGAACCGAAGCGCCTTCCCGCCCGCGTTCCTAATCTCAAAGGAAAGCTGCTCTTGGTGTGCACAATGTAAGAAGCTTGAGAACCGCCAGGCCTACAAAATAAACGCGCGCTGTACACGCAAATGCTCCCGGGACGCGAATTGGAAAATTTGTCGAGCTAGAAAATGTGCTCCGCTGCTCCCTTATACCAACACATATGCGCGAGCGCGCGCGCGCAGGCACACACATCCATCTCTCAAAGAACTTTCCTCCTCTTTGTGACTCTCTTTTCCTCCCATTCCGTCGAGAAGAGCTCTTTTAAACAAAACGTTTTAAGCGCTTGCCCCCCACGTATTTTTAACGGGCACACGAGAACGCAGGAATCACTTCGTTTTTGTCAAGTGAAATTGAGGCTCGAGCATTTGGTAATGTTATTTTTTGACTGAGAAACGAACGAACTCGCGAGGAAGTTTTAAATGATCGCGCTGGCGTAGCAAAGTTTGAATTTCAAATATATATATCGAGAAGATAATGATTTTCTTGACGGTCGCTTGTTAAGTATATATCTTTTATCTACAGTAAAAAAAAGTGCGAACTCGCCTTTGCGTTCCGCGAAGTTCGGAAATTTACTTGAATGGCTCAACTACTCGATTCGAGATATAACCGACTACCCCCACATCACGAGGAAAAAAATCTAGTAAAAGGGTACGGCGCGACTAACGTCCTTCCCCCCCAGCGACTGAAATTTCAAACCGAAAAATTTAGACAAAAGAAACAGGCGGACTTCCGGCCTATGTCACTCCGCCCTGTCTCGCTCTAATTCTCGCCTCCCAGCCATCTATCCGGAAACTCGTGAAAAGTTGCTGTCAGAGGGAAAGGGTGGCTGAAGCCGACCTCTTCGCGCGTGGGAGAGAAAGAGAGAGGAAACGCCAGCCTCCATATCAATCAGTCCAATCGGAAATTGAAATCCTTGAAACTAGGCAAACAGAGAGAGAGGAAAGAAGGGTAACTTTTTCCCTCTCACTCTGGATCTAATTATCCCGCGAAATTTACTCAGTTATTTCGAGTCGCGGTTTAGGGAAAAGTTTTCTCATTTTTATCGCTGCAATTCAAGCTTTTGCCGGGGTGCTGTGAAACCTCTCGCGCATTCTATAGGTGCACAGGGCTATAACAAAGGCACTCTCGCCGTTGTAAAATGAATTATTCCAGCGGACCGTACGATTTTAATTTCGCCGTCGAGTGAGGCGAGGTTCGAGTGAAATATTAAACATATTCATAAACACGCGAGAATTTTCCCGCGCGAATTTTTGCACACACAGGCCGCTTAACGTCGCACGCTCCAGATCATATAATCCGGAGAATGAAGTTCTAACGAGAACATTAACCCTTAATGAGGCTCGGGGGGCTGTTTTTCGCTGCCGTATTATTAAACCTACGAGCCGTAATTCTCCGTGTAATGGCCATCCCTTCGACGACTAAAATAATTGCTGTTAAATTAAAACGTACGCGAACTATCGCGCGAACACGCTCGGGCCGCTATAATAACGCTTTACGATCAAATGTCTCAGAGCTGTTTGGCGAGTGAATGAAGAAAATAAAGGCACAAAAAAGAGTGCAGATTAATTTGAAAGTAAAAAGCGAATGGCTGACGTCATTTTTATTAGGTTCAAATTCAATTAGTGGGTTTAATAGAGGGGAGTATAAGAAAAGTACTGTAATAATAAATGTTACAGTGTTACTATAGTAACTAAAGCTTCGGTTATTTATAACAAATTTTTTAGTTTTCACTAAATTGCATCGAATGTGTAAGTCGGTAATGAAATTTTTCCTATCGAGGGGATGTGGAGAAAGAAAATTATTTTTTCATCTGATTTTTGTCATTTAGATGTGAAAAATGGCGGGGAAAAGCGTGTCCTTAATATCCAACTAAAATCAACCCTGGTGAAAATCCAAAACATTTTGTAACTAATAACTGACTATTTATTTTAAAAACTTGTTATAAAATGAGAATTTATCTTGTCCAGTTTCTATCTCCCGGTGAAACGCTTTTTCCCCTATTATATGGCCATTTAATAGATTGCAAAATAGAATGAGTTTTTCGAAGACAAGCACAAGCTTGTTCTTGAGTATTTTAAAGGTATTAAAACTAATCAGTTTCTTTAGTCTCGAAATAGCTACTAGAAGGCTTGCTGTTATGACAAGGAGTGAGAGAGACAGAATCAGATGGACAAGTAAAAGTTTTGCTGAATTATTCATAGGAGTACAAAAAATGCTTTTTTAGTTAATGTTATTTATTTATATTTTGGTAAACAACCCAATGCACTTTAACGCTCTTTCATATACGATAGAATTAGTAAGAACATCAAATACGAATATTTTGTTGTGTCGTCAATCTAAGAAATAGGCAAATAATGGTCGAAAAAATCGTTTCATCATAGCCATTAATTAGCCAATTTTACTAGCTATTTTCTAACTTTTCGGCCATTTCATACCGATGAATTTCTACCAGGGAACCACTAATTACTTCATACGTGAGATAACTTTTCGTAAGAAAACCATTCATCATGCCATTCATTATATTTATCATTAATGAATAAAAAACGATAGTAATCCGAATAATATCTCCATCTACATTCATATCCGCCACCCAAGAAGCAGACTTCTTTACTCGGAAGCCCCGGAATATGAAAGCATCATTTAAAGCAACCTTTCCTCGCTCACCCTCGCAAGCAGCCTCGCTCGTTCATAAACACTGAGAAACGGCACGGACTCGCCGTCCCGCAGAGTCGGAGCAAAACTTCTTCTTCCTCACGTGATCCTAATCCCAGCGCGGCCGATTGTCGCTCAACCGCTCGCGGAGTAGACACACAGGCGCGCGCAACTCGACTGCGCGTTTGGCGGAAGCGCAGGCGCGAGTCGCGCGCCCACGCGGTCTATACTACACTCCCCATCTGGGGGGGAATGGGAATATTCCACGCCGGAGGAACGAACTTTCTCGTGACCGAGGGCATCTTCTTTTTTTTTGCTTTTTTTTTCTTTTCTATCTCTTCTACGGCTGTGGAGATACGCGATGCGATGATGTATCGATTGACTTAAGTTGCGCTGAGAGGTGGTGGCGATATGAGGTCGAAGGGTTGGTTTTCATTTTCAGATGAGATTGAGGGGAGGGGCCGGGACTAAGTGGATGAGTTTGCGAGGGTCTTTGACTCTCTGATGAAATTTTGTTTCCGATAAACACTGTCGGGTGTGTATTGAAGGGTAGTAAAATATGAAAATAAAATGTAATTGTTTTAATGGTAATTTGCAATTTAGATAAGGGCGTTTATTTTGATCGCGAGCCTTATTTTTCAATTATCAATAATTACCGTGATTAAGCAATTTCTCGCCTTGAAATAAGTATATGGCGACAGCGAGTTCTGCGCGCGCACGCTCTTGACTTGACGCTAAGGTAAACACATGGTGCATAAGTTACTAAAGCTCATTATTATACAGTTAGTTTCTACAAGGTAACGAAGTTGCATTGATGAACCGATGTGCGCATTGTATTTCTTTACGTAGTCGAGCTTTTAATATGAAAACTCGTCGTCTCGTGACTGCGTTAAATTGTCAAAGGTTTCAAGGAATAATAGATTTTAATTTGTTATGTGGCAGATGTGTCTACGTCAAAGACTTTCTATTGTATTATTTAATACATATTATTTACGGTCTGAGCAAGCCTTTTATAATTCATTAAATTAATAATTGTACAGGCACACACAACACAGCTTCCAATGCTTATACGCATTTCATTGTAAATAAGAAATGAAAGCGCCGAGAGTACTACATATTTATGGTTATGGAAACTTTATAATGCATGTGGTCCTTTGAAATTCGCTCAATAAAATATTGTATTCGCGCAAGAAAAGCTTTTCATCGACGAGGTTCAATAGGAGTTTCAAAATAAAAAAAAACAACGTTTTCATTGTTATTAGGCTATATAAAAAACAATGAAAATAATAACGTTCGATTGTGAATTCAACTGCTTTATACATTAAACGAAAGTCATAAAAAATACTGCCATTGCCGATGTTTCGCTCGGTTCAAATGGTTTGAAATATCGCCACTAAAATCTTTTTTCTGTGCGAAATTGCTAATAAAATCACCTGATAATAACGGTTTTATAAACAGTTAACGGACAACGATGATAAACAAAAATTACCGCAAACAAAGCATCGTCTCCCGAGCCACTAAATTTGGAGCGAATAAAAATTCCTCACACCCGCGGTCCATAAATCACGACTGTATCTCATAACAATATCATCTCAGATTTCCGCGATTACGCAACTCGGCGGATGAAAGAGCACGACGACGTATAGGACCTCGACGACGATGTACGTGAGTCACCCTCTCGCTATCCCTGAATGAAAGTTCCACACCCCCCGCTTTGAAGAAAACGTCAACAAGCGCCCGGCGGCCAAGACTCGTACGCAGGCTATACAATTACGTTACGACATTATCGCACCTACGTGCAGGTGTATCTACGATGCTAAGATGCGAAAACACGCATATCTAACACACACACACACAGATAGACACACAGAAGGGTAGGCTTGCACTGCGCGCGCGTATCTCTCTCGCTCGCCTATTGATCGTCGCGGAAGCGAGCGACGACACGCCGGCAACATCCCCGACGCTCGGCCAACGTCGCTCCACCTTTAGCCTCACACCCCCTTGAAAATCCTCATTCCCACTAGCTAGACAGCGAAAGACAGTTGAAAATGTACTCACCTCGAAGTGACAGCTGATCGGAGTCGGCTGGCCGGGTGGTTCTCGTAACGTACGGCTCTCGGGGGGTGCGCACAACTGTTGGCCCGTCAGCGGCTAGCAGCCATATTGGAAAAGCCAAGAGCGAGAGAGAGAGAGAGGCCGAGGCAGCGCCCCCGCGCGGATCATCCCTGCAGTTTCCAGCGGCACCTGTGCGCGCAGGAGGAGGCCGTTGCTTTGTTGTGATCCTTATCGATTTTTCGCGAGAGCGACACGTGTGAGTGTGTAGGTGTGCAGTGAGAGAGAGTGGGTGTATGAGGAGGGGGGAGACTGATGATGGGCTTTGGACCTTTTTTTACGTTGAACGCGGCGGTTGCGGGATATGCGGGAGACGCGACACGATATTGTTTTCCCCGCGGGCTGTAAGCTTGTTTTCGGTTTGCGTGTATGTATACCGTTGGCTTATGGATGGTTGTTGATACGATGTTTAGACTGCTGCTGGATTAATGCGCGAGTGCTGTAACAATAACTATTTCAGTATAGCTAGTGCATGTTAAACAAACATTTAATGTATTGTTCTAACGTTTCTCAATATTCGGGCTTTGGTAACTCGCTGTGTATTCCAATTTATCTCTATTTACCTTTTGAATAAATGTAGATTATGCGAAGTTTATGCGTAAATATACGTGTATGAGAAACTTGGACGACGATTAGTAAACATTTTCACAAAGAAATCTGCCTGGTATTCCTGTTTTAGTGCATTATATCGGTGAGGGGAAAAAACAAATTTTAGATATGACTGAACGAATCTGACCTAATTTGACAGAAATAATGTACCAGTTATAATTAAACGCATATCCCTACATTTACAGTACATCGTTAAATGCAACCAATATGATGAAGGACACAAAGGGTTCGAATATTCTGATGGCAAGTAGATATATGGATTTCTAGGTAGGTAGGTCGGATTGAGAAAATTTCAGACCTTATTTTTCTGCCACTGACCAGACTTTTCACCTCACACTTCGAGTTAAATGGACTTTTCTAGCTGCGACTTTTTACGCGAAAAGTAAAAAATCCAGCCAATCAAACTCGTGCATCAGACTTTTCTTGTTCAAACTTTAAATAAACTTTTGCACCCACATACTTTACCAGAATCGCCTTTCATTGTTCATTCATACGGATCACTAATAGCCGACATAAGTGTAAGACTTATCGCTCTCAACTTCCGCAACAAAAATACACACATATATAGACCATCACGGAGCCTTCCTAAACTCGCCCGTCCCGAACAATAATCTCGAACTCCTCCCTTTCTCTCTCTCTTCAGTAAAGTCCGTCGGAAGATAAGAGCTAGGCTTGCTCCAGCCTACCTCACCCGTGCAAATTAGGGCCACGGCCCGCAGACCGAAAACCATCATATCAGAAAGCGCAGCGATCCGTACCGCCTCTCTCTCTCTCCTGGGAGAAACTTATTATTACCAGCCGAGGCGACCCAAACGCGATTCATCCGGTCGCTTTAATTAAGGGAAATCGACTGTTTTTTATACGTATCAATCGCAGAGAAAAAAAGTTCAATCGGGGAGACGCGAAAATGGAGTGAGCGGCCGCGCGCGAGCGCATGGCGTTATTGAAGTTTGATTGGATAAAGGGAGTTTTTTATTAACCTACTTTTATATTTTTATCGACAAGCGCTCCCTACCCCGCTTGCCCGCCTTTCTTCGCGGGTCGCGAAAACTTTTTTCCGCTCATCGATGCCCCCCGATGTGTAGTTTAATGGCGATTTGTAATAATCCTGAGGCAAATAGGATTGCGAGGGAGCGTACAAAGAAAGAAAATGAGAGGCTCGCCGAGCAAAGTTACGAAATTAGTTTTGTGGTTGTCGACGTTCAAAACATGGCTCGAGCAGATGGCTGCGTTTCTGAAGCTGAAAATTGAATGCGATTAGAGACTATAACTTCTGACTATCCTAATGGCGCATGACTGTTTGACAACAAACACACGATATTATACAATATTTAATGCAATTTAGAATTTCCGCTAATGGAAAAATAAATATTGAAATTGCGCATTTCGCACAGAACGAGAGCTTTCAATTGTAACGGCAAGTTTGAAAATGTAAATAATGATGCGTCGAAACTTGCTCAAAACTTTTTAACTGCTAATTTCAAATCAAAAGTTGCGCAAACTCTTCCGTCGGGGCGAATTCCTCGTAAAACTTGAAATAAATTGAAATTTCAAACGCCACGTAGCTACGCAGATTATCAACGTTTTTCGCCCAACCACCCCGACCACTTTCCACCTCGAGCTAGTAGCACTAGGCTGCATTGCGCTCTATATACGTGTGACTACCTACGAAAGCTCTCGCCGCGGGTAAAATACCGCGACGTCTCGGCTGCTTACTGATTAAAGTGGCGGCGGGTAAGTCTAATATGTAGGAGCAGGTAGCTCTACAGCAGCTCCTTAAGGGATGCGCGCCCCGCCTCGCTGCGGTTCCTCATCGTAATTGATGCGACTTCATTTGCGACTCGCGAGACTCCTGCTGAGATCCCCTTTTGCTGCGGCTGGGCGGAGAGAGAGTGACTGACTTTTGGTACCGGGCTAATTTATCGCTGTCTTGGGTGGCTTGTGGCTGCTGGCTCCTAGAATTGTCTGCTTTTGCTTATTCAGGTGGTACAAGTACAATCGGGTCTCTCTCTCTCTCTGGTTCCATATAAAATTGCTGGGACTGTGGAACCGATGTAATCAGAATAGCTCAGTTGGATTAAGCTAAAAATGCACTGGGCAACATAAATATCTTTAATTAATGTTGAAGTTAACGTTAAGGTTTTCAGGAATTGGCGGAGTGTAGATGTTATTCATTTATACTTCAGTGATTGTTCGTAGTCGATTCCTATTTCAAGATTTTTGTTCTTAAACTAGGGGCGACAACCCCCCGCTGTCTATATAAAGATTTCGTTTTTACATATGAGGCATGAACGCTACTATTCAGGAGAACCTTATATCGTCGCGCGGTACGAAGAAAAGCCAACTTAGAAGAGCCAGACGATGATAAACCAGTATGTCCATTTTTTCCTGCTTTTTCATCGCCTGGCTTTTCAATGTTGTCTTTTCTTCGTACCGCGCGACGATATCTTCGAAATTGCAAAAACTGTTACATCTCAAATACTAATATATTATATATTGACGAAAACTGTAAGGCATTCATAAAAAATTATTTGTTTTCTATAATGACTAAAAATGTACTATTTTGATTGTATTTAAGGAAGTTTATGGGTATATCGTCTCTGCCAAAAGTTAGTATTTATCATTAGAACTGCGGTAAATAATTATATGGAATAGTTAATGATTTTTTCATCCAGTATAGTCTATAAAGAAATGAAATACGAATATAAGCTTTAAAAATCAGGAATCGAAGCAAAATTGACAAAGTTTCATTACTTTATCAAAATCTTTAAAATATTCTGTACTATGCTTTTTTGCACAATAATAAAAAATAATGAAACTTTGTCAATTTTGCTTCGATTCCTGATTTTTAAAGCTTATAATATTCGTGTTTAATTTCTGTATAGACGTACTGTACGGAAAAATCATTAACTATTCCATATAATTACATTCGTAAATATGATTTTCATAATTTAGAATTTCGAAATTAAGAACAATCGGTATTACCATATGTCAACTGAAAATAGTATATTACGCACCGAGGGAGGAAAAAACTTGGACAGTCCACAGCTTGTGTAAATTGCCACCCGAGCCGAAAGCGAGGGTAGCAAACACGAGACGTGGGCTGGCCAATTTTTCTCCCGTAGTGCGTATACTATTTTTCACCATACCCGAAAATACCGCATTCGCGTCTTTGAGTCGGGAGCGAAAAGTGCAGGATATGGTGAAAACATCTATAGTTGACTTCATCGTCGAAACTCTGGACCCCCCGTGAACGTCGCTTTTTTTATACCCAGCCCTACAAACTTGATCGTTAATCTTTGTATTTCATCCATTTTATCAGATTACACGATCGATTTTCACAAGTTTTCAGGCCCTTACCCACATCAAATTTTCTTTAATTGTTATACTTCGACGTGCTTTAAAGAATCAAATAGTTTTTGAACTTTTTCATACGTTTTTCTATTTATTAAACATCAAAACATCTTTTTCGAAAATTACTTTGAAAGGTTATATCTCCTTACTTAAACATTTTCAATTCAATAACCAACTTAAAATTTTATTAACTTCATAACTCATATTCTAGAAAATACGTTTTTAAAAGTTAAGTTTTTCTGGACAAAATCACCCTTCTAAGAATCACAATAAAACCGAACGAGCGTTAGCGAGTGAAGGTACTGTTGCTAATTTATATTAATCTTTGAATTTGATCTATAATGATACTAACACTTTTTTGCTGTTCGAGCCTTTTTTATTAATATATCTTAAATTTACTCCTTTCTATTTTATTTGGATCGTTGGCATCCTTTATAAAACATTAGTTAATCCGACAAAGTCAGTACACCATATTTGATGGTCAATAAGGCCATAGACAACAGTGCAATGGGAATTTGTTCAAGTGCTTACTATTAAACATTATAAAAATGTTATTTTAAATTCAGAGATCATACAAAAACAAAGGTCTACTAAAACAAGTACAAAGCTTCTGAGCATTCTTCTTACAAATTCGATTGCCCACATGAAATTCAAAACTTGATTAAACTTTGGACAGGATAGCAGAAAAAGCTTTTATTCAAAACAATTGTAAATCTATTTTGTAAATTGTGAAAATAGCAGGATAAAAAAATATCAACGTTATTCGTCGGAACAACAATTCAAATAAAACAAGTTTCATACACAAAGGAAAATTACTTTTCTATCGTACGTAGAAAAAAGTAGGTAGAAAGGAAATGAAAAATAGCTTGATACGTTTTTTTCTAAACGCCTATTTTATAGACCGACAATTTTGATAGAAACCAGTCAAATATCAATTAAAAAGTTTGAACTTTGGAAAATATTTTTTCGTGAGTAAAAACGTGATTGTTCATTTTATTTCAAATATTGTTGAGTATATTTTCATTCGCCAGCGCTGTTGTCAGTTCATATTTCGTCACGGTGTGTAATGTAAATCGAGTTTTGTATTATAAATTTTCTCTTTGCCAATTAACAATGTCAATTTGCGTACGGAATGTATTTTTAAGTGCTGTTTTCTTTTGAAGCTTCAAAAAATACTACGAAACTCAATTATTATTATAATATTATTCTACTCTGCATCGTTATAGTTAACGCCAATAAAGATACTTTAATGAAAAAAAATCACCTTACTTGTCATCAACAACGATAAATAGAAAGTTTCTCCTAAAACCCAGCGTATAACGCACAAGTGCCCAAGATATCCACATCTTGCAAAAATACCGAAGCGACACATTAATTTCCCAAGGCGGCTGGAAACGAAATTAAACATGTCTCCTGAATTATTCCATTTCTCTCTCTCTCTCTCTCTCACTCTCTCACTCTCTCTCTCTCTCTCTCTCTCACTCTCTCTATTTTGCCTCCAACGTTATTCTTTAGTTTTAATTGACCTTCTCTCTTTCCGCGGCAAAAATCAACCCCGTTCTCATTTTCTCTCTTTTCCTCTCTACCCAAAGTAAAAAGAGCAGACTATTATCTAAAAAGAAGAAAAGAAATTACCCACACACCTCGATAAATCAAAATTAATATCCGGGAGAATATAATCCGAGCCGGACAGTTAGGGATTCTCGGGTTCGGCACAGAAACTTTCTATACGCACCGAGTCCTTGGACGCGAATCTACTTAAGGCGCTCGCCGGGTTGCCGGGCGCGCATTTGCAAAGCAAATTTTGTGCGCCCGCGGAGGCGAATCTTAACGCATGCATAAATCCCAGTCGGAAGGAGGAGGCCCGAGACCCTTTTGCTGAATATTTTCCGTAGCTGACCTTTTTTTACTCTCTTTCTCTCTCTTTCTCTTGGCTCGCAGCAGCATCCTTCATCATTTTATAGGCACTTTATTCTCCCCCTTCCGCCTCCCTGCTTCCATCCTTCATTTTTCTGCTTTCGCTGTTGGCTTTATGCTTGTTTTGGTTACGCCAGCCGGCGTATGGCCGAATGTGTATTTAGGGCAAGTACAGCGTTCTTTTTACGGGCGTTCTTGCAAAAAAATAAAATAACACGGCGCGGTAGTGGCTCAAAAATCAAAAGGCGTTGAATTGCTCCGTACATTTTATTTTTTATGTTGCGTAAAAAGTTTTGAAAGAAAATTCGAGTCTCAGCAGTTTTACTTGGTTATAGGTTAGAACTCTATAGCGAGTTTAGGGTGGACGTAAAATACTATATTTTGTGATTTTTTTTAAAGTTTGTACTAGGTGATATAATAGTTAAAGAGGGTTAAGAAGTGTGATCTCCCTGAGCCAGGTTTCATAGTAAATGGGGTATGCATTATTTAGTTATACACTCGTAACATTGTTGGTCTAACTTTTGAAGAAAGTGCGAATGTCATGTTCTATGTTAACGAGCTCAACTTATGATCTATACTCAAATGTATAAAGAGCGTATAACTTAAGGGGATGTGAGTACCGACGTTATTTTTCAAACGAGCATAACTCACGCAAATATCAATAGAATTATCCAGAAAAAAATCTGCATATAGTGTTTGCGTGTACGGAGCACTTGATAGACGTCTTTTTCCAAAAAAATGATGAGAATTTATTGAATTAAATAAAAACCGTACTGTCGGTAAGTAGGAATCTACAATTGACCTACTTTTCAAACGAGCATAACTCACCCAAATATCAATAAAATTATCCAGAAAAAAATCTGCATATAGTGTTTGCGTGTACGGAGCGCTTGACAGACATCTTTTCCCAAAAAACTGATGAGAATTTATTGAATTAAATAAAAACCGTACTGTCGGTAAGTAGGAATCTACAATTGACCTACTTTTCAAACGAGCATAACTCACGCAAATATCAATAGAATTATCCAGAAAAAAATCTGCATATAGTGTTTGCGTGTACGGAGCGCTTGACAGCCGTCTTTTTCCAAATAAATGTTTGAATGTTGATTTAAAAAAATATTGAAATTAGGGTTGCACATCCCCTTAAGTCTAATGAAGGTGACATTGCTCTTCCGAAACATCACCTAAAGCAAAGGTACAAATCAAAGGGTGCGGGAATGACCGAAGGCAGACATGTCTGACTGGTCCATTCTATCCTCTAAAATATTTTCAGTAGTTATTTTAATCTCGAAATATTTTTATATACACTAATCAGCCTCGTAAGATTAAAAATATTTTGACTATTGATAACAATTAATGTTTCCACGAAAAAACATTCTCTTACATAGAAATTATTGTACGCTTAAAATTTTGTGGTTCAGATTATTTTAATTTTTTGTTTAACTGCTGTATTATTTTCTATTAATAATGTAGGTGCATCATTGCCATTAATTTTCCAAAGTATTTCTAAATTATTCTTTTATTTTAATATTTATTTTAATCAACATTTTATTCTTTAAATCTGACAAGGCTATTTCAATAATAATAGCGAGCTGGGCTTAAATACAATTGTAATTTATGATGTACTTTAATTTATATTGCATGCTTGTCGGAATAGAGGTGCTCGCACATAATTCTGTATCTACTATGTAACAATAATAAATGAATAAGTATGTACAATATATGTTTCCATTCGTCATATGGAGATCAGGTAGTAATCGATATAATTTTTATCAATCCAACAACATCCTGATTTTTGGTTTTTCCAATACGAATTTTCTGTACTATCCAAGAACAGCGTGAGCGAAGTTACTTTATCAAAACCATAATCCATTCTGACAAAAAGTGAGTCGGGTAGGTAATCAATTTTAATAAACGCACCGCGATCCATCACCATTGATGAATTCGCAAGCAAAGCCCCCGCGGCGTATTCACAATCGGAAAGCTCAAACGCGTGCCTCGACTAAATCGGAAGAAAGCGCGATATATCAACATTTTTCTCAGGCGAAAGAAGGGGGCAATGTCCTCGCAGAGGAGGAATACATTTTTTCCTCAAAGGGATAATCTATATGAAGTACTAAAGCACTTGTCGGGCAAGTCGATTAACTAATTCGCTTCGGCGGAATGTGCCGCGCTAATTATCTTCGTCTCATTTCCGAGAGGCTACTCACAGTAGAAATCACTTGCGCAGGGTGAGGTGAAATCGATTGTATTTTGTGTTGAAATCGATTTGTGAAATATATGTGAAATCATTGAAATTGTTACGTTTTGTTAATAACGTTATGTGCAGAAAACAAAACCTTCTTTACTGACACACGTGACCTTCGAATCGTAAACGCAGAAGAAAAAGAAAAAGTAACTTTTGAAATTTGAAAATAAATTTATTAGACATGAAATTCTAAGCTGTTATAAATAATTATTATTATTATGCACACTAGTTTTAAAGTTTTTTCATTATTTACATTAGCTGAATATATTTATTTATTTATTATTTTTGCAGAATAACGAACAAATTTGTTATCCTTCCAATTTCCACCCTAAAGATACGTAAAACTAAGTATATCACGGAGGTTTCCGTCGACGTTGGACACAACGTGGAAGACGAGGAAACAATACAGTCAGCATAAACATAACGGGGGGAGATATTTTATCAGAATGGTAAAATGTTAGATGGGCATTTTCTCAGAAAGCTAAAAAAAACAAATTAGAATATCTTATGATAGAAGGGTAAATTTTCCGAATGTTTAAAAATGAATAATATATAAAAATTCGAAAAAATTTGGCAAGAAGGTCATCATATTTTCATTAAATTATTTTTATATGATACGTGATATCAATTTTTCGAATGCCATTTCTGCCTAATGATTAAATTGTAGAAAATGCAGTGATTTAAAAAAGCTATAACGTCAAAAAATGAGCTAAAAATCATACAGGAATGAAGGTTTTACATTTTTCGGAATTTTATTCTTCTAGTAAAAAGTATTTTTATAATTTTATACAATCTGTTTATAATTTTTATAGACGCAAATTTTTCTGATATTTTTTTTTAAAGAAATCCCTTGTGTGTTCTGAATAGCTCATGTTCGAAATTTACAGTATCGGATTCGGAAAATATTTTAAATGATAGTATATTTTCAGAGAAAATACACATCAAACATTTTAGCATTCTGATAAAATACCTACCCCCAAACATAACTAGCTCACGATGCACCCGTCGTCATCGCGACGTTAGTTCAGTGGTAGAGCGCGAAACTAGAAACTTCGGGTCCGTCGGTTCACGTCCCGCTCGTCGCATATTTTTTCACTTCACTTCATTTATTTCTCACATACGTAACAGTATTTATATATCCATACGAATATGCAGAATAAGAAGAGGCAAGGAGCACAATGATAATACAACGGGTGGGTATCAAAAAAGCGAACGTTCACTTTGACTGGGGGGGGGGGGGGCTTCAAAGTTTAGACGATCCACTTTAGAATTGAAGTCAAGTCTAGACGTTCTCCATTCGACATAAGCTACTACAGATATTGTGCAAATTTTCGAAATTCTAAAATACGAAAATCATATTTTCCAATGTAATAATTCACCTACTGTTCAAAACATCGAATTTCATTAACCTTTAGAGGGCCGGGATTTCAAAAATTTTGAAAGCTCGTTATTTCTATTAAAAAAGTGATCTGAGGTCCCTCTGCTAGAATCAAACTAAGGTCGGACCAAACAGAGTATGACGCCAGATGGCGTCATGCCGGTCCGGTACGCTAAAGCTAGATGTTAAAATTTTCAAATTTTTTTTAATATTTATTTGAAATATTATTGTTGTTCTTGGCTTCTTTGGGTCTTAGAATATATAAACAGTAACTTTCTTTCATTATTACCAAAAAATACCTCCTAGAAGGCGTAAAAATAACCCCTAGAGGGCGTAAAAACACCCCCTAAAGGGCCTGAAAATTTTTAATTTTTGTTTTCAAATTTATTTGGGATATCATTATTGTTCTTAGCTTCTTTGGATCTTACAACATAAAAACAGTAACTTTCTTTTATTATTACCACTATTAAAAAAACACCCTAGAGGGCGTAACCCCCCCCCCCCCAGAAGGCCTGAAAATAAATCGAAATCGGTGGGGCAGGGCAGCCATATTGGATCCGCCATTTTGAATTTTATGATTTTAACTACAGAACCGTAATCAGCAACCCCGAAAACCTAAAGAACCACTTCGTTTTTCTTTTTTAATTTTAAAAAATTAGCCTCTTGAAAAGAATAACGTGATGTCGCCATATGGCGTCATGCCGGCCCTCTAAAGGTTAATAGAAGTTGAATAGGAATACAATGAAGATATTTCGAAATTAATCATTACAAATAAGTTATATTCGTTTTAAAATAGTTAATATGTTGATGAAATTCGATGTTTTGGACAGTAGGGGAATTGTTACATTCGAAAATATGATTTTCGTAATTTAGAATTTCGAAATTTTGCACAATCTGCAGTAGCTTATGTCAAAATGGAGAACGTCTAGAGTTGACTTTCTAAAATGGATCGACTAAACTTTGCCCCCCCCCCTTGAATTTGCAGCAAAGTATCTAATTTTGCGAGCTCGAACTCTGTTATGCATATCAGATATAGAGAATAAAGGTAGAAAAAGCGAATTTCCCTTTGCTTTATCTACTTTTATTCTGTGTATATTTCAACATGGTTTGTAAGTTGATATTACTCAATTCTAAGAAAAGCAATCTAAAGCTCGATTTTTTTACTTTTATTTGGTGTATTCTATTAAAGTAGATAACGATGAAATATTGATATCGCTACCTAAAGTAAATAATAAAAACATTTTTACTCAGAATAATGCTTTACAAAAAGCTTCTAAAAATATCTGCCAAAAATTATTAAAAAATCTACTAGAATACGATGTTAAATGAATTTAATCTAATTTAAAAACGTAAGAATTTTTTATAGAATCATTTTTATTGATTTCATCTTGATTCTTGAAATCACTTGAAATCGTTATGGAATCGATTCACTTTTGTTATCATTCACATGTCATTTTTTTCCTCACTCATTCCACTTCATTCAAAGCTTTTTAGTTGAATTCAATATTTTAGAGTACAATTGTTCCATTGGTTCCCGATTTTTTCTAAAATCTTCAGGAACAGTATGGCGATTGAAGAATTCGTGTGTAACGCGTTATTACAATGAATTTACGAATTTATCAGGAGTTCATTTATGTTACAGTAAAAAACAATTCTAACCTTTTAGTGGAATTTTAGGACACTTAATGCCTTAACTAGTTTCTAAGCGGATTTACCCTTTGAAGTGAACTTGACAATTCGATTAGATTTCTGAAAAGTTCTATTGATTAGGTGACCGGCGACTGATGGAAAACCTACTTAATACAACCATTGAAACTTAATAAATACTTTCTACTAATGTAAAAGACAGTTTCAAAAAAGTCAAACAGAACATATCAAATAATATAAAAGTATGAAAATAAGCAAACTGGGTGATGTACTAGTTTTTAACTAGACAAGAAAAATGCAGCTTTCATTATACGACGGAAGCAACCAAGAAGAATATATCCCGAAAAGCGCATTACTTTTTCATCATCATTTGAATGTATGTCAGCGGCGTAATAACCGGCAAAAACTCGTCCCCGGACGACGGTCCGGAAAAATAAAGAGAGACAGTGTTTAATGGACGGGATACTTCGTTAAAAATGCTTTCCCAAAGAATTTGACGCTCTGAAATTCGCCGCAAAATATACAGAGTGAGAGCGCGCAAAAAAATTCTAGCGAAAAAATAGTGAAATCGGGGAGAGGGTCAAATTGAATTGTGAAACAACAACAGCCCTCGCTGGACGGGAAAATAGTAGCCATGATAATTCGGGTTAATAGAATTCGCAGGTATTCCGCGGCTCGGTGCGCGTCAGTTGCCTAACAGTTGAACATGACCAATTGTCGGGGGCACTCGCTTCTCTCTCTCTCTCTCTCTCTCTCTCTCTCTCTCTCTCTCTCTCTCTCTCTCTTTCTCTCTCTCTTTACAATTGGTAAATAAGTACGGGTTAGCTCGTCTCAAAAAGGTGGTGAGTGGTGGGATATAGGTTAAAATGTGGAATTACTATATGTAGATTTACGTAATAAATATATTTGTATAGCAACTATGTTATATTCATTTTGAAGTAATCGTATTATATAAAAACTAAATTAATTAACTAATTTATATACAAAATAAATTATTACATTTGTTAAAGTCTTTGGATCCACTTAATGGAAATGTATTTAGTATCTCATTTAGGATTGTATACCGTACATGAATTAATGTAAATGATTCACTTATACATATTCAAATACTGTTAGAAAATTATCCACTAGATAGTGTTTATTAACATGGTAGGCGTATTTAATCAATTTATGGAAAAATTAAAAGAAATCAAGAAGTCGTATGAAATTGATTTTTAGAGTTGGGATTAAGTTTATGGTTTTTAAAACATTTCATCGGCTAGTTTATCGACCTTTTCAGCCTTAAGTTGCGTGAAGTTAATACATATTAACTAGTCAAGAAGGATTATAAACTGTTGAAGATACCGTTAGCATCATTAATATGTCAGCGCATAGCGACTGGCTAATCATCAACAGTTAATAATTCACCCTAGCCAATCAAATGTCGCAAAAGAATCGATTCTCGATTGACCACAGAGGAAGATACTCCCCGAGTAATGAAAGATGTGTTCTTCTTTTATTTCAACTGACTGTCAAATTATGGCCTTAACGAATATTTGGAGTCGACAATATCGTGTCAATCACTTTTTATAGGTAATGGATAAGTAATTATTATTTGATAAACTAAATTGAGTTAAAAAGATAAAAATGTTGGCTCAAACACCTGCAACTGAGGCCGACAGCAGCTTTAAAGTCAAATTCTCCAGAAACTAAGAATACCTGTCTTAATTATCCTCTTCCTCACACCTCAGAACTCTAGTCCCACGTGTTCTCTAACTAAACAGCGGAATACAATTTCATTCCTAAAATACCCGTCCCCTGTCCCTCTAATTCCGCTGCTTTGGCACCCACACATCTCTCTCAGCGCTTACATATATATACGCCATAATCGCGCCCTTACCTCGTGTATACCCTCGCTCCCGTTGGCGCCTCCTCCAATCAGCACTCACTGGAAAGTCAAGCCGCGCTTGCGCTGGCATTCGCGAGCTTTGAACTCTCTCTCTGTCTCTTGTGACGAAAAGGCTATATCCGTTCCCTCTTTCTAATCTACCGCGCGTACTCAACACGAGTCCTTCACCTCTCTGCATCCGCTCGATCGCCTACTCGGCCATCCACAGAGGTGAGAGAGAGAGAGAGCGCAACTCGCTTCTCTTTCATTAATCCGTCCGTCTCTCTTGGCGACGTAGTCCCGCGGCACCGACGACGAGAGCTTGTTTTTTGGCCGGCACACGCGCGGCGAATGTTTATTAAGGGACGAGGAACGTATACGTAGCTGTGTGCACTCGCGCATGTATGTGTGTATAGAGCGATGAATATACATCGGATTTCCGCGAGCAAGCGCCTTTGTGTCGAGAGAGGGCAAGATTGGAGATTACGAGGGATCGAGCAAGTGGACGGAGACGGCCGTAGAGCAACGAACAAAGCGTGTTTGGCCAGCTCTGTTTTCCGAGCTCGTGGGAGAAATTGTTTTAGGTTAATCGCAAGGGCGAAAAAGACAAAAAATATCATTTGATAGGTGCTTGAAATTTCGAACGTTCATAGTGAACGAAAGATTTTTCCCATTTTCAGATTTAGCCGAAGTTGACTACTTAATATATTTAAAAAATGATAATAACTGTTTCTCTTCACTTGTCACTCTTGCAGTCACCAATAAAACCACTTCGACGAATTCCAACCAAAATTAGAAACTATAAATTAATATTTCGTTCATTATGAACGTTCGGAATTTCAAATACGTCATTTGATTAATTTTCTGCCATCTTAGGGGTCTGCAATTATAGACGGCAGTGGCCATTTCGCGAATATAACGCCCGCAGCTAAGAGACACGCGCGCGCGCATAGGAGCCACGTGCGTCTCTAAGATACTTTGTCCACTGCTATACATAGCGCACTAAGTAAAGGGGCGCGATAATCGTGACTTTGAAGCGTCCTTGAACTTGCGAGTGACGTGGCTCGATACACCGTCTATCATTTTAACGAGATGGTACTGGAAATGTCGTTACACAAAGTCGATCTTTAATTTCGTCGGTACACAGCGGAACGTATTGTTCCACGTTAACAGCACTGGCGAATGGTTTTTCAATACGAAAGCGTATCTTAAAGCCATTGGATCCATTTAGGAAGGAGTTTCTGCAATATCTCTAAGAGCCGTTATTAGTCCTCAAGGATCCACTTAGGGGTATAGCAGTTTTTAAAACGGTGCCCGGAAAGCAGCTAACAACGTTTTTATATCTCGTTTCATGATGGCGTATTTAAGTGATATTTCCCAAAAGTTACGAAACGATAAAAAAAGATAGATCAATGTATACATTTATACACATAGAAGTTTTCTCCTGACTTTTGGATTTCTCCTGTTCGAAGTCGTCAGGTTCCCTCTCCGCCTCATTACGCCTTAAACGTTTAAAGTGACCTAAAAATCGAATCTTCGAAAGCCAATAAAATGGATCTTCATTGCTTTTTATAGCAACCCATGTAATTACGAACGTTACGTTGTACAGGTCGGATTGCTCCGTGTTTTCTTTTTTATTAATACTTCACTCGGGACATATAATGCGAGAATTCGACTCTTTCCTTCGGTAATATTCAGTTTGTATTCATGTATTCTTATTTCGTAAGCAATTCAGAATTTTTATAAGCTTTAAATATGCATATTTCGCTCTCGAAATAGCTGGAAGAGGCTAAAAATATTTATGCGCGTCAGTAGATATATGTCGCTACTCGCCCGCGGGTGCGAATTTAACCATTAGGAGAGTGAAAAAGGTGCATGTACAAAGGGGTCGGCGAGTCATTAAAAATTTGTCGACCCTTGGCAATTGAGAAACAGGCTGTACTGTCGTATAGTTCATTCTAATTTCACGAAATTTAATACTATAGTTAAAAATGTATCTGTAGTGTTTGTTTTAACGTTAAGATAATTTGAACTTAATGACTAGTAGAAAATGCAAATAATATCTAAAATTGATTTTTGGTTTATTTTGGATCTAAAAATCAGTTACAAACAAAAGTTGAGTTAAAAACTCTCTGATATAATGTGAGCAGTGCAATAACAAGCTTTTTAGTGTAGCACTACATATGATATCCCTTATGGAGAGAATTCACAATATCACCAGAAGTAGTAACTGAAAACCGAAGCAACATTTGTAAGCACTCGTATAACGAGAATTTCTGGGAACGAAGTATTCTAATTAATAAAATTGAATGAATTGGGCTAAAGGGACTTTTACAAATATTATGATTTTCCGATTTCCTCGAAATATTAATTGAAATAAAGAAAGACATTGAAAACCAAGCAAATCCATTTTAAAAACTAATTATTAAAGTTCAAGTGATATTTTATCAAAGAAAAAATTCTCTCCAAAACATCGCATTTACCAACAATTCCAAGTAATAATCGAGAAAACGGCCCAACATAATCACCCCTCGCGCGAGTTTCCAATATCGGAGTGTTATGTATCCGCCGCAACGCCTGTCTCGGGAAATTTGACCTCCAAAAGAACTCCCTTTACCCTAAAATTCCATCACACGAGAGCTCCGATCGACTTTCCCCGCTTTAGGCACGCGGCGCGCTGCTACCACCACCCCTAGCGTCGTCCCTAAATTCGCTTAGAGTGCGACCGAGCGAGGCAATGGACCGATACCATCAGCGCGCGAAATTTCGCCGATAGGAGGAGGGGGAGAGGGAGAAAATTTGCACGTGCCGCGACCTTGAAACGAGGCTCACCTCTGTCTTCGCCGCGCGCGTTTACTGCACTACAGTTGTTTTGTTCGTTCTTCTAGGAGAGTGGCACGTGTATACCAACGAGCGCTGCAATCGTATTAGTTGTATTGTCCACGTGCCACGAGATTGTTATGATAGGGGGGTATCCCGTTGCGTTTGGTTAAGAAAGAGGGGAGGGGCCGCGTGTTGTGATTTGACGGGGTGCGTTTTTTCCAATTTTAATTTTCAAGCTGCGCGTGGAACAAACAATGACGTTATATATTTTCACGAATTTCGAATTGGTTTTCCGAATATTTAAGGGCACTCATACTGGTTTATCGAACGTCAGTAGTTATTTTGTTTTGTTACGAAATGGAATTACTTTAACGAAGTCACAGCTAGCAATTTTATATTGATGAGAGTTCTTCTCGGATTTTCTTACTTTTTTCTGATAAAAATGTCTCCGAATGAAAAAGCTGATTGAAGAGCAAAACAGCAGTACGCTAACAACGACCTAATTTATGCCATTCAAAAGTAAATCTCGCATCACCTCTTTCTTAAATAAAAAAAGAATGTTACATAAATTTCAAGCATTCTCCCACCTCAAACATTGTGCTTGGCAAAACCCAAATATCACTTACTACCATGGTTCCACTACAGGGCTCAGAGGAATTGGACTCTCAAAGTGCCCTCAACCCTAAAAAAGACACCCGCACCATCCGAAAAGGTAAAAAAGAAAGCACAGGCACAAGACACGAGACGCTCTGGCAATCGAGCTAACAAGTGTCCAGCGGGCCCCGTGGAATAAAAGGCCGCCGCGCGTCGCGCTGCAGGAATCGATGCGAGGCAGTAGGCCTCTTCCCCCGTATCAATCTAAACTCCCTCTCCCTGTCGCGCGCGCGCTTGCGCTCTCCCTCTTTTCCCGTCCACCCACGCGAGCAGGGGAGGGAGTGAGTAAAGCGCGCGCACGCAAGAACTGAACTCGGCCGGTAGCGCGCGAGCGGAGGGGTTCAGCCGAGTTCAGTACGCCACACGAGCCCTCGTGCTCACGTGCCACAGCTGAGGTGCGCGCTTGCTCTCTTTACACTTTACTTTTGACTCTTTTCTTCTTCTTTTTCTTCTTTTCTTACCCACATTATTTATCATCCCTTTTCTTGCGGCTGTGCCGAGACACACGGTGTAAGGGTTCTTGTGTACCGGTCGCGTATATGCTGCTGCTGCTGTTGTTGTGCCGATGAATTTCGCGCGGGCGGAGAGGGAGAATCGCTGGCTGATTGTAAGCGTCGGGGCTGAAAGAACCGGAAATTGTAAGTATTGACGGGAGCCGGGAGAAGACACAGGCACAGCGTGAATGGAGCCGAGTGAGAGGCCTTTCGGCCCTTTTCTCGCCCTACCTATCGATCGGGAAATATATGTCCACGTATATCGCGAACGCGCGGAATTTAAGACGCGCGCGCTTTTCGCGGATCGAGTTCAAGAGGTGCTTGTCTTTCTTATCGGTAAAATGTCGGGTCGAGCTGGTAAGGTTATTATTACTTCGCGCGGGAGAGAGAGAGAGAGAGAGAGAGCAAGACTTGTTAATTTTAACGAAGGCCGCTGCTAGCCTCCCCGCGATGAGAGAAAAGAGTACACAAGAGCAATTACAGCGTGTGCGAGGCGCGCGTGCTGTTTGGCTTTCGCCTCCTCCTTATTCTGCAATTGTTCTTACAGTCCGGAGGCGAAAGAAGGAGCAAAAAAGAGAGAGGGAGATACACACGGGCTGAGAGACGGAAAAAGTAAGCTGGACGGGGATTCTTCGACTTCCTGCATGTGTTCTGTTCGATGTTGTTGCTGCTGCTGTCCACAAGGTTAAGTGAAAGTGACAAATCAAAGGTTAGTACTAATTAGCGCTGTGGAAAAAAAAACTGATAAATGCAAGAGCATTTTTTTTTCTTCTTTATCGAAAGATAAGTTTCAAAGGAGTTGTAGCGTGGATTAATTCCTTTGTTTTGGTCCGATTGAGAGAGGTTGCGCGGATGTCATTGCACCGCGGAAGTATTTTCTATTGAATAAAGTTATTGGAATTTTAAGTTTGTCGTGGTGCAGTGAAAAAATACGGACTTTTAGAAAATAAGTAGCTTCGTTAAATCTGCATAATTGAAAATGTTTCTGAACTTTTTCTTCAACTGATGTTTTCACATTAAGCGTATAGGATACTGGTCCACATTATTGTGTCTGTCCGTATTTGTGTGCCCTTTTTGGAATTTCTAATGTAAGAAAAAAGTTCTAATCCTAAAAATAATGAATGTACAAGAAACAGTAAAATGACGATTTATCCCATAAATTACATGGTTTAATGTATTTATTGTTAATAATCCTAAGTTGAAACGTGTTACTAATACGGACTGTCGTCTACTTTAAGGGCACATTAATACGGTCTTTTATCCTACTTACTTTGAAAAGAATCAATTTAATATTAGGATACAAATAAATATAAAGCCAAATTTTGTATTTTTTTTAGCTTCATTAGGTTGTTATGTATCTTTCTTAGCGCTATAATTATAGCAATTAGGGATAGACTGATAACATGTGACAAAAGCAAACAAAACGTTTGACAAAGTCTGCGTCTGACTAAACGTCCATTTGACTACTAGTTCAGTGGAAAGTCTCGGTGAAGTGTTTCAACTGAAATAATTCATCAAGGGAGATTGATTATTTAAAATATTTTCAACTTTTTGGCTGTTACTACAGATGTCTATTACATCATATTTACAATCACATCGAAAACTATTTTATATAACCGAAGGTAAACATTGTAATATTTACAGTTAGATACATTTACTTTTTATTTTCATCAACCTCGCCCATTTCATATTTTTAGTAGGTATGGTAACAAAAAATTTACGAACATCGATCTTCTTCTACTAATGAATAACTGTTTTATTTATACTCCCCATCGATATCACTTACACAAACTACCATAGCTTGAAAAAACCCTCATTTCCCCCCTGTATCACTCCATTACATTTTCCGACCCACTAAAATTTCCTCTTACGACGCAAAACATCCTTTAGCCCTATACGATAAGACTGTAATATTTTCTCCTCGAATTTCCTCGACGCACGTACATTCTCGGAGCCTTTAAAAATTCGAACTCGCGCTTGCGCTTCGCTTGTTTCTCGACATATCCTTTTTGCCCCCTCCCCCTTAACAAGAGAGTAACGAGACGTTAAAAACCCTCGGTTCTTCTTCTCTCGGTTTCTCTCTCGCACATTGTAGATAAGCTGACTCGCCGCTGCCGCGGAGTAACGAGAGTTTGATTGGTTTTCATCGATTTTATCCCGGGACATGGGAACGAGAGGAAGAGGGACCGACTCGCGGAGTAAGCGGAATTTACTTTTTTACGTTCGCGGGACAGAGCGAAATTTGAGTTTTCGCGAGGTATCTGAATTTAATTCTGAATAGCCAAGCTCGTCTGAACAGTGGACAAATTAAGGTATTTAGTAATTAAGATTCCTGAGAAACTGATCTTAAGTTTGGCGTTTACTCGAAACTTCGGAATGTTATTTCAAATTATAATCTTCTTATTACATTAAAAGCTGCCTTAATTCATGCCAGTCGCTTTCTGGAAACTCTTGATGAGTTGCATAACCTACTTTACTAACATAATTTACACTTTCGGTACGATCGCAAAGTAAATAAAGGTCTTTTATTCGCGAGCAGAGTCTGGCACACATTATATGCCCTTGCAAAAACAAATGACCGGAAAAAAAAACAATTATCCCTTGAACATAATGGGAGAAATCGTAAATACGCCGAAGCGTACATACACCGGGCTGACCCATTTAACCGGGGCCGGGGGGCAGCACTTTACCTATCAATTTTGTTCGGCCTCTCGCTCAAAAGTTAAATTTTGCGAAAACCTTTTGCTGAGCGTGAGCGCTGCGCAAAAGGAAGCTCTTAGCCCCCCTTTTCCAGAACGCTCGCCTGATTTGAATCGTTGTCGCCCGCTGGCCTTTACGAGGCTCTAGAGTTAAAAGGGGAGCGCGTTATGGTCTTTTATGTTATTGCCGTGAATGCTGAACGATAATTGGGGGATTGTTAAGTTGGCGTCTGTAGTGGAAATGGATAGCATTATTCGAGTGGTATAAATAGCTCGGTTCTCACGGGAAACGGCTAAAAATACGCGCATCTATTTTGCATTAATGAAATACTTGCATAATTCGCCATGTCCGTAATGAATTTATTTTAAGTTTGGCAATTTTAACGTACGCTTTTGTATAAAAGCTGCGTGAGTATCTACTTTTAGATGAAAATTTCAAAAGATTAGTAAATAATCAGTTGAATGCTTCTTCTATTATTAGAATCTGTTATTTGTTTGCTTTATTTATTTTATTTGTTTTATTAAGAATAAACGGGAGTTACCCCTTGGTTTATACAAAAAATGCAAATAGTTTATACAAAAGTAGAAATTTATAATAATATATATAAAAAGTGCAGAAAAGACGGGAATTTCAATAAAGAAATGTTTTAACGAATAATCAGAGTTGAACAAATTTCCTTTGTTGGTACATATTTATTTATAAACTTTATTACCTAAACATTCTAATATGTGAAATTTATCATAAAATAATATTACTTTTTTCATAGTAGAACAAATTTTTACTATATAAATAGTGATTTTTATGACTGCTGAAACGAAATGTCACTCACTAGGAGAGTGTCAGACATCCGGGTCACGGATTCGGCTCAAACTTTGGAATATGTTTTTGAATGTGAAAATATGAAGAAGGATGCAATATTACACTGTAACGTTCCGTTTTGTTCTGAGAAAATTTCAAAAAGCCTCTGTTTCAAACATTCAATCTAGGAAAGTCAATTTCACGTTTAATCTCACGTACAATTTCAAAAATTGAAATTAAACTAAAAAAACGCGCTTTTATTTACTTTTTTCAAAATAAAAAATTTTTAGTTTCTTCCAAAATTTAAAGCAACAAAAAGAAACCAAAATATGTATGAAGTCGATCTTCGAATTTTAGCGGTTTATCAATGCATTTTCATTTCATGAATTGGGAAAGACAGTCAATCGTTCCTTTTCTAAAAACGTTTCTAGAATTATAGAAAATAAATAGAAATTTTAAAGTTTTCGTCTTTGAGTGATATTTCGCCTCAGCAGTCATAAAAATTACTACTTCAAAAAGTAAAATTCAATGAAAAAATTATGAAAAATGCTATTTTTAAGAAGTAAAAGTTATAGCTCATCGATCGCTGCGCTACTGTGAAAAAGAATAACTTTTCTTATGGAAAAAAAAGTTTACACAACAATTTTTCTCTGTCTACGGTACATCCGTTTTAAAATAGCATGAATAATACATAGCAATGCGTTTTTTTCATTTTCTGTTGCGTACCTTTACGAATGATTAGGTAGCCGAACGTCGGACAGTAAAAAAGCAACTCAATTTACTTGTTACGACATCGTATTTTTCGGGCGTAAATAAAAATAGCTTACGTCGGGCTTCCAACCGTCGCTTGAACTGACGAATTCCCATTGTTCTGTATTGTGTCGCTTACAAAACTTGTTTCACTTCAGCGTTCGAATTTTCAACGCCTGCGTTCTGAGAAAATTGAGTTTGTAATAATGTGTTAACCTTTTCAAAGAAAATAATTAAAAAAAATTTGCCAGAATTACACAATGATTGTAATGCGTATTTCGCAAAAATTTACAAGGAAATTGTAGAAATAATCTATTTTTAGAAATGTTTATTCTTACGCTATTTTTCTGGGAGTGGGTCAAAAGTTGGATTTTTCACAGCAACCGCGATTCGCTCGCCGCTATTGTACGTATTTTCAGATAAAATCATAAAATGACTTTTGGATTGTAATACATTATCCGATTCTAATTAGAATAAACATTTTAAAAACACTTTTGAAAATAATTTATCAATTAAACTCTCCAGCCATTATAATAATCCCGGAGAGTATATTTTCACATCGAATGCACGATGATACGTCGCATTTCGAAATCTCTCGTGCATACACGTATAGACGACCACGCGCGCGCATAGCTCGACTTGGAGCCATTCATCCATTCAGCGAAATTTTTCACAAAGCTCTCCTTCTTAAAGAAACCGAAAAAGCCTCGCCAGCGAGAGAGTGAGAGAGTATAACGAAATATCCGCGGCGTCCGCTCGGGGTGAGGCCTCTTTTTCTCCGTTTCTACTATCCCTCTTCTCTCTCTCTCTCTCTCTCTCCCTCTCTCTCTTCTTTTCATTTTTTGCGGCCTCGCGCGCGATTAATCACGCGACCCGCCGCGGGCGAGAGGAGCCACTCGGGCGCGATGAGAAGCGACTTTTCTCTTATGTATACGTCTGTATATATGTGTGCACATAGAGGGCGCTGATCAATTTTACATTCTTACACGTGGACACTCCCACGCGGCGTGACGGAAAGAAAGAGGCGCGGCTTTTAAGTGTAGCGTTCCAATTATCGACCCCGCGGATGTGTAATTTACGCTGTGAGAAAACCAACCGGTCGGCTGACCTTGCACTTGGACGAATATTCGTATAAGGAAGAGTATGCACGGGGAAGTAATACTAATGTTACTACTCGCAGCTCGTAAAATTTATTGATCGTAGAGCAGTGCCTTTAGTAGGTTTTATCGTACAAGTGAGTTTTAATTATATTTTGAACTGCCGCAGTGAATGGCGACTGTCGATTTCAATCTATCCCAATGAATCGATTTACAGAATACCTATATACAATATTATTATTTTATTATATTCTAAAGATTTTAAGGGTGATTGAAATACCATGTATAGTAACGAAGTACATGAGATTTTCATATACCATTGAGATAACGTCCCAACAATATGTTACAATTTTAGTAGCTTTTACCGTTTATGAGTCTAAAAATACATTAAAATAATGATAATACGCCCCCTCAATGTTCTCGAATGTCCCGGACTATCAGCGAACATTTTAACTCTCTAAAAAGTTTTGCGATTTCGTCGAACATCGCCATGTAGTCGCGGAATATTCTGTTATAAAACTTTCATCAGAAAGGTTTAAAACTCTTTATCTTGATAATACACTCGAATGTCGTAGACATTTTTGATAACGTATAGTGTAGTAAATTGCTCAAAAGAATCTTTGAATTTTCAAAGGATTTTATTATTTTTTCGTTCATAATTTCATACTTGATTTTGTAAATTTCTAAGTGTTAAGGATGATCTTTCTAAAGCAGTATTTACTACGACCAACACTAAATATTTTTGACGAAATTGTAGATTGCAAAAAAGCTGGGTAAACTGTTTTAATAAATTTAGATATAACCAGAAACATATAGAACTATTTTTTTTTATTTAAGCTTTATCAACTCTTTTTCAGGGTTATGTAGTTTCATTACATAAGTGAATATATTACAGTGTAATTAATTTACGTAGTACAGTGATAAAGCTGAAATAAAAAAAAACTATGTAGAAAGTCGACCATCGCAGAGTAAGGTCTTAGAGGTAAATACATTTTTTCTTCTCTAAATTGCTAGTAAAAATGGTCCTTTGATTTGTGTACAGAGTGCATTGCCATAGAATGTGGTCTAGATCCTGGCTCTCGGATCCATGTAAACATTGAGCGTCAGGAATAATGTTGACTCTTGCTAAGGAGCTTACTAGATTGTAATGGTTAGCTTGACAGCGATTGATTGTTACTATGATTTCACGATCAAGTGCAACTCTTGAGATCCAGGATTTAGAATTGATCGTATAATATAATATTGAAAGTATTCTTTTCCCCTTTCTGAGCTGTTCTTTTTTAAGATTGCTTGAGTGTTTATTTTGGCATTTTTTTTTTTTTTAATTTTTCACGGAGATCAGTAAAGAGAATTTGAATAGCTTCATATATCGTGGAGACCATTTGTCGCTGATTTTGCTAACCTGTCGGCAATCTCGTTTCCAGTGATTCCTTTGTGGGGTGGAATCCAAAAGAACCCGATATGACTACTGCTTGTGCTTTTTCTTTGATCTGGTATATGTAATTATAGGTTTTAATAGTAGTGTCAGTCGACTTAAGTTTTAACAAGGCACCAAAGGAGTCAGTGAAAGCAAGACTGTTTCTAGATGTGTGATTGAGAGTAAAATCTAGTGCATCATTTAGCGCACCTCTGACCTCTGCGGTGAAAATCGAGGCATGATCGTGAATGCTACGTTCTAGAAAGAAGCTTTGACATTCGCAGTAGCAACTAGTACCTACGGATTGCGCGTCGCTCATCTTGCTTCCATCGGTGTAAATGGCCAGCCACGGCATTTTTGGTGGATATATATTCATTTATGATTTGGTTCGGATCTTTTGCTTTTTGTAACAAAAAAACTTCATAATCATATAAATAGGAAGTATAGTGTTTTTGTATATCGATTACATTTCTAAGAGAAATGGCATCGTTAATACATTTTATAAGTAGTCGACTTCGTTTTTTAGCTTTTTGTGAGCCCCATTAAATCGAAGAGCAGCTTTACAAACTGACAGGCTTAGGTTCGTAAAAATTTTAGCTAATAAGGGAAGGATACTTGCTGTCCGCCTCCAATTTTCATGAAACTTTGCAGGTGGTTAGAGTATTGAAAAATATTCGACACGTGTTTTTTTATCGGCCGAGAAAGACATCTAGGGGGTGAAAACCGCCCTTAAAGTTCACCCCTAAAAACCGTTTTTTTTTAATAACTGGAGATGGAATCGGAATTTTTTAATGAAACCAACGCCTATTTGTTTCTTATAAAAAGACGAGTATTTGGGCACAGTTTTAATGCTGCGGGATCGCATCCCCTATTTTTTATAAGGGTAAATATGTTTTTTTCCTTTGTGGTTTTGATATAAAAATGTTTTAATGTGCTAAATTTTATTGAAAATTGCCATGTTATAAAAACAATTAAAAATTATAGTTGACCTGTTTCGGGGTTAAAAAAAAACATGTGGACGGGGTGAATTAGCTCTAATTTAATTAATTACCTTTTAGTGATTAAAAAAATTAATCACAACATTCTTTTTGAATTTTAATTTCGAAGAAGTGTTCTAATTTTAGTAGAGGTGGCAACCCCTATCAACTTTATCATTACCAGTGAAAACTTTTTCCATTTTTATTAATTTGTATAATTAGGTGTTTGATGGATGAATTTAACATTATTAAATACAACAGTTGTTAAGTTTGTTTAATTTGCAAACACTCTTTTCATTTAGTTCCCACCCCTAAAAATTCCATTTTCGTGGAAATTTTACGAAATTTAATTAATTGGATAGAATACCAGAATTTTGTGATAGGTTTTAAGAACTTTTTACTAATTAGGTATTATTAGGTGATATGTTGGGTATTTTATAGAGGATAAAAATACCCTTAAAGTTCTTTCCAAAAATAGTTTTCTTCATTTTTGAATGAACTACACGCCTGTTTGTTTCTTATCAAAAGAATTTTATATATAAGCACATTTTTTACGCTGAGGGGCTTGAATCGCTTATTTAGGTCAATCAAATTTAGGTCATTAAAACATTTTTATATCAAAAACACAAGGGAAAAAATCATATTTACCCTTATAAAAAATAGGGGATGCAACGCCGCAGCATTAAAATTGTGCCCAAATACTCGTCTTTTTATAAGAAACAAAAGGCGTTGGTTTCATTAAAAAATTCCGATTCTACCTCCAGCTATTAAAAAAAACGGTTTTTGGGGGTGAACTTTAAGGACGGTTTTCACCTCCTAGATATCTTTCTCCGCCAATAAAAAAAACATGTGTCCAATATTTTTCAATACTCTAACACCTGCAAAGTTTCATGAAAATCGGAGTCGGACACCAAGTATCCTTCCCTTGTAAGTAAGTAAAATATAAGAATTTACTTCTCTCGTGTAGGTAGTTGAGTTTGGATTCGGCAAGCAGAATATTGGTGTGGGAGTGCTAATCCTGTAAGCCAGTGAGTAGCGAATGGCAGCATACTGAATTTGTTCAATAAACATAGAACGATGTTTGTTAAAATTGCTACAATTTGCTTTTTTTTATCAATAAATAGTTTTGGCACAGACTATAAAAATTAGGAGTTTTCCTAAAATGACAAAGGACTTAGTCATGGGAGTAACCAAATCATTTGGTCGCCCATAAATTACGATAAACGCCACTCGATCAACCCACCCCGAAAGACGAATGCGAGAGGCGAGGAATTCAAAGACCCCGCGAGCATCGTAAAACTTGGCGGCGCATCTCTCTCCCTCCCTCACAAAGCGGCCGCCGCAGCAGCGAACCGGGAGGCAGGCCGAAACTCATTAATAGTTTTAATAGAGTGACCGGGCCGCGCGCGCGGACGGTCGATTTTGCAAATCTAATTAATGAGTCCCGAGAGAGCGCGCGCGCACTGCACCAAACCCCCCGAGCAACTTGTTCGGACCGAAATGCATGCACGCGCGTGCCGCACGCTCGAACGTGTATGTGAGAGCGCGCGAGCGGGAATTCCGGCCCCTTATCACTTTCGTTCGATTGGCCGGGAGATAGGGAGCTGTGCGTCTTTGGCAGGAAGTTTGCTTGCCGAGTTAGGTTGGGTTGTATGAACGAGTATGGACTTAATTTTCGCTATAAAAAAACAATTGAATTTCAATGCGGATCATTCTGTAGCAAATTGCGTAATAAAATTACGTGCTTTTCCAGTTGTTCGAAGTTTCACTTTATTTGTGTATATTTATATAACACTTAGAACACAATAACGAAAACATTTATACCGTTGAAAGTTGTACTGTTTCAAAATAATTTTGAAACTAATGATTTACATTGAGCATTTTTTCGCTTACCAGGGTATTAGTTTTCATAATGCGTTAATGCTATCTAAAGATTATCATATAGAAAATTTTTTAAATGGCAATTAGAAGGTACGGGATGAAAGCTTAATAAATAGAATTTTCAAGTATTCTATAGCTTCAAAACTCAAGTGGATGAGAAATAAACATCTCCTGTCAACAAGTAAAAAGTCAATACACCATAAAAGCATCAGAGAGACAGATGTTTTTTTATAAACTTGTCATCTGACATCCTTTCACGTACCCTTTCTTTATTTATACATTTATTTCAAGGGCTTTGTTAGTATCTTACTTATATACGCGGACGCGTCATCTCCGCCCACGTTTTTTTAATAGCCTTGGCTTTCGATCTTATTTAATGAACATGCTTGTCTTCTCACGTAGACTTTCCAACTAGCGAGCTATACGGATTTTATTTAATTAAAAAATCGACTTTCTTTATTAAATGTTTCATGCGCATTCGATTTCGAGAGTACAAGTGGGGTCCCGGAATACGTATGATTTTTCTTTGGAAGATATCGTGATGGTTAATACAAAAATAAGTTCAAAGAAATTCCATATCCTACGTACACGCTAGAAAGTCAATTAAGCCGTTTTTACAATACAGCGAAGATTCCAGTGTTCCGCGAAGATCGTTACTCAAGCGCGCAACAATCTTGATAAAAAATCCCATCCACGACGCGTCTCCTCGTTTCCACCGAAAAATCAAACACTGCCACTACCTCGAGCGCGAAACTTCAAATCACCCGAGCTGCGGATTCAATCATTCTAAATTTTTAAATCCCATTCCGAAACACACACATACACACACACACACCTACACAGGTCCAGCCCCGGTCGCTTAAACAGCAAAGAATAAAAAGCTCGCCTGCGAACATAAGGTAGTGCAATTATAAATGAAGCACTTTCGTAATGAGAACTAGTGCGCGCGCATAATAAACGATCGCGCAAGCGCACGCACTCGCGGGAAATACGAATCTTCCCCTGGCCCCGAGAAAATTCTTAATGAGCGTAATTGTGGTGAGTGCCGGTCTCATTAAAAACGCAAAGGAGTCGCGCTAAAAGAGAGGAAAGGGGGCCGTAGAGGGTTTGCGGCGGGCGAAGAAAGAGAGGGAGAGCTCACGTGCGTGCAGACGATCGATCTCGCGGGGGCGGAGGTGAGAATGAAGCGCTGAGAGATAGAAATGTGGTCTTGCACGGGCGAAGGGATTTTCGAGGATGAGGTTGGTCATGCAGGTGGGAGGCCGAATTAAGTTTTTGGATGGATATAATGATTGACCTACATGATGTGTGGAAAAATGTTGGTCTAGCCTTGAAGGTCTCAGAAAAGTTTTGCAGTATGAGGGTTTTTATAAAAAGCTTTATTTTATTATATTGCTTCCTCCTAGAGGAAGCTTTGTAATAGTAAAATTTTAAGTTTCGTTAAATCGCTCTAAAAACACGAATAGAGGTGATAGAAGTTCGAAACACATGATTTTAGAAAATGTCTGTATGCATGCGCGCGTGTGTGTGTGTGTGTGTGTGTGCGCGTGTGTATGTGTGTGTGTGTGCCTGCGTGCGTGCGTGCGTGCGTACGTACATGCGCGATGCATGCGTGTGCGTGTGTATATGTGTGTGTGTGTGGGCGCGCGCGCGTGCGCGTATACCGTTTTATCAGGGTCTATTCGATCGATTTTAACTGGATAGGTCTCATTTTTTTTGTTTCTTTTTGTGTAAATGGGGGAAGAAAATCCACTTTTTGATTCGCCGATGCGTTTTTGTTTTATTTCGAATTTTCGATTTTCGCAAAATTCATTTTTGCGTTTTTTTAATGATAACATTGAGATATTTAAATCGGACAGGTAGCATTCGAAAGAGCGTAAAAAACCTATATTTTCAAAAAAAAATATTACATTAGCTATTGTGGTTCTTTTGTTATTAATAAAAACGTGTTTTTTTTTAAAGCTTATAATAACTCCAAAAATAAACGGTCAATTTTTTGAAAAAAATTATGATAATGCAGAATATAAATAGCTATAATCTGTAAAAATTTCAGAGATATTTAAGGTTAAAATTTTTTTAACCTTTTTTTTCAAATCGTAATTTCTCGAGAACGGTTCAGTGAATCAGCTCCAAATTTATATACAATTTTGTGTGTGCTATAGATAATATATGTGCGAATTTTCATCAAGATCGTTCGATTACTTTTTGAGATATTTGATATTTTAAATTTTCGTATTTTGCAAAGTCATTTTCATTGTCGCATGATAACCAGAGAAAAAAAATTAGATTAATCATGTTGAAATTTTGTAGAGATGTAGAGTTTATATGTTTATCGTATAAGTCCTTTAGGTAAAAGAATTGTCTCATAATTTTTAGAGATATTTAATGTTAAAATTTTTTTACGTATTTTTCAAAATCGTAATTTCTCAATGACGACTTAATGTATCAGTTTGAAATTTATAGACTATTTTGCATGCGATATAGACAATACCTGTGTAAAATTTCATCCAGATTATATGGTTAGTTTTTGAGATATTTGATATTTAAAATTTTGTTATTTCTGGAAATTAGTTTCTATGTCGCACAATAACTAGAGTAAAATTTAATTACGTTGAAATTTGATGGAGATATAGATTTGATGGAGGTGTGGAGTTTGTATATTATTTATGACATGAATTGTTAGGGTAAAAGAATTAGTTTATAAATTTCAGAGATATTTGAGGTTAAAACTGTTAAAACTGTTAAATTTTAGCCCTCTTTTCAAATCGTAATTTTTCGGGAACGGTTTTATGTATATGTTACTAGAAAATGGAAATGACGCGCGATACGCGCGCGTGTTGTTTACTTGCTTTTGTTTTTTATTGAGGTTAATTTACACGGAGAAAAATGTTCTATTAAAAATTACTATGTTTTATTGTAACCGGGGGACAGACTTGAATTCTTAAAAAAATGACTGTTTTCTAGCAAAAATTACTATGTTTCTAGTAATTTTTACTACATTTATAGGAATTTTTGCTATAAAACATAGTAATTTTTTTAAGAATTCAAGTCTGTCCCCCGGTTACAATAAAACATAGTAATTTTTAATAGAACATTTTTCTCCGTGTACAGTGAGCTCTGCAGAAATATGAAATTAGTCAGATACGCTGGTCAATTATTTTGAGTTTGAATTAATTTTTCGAATAATCACGATTTAAAAAGTGAATATAGTAAGAATTACCCTCACTCAATTTTGAGATAAATATTTTATAGTTTAAACGTTTATGGTTCACGGGCATATAATTATATATACACTCATTTTGCCTTTACAAAGTTATGTAAATGTTTTTATTAACTGCCACTGATATTTGTGTTTACATAATATTTTATTTGCTTTTTTTTTATTAAAATGGTGTAAGAAATGATAAAATTATCAACTATATTTTATTGAAAATAAAAGAAGAGGATGACGAAAATTATAACGGGCAATTAAAAAAATCAAAATTAGAAGTATAATTTCAATTTTTATAATATGTACACAATTATTTTTAATAAAGATACACAATTATTGAATAATAATATATTTATAATGTAAAAAATGGAGTTATTATACATGATTTTGAAAATGTGAGCAAGTTGGTCTCAGGGTAGATAGCAATTTTTTAATTTTATATTTTAAAATATTACTTTTTTTTAAAAAATAAGTATGAAATAACAAATAATTTTAATAATAAGAAAAAAATATGCAATTTTTTAAATATTAATGAATTATTGAATCATTGAAAAAAAAGTATAATCAATATATTTTATATTTAAAATATATACTATATATCTGTGGCTTCCCGGAATAACGACCTAACCCACTTGTACGTGTTTTCGAGAAATCGACGTTTTAAAATTTCTGTCATGACACTTCATATGTAAGATCGAAATGCGCGAGATGAGTCATAACAATGTAAACATTTACAAAGGTATCGAATATCTTTCGAACCCCACTATCAGCTGCTAGAATACATTTTTATTCTTTGTATAAACAAACAAAACAATGCAGTTAAGTCGTTATTCCGGTAACCGTGCAGTTAAGTGGTTTAGGGAAATTGTTCAAATAAGATAAATAACATAGTTATTTCTACACTTAAAACATAGAATACGAATTCTTTTTTAAATATTGATCGCATGCATATGCCTCCCAACGGAATATGCGTGAAGTCAACGGAATTCGGTAAACCGAATACCGAACGTTACTCGGTTACTGTTTATGCACACTCGCCCCATCGCCCGGCAATCAAAGCTGTTGTGTTACCTTCTATTATCTATTACCTTTGATCTTTGTTGCTATAAAAATAGGTATTTCATAATCTGTTTATTGCGTAGTATTAACTTCAAAACGGTGCTTTTAATTAAATATAAATATTCAGTTAAGTGGGTTTTCCGGGCACAGGTGCAGTTAAGTGGTTATGCACTTAGCTGATATTTGCTCTTTGAACGCGTTTCAGATTTTCGGACCAAGTCTATATGAAAAAGGGTAGTTAGAAGATATAAATTCCGGTGCTAACTCAATTTTGACCCCCAAGTGGGTTAGGTCGTTATTCCTGGAAGCCACAGATATATAGGAACGATACATTAATTTGGAGGAAGCTACGTGCCAATGAATTGGCAGCGGTTTTTTTTCAATTAGCGCACTACTACAATCATTGAAAAATATTATTCTATCGAATTTAGAAAAAGATGTTTATGATTTCCATTGACGCTGCTGAATGAAATATTTGTTAAAAAAATAGTATGGCTACCCAGTTAATTTCGGTTTCATAAATGACACGTTTTTGCTTTGTTTTTTTACTAAAAAGTCATAGAAATGCATGTCTATATTTATTTATTTTTATTTTTTTCTACATTTTTTTCCTTTTTTTATTGCAATAAACTTTAGTGAATTTAAGAAGGCTTTATTACAGTCAATCTCTAAAATTATTTTATTGATTTAATGTTTCTTTAATCATTTAAAAGAAATGATTTTGTTGAAATTGAGAAACTCTTCAGTTTTTGGTAATTGTACCAATATTACACAAATATTAATTTCTTCAATTGAACCAATCTTTATTCAAATGAATTATAGAGGCATTGATAAAGGCAATTTATAGATGGCCCACAATAAAACATTCATTCGAAAATTTTTTTTTCTCAGTATGTACAAAATAACGGTAAACTTATTTCTTTTTTTTTTTAATATGAACAGGAAAAAGACCATTTTCCACGTTTATAAAGGGAATAAAAAGTTGAGATTTTCAAGCGTCTTTGTGCAGCGGGAGGAAAGGTTGAGCCACGAGAGGAAAAGACTCGATAGCAAGGAGAATATTTTTAAAGCATTCAAACTTTAAAGTTTTTTAAAGAATTTCAAAATTTCAAATCTCCACCCGTTTTATAGGTATGAAAAATAAATCCTTGTCCTAATAAAAAAAAATTCGGTGTGTAACAGAGGAGGAAATATTTTTTCCAGAAAGACTAGAAAAAGCCAACTTTTCCCTTCTTTAGCGCAATGTACTATTTTTTACGTGAAACTTTTCGATTCGAACTAGACTTTTGTGATACCGAGACAACAATATCAAATATTTTGAAAACTTCAACAACTGCAACACTGATTCAGCTCGACGCGAGCACTATAATAGAAAAACCACACGAGAGGGGGAATGGTGAGAGAAAGAGAGAGAGATGTAACTCGATGCCACACTTCTCTAAGAAAAAAGGACTGCTTTTACCTGTCACATGTGGTTTTCTTTGTTGCCCCGCTTTGTTTGTTCCGTTTGCCTCGCGCGACTCGAGCGACTACGCGTTTGTATTGCGCAGCACAGCGCTTCAGTTCTTTCTTATTATTTCTATCCTTTCTTATATTGTCCGACCGAAACTCCTTTATTGCTTGCATTCTCAATAGAAATCGTTGCGAGGAAAATAGAAATTTTAAGGTTTCGATTTCACAACAAGATTGTGAAATAAACAAAGGTAACTCTAGCTAACTCGGTTCTTTAAGCGGAATTTGTTTGTATCCTTTTGTATGAGGTGAATCGTACTATGTGAATAATCTATGTCAATCACACAAAAAATTCTAAAATTTAAATTTTGTATGCTCGAATGGTATACGTTTAAAATGGTAGATAATTTTTCCAGAGTTTAAATTGAAGCCTTTTGATACGTCTTCTGGGTCGATTGACATAACACGATAAAATGCGGTGCTTTCACCAATGTTTCATGTCCAGCGACCATTCAGACAGCGTAGTAATTAAATGCTCTTGTTTTTTTTGATAATATGAACAATTTAAGCTCTGGTAGAGTCATGCGCCTATTCAGGAGCTTTTGTAATAACTGTTAGAGGCTCAAATTTCGAAGTCACACGAGTGTTACAGATTCAGGAGATTTGCGCACGCACACACTACTTCTGAAGAAACTACGACTAATTCTTGGCCAAATCATTATAGGCACGAATGTATTTTACTTATAAGTAACGAAAAAAAAATTCTATTTGTAGAGCTATCTGTAGATTACGTAAGAGATTCACCCTAGTTTGTCCGTCAATTTATCAGCCTTCAGGTTATTGAAAATAACCTTCCGCACCAACAAGCAACGGAGCGATCGTTAATCTCGAGATTATAGTACCAAAGATAACCCTTGAGCGCACTGCTTCCAAAGAAACCACATGCTTCCTCGATTTCGAGTAATACCCTTTTATAGTCAGGATTAACATTCGTGTTCCATCACCGATTTCCACCCTCGAAAGCACACGCTTTCCTTAACAAATTAACCAAACAATAGCCCAAGGACCCTCATAACTCATATCCCCCATTTTTACATCACCGCTCACGTTAATAACACACGAGAGGAAATAGCGTGCGCGTGCGTAAAGTTGCACGCATTGCATCACGCAAGCAACTGATCGGCGACTTTTGTTTCTTTGAGAAAGGGTAGCCGCTGCTGCGCGTCGTGATGACGCTTTTTTTCATTCGCAGCTGTGTGAGTTATACGCGCCAAGGATACGTAGCCTGTATTGTTTAAGGATGATGCACGGGACACGTTTGTTTTTTTTGCCACCGCGAAGTAGGTCAATTGCGCGTGTAACCTGCAAATGAGAAAATACGCGAGCGCGCGCGGAAAATTAAAAATAGGCGTCGGGGATGCTAATTTTTTTTTTCCTTCGTTTTGTTTCCACGCGCGAGTGGTGGAGCCAATCGTCGATTATACAAAATTGAGGTGGTTTGTAAAGTTTGTAGCCTGATTCGAGGGTACAGGAGGTCTATGAAAATAGATGTAATAAAAAGTTGTAGCTTTTTAGTGCAGTTAGTGTTTAGCTTGTACTTTGCCATTTGATTTATGAAGGGCTACGCCATATGGTAGCACTGTAAAAATAAAATTTAAACTTTGAAATTCGAAAACTCTTCGGTCCCATGAGAAAATCGATCGCCTCCGCGGGATTTCCAAACATCACTTTAACAGATTAATTTATTGCTTTTCAATGCACCTGGATTAAACTTTTTCATTAGCCGTTGTTATTTGAAATTGAACCTTTCATCCAGAAATAATCCTCGTCATCGCGATCGAGCTTTCAAATTTCCATCAAACATCATCAAAAGCAGCCCGTCATCAGCAGACGGAGGCGTCAATATCGTCAAAAATTACAAACAAACAAGCAAGCAAATGCGTTAGAAAGATAAATCGATACATTAAACGATGAAAGCTATTGCACAGAAAGGCAGGCGCCGAGCGTTTCGGTCACGTTTAACTTGGCCGAATGAATGGCTTTTCATAATAACGTTCGCTCGGTCGCGCGCATGCGCCTTATTATTTATTCGCGGCTCACTCGGCTGGCGCGATTTCGTTATTCGGTCCGCGTGCGCTTTGTTAATCGCTTTCAAACGGCGCGGCGCTGCCTGGCGGGGCGCCAGAAAAAAAAGGAGCAGGAGGCGGAGAGAGAGGCTAAGCGCCAGCAAACACGATGAACTCGTCCAGCGTGAAAATTCACTTGTAGAGAGATTCAATTTTTATTCATTCTTTTTTGCCATTGATTTCCTTGCCATCGTTTGCCGCTCTTTTTTTCCCCTGCGCTGGACTTCTGCCACCGCGGATGCGAAGCTCTCGTCCCGCGGCCGATGAATATTCTGGCAGACTGTTTCTGTTATTACGATGAGAGAGGGAGAGGCGAGAGGGCGAGGAAGAATAACCAATTTCGGCATTTGCATCGAAATTCTGTTTTCCGCTCGACTGTCGAGTTTATTAGCCATGCGGTGAAACTTTATCGCGCTTTTTGCGTCGGTTTTTAAAACTATATAGATAGCGTCACGCCGATACTCCTCCGGCAGTGCGTATGCGCTTTTCCAAAATTTATCCCCAGATATATACGACTGTATGTACCGTGAAATTCTATTTGTTCGTTGGAATCGAGCAATTTTCCAGCTCTATTTTACAGAAAATCGAGATTATTTAAATTCCGTGGCACACTTTCTATTCCCACCCACCCTCCCCGTACGTCGACATTAAATATTCTTTCGATGCACTATGTAAAAGTCTCAATATTCGCCCGGGCGCTCTCGCCTCTATATACGTATACCTGGAGTTTTCATTCAAAATGCTACTTGAGCTGTAAAAATTTATCGATCGCCGTGTGTGTGTGCGCGCGCGGATCGACTCCGAAGATTCCCAAAGAAATAGATTTCAAAGGGAGAGCCCGACAAAATGGGAGCTCGTTGGAGATAAAATTCATTTAACGTATACGTTGGGAGTGATGTGAAATTTTATGCGAATAAAAATGGAAAAATATACCCGGCGATAAATATTGTCGGTATGTTGGAACTCGCGAAAACTCTGCTGCCGAATTCAGTAAGTGAAAAATGGGGAGCAGGGTCGAGTAAATGGTCACGAGAAATATGGCTGGAGAAGTGCTCTTTTTATTATTCTTTTCGTTTAATAGAGTATCGCATTAACCTCAATATGCTTGTATTATATTTTCATAGATTTTTTATCTTGTATTATAATAATATGAAATAGCAAGAGACAGCTGGTGGCATTATAAACAACATGCAGGATTTTTTATTTGTGTACAACATGATCTCTTTCGAAGATAATTACAAAAATTGTTATTTAGTGATCTAGTCTCATCCTTATGACTTATTCTGAAATATATTAATCTAATACCTTAATATTTCTAGAATAGTATTAATTATTGTTATTACATACATACATGAATTAATTACGATGAATATATTACTGATAATGAGTACGCTATAATGTCTGACTAATTCTTGATACTATCACTTACTACGTCGGTGAAACGTATTTTTCCGATTAAAAAGCACCAAAAATACTTCAGTTTGAAGTATTCGCCTAAATTACATAATTAATAAAAACGTCGCCCTAATAAACCAACACTTTCCACTCTTAGGCCTCCAAACACCCACACACACTCCTTCCCGAGTAGAAATTCATCCAGGCATGTCGGAGTTAATAATCAGGCCCTGTACAGGGTAGGTAGAGACGGTAGTATCTAGTTAAATACTTATTTAAACGTAAACATGAAGACCCCGTATACATGTAGAAAATCATAAGAAAGTTATAAAAAAAAATAAGTCAGGCTACCTGTCCAGGCCCGGCTTAGAACCGCGTAATCTGCATGCAAATTGTAATGTATAAGGTACATTACCCCCCTGTAAAGCTTGATCAGGGACCAGTACAAGCCCTGACTTTCACCTTAAAATCATTTCTACTCGGGTTCTATAATCCAACTATTTGCCTTTCCCCCGCGGCTAGAGCTATATGTATATATATATTTGAAATCACTCGAGCGCCGTCGCGCAAAAACTCTTGGTAAACACCTAACGGGATCGACAAACGTTGGTTATTCCAATTTCGCGAATTCACGCTCGCTCTTTCTTCGAGTTAATAAAACGCGAGACGTGCGCGCGTGCGCGGGAGAGGGATTAGGTGGCCGCGAGTCGGTGATTATTAGCCCGCGGGTGTCGCGCGCAGAGACAAAGATTAGCTGCGCGCACGAGCGAGATTACGTTGTCACAGCGGAGCTGGTGATTTTGTTGCTGGCGAATTATGCGGTTAATTTTGCAGGGGAATTCGCGTTAGAATTAATACTGGGGGAAGGATAAATTGGCGCTCGAAGTTTTTGTTTACATTTAAATACGCTTTAAAAAAAGAAACTATAAAAATTATTGCCCAATCCGTGAAATGGTTTATCTTGCAATTACTCCACCTACCCTTCATCTGGGGGGTCGATCTTTTTTTAAATTTCATGTTTTTTATGCTAGAGCATAAACGGTGGCATATGTTTCAGAGGTTATTCTATGGGGGAACAAATCATATACTCTCGTGGACATCCTTCTTTATGAATCTTCTATGTTCTGCAATTCGTTGCGTATAGGGTAGTTTTATGTTTGTTCAGCAGTTATTCCAACCTTTTGTGCAAACTATAATCTTGTCAAAAGTATTTAGTATTGACCATCAAGCAGCAAGCATTGCTTTAGAAATTTGTAAAATCAAGGACAGAATTGTGAACGAAAAATGATATAAGATCCTCCGAAAATTCAAAGATTCTTTTGAGCAATTTATTACGTTATACCCGTACATTGTCAAAGTTTCGACGACATTCTAGTGTATTATCGAGATAAAGAGTTTTAAACCTTTCTGAGAGAAGTTTTATAACAGAATATTCCGCGACTACATGGCGATATTCAACAAAATCGCGAAACTTTATAGAGAGTTAAAATGTGCGCTGATAGCCCGGAATATTCGAGAACGTCGACGTGGGCGTATCATTAGTTTAGGATATTTTTAGACGCGTAAACGGTAAAAGCTATTAAAATTGTAATATATTGGTGGAACATTTATGAAAATCTCATATAATTTATTACTATACAATGATACTTCAATTACTTTGAAAATGTTTAAATAACGTTACATAAGTGTTCTACGTCAAATCGTTGGATTAAATTGAAATCGATAGTCATTCATTGCGTCAGTTCAAAATATAATTACAACTCACTGATTCATAAAATTATCATAAGCGTTTCTTGCTAAACCTTCAAATGATTTTACAACAACTTGTTAATTAATTATAAAAGTACTATTCTATGAATATGCATCCAAATCGAAGGTCAGCTAGACGGTTACGTTTTTCAACGCCCTCTGCGTATACATATATAGAAACGTAAGAGAAAGTTGTCCAGTGTCAGCCAGTACATAGTACCGACTACCACGCGTTTCTCACGTCTGACAAAATTCACAAAGTCGTATTAGAATTTAGTATTGTAACAACAATCACACCGTCAAACGTTATTTTTGTGATGTTTTTTGAAGAATGAAATGAAATAACGTATTTTTTCCTCAGTACCGGCCACGCCATTACTGCCCATTACCGGCCTTGTATTAAATATAAACATATGTTAAGGTAGTTCTCCTCGGACTCCCTAGTCAAAGCAGTGCTAAATTTTAGTTACCTAAAATTTAAAAAAACCATAGTTGTAATGTGATTTATTTATTTCAAATGATAGAGATAGTCCATGTATTATAAATAAAGCGTATTTAACATGACTAAAATAACTTTTTTCACAAAATGACGATTTTCTAGAAACTAGATATCGTCACTACAAACAATTGTTGGTAAATCACTGGAATCTTTTTTGTTTCTCAACCGATTTTAGTTTTCAAGGTCTCAATTTGCTTCTTAAGAAATTTCATGGGGACTTGCCGAAGGAAAAATTAAAAATTATTCAAAACTCAGAAAGTTATAGATAATTGTTCATAAATTCATGTACGTCGTTAAAACAAAATATTCTTTTAATTGGCTATAACTTTCTGAGTTTTGAATAATTTTTAATTTTTCCTTCGGCAAGTCCCCATGAAATTTCTTAAGGAGCAAAATGAGATCTTGAAAACTAAAATCGTTTGAGAAACAAAAAAGATTCCAGTGATTTATCAACAATTATTTGTAGTGACAATATCTAGTTTCTAAAATATCGCCATTTTGTGAAAAAAGTTATTTTAGTCATGTTATAAATACACTTTATTTATCACACATTGACTATCTCTATCATTTTAAATAAATAAATCACATTACACTATGGTTTTTTTAAATTTTAGGTAATTTCTACATTTAGCACTGCTTTGACTAGGGAGTTCAAGGAGAACCACCTTAAGTGTCATTTTTCTGCATTTTATGTCCAGGAAAATTCATATTTAACGATGATTACTATGTACATCAAATAAATAGGGTAATTTTATTTGTTTTCAAGTTTTCGTTATAAAAATACTAAGTAAGAAAGCGTCATAATAATTAATACGAATGTTTTAGCGTATTTCTAAAACATTTTAATATATTTATTACTGTGTGTTACGGATTATCGAATTGCGAAATTTTAAGGTGACCGTTACCGGGCACAACTTCTTGAAGACAGCGAAAAATCAAAGTTTGATTTTGTTATGTAGATAATCGACTGTTATTACTACTGCTAATTAAAACTATTTTGCTCCGTTTTCATCTATTAGATTCAAATTTATAACCGAATTTGCAATGGGTGCTAGCACTATACGATTCTCCATGATAAACGAGAAAAGTCCAGGCCGCACAGCGTTTTTATCAAATTTCGAATTCGCAACGACGAATGTATCCAGAAAAGCCATTGTGCGCGTCACGAAATTCTCGGATTTTTTAAATCTGCTTCTCATATAAGTTTCACTCGTAACGAACAACTATTGGATTTTTTGCGCCCACCGGTCGCGTGATGCAAAACGATGCGATCCGCAATGGCTAACTGGATGACCGAGATGCATTTAAAAATAACGAAAAATATGCTTGCACAACCTTTTGTAGAAATAAGGAAATTTCGTAATGCGATTTGTTATCAACGCTCAATTGTTGTTCGTAATTATGAAAGTTTTATTCTTTCTAATTTCCGATGCGGAGTACTATATTATTATACTACTGATAGTAAGAAATATAATAATTATGTAAATCAAAATGGATTTGAAAAACGTGTGGTAAATGTATTTTTGTAAGAGAAAAATTGATTACTGATAGGTTCCGTAACGACCACATACTTATATAAATAACTTGAAGACGAAATTATGTCTGTAATAAAATAAACATTCAATCGCAGGAGAAAAATTGCGTAATGCACACCACTCACGATGCTCTAATGTTACACTCGACCGCAGCCCAACTATCGGCAAATGCGCGCGCGCAGATATTTACTTTTTTCCCGTCGCGAAACAAAGTTCCAGTTCTGTCTTTCATAAAGTGCCGACCCATTTTTATCCCCCCGCCTCCTTCTACGACTTTTTATTTACCCAGTCAGTTGAAATTTTTGACCAATTTACTTCTTCGGGGCTTTTTATCAGATTCCTTTATCGTCCGCCGGAAAAATGAAATTAGAATCGTGTTGACCTGTGTGTGTGTGCACGCGTGTGTGTATATACATGAAGTCTCGCCGAGTGAAATCGTCTCTTTGCTCTACTTTTCATCTTATTTATTACAATGACTCTCGTTTATTATATAGTTAATTATACGTATAATAACGACTCGATTGCATTTTTGCAACTTAAGACCATTATGCAAAATTCAATTGCCTTCTTGCTTTGTGGGAATTATTGTTTGCGTTAGCTTACACAACCACAATGACATGATGATATCAATAAGAGACGAGGAATTGCGTAAATATTTACGTAACAACAGAAGTGAACTTCATAAAATGCAAACACAATCGAAGATCGAAAATGAACGAAGGCACGAGAGCTGCGTATTCGCAATGTTTGCTCGTCTTGATGTCACCTGATGAACGCTTACATAGCGCTACAGGCGCGAGGTCTACTGCGCCTGAACCTGTCATGTGCACACACACATACACGCACGCGCACACAGTATCGTCTGAGCCGAGTCCGGGCCAGCAAAGGCAAACGAGTTTAAGCCCCGGCTACGTATCTCGTTAAAGTAGTTATACGCGCGCGCGCGAAAGGCTAATTTCTTAGAAATCGCCTCGATTACTTACCCGCTAAACGCGACGTGTGCTCCGTCAATTCGGAAGCGCTCAGACCGCTTTGAGTGATTTTCATCATTTTTCTAGCCTGACATCGAGATTGCGATTTAAGGTTTGTCAACAAAGCTGGAAATAATATCCTAACTGGCGTTTTAAACTTGCACTGAGAGAAGAATACAACTATTTGATATTTTTAAGGATAAAATGTGATATTGTAATAGTTACAATATTTATATTAACTAATAACATATTCAGATTTGAAAGTAGCTGATGTTAGAAGTTCTTGTAAATTGTAGTTTTTGAATCTAATATCCAATTTTCTACCAGGATGATGTTGTTATACAACAAAAAGGTTTGAAATAAAAACTCCATTTAGTTTTTTACTCCAAAGTTTCGGACCTTTTTATTGTTTGTGTCTCTCATCAGGATAAACAATAAAAATGTCCGAAACGGAGTAAAAAAATAAATGATGTTTTTATTTCAAACGTTTTTGTTATAAAACAACATCATCCTGGTAAAAAATTGGCTATTAGATTCAAAAACTACTATAACTATTGCAATATCAATGTTCTCAGATAATATATTGAAATTGTTTATGATGAGAACTTAACTGTTAACATGGCATTATAACTGTTACAATGCCTATATTTGGTCATATTTAAACATACGCATGTTAACAGTTACAATGCCATGTTAACAGTAAACAAATCCTTTTCTCAGTGTGGAAATAAAAATATCACATCTGCATCTATATATTGAATAGATATGCAAAATCTGTTTGATCTTTAGACAGTTTAAATAAAAATTACGTAAACTAAATTGTAAATATTCTAAAGAACCTTCTAAACGTAGCAACCCCTCTCGCCTTTTAATTTTCAACCCGCTCCCCTGCATGTTTACCTTTTACAGCACATTCACTAAATCCTCCTTCTCCTCCTTCAGCCAGCCCCGACTTGGCAACTAGACACACACCTACAAGCTTAAGGGCGCACGTCGCGCCCGTTTCGCACGCGGGCTGTGCCTGCCTGCGTCTCTCTCTCTCTTGCGGAGTGGCAATCAAAATTTTGATTGAGGAAGAGCCTCGGAAGATCCGTTTGCGCGCAAGCGCACAGCAGCTCGTCAGCATCACGGCATCCAGGTAGAGGGAGAGAGAGAGAGAGAGAGAGAGAGAGAGAGAGAGAGAGAGAGAGAGAGAGAGAGAGAGAGAGAGAGAGAACGACACCCGCTACGGGTGCGGGTTAGTTTGCCAGAGTTTGGACAGCGCTTGATTGCTCTCGCGCACGCCGCTTCCTGTGCGCGCGCACGTGTGCAGTGTATAGGGTTGACTGTTTGCAAACGCAGTTTTCGCGCCTCTCTTTCCCAGGAGTGAAGGATTACGCGCTCGCGCGAATTGTTTGACTTATAAGCGGCAGTTTTCCTCGGCGGTATAGGTATTTTCAGGATGAGAAGGGAATAAAATGTCGTTTTTGTAACACATGCACGATTTTCGTCGTTCTTCGACATAAAAATAAGTCCTAAAGTAACTTTTTTCGACCGAAGGAAAAAAAAATACTTCTTTGACCGGCGGGCGTAAAAGTACATTTTTTCAGATACTTTTGGGCCCGCTCCTCTAAAACTGCATAAAATTTGTAGATACATGTTTTTCATAGCTTTTTTTACTTGAAGATAAACATCTTTACATTCACACAAATTTGTGGTGGATTTATTATTATTTTTAATAATTTTTTTTACTATTTATTATTTTGTTTTTTATTTGGATTTCCAAATAATTATAATAAAAAAAAAAAGAAAATTGAACAAACAGTTCAAACCTCTATTCTTACAAGTATTTTGTTGTCGTATAAAACAAAAATCAATTTAGCCTCGCTTTTTAGGCTCAAAAACCCCGAAAATCAGTACATGAGTCACAAAAAATATTGTGTGCACCTAGAGCTAGTGGGCCTTTTGACCTCGTCTGTTTGCAGTACTCGTCTTCGGTTCGCAAAACGCACTCGGTCTAAAAAGTCCCACTTTGCTCCGTAAGTACACAATATACTATTGTTTTGGCTGGGATTATTTTTAAATCGTGAAAAAACTTTCTCACTCTTATAAAGTTCGTAGAGTTTAGTCTAACTTAATTTTTCTTTGATAGTTTCTATTCTAATAAACTATCCATGCTCGATTTGAAAATTGGCAAGATAACTTGATATAAATATTGTGAAGTTGTATGATTCTATTCTAATTGTTAATGAGCCTTCAATCGTAACTGGTAAACTAATTTATTTTTCTATATATTTTCTAGTTTGCCCGTCACTCTTTTAGAATTGACTTCAACTAAAAGTTACATTTGTTGAATTTTATCAATATATGAGTTTTGGCATACAGAATGTTTCTACAGCACTAAATTTTCATACAAAAATAACAATCTTGCAGCTAATTCAAAGAAGACACTTCCATTGCTTATTAACTAGAAGAAGTAGTCATATATTTCATCAAGTAACTTAACCAGATTAGATAATATTTCGATAGTAATAAATAGGTCAATAATTTTTTCTGACGGAAGTCAATACCGAGATGAACGACAGACGAAGCCGTGTTTGTAATTAACGCGATGATCATCTTAGAAGCAAGTTATTCCTCTGGTATATACCCGGGTCTAATCCTGTCCCATTATTGTAATGACTTATGCCCACGAGGATTCATTCCGCCTAATGCTATCCCAGATTTAGACCTTCGAGGCCCTGTCACAGAGATTAGTTTAACTAACACCGAGCGAATGCTTAACCTGATTAGACGATTCATTATAATTAATTTGTGTCCGACAGATGCTTTCCTGGGCTGATTAATGACAGGGTCAAATATAAATAACTCATAAGTTTTCTATCATATTATTCTTAACGGAAAGTCAAGTTACGGCATATATATCTAATGAGACTATAAACTGTTGGTGTATCAAATCTAATACCATTTGCAAAAAGCGTGAGACTGCTTATGATTTAAATAATTTTTTGTACCACAAGTACAATATGAAAGTCTATTAATTTACTTTTTTTAGTGTAATAGGCTCACGGTTGCAGTCTTGAAAAAGAGCCACTCCAATCTCGTCTTCCAGAAGAAAAAAAACACGTATACAATCAGTATACATTCTGCGGATAAATCATTTTTATGTACTTACTCGTCTTCGGCTCGAAAACTCGGCGAAAAAAGCCCACTTGACACCCTTGGTACAGAATATACTATTAAATTTAAAAAAAAACGAGTAAAGCCTCGATCTAATTGAATAAAATGGAAATGTACATCATTGTAATAACAAAACTGACACTATGATAATTGAAAATAAAAATTTGAATTATATTCATTATATTCAAATTGCACGAAATAACTGAGCATCATTATAATTGCCAAAATACAACTAAACCGCATAAATCAATATCGTCAAAAAGCACAGCCCCTAACAAAGTGTTATATTTTAGCGATAATAAAACTACCTCACCAGTGACAATAAATACGCGATTACGAAGTAAATAAAGCATCGAATGGGGAGCAGTGCAACCAACGATGATCGGCCGCGTTACGAATAATGTACTACTACGATCGCGGATGTACCAGGAGTGCTTCGGATGGTAAATATAATATTATACGCAGTTACTCGTGATTATGAAAGCGCATGCTACATTTTGAGAATGATCGAGGTGTACCTAGTTTAGAATATTACAGCTAGAGAAAGTGAAAAAATGGCTGCGTAAGAAAATAGATAAATATCTATATACTTACACTAAAAAAACCGCTGCCAATTCATTGGCACGAGGCTTCCTCAAACTTAATTTACTGATTCCTCTAATTAATTTTTAATGCCAAAATTTAAAATTATTGCACCAGTTTTTGACACAATTCTGATTACATTCATTTATGAAGATTAAAAAGTATCAATTTTTAAGTTATATGCATCACATATTAACCATATTACCGCGTTATACATCACGTATACCACATCACAATTCCATTTACTACTATTATAAACTTTTACAACGAGAGCATAGATCCCATATTTTCCTCACCGCAGCACTGCACCTCTCTCCGCACCCTAGCAACCATTCATCCGCACAATAATAGATGGACCGGCCCAGGCGACAGCGCATATACATCGCGCGGGACCGCGAAGCTATAGCAGAGCGCGCTCGCGTTGTTTGCGAAATGACGAAGCAACGGCCCGATCGCGACGTATAATGCGATGACACGTAAAGTGCGTTTGCGAATGTACATACACCTCTCCATACACGCGCGCATGCATACAGAGAGTAGCAGCAGCAGAGGTGGGCCACTGCATTGGAACAATGCAATTTCGTGGCAGAGGTAAAATTTATAATTAATTCACGGGCAAACGAGTGGTTTTGTTTGCTGACAGTTCAGTGACTCGCGAACGACCTACTTTATATCCCACCACCGCTATCGATGTGTGTGTGTGTTTGTTCGCGTGCGCGCACGCGTGGGTGTGTGTGTACATGTGTGTATATCGAGGAATAGAGGGGATCAAGATATATAATAAGATATATTCACGTATGTGTGTAGGTGGATATATATCAGCGCGCATCTCCGTGGGTTTATCAGTTCGTGCGAGGTATACAAAGGTGTGTTTGCGGTTGCCTGTAATGCGATAACGCGCGTGTAATAGGGAAAAGGTTGAATACTCGGGCTGTTCGACTTCTACCAAGCGTCTAGATCACTTGGGATCTGAGGTTTCGAAATTCGATATATTCTCAAACCGTTATTATTGTTATTATATACGTTTTATTAAGTACAGGTGCACTAAAAACTGTTAAACACTCAATGTACAATACAAATAATATTTAGCTATATTCCGCAAAACTTTTGTAATTCCTACACATCCATTTAACAAGTTTGATCTTTTAATATTCTTCAGAACCAACGTCAGACGTCAGTAAATCCATACTGCGATTAATTCGTATTCTCTCTCTCTCTCTCTCTCTCTCTCTCTCTCTCTCTCTCTCTCTCTCTCTCTCTCTCTCTCTCTCTCTCTCTCTCTCTCTCTCTCTCTCTCTCTCTCTCTCTCTCTCTCTCTCTCTCTTTTTTTCTTGAACGTCCATGGTATAGTTCGCGGAAAACAATTGCTGTGTATATAGAAATATCCAGATACCCGTATATATTGAATTATTTTTCGAAGAAAAATGAAAGAGGGTCAGCTTCCCCGCAATATCGCGGCTGCGACATTTAATATCGGCGGACTATTCGTCAATACTGTACGCTTTATGACTCGACATACCTCGCGCTTTTTCCCATTTCACGCGCTATGTTTGTTACTCCCACCTCCCCTTCTCACATATACGTGATTGCAAGTGTATGTATGTGTGGGATTGAGTCGAAAGCGTTGTCGCTATTCTCATCGTTTGGTTGTACCGCGCCGCGGGCAACACGAGCGCACAGTTTGTGCACGCACGGAATGAGAAAATCGAATTAAGCAAGGGATTCGGAAGTTGCTCGACTAACGTCGTAGCGTGAGTATAGTTTCGCAAACTGGGTTATATCGATGACGAAAGAATGTCTCGTTCGTTTTTATCATCGACGAGTTTTGCAAGAAAAATACGAGAGGGTAAATAGTTTATCAGCGCGGAGATACACGGATTTCGTAATAACCGGTTCCGAGCGGAATTTCGCAGAAAATCGCAAAAGTTCCATGACGGCAGTTCGAAAGAAGATCTTAAGCGCGGTGCAATCAGAATTCTTAAATTTCTTTGACGTTGTATTTGCTCTGGTTCTATTGTCTGTTGAAATTTGCAAAATTTCATTTTTAAAATTAAGGTACGTATAACACTTAACGGCATTGTGGAAATCCAGTTAATTTTTTACAGGTCTCGAGGAATCCATTTAACGACGAAACTCTGGGAAGATCCGCTTAACGAACTCAAAAATCGAATAACTTTTTTCTTTCAAAGCTGACCACACCAACAACTCCTGACAATTGCGGCGTCGCTCGATTCGTTACCCGCCAATAGAGTAATAATAATCCGGAGAAAATAATTTGGCGGGGCTATTGTGCGACTATACCGTAGAGGACTTTTCCCCGGAAGCAATAATATATCGCCGAAACGGAGAGCTGCGTCCGAATGCTTTCACGGTTCGCCGATCTTATCGTCGTCTTCCACAAGGGGGGGGAGGGGGATAGCTGTTATCCTGTCGTCTTCAAAGTCGCCTTATAGTACGATTCTTGATCACGAGAGGTAGCCTATACTAGTGGTATACAATTTCATTCGTTATAGCAATTGGACAGAGATGAGTATTGGGAGATACGGTAAATTGAGTTTAGGTCAAGTTTTGGAACCCCCGATTGTCTTAAAGACAAGGGTCGAAACGCGGAAAAAACGTAATATTGATTGGCCGTTAACGCTGTTTCCTTTTAGGGCTTAGGTAAACAGTTTTGGTTTGCTTTTAGGATTTTAAATTGTATTTCTTTCGACACTTCATTGCCGATTGAATGGTCCTTCGATCAAATCTTGATGGAAGTTAAGATCACTTGACTTAAATTTATAGTTTTTATTCCCAAGGGGAGAAAAAGGAATCTGTGTTAGTTAAAATTTCCATTTCATAACTTTGATTAAAGCTGATTTAAACGTAGAATGTGTAAATTTTCTTTTTCCGACAGAACTTTATGTCTTAAGGCGATGCGAAGCCCCACAGTTACCGACGATTGCAGGGACCCGTTTTTCTTATTCAATTTTGAATTTTGACAAAAAATCTCTCTGACACTTTATAGATTTGATAGTTAACTATAACGTATCAGAGCGATATTTTCTTAAAATTAAAAATTTAAAACTTAAAATTTAAAATTTTATCATGATTGAGTAGCACGGGATGAAATAACTTTCAGGAGCCACATATTTTTAAGGGGGTGTGGTACTCATGCACTCTGTTTTACCGCCAGAACACGGTAAATTCTATATTATTAAAATAAATATATCGAATTACGTCTTATAAAGAGATAGTTGCCCTGCGCAATGTAATAATCTACCAGCCTACGCAGTTTTGAGCTCAAATATCAACGGCACCCTAAAAAATTTTGCGAACGAAATTTCAGTTATTTTTGTTCGCAAAATTTTTTAGGGTGCCGTTGATATTTGAGCTCAAAACTGCGTAGGCTGGTAGATTATTACATTGCGCAGGGAAACTATCTCTTTATAAGACGTAATTCGATATATTTATTTTAATAATATAGAATTTACCGTGTTCTGCCAGTAAAACAGAGTGCATGAGTACCACACCCCTTTAAGCCGACGTTCTCTGGAAATAACCACGTTGGCATGTTAATTGTATTACGCTAATTTGATATTTATGTCGGGTTTAAAAACGCTATATTTCGCATAGTTAAAATTTCCTAATAAAAAATGTACATGTAACAAGTTACAATGGTATGTAGAGCAATTAAAATATATTACTCATTACTTTTAAGATTAAAATACTTAAGAATTTTAAATTGTCAATTCATTAGGCACTTCGTTGCCGATTAAATCAAGTACTTCGATATAGTTTTTTTTTAATGAAAATTCTTTTTTCATACATTTAACAAATTCAAGATCCAAAAGCAGATAAAATCGTTCAATTAGCAATAAATACCTGAGGGCCGAACATTATAACTCACTCCAATCAATACCTAAAATTCGCATTTTTCGTTAATTTTGCTGTACCGCATTCCATGCAGATCAAATAAACTAATAACCCCGGCATGAGATGGAGTGGCGGCAATCGATTCGCTCCCCGTCGGTCATTCACACACGTTCCTCCGCCTTTCTAGGGTAGATGTCCGTATTAGTGTGGGTTTAAGAAACTCTTCAGTTTTGTCGCATAATAATAGACTATTTAAGCTGTATCAGAGATTCCGGGTGGTTTATATAGATAATAAAAGTAATAATCTACACGAAACAATTTTTTTTATAGAAAAATATTTATATTTACGAAAGTTACAAGCAATATAAAAAAAAAAATTTTGTACGCATTTGTGTGCCCTAGCAGACATCAAAGTAAATTTTTGTGTGCCCCGTATTAATGTGGATATACACGTTTGTGTGCACCACATTAGTGCGTCTTGATAATATTATCATTGCCAACAAAATTGTTTTGTTTTGCATTTATAATCAATTTCTAACCCTTGTTTACATTGAATGTTAATTAATTCCAATACGGTAAAAACTGCTGAAGGTCGTCAATGCGATATGAAACAACCTTTGTGCGCAGACAACCTAACCTAACTTTTCTGTTCAAGCGCCAATACGAGCATGCTCGTATTGTATTTGTGCACACACAAATCTGGACAAGTCGTTTTTCACTGGCCCTATTAGTAGACACCATTAATTAAATATTAAAATCAATTGAAAACCTTTATATTAAGGTTTATTATATAACATAATATTATTTTATGATATAATCAATTGTATCCCACATTAAAATCCTTCCGAAACATTATTTAATGTTACTTCTAAAAATGTCATTTCTTAGCAGGTTTGGACAAGGAAACACCGTGACACACCGCAAACCGTGAAACATATTTTTGAAAGTTCTTTTTTAATGTTATAGTAGAACAAAAATATTTTAGTGTTACGTTTTTACTCGTTCACTTCTAGAATATGTTTTAATAATAGGGCACACAAATATGGACAGGCACACTAATACGGACCATTACCCTATGTCTCCTACGCATCGGGCGCGTTGAACTGGCAATTTATAGACCCGATTTCTCGCCTCCCCCCTTTGGTTCCCTCTCGGGAGCTCCTCGCGCGTACGGGGCGCACGTTACTGTGTTTGTAGAGGAGGGAGGCTTCTCCTATCGCACTCCGCGTTTATTTGTCTAATTCGCCCCCCGTACTGGACGGTCGTTCGCCTTTCAAGGTCGAGATCGGGAAGACCGAGGGTTCAATGACTATAGGCTGGAGCGAGATATATATATATATATATATATATATGTAGGCCGCAAGGGAGGCATGAGGAAGGTAATAAAACTGAGGGATGGTCTATTAGAGGCACGAGGAAATTGTTTTAATGCGGGCGAGGTGAGTTTTCCGTGGAGATGATCAGGGGAATAATAAATACGGCGATTACATCAATTTTAACAAGTTCACGCGCGTAAGTAATAAACTTTTCTTGGTTACTTTATCGGCTCGAAAGTACACGCCGTACTGCAAACGTAACTTTTTTCCCCGAACTCGCTTCCCGTCCCTGCAATTCTCATAAAAACCTTATCCGCTGTAACTACACTGTAACCCTGGAAAATAAAGCCCTCGTGTGGATGGAGCAGTTTCGAGCGCGCGATCTTAAACCGAAACGCAGTACCTTAGGGCAGTCAGGGATAATCTCTCTCTCTCTCTCTCTCTCTCTCTCTCTCTCTCTCTCTCTCTCTCTCTCTCTCTCTCTCTCTCTCTCTCACAGCGGCTAATCTCGCAACTGTGCGCTTAATCCACTCGCAAATCAAAGGAGCGGCAGTAAACCCGGTGAGGCTGGTCTCCCTCCCCCTCCCCCTCTCTCTCTCTCTCGCGATCGAATAATCCGGCGAGCGACGGTCTCTTTACGCGACAAAAACAGTCGTGAAATTGAAACTTTTCTGTTTGGATAGGCGGGAGAGAGAGAGAGAGAGAGCCTCCTTTTTCCCGAGTGCGAAGTATGCGCGGACCTTATCTGGGGGTAGTGGGAGGGAGTGGGAGAGACAGAGAGAAATGAGCTTTCAGAGGTGATTGGAATTTTTGCTCGCTTTGTTCGAGAAATTGCTCTTACGCGGGGGGTGGAAAACGCAGTCGTGGAAATCCCTACGTTATAACGTAGGGATTGACACTCGAGTATTGGAACCGTTCATTGGGCTATTTTACTATTAATTTGTGTACCTGATGGTTGGTAAATCTTAATTGTCAGACCCGTTTTGCAAAGTATGTAATAATGTTTGGACTATGGTTAAACAGCAAATTTGGTACTGTAATCTTTCACATACTTCTGTCGCAGTATATATTGGTAATCGTATTCTTATTCAGAGTTCTAGAGTTAAGGTAAAATAGCCCTTACTGGGACACTTACGACCACCTAGTTCTTATACATATGATTTAAGAATAATGAAATGTTGTTTTTTTGTGAAATAAAAATTGCAACAGATACTTTATACTTTGTTTAATTGACTTCGCGTATAAAAGAATGTTGTTAAAATGTTATAAAATTAAAAAAAAATACATTTAATACGTAGTCTATTCACCCTTTAGTGGGACACGATTTTTCGAGATACACCCTAAAGTGGGACAATTAAACCAATACTGGGGCAATGTTAATTTTATGGGGTAATCAAATTTCATCCTAAAGTGGGGCAAACTGCCAATAGTGGGACAATTTAAGGGTTATATTAGTGAATATGTAATACTCGATTATAGTAAGCTTGGCCACATACATTGAGTAAAAAAATAAGGGTTTGATACCGCGCTATAAATATTTATGTCAAAATCAAGGTAAAAGATACTATGTAAATACAGTCCCAGTATAGGCAACTAAATGAAAAACTTGCCTTAAAGTGGGGCACCTAATTTTGAAATATATAATAATTAAAATCGTTATAATGAATATTTATTTCATTTATAAACGTACTAAAAGTATGTATAAATGTTATTTTGTTCATTATTCAGCGAAAATTCATAAAATAAAAGACCACAAAAGTTATACTAACGCTCGTCAAAAGCAAGCAGAATGGCAAGTTCATACATGATTGATATACTGTATTGAAAGAGCACTGTTTATTATTTTTTCTTTTAAATTTATAACTTTTCGGAATCAAAATAAATTACGTAATTCAATAAATTAGAACTTAAAAATGATTAAAGAATTTTTACTTTTATGATCTAAGTTCATATGTATTAGATTATTAATAGTATTTATTACTGTCCCGGTATAAGACGCACTTTTTACGTTGTCCCAGTAATGGCTATTTTACCTTATTCAATCGATGCATTTGCATGAAAATCCATCGTTTCGATGAATTCTCGACGATTTGCTTGAATACTATATAAATTTGCATAGAATTAATTGATAAATATTTATTCTCTGCCCGCGCAACAAATCGTCGTCTTTCGTTGATAGGCTATAATTACTATTTATTACTCGTTGTTTATGGTTGACGGATTTATTGCTCATACTTAGAGCATTAATTATTTATGATACTAAATAGCACCTCACACGAACTCATGTGACCACGATAATTCCACGGGCGAACGGAGTCGCAAGCAAATGCCTCTATTAGTGTTCGGCGCGTTTTGCTGCGTAACGGGACTAGCAGGACTTTGCATCATTCATTTTTCCGCCCTTTATCATTATTTCGCATGTAGCTTTCGCGCTGTTATTCAATGACTGTGCAATGCATTATTCAAGCATGGAAATCGTCGGCATTATAAATTTAAATATCAAAAACATAGCCCTTAAAGAATAAAAATGTTGGAGCTCTATTGCCTTTAACGTGTAATTTACCTTCGAAATCGGGAATCGTGCCGTCAATGAAATGTTTCACGGTTGGTCGGAAAAAAGCTGGATCAATCAACGCTACTCACTCTCTCGCACAATGCAAATACATTTATGAATTTGTACTCTCCGTCTTGCTCTCGGAATCGAAGCTCCTCTCTCTTTCGCTCTCTTTGCCCCTCCTCCAATTGGAATTCGAAATCAGTGACCTAGAAATCGCTCGGAAATAAATTTTCAATTTGCCGCGCGAATAGCAGACCCACCCCGCCGGCGAACATAGAACGAAAACGCAAGTGCAGCCTGTCCTAGAGAGAGAGAGAGAGAGAGAGAGAGAGAGAGAGAGAGAGAGAGAGAGAGAGAGAGAGAAAATAAGTACCTTAATTAAAATAAGAAGATCCGATTACAACGTACACGCCTCGCAATGCCCGACGAAAGTGACGCCCGATAAATCGCGACTGTCGACAAAGGGGGTGAAAATCCTCTTTCGCTCTCTCGCATTCCTATTTTTCCAGAAGAGAATTGGCCCGTTTCATTTTATTACCGGTCGCTCTTTGAGTTGAGCGAGAGAGTGAGAGAGAGAGAGCTGCAGCGTACGCGTTTAATTCCTTTTCGTGACGTCCTCGGGGCGAAAATGAAGGCCCGCGAGCGATTGAATAGGATGTGACCCCGATTCACCGGATTCCGCGTCTGCGCGCGCGTAGGCATAACCGTTTTCTCTTGCTCTTTCTCTCCTTCTTCTTTCCCTCTTCCACCGCCGGCATTCAATATTCTTAATCCCAACTGATCCCTTTTGATTAGCCCCCGCCGCCGTCGCCGCTCGGTTCTCTTTCAGTGCATGCCATTTACCGCGAACGCGGGAGCGTCTTCTCCTCGGCTGCTTTTTTTCTCGGAAGGCGTTATGAAAACTTACGATTCTTTTTATCATCCCTGCGCGTGGGAGGATCCTGCGCGCGATTCTCGAGAATGGGTAATGAGAAAGTTTCATTATGGTTTGACTTTTTGTGTGCGCCGACTGGAATTTTCAAGGAGTTTGTTCAGGGTAAAGAATAAAAGGATGTTTTAATTTGAATGAAAATAAGTCGTTTGTGTGAGTGATAATTTCATTGAGATTTCTTTGATATTGGGATACTTGTGCAAATATTTTGTAGCAATACACCTATGTTCGATTGATGTAGGGTATCACAAAGAACGCGAAAATTTGATGAATTCATGTACAATATTCTTTGGCTATATCTTTAAACAATTTGATGATCAGGATTCTTAAAATTTCACGTGCAAACTTGTTCTCCATCGAGATTCTCCTACGATAAAAGTGTATTTTAGAGCATGGATAGATTTTTACTAATATTTAATATATTTTATAATAATTTTATTTTTTAAATCGACTGATACTTTAAAACAAAGATAACTATAAGCCGCAAAAATGAAATACGAGGTAATGTTACTTTCTTTCCTAAGATTGTGATCTTTTTTAAAAGGGATTAGTATGAAAGCTTTTTATTCGTATATATATATATATAGTGGTCGGTGGAAAAGTATGTGATAAATCTTTCATATTCTCTACTCAAATAAATAAAATAATCTCATGAAGTATATCTAAACGCGCAAATTTTGTAATCTTAAATAAAGAAGGTTTAGAGAATTGTAATAGAAAGTAAAAGAGAGTCTTTAGAATAAATTATTTCAAATATATATTATGTTCAGATTTTATTTTTCATTTAATTATTTAATAGTTTATGAAAAAAAAAATTGAATAGGCTTATAGTTTCTAACCTCAAAATTTAGTATTTATTACGGGTAAATTAATGTACTAGTATTATGTCAATTATTAAAAATGCATTAAAATTAAAAGAAAAAGATTTCTGGCTTATAACAAATAAATTATTCTTAGCAATAATAAAAAAGAACATAAAGCAGTGTAGCGCGCATGGATTTAGCTAGTTAATTAAAATTTCCATTTCATAGCTTTGACTTAAGATAATTTAAACGTATAATGTGTAAATTTTCTTTTTTCAATAGAACATTACGTTTTAATTAATTAAGGTGTGACTAATAAAATATGCAAAATAGCAACAAACTCAGAAATTTTATCATGATTGAGATAACCAGGGGTTAAAATAATTTTCGGGAGAATGTTACAGCGTTAACATGTTAGTTGTATTACACTAATTTGATATTTATGTCCAATATTACTATATCAAAAATGTGATATATCGTATAGTTGACATTTCCTAATAAAAACCGCTGCCAATTCATTTGCCTGTGGCTTCCTCAAACATAATTTGCTGATTCCTTTAATTAATTTTTAATAACAAAATTTATAATTTTTGCAACAATTTATTACATAATTATAATTAAATTTATGTATGAAGATTAAAAAGTACTAATTTTTAAATTATGTATAAAATATGAATAAAGTTATTTTTTTTTTAAATTATGTGTGAAAAATAAATAAAATGATTGTAATATTATCGTCAAATCCTTTTAAAATTCCTAAATAACCTTTACTTCAAATTATATTTTCTTTGTGGAATTTCACACATAGGGTACTTGTCCCTAGTAGTGTGCCTATCCGTACTTGTGTGCTCTCTTTGGAATTAACAATGTAAGAAAAAAGTTCTAACCTTAAAAATAATAAATGGCTATTACAAGAAACAGTAAAAAGACGATTTATCCCATAAATTACTCGGTTGGATGTATTATTTGTTAATAATCGTTAGTTAAAAAGTGTCACTAATACGGACTGTCGTCTGCTTTAAGAGCACACTAATACGTTCACTTACCCTATATTGTCTATACCACCCACAAAATTGTCTATAAATTTCATGTTTATACATAAAGCCGATTTGAAAAGAGGACTAAAACAGTTTTAACCTCAAATATCTCTGAAATTTATGGACCAATCATTTTGCCTAAAGAACTCGACCGAGAACTATTCAAAATCTGCCTCTACAAAGAATTTTGAAGCGATTAAGTCAATATGGATCTGAAGTTTGCAACGTTGGAGTGCAACGAAATAAAAAAATAATTTATTTTACTTCACGTTTATACTAAATAATATTAATTTTGCGTGTAGATTTTGTGTTTTATAATATAAAAATAATTTTATAACAAAGGTTTAGATAACATTTTTATTGTTAAATAACTTTAATCAATCGTAAAAAATTATTTCGTTGCATTCCAACGATGCAAACTTCAGACCCATAAGTCAATTTTACCCCCGTAATCGTTGGACATACACAACTCATTTTTTTCATTTATCAATTTTTTTCTCAAAAACTAACCAACAAAATGAATTCAAATTTTTACAGATTATAGGTATTTATATTCTACATTATTATGATTTTTCTCAAAAAAATTGACCGTTTAGTTTGGGAGTTATAAGCTTTACAAAAAAAACGTTTTTGTTAATAAAAAAAGAACCGTGGTAGCTAAAAATTTTTTTTTTAATATAGGTATTTTAATTCTCTTTCGAATGCTACCCATCCGATTAAAATATCTAGATCCTATCATTAAAAAAAAGCAAGAATAAATTTTGAGAAAATCGAAAATTCGAAATAAAACAAAAACGCATCGACCCAATCAAAAAACGGATTTTTGACCCACAATCACACAAAAAAAATGAGGCTGTCCGGTTAAAATCGACCGAGTACAAGCTGAGATCCAGGCGTATACACACGCACGCACGCACGCACGTACACACACACATACACACACTTTTCAAAAACCATGTATTTTGATTCCTAACACCTCGGAAAATAATTATAACATGTTTTTACAAAAATTCAAAAAATTACTATCACAAAGCTTCTTCTAGGAGGAAGCAAAATTTATACATAATAACTTACAATGACATGTAGTGTAATTAAAATAGATTGTTCATTAAAGTCCAGTTAATAAAATTTCTCAACTATTTTGAGTAATACAATTTGAGAACAATAAAGCTAATTAAATTAAAACTACCGTTCGGAAAGTTTTATTAAAAATTTTGAAAATAAAAAAAATATTGTTTCGATAGTGGCCAATATATAATGCAATCGTGAACAGTTCCATTACTCACGCAGGTGCCATTTATCACGAAAGCTCATGAGTCATATTTTGTTCATATATCTCGAAACATATGTATGCGGCATAAATATATTGAAAACATAAAAGCTTCGAACAATATAGAAATCAAATGAGGCATAAAAGTCGAATCGATAAAGAAATTTCAAGCTTCGAAATTTCTCCGTTCGACAAAAATGTCTTCAGAAAATTATAAGAAAGTCGCAGGTTTTGTTTAAAGTGTTTTAATCGATGCGATAAAAATGCATCAAACATACTTTTGTACATGAAAATCAAATATACTTTTATACATGAAAATAAGTTTGTTTTTGTATTAACAAGAAGAATCTAGCGTCAAAAGATGCTCTTCTCCAAACTTAGTTTTTCTGCCGTGAAACTATTCGTTATCAATTTCACATACTCTACTATATTTCACAGAACACAACACTCTATGCAATTATTTATTGCAATTTACAATAATAAGTTTATGCGTGAACTTAAACTGTAGTTATAAATGAAGCATTTAGCTTGAGATTCCAAGTAATTAAAACTGCTATGAATGCCTCATTTCAAATTCTTATTACAATAAGTCCTTGTGTCTCCTCGGAAAAGCATAATACCAACAAAAAAAATTAACAAAAACTTTCCAAAACCGATCAATCACAGGGCAAAATAAATTAATCATTTACGGAAGTTCTCGGTTAACAGGTGACCACAATGAGTCTCTTCGCTCATAACTCTGTTTCTCTTTCTCTCCAATAAAAGCCCTTATCGAAGCCGGCGCGAGAAATTGAATCACTCGAAACTTGGTCTTCTCTCCCTCTCTCTCTCTCTCTCTCTCTCTCTCTCTCTCTCTCTCTCTCTCTCTCTCTCTCTCTCTCTCTCTCTCTCTCTCTCGACCCTGTGATCATTACGTATAGCGCAAAATTCCCCAGTTGCCTCTACCCTCTCGAAGCAAGTCGAATAACAATGTCACAATTACACATTTGTCTCGGCGAGAGAGGAGTGTGCAGCTGGCATACTTCCATTAAGTTCGCAGCCCGAAGCTCGAAAGCTCGAAGAGAGAATGAACGCAGCGGTGCCAAGAAATTCATGAAATTTCAGCCTCGTGTTTACGCCCGCGAGAGCGAAAGAGTGAGGGAAAAATGCGCAAGGAGAAGGATGCGAAAAGCGTAGGAGAGTGTTACGTAACGCGATACAGCCAACGTGGTTTAAATACGGGCTATTAAATAATATGGGCTTCTAAACTTTCGTATAATGGGAATTTAGATTGAATAAAGCTGTTCCGGCCTAACACAACTAGTTGACATTTACGATTTTTTAAATTTGTACTAGCACTATATTTTATTTCAATAGAAAAGTTATTTAAAAAAAAAAATCCGATCGCAACATAACCGAAACCCACTAAAGCTTCCGCGAAGCAACCCCCACTCGTCGTTCCGCGAGTCTTTCGCAAATTTCCGGGAAACGGTAAACACAGCCCATTCTCTATGATTTTACGCGGAATCCCGTTATCGGCTTCTCCTTTTTACACCTGACCCATAAACCGCCTACGCGCGTTTCGGCCATCGCGCGCGTGTGGAACGAGTCGTATATCGGGGAACGAGCTTGCTTAAATAAATAGCGCGCGAGTGAACGAGGTTACACTGCAGCCAGGCGCTCGGCACAATGCAGCTGCTGCAGCTGCTCGTTCTCATCTTTCTCTCTCTCTCTCTCTTTCTCGCCCGGTACGATAAAGTCTCAGCTGTAAACTTGGAATTGACTTTGGCCATCGCTAGTTAAAAGTTTACCGATATAACTTTGGGCGTTGGCCGAAAAAAAGGAGTGCGGTAGTTACTCTTTCGCACGTGCGCCGAGAGAAAGAAGAGGAGGAGGACGATTGATCGATTTTGCCCTCGCCATCCGGCTCTCGTGATTTAAGTTTATTATGATTGGGATTTGGCGGCTCTGCGGCCGTTGTTTTTATGTTCTTTTTCGATATGAAAAGGCACTAATTTTGTATTTTATGCAAATGGTACGTAATTTTTATGATTGGGAATTTAATTCCAAGTTTTTTTACTTAATTATTTCTGTCCTTAGTTTCGTAAATTGAGATACCATATTAAAGGGGCTGGACTCCTTTTTTTCTGAAATAAAAAAAGTTATATTTTAATACATAAATGTAAACCAATTATTTCCCACTTTTTACACATAAAAGGGGGTAATTTATCTTACCTTAGAACTTTGTCTGGGTCTTTTATATGGTCCAGAACCATAGTTATCGATTAGATAAAGTTTTTTCACTGTCCGTAAGCTTTCGAATTTCCTGCGGATGAAATGATCCCAAGTTTGAAGTGGATACTTCTAAAATGAATAATAATTCTTATCAATGTAGGGATTTTTGATCCAATAAAAAAAATTTGTGCCTACTTTTTGTACATTTTGCATTCATTTTTAAAATTTTTTTAATTTTTTTAATTTGTTCAAAATTTTTCTGATGTAAAAATTTGTTATGACTTTCAATCCTAAATACCTGCATTGATAAGGAAACTACTATTCAGGAGTACTCACTTCAAATTCGAAGTCAATTCATCCATGGGTCTGAATTTTGCAACGTTGGAGTGCAACGAAATAAAAAAAGTAATTCATTTTACTTCACATTTATGCTAATAATATTAATTTTGCGTGTAGATTTAGTGTTTTATAGTATAAAATAACTTTAAAACAAAGGTTCAGATAAAATTTCCATTGTTTAAAAACTTTAATCAATCGTTAAAAATTATTTCGTTGCATTCCAACGATGCAAACTTCAGACCCATATTCATCCGCAGGATCATCGAAAACCCTACGGACAGTGAGCCTATTTCATTAAAAACCATATTATGAGAAAATCAACTTTAAAGTTTTTATAACTCATAATGCATGAAAATATCCAAAACATGCCGCCCTTGTTATTGATATTGATTCTTATCGTTATACTGTTTAAAGAAAAAAAAGTTTGGGATTGACTTCCTTGCATAGAATTTTATTTGCCTTGGTATTTATTGACCTAGAAAAGAAAATCAACTTTTAGTTATTTCATTACATTTTGGCTATACATGCATTAATTCATATATCTTAGATACTTATCGTTTTTTTCGCTCTAGGTCAAAAGCTTTTATGTGTCTTGTTGTCAGTGGTCCCTTTAACCTCATCTGTCAAGCCCATGGTCCCATGGTAGTCGCAGAATGTGGCTATCAATCAGTGTTTTTATCTAGAAATCACTGAAACACATACAAAATATTTTTTAATTTTTGGTTTAAAAAACAATAATATAAAGAAACTTGATAAATTTACTTTAATAAATAAAGGTAAAAAAGAAATTTGAAAAATATAATACACATATATATATGTATTATATAATAATAAGAATAACAATAATAATTGCTTTATTTAAACCAGTAGGCTAATTATAAGTTTATCATTAATTATACATTTTTTGGCTTTTCGCCCTTCCAAAAAAAATGTATATATTTATGTATATTTTGTACATTGTTTGCGTACAAAATATTCATAAATATACATATTTTACTTATTTATTTAATATATCATGCACTACAGAATGTACAAATACAAAAGCATATAATATATTATATAAATATACTTACATAATTTAAAATGCACCTGCTGCATATGACTCATCGTATTCGGCTGTCCCTTTCTTTTTCTCCCAGACTGAGCAAAGTTTACAGAAGCTACTTTTAATAACAACATCCAAAACCTTGCCAGATCTGTTGCCAATAATACTGGTGACACCTTGTAAGGAAGAAAAGACTCACTTCCTCCAAAAGCCGTCACCAGAAACAGTAAGTCCAGTATTTGGTGGTGTCAACTTGACTTCTTCTTTCACTGCTGTATCCATGAACTCTTGAGCCGCTTCTGCACAAATATTTCGAAGATGCTCATTGATTTTATCATAAGCAGAATGAGCCACTGGTGGTGATAAATCCATGATTCCACAGAAAGTTGATTGTCCAGTGTGACCTTCGCCAAGTGCACGCATGGCAAGCACACTCCTTCTATTTATTTTCCATGTATTATTCATGGGACCAACTTTCTTGCAGGAATTTATTGCTGCAATTTGGCAATATCTGTCACACACTAAATCAATTTTAAATCCAAAACCTTGAAGGCTGGATTCGCTTATATGAACAGGTCCATGGCACTCACTGCAACATAAAGCTCTTTCGAGCTCAGGAAACAGAATGCTGATGTTGATTATTCTATTCTGTGTGTCGCAGTGAGAAGATGTTGACCTATCTTCGCTTTCTGCCATTTTCCTGATTATCGATATTTCCTTGAAAAATTCTAACCCTCTTCTTAGACCTTCCTCTTGGGTATTTGAAGTCAGGATGCTCATTGCTAAAATCTCGTCCATTCTTTGAAGCAATTTTCAAACTATGTTAAAGGTCACTTTACTACCTTTTTAAAACACTATTTTTATATTTTAGTAAGCATACAACTCTATAAACACAATAATTATGCTGTCAAATAAACACACGAACCGCAAATACAAAAAAAAAAAAACACTTTTTACGTTAAAAGCGACGTAAAACGAATCGTAATAATCGAAGCATTCGATTCAACTGTCAGCTGTATTTACCCAAATTAAAGGGCTAAAAGTAGGTTACCATGTCAAATGCTCAGGGCCCTTTCTACATATGTTTGTGTCGTATGGAACAAAAGTGGAATGGTCAATCTATAGCATGCGTAATTCATGGTGTATCATAGTACATATATCTTTAGTTCAACATAGTTCACGCCCGATTGCTCCAAATCGTTCTATACAATAATTGTTATATATTATTTGATAGTATAATAATGGTTTTATATTCAATCGTTTTATATTAAATTGTTTTGTATTATTCGAGATATTTCGACCACAAAACACTATGAATTACGAATGTCACAGATTATACCCGTAATTATACACGTATTTATGTATTATGCACGTATACATGTATTATACGTGCTCGAAACGTCATTCGATTGATTTTTGTCAGTTTTTTCTGTTATTTTTTTCTAATAAATTGATTTATTTTTACATAATATTTATTTATGTTTATAAATATATTAATGTAGATTTAATAAAAATTAAAAAAATATATTTACAATCGGAAGGAAAAAGAAATACTACCAATAAATACGAGCATGTATCTCGAAAAAACTGAATATTGGAGAAAAACGAAATTACAGTGAAAAATCGATAAAAAGTACAATCAGTATTTTATCAATATCTTTGAAAAAAAAATTAATATCGTTCTCAGACAAAATGGAGCATATTCTAAAGATATTTTCCTATAAAAAAAGCATCGATTTTTTTTAAAAAAAAAAGTGTCTAGCCCCCTTAATGCCTCGTCGGATATCAAAATACTTACCCAGAAATCCTGTGCCTGACTATAGTCGACTACTTCCACTGAATTCCAAGCGCCATAGTTCCACGTAGCTGTTTTCTGAAAAATATCAATAATACATCATTGAAAGTATTTTTGTAATCGGTACATTCTTGTATCGGGACAAAATCCATTAATGAACAAAATAAAAAATAAATAAATAAAATACATGTATACATCAGCCAGTCCAATATTTAACCGAAATCATCAAAAATCAAGCCAATCCATCGGACAAAACTTCGTTTCCCTAAATCTACAGAAGCAAGCGAGTGAACACACAAACTGGAGGTACAGCGGGGCCAGGAGCAGCGGATTAGGCACCATAAACAGTCACCGCATTCCATACACTCTACGCGCCTCGGGAGTTTGTCAACGCTAATTGCCCAAATTCCAGACCGCTCGCCGCCCTCGCGGTACTTTCTCTACGGCTCGCGCGGTTTGTAGCCCAGGCGTCGTTAAAACGCGGCATTCCGAGCCGAGTTCGAGCGCGGAATGCGGCGCGAAGCGAAATTAATTGGCACGTTCTACAACGAGGGAAGGGGTTGATCGGGAGGAAGATGAAGGCGCGCGTGCGGATCGGGAGATTCGGCTGGATTATTTCGGGGAGGGTATACCGTGAGCGAGTCGAAGGTGCGTTAAATAACTGTGCCGTCGTTGTTGGACGGGTTAGTGTTAAGGTCGATGGAGTGCAGTATATGAAACAATTTCTTGATTATTGATAATTTAATGAAGAGGTTTTGTAATGCTTCATTAATTAATTTTAATTATGTGTACGCGAAAACATTTTTCCTTGTAAAGTTTTGTGTAATTGGTTTCCTTGTAAAGAATTGTGTAGGTTTCCTTGTAAAAAATTCTATAAGTGTAGATAGTGTTTTGCGATGTAAGAAAATTTATTCATTACAAAATTATCTTTGTTAAAGTATTGATTTCGAATTTGATAGTTTAAAATACAGTCGGAGTTGAATTACATTGATTTATGTCATTATCATCAACAGTTGTGATAATAAATAGCGAGTATAAATTTTATACGATTTGATTTGACACGAGGATTACTCGAACCCTTTTTTGTCTCTTTCTTTTGTTTATTAATTATTTGCACGTCTACATTTGTAACACCTTTTACATCTACATAATTCATAAAACTTGACTTAAATGCACATGATTAATGTTACGAAACCATTCCTGTAACGAAAAACTCGTAATTAAAGATTCAATTATTCACGATTTTATTATCCGATTGCCGAGACAACTTTTTCCATCCAATTTCGCCAGACAAACTGTACTGTGCGCGCCCGCTCGGTAAGTTAAACCCAAACTTCCCGGCGTACAATAAAAATCTACAAGAATTCATAAAACTAACAAGCAAGCGAAATTTAATTAATTCCGCGAAACTCCAAAGTTGAATGCGGCAAAAGAAAAGGCGGGGGCGAAATCACGACCGACTGCAGTTGGGGCTTAATCACTGGGTAATTGAAGTCACGGAGTACGCGACCGAGGGGGAAAACGCGCGGACAAAGATGCGAAATAAAAAGAGTACGTGAGGAAGGTGGGAAGTAGAGTAGCGCTCATCGAAGAAAGGCATTGTTTGTGTCAACTCTCGTCTGTTACCTAATAATTCCTAAGTGTTTTGATACAAATAAGCAGGTTTCTCTACACGCAAATTATTTTTATAAAAGGCCTACGTAAGATGTGTGATTTCTAAAAGTGAACGTAGTATTTATGCTGTAATGTTTTCACTATCGAAGCAGAACCTTTGGAAATTTATATGCCAGTAGTCTATACACAGCAGAACTCTATGCATTCTAACGCGACATGTGTCATCTATATGAACAAAATGGCTGGTCTTAGAAATAGTGTGACTTCATATCCCTATAGTTTCAACTATCATTGCTTTTTAGTCGCTAACTTTTCAGCATTTATTAAGTCATATTTTGAATCAGCGAGCATATACTTCTCAAAAAATCAAACAAATCTAGCTCCGAGAGAGTTTTCTGACGACAAAAACGTCCTTTTCACCGTAAAGTATTTATAGTATTAAAAAAATATGTGACTAAATGTAAAATATTACTTTTTTTTTTGTCGGTAAACACGAAAGAATATTCAAATTATCATTGTGCAAGACTTACATACGAACATAAAAAGTTATATTAAAAAGATAAAATTCGAAAAATAAACTTTTTCATGTAAACCACTAGTTATTTTACAGCTTTTCTTATATATATATAAAATTACACGTATTTTTAATGAGCAAATTATAGTCGGCATTTTTTCAAGCTTATACACATACCAACCCTGAAAAATATTACTCTTTCCTTAATGAGCAAGTTATGATCCAGATTTTTCAGGCTTACACATATGAATGCTTGAAAAATATTACTAGATCCACTAACGCTAAACCTGTGCACACAGAAGTGAAAAAACTTCTAAATGACTATTATTGCACATTCGTTTCAACATTACAAAACAAAAGATTAATTATACTCCGGGTAATAAAATCTCACTAACCACAAAAAGCACATTTGCATAAATTCGCGTCCCGAATTTCGATATCCGCAATTACGCTCGCTTCGTCATCTCTATCCGTCTCACAAAGAAAAGCATCGAAGAAGCGCGCTGTAGTCACACACGTACACTTGCATACCTGCATTTTTCTCGTCTGTATGCGCTGTTGGAAAAGCTGCCGGAGCGCCTTTTGTCCGCGCTGGGACAAAAGAGTTGAGGCAGCGCCGAAAAAAAATAATACGCGCTACTCGCGCGGCCAAGTACACATACCCACGCGCGCGCGTGTGCGCAAAGGTTTTTCTTTCTCGAGCGAGCAAAGGACGCACACATACCGCTGCCGCTTTCTTTTTTCCACCTCGCTTCTTTCCGTCGGCACGCCGAGAACGTGACGATATCTGGAAACTCGCGACGCGCTGAAGCTGTTCTGTTTCACAGGCGCGCGCGCGAGCGCAAAAAAAAATCCCGGATCATTAGGACCTCCGTGTAGTCTTTTTTAATTACACACACCGCGACTGCCGGATGTAAGTGCGCCCGTAGGGCGGTTGTATTGCGGAATCACGGCACAGCAATTAACGAGCTAGAGATTTCGGGGGAACTCCGTTGTATATTCCCGTCAAAAAGAGAGCCGGAGATATGAATTTATACTTTTGCAGGGATCGTTTAATTAAATGACAGCCGTTTTACAAATTTTAATTAATAATATAAAAGTGTACATTATACACGCGGATGCGCGTACAGTCAAAGCGCAGGGTTCTTTCTTCGTGTAACGTATAATAATATACAATGTTGCGACACGTAACGGCTGCTACGTCGCCCGTAAAATATTGTCCGTCGATAAAACGCGTCGTTGTTCTTCCATCATATCTTTTTTAAATTACTTTGCGCAATAAAGTAAAGCGGCGCGCACGAAAGATTGGATTCTGAATAAAAAAATACCTCCGACCGAAGTAGGTCAACGGGGAAGGAACCGCGCGACTCGTCTTTTATTTTTTATCATACCAATGTGAAATAAGCTCGTACTTTTAATTCTTATCCACTCGTATATACACGCACACCGATACTTAAGCACCTGCAAATTAAAACTCCTTTGAACCAGACACGCGAACTTCCTCTCGTAACTATCCCAATTAGTAATAATTTCGCCACTTGACCTTCCCACCATAATACCAGCCAACCTCCACGTGGGGCGCGTGGGCCCTCGCATATTTACATTGAAATTCCTCCCTTCTCGCGAATACCAACAGCGACGTAAAAAAAAAAAAAATTTGGCATTATCGTTTGATGTGAGCCGCTCGGTACACGAAAACAAAAACACAAATCCTCCAGCTGCTCCGCTTTATTTTATTTTGTTTCGCACACGTCGAGAGAAAGTGCGCTAGCTATGAAAATCTGGCTTTCAGCTGTCTGACGAGACGGAAAAACGCGCGTTGTCGCGAAAATCATTCCGCCGGGAGCGTGAACGTGTAAGCTTTTTTAAGCGCGCGTCACGGCTATTTTCCCGCCCCCGTTTTTTCGGGGGCTTTTATTTTTATTGCGCCACAGTCAACCGCGCGTGCATTTGAAAGTACGTCTCTCGCGATTTCAGGCTGACAGTTGAGGAGCCTCGGCGGGCTTTGATCGTGTGCACCTGCGTATATTTTCACAGAATTGCGATTCTTTTATTGCTGTGCTAATTGTTGGGTTGTTATTATTATTATATTTTATGTCGTCGAGGTTGTTATTCTCATCTTGCCGAATATCACTTGTCACGCCGATCAGGTCTAACAAATACATCATATTGCTTACACTTATTGAGTAATGATAACGATGCTCTCATTTATCTTTCTTTTTCGAATTCAGCATATCATCATCGTCAATGAAAAATCGAAAATTCTTCAAAGTGACATTTCACAAAGGGTTTCATTTTCAAAAATAGAAAAAAAAACGCAATTCTGTATTCAAAATTTCCGCGTTTATCACACGTTTGTAAAAAATATCTGTAAGCTGGTGCTTTAAAAAAGGAACTAATTTATCACGCTGCACGAGCGTATAGTCAAAATCAATAAAAATTCATTCCCGATGTACACATCCCGGCGAAAATACTGCCGGAGAACAATGTTATCCTCCCCATCATTTTCGCTCGAGGCGCAACAACGGACGCGAGATAACGAAATTGGCTGCAATTCGGCCCCCGCGCGCAACCGGCCAATTCTGTAAAATCCAGCGCGCGAAAAAAATCCGTGCGACAGTTGCGTAATCGAAAACAGGGAGGGGGAGAGTAAAAAAAAGCGCACAAAGGGCGCGATCGCGCGCAAACTGACCAGAAATTTCCTTCCCGCGCGTGTATATATACTGGGCGTCCTGGATTCATTGTCGTGAACGGCTGAGCGAGTCTGCGGGCCCATTGTTCGGGGTAATGAGACGGGGACGGCGGAGGTAGAGAGAGATACGACGCGACGTTGCCGTGCGCGCGCGCGCGCGCGGGTTTGTAAGAAATTTAATTACGTTGTTATATAATTGCGCACCGTCGCCGGGAGAAGGCGAATGGGCGGATTGTGCGCGCTGTAAAGAACATTTTTACGGTAAGCATGATTATCGGCTTTGTCTTCAGCGCGTATATAATGCGAGCGTGAGCCATTGTTGAGAGTCGTATTGTTTATTTACGAATTAAAAAATCTTGCATTATGTTAAAGTATAGAAAACTTGGGGTTCTCTTCGTCGTAACATTTTCAATTATTTTCATATAAAAATTTATGTTTGGTACGAATAATAAAGTCGCGAGCTAAACACACCAAGCGCAATGAAAAATTGTAAATAAATTCGTGAATTTGTACCGTAAAAAATATCTCATTAAAAAAATACTTTACACGTTGAAAAGAAGTTACCTCAAATACAACCGTGAGCTGCACTTAACGCCCGTTGCCACTCACTGCAACTGCAACAACAACTGTGCCTGGAATTCCTAAAAAATTCCCTTCCCTCGGCCGATGAAATGTAATAGCAATTAAGCATTCCACGAGCGACGAGAGGAAAGCTAGGGTCTCAATTACTCGGCGCTCGCGTCAGTCAAAAGCTGCTGCCGATATTAATCATTCGGCGGCGGCTGCGGAGCGCCATTGTATAAGCGCCTATCAATACGACAAAGGATCTCATCGAACATAAGCGGCGTTCGCTGGTTTTTTTTTCCTCTCTCGTTCTCGGCTGTGTTTCTTTTTTACTCTTTCTCCTCTCTCGCATGAAGCGAGCACAAGTACTCTATTTAGCCCTGTTGCGCCGGGGGGCGGGAAAAAAATGGGAGTTGTGCAGGGAATTTCGTAATTGATTGGTTGTTTATCGTGGAGAGCGCGTGCGATTTATGTCTGTCCCGCTCGACTTTGTTGTCTCAATTGGCGCTTGAATTTTGATGATGTCGAATTAAAGATTACAATTTTAACGATATTTATACGCATCCCGCGTGTATTAATTAGCTGCCACACCGAAGGCTCATAAAGTAGCGCGTTATTCTTTGGATTTTAATTAATACCATTTTTAATAATTCATTTTTATGTACGATTCTAATTTGATATTTATTGTCGCGAGCGTGGAAATATAATTAGTCGCGACTTGTTAACTTAATTAATTTGATTGGTGATACTGCGCGTTATTTCACATTACGGTCAGTAACATTATAACTCGAAACTGCAAGCTTCTCCCGTAACCAAAGTCGCAACTCGGCAGCAACCACAGGACATGAAACGAAACAAATTCGGCAGCTCTCGCCGAATTATCTAAATAACAATAGTCAGTAGCAGCAGCAGCAGCACAGCGCGAAGCCTGAGAATCGCCAATAGGCGTTTAACGTGCCGAATGAAAGCCCGTCGTTGCACGCGCTTGCGCTTACATAGCAGGAGTGCGCTCGCACTCCCTCGCGTGCAGCCAGAGAAGCCAAAGGACGAGGAAGGACGCGCGGTGAAGAAACGGGCCACCGGGGGGTAACGAGGAGAGGGGGGAAACCAGGTTGAAAAGTGACCCAGTTGCCGAAGGGTGGGCGATGCCCCGGCGCCCGGTATGACCCGGTTTCCCTCTCTCTCTCTCTCTCTCTCCATCGTACTCTGGTCTTTGCTCCGTTAGCCGACTTCCACTCGCTCGCCGCCCTCCTCCGCCCCGGTAAATATATGTATTATGCGAGCTGAGTGGAAGTGGGTATCGCTCGATTTTCTCTCTGTGTGCGTATGTATGTGTGTGATGTGGATGCAGGCAGCCTCTCTTTCTTGCGCGCGGGTGGAGCAATCGCGGAAAGGAGGCTGCGAGCGTCTTGGTACACGGAGAGAAAATTTTCAGTAAAAATTACAAAAAGTTCGATAATTTTTACCGAACTTCACGGTACTATGGTAACAGACTGACATTTTTGTAAATTTTACAGAACAGTTCGGTAATTTTTCTAAGCACTTACTTTTTACTGAACCGTTCCGTAATTTTTACTCTTTTTTGAGTTATAAATTTTATAGAATATGGCGAATATGGTAATTAAAAAAAATTTATCTATTTATGGGAATAATTTATATTAATCGCACTTATCGCCATTTTAATAGTTGGGAATCCAGTGTTGCTTTCCTTGTGGTGTAAGATAAGATGTAAATATATGCACGCCGCTTTTACATAGGAAATTTCTATATCTTAAGTCCTAAACATATCTAACTACTATACTACACATAACCTAAGTAATGCCTTACATTTCGCAATACGCAAACGCTTACATATGAACTTTAGAAACTCAGCGGACTTATATACTAACTGAGGAAAGTCGTGGTCACTTGCGAGTTTCAATATTCGCCATCTACCGGTTGTGCACGATAATTCTCGCTGAAATTCAAGAACGCGCATGCGCACAACAGTCAACAGCGCCACCGCGCGTTACGCCAACGAAAACTTCCAAACCTTCTCTTAAAAGTTACTGAACAGTTCGGTAATTTTTACTGAAAATTCTATAAAAAGTATAGAAAGTCAAGTAAATCCGCTCATTTTGGCAGTCTGTTACCACAGTACCGAAAAGTTCAGTAAAAATTGCGGAACTTTTTGTAATTTTTACTGAAATTTTTCTCTCCGTGTATAGCTGGTTATTAAGAGCGGAGGAGGAGGCGCGGAGGAATGTCGACGGTACGGGAGATGTTGGGATAAGCTTATGAGGTGCGAGATGGTGATGCTTGTGTATTTCGCTTGCGATGCGTGCTTAATCGCTCTAAATTCGGGTAAGTGAAAATCAGTGGTATAGCCCTGGTAAAAAATAGACCGACTTCGTTGGTTAACATGTTAATCAAATGGAAGCATTTCTACTTAAGATTAGCATCGAAATTTAATTCAAACTATTTCAAAACTATCACTATATTTTAAAACATCTACAATATAATATTTTCACACGGAGAGAAATTTTGTAGTGAAAATTACAAATATTCGAGACAAAATTACCAGTTTCTATGGTAATGGATGGACAGACTGACAATTTCAAACTTTTTACCAAAGTGCCTTGGTTAAATTTTTGTAGTTAATTTAAATTTAAAAAATTAACTTTTTTTATCCATATTAACGGATATATAGTATTTTAATATAGAAATAGAAACAGAAACAAGGATGAAAAAACATTAAACTGAAAAAAAATTTTTACGGAAGCGGGATTCGATCCGACGATCTTTGGGTTGAGAGTCCGACGTTCTACCGACTGCGCCATGGAAGCTGTTACCAACAGTCATTTGAATCGCCGTTATTACTTACTGAAAATATGTGTATTGTTTTCATTTTAACGTCGCGCACGCCTCTAGTATCAATCTTCTGAAACACAATAATGCGCAGTGCGCATGCGCGAGTACACAAATACCAGGTTATTTGGTAAAATTTATCAGTTTTCTTAGTAAAAATTCTTAGGTTACCTTGTAAAAATGACTAGACCTCAATTTTTACCAGTGTGTCTGGTAATTTTTATTCAGATAATTTGGTATTTTTTTTAAGTGATTATGGTAGTTTTTCCTGGGAAACTTATAAATTGTATTAGAAACCTGGGAATATCACGGCTTTTGACAGTCTATCCATGCGCTACCAAGGCACCTTGGTAATTTTTACTCTAAAATTTCTCTCCGTGCACATATGTAAATAGTTATTCTTCGTCGATAATAGCAATATAACAAATAAAAAAATAATTCATTTTGATATTAATTTTGTGTGTAGATTTAGGGTTTTATATATAGTATAAAATAACTTTACATTGTTTAATAACTCTAAGCGATCGTAAAAAATTATTTCGTTGCATTCCAATGATGCAAACTTCAGACCCATAACATAATCATGGTGTGACGTTTTTAATTTAAAAATTAACGAACGGTTCGCCAACCGTTGGCTAGCATTTCTACCAGGGAGGTACCGATGGATATGTACAACATCGTTCACTTTTCTCGAATAAGCGCGCTTGTTGTACACTGATACAAATAATCATTTGTGATAAAGTCGGTGGCTTAACTGTTAATGAGAGTACCTTTGAACGAAGTCACGTTGATTAACAGTTAAGGAATGAATCAATTACCGCATGTACTTTACCTAACCTACACTGAGAGAAGAATATGTTTATATTTAACATGGTATTTTAACTATTAACATGGCATTGTAACTATTAACATATATATTTTAATAGTTACAATGCCATATTAAATATAAAAATTTTGAGAAAAATTTCTCTCAGTGTAACTTGGATAACCTCTCGTCGAGTATTAACTGTTAATCAATATTCCTTAACAGGTAAGTAATAGTTATTTGACTCAAACGTCACGCAAAATTTGCTCTCAAATGCATCGAACATTTCTGCTAAACGATTCTTTCAAACAGTGATAGGTGTGCATTTTTGGTTATACGACGGATTTTCACTTAGTCTTATTCGAATTTAGAGGCTGACCAAAGTAAGCAAACCATGGTCATTTACGTCATCGAGGTAAACTTTGTTGCAAAACTTACCAAACGTTGAAGAAATGTCTTGGTAAACGTCTTTATTAAGCTGTAGGAGATTGGCACAAATGTAATTGGCACTATAGATCATATTCATAATAAAGAAAATATGAAAGGAATGTCAAGTCTGACAAAAATGGTTGAAGCGTCAGACTTTTCAGTAATGTTTGGCAAAAAAGTAATAAAAGTTTTTGGACGTAACTTTCATTCAACGCATGAATTCAAAACATAACTTTACGATTGAAATACTTTAAAGTAAATTTCGCTACTTTTGAATTACTCCTCATAGAATTCTAATTAATTACAATACTTCCGGAGAAGAGTACGAATAATTACGCTCTTTACTACTTCTTCCCATTGTACATCCTCTTCTCCGATTTTCCATTCAGTGCACAAGCACACCGATTCCCTTTTATTATATAGGTATATATATCCGTCCTATCTGAGAACGCCGGCGAGGAAAATGAAATAGGTTAATTTTAAAAGCTTCCCTCTCCGAGGCGGAAAAGTTTGTAGAGGTTTTCCCCCTTCGCGGCAGAAGTGGGTTTGCATCGATTCACTCCAGTCAATAGCAAAACAAATCTTCTCTCTACCTGTCTCTCTGTCTCGCTCGCTCGTCTCTTTTTTGCTTATTGCGCCGTTTTCGCGATTGGATATCCGTAGCCGTTAGTACTCCCGTCCCTCTCGTAAGAAATTAAAGCTGACTTTATTGAATATTCATGGCTTGTTGAGCGGATCAGCCGCACGTGGTATACGTGTATACAAGAAATTCCTTCGTGCGCACGATACCTATCTTTTTTACCTATTGATTATAATAGTGCACTGAGAGAAAAAAAAAGTCCCCCAAACCGTAAACTATGGTTAGCAAGACTTGATAACATTGGTACAGAGAATCAAGTACAGTTGGCTTCGTTCTGCTCGTACTGCCAATTTGACAGAGTTTGGTGGTGGAGACCGGACTGAGTCAAGTATGGCGTACCGTAAATATTAAGTCTGAGATACTTAAATAGGCGTTGATGAATGTCCCGTAGAATTGATGGGAGTTTAATAAAATAATTCAATGAGAAGTTTTATGCATGTAATAAATAATATATGCATAATGAAAAGAAATGAAATAACCAATGAATTATAATGAATGAGTTATAATGAATTATATTTTATTTTTGTATACTTTTTTTCATGTTCACACATATTTATTTCAAATAAAAGTTAAATTTAAATAAATAAAAATACATTAGAAATAATAAATGCTAATAATTAATAATTTAATACGCAATAATTCAATCTTACAGTTATTTATAGAATGTATTTTGTTGCAACAAATAATTCTTTATTTATTTTTGCAAGCAAGCACGGGTGTATATCAGGCAATTCACTCACTTCTTTTAAAATAAATACAGGACTGACTTCTACGCGGTATGCGTAATAATGATCATCAAAATACAAAGTTTTTAGCGGTTCCATACGGACAAATAATTTTTTTCTTTCACAAATACATCCGTGATTTTTCCGAACAGAAGATAATCGTTCTCATTTATCTCAACCACGAAAATCATGTTCAAAGAATATTGTATTCCATGAAACTCTGCAGAAGTTACAGAAAAAATTTCTTCACTGTCTTTACTATCAGGGAAATACATTTCCCGATAGCGTAAATCGATATCTTCAAAATTATTATATACTATATTATTACATTCAAAATTTGCAGTTAATCGCAAATAAGCTAGTCTTAATTGACTACGCACGCTTAAAGTTTTTAGAATATTCACTCTACTGCTTATGGAAACTGCAGATTGTTTCAGCTCTCTATGTTTCGATTCGTATCGCATAGTCCAAAAAAGAACTAAAGGTCCATTTTTTCTCAATATTTGCACAATATGGATCATATTGTGAAATTTATACTTTATTGTTCCGTAAAGTGATATATATAATGATAAAAATTCAGGAATTAATTGATCAAGTAAAAGAAGGTGGCCTTTGACATATCTTGGTGATGTTACTATTGCTAAAATTTTTCTTAGTAATGTATATAATTCCCAGGTTTTATTTTCTTCGGGAACTTTATTCCCAATAAGTAATCCGAAAAATCTAGTAAAATTCAACATCTCCGACGCTGACATCTTAAGTTATTTTTTGGTTTGAATGTGTTCCTTTTTAATATTTGGAATTTTATTCGTGAGTTCTTCCTGGCCATGTTCAAATGAATCAATTCTTTCATTTAAAAGCTGTAGAGTGAATATTTTTTCTTTATAAATTAAATCATTTAAGATTTCGACCATCGCATAATTCGCAGTACCTTCACAGATGTCGTGCATTAGGTCAAAACTCAGATTTTCTGTTACGTGAAAACCAACAACTTCATGAAATATGCATTGTTCTTTTATTCCAGTTTCCGATGGATTTTGTTTTAAACAATCTTCATTATACGATGCACGTGATCGTAATAATAACTCGTCTTCCGTAATTACATTACTAAAATCATGCACAGGTACCGTACATATTCTACACGGTCTTCCGAACGCAAAATTATCTACAAAACCTAAATTGCTATTTAGACCAAGATTGTCTCCTAAGATTAGTACCAGCTGAAAATATAATCTAATGTCTTGATTATTGACACGTATCAGTAAACCTTCATTTCTTAGTACATTTGCCTCATCAATCAATTTTTTATAAATTCTACGATTACCAAATGTTTTATGGTCTCTTGTATAAAATAAAGCAACTAATAAAATATTGTTCAAATGTGAGATAATATGTGGAGGAAAGCATGGAATGGACGTGTAAACTCCTCCTAGCTTATTTTTTCCTGCATGTGTGCCAAGTGGATTTCCCGTTTCGAAATCGTCCTCGTATATAAAAAATGGTACGCACAATTTACCATCAAAATCTTGGAGTATATTTTTCCAGAGATCGGCTTGTACAAAGTTCGTAACAATATTGGTTTCTCTCTCCATATCCATCATATAATCTCTTAATATATTATACATTCCAGGAATTTCTAAAAGCAATTTGAAACTCCACGATAACGGTATATATTGAGCAGTGAATTCTTCTGAATGAATAGATGGATTATCTTCAATAAATTTTTGTTCGTATTTTGTTCCTACATAATATTCTTCTGGCATAGTAAGTAAACCTTTCTCTGTATACAATTTAAACAGGAGATGCTCGCTAGAAAACTTGTCAAGAATTATTTTTGAGTGTTGAAATAAACTATTAATAATTTTGGATACACTATCATCAGATCGACCTGTTCTAAGCATTATCTGCTGTTGTATAAACCCCATAAAAGTGACATGTGTAAAGTTAATTAGTTTATCAATAAAATGTTGCACTACACTTCGAGGGATTATTGGATTGCTATACAATTGTAATGTCAAATGCAGCATTTCCATCTCTAAATCGATATTAGCCATTTTATTAATATTTATAAATAACGAATTACTCATGAAAAAATTCACATATGAAAAGTGATCAGCGACGCACGTTCAAATTATGCTAGTTTAATGTAAATAAATGTAACTAGAATAAGTTATAATTTATAAATATGTTATTTATTTTGACATTAAATATTCATTTAAAATTAACTTAAATGCCCTTAAACAAATTAAAGTATGAAGTATAATTACATTCAAGTTTATACAAAGGTGCTGCCTATAGAAACCTCAATAATACGGTGTTTGTCATTCATAAAAATAAATACTATAGCTTTAACTTATTTAAATCATCTATCAAGTTTCCAATGATTCTATAGAACTTTGTCTTTCTATATGTATTTTTATACACGTAAGTTTGTAGGAATATCCACAAATGCTTACATTCAACGGTGTATTCCAAATTCAGAGCGAAAAATGCTTTAAAGCAATAATCTATTGCGTCAACAAGCTTATTTGTTTTTATTTGGTAATCAAAATCGTTTATGACCAAATATACTTCGAAATTACACAAGGGATCATTTTCATCGCATACAGTTCCATCCTGTGTAAGATTACCTATTATGGCTACATATGGTCCTACTACATCGGATTGTTCTCTTCTGTTTTCTTTGTAGCTTAATAGTTCTTCTTTCGACTAAAGAGAATATAATGTTTATAAAAGCAACTCATTTAAAATGTAAAAGAAAATATATAATGGAACCTAATACAATTATTTAAAAAGCGCTAAATAAGAATAAAATTATACTGATAAATCTGTTAATTTTACCTCAACGACTAAAATAAATGAGTTTTGCACCTCCGCAATAGATGTCCCGAAAGGACTTTTTGGTTGGCCTTTCTTTTACGAATAACGGTACCCAGGAGCCGTGGAAGACATAATAAAGCTGCAATATCACCTTTTTCTAAAAAATTAAATTTAGATACATAATAGTTTTATACTAATAATTAAATTATTCTAAATAATTTTTTAATGCGATAGTTCTCGTTTTAGAGTTGCATTATTATGTAAATAACATTTATGTACCTGCATTAATCAACAATTCATCGGAAGAAATTAATTTATTCTTGTTCCTTGTATGTTTTACTATTAAAGGAGCTAGAGCTTCCCATTCAAGGTCGAAATTTACAAGCGGAGATGCATCGAACAACTTTTCATACTCGTTGGCTAACTATAAAAATGTATTAATATGAGCTAAACATTAGCACACCTTATTACAAAACATATATGATAATAACATACCAGAATGTGGCCATACGAAGTACGTAGACATTTGTACATTAGCAGATAATTTTCAGCAGCAGTACTACGTTCTCTCCAACGAAAGGAAGAATTCCACTTTTCAATGACTTCTTGTTCGGGAGAGTCATTTGTCTTAAGCCACTCTAAAATTGCTTCTGCTTCAGCTAGAGGAGTATCTACAACGAATACATTCTATTAATATTTACTTGATTAATAAAGAATAAACAAAAAAAACATTAAAATACCCTCATCTAAACAATCTTGTTTGGAAATCAATTCATTTTTTATGAATGACTTTCTGCAGTTTAAATATTTTTCGTATAAGACGCCTCCTGTATTGATGCATTTAGAGAATTTCGTAGCTCTCTGAAATGGAAAATAAAAAATTTTCGCAACGTCCTCAGGTGGTTTTGTCTCCGTATTGAATATATTTCCCAACTGCTCTGCTAGATCAATGAATCTATCCTTCTTTATGCTGTAAATAAAAATAAAATATTTATTACACTGAATTGAAAAATTTATTTGTTTAATGTTAGTAGATACATAAACTTGTAAATATAGTAAAAGACTAAACTTATAATAACATAATATACGTTAATAGATAAAACTATATTTTGAAAGTAATCTAATGTATTACCGATAATTTTTTGTCACGTCAAACTCATAATAAATTAATATATCACATATTGAACGGGTATCAATTTTCTTGAATAATTTAAATTCTTGCAATATATTTTGTCCTTTTGTTGTCGCTTTTAAAAATTCAAGGACTGACATCTGTACTGTCGCTATTTATTAAATATAAATTGAAAAATTCATGTATAAAAAATGTCCTAAAGATATGTGAAATGAGAATCAGTTTTTAAATAAACATACGTATAATACTGTAAAAACTCATAGAATTATCACTCAAACTACAATCATTCAAATTCACAAAAGACAAATTCATGTTCTGATTAGATCTGTTTGAATTTTCATTTGGATTCAGTGGTGGGACTAGTGAAGTGTTATTTTGGATCGGTGGGATTTCAGAAGTACTAATGGTTTTGGGAGGGTTTTGAATAGAATTCTCCCACTCTTTAAACATCAAGCAAAATCTTTTCTTAAAACCACATTCAGTCCTTTCAAACAGTACATTCAACATTTCATCGTCAATTTCTTTAAATATAGTTTCATCAACACCAGCCTCTGTAAAGAAATAATATCCTTGAAAAAAGAAATTTTCAAAAAATTTTCAATGTCAATAACTTAAGAGCTAAAAATTATTCAAGATAAAATAAAAGCATTTAAATTTTAGATTTATTTATTTGTCAGACAAATGAATCAGTATCAATATAAAAACTATCAGTGTTATACGTATACATAATTCTGAAAGAAATTTGAAAAAAAAAAAACTCATTACGTACACAATAGAATAGAGAAGTTTTTCTGGTTTAACTTATTTACATATGTAAATCAGTTTATTGATAAATAAGACAAAAAATCACTTATTCAATTGTAAACCTATTACTGATCTGTGCACATGATGAAAAAGGAAGAAATTTTTAAAGAAGTCTAAGTATATTAATTAAACACTGATATGTGCCTGTAAACATATAAACATTATTTGATAGATAAGTTTTTAATCTAGCATATCAACTTTTTCAGCTTTTAAAATTTTTCACCTTATATTCATACATTTTTAACTAAAAAAAGCATTATAATAGTAATTCAGATTTTTGAAAATATGAAATACAAAAACGTATTATAGTTTTAGGTTAGGTGCTGTGCCTTCCGGATGATTAGATTTAAATAGTCATGTGTCATAACTTATTAGTTGTTATATTATATTATAGTATATTACTTACTTTCAAATCTTTCGATGAAATTGCTCAAATTCCAGTTGGTTAGTAATTCCACACAAAACCTGTCCATTGTGCATCCGTTGTGCTCGCAGCCTTGCATATCATGTCCGCGTTGAAATAAGTGAATTCAAAAATATTGTTTACACTCACGCGAACCGTTTGTGCTCGGTCAGTGACGCTTGATATAGACCAAGTACGGCACAACGGAAAGTTCGGTTGTACGTACCAAACTTCCAAGCGGCATGTACTTGGTATTATTCTCAATGCTTTGACCGGAGTCTCAAAAGTTAGGAGAACTTTTTTTTTTTCTCAGTGTGGAGCACGTAATGATGGTTAGGTCCTACACGTATAATCTTCAATTCTCTACATCATTTATATGACGCACTTAAAAGGTAATGTGCACATAAAAAGCAAAGAGACAGTTTTTATTCACATAACGTTGATTATACAATTCAGATGAATTGTACGGCTGTATCTATTCATATTCAATTACGCAAAGTAGAATATTAATTAATACAAAACGCGATGTACGACAATAGCGCGCTCCATCAATTAATATCAGTTTTCCGCGAAATGTTGTCACCGAGCTGTACCGAACGGCAAATTATTCTTCTCGCGCGGGCTCAATACGTTGGCATCGCTTAGCGCGCGCTATCGATCGGCGGCAAATTCATGAAATTCATCCACACGCGCTTTGTAATTTTCATCCCCTGTGAGCTATCGGACGCGTGGAAATTCGGGAACAGCCCGACAGGGCTAAAATTAATCAACCCCCGCTACCCTGGGGGAGGCCTCTAATTGTTAATTAAGATTTCTCGATACGGGCAGGCTACGCGTGCGTATTCTCGTGAAAAATGCAATGATAACGGCCGATTGTCATTTGATTCGGTGCGCGCGCCGTAATATCCTAAACGTGTTATATGTGTGCTGCGCAGTTTCGCTCGTCAAGTGCGATAACTCGCGTGTAACGTCGTTTTTGCCGAAGGCCGCGAGCGAGCGGAGCGTCGGCATCTAATTTTCATTAATCCGGCCGTTCATTGTCGAGAAATGAATTTACCGAGAAAGGTAAACTTCTTTTTCTTTTTTTTTAATTACTGTGATAATAAAGTGATTTTCGTTAGTCGCGCGAACGCGACGTCAGGCGAAGGGCGAGTGTTAATTCTGTTTTGCAACGAGGTCCTTGAAAATTTCCAAGATTCTTTCCTTTTCAATGGGGTTGTTATTGGCGCAAGATGAGGAATATCCTTTATTTAATGAATACCCGTTCCAATTAAATCGTTGCTTTAAACTATAGAATGTTACTCTGTTATTACTCATTTTATACTAAAATCAATGATAATATACCTAATAGCATGTACATATAGTAATACGTGCTTTGTTAAGGGGATTAATTATGAAATGTGTACTTTCTATGATTATTTTGACGTAAATAATAGATAACTACCATTGTGAAATTACCAGCACATCAAAATTAGATTATAATCGTCGATACCCATGTAAACAAAATATGTATAAACTATACATAAATTATGCATAATGCGCTGTGAATAGACTATGTGTGGAATTGAGCATGCATAATCTATGCATATAGTTCATATTGTGCACATATTGTCTATACATAATCTATGCATAGCAGACAAAAGCCTATTTAGGGTGGTTTTATTAAAATCGTAAAGTCTGTATATAAAAATAATATTGAAGGCTGTTATTGTTCAGGTTTTCATAAATAAATTGGTATAGTTTTAAGTGCAAGTTGCCGACCAAATACTTGAAATAATATTGTTTAAAAATTTGTGTCTTAACATGGAGAAATATGGGAGCCATGCTGTTGGCATGGAAAAGTATTGAAATTGAAGTACTTAAACACTGCAGAATTATAGCAAAAACGAGATATCGAAAAAGTAAATTTCATATTTTTGAAGGCATTAAAAAATGTACCAATAGGCGAATAAAATAAAAAGATATTTTAGATCAAAGTCGAAAAAGTCATGGTTTGAGGTTAGATTGACGGCATTTACTAGTCAAAACAACAAACTTTTTAACCTTTATTTTAAAAAACCAAAAGTATTAGCTATCAAATAAATATGAAAATTAAACAATTATTATTAATTAATTTATCGTTTCAAGATATTTCTTAAATATTGAAGAATGAAAATAATATTCTTATTAACGCTCAATTGACTTCAGACTTTTAATAGGACCACCTTAATTGTTTAAAAAGAATCTTTATTTTAATCTTAAAATGTATAGTTTGCTTTATACTTACTATTTTGAGTCTTGTCCTCGCTATATCCCCTTCCTCAGGACAATCTCAATACTGCAAGATTGAGATGAAGTTGAACACTAAGCTGCAGTGGGCATTCGGGAAGAATGCCGACGACATCTGCGAAGTCGGGGCATTTCCGGGTAGAGCCAGAGATTGCATCGTTTCGAAGGTGTGGTACGTTTTACATGTAAGGCTCTCACCAACGTAACTTCCTAGTGTCGTTGTCGTGACCGCCGTCGCCGACTTTGTCGTCGTCATCGTCGCCGTTGTCGCCGACACCTCTACCACCGAGCCGCCGAATTTGTAGAGAATACAAGTTCCAAAATCTCCAACCTAAAAAAATAACGTTTCACAAAGTATCTATCTCGCGTCTTAATAAAATATTTTGAAGTAAATTTCTACTTATCTGATCTTTTCTTTCGCGCTCGATCGCAGTTCCTCACGAAAATGGTTTTAATTCTTCTAGGCGTGTGCAACGGAAAAATTTTTAAATCAAATCGTGCACCGAGACTGATAATATTTTGAAAACATTAAACAACTTGAACTATTTCAATATTCTTCGTATTGAATATGTAGCTGTGTTCACACATTCAGGTTGTCAAGGAAACGCCGATAATTTCATTTTGTTTTTGACTTTAAAATATTTTCATCTTGTCACACGGTTGGATTTCAAACTTCTCCGTTGCATACGCCTAGAAAAATTAAAACCATTTTTCACGGGGAAAGAAAAAATCAGATAAGTGGAAATTTACTTCAAAATATTTTATTAAGACGGGAGATAGATGTTTTGTAAAATGTTATTTTTTTAGGTTGGAGATTTTGAAACGTGACTTCTTGTATCTCTACAAATTCGATGGCTCAGCGGTAGAGGCGACAGCGACGTAGGCGACGATGGTGATGAAGATGTCGGCGACGGCGATGTCCGCGACGCCGACAACGGTCAGGACGACGATACGAGGAAGTTACCTTGATGAGAGCATGGCCTTACATGTAAAGCGTACCACACCTTCGAAACGATGCACTGGCTCTACCCGGAAATGCTCCGACTTCGCAGTTGTCGTCGTCATTCTTCCCAAATGCCCGCTGTAGCTTAGTGCTCAGCTTCATCTCAACCTTGCAGTATTGAGATTGTCCTGAGGAAGGGGATATAGCGAGGACGAGACTCAAAATAATAAGTACAAAGCGAATTATACATTTTAAGATTAAAATAAAGATTCTTTTTAAACAATAAAATAGGCTAATTTTTGTTTGCTATGCATAGGCTATGCATAGACAATCTGTGCAGATTATGTATGGACTATGCATAGATTATACATGCTCAATTCCATACATAGTCTATGCACAGCGCATTATGCATAATTTATGTATAGTTTATACATATTTTTTTAACATGGATATTATTGGAAAATTCTCAAGAACGAAGAGAAGTTATTAATGAAAAAAGCAATAATTCACCCGAGAAAAGCGTAAATCAAGCATTGGAAAAAATGCAAACGTTTTTGGCCCAAGACAGTCGTAACCCTCGTCTCCAAATGCGGCCATAAACCCCGCGGGTACCCCCTTCGTCCGTAAATCACGATTATTTACAATCCTCCCGCCCCCGTACCCATATCTCTCTCTTTCCACAATCAAGCTTGATTTCACGAAAAGTCGAGGAAATTAACGAACGATAATAATTCCAGCGCGGGCAAACGACTTCTTCGCGGGGCGGTTAATTTGAATTTCCAAATGAGCCCCGGCGAAAAAGCTCGCGGCCTCGTCACAGCGAATATAGTGTGCATGCCGCGCGAGACGCGCAAACTGGGTCGAACGATAAAAGTCCGTTCAAAAGCATCGAACGCGCGAGCAAAAGAGAGACACGCGAGCGCGCGCGCATGTGTGTATGTGTACGTTAGTGTTAGTGGATGCACACACATGTGCAAGTCGGAAAGCGTTTGCACTTGATAGTTGACGGCGTATGACACAGTAAAATGGGAAATTAAGTGGACCATTCAGCGGGCCGGGCGCGCAGCAGCACTTTCATTGCGCTCGCGCGCGCGCGCCTGCCTGTTTCATTTTCCGTTCACCCTCTACTCTACTCTCGCTCTCTCCTTCTCTTTCTCTTTGCTCGCAGAAACAATCCGCAGTCGAGCAAACACGACGCTCTCGCTTTTTCTTTCTTCCATTCGTTCGTTTTTTTTTTTTTTTACAGAGCCAGAGGGTGGGAGAGTTTGTGTTTTCCATCGCGAACTTTTCACGAGAGGTAAAAAATATTTATGGACTTTGGGATCGTTTTTTCGCTCGCCAAGACCACAAGGCGAGCCTGTTGTTTTTCCCATTTTTTTAGGGACGTTCGGTCTCGCACCTTCGCGGCGAATGGATTTTCCATGATTAGTAGTGGGTGGAAAGGTTGATCAACGTGGTAAGTGGCCGAGAGTATTTTTGCTTCCTCCTAGAGAAAGCTTTGTGATAGTAATTTTTTGAGTTGTAAAAACATGTTATAATTGTTTTCCGAGGTGTTAGGAATCAAAATACATGGTTTTTGAAAAATGTCTGTGTGTCTCAGCTTCTACTCGGTCGATTTTAATCGGACAGGTCTCATTTTTTTGTTGTTTTTTTTTGTGTGATTGCGGGTCAAAATCCATTTTTTGATTGGGCCGATGCGTTTTTGTTTTATTTTGAATTTTCGATTTTCTCAAAATTTATTCTTGCTTTTTTTTAATGATAGGATCGAATATTTTAATCGGACGGGGGTAGCATTCGTAAGAGAATTAAAATACCTATATTATAAAAAAAAAAATTTTGTAGCTATCACGGTTCTTTTTTTTATTAACAAAAACATGTTTTTTTTTTTTAAAAAGCTTATAACTCTTATAACTCCCAAACTAAACGGTCAATTTTTTTGAGAAAAATCATGATAATGCAGAATGTAAATGGCTATAATCTGTAAAAATTTGAATTCATTCTGTTCAATCTTCATAAATGAATTTAATTATAATTATGTAATAAATTGTTGCAAAAATTAAAAATTTTGTTATTAAAAATTAATTAAAGCAATCAGCAAATTAAGTTTGAGGAAGCCACGGGCCAATGAATTGGCAGCGGTTTTTTTTTTTACAATCAAAGCTACGGATTCGATTGATGTATACGTGATGAAATATATATCAATGTTTACCTAGTATTATTTTAAAGTTATATGATAACTTCTATGAAAAAGTAATATTGTAAGGTAGTAAAATTTACAAGAAAGTGCTTGCAATGCACTGTTATTGTGCCAGTCATTCTATACGAAAACAGTGAAATAGTTCCAATATTCTTAAAAAGGTTCAACATCTGAATCGGAAAATATAGAGGTAAAATAGTTTACGGTACACTAGAAACACGGTATGTGTAACAAAATTTTCCTAAACTTTTTTTTTCTAGCCAGCGTACATAGTAACAGCTACCAAGATGCTTTTCCCCGACGTAAAAAAAAACACTTTTCCATTTATTTTAAAGAGCAAAGTCCACTGCAGCACTTTGCAAAAAAACGTACGTGTTCGATGGCGTATTTTTCGAATCCTGTAAAAATCCGTGGCAAACAACGCGTCGCACTGCCGCCCCTCTAACGGCCAGATCACCCAAGTCGATTTACGCAAATTTATGTAAAATTTACAGAGGGAGAGAGAGACGCCGGTGGTGTGTCTCTTTTAAAGTTCGCGAGCGTAAACGTATGTAAATCTCGTCCCTTTGAGGCTGCACGCGCAACGACAGTGACTTTTTGCCCTGCAGCGCGCGACCGAACGACACGCGATTTTTCAAAGCGCATCACAAAGCTTGCAGCTGTCCCGCTATTTCGTTTAATTAATGCTCTTTTCGCTGCGCGCGCAAAGATGCCGCCCCGCGTCGCAGTTGAATTATTTCATTTTCGCTTGATTCGCTTGGACCGAAACCCGCTAGGTATAGTCTCTACGTGTAATTTTTAAACGCGCTGCGATGTTTCTTTGACCATGGAACGAACGTTGCTCGCTGTGGTTCGCAGAACTTTGCATTCGGCGAATCAAAGGTGAAAGGAAATTTCTATATTAAATTACGGTGGAATTAAGTACGCACACAGAGACGCGTGTTACTACGTTGGGGGATTTACTTTGCGCGTTAAAATTAAAAGCTGCTCTGACGGAATTAGTTGATGAGTAGCGGGCAAACATTGCGCTATAATGCGTATTCGTTGACCTCTGCTGAGCTCGGGATATTGTTAGCAGTATCGATTAATGCTTGATGCGCAAATAATAGTATAGATTATTGCGCTGTATTTCAGAAAGAAAATATTTCCTAAAAATGCGTAAATTTAAAAAAAAAAAAAAAAAAAAAAGAAACTTCCTGCCTATACGCCAATTACCGAAGACACTCTGCTGCGTAACCCCCGACTGCGTTTGTAAATCATCAAACCGAGAGGGCGGGAAAACGAGGAGCGCACTTAGCGTCGCGCAGCTAAATTCCATAATTAAAAACTACTCCAATTTGCTGACTTGCCGCGCACTATAACTTTTCCACCGAGCCGACAGAGTAATAGAGAGACACAGAGGGGAGAAAGTGTCGCACACGTGCGGTGGAGTATCTTCCTTTCTTACTTTCTTTTTTCTTCTTTTTTTTTTTGAAAAATCTCAAAACCGATTCGACAGTCTGCGCTTAATTAAAATCGTCTGTTAATTGAAAGCCAGCCTCTATCCACTGACTGTGAAAATTTAATGCGCGGATCGAGGAGAGAGAGGGAAGAAACGGGGCGAGAGCTTCTTCGGCGGCAATTAGGAAACAGCCCGAGTATAATTAGTCCCCTAATAATTATCATCGTCGTGACGAGAGGAGGAACTTGAGCGGCCCCCATTTTTCGTGTATATATATATATACATTCTGCGCTAATTGCTGATCGCTTACGCAGAAGTTTTCGGACCGCACCGTGTTTGTTGTGTGTGTGTACATGTGCACGACCGCGTATTAATTGATACGTATCTGGGTCGCTGTTTTATCTATTGAATCAGGTCACCGGCGAGCGGATAGTATAGCTAGCAGTATATAATGCATTGTAGCGGATTTTTAGCGCCTGAAGTTTGTGTGTACAATGCGCTTTTTAGCCCGGTTTAACAGGGTTAAGTCCTCATTGACATGTGCGATCTTTTGCGGAAAGCATACATTCGTCATTTATATTGCGCGACATCAATTCTTCGGAGTGTGATTCAAGCGCACTTTATGAGCTATACGATAGCTACTGCAGCTGGCGACGACGCTGTGTTCGCGAAATGATTTAAGACATGTTTTCAGCGTGTTTATCGGCTATTAGGGGGGAAATGGTGTAAGAGATAAAGGAATTCGAATAAAAAGGAAAACGTTGTTTATGCCGAGATATAATCGATAATGGGGTTTCAATATATACCGTCGGCTGAATATTCTATATGATCAAAGGAATATTTTAATACGATGATATTATGGATCGAGAGTATAGAAATTTCGAATGAGAAAGGAAAATGTGAGAAGGAGCAAGGAGGACGTAAAAAATGAAAATATACAATGAAAGAAATATACAGCCGCGATACTCTGTATGCGCATAGCATTTTGACAGCTAACTATGTAAAACCTACCGTTTCCTTTGCCGACCTTCTTAGAGAAAGAAACGCCCGCTTAGCCGAGCTTTAAATCCGAAAACTAGCTTAAAAACTACAATCCCCTCTCGAAGAAAACGTATCTGCCGGCGCTCTCTCTCTCTCTCTCTCTGCGACCCAGTTTATGACTCGGCGCGTGTGACATAAACGTGCGCTTGGAAGAGCTTCGGCCCACGTATATATGTATAGTAGCAGCAGACGCATTAGCGTTGGCATGCACGTTTCGCGTTGCCGCGGCGGCAAAAGCCGACGAGCGCGCGCGAGAGAATCGCGTGCCGCGACGTGGGAATTGAATTACGTGTCCCGTGGCGAAATGAGCTCCTGTTAGTTTCGAGTTTCGGCGCCCCGGCAATCGGAATACAAATAACGCGCATTACCCAACGACGCCCGCCGCTGCCCGGAGGAATCGAAGTTTGCACGCGCGCTGTATGGAGTTGTTGCGATTTGTCCTGGAATGCCGCTTGAACGATAGTAGAGAGAGAGAGTCAGTTGACGTCCCGAGGGCGGATGGCCCGGAGGGTGGAGGACGACAACGCGTGGGTGTGTTTTGCAAAAGTGGCAATGCAACCTTGCTGTGGGGTAGTTAATAAGTTTGATGTAATTCCGCAGGTAGTTTAATTATGGTTTATGATCGAGCTATATCTGGGATTGTGGGTGGCTAAGGAAGCGCGAGAACATTGCCGAGTTGGGGATAGAACGGGAGCGAGATGGTTGGGCTAGTGTGCGGGATTTATTTTGAAATACGAGCGGAATTTTAATGTGAAAACATCAGTGAACTTCGATTGCTGTACGCGAGGTGAGCTGGCAAAATCTGGCAGCCCATCATTAGTACCAGCGCCCGATAGGGTGTAAAAGTAAAATACCCACAAAAGTGCACTTTTTAATCCCACGAGCACCCCGTACACCCTCCACAACCGCGGCTCAAACATTAACCGATTCTCCAACCATCCAAAATCCCGCGCTAAGTAAACGGCATTATCCTGCCCGTCCATCCCCCCGTGTACATAGCCACAACCTGCGAGCTAGCTAACCGCAGTCTAACGAATTCTCACCCCCTCTGTCTCTCTTCTATCCTAGAATGCCTAACGACAACACGGCGGTGTGCGGCTGCGGCGTCGTGCTAGACCTGCCCAAATCGCGTAACGGCATGACTGCGATCTCGATGCGCAACTTCACCATCCTGATACCGAAGAGCGGCAGGACGACGGCTGCGTCCGCCGGCGGACAGAGCAAGATCGAGGGCCGACCCGCGGCTAAGAAGCCCTCCGACATCGAACAACAGCAGCAGCAGCAGCAGCAGACGATAAGCAGAAGCAGGGGACACGCGGACACGGGGAGCCCCAGCTCTGTTGTCGAGCAGGCCAGTGGTAGGCCTGGCAAGAGTAATAACAAGAAGGATAAGAGGATCAACTCGTCGAGAAGGACCAGGAGCGCCGAGAGAGCAGAGTCCCATTACACGTATATCGGTGAGTTTTTTTGTTTCTCTTTTTTGTGAATTAGGGAATGTAGTTTCTAATCCGAAGGGGCGAATCGACTTACTAAGAGCGAATCCACATTGCGTGCTGTGCGTCGTGTGCCGTGCGATTTGTGCCGTACCAAAAAGAAAGTGTTGCTCGACATCTATGTAATTGTTATCTATGTTGACATCTATGCTCTGTTCAATACGAGAGTAGGTCCTTCCTCTTTATCCTGTGGTAATAAGTATGTAGATGTCGAACAACACTTTCTTTTTGGTACGGCACACGACGCACAGCACGCAATGTGGATTCGCTCTAACTGAAAGCCCTTTTCATGTGCCCAGGAGTATTCGAAACTGTTTACTATTGCGATTTAAAGTGTCATAGCGGACCGAAAAGTGGAAACCGTTGTTTGGTGGGGGAAGTGTAATTTACTGCCTTGCTTCGTCAATGACAGTATGTCTTTACTTCTTATTGAATTTGTTTCTCAATAGTTCCAGGGCTTACTGCTTAATATACTATAGTTATAAAATATTATTGTCCAATACTAAAAATACCTTAACCCTCTTAAGGTTAAAGTTTATTTTTAGTTCTATACAAAGTTCACTATGGGAAATTCCTTTGAAAGGTGCTTTTTCTAGTTTTCTTTTTTAGTAGTTTGGACCATAGAGAGTGTGAAGAGTGTCGTTAGTAAAATAATTAATTGAATTTTATTTTATTTTATTATTTTTTTAAGTGGCTTTTAACTTTCCAACAACATATATCGAATAAATAACCGTTTCCGGAACATTCTTCCGTTCCGCTCTTTGACAATCTGAAATGTAATTTTAAAAATGTCAAGTAGCAAATGGACTTTCAACTTTTTGTATAAAATAAATCCAAACTTTCCGATACAACTGCATTATTTACCGCTATACTTTATAAAAAAAAAGGTTAGTGTTCAGTAAAGTATGAGTAATAAAAAAATGTTTACAATCTCCGCATGAGTTATAGCAATAATAATAGCAAACGCAGCCCTTCAAATAACCAAACATCAATTAAAGGCGAACTTTCGAATCAACTTTGTATCGGCCCCGATTCACCAGCCGCCGCATAACATCCCCGTCGCTAGATGAAGATGCCTCGAGTGTCTTGCATACCTTCTTCCGCAGCTATAAACCAATTAAACTTCCGGCCGCATTCTTGCGATTTCCCGCTGCAATCTTTTCCTCGTGGGTGAACACGCAGGGCTCGGTTAAAGCCCCGCAAGGTGAAATTAAAACTCTAGCGTCGGATGACCGAAGCAGAGAGAGAGTTAATCGCGCGTAACCCGATTTGCCGGGTTCTCGGATCTCTCATCTCTCAACCTCGCGAGGAGAGTGTATACGTGCTCGCGAGGAATCGGAAAAAAAATGAATTTGCCGCGTCGGCGAAAAACGCCCGATCGATAGCTATATTTATACCCTCGAAATTCATTCCCTGGCAATTACAGCACTGAAAACACACGTGTATATATACCTTGACTTTTCAGACTCGGGCTCGAGCATCGTCGGCTCGGGCATCCGGGAGAATACGATCGCGGAGGCCCTTTATTGCACCATCGACGACGACGACCTGTCCCAGCATCAGCAGCAGCAGTCGTCAGCGGCGGCGGCCGCGGCGGCAACGGGGAACGGAGGCGGGGGTAACGGATCGAGCCAGCAGCAGCAGCAGTCGACGAGCACGCAGCAGAACAATCGACCGCAGCAGCAGCAGCCCATCTACGCCGTGCCCTCGATGACCTCGCCACCGCCCACCTACGACGTCGCCATCGCCAAGTCCTGGCAGGTGAGTTGTGGCACGCGTCCGTTCAAGTTAAGGGATACGTCACTGTTGTTCTTGTTCTTGCCTGTGGCTGGTTCGAACTATTAGGGATTCGTACACTGAGAAAAAATGTTCTTAAAATTACTATATACCGTCTGATAAAGCTACCAGAAACTGTAAAAAAAACAAATAATTACCACACTTTACAGTAAATTTTGCAATACTTCTAGAACAATTTCTTAGAAAGTACAGTGCTCCTTCAGAACACCGCCGGCGTGTGTCCTTTTCTATCTCGTAAACAACTCGTTAGAGTAAGAGAGACACATAGCGGCGGTATTCTGAAGGAGTACTGTATAGTAATATTTTGAGGTTTTACAGTTTGGGGTAGCTTTCCCAGAAAGTATAGTAATTTTTACAAAATTATTAATAATTTTTAATAAACTTTTTTCTCAGCGTACACAGGAAAAGTGATTCTTTGTGTCAAATGAGATTTATTAACTGTTAAGAAATGTGGATTTGGATACGGCGAATTGAATATTCATTAACAGTTAAGAAGTGGTTATCTGAAATCCGTATACTAGAACTACGCTGCTCGTATACTGCATTACTTCTAACTAATATGTTTTTTTCAGACCTCAGGTACTTGTGAATGCACGAAAAAACAGCTTTATAGATTACGTTTCATTTCAAATACATAGAGCTAAATAAAGTACGAAGATTCCTATACTAATCGTAATTGCAACGTGTCTACCCTAACTTTTTACGTTACCATGGTATCTGCAGATCTACATCCCGCAAACTCATATTTCTTAACTGTTAATGAATGAAAATTCGTCACAAATATGACAAGATTTCGAGGTAGAAATGAATCATTGCTTTGTATTAAGTAATTACTTTTCTCAGTGTACGTTCATTCTGACGATTTCGCTGGATATACCGAAAATGGGTTTTATTTAACATTTAAAATCTCACTTTTAAAATTAAAGCTACGCAGATAACGTCGACATGTAAATATTGCCGAAATTGCCGCGTAAATAATTATAGACAAACGTTAGCTATTGTCCGTACTACCATTGTTTACGCTTATGAAAATTTCACGAGGTCGGAAATTCATTCGCGTTACATGCGCAACCCCGTCAACGTCGCCGTCGCTTCTGTTAACAAAGTTAGCTTGTTTTTCTTGACGAACACTAATTCAGCGTAAGCAAGCGAGTTCCACGTACAAACACAACAGAATTTCGCGTACCTAAAATCTAATATTTTGCGTCCTGGAAGTTTAAAGTTAAACAAGTCAATCACTTTCAGCGGTAAACAGACTTTATGGAAAATTTGAGAAATTGCGCCATCGCCATGCAGCCATGCACCTCTTGCCGTTACATTTTCAAAACAAAAATATTTTCATTTTTAACCAAATATTGTACGCAAACATTGGGAAGTTTTTTCTCATTTTTAAAATATACAATGGGTATTTGAATTTAATTTTAGTTCAGTGCGAGAACAAACTTTTTAAATATTCACGGGCAAATAAATTGACTTGTTGAGCCACAACGTAAAGGCGAAAATTTATAACGCCCCTTCGATTCACCCGCGTAAGACGATATTATTTTTATGACTTACAACGCAATAAGTCAAGCAAAAACTGGCTGAATTTATTCATTAGGTAACGCACAATAAATCTATTGTGGTTTTTGTTTTATGTTTAGAAAGAAAGGACGAACAAAAAGATAACTTCTTTTACGATAAGATTTTGCTCTTGAAATGAATTTCTTTTTTACTCAAACCCTTAATGCAATAACCACTCGACTAGGGCAATAAAAAATGTCCACTCTCTAGAAGAGTCGTAATCTTTTCCCACTTCACTCCTGCCAACGCAAAGAGAATTATGAACTCGTTAAAACTAGCTTTCCCAGTCCATCCGCCCACGCCGTAAAGCATCGTTAACGAGCCCTAAAATACGCCGATATCTTGCTCTAGCACTCCCCCTCCTCCTCCTCCTCTCCGCAACATGCCCGCCTATAACAATTCGACTTGCGCCGCGCGCTCTCGAGGCAGCACTTCGCGCGCAGTTTGGCGCCGCCGACTGGAACATAAATTCCCCGGAGCTCCGACGCCCATCCTAATTCCCGTTCGGTCCGTGTTATCCCGCGTCTACGTGTGTGTGTGTGTGTGTGCACGTGTACGTGTGAGAGATAGAGGCTCCCGAAGGAGAAACTATACTCCTCCGGCTCATACGCCGCTGTTCTCTCTGTGTATACGCGTGTAATGCGCGGATGTAGGTGAGGCTCTGTGTGTTATGTATGCGGATGGTGCGCCGTCAAATTGGCCAAAAATTCGGAGCGCCCCGGCAGCCTGAAATATCACGGATTTATATTGATAAGAATGGCGGTGTGAAATATTACCGGATGGAGATGACTGGAGGAGAGGAGATAGAATGATGTTTCGCGCTTTCAGATTGATTTTTAATGAAAATAATAGAAAAAGCTGACTGTCTGTATACTAGCGTGGCTCTGACAAAGAGTCGTGCAGGTTTCAAGATGAAACGTTCTCGTTTTATATAATATATCTGCTATTTGTTCGATGGGTTTATACGAGAATTCATATCTTTTTAACGGGAAAGAAATGTGTTTGAACATTAAAAGAAACGTGAAGAATCTTTTTATGAAACAGTGGTTTGGTTGATCTACATGTAAATGAAATACGTTTTATCATAAAAAAAAGTATATATATGCCGAATTTTAACTTCGAATAAATATTTAAAATCATAGTCTGTAGAAAGGATTTTCGATGAAAATTCCGTATGCAAAGGTAACACGATCCATCAAACAGTGACGTCAGTATTTTCAACGTACATAAATAAGATCCATCATTTTTCCTATACGACATTATTACGATTAAAATTATTGCACGTGTATTTTTCAATTTCAACTTCAGGTTAGACAATAAATCAAACAGCACGAAGCCGAAACCGCGATCAACGAAACAGCGCGCGGCAATCCTCAAATCCTTAAAGACTTTAAACACGAAACAGCTCTCTCCCGGGCGCACAATAGCTATTTCGCGAGCTCCTCCCACTCCATGTCCCACCTCCGGCACTCGGAAGCACTCACACGCACGACACACGTAGACACGAGGACAAGGAAGCGTAGGAGGGGGGGTAGCGAGAGGCAGACTAGACGTCTTCTCTCTCTCCCGACGACGACGCGGAAGCGCGGAGCCGGATGAGTTATGCGTATACGCGCGCATCTTCTTATACCCTTGTGTGTAGGAGGGGGCCGGGGGGAGGTGGAGCTCGTGAGCGCTGAAAAATGGAGCTCTTTGTGCTGCGCCGCAGCTTTTTATCGTAATTTGTATAGAGCTCGCCTTTGAAGTCCGAGAGCGAGAGAGCGAGTTCGATCCAAGGGCTTAACGAGACTGTGCGAGGTATATGGAAAAAGAGCGAATTTCGTTCTAATGCTCGAGGTCGCTCTCTCTCTCTCTCGAGCACTTTGTTTATATATACGCGAGCGTTGGTGGAACTCGAGTGTATCGTTGCAGCGATCGTATACGTGAAACGCTGGATTTGTAATGGCGGGGGTGGGCTTCGGAGAGCGTAGGTCGAGTATATGGTTTTGGGAAGTGCGCACTGTGTGTAACAAGGTTAGTTTATAGTACCATTTCATTGTCACATCGCGCTGTAGAATTCAATATAAATAACGGAGCCTCCTTGTTGGCTGATTATACTCGGTTGTTTCTACTGGGTTCGGAAAATCCGCATGTATCCGTGAATTATGAATTATTGGTAATCGTTGTATACAAATTCGACTACGTGTTATGGCGCATCAAAATTCATTCGTCGCTTTAATAAATGTGCTACACAATTTTATTTCACGGAAATAAACAATTCACGAGTCTTCATACCGTTATATAAACCTGATATAATGAACACGTTTTTCCGGTTAATTGCAATCAATTATCATTATAGTCACGGACAAGCATCTAGAAGCGCACTTTTTCCGTTATACAATACAAAAAAAGATCCAGACACGATTGTATATTATTTAACAAATTTGTTTTCCATTCCAATGAATGCAATTAAAATCTTGCTATTGCATCCTTAGTTCTTACAATCTCCAAGCGAAGCAAAGCCGAGCGGCGCGTAGCAGCAACATCTCAACCGCCTTTATATACACGTAAAAATATGTATATTCAGCTCTCGCATCACACCAACCGCACAACACTATCTCCTCGTCTGCGCGGAATTTAAAACGCGCGGGGAATAAAGGATGGCAGCAGCCGGCTCAATTCACTTAACGCGCGACGTCTCTCCCAGTTACATGTATATGCATCCCTCCCCCAGCGGCCCTACCAGAGCAGGTGTCTATGTATCTGTGTGTGTCCCTGGAGATAGAAGTTCGCTCGCTACGGAATTTACATCTCATACGGGGAAAGTGCACGCGGCGCGGATATACTTGATGTGTAAATGCGGACGCGCGCGCGTACAGTTATTCCCGCGAAGTGTGTACATATATATATGTGTGTGACTCGCCAGGTTTTTCCTCTGTCGTGGCGCTTTGAGTGAAATGTTAGCGCCAGCTGAGGTAATAGAATTTCGCGGGCGCTGGGTTTGATATATTAGTGTGGCATGGGGAGAGCACGTGGAAGGTAGCTGCTGGTTGGACACGCTTCCGAATGAATTTTTAACAGAAAGTGCACTAGGGCATAATGAAAGTTATACGGGAGTTGGGCGCCTCGTATAGTTACTTGTTAAAAAATGTAAAATACTCCATTTTGGCGGGAAAAATGCTTTGATGAAACTCGCAAACAAAGCAACGTTTTTTAAAACACCGACAACAACAACAACACAGAAATATTACACAGCTGCCTGAAATGCTAAGACCTAGAAATCCTTGCAACCATCAGTTCACCCTTGTTCTGGTATTATTATTCCAACGCTGCTACCGCTCGTTAGTAAAAAGAAGAAAAAAATGACCATAAGGTAGACAGTTATTACTCCAGTTACTCAGCGCAAATCCCCCCTGCAAAAAGTCACGCGAGTCCCACAAATTAATTGAATCCCTCGTCCCCCGCAGGCCGCGTGTGACGCAGTCCAACACATTCATAATCGCGTGCGGTGCGCAAAAACACGTGCGTCCACGAAACTCCTCTGCTGCTAACTACACGTGGGCGCATAAATCCCAGCGAAACGTGTGCATCAGAGCGCTCCCGCGGCACGCATACTTATACCGGCACGTTTTAGTTGCCCCCCGCGCATACACGCCGGCTAACTGACTAACGGCGAGATTAAAGGATCGCGGAATATTGCGACTGTCCCCGCGCGCCTCTCCAATGATGCATGGCAGCTCGGCCGCCGTGCATTTAAATGCACGTGAACAATGGATTTCACCGGGGGCATGTGCGCACGCGCGGCTAATTTGAGAGCGCGTGCGGGGGCACTTGGTTACCGGTGAAATTCAATTGATTCATTGGGATTTCTGTTCTATGCATTGGGGTAAAGGAGTGGCAAGCGATATGAGAATTCATCGGCGATACTGACGTTCCACCTGTGACAAGTTGCGTTTCGTGTGAGAAATAATACTGATTTACGTATTGTTACGAGTGGTAGCTTCGCGCACATAGGTGAAGCATAAGAACGAAGCGGCGATAGCACCAACTCAGCAATATAGGCGAGGCGCGAAATAATCACGGCGATTCGCCCGGGGATGAAAAACACTGACAGAGGGACTCAGTCGCTAAGCCGAAATTCGAAGACTCATCGACGGTAACCCCACTTATACATGATTGAGGAAAGAGGGGGCTACGCCAATTTTTGCTATAAAAGCGTTAGCACACCACGAGGCGGGGGACTAGCTAAAGAGAGAGACCGAGGCTAGGACGCCGCCCGAGAAAGGCTAGCTAAAGAGAGAGACCGAGGCTACGACCAACGCTGTACGAGAGGAAGTCACGATCCATCAACCCAGCCACCACGTCGACCTGCCGAGACGACTGACGACCACATTCACCGAGCCTCTCAGTTCATCCCTGCAACCAATCTACCGCGTTGCGATAACTGATTACAGTATCTCTCTCTCTATCTCTCTCTCTCGCGATAAAAGTTATTCGTATAATAAATATAACAGTAATTAACATATCTATTCCGCCTAATTTACTTCATTGTGCACCTTTCTGGGCTTATCACCCGGACTGGCCACGAGAAACAGAACCCTCTCACACGTGACAGTATGGATATTGTACCAGTGCGTATTACTATTACCATGCGATGCATAGTTGAAAACAGTTCTTATTTATTATTCAATTTATATTTTAAAAATACCAACTTACTGTGCCCTCGCCACTTACTGGATTTTCGCAAGCTTTCAAATGTCCAGTAACTGAAACTTGTCGTCTGCTTATAGGGGGCACAGTAACTGGCACACTTACTTATACATTTTCATGGGTTATAGAATTGGTTTTTACCTATTTCATATGTAAGATTCACTTCTAAAAATGATCTATCACTTCCATAAAAGAATTTATTTCTAAATTCCAATTTTGAAAAACTACGATATACTTTCGTTCCTAACCGATGACTGTGTCACTCAGGTTTAGGTAAGTGTTCCAGTAATGGGAACTTTATTTGACGTATCTCAGATCTTTCTCTAGGTGACACTAAAGTAAGCTGATACTAACCCTCCACTCCTCTTAACCTGTTGTGCGCTTAACGCAAAATTACTTTCTTCATCAAGATCTTCTTTGATCATTAATTACAATGGCTAAGAAGAAATAACACCCAGGGCGTAATTATATGTTTACAGAGCAAATTAATTAAGGCGCAGATCCCGGCCTGTGTGACTCGCACTACTACTCGAGATTTACGATCGGAAGATAAGGCATGATGCTCCGCCGGCAAAGTTACACAGTTTTATCAAGATGCAAGCTTAATAAGGCCGCAACATTCAGCCCCGCAGAATTACAACTTTGTCCGCGCGAACTTCGACTCTTCGCCAATTATACATTTCTTTCTTCCTCTCTTATAGTCTTCACATGCCGCTACAGGATAGTTAACAGCGCGCGCGCAAGCACGCGTGTTAACTTTAATTTTCGACGACCGACTTGCGTGTACATTCGCGGGGCGAAGTTTCAAAGTGCGCGAGTAGCAGTAGCGCGCAAAGTTCTTATGTACACGCGAGACGCTCCGTTTGATGCTGCCGCGATCAATTACCGCGACCCGAGTTACGTGCATGTTAAATAAATGCACTTTTAAATGTATCTCCGGCCTCGCTGTCTTTCTCTTTCTCGTGGATGTTCGCACATACCTTCCTCGAAGTTTCCGTAAGATCAAGAGTAGTTACCGCGGTTATTTTCGAACGAATTGCTCCGTGACTTTTAATTGTCGCTGGCGCTGAATGAAGGTCGAAAGTGAGTCAAAAAAAATGTATCTACGTTCGCGCAGTAACTAGAACAATAAAAAACTAACAACCCTGATGGAAATCCAAAACATTTTACAACTAATAACTGACCATTTATATTAGACACTCGCTATAAAATGGGAATTTCTCTTATCCAGTTTCTAGCGCCCGATGAAACGCTTTTTCTCCTATTATTTGGCCATTTAATAGATTGAAAAATAGAATGAGTTTTTCGAAGACAAGCACAAGCTTGTTCTTGAGTATTTTAAAGGTATTAAAACTGATCAGTTTCTTTAGTCTGAAAATGGCTAGCAGAAGGCTTGATATTATGACAAGCAGTGAGAGAGACATAACCAGACACAGAAATAAAAGTTTTGCTGAATTATTCATAGAATGAGTACAACAAATGATTTATTAGTTAATGTTATTTATTTATATTTTGTTAAGCCATCCAATGCACTTTAATGCTCTTTCATCAAAAATAAAATTAGTAAGTAAATAAAATACGAATGTTTTGTTGTTACGTCAAACTAAGAAATAGGCAAATAATGGTAGAAAAATCGTTTTCCTCACACCGGGCCGAAAGTGCCTCATTCCCGCCCGGCTCCGAAACGGAAATATGGCATTTTCGGCCTCGATGTGAGGAAAAATAGTATACGCACCACGGGAGTAAAATTGGCCAGCCCCCAGCTCGTGTTTGCCACCCTCGCCTTCGGCTTGGGTGGCAATTTACACGAGCTATGGACTGTCCAAATTTTTTCCTCCCATGGTGCGTAATATAATATTCATCATAGCGATTAATTAGTCAGTTTTACTAGCTATTTTCTAACTTCTTGGCCATTTTATATAGATGAATTTCTACCAGGGAAGATATTAAAATATTAGAATACTCCGATAAAATGTACACAATATGTAAAAAAATATATTTATTTTACTGCTCAAATTTTTTCCTAAACTCCTTATAAACTTTAAAACTAAAATCTCCCTCAACGATCCAATCGCCCTTACAACATCACATTCGTCAAAGCCACTAAGATTCCATCATCCTTTTCCTAACCTTTCTGCTCTCTGTCAAAAAAACCCGGAAGACCTAACAGCCGCACATATATATCCCCGATAACCATCGCCGTCGAACCAAGTTACACCCACCTCCGCTCCTCGACCGATGTAATAAAGACTCGTCAATCCGCGAAAGAGAAAAACCCGGGAGAAATTAGACCGCCGCGAAATTGGAAAAACTCTCGTGTGCGGCGCGCGAGGTGGGAGAGAGAAGACACGCGCGGTCACGTTTCGAATCGACGCAGCTCCACGGCACATATACACCGGTACGGTGGCGCGCGCCTGCGCCCGACATTAATTAACCGAGCGGATCGCAGTCACTTTAGCCTTTTGTCAGCTGCAGCCCCCTCGCGCGGATAATTAACTTTGCCCCCTCTTCGCTTCGAGCGTCGAACGCACACGCCGCCGGCCGGTGTGGCAGTAGGCTGAGGTTCTCGTGAAAATCGTTCCATAGATATACTTTATTCTGAGGGATTTGGAGAACGAGGTACTTTGGGTCCAGTGGTTAGGATGTGTAACTGCTGTTACGGTGATTTGGATTAGTATAGCGGCTCTGGTAATATAGTGCAAGAGTTCTTCGGGTCGAAGGTTTAGCTAGCTGTAATGCGTTTACGATACATTGAATTCGTTAGTCAGCGGACATCGACTGGCGATGTAACGAGCCAAATTCACGTGTTAACAGTGGCTCGTGGAAGCCGAGCGTGTTGCTGAGCGAATGCAATGCTAGTGACGAATAATTACTTGCTTGTACGTACAATACTGTAGTAGAGTTTAGCATTAAATAAATGTTTTATTCAGTAGTTCATAAAAAAAAAAAAATAGATCTGACTTTTTCAAATATTTTCGAGATATAGTGAAAATTCTTTAACATTTGAAAGGATTAAGCGTGTTGCAATGAGGTGAGAGTTTCTAACATCAGATATCGAATTAACTTAATTTGACGCTTCTTTCGCAATTTGGAATAAAGTTATTTCAGATGAGTTCGTAATCAACTTTTTTTGTTTTATTCATCTAGGTGCTTTTAATGAGAAAATAAAGGAATCAAGGTTATATTGCTAAAACTGAAATAGGCAATTAAGATTCATTTCATTCAGTACCCTGGCAGAAAATTAACTAGCTCTGCTGGCTTCGCTTTCAACTTCTAACAGATTCGTTAGCTACACATAACCTATAATTTAAAGGATAAATTGGCTAAGCATTCGTTAAGTTAATCTTGTGTGTATTATACAATATTATAAAGTTTCAATATTTATTCATACGTGCATTTACGTGATCATACATGCGCGAGTTTTATTATAAATGACGATTATTTATATTTAACATTTTTTATTTGTTAATTTATATAGAAGCATTAAAATTGCCGTCTGTAGCTGTGTATTGATAAACGCCGTAAACATTACAAACAAGACTAGACACGTTGAGACACATAAAATAATTTATTTTTTTTTATAACGAACGCCCTGAAATCTTACATAATTTAACCATTAATGTAGTCAAAAGTGTCAAATTTTTAGTAGGATTTTTAGCTACAGATTAGCTAAAGTTAACCATATTGTGAAAAAATTGATAAGTAGCTAAAATAAGATTAAATTATACGAGGATAGTTGAGATGCATTTTAAATGAAATAAATGCACGGAGAGAAATTTTAGAGTAAAAATTACCAAGGTGCCTTGGTAGCGCATGGATAGACTGTCAAAAGCCGTGATATTCCCAGGTTTCTAATACAATTTATAAGTTTCCCAGGAAAAACTACCATAACTACTTAAAAAAAATACCAAATTATCGGAATAAAAATTACCAGACACACTGGTAAAAATTGAGATCTAGTCATTTTTACAAGGTAACCTAAGAATTTTTACTAAGAAAACTGATAAATTTTACCAAATAACCTGGTATTTGTGTACTCGCGCATGCGCACTGCGCATTATTGTGTTTCAGAAGATTGATACTAGAGGCGTGCGCGACGTTAAAATGAAAACAATACACATATTTTGAGTAAGTAATAACGGCGATTCAAATGACTGTTGGTAACAGCTTCTGTGGCGCAGTCGGTAGAACGTCGGACTCTCAACCCAAAGATCGTCGGATCGAATCCCGCTTCCGTAAAAATTTTTTTCAGTTTAATGTTTTTTCATCCTTGTTTCTGTTTCTATTTCTATATTAAAATACTATATATCCATCAATATGGATAAAAAAAGTTAATTTTTTTAATTTAAATTAACTAAAAAAAAATTTTACCAAGGCACTTTGGTAAAAAGTTTGAAATTGTCAGTCTGTCCATCCATTACCATAGAAACTGGTAATTTTGTCTCGAATATTTGTAATTTTCACTACAAAATTTCTCTCCGTGTGCTCAAGGGTACTCACACAAAGTAATCAGCAAAAATCTCACGTTAAACCTATTATTACGATGATTCTTTAAAACCTCGTACATAGATATATATAAAACGCATAAAACGGTAATCCAAATTGGAAGTACCCCAGTAGAAAATTACCTACCTCCACGCAGATATTCATCTAAAATAAATCTCCTTTAGCGTAAATTATCTGGATACGGAGATAAACCTAGATAATTTTCCGCCACCGGCAGGATGAAAATCCAGGCCCGTGCATGGAAGAATCCATGAAAGATTAAAAAAGCATCAACGCCACTTTGTTATGCATAGGCAGGAAATGAGACGTGATTTATATCTTACATGCTAAACAGAAAGCGATTGCAAATTTAATGCGTATTCATAAAGCTTGCGATATAACGTTTACGCGGAAAACGAAATTGAAGATTTAATCTGGATTCATAAATTTTCGTTTCTCGAATCTTCTACAAGTACATAAGCAGTTTTACCATCTAGATTTTTATCCTTTTCTTCAATTTTCAAAAAACTATACTTCGAAGAATTTTCTGACCACTCGAGATCGTCCAAAAAACCGAGCGCTACACTAATGGTCCGAAATGATATTATAAAACTCATAAAAGACTTACAGATCCGAAGAGTCATCGATTTTTCGGAAAGTGAATAGCGACGGCTTATATCCGCCTTAATTTCCCTTCCACTTCTTACGAAACACTCCCCCTCTAAATTTTTCCAATCCAATTTCCCACCGATAACTGCGTCGCATTCATCGCCTATCCCTCCCCAATATCCACGAAAGATCAAATAATCAGCAGTCGCTCCCCGATAAGAAGACGAATGCGTTCCGATCAAAGAGGCTCCGAGCGAAATTTTAGTTTCCAGCTGCCATATAACTCGCGTGTACGTATTAAGGCTTCCACGAGCATCCCGATGTGAATATACCGGAGACGCGCGCGGCCGCGCGTATAAGTTGCTGGCAATTTTCTTCTCCCACGGCTGCACACGCACTCGAGTACGCGCGCACCCGGCGCGGTTGTCATACGCGTACACCCACGCACACATTCGCGGCGAGAGGGCAGGCCAGGAGGGAAGAGAGGAGTTTTTTCTCTCTTTCTTTCTCGCGCGCGCACCCGGCAGATCGATAGCCTCGTGCATTTGAGCGCGACGCCTTCCCTCTCGAGCCTCTTTTACTCTACTTTTGCCGGGCTTTTTCTGGCTCTCCTTTGCTACTTTTTTTACCTCCTACTCCTCCTCTTCTTCGAGTTCTCGGAAAGAGAGACAGAGAGCGGGAAAGTTGGGGGAGAGTTTGTGTGGGACCGCTCGCACTCTCCCCTCACCGAAGTTTCGCCATTTGACGCTGGAAAATAATGACCGAATTCGCGCGAAGAACGCCAGCCCCGCGAACTCCTTCTTCTTATTCCTCTTCTACTTGGAAATTGAACCATTGGAATTGTTCTCCGTAATATCTCTAGGCGCGATAACGCGCCGCGCGCGACGGCGAAAGGATATTTTATGCGGACAATGGGAGGATGTTAATGGAATTTCTCTTCCTCGGTTATGTACGGCGCTTCGTCAAACAGGCAAGATTTAAAGCGGTCATAATTTTCTCCTTTAATTCGTCCCCGGAGTAATATCGAAAGTGCCCGCGAAGTTGTTCTTGCAGAGCAGAAACTGGCTATCCTCGAAGCTTTTTTTTTTATAAATTAGGTGAATGCGCTCGATGTAATGGGTTTACGGTGTAATACTTTTACGTTTTTCAAAGCGTAAAAAATTAATTTCTCAAAGTAACTGCCCCTTTTTATGTAGTAAATATACCTATATATTGCGCTTTATGATCCCTTGGCACTGTGGAAAGCTACCTTTTATGTGTAAAATTACCGTAATAAAAACGCGCGTAAAAAATACGATTTCGCGAGAGTTGTGTTTACTCGCAACTAAGAGATAGTATAAAAGTTGAGAGGAACGTAGGCGTAATCTTTTTAAAGCTACAGAGAATTTACACGGCAAAAAGTATTATATGTCTGCAAGGAAGTATTTATAAATATTTGCTCGAGTTGTCATTAGTGAAATATGACTTATTGCTTTTGAATGGGGGATACTCCTTTTTAATTTCGCTAAGTGGTATCGATTTCGCCTGCAATGCGAGATACATAAATACATAATTGTATGAAAAGGAAATCTACTTACAAGGCTCTTTTTTTGTGAAAGGCGTGCGAAATCAAGATATTTTATTTCTTCTCTGCTTTTCATTTTCTCTTAAGATTCTTAGAAAAACTATTACTTTTGATAAAAAATGACGATGAAAAATATGCACAATTCAATTAAGAATTTGATTAAACGTCCGTCAATTATAACTCATGCTGCAATCAACGTTATGGTTATTTACTTTATTAATATATTCTGGATAAATATCTTTAATTTAATTTTTATTTTAATTTGAATTATCACCAGTTTTAATTTTGACTCACTAACTCAGTATTATTTGTCACATATAAACCATAATTTTTGATACATTGCATGATATTTAATTTTGAAAAAATTAGGTCAAGAGGTCAATTTTGATATTAATAGATCTACAACACATATTTATTTTTCTTATTCTAAAGTCATAAAGCTGCGCTAATCTTTTATGGTTAAAATATTAAAATCTGTTAAATGATGCGGATCTAACTTGTCTTTATTTAAATTCTAGGAAAAAATAATCCCAAAATGTATCCCGTACACTCCTGGTCGTACGCTTCTTTATAACTCAGACTTTATCCAGACTTTGTTCAGACATTTTTTTGCCGAAAAATCATAAATTAATATCACTCGCACGGTAGCATTACGACGTATAGCAAACATAAACATAGTCGTCGGTAGGGTAGCAATCAGTGAAATGAACCGAGCGACGAGTTCAAACAGAGATAGCATGAAAAAAAAGAGAAGGAAAAAGGTTCGGAAAGCTAAATGAAATTAAGTTGATCGAGCGAATGTTTTCTCTCGCCCCGGGTGGCGTAAGACGTGTGTGTCTGTGTGTGCAAATTCTCCACCCCCTCTCTGTGTTTGCGGAACGCACTGTCTCCGTAGTCTCCCACCCCGCTTTATGTACCTACATTTGTATACACGAAGTATTTCATCCGCAGGCGCGAAAGTTTTCGAAATTGATTAGGATAGCTAGAAGTTGCCGGCAGTAATTTAGTTGGAATACGAAGTTTTGCGAAAGATTTCCGGCAAAGATATATCCGAAGATTATATGAAAAGATGCTGCCTGTCGTGGGTAAATTGCTTAATTTCGTCAGTTACAAGTTTGTACCAAATTTTATTGTCGATAACATTTCTTTTCTACAGTTTAAACAATAATCCATCAATTGAATTTCAATGTTTTGATCTTTGTAGTACCATCACTACTCAGTAAATTTCCGGAAAACTCTAATTCTTTTTGAATCAGACGTCACGAGCAAAGGAACTTAAAGTAAATTTTCGATTTCAGAACATTCGATTTCTCCAGGAGAGATCCACTTTTCGTAATTATTCATGAAGCCCGCTCGCCAAGTCGATAGCAATTGAATTCCGTGCAAGTACCCGACCCGAAGTATAGCAACAATCTAAGAAACGCAGAACCAGCAGCAGCGTCGAAATAAAAATTTTCATCCGCTCCGCGGGGCCAATCGAGCTAATGGAAAACTCGCCGGGCAAAACTATAAAGAAGAAACGGAAAAAGATCAGGAAGGATGCTCCGGAGAAGCAGAGAAAGAAAGACAGAAATCGAAGCGTGTTTTTGCGCGCACCACCGTAACAAAATCGTCCCGGAAGGCTCCATTATCCGGGACTTTGGCGCAGTTGCGTCCCATCCGTTCGTCTAGAGAGAGAGAAAACAAAATTCAATAGACGAACGCGCGCAGACCTTTATAAATGCATTATATCCGCCCGGGAACTCTTTTCAACCGTGACTCTCTCTCTCTCTCTTTTGCTCCTTTTCTTCCTCCTTCGCTTTCCCGCGCGCAGGTGCGGATCTCGCGGCCAAATGAAAAACCAACTGCGCAACTTGTTTCACAGTCGCGCGGCTCACACTCGTAAAAACAACAACGATAGACCCGGATTTTCTATCCGCGCGCGTGCAGTGCTTCGGGGAACGCGCGAGTTTCAACAACGCTTACCTAGTACTGCGGCATTGGATCGGGAAAACTATAGCGAATTGGGGTGGATTTTGAGGAATATGGCTTCCCCGCTCGGAATTGTTTGTAACCCTGATATTTTGTTGCGATAGCTACAATATGCGTTCAATGAATTGGGTATTAGATGCTGATTGAATTTCCGAGCTTGCGCGCGGAAAATACGAACGGTTCTGAAGAAAAAAAAACAATGTCTGTTGGATATTTCGAACGGTTGGATGGACGGATTGCTATTACAGAGCAAAATCTCTCTGGAAATTTATTATTTTAGCTCGGCTGTTGAAATAAAAATTGTAACGCGATCTTATATAATTCATTATATAATAACCTACTGTTACGGATAGATATCCGTACGAATATGTAGAATAAGAAGAGGCAAGGGGTACAATTACAATATGGCAACGATTAGCAGAAAGCCGAGCGGTGACGGCCGTGACAAGTTGGTAGTGTGTCTGACTCGCGAGCCGGCGGCTCTGGTTCAAGCCCAAGGTTCGTTACTTTTTATTATAAAAAAGTTGCGGTAGCTCACTCGTAACATCTACCTACCACACTCTTGTACGTTCATTTTCACTGAAAGGAAAAATGTTTAAATCAATTCCATCAGTTCTAACAGTATCATATATATATATATATATATATATAAAGAGCTTTAACCGTTATTTCCGGGATTATACAGGGTCCTATAGTTTATTTCTTCAGAGTTACTCTATACAAGTGACTAAAGAAATAATGGACCCTGGGGTTATTGACTCTAGACGGTTACCGGTAATAACGCTTATATACCATAGGAAATTCCGGTAAGTCCCGGAAATAACGAGCGGGTTCCGGAAATAACGGGTATATATACAAAAAACGTCCCAGAAATAACGCTTAAAGATATTTATATATATATATATAACAGATATTTTATCTACCGGGATCCAGAAAGAACAGTAAAATAAAAGCATTCATCGAATTTTTCATAAAACATCCGCATTTATCTGCCAATCTGCTCGTCGGCGCGGGACTTATTCACGGTGGCGACCCTGAAAAATGGACGAATGGGTAAGTGAGCGAGACGCCGAATCGTGTGCTATAACGATAAGGAGAATAAAAGCAAACACAAGTGAAAACGCGGGCGGACTCCGTCCGTGTCTAAATAAAATATGGAACGTGCTGGCTTATTTTCCTAGTACCTCTCTCCTTCGTGAGCGTAAAAAAAGGTAACCTTGTTATTTCGGGGAAGGTTGTTGATAAAATATTGGAGTTCCATTCACGAAGAGTAGGTGTGGGTGGCCGCGGAGTTTTTTTTTTACCCCAGCAATGGCTTGAGGCGGGGACTGAGTTCGGCAATTATTCATATACTTCCGTTGTAGCATGAATTGGTAAATTGTGGAAAGTTGATAGGGTGGAACGCGAGTGACATAATGTTTTCATGTAACGATGATAAGGAGAAAACGGCGTAAGTCGCGCTTATGCAACCCTGAAATTCATTCTACCATTTCATCACGATGGCACGCGTATAATATTGCATGTGAAATATGTTTATGAAATGAAAGAAAAAGTAACGATTGCCTGTTTATATTTACACTTCACAACCGCGCGTGGCGACGGTGTTAGATGTCAATGGCAAATAAATTTTACGTCATCTAAAGTCGCGATTAAATGTCGATGCTCCCGATACCCTTAGCCACGTATTTCTGTAAATCGCGAAATCAGCTATACTGCTGTATCACGGCGGAAGCACGCGACTGAAGCGTGTAGCCTTGCAATTAATAGTTATTGTCGTTAGTGGAAGAGACTTTTTTGCTCACTTCGACTAATAGAGTCGCGTATCTTGAGGATCAGATGCCAATGGTTTCGTCAGAAATCATGTGCCCGACAGTAGAAGCAGTGTTACATCATGTGGATCTGATATGAATGGAGTAGAAATGTTAGGGTAATGATTAAATAAACTTATCGTCGAAACATGGACATTCCAAATATTGCGCAAAGTTCGTAATGATTTGTAAATATTGCATGCAGTAACGTATTTCATTCGAAATCCTACTTATTTATTTCGATGATTTGTTTTTATATTTACTGTAGCAGTATTGCGAGGAATATAAATACTAAAATAATAACATATTTTTGTATTTTATTTATTTTTAACCATTTACTGTTATAAATAAAATTCATATTTTATCTGTAAACAATCTCTCATGCTTGTGTACCACGAAATATAGACTTTTATTAAAAATCTCATTTTGTATCTTAATTTATTTGAAATTAAAAAAACTCATATTTCAAATGATACTTGAAAGCAGAGCTCGAAAGTATATCCTTGCGCACGCCATTTAAGTCAACGTCATATATTTTTTATTAGGTCGGGACAATTCGTGAATTCTTTACTTTTCAAAAATGCGAATGACATAGTCAAAATGAAATTAGATTTACGAAGAGAGCTGTATACTTATATGCTATCGTATTGACACAGTGAAATATATGAAACCATTCGTCTATGAAATACGCGGCCAACAAGACGTTTCCGAATCTACTGAGATGACGTTTTATTATACGATTGTGTACATGCGCAATGTGCTTTGATGAATAATAAACAGTATGGAAAAACCACGAAATGTACAATATAATTTAAATTCTAGATCTGCAACTGTTTACTGAATTCGTTATAAATAAAAAGACGCTGCCAATTTATTGGCACATAGCTTCCTCCAAATTAATTTATTGCTTCTATATGTATAGTATATAGTTAAAATATAAAATATGTTTATTCATTCTACATCTTTTTTCAAAGATTTACAACTTCATTAATATTTACAAAAATTACACATTTTTTCTTATTCTTGAAATCCTTTATTGCTACCACTGACATTATGACAACACATAATTACAATGTTAAGATATTAATAATAATAAAACCCTACCTACCCGAAGCGTAACTAACACACATGCACTACACCATCTATAAGAATTCCTTTTCTATTCTACATTCCTGTCACAATCATTGTGGTACTATATTCTGTATAATAAACGATGTTTCTTGATGAAATTTCACAAATATTTTGCCTATACCACACACAAAATTATCTATAAATTTCATGTTTTCATATTTCATTTATAAATGAGAGAACGTGATTAATATAGAAGTGTAAGGCAATGAATTACGCACAGCAAAAAAATATTAAGTTATGACAATTACTTTTTAGGTTTTACAAATATCTTTATTTGAAAGTGTACAGTGTGTTGTTAACGCTACGATCGTCGCACGACGAATGAAATTCTCTTTTCTTATTTTAGACATCTCGCTTTTCTTTTTGTTTTAAAACAAAAGACAGTCGGCACGTTCAGTCTTTTTTTTTTTTTTTTGAAGCTCGAAGATTGGAGCTTTCGCGTATGATGTGTGCCTCTCTCTCTCTCTCTCTCTCTCTCTCTCTCTCTCTCTCTCTCTCTCTCTCTCTCTCTCACTCACTCTTTCTCTCTTTCTCACTTTCACTACCGCCATCTCTTGTTATTCTTCAATATATAAATTAAAAATGGTTTGCAAATGCGCCTCTTTGCATGCTTACTCCATTGGTAAGTATTGTTTTGGCCGACTCGATAGCCCACCGTCCGAAAACATGCCTTTTTGCGTGTTTACCCCGTGCTCTCTCTCCTTTTATCGATTTTGAATGAATCGGTGGAGAGAAGAAATACGAATCACGAGCGAACCTTATTGAACGTCGTATTCGTGTGGCTTACGCAAAATTTTCTTTTGCGCTGAATCGCCCCTTTCCAATCGGGAACAATAAGTACAGCCAAAAGTATTGTTAAATGTATTTTTCGGCGTGTAATTAATTGGCAACGTATCTGACTAATTTCATGTTTAGGCGAAGCGCGCTATAAATTAACCTGAATAAAAAACAAAAGCAAATATACAGCATGAAATTACGATATGAAAAGAGGGCTAAAACAATTTCAACGTCAAATATCTCTGAAATTCATAAACGAATACCAAGACGAATTCTTTTACCCCAAGGACTCATATAATAAATAATATACAAACTATACATCTCCTCCAAATTTCAAAGCAATTAAAATAATTTTACTCCAGTTATTGTGCGACAAAGAAAGTCATTTCCAGAAATACCAAAATTTTAAATATCAAACATCTCAAAAACTAACCATATAATCTGGATGAAATTTTACATAGATATTGCCTATATCGCACACAGAATAGTCTGTAAATTTCAAACTGATACATTAAGTCGTCATTGAGAAATTACGATTTTGAAAAATACGTAAAAAAATGTTAACCTTAAATATCTATAAAAATTATAAGACAATTCTTTTACTTATACGATAAACATATAAACTCTATATCTCCACAATATTTCAACATGATTAAACAACTTTTTTCTTCTCTAGTTATCATGAGACAAAGAAAATGACTTTGTAAAATACGAAAATTTTAAATATCAAATATCGCAAAAAGTAATCGAACGATCTTGATGAAAATTCGCCCATATATTACCAATATTACACACAAAATTGTCTACAAATTTGGAGCTCATTAATCGAACCGTTCTCGAGAAATTACGATTTGAAAAAAGGTTAAGAAATTTTTAACCTCAAATATCTATGAAATTTATTTACCAATCACTTAGCCCAAAGAACTTAGCCGAGAGCTATCCTAAATCTACCTCTACAAGGAATTTCAAAGCGATTAAGTCAATTTTACTAAAGTAAACGTGCTTCATACAAAACGCATTTTTTAAATTTTTTAATTTTTTTCTCAGAAACTAGTCGACAAAATGGATTCAAATTTTTATAGATTATAGCTATTTATATTCTGCACTATCGTGATTTTTTTAAAAAAATTGACCGTTTATTTTTGGAGATAAGCTTTAAAAAAAACACGTTTTCGTTAATGACAAAAGAAACACAATAGTTAATGTAATTTTTTTTTTAAATATAGTTTTTTTATGCTCTTTCATGCTTATGTTATCATTAAAAAAACGCAAAAATTAATTTTGCGAAAATCAAAAATTCGAAATAAAACAAAAACGCATAGGTGAATCAAAAAGAGGATTTCCTTCCCCCATTCACACAAGAAAAACAAAAAAAAATGAGACCTGTCCGGTTAAAATCGATCGAATAGATCCTGAGATAAAACGGTATACGTACATACACACGCGCGCACACACACACACACACACACACACACACACACACACACACACACACACACACACACACACATCCATACAGACATTTTCTAAAATCATGTGATTCGAACTTCTATTACCCCTATTCGTGTTTCTAGAGCGATTTAACGAAACTCAAAATTTTACTATTGCAAAGCTTCCTCTAGGAGGAAGCAAAAAATAAAGAATAATAAATGTGATCAGATTATGTACTAAATCTGCATTACCTGCTCTCTGGTTTAATGATTCTCCACTCGTATAACTCGTATTATCATCAATTTTTCGCACTTTTTAACTAATGTAATATTTTATATTTTTTTTTAATAGAAATAGAAAATAATCGTGATGAAAATTTGATTATTAACACATCTTATTTCAATGGATTCTCTTCGCTCGGGCGCAAACGTTCAAACGAGGATAACATCACTTTCACGCACTAGTATCGAAATGTAATATTTTGAAATTTATATATTTGATCTAAGAAATATTGACTATTGTTGATTGATTGGCTTTTCAATTGATTAATATTCGATATGAGGATGTTCATTTTATAAAGAGTAATATTTTATTTGAAATTCGTTACAATAGTTAAAGTTAGGTATGTAAGTAAAAGTACATTAATTTTCATACATAAAAATGTTCTTAAATTTAAGAAACTTTTAAGTTACAAATTTACTGACTTTTAAAAATAATGTAACTGAACGTAATTCAATACACAAATACATTAGGTTTAATATAAAAACAATAAAATTTCGGCACAAGTATAAATAAATGCCAAATTTGAAATTTGATTTTTCCCGCCATATATTTGCCGCCGACCAGAGCACAGTTCGCGCGCCGCCGCCAGGCGGCGCATCCCCTACTTGTGTCTTCACGTACCTAAATAAGCCGGCTCGAGGGGATATAGAAGCTCGTCACCGACCACTCCGCCAGGCTTTATTTAACTAGCGAAGTTTATTGAGTTAATAAAGTCGCCTTTGTGTGAGAGTTGAATAATTGTTTTTATTTAAATAGTATGATTATTTCACTTAGAAAGTGTTAAGTTATTTTCAAGACAAGACAAGTGAAGAGGTCAAATGAATGCAAAGTGAGAAGATCGACATAGAGGACAGTGCCATATTGTTCTTCTACATATTTTCAATGGACGAAGAGGAGCTCTCAGCACTAGCTAGGAACGAAAACATTGTCACGGTGTCCGAGTTAATCGGTTTCGTGTACGCCGGTGAACATTTAAGATCACTAGCTAAATCCATGCGCGCTGCGCTCGCTCCATGTACTTTTATGTATTAAACTTGAGTTTGTAATTGTATTCACAATTTTACTCCCCATTGTCAAATGTAAAAATTGTTGTTTTGGTCAATTCTGACCAGATCCGTTGGGAGCAGGAAAGAAAATAGACTACGATGCTAAGTAGTTGCAACGTTTCGTCGACAGGTTTGTCGACCTCTTCAGGCTTTATTAAAAAAAATATATAATAATATAATTAACAGAACGAGCTCACGCTAGTCTTAACTTACGATGGTTGAAAAAATTTTTTTTATGTATTAAACATGCTAAGAACAATTTATCAAACTTCGTGGTGCGTTCATCGGCGTACATAATGAATGACGGCACGCAATCGCTTGACTCGAACGCCGTGATAATCTTTTCATTTCTAACTAGTGCTATAAGCTCCTCTTCGTCCATCGAAAATAAGTAGAAGAACGATAAAAACGCCTCCTAGTTCTAGGTTGGTTTCATCATCGGATCTCTTTCTGCTCAAATCCAAGGGTTGATCAGCGTTGTTACAATTGCTGAGTAGCTTATAATAGAGCAGAGTCTTGGCGTCGAGCAGAGGCGTCGAAGTCGTCTGCTGCTGGTGGGCAGGGGCGGGTGAGCTGTAAGCCGCTACTACTACCGGCGCTAGCGACGGTACTAAAGCAAGATAGTTGCCAGCCATGGACTGGGATACTGTCATTCAAAGTACGCCATTAAGTGCTGGGAAAACAAGTGCCGCTGCTTATCGACCCCTAAAAAGCGAGTGACGTTGGATTGGCGGAACAGACAGATACTGCTGCTCGCGTTGCTCGTGGTATTGTCGAAATTGTCACCGTCTCCGGTAGCGGTGTCGGTGCTGCTGCAGCTATCTCGTCTGGAGCTTCTCGCCAAGGGAGTCGACTGGTAAGACTGCTGCTGGCCACTATGCCGTTCTCCAATCGCCGGCGCTTCGATGATCCTGGCCCGGCAGGGTCATCTTCCACACCGCTGGAGACGCTACTAGTTGCGTTGACTATCGGCTCAGTGCCGTTCGATGATGCTGCTGACGTGGAATTGCTGTAAGGTGACGACATGTGCCGAGCATGCTCGAGAATTTTGTCTTGCTCTTTTCACCAGCCTCGGATAGTGGACTCTGCTATGCCCGTGGCACGGGCGATCGTAGCTTTGATCTCGGCGATGCCTACGCGATAGATCACTTAGGCGAGAAATCCCGTTGTTGGACTGCTGCTTTTCAAAGAGATCGGACTAGGCAACGAGTCGATCTCAAATCAATGTATTGATGCTTATGTGTTAAAGTAAACTCGCATACTTTGCAGTTGATGGTAGGCGAAGAGAACCAATGTCAATCGGTTTCGTGTACGCCGGTGAATATTTAAGATTACTAACTAAATCCATGCGCGCTGCGCTCGCTCCATGTCTGGGGATTTCTCAAGAACATCGTAAGAAAGAAACTACTAAACGCTATCATACAGGACGGAAGGGTGGGCAAGCGTCAGATTCATCGATTCTCCAACTCAGTAAAAATTGACGTAATCTATCGCGTAAGCATCGGTGGGAGCAAAGCTTCGATCCCCGTGCCACCGGCATAGCAAAGTCCACTATTTGAGGCTGGTGCAAAGAGCAAGACAAAATTCTCGAGCCTGCTCGGCGCATGTCGTCACCTTACAGCAATTCCACGTCAGTAGCATCATCGAATGGTATTGAGCCGATAGTCAACACAACTAGTAGCGTCTCCAGCGGCGTGGACGATGACCCCACCGGGCCAGGAGCATCGAAGCGCCGGCGATTGGAGAACGGCATAGTTCGCCTACAGCAGTCTTACCAGTCGACTCCCTTGGCGAGGAGCTCCAGACGAGACAGCTGCAGCAGCCCCGACACCGCTACCGGGGACGGTGACAATTTTGACGATACCGCGAGCAACGCAAGCAGCAGTATCAGCCTGTTCCGCCAATCCAACGTCACTCACTTTTTAGGGGTCGATGAGCAGCGGCACTTGTTTACCCAGCACTTAATGGTGTATTTTGAATGGCAGTATCCCAGTCCTTGGCTGGTAACTATCTTACAGTTTAGTGCCGTCGCTGGCGCCGGTAGCAGTAGCGGCTACAGCTCACCCGCCCCTGCCCACCAGCAGCGGATGACTTCGACGCCTCTGCTCGACGCCAAGGCTCTGCTCTATTATAATCTACTCAGCAATTGTAACGAGGCTGATCAACCCCTGGATTTGAGCAAAAAGAGATCCGATGGCGAAACCAACCTAGAACTAGGAGGCGGCAGCCGCTAGCTTTTCCAACATGACGAATGATGAAGCGATCTTGCACGGACGTAATTGACCAGCTGGCTATAGAGGACACCAGAAATCCAGCAATACCCAACTCTACACGGAAACAAATTTTCAGGACTAGTTCCCTTTTTCGACGTTACACGAGCGAAAGCGATTCGTCCATGCGATTTGGTACTCAGTCCCGAGCGAGTGACACCCAGTGTCTTAAACATGTGTAGTAGATGTCGTGCGCGGCGGGAACACCATCGCCCGGAATAGACCGAAAACCGTTGCGTCGCGCAACAAGCAATGATCTAACCGTCAACATTTGTGCACAAATGATGATTCGAGCATTCCGCAGGTGAAATTGACTGATTAAAAGCGAAAAAATGGAGAAAGGACCCCGCACAAAATGTATGGAAAAAAATCATCCGGTCAAATTGGGTGAAACTTTGGGGTCTATCCTTTCCCCAAGTTTCATCCAATTTAACCGAATGATTTTTTTCCATACATTTTGTGCGAGGTCCTTTTTAAAAGACAACGAATTTATGTTGATGCTCGAAGATTTTCTTTTTTTATTGAAAAAGATTTGTGTTGAATTATAACCTCAAAATTTAACTTTGTGGTTCATTTATGTGCCCTTCTTGCAATTTCCGATGTAAAAAAAAAGTTCTAACCGTAAAAATAATGAAAGGCTATATTACAAGAAACAGTAAAATGATGATTTTTCCCATAAATTACACTGTTTGATGTATTATTTGTTAATAACCGTTAGTTAAAAAGTGTCACGAATACGTACTGTCGTATGATGATTTACCTTTAAGGTGATGTCGGAGCCACGCTGATTGGTTGAAAATTTCCTAACCTCAAAAACTTTATATCATAAATAAAAAAAAGTGTACAATCGTAAAGCACAAAAATACGGTGATCGCGTGTTCTTGTTATAATAAGGAATGTTTATAAATGTTATACAGCATTTAATAATTTTTAGTTAAACTAAACAATGGGAAATACAACGCAAGGTGAGGATGACGTTTCACGTAGAAAATTATAAGATGACCGTCACTTTTACGTAATTCCACGCGTCAATTTTAAGAATATTGCATTATATAAATTATTGAACATTTTGGTTATTGAAAATGCTGTGATCCCGCGTTCTTTGCACGATAAAAAATCGTTAGCAACTTAATTTTCTGTATTACGAAGTAAATTTCGCGTGAACAATGGGAAATGCGGCTCGATGTGGAGGTCCCCATCGGTAAAGTTCGCTCCTACATCCCCTTAATTGCACCTTGTTTGTACGTAAAAAAAGATGATATTGACTATATTGCTACTAGATATATGTTGTAGAATTAAAATGTAAAACAACATTTTTGTAATATTATTAGAAAATAAGGCCAAATAAAATTTGTATATAAAATAATTTAAGCTGAATAAATTCAAAATACAATCTAAGCTATGTGTTTAATGCATTTAATTATTGTGTTATAGCTTCAATACTTAAGAAAATAATTATTGTTTACATATATATCGGATATTTCACATGAAATCAGCAGCACAAAATTTTAAAATCGTTTAGGCGATATTTTAATAATTACAAAAGTTATTCTATATGAAAAATTGTTATTTTTTGCAATTTTTGGTGAAAACTCAACTTTTGTCATTTTTTTACTCAAAGTACTGAAACTTATTGTATAGCGCATTGATTGGAAAAAAGTTTGTATTTTACTTTTAGAATATGGCCATATTTATTTTATGACCCATTTCGAAAGTCTCTGATTGGCTGCTTCTAGTATACCTTCATCTAAAAAAATAATGGTCCGTTATAATTTTCGTCATCCACTTCTTTTATTTTCAATAAAATATCGTTGATTGTGGATTTTATCATTTCTTACACCATCTTGATAAAAAAAAGCAAATAAAATATTATGTAAACACAAATATCAGTGGTAGCTAATAAAAACATTTAAATAAATGAGGCAAAATGAGTGTATATATAATTATATATATATGAATATATAATCACGTCCGTGAATCATAAACGTTTAAACTTTAAAATATTTATCTCAAAATTGAGTGAGGGTAATTCTTACTATATTCACTTCAAATTGCGATTATTCGAAAAATTAATTCAACCTCAAAATAATTGGCCAGCGTATCTGACTAATTTCATGTTTCTGCAGAGCTCGCTGTAAATTAACCTCAATAAAAAACAAAAGCACGTAAACAACACGCGCGCGTAACGCGCGTCATTTCCATTTTCTAGTAACATATATTGTACATAAAACCGTTCCCGAAAAATTACGATTTGAAAAGAGGGCTAAAACAGTTTTAACAGCTTTAACCTCAAATATCTCTGAAATTTATAAACGAATTCTTTGAACCCAACAATGCATGTCATAAATAATATACAAACTCTACACCTCCATCAAATCTAGATCTGCATCAAATTACAAAATAATTAAATTTTACTCTAGTTATTGTGTCACATAGAAAGTCATTTCCAGAAATACCAAAATTTTAAATATCAAATATCTCAAAAACTAACCATATAATCTGGATGAAATTTTACATTGGTATTGCCTTTATCGCATACAAAATAGTCTATAAATTTCAAACTGATACATTGAGTCGTCACTGAGAAATTACGATTTTGAAAAATACGTAAAAAATTTTTAACTTTAAATATCTCTAAAAATTATGAGACAATTCTTTTACCTAAAGGACTTGTACGATAAACAAATCAACGCTGCATCTCTACAAAATTTCAACATGATTAAACCAATTTTTTATTCTCTAGTTATCATGCGACAAAGAAAATGACTTGGCAAAATACGAAAATTTTAAATATCAAATATCTCAAAAAGTAATCAAACGATCTTGATGAAAATTGTCTATAAATTTGGAGCTCATTAATCGAACCGTTCTCGAGAAATTACGATTTGAAAAAAAGGTTAAGAAATTTTTAACCTCAAATATCTCTGAAATTTATTTACCAATCACTTAGCCCAAAGAACTTAGTCGAGAGCTATCCAAAATTTACCTCTACAAGGAATTTCAAAGCGATTAAGTCAATTTTACTAAAGACAATGTGCTTCATACAAAAGGCATTTTTTTCATTTTTTCATTTTTTTCTCAAAAACTAGTCGACAGAATGGATTCAAGTTTTTACAGATTATAGCTATTTATATTCTGCATTATCATGATTTTTTTTCAAAAAATTCACCGTTTATTTTTAGAGTTATAGTGTTAAAAAAAAAAAAAAAAATTTTTGTTAATAACAAAAGAACCGCAATAGCTAATGTATTTTTTTTTTTTTTTAAATATAGATTTTTTATGCTCTTTCCAATGCTATCTGTCCGATTCAAATATCTCAATGTTATCATTAAAAAGAGGCAAAAATGAATTTTGTGAAAATCGAAAATTCGAAATAAAACAAAAACGCATCGGCGAATCAAAAAGAGGATTTCCTTCCTCCATTCACACAAGAAAAACAAAAAAAAATGAGACCTGTCCGGTTAAAATCGATCGAATAGATCCTGAGATAAAAAGGTATATGTACACACACACACACACACACACATCCATAGACATTTTCTAAAATCATGTGAGTCGAACTTCTATCACCTCTATTCGTGTTTCTAGAGCGATTTAACGAAACTTAAAATTTTACTATTACAAAGCTTCCTCTAGGAGGAAACAAAATTAACCAAAAAACTACATAATATTATTACTTTTCAAAAATCTTGAAAAAAAAAAAATTTTATGTGCTATCCGAAAACGATTGGTCAAAAATTGAAAAAGTTACAGCGTTACACACACACGCACGCACACACACGGACATTTTTTAAAAATAGTACATTTTGACTCCAAATGACTCAAAACATCTTTCTAACATGTTATCTTGAAAAACTTTTTTTTTAACCGTCAGAAAGCTTCCTCTAGGAGGAAGCAATTATTTATTTTTTGATACTCCGTGCATAAAGTACTACTTTTACACACGCTTAAGTTTGCAAGCGTGCACTAAAATAGCACTTTACGCACGTTGTGTCGAACAATAATGTTCGATACAGGTTGTAAAAATGATTCTCAGTCTCGTTGAAGAATCATTTTGATCGCACTAGTATCGAAAAGTATTATATTACCATTATAGAGGGAAACAATTTATACAATAAACTATAAATCTGTATAATGAAGCAAGTGATTAGAAAAACAGAGTAAGTATATAACAAAATTGTGCTACATTTGATACAAGCTCATTTTCATCAAACCAGTGAGCCCCTGATTTTATATCGGCTTATAATAGTCGCCAATCTCCAACCAAATTTAGATCGTTTAGGTCCACTGAAAAACATTTGAGAGCGCGGGTCTTCCACTTGAGAAAGTCGCTGTCCCAAAGACGGGTAGAGTTGCGACGTTATAGTGCAACTCGGATCCGAGTTGCACAATTATTATTCACGGACTATGAAATATAATAAGACTACCGTGTACGACGAAAATCCAAATTTTTAAAAGTAGATATTCGTGATTGCCTTTATCGATGGTTTTGGACATATTAGTATAAATTGCGTCTGTTTGCAGATAATATTCGAAAGCCTCTGGAAAAAAATACTTAAAAATTAATAAATCAATATGAAACTGTGCTGGTGATTTGCTAGTTTAACTAGTCATTTGGGAGATAATTATTCAGTTAAAAAGGCACCGAGTATTTTAGGCAACGAGATAATAATGGAGATGAACCTATAATTGGAAATATCATGTCTGTTGCCTTTCTTATAGATAGGATAAATATTATTTATACTTTACCCTGATAGAAAATAGATCAACTTGGAACAAAATGGAAGCATTTCTACTTAAGATTAACATCGAAATTTAATTAAAACTATTTAAAACTATCACTATATTTTAAAGCATCTACAATATAGTATTTCTACATAAATAGTTATTTTTCGTCGACAAAGCAACATAATCATGGTGTGACGTTTTTAATTTAAAAATTGAGGAACGATTCATCGACCGTTGGTTAGCATTTCTATCAGGGTTATGCAAAAAAAATATCATCTAAAACTGATGATAAATACAGAACTGATAGAATGAAAAAAAAATTTAATGCTGCTTAGCAATACAACATTTTTATAAAATGTCCGTATGGATGTGTGTATATGTGTGTGTGTTATTATCGAGAAAAAAAAATTGTTATCGAAATACGGCGTCAGTCGAAACTGAAACTTCTGGAACTTGCATGATTAGTGGAACGATTCTACATAAGATAAAATACCTAACACTCGGACACTTTTGGAGCTCATTTTTAAACGAACGATGATTTTAGAGCCAATAACGCAAATTATTCGTACTTTCAACATCTTACCATTAATTTAGGGCTAATTTTACTAATTTATGCAATGAAAAAGACTCCAAGATGTTTTTTTTATTAAAAAATTAAGTTCGAAAAAATGTAAACAAGACCGAAGTTCTCGGACGTCCTATGTCTAGTTGAATGCAATACTCGGACATCGGTTTGACGCAGTACTCGGACATATATGTTTTTAAATGTGTCCGACTACTGCTTTATGCGAATTGAGTGGAATGTTAAGTCGGACAAAAATTTGCCTATACCTTCTTCTGAAACATAACCTCGATAAACTTTTAATTGATTTTGTAACGATTGTAAGGTCCGAATTAATTCAAGATCGATTTGACTACGTAACTAATATTATAATGAATGCAAATGAACCATTTTTTTATCAAATTTAAACAATAATAGTGGTTTTTTTACTGCTGTCCGAGTACTGGTGCCAATTTTCTCTTTGTCCGGGTATTGGATATTTTACCCTATAAATCTCTCGGCTATCAATTTGTCACACTAAAAGTTCGGAAAAATGTCAGATTTTATATTGACTTTCTAATTAGGTCTTACATATTACTTATCCCAAAAACTTTGGAACTCATCCAAATTTTTCGTACACGAAAAGTCCAGCAAAAATGCAGGAATACTGCCAGATTAAGCCTACCCACGTCACTAACCGTTTCTTTCTTTTTTTTTTTTTAATTTTTCATCAAATCAAAAAAACCTAGCCTAATCTCTCGAACCTTGAACCAACGACAAAAAACTTTGTTCTTTGCATTCCAGACGGGTATGCCGCCCTCGTACGAGGAGTACCTGTGCCACAAGCCGGCGCTGCTGTCGCGCTCGCACACGCCGCCGCCCCCGTGGACGGATTCGCCGACGAATTCATCGGCCTCCTCGGGCATGTCGTGCGTCGGTAGTGCTGCCGGTTGCAACGGCGTCGACCTGCAACAGATAAGCCGGGAGCTGCTGGCCAGCCAGCCGGAGCTGCGCGACTACCTCACCCAGCTGGCACTGCAGGACGGCGCCGAGCAGGCGGCACAGCGGTACCACGAGCTGCTCAGCCAGCAAGTTCTGAGAAAACAGGCCGCCAGGGCGCAGCGGACAAGGGCCATGCCACCCAGGTTAGATCACCAGGAGATTTATGACATTCTTTTTTTTTAAGATTTTGTAAATTTTAAGCTGTTCATCAAGAATTTTTAAACTATATATGATAAAAATACATTAAAGTGTTTACAGCGCCAACTGTCGTTTTTAATATAAAAGTTCTTTTTGAGTTTTAGGGGTGTGTTTTTATCTGATTCTTGATACATTTTAATGCTTCACGTATTTCTTGATAGAAGAACATATAATACGAAATATCCTAAAGAAACTTTTTGAAGAGGTCATATAAAAGAAAATATCTTGCACGTGAAAAAGTTTGATAAAAGCAAAATATAAGTTTACAGCAAGCTGAGTATACGAGCATCACATAAACGTATGCTAAACAGAGTAACAAAATCTATCAGCCATGCTAAATAAATTACCGTAGATACAGCACGAGCACAGTGGGATGTAAATTCAAAATCGATTTCACTATTTTCGTTAAGGCAATTTTTGCTAATTGAATTTTGTTAATTATCCAAATAACAATCTCTTATATAATTTTCAATTTAAATTAATTTGTTTAACAAAATCGTTAAAACTATTTTAAATTAACGTGAATATATTAATTATTACACTGACAGTAATTGTTCTTCGTAGTTACACACACACACACACACACACACACACACACACACACGCACACACACACACACACACTTCATTAAATGCTCATTATAATTACATCGTACACTCGATTCCAATTAGAAATGAAATTCAATTTCTATTAGTTTCAAACCAATCTAATAGAGTTGCCTCCTCTCACTATTATTTATTACAAAAATAATCTCCGGGAAGAAATAATCTAAAAATAAAAACACTTCCACAAATAGCTCCTTACACTTACATTATTTACTCAAGACTTTGTTCATAAGAAGTATTTCTCTTCCACAATCTAAGCCCGTTACCGTAATTCGAGCTAATAACAAGCGCACAAACTACTCGGAACAGCCGTCAATTACAGCTCGATTAAATGTCATTTTTTCTACCGCTACGGCCGACAACGAAAAAATAAGGAAAAAGCGCCGGTCGTCCACTCTCAAAAAGAGTTGGATTTCTCTCTAAAAAATTCAGGGAAAAAGTCTCCAGCGTGCTCAACCACCCGCTTGAGGAAGAACAGAGTGCACTCGAGGGTCTCGTCGGCATGAATGGGAGGGCGCGCGCGCGACTTTGTTTACCGCGGGCGAGAGTGAGAGAAAGAGAGAAAGAGAGGAAGAGAGAGAGAGAGAGAGAGAGAGAGAGAGAGAGAGAGAGAGAGAGAGAGAGAGAGAGAGAGAGACAGAGAGAAAGAGAGAGAGACAAGAGAAAGAGAGACAGAGAGAAAGTTTTCCGGAGACTAGACACGCGTATACACGTCGATGATTTATTATCCTCCACGGAGGTTTTGCCGACCGACAGTGGATAGGTCCCGAGAGTTAAGCGTGTGAAACACACACACACGCGAGCGCGGTCGCGGACTGGCGTGGGTTTAGTGAATTTCTAAAAGGGCGCAGTTGTGTAAACAAATGTTTCACTTTTAACTGCGACGATAAAGATTTTTTAACATTTAAAAAAAGGTAAAATTATGCCGACGTCTGAAGGGTTGGCAAACCGTGCTACTTGTGCTCAAAATATATAAGGCCTGGCAACCTGTGCTTGTAATGATGTCTTTGACATTCAAAGAAAAACTTGAATCCACTCTAGATGGCGCTTAAATCGGCGGATAACATTTTACGTTCCCTTCTTAGCGAACAAACGAATAAAAGCTGCTCCCAAGTTTTTCTAAGATTTTCTTTCGCGAAGCTTTATAAATCTCGCTATACCTCTCTCTACACGTAGGGGAAAGCGGCGCAAGTAGCGCAGGTAGGTAAGTTGACAATACTATAAAAAAACTTATTGTAAATACGGTATTGCGCCGTGGCTCAGTCGTTATAGATACCGTATAAAGTGACAAACGTCAATGTACAGTACAATAACAGTATTTATGACGACTAAGCCACGACGCAATACTGTGTTTACAATAAGTTTTTTATAGTATTGTCAAGTTACCTCTCTGCGCTACTTACCCCTCTCTTCCCTACATTCTTATTTCTCCGAGTTAAGGTGGCTCATGCGATTTCTTATAAAAAAGCAGATAGATCTTAAACTTAACAAATATATTCTTTAGACATTAAACTTTCGATCTGTACTAAGAAAATTGTAGGTCAACGACCAAATTATCGAAAAAACTGAGTTTATAAGTAGGTACGTTTAACACATAACCTTATGGGAATGAACAGTTTATTGCTTCGTAGTAACTTGTAAAAAAACAGTTTTTAATGTACAATGTATGAAATTAAAGATTTTTTTGTGAAGAATCTAATGATATCATCAGAATTATAGGTTAACGACCAAACAAAAAAGATATTAACAATAAACGTTACAAATGTGCTACTGCGCATGCGCACTGCGACCAGTCATATAAATGTAGCGACAAATTAGCAAAGTTTTTATTTATTTATAAAATCTTTTTTTTTTGTTTGAACATTTAAAAGTTATTTACAATAAATTTACGTAAAATACGTTAACTTAATTTGGCAATAATAAAGAAGCCCCTTGCGGGGCCCCGACTTGATACGGCACCAAACGCATGAGCCACCTTAAGCTTCTTTGCTCCCGTCTGAAATAATCACGAGAAACTTTGTTAATCCAGCAGAGTGGCGTCAGATTATATGTGCGCAAACTTATTTTCGGCAATCGATAAGCGCCTCGTGCCGCGCGCTCTTACGATTATACTGCGCGCACATTTAATTGACGGCAACGAAAGTGACCGTCGACTGCATCGCCGGGGTCAAAGCTTTCGTCGTTATCTAATTAAGGTCTCAGCGACTATGATAGCTCGAGACTGGCTCAAAGCAAACATTATCTTGAATTCGGCACTTATATGCCGCGTGGGTGTCTGCATATCTTTGCGCTGATTTCTTCGTTCGTCGATTTTGACAAATGCCCGCTTGTATCCTATGCGTGTATATATACGCAGACTGTGGGCGGCACTCTAGGACACCCTGGAGACAGAGAAAGAGAGGGTGAAGCCTCTGACAGCCGGCAATATAACAGACGCCCGGACGACTTTGCTCCTCTTTATCATACATATATGTACCTACTTTTACTTTTCTCAGCTCGTCTTTTCTCCATGCTGTATCTACAACGCTGTATGCGGTTTTCGCAAATTTACTTTACGAATGAAGTTTCTTAATTATCGCGGTAACTTTAACGGGCTCTCGCTACATATAAATTTCATTCTGATTTTATTTCCGGCGGGTGAGCTGGAAATTATGGGTTGCGCGGTGTAGAGGCTGAAAGGGGGGATATGATCAATTCGCGACGCGCAGGGGTCGTGTTATTTTTCAATTCCTCGAAAATCTGAATAACGATGGGAAAGGTTGATATTCTACGTTTGTTATGATATTGTAAGAGAATAACGAGTAATGCATTGCGATGAGAACAGAATACTGATAAATGTGAATTTTTCCAGGAATCCCACATGCGTAGTTTTTTTTTATAATTAATGCCAAACGGTAACATTACGTGAGCAGCGAAGTATAACCGATGAAACTCGTTTGTTTCCAGGATCAAATTAATGGCATTTGTTAACCAGGCATTTATCAAAACTGATAACAAGCATTTATTAAATCTTCTAACAAGCTTATGAAATAAAATTTATAATTTTGTGATATTCGTTACTGCGTCTGCTAGCATCCATATTTTCCTTCTATTTTACACAACACAAGCGGACCCTGATTTTCTAAAAACACTGTGCAATGCACTGGAAAACTAAACAAGAAAAAAAATGTAGAAAATACTAATTTCTTTGAAAAGATTCCTTAATTGAAAAAAAAAAAGATACAAAAGAAACGTTCTTGCTTTGTGTCGGCAGATCGCAGAGCGAGAGCAGAGCGCAGCAGCAGCGCATCGCGACGATGTACGAGGACGGCGCGTTCTGCATGGAGACGGCGTACATCCAGTCGGCCATCGAGAACGGCGGCGCCTTCTGCAGCCTCATGTAAGCCGCACGTCGCCAGCAACCCAGCGCCTCCACTCACAGGGGCCTAAAACCACGACACTGTCTCGCTCTTCTCTGGCTGGACCAGGGAAGTCGTCGACGAACGACTACTTCTGCAGCGACTTCAGTCGCGACCACTCACCCACCCCCCCACTTGCTCAGACACGCATTAAAAACACACACGCACATACGGCAAGGAGTGTAACGCACACGCCTCTTCATTTTCTCGCGAACGAGGCTCTCCTCTCGTGGTCAGGTAAAATTTACATGGACGATGCGAGGAACTGAAGCGCGCGTGCTTGTAGCGATGAAGGTAACGGATTTGACGAAACGAAGAAAATGATTCTTTTGCGACGGGAATTTAAGGCTCGACACGAGGGGTTTCAGCAAAAGGATGGTTTTCCGATGTGGAGAGAGAGAGAGTGAGAGAGAGAGAGATTCGAATAGAAACAATATTTTAGATATAATTTTTACGCTACATTTTTGCATATAGATATATATATATTCGAAGGAGGGCGCTTTTTATTTTTTAAATTGTAATTACCGTTGCTGCAAATGAAAATACACAAATTATGATAATCGAGTACAACTTAACTAAGTTAGCACAATGTAGGGAAAATTGCGTTAAACTGACGAAACCTATAGCGAACGTATGTAAAGGGTATATTTTTCATGTTAGAATATTTTATCTGAAACTGTATAAAAAAAAAAAAAAAAAAAAAAAAAGAAAGCGAGAGAGAAAACAAGAAAGAAAGAGAGAGAGGAAGATGGCTATTTTTTGTAAACGTCGAGGAGAAAAATAAGGGTGAGGATAAAGTCAGACGTTACACGAAACCCATGTAAATTTTGCATGGCTTGTTTATCACGGGCATATATATTACGTCACCGACTACAGCTCATGCATCATTTTCACGAAACGAAAAAAAGAGGGAAAACAAGCGAAATGGAACAAAAAAAAAAGATGAACTTTCGATCGCCGTCGTCGATATAATTGCAAAAAAATAAAAAAAAAATAAAAAAAAAATAAAAAAAAACGTATGATAGGTACGCACCTGACAAAAACTGTGTTCTCGACGGTATTACGAAGAAAGTAAATGGACATCCGCTTACTTGTCACGAAACGACGTTATCGGCTGCAAGAGTCGAGCGACTTTATAAAATTTATGAATCTTACTGTGTCCGATGAAGAATTAGCAGTCGGCTGATGTTTGCTAAGAGAGTTTACATTATTTTCGTATTTTTGCTGTTAGCAAAGTTGTCTTTGATGAGGTAAAGCTAAAAAAAAACAAACGGGGTTTTAACGTTAAAATCTAAATTAATAATGTTTACTTGATTATTTCACTCTACTGGCATTATTCGCGCAATGCTAAATAGCCACTCGATTTAAACATTTGCGCGTGTACGTACCTTTTCGGTCGCTTCAAAGACAACCAGCGACAAGCCGTCAACTCGACGATCCCACGAAATCCCATTATTGATATAATATGTTTGAATGTCGCGGAGTTGCATGTAATGGATGTTTAATAAACAAATTCGAGAAAAAAAATGGAAAAAAAATGAAAAAAAATAATAATAAAACGTAGCACATAGCCTACAATATAAAATGTGTGTAATTTACGTATTTCGCGCGCACGCGCATTATCCGTCGCGGCGAATGTAACGTCTAAGTCGTTTAATGGCATTACATAATATAGGTTATATTTGAAAGATAAAAAAAAGAGAAATATCTATATGGCATAATGAAATTCTAGCCCAAAACTGTGAATCTTCTCGTAATGGAGTTATGAATAATATGTTTTATATCATATACTGTGTAAAGTTATACAACAAGTCGTCGTTAAGTAACAATGTATTATATCAATAATGAATTGCGGGTAAGCCATTCGTTGTTGTGACAATTAGTCGCTTCAGTGCTCGAGCAAGACATCTTTTTTACAAAAATAGTGTATCTCGTAAAATTATTACGTGCATCATTATGATTACAGAGTTTACTGTTGCAGCGTATTAATATCATCGTTGATAGAGCAACAATAACCTAGCCAGTGCCAAACTATTATTCGTAGAGGTGCAAACATAAAACTTGCGTTTCATTTTGTGAAAAAAAAAAAGAAGAAATTTCACAAAAGTTCTTAACTGTTGCAGTACAGACCGACCTGAATTCACCGTTTCATTTCCACCACCCATACAGTCTCATTATTTCCACTAGATCTTTCTCCTGCCATATTTTTTCCCTAGATAATGCGTGTACGAATAAATGTCCTGATACCAAAGACGCACATTTAACCCACTGACAGCCGAAAGATCAAACTACTTTGACACTAGGGTACGATCGTAAAAGGAACAATCGAATGCCACTCGTAAAGCCACACGAGTCGATTTCGCTTTTGGAAAAAAATGGAAAACGCGAGGAGAAAATTGCCGAGACTTTGACGGCAACTGGGACAATGACTATGATGACGACGGGCGTTGCGCTCGCTCGCGATATACGACAGACAGATGAAAGATGAAATGATTTTACAGACATGGCACACGTAACGAGCGCGTACGCACGTACATCTACGTAAGTATATAGCCTCCCGACGGAGACGCCACTGTGTGTACCGTGTATTTGATATAGGAGATATACAAGTAACAATCCAACGTCCTAGTCGCAATGCAAACCTACCCTAGAGAGAGAGGCTGTTTTAAACGACTTGAGCCCGAGTGAGAATACTCGCACTATATATATACGCACCGACAGCCACACGTATACACATGAACACACACCTACACGAGAACAGGAACACAGAGAAGTGCACCTATAAGCACACGAGTACTTACACGAGCGATCGTAAAGGGCGTAACTGCAGGAACATTTGCGTGTGAAAATTTTTACTACCGCGACGGAAGAATTATTAAACACTGTGGAAGAACTTTATATTCATCTTACGCTTTCCAAATTCACGCTTGAAAGACTGACCTCATCCCTCGGATCATTCAGTTTGATTTTGGTTGTATTCGATTTTTTTAGTTGAATACCCGGACAATTGAGGATCAATGAGGACGCGTTAAAAATTTTTACACGCAGTGTCACGAATACACTGACAACACGCGCGAGGATACACCTTTGCCATTAAGAGGGTGTTGTACTCATGTACTCTGTTTTATCGACGGAACACGGTAAATTATATACTATCAAAATAAATATATCGAATTTCGCCTTATAAAGAGATAGTTGCCCTGCGCAACGTAATAATCTACCATCCTACGCAGTTTTGAGCCGGTATATCCACGGCATCCTAAAAAATTTTTCGAACAAAAATAACCGAAATTTCGTTCGAAAAATTTTTTAGGGTGCCGTTGATATTTCGGCTCAAAACTGCGTAGGATGGTAGATTATTACGTTGCGCAGGGCAACTATCTCCTTATAAGACGTAATTCGATATATTTATTTTAATAATATAGAATTTACCGTGTTCTATCGGTAAAACAGAATACATGAGTACAACACCCTCTTAACATAAAGCTTAAACTCGATGTTCAATTCGTGAAATTTTGCCATAGTCTGTAGTGCATGCCGAGATTTTTAACCATCGAGCACAGCGGAATGTGTTGGCGATCATAAGTTCTCAAAGGATTCGCAAAGTTAGCCGAAAACTTTGCTCATCTTCTTTCAACGTATATTGTACACGCAGACAAAGAAGAAGAAGAAGAAGAAGAAGAAGAAGAATTTGTTTGATGCGAGGAAATTCTTTTCTTGGCGCCGCGGAATCCCATTGCTTTCTCAATAGTTTCCTGAGTTACAAATATACCTATCAAATATTCATCTGTACATAATGTATAATTTTTGTCTTCCGTTGATACCTACAGATTTGACGAAAGGTGCAGTTGACATAGGAATAACGAACGTAATGAATATACTGTTAAAGATAACCGATGCTTCCTAAACGAGAGAAATAAAAAAAATTATTGAGAATTGTGATTAAAAATGCTTTTTTAGTATAGCATTGTATTTGTAATCCTATTAGTTTTCCACTATGGATGAAAAAAAATTGAAACAAAACAAAAAAAAAATATTACGTAGAGCGTAAAAAAGTTTTAACGAAATACTACTATGGACTTGTGTCACTAGCCTTTTAGCACGTTCAATTAGCCTCTCTCGTGGACCATGCGTGTTAATCATAAGATGCCATACTTTTTTTTTTTACTATACTGCAGTAGAAAATTAATTTCTGAACCTTTTTTTAAATCACGATTTTGGCTTCCTTCTAGAACTTGCCATTACATCTTTTGTGCAAAAAAATATCTATGAACATCAATCTCGGTTCAATGTTACAGAAAAGTTTCACCTTAACGTCAGAACTTGCAATACGCGTCCACCAGAGTGCAATTCCATTAAACTACATAGATTACAGATCGAATAATATATATAGTTTGAAAAAGCACGTATTTCAATCCTTATTTGCCTGATGGATCTAACGCATCCATTTTAGGAGTCTTCGAAATGGGCTCTTTATGAAAGTTATTTCCTGTCTTCAATTGAAATAAATACTTTACACGACTGAAAAATTAATGGGGTCAGTGTGGTCCTGAGGTGGTATTCTAGATCTAATTTCTAAGGCATTACACTTTTATTACGTTCGAAAAAGGATTAATTGAAAAAAAAAACGAAAAGTATTGTAGGATGTAAGACTCTCTGTTCGTCCGAAAGGGCACTATAAGGATGTTTGTAAGAATTGTATTATAATAAGCTACCTAATGTTTTTCTGATCATACAAAAATTCAGCAGCTTAATTCCAAGTTGTATCTGCGTCATGTCTAAGCGCACACGTGTCTGATCGGTAAAGAATTACTCTTCAGATGATAAAAACCTTAGGAGTACAATGGAGATGACACTTGGATTATAGAACTGCCAGGAGCGCAAAAGTTCTAAAATGTAAAGTTATAATGTCTATAATATGTACACGTTCACTCTGATGAAATTGGTATAATTTCAGCGAACGTGTAGCAATTGTTCTCCATAACTAAGTAAAAAAACAAACAAACAAAAAAAGAACTATAGGCCCTTTTATCTGCATTAAATGCTGAAAGTTACAAACGTATATCTGTTTCATCAATGTTGAAACCGATAGATACAGGCGTATTATACATAGCGCAGGAATGAAATTTCGGCAGCCAAATTAGACTAACAAAGAATTTAATTTCTATACAATCAAAAAGTTACAGTTGTGGGCGATTTAGTGTACATTTTATCGAAATATACTGATATACATAGTACCTGTAATACATAAGGTAGAAGATATTTTTTCAATATTATTTACATTAAAATTATGTTTGGCTCTGTGACGTTTTTAATTTGAAATATTTTTCAGAAAAAATGCTTAAAACTAAAAACGCGCTATTGGAAATGAAAAATGATAAATGTGTAATAACGTATTTTTTTATACCTTATAGATGCAAAACTATTTAGTTACTAATAAATATAATCTTTGCGCAGTTACGATTCTTTGTACGTGTAATCTATATCTTAGCCATGACTGAGAAGTTAATTAACAAGTTTATGTTTTTCTAAAAATGCTTTGATCGCATCTTTTGCAGTAATTTATATCGTAGAAAATTATTGACCGAATTACGAAATTTGGAAAAACTTGTACGAATAAACGGAGATATATGACAGAAAAACATAGACTCGATGAATAATCAACATTCACGACCGAGATCAATAATTTTCTATACCGACAAAACCGTAAATTAAAAATTAGGGTATAACAAATAAAATTTAACTATAAAACCAGATAAATTATACCGTTATAGAACGCAGTGGCACACGCGCGCAGTCGTTTCAAACTATTAAAGTGGAAAGTGGGAATCCAGGGGGGGGGCAGGTGAAAAGCGCGAAAAACGACGAGAGAAAGTTTAAGGGACGCGAGAAACTACTATGCTTTTGGACCCCGCGTTTCATTTTATTAACATACAAATGCGGCGCTGGCGACCAAGGCTTACGCGCGCAATCATCTATACCTGCAGAAGAGCGTGTACACGAGAGAAAGAGAAAGAGAGAGGGAGCGAAAGGAAAAAGTTTTCGATTTGTAATGCGGGATATTAATTTAACCGAGGGGATTTGCCGTCCGTACTTGGGTTGCGCTATTCTCGTCTCCGATCGGAATCACACAGTGCAAAAATCAATTCTCCGAAAGAATAGCAGATAAATGATGCTCAAAATGGTGATGTAAAATATAGTGGCACTTTATCAGAACGTGATTTAGTAATTTCTGTAAAAAGCTTTTTTGATGTATTAAAATGTACGTATGTATTATTATTGAGAAAAATGATGTATTAAAAATTACTATATTTTATAGCAAAAATTGATATATACATAATAAAAATTGCTATGTACATAGTAATTTTTACTATAAAATATAGTAATAATTTTAGTATTTGAGATTTGTCCCCTGCTAACTATTAGACTGTAAAGGGAGAGATAATGAGTTTAATTAAATAATATACTATGTTTCAGAGGATAATGCTTATCTTGAAAAGAGTTCACAACAGGTTATCAAGTATTTTAATAGTATCCATACGAAATTAGTAATGTTACGAAATGTTTCAGTACTTAGGCTCGATGAGAAGTTTCGCGATAAAGGCGACATTCTACTGGTTCGAACTAAATTTAGTATAAACCATGAGTTTCGTCGTAATGGCTTCATGATAAGGTGCCCACATCACACTCCTATGCATATTTTATTAGACTGCAAAAAGATGGGAGAAAATTTATTATTTAACTATATGCAATGAAGACAAAATATTCGAATTACAGTTTAAAAAACCAAATTAGCTAATGTGTTAAAGATTTGGTAAGAAATGTGTAAATTTCGCGAAGAAATAAGCGCTAGTAAATTGTACAGGAGCATAAAAAGCATTCGTTATTCAGATGTAAGATAAATGTCCCACAAACATCGAGAGTATTCTATTTACTGTTTTTTAAAAGAAAAAGAAAGGCCTATTTGAAATTTATTTTCTATATAAATAATGTAAATATCCATCCTATTTCAGAACTGTTGAATAAAACGTATACCAGAAGAAAAGCTCTATATATTATTAAATTAGCGCAACTCTATTAATTTCCCAAAGTTTCTGTGAATACAGAGGTAACGAACTAACGGTACATATATATTATACATAAATTTAGGTGCGTAAAAACATTCTTTGGGACATTTACCGCACGACGAGGAAAAAAACTGTTTGCTGGGAGCCAAGAAACGGGGGGCTGTAAAGGCACGTTGATAAGCAAACGCGTGTGAGAGATAAATAAAAAAAGCGAGAAAGTATGATTTTCGTGCAAACTTGTATTTTTGTATGATTCGAACGTCCGGTCTGTCCGATCGCACGGCCGACGCTGAGAGTCAATGAGATGCCAATTTATTAAAACGAGAGTCTATCATTATTGTATAATAATAATAATTACAATTGCTGCCGGGCGTGTGCAGTAAATTAGGGTAATTATACTAACGTAATTATGCTATACATAAATTGTATTACGTGTTGTGTATATTATAAATGTTTAGAGGACCAAGAAATACATTCTACCGATGTAAAAAATAAAACGACTGTGTATTTTTATTACCTCATACCTATATACCTCCCATTTTTTAACATTTATTTATTAGGAAAATTAGCATTACAGAAATACAAAAACCCTTGCTTCATCACTTACAAAAAAAGAAACGACATTTTTTCAACAATAGAACAAATAAAATATTACTCCCGAATCTTTTTCATCCAGAATTTCGCGAACCCATTTTTTTTTTTTATTACAATGCGTATTTCTCCCACGACTTTTTGTTGATTTTTCTTATTGCCATTGACCTTAATTAAGACTTAATGAAGAAACTTTGGCACGTGGTCCGACAATCGATTCCACCAGTATAAGTTAGTGCGGTGTTTTGCCATAATATGCAGACTTTCGTAATGTTCGAGATAGTTACTCAGATTCGGGGCTGCAGTATTAATGAGGCAGTGAACGTAATATTACATTACTCGCTATTCACTTCTCATTGGAGATGTTTTTCGTTTTTTTTTTCTCTGATGTTTCAGAGAAATATAATGATTCTATGAGAATACCAAACCAATTGTCGTCGATTGACCTTGTTACATTGTTTTAAAGTTTTAAAGACCTTTTCCAAATCAGGCATGCTTTTTGGTAAGTAAATTATTAAACTATGGCAAAAATTTATTGCACACATTTCAGAATGAATAACTTTTTATAGTGAATATACTTATAGTTAGATAAATTCTGATAATTACTCGTCTTAATCTGTGCAAAAAAAAAAACGGGTATGATAGGTATAAAAACTGTTATTCGGTTTTATCAGCTCTATTGAGATTAAAGTTTTCTCGAAAATTCTTCCCTTTTTCATTCATCCGAAATTCACTGTAAATATTAAGAATGTACTCTATAACGTCCCTGCCAAAAGTTTGTGAATTCGATAAACTACAATAATTAATTGTATGCGATAATTGACCAAATTTAAGTTCTTGTGGGTGCTTCAGGAGTATAATACGAATATAATAATAAGCTTTGAAAATCGAATAAAAATTGACAAAGTTCTGCTATTTTTTATAATTACAAAAACTGAATCATTAAGTAAATTTTTAATACTGAAAATGACAAAATGCCAAACTTTTAATTTTCATTCAATTTTTAATTTCTGAAGCTTATATAATATTCCTGTCAGCATTAAAAATTGTCTATTTATCCTACATAATTTGTTATTTTTGTTTTAATATTAGTCACTTATCTTTTGGCAGGGACTGTACGAGAAATAAATTGCAATAACAAATTATGTAGGATAAATAGTCGATTTTCAATGCTCGCGATCGATTACAAATCACGATAGAAATATCATAAGCTTTAGAAATTAAAAATCGAATGAAAATGAAAAGTTTGGCACTTTGTCATTTTCAGTATTAAAAATTTACTTAATGACTCGGTTTTTGTAACTATAAAAAATAGCAGAACTTTGTCAAGTTTTTTTCGATTTTCAATTTTCAAAGCTTATTATATTCGTATTATACTCCTGAATTACCCACAAGAACTTAAGTTTGGTCAATTATCGCATACAATTAATTATTGCAGTTTATCGAATTCACAAACATTTGGCAGGAACCTTATAGCCAGTACATCCTTAATTAAGTGTACCTTTACGGATTTTAATATTTCTTGAATTTATTAAATTTTCACTCATAAGTAAAATTAATTCGTATAAAATAATCTGGAAACAAAGTGTGCAAATACTATTTTATTTACTTATTATCTGTAAATGATATGTCATAAACGACCTTCTCGAGTGATTTAAATAGCATTGTGATAAAATCCCGCGTAAAGAAAGTGCAATATTTGGGCTATATTAACTTTTTTACGCGGGATAAAAAAAATAAAAAATAAAAATTAAATGGTTCGTTCGCTGAAAATACAGCTTTTTCGATAAAAAGATTTATACAAATCTTATTCTTTAGTATAATACTATACCAAAATAGTCTACCTAAAAGATAACTTACATCCAATTAAAAGTAAAAAATTAAATGATTATATTTCAAAGATACAATAATATACGAAGTTTAAAGGGATTTATTTTCGAGCGCAGGTAATATCTAATTTCATGTTATATGCACAATGGAATTTAATGCTTATTAATACAGAGATTTATCTCCATGAAAGTATTGAATTGAATTACTGGAATCTAATTTTAATAATGTGAATGAACATTTTATATTATCTACAAAAAGTTTGTTTCTTTTATTAGACATATTTCCATTGTAAATAAAAAGATGAAAATTAAACAAAACGATGTATTCAATGATCCAAAATTAGTGCTCATACCGCTGATCAAAGAGGTGAATTTAGTAAACTAATACAGTAATAGTACATTTCGATACTAGTGCGAGGATTTGATTGTCCCCTCGTGTGACTGTTTGCACCCGAGCGAAGCGAGGGTGAAAAGGTCACACGAGGAGAAAACCAACTTCTCACACAAGTGTCGAACCGTATTTTTTGACACGACGTGCGAGAAGTGAGATTTTTGCACGCATCGTTTAACGCAGCGTGCGAGAAATAGAACTTCTCGCACGGAGTTTCAAAAAAGATATTGTACACTTTTTATACAACGAGAAAAAACGAAAATAAGAAAATTTTCAAAAACGACGTATATGTATATATATATACACACACACACACACACACACACACACACACACACACACACACACACACACACACACACACACACACACACACACACGATAGCCAAACCACCGAGTACTTACACGCGAACTCATACTTACTGTCTGCATCCAGAATTGACTCGTCCGACCGTCCGTACACCTTCCCCCACCTCAAAGATCTCTCTCTCTCTCTCTCTCTCTCTCCCTCTCTCTCTCTCTCTCTCTCTCTCACTCTCTCACGCGCTGCCTCGAGCGCGTGAACTTTCTTCTGGCGCGGGAGCCGCGTTATTCTATGCCGCTCTATATACTAGCACACGTGCGACCCCGCAAACCGCCGTATTCGTGCAAACCCATGCATGGCGGACGGTTATCAGATTTCAGAGTAATCCGCGCCGAGGTCTGGGGTGGGCAAGGATTATGCATAGCGCGCGTATACATACATACATATGTATATGTATACCGATGGGCAAGAAATTTTCCGCTTAATTAAATAGCGCGTGGATCCGTTGCAAGTGGTACATTCGGTCGCACACGCGCGTCCCAGACATTGTATCTCTTTTTGCGTAACCTAGACGCGCGCGGACGAGATGCGAGCGAACGAACAGGGCCGCGCGCGCTCGGGTTTCAGTACCTACATAGCTCTGTCGAGTTGGAGAATTTATATGATATCTCGAATCGGTCGGGAATTTTCAGCAAATTGTTGAACAGTTACTTTTTGTATACCTTTTTTAAAAGCCATAATGAAGTTCTAAAGTATAAGAGCAATAGAGGGGCTGCATGGAATAAGGGGTTAAGTCGAGTTATATCCTTTTGCCATCAATTGACAAAACGAAAGCTATTGATCATTAGCTCTCGATAGGTATAGGAAATATATGCCGAAACATAAATTGCAGCATAAAATTCAGGGTGATTCGTGGAAAACGGTATAAGTGGAATTATATCGTTTATTCGGAAAATTAACACTACTATAATAAAAGCTAAAAATGTATGCATGAGCACGCAAAGTAAACCTGTTACCTTACTCTAAAGGTAAGGGGTTCTCAATTCAAAAGTACGTTACTTTATTGTATACAAAAAAGGTCACTTAAACACGTTTAAAATATATACCGAATAAACCAGTGAAAAGTTAATTTTATTTTTACCCACAAAAATTTGAAAAAAGAAAAGAAAATGAAATCATTGTCAGTTCATATTCCTCAAAAAGAAAAACAATGTTGGTGGAATATATTAAAAAATATAAAAACAATAATTTGTTTTCTTAAATAACAGTTTTATTTATGATAGTGTGTTTTTCACAAAGATTTTTGTATAAATGATTAGAAATTATTATTATATGTATCTTGAAAAAGAGAAAAAAAAATTGGCAAAACGAAGTTGCATTAAAAGAAAAATTTATGTTTTTTTGTTAATAGTTTATTTTCATCAAAAATAGTATAAAATGATGTTTTTTTTTTATGTTTTTGAAAAAAGAAAAACTGAGTATAATAAAGTTATATTTATATTTTTGGACAGTTAACTCTTACGTGACTTTATTTAATTTGATCAATTTTCGGAAAAAGGGGATAACTCATTTATTTAAAATCTTCATTACGTTTTTATATGGCTTGATAAATACAAATTTTTATGGATGTTATTTAATTTACCTTTAATTTAATCTTATTTAAAGTCTCATAGAGTTTGGCCGTCAGTAAAAAGTTATTATGTTTTTTTTTTGTTCATCTCAAATTGTATAGTTTTGAGTTATCCCCTTATTCTGAATAGCTCTAAAATTATAATCTTGAGTAGATGTTCAATGCACGAATGAAAACAAAAAACTAGGAGGATACCCACGGATGGCTAGTATATGAAATGAGTAGAAATATTCGATTGGTCGAAGTCAAGGAAAGATTATGAGATCAGTAGAAAAATCATGATTTCGTCTGACACTTTGTACACGGAGAGAAATTTTAGAGTAAAAATTACCAAGGTTCCTTGGTAGCGCATGGACAGACTGTCAAAAGCCGTGTTATTCCCAGGTTTCTAATACAATTTATAAGTTTCTCAAGAAAAACTACCATAACCACTTAAAAAAAATACCAAATTATCTGAATAAAAATTACCAGAAACACTGGTAAAAATTGAGATCTAGTCATTTTTACAAGGTAACCTAAGAATTTTTACTAAGAAAACTGATAAATTTTACCAAATAACCTGGTATTTGTGTACTCGCGCATGCGCACTGCGCATTATTGTGTTTCAGAAGATTGATACTAGAGGCGTGCGCGACGTTAAAATGAAAACAATACACATATTTTCAGTAAGTAATAACGGCGATTCAAATGACTGTTGGTAACAGCTTCTGTGGCGCAGTCGGTAGAACGTCGGACTCTCAACCCAAAGATCGTCGGATCGAATCCCGCTTCCGTAAAAGTTTTTTTTCAGTTTAATGTTTTTTCATCATTGTTTCTGTTTCTATTTCTATATTAAAATACTATATATCCATCAATATGGATAAAAAAAGTTAATTTTTTTAATTTAAATTAACTAAAAAAAAATTTTACCAAGGCACTTTGATAAAAACTTTGAAATTGTCAGTCTGTCCATCCATTACCATAGAAACTGGTAATTTTGTCTCGAATATTTGTAATTTTCACTACAAAATTTCTCTCCGTGTAGTAAAAATTGAAAAATATCATCTTTATTAAATATTCATTTGCTGATACACTAGTGAATTTTTGTTTCATTGTTATGTAATTGTTCACGGACTCATGATGATCATAATAGTTTTACAAGTTCTCGATAAATATTTCAATATATTTAAATTTTATCATATCTTTATTTGGTTTCTTCTGTAAATGGGTCTTTACTTCATGTATAAAGGTGACGTGAAAGGATTAAATAAGGAAATAAAGTGAGAAATATAAATTAATGAATAAGGCAGATAAATTGGTAATAAATAATACAGATTTTTATTGATATCATATTATGACAGGACTAGGTTCACATAACTACAATCTAATATCTTAAATTAGCATAGCATATATCTTAAACATCAGCTTTTACAATACTCCAATTTTCATTACTTTCATTCTATTCTTAAAACATTGATCGTTATTTTTAAATTCTTGAGTGAACGTTTTATGTATACAATAATAATTGAAGAACGAAAATTATTTATTGACCTAATCTAATTCTTATACAACTAATGTTAGAAAGCAAATAATAATTTAATACTAAGACTAGCAATAATTGACAATAATAATTTTAAAACAATAACAATAAATGAACATGGTTATTTGAAAACTTTTTTTAATATTAACACAGCATCATTATCTCATAGATTAAAAAACTAATCAAACAGATAGTAACGACGTTAAAAAGAATTTTCAGAGATTTTAATAAGACGTAGAGACTTAATACGATAGTTTTTCATGCGTTCAGATACAGATAAAACTGCCAATCTTTGATTTAACGTTTTGATGACATTGACATTCGAAATGTATCATTATTACGAACAACCTTGTGTCACGTTTTTATTGTCCGATTCCTTTAGTAGTAACACGATGATAGTGGTAGCATCTAAGGCCTTGGCAATTGATTTTTTTATTTCAGACATATCGAATGATTGACTGTGGCAAGTGAGTAATAAGAATTTAGAATTTTACAAATTGAGTTTTTGATAACTTTAAGAGTTTGAGACTATAGCGCATAATATGAAGGTTACAGCGGTTAGATGTGAATATAATTTAATAGTTAACACTATTTCATATCTTATTATATCATTTTCACAAATATATTTTTAATACTCGGAACTAGACAAAAATATTTTTTACTAATGTTAACAAAGTATTCGCGGGTAAACAACTGCTCTAATTTTCACTTTTTAATGGAATATTACCCTCTTAATGCATAACGATTAAAGTTCATTCGCATAGTGTGTTTTCGATTGGTTTAACTTTCTTTTTTTCAATCAGGCTCCAAGTTCGATAAGACAGCTTTATTGCTTGCCGATTCGCAAATCGCCAAGTATTTTTCCTAAGCTTCTGTTTATTTATAAGTCCAAGGTCAAGTGATCTTTTGCTGTTCAAAACATTAACACAGTAATTCCACATGACAAATACTGTACCAGTCATTCTAGATTTCAAAATACAGACTTGTAGAAAATGTGACGTCTTGTTGGTCAGCTTGATAGACAGAGATCATATTTTTTCAAAAGCAATTGTGCCATTGTCATAGTCCTCAAACATTCAAAATTTTTATACCATCAGGTGTGCGGAATAGCCTCTCCGACACCGGCAGTTCACCAATCAGGTACTTTTCCAGGATCCTAAAAGCCGCTTTGGAATGTCCAGTTCCAATGAAGGCCAGGGTGGCATCGCGGCCAGCATACTCTAGGAGTATATCGGGACCGCCGGGATGATTCTTCATGAAGTTGGTGCAATCGTAGACGTAGTCGTAAATCACCATCCAGCAATCATCCATTGTATCGTGCCAGGCCACTTCGTCCAGCGAAATTGTAGCCAAGTCTTTCTCGCATTTATCCCCCGTAGCATCGAATTCTTTCACTTCACCACCATCACTGTTCCTTCGCTCCGGGCTGGAATTGCCAAATCCCGTGGTTTTGGAGATGACTTTCATGGTGGTGTCCAGAAGATTCAGGGCACGCAGGTTTAGCGTCAGTTTCGACAGACCATCCATGATGCCAGGTGTCTCCAACAGAGCGTCCTGCTCCACCTCGGTATCGTTACTACACAGACACGAGTTGTTCTCGGTTAGACACAGCGACATTTTCACTACGTAAGAGATTCGCGCTAGCTTATGTGAATCTATATGTATGTATATGAATATCTATATGTCACGGAAGAGAGCAGGAGTGTGGCGCGAGGTTAACTTGTGGCTTTGGTCTGACGGGGGAAATCGAAAACTAACGATCTGGAGGCACGAGCAAGTTTTTATATAGCGCAAGCGCGAGGGAAGGTCGAACTGCCGCATATGCGTGAAATCATCTGATGCAATGCCGGCTTATCGTTTCTTGCTTTCGCTTCGCATATACAATAGTACAGGGCGCTTGCTCAATTGAAAATATCGCGTGCGACGAATTTCACTACGATAATTATGATGATGATAATGGTGATGCTTTCGCGACGATGCCTTGCGCAAGAACAGAGCAACGATGACGAAACTGAGCTAGTACGAAAATCACTCTCTGTTTTCGTTCACTATACCCCCAGCGATCGCAAACATATGTGGCACGAGTGCGTAACACTGATGAAATTAGGTGATACTCGACAGAGACGCGTCTAATTCGATATCGTTCCCCGCCAACATTTACGTAGATTACGATAACAGTGTGTCTAGAAAAATGTAAGCCAAACAATCGTGACAATGATCTTACCGGAATATCCTACGTCTACGCGCCCTATTATAATTACTCACGAAAACTTACGCCGTCGGCCCGTGGGGTTGTTTATCGAGGCACATTTCTTCGCGCACTGCCAGACAAGCACACTTATATGGGAGAAATCAATTCAGTACACATGTAGAGAGAAAGAGAAAGAAAGAGAGAGGAGAGTATAATTCCATTACCGGTTGGAAACCCGACACCAGGCGCGAGGGTCTGCATGCGCTGCCTACTCTCGCGTCGACTAAGTAATGGCAAGTGACGGTACGTTGACCAGCAGAGAGACGAGATGGGTGCGGACGAAGACGGTTGGAAAAGCCGCCTTAATTGCTCCGATAGTGCTTCGCTGGTGCATACACCTGCGGTCGCAGATTGTAACTCCAGAGAATAATAATGGTCTTATGGCCAGGAGAGATGACTGTCGTCACCGCGTATTGGATGTTTTATTAAGCGGATTCCATTGGATACGAGGAGGATTTTGTTCAAGGTTGTATGGTGAAAGAAAAATTGTAAAATTAATTCTATGTTATTTCATGTGAGTATTGAAAAATTAAACTAGTAAACAGGTAGTAGTAAGCTCCAAAGCAACAATAATTTTACTACAAAACATGTGACTCAGCCTATTGCCGAATGAATGAAAACGAACAGAAATTATGTCTGTAACGTAGCACATAAACATTACGCCAAACGCGTCACTGTTGTATGTCGTCACATATGTTTGTGATGTGAATAGTTTTTATATGTGAGAAATGTCAACAATACTTCAAAATGCTATATCATATTTGTTTCGTCTTAGTCAGTTTACAAAAATTAAGAAAAATATGAAAAAATCGGAAATAATTTTTGTCGAGGCTACGTTCAAAAATAGGTTGGAAGTAAGAGCATTTTCTAAAAGTACTTTTGATTTCATATCCATTCATATTTTTTTTGTCCGAATCGGATAACATTAAGTCGGTTTAAAAAAATAACGATAAATATAAAAAAATCAAAAATAATTTTTTTCGAGGCGAGGTTCAAAAATAGGTTGGAAGTGGGACCATTTTCTGAAAGTACTTTTGATTTTCTATCCATTCATATTTTGTTCGTCTAAATAATTAAGATTTTTGCTCCGTAACTGTTTTTAAATATAATTTTATATAAACTTTTGAATAACGTATTTATGAAAAATCAAGTATGCATTAAAAATGCAATTTTTCATTAAAATATAAATTTAAAAAAATTATGATGTTATTTAACAATTCTCTTTGAGAAAGCATTCTGCTAAAGCAGTTAGCAGCGGTTTTTTAAAAACAATTGTGTTAACTCGAACCAGTGATTTACACTAGTCTAACTAATGGGACAGTAATAAAATTTTTCGTTTTTCAGAATCAGATTTTTTTTAGCCAGATCAGTTATTTTCGCTGAAACCATTTCCAATAATAAGTATCAAAGACCCAGTCCAAAGCACTAATTTTAGTAGACCAAAAAATATGCAAATTTTTTACAATGATTTGTTTACATTTTCCAATCTGAAAACTGGTACAACAGCAAAAGGGGTTAATAAGAAAATTCTAAATACTCGCAATACTAATAATAAATTAAGTATGGTAAAGTAGGTGATTAGCGAGCCAAATCACTGATGATCATCACTGATGAGTCCAATCCAGAAAGTTCCACGAACCACAGTGGACGTGAGTAATTAAAAAATCCCACAGTGAAATTTTCTACTGAGGGATCAATGATTTGGCTCGCTAATCACCTACTTTACCATACTTAATTTATTAGGAAAAGGGGTTGTTAACCCTTTCGTACCGTATGGGTCCTGTAGGACCCACTTTGTTCAACATGCTGTAGAAATCTGAAATTAAATAATTGTTTAAATCTACTTATTTAGTCGTGTTCTCTTATTCAAGGGGAAGCCCCTCTGGCCATTAAAATTAAATTTTTTTGATTTCTTCCGTTTCGTTTAGTACATTAAAAAAGGGCTCGGCAATGAAAATTAGGATTTGACGAAAATTCGGATCTTGAATGATTTATTTTAGAATAAAAAAATGGTTAATGGTTATTTTTTTTTTTTTATTTTGATCGATCTTGTTAATGAGACAACGTACTAAGAATTTATTACTATCCGAGTTCAATAAAATAATTCTATTGGCGGGTATGGGTTGTATGAGTCCTCCCGGACCCACTTGGAAAATAGTACTTATCGACACTTTTGAAGAAAAAAAACTGTCGATTGATCTTAGTTAAAGCCTCCACAATTATAGTATACAAAAAAAAGTAACTTTTTCCCCGGGAAAGGGATCTCGGTATGAAAGGGTTAATATATCGAACAAAAATTTTCTTAGCAAATTTCCAATGTTGCAAAAGTAGATTTTGATCACTAAAAATACATAAGAAATACTAATCTTTTTTCTTTTTCATTGAATTTAAATTTGGAAAGTCTCGTTTTATTCGTTATTCAATTTCAGGGGAGGTATTAATATAAAAATTGGAAAATTTTTAAAACCTGCAAAGTTATACCCAATTGTTTATAAAATTCATCGACAAATTGGCATAACTTATAAGCAATTGGATATAACTTTGAATTTCTTTTTAACTAACAAAATCTAGTGTTCAGATTGAAATGTGTAAATAAATGATTGCAAAAAATTGTTCCTGATTAAATCTCCCTGAATTCTCAGACTTTTTATACAAAAATAGAAATTCTGCAATGATAACCAACCAAAATACGGTCCGATTTTTTGACCCAGACTTTACCGATTCCTTTCTTTATGTTAATAATTTTACTTGAAAATATAACAGAGTCCATAACATTTATTAAAATCATTCTATGCCCCGGAGAAATAAGTTCGAAGTGATTCCAATGAATATAAAAACACAAAAACAGGAACTACGACATGAGTTACGAAAATATTTTCTGGAGGCGTGTCTTCATTTCCACTTCGTCATATGTGTCGTATCTGGTGTCGCTACGTGTTTACTTACCGTAACAAGATTTCAATATTATTATCTGAGAATATAATTGAGTAGCGGTGATTGCATTACGTCATGATATCGCAACTGTCATTTGGAAAAAAAATTGTAAACATAAACTCTTTAACTACTGCAAGATACATAAATCACAATTAATAAAACAAAAAATTTTATTTTACTATTATTTATAGACCTTTTAATAGGTCAAATGATAAATAGACTATAATATTTAGTATTTGATATAATTTTATTACTTCAACAGCTCGTATAATTTTTACTTTTTATATAATTCGTGAAAAGTTGGTTGCATTTATTTTTAAGAAATATCAACTAATAATATGATTTTAATATGTGGGAGGTCCAGACAGTAACATTAGCAACCCAATAATTCTTTCAGCTCATTTAAGTATAAATATAGCGATAATAAATAATTAATCGTTTCTTAAAAAGTACTACTAAGATTTCTTGAATTAAATCTGTCAAGCATGACTAAACTGCCTACTAATTGGACGATAATGCTTTTCTGATCATACAAGAAATCATTAATATGAAAGAACATCAAAATGTACAGAATGTATAAATAAAAAAAATCAATAGATTCAAAGTAATGTAAAGGATTTAAATAGCTATGAAAAATCACAAGTGATAGATTCGGTAAGTTCATAATGTATGTATGTATGACTCAAGAATTTTTTCATTTATTTTGCTATCATTGCATGATTGTTCTTACCAAAGTTCATGATTGGTAAGAATAATGATGCAATGATGGCAAAACTAATGAAAAAATTGTTAAATCTGTCGAAAACAACAACGGCCGAATCTTGCTTATATTTAGCAGAAAAATTTTCCTTTGAAATTTCGATCGAGATGTACATGATACACCCATGCAGGGTGTATATACCCGTGCATGCGCGAGGATAACATCTTTGTTGCTATAAAACCACATACTTAAAGTATAAAGTTTTTGCTAATACTTACGTAATATCTAGCAAATTGATAACTGTACCATAATTGCAGATTATTTATATACGCACGCCGCACATGAGCAACAACATTTCCTATCTATCGCGCGGAACGTTCGCGATATGTAACAATTACCATCTCTGCAATTAGCAGCATCATTGCAAGCGTCATTGCGCAGAAAAGAAGTACCGGCCGATCGCGATTGCTTATCAGCCGCCGGCACAGAAAAACTCCAAAGGGGCACATCTCAATAACGACTCGCGTTCGCTCAGCCGATAGCCTATGCGTACGTGCTGCCACCTCGCGGCAAGCTTTCGAGCTTGCGGCCAGTGGGGGAGATCGTAAGGTAAGTCAGTCCGGTTGCCCGTAAGTAGGGGCTCGGCTTATCGGCGGTAGGTGTAGAGAAGTAAGCTGGACGCGTAACAGCGACAGTAGTATTGATCTACCGACTGACCGAGCTCGGCCATGACTACTGAAAAATTTAGATCACGTGGCCCTTGCGCGCGCTTGTTTGCTTATCTCTCGGGGCTTATCGTTGACCATCCTTTTTGATGGCGGGTCGCTTTCACGGATAACGGAGCTGCGTTCAACGATAACACGCGGGCTTTCGTTCAATAATTGTATTTTCCAGGTGAAATGCAGCTCTGAAATACCACTTTGAAAAGATTAATAATTCAAGAAGCTGTCGGCGATAGTGGACAATACAGTCTCTGTAGCGAAACTCTATTTTAGATCACAATAGTATTTCTAACAAATTACCATAGGCGTCAGCGATTAAGAAACTATTTCTCATGCAATATCGTTGAATAACGTTATAGTAATACTAGCACCGCGTTATTTTGTAAACGAAGTCTAAATCCGCTCCTTTCAACGCTAAATATTTCGAGCGCTTGTAGCCGTCGATTCTGAAAAAGAAATATTCCAAAAACAAGTACTACTCTCAAGTAGGTAATCAAAAGAAATTCGCCCGGAAAACAGACAAATCCTAGGGCAAACACACACGGAGCCCCGGTTCGCGCGAACAAAAGAGATTTTTCACGACGAAAAATAACCGAAATTCGCGTTAGAGAGCGAGCAAGAGAAAGAGAGAGAGAGAGCGTGGCGTCGCTCCGGGGGAGGAAGGAGAGGAGATGTAGCGACGAGAGCTCGAAGGGAGCGCGAAGTAGATAAGTGCCGCCTCTGTACCGATGGATATATACCTATCGGCGGGTATGTGTGTGTGTGTGTGTGTGTGTACTGCTGCACAGCGCACGCGTTCTCCCTCTCTGTCTCTTGGCCAGGCGTCGCGACGCCACGACGGCGACGGCGGCCAGCGAGCGAGCGAGGGCAGCGCCGACGTTTCGTGGTAGTCGCAATCATGCCACCAGCCGGGCGCAAAAGCTGCTGCTCGCGTTTCCCGTAGCCTCTCTGCCGACGAGCTACAGTAGTAGTGTGCTCTCTCTCTTTCTCTCTCTTTCACTCTCTCTCTCTCTCTCTCTCTCTCTTTCTCTCTTCCTTCGTGTGCTTGTGTGTATATATTCGGCCCACTCGGTGCGACCGTTCGGCTGGTCGTTTATCTATCTATCTTTCTCAGTGGGCCACCGCGCGACACAACACGAGTTTCCTTTTCCAGCCGGAGGGGAAAGAAAAAACAGTGCGTCTCCGGGGTTGTTGTAATATACGACTCGGGGTGAAGCAGCCGCTGCAGCAGCAGCAGCTACGACGACGACAACGACGACGACGAAGACGACGACGAAACACAACGAACTCACCAGAAGGAGGAGGATAAGCTACGAAGGAAATCGGTGCGAGGAGCTCAAGATATAAAAAAGTAGTGCAAGAAGAGAGTGAATATATCTACATCTACAAGATACCGAGTGAGAGCACGACTCGGGGTTTCCATGCCACAGAGACGAGGAGGAAAGCACGGTAGCTACCACCACCACTACCACCACTACTACTACAGCCACTGCCTTACCCCCGCTATCTCCTCCTTCTCTCCTTTTCTCTCTTTCTCACTTCTTCTCATTCTCTCTCTATCCCTATCCGTGCCGAAATTCTCGCACACTTTCTACCACCACGAATGTGTTCTCTTTCTCTCTTTCTCTCACTCTCGAGATTGAGAGAGAAAGAGAGAGAGTGAAAGAGAGTTGATCGGACGCAGGCAACGGGGAAAAACAACGACAGTGAGTTGGTGCGAATTGATTTTCCTCCTCCTCCTCCTCCTCCTCCTCCTCCTTTCTCTCTCTCACACATGCACACATATTGTCGCTCGCCAGGTCTAGCGAGACGAGGACGGTATACTCTCGGCGAGAAACGAGTGCACGTGTTTCGTGTGCGCTAAAGTGCGCGCAGCGCAGCGCAGGGGAGGGGGAGGGGGGATCGATAGGGGGAGAGAGAGAGAGAGATAGTGCGAGAGGGAGAGAGATAGCCTCCTCTCGCAAGTACACGCGCGCGTGTGTGCCTGTGTGCAAAGGGAGCAAAAAACGTGTGTGAGGTTAGAGGTGCACAGGTGCGCGCTAGAATCATAGACTCGTCCCTTCCGCGGCGAGCTTTCGCGCGTGCCGCGCTGTGTGTCATGTTTCTCTATATTACTTGTGAGAGAAAACGCGACTATGCGTGTGCCTTTGTGTGTGTGTGTGTATACGTGTGTGACAGATATACAGGGAACGACCGCGACGAGGCATCCGCGTTCGCTTAATTAAGCTCTTTCAGAAGCACGCGCGCGTGTGCGTGCGTGCCACCGTCGAAAGAGAATTCGTGCATAACGAATCGAGAGGCAGAGCAGCGGGGCTATCGTTATTTTCCTCTCCGCTGTCGCGGCCGCCGCGACCCTGAGCGATTTTTCGAGATACGGCGATTTTCTTTTTCTTTTTATATAAATATGTGCCGCGAGTAGAGAGAATGATGGACGACTCCGCAACGGCGGCTTCTGCAGTACAGTACCGCCCGGCTATGTGCTCTCGTGATTTAACCTCTCGAGTAAGAGAGCGAGTGAGAAATGAACGCCCAGATGCGGCAGATTCATTTTTGAGATCCATTATTCTTGCCGTGATATAAGTTGAGGAAAGAATTTAGCATCCGTGTACCTAACCTCTCTCTCTCTCTCTCTCTCTCTCTCTCTGCCTCTCTCTCTCAGTGAACCTTACACGCTGAATCCCTTCAATTTCCAGTATTCGATCGGTGCACACCGATTTTCCCCGCTGCTCTCGCGCGCGACTTCTACTATTTATAAATGGTTTGAACCCGGTCGTCGCGCATTGGCGAACGAACGAACGTCTCTCTCTCTCTCTCTCCCTCTCTCTCTCTCTCTCTCTCTCTCTCTCTCTCTCTCTCTCTCTCTCTCTCTCTCTCTCTCTCTCTCTTTATCTCCCTCTCTCTCTTTCTCTCTCTCTCTCTCTCTCTCTCTCTCTCTCTCTCTCTCTTTCTGCCACGAGGCGCACAGCAGCGGCAGCAGTGCTAGCCGCCGTGGCTAGCTCAAGACGGGGAACAATTCGCGTTACCCCATGGTAAAAATAGTAGCTCCGGCTGGCTAGTGTAGCCTAGAGAGCAGCCTCACCTCTATCTAGCTTCTTCGTCGTCTTCTTCTTCTTCTTACTCCTCTGCTTCTCTATCTCTCCCTCTCTTTTCGCTGGTACCGCTGCTGCTGCTACTTCATCATGTAGCCTGTCTCGCTTTTCGTCGCTCTTTTTTCTTTGATCAAAGATACGCCCAATTCGCCCGGGCTTAGTTTAACGCGCGCAAAGACAATGTTACGGACAGTGAGTGAGAGAGTGATAGAGAGATATAGAGAGAAAGTTAGAGTAAGCAAATAGTTATAAAAAGATGACAGCGCTCTTGAAAAAAGAGGATGAGCTGCTTATTTTGAAATGCCATTTCTTGAATGTAAAAGATTTTCCTTTTATAGAAGGCTGAAGAAACCTCCTAGCCTAGATGTCAGATAGCTTCTTTTTCCGAGTATGCTAACATTGTAACCATCAGCTGGTTTATTAGTGTCTCATTGAAGTCTCCAAAATACTGTATTGCGGCAGAAATCGCATCACGGTAATCGAATCTCCCCAAAAGCTCGACGGTTTTTGACGGATCGCGGAGGAATCCTCCTCCTCCTCGGACCGAAGCGCGACCAAAACAATTGGCTACCAGAATCAGAAAATAGGTAACTCAAACGTGCATCTCCGACTTATAAATAGCTTCCTCTCGTGCCGGTGCATCAGACTCTCTCTCTCTCTCTCTCTCCTCTCTCTCTCTCTCATTCTCTCTCTACGTCAAAATGAATTGTTGACTCGCTGCTGCTGCTTTTTATACACCTTCTTTCGTGAATTTGTAATGACCGATGCGCGCGCGCGCGAGAAAGAGTCATCGTAAATAGATCTCCAACTCAACTTTGCGCTTTTAAAATATTACTCATCAGCAAGTAGAATACGATACGAAAAAGGTTGTATATCTCTCGCTGTAAGCAAGTTCCACCGAGTGAAAAAACGCTAGTAAATAAACACCGTGAAAGTTCCAATTTCCAAAACGTGTGACGCATTGCGCGCTCCAGACAGGTACAACGAAAAAAAAAGGTGAACCTGGCAGATCTAGGCTCATACTCCGCGACCGTCTTCGACGTTCGCTTTTCGCTCGCGGCAGCATCACACGCGAACGAGAGAGAAAAAGAGGAGAACCGCTCCCTCTCGCTCGCTCGCGCCTTCGCGGAGCCACATTCCTAGCAGATCACGGATGCTTATAGAAGCGCGTTGCGTAACGGACACGCACGAGGCGACGCTTTGAGCTTGAACGCTTGCGCCTATGTGTGCGTGTGCGTGATACGTATGTACATGCATACGTATACATACGAGAGAGAGAGAAAGAGAGAGAGAGAGAGAGAGAGAGGGAGAAAGAGGGAGGAATAATCGACTACTATGTGTCTCGGCCGTATACCAGCCGGGGCTCGCGCGCGCATTACATTCGACACGAATTAGGTACGCGCGCGCGGGGCGAGAATAAGAAGAAAGTGCTACACACAACGCGATTGCCAAGAGCACGCGCGCACAGTCGCCATCTTTGTCAATGACGACGAGCCCCACACGCGTGCATACACACACATACACGCACGCACGCACCGCTTCTGCGGCTGTCACTTGCTACTCTCGCCGCTAAAATATTCACGAGAGCGCGACCCTCGCGCGCGCGTCCATAAGTCTATGATAGATTCTATATTTATAGAACGCTATCCGCGTATATACGCAGGCTCTCCCGCAGCAGCTGTGATGCGCGCATATATATACATATATACATACATGTATGTGTACATTACGAATTCTCACGATGCGCGTGAATTTCATTGACATCCCCTGCAGTAGTATGAAATTTTTCTTCTTCATCTTTTTCTCCTTTTCTTACGGAGCCACGGGGACTGGGACGCTGTGGGCGCGTGTATCTCTGTGTTTGCCTTGGACGAGTAGCCGGCGTGTGGGTGTGCAACAATTTATAAATAGGCGCGCGAAAGTAAACATTTTGTATCGGGCGAAAAGCGTTTGCTTTGAATTATTCACGCAACGTGCGTTTTTTTGTTGCCGTCAATGCTATGTTGTTGCGCGGTTTTAGCGATATATTACGAGGCATCGGTGAGGAAATTTTTAGGTTATGTTATGTGAAAAGTGGTAATTTTAATAATAAATTCGGTACAAAAAGTTCACGTTCAGACTGTCGATTAAATTCAAAGAAGCAAAAACTGTTAACTAGAGTTTCTAAATTACAAAATAAAAATTTATTTTATAATTTCCATGTAGTCGCGTGAGCAAGTGCAAACAATTTGAAAGAATTGAAGTTAAAGTCCATAACATAAAACAAACAAGTTTGCCTGCATAAACTGCAACAAGTAGTATATAGCTCTAGTCGTTAGAGACATACAATCGGACATAGCTCTTCATTGCCTTTTTACAAAGTTTAACCACATTTGTTCCGATTCTTTCGAGGAAAAGTAGGTCGAAAATTCTCGAAAATTTTATTTTTTACATTTCTCGAAGCTTCGCGCGCGTTTGGATTTCACAAACGAGATTTTCAAAGCAATAACTTTTAAATCTTTTCTTATAGTTTCTTTAGCGTTGCCTCGTCGTGTATATAAAATTCTAATGTAATCATCTTGAAAGCTACGTAAGTTCTGTATAAAACTTTTGTCGTTCGTATAAAATGAGTGTATACATTTTCGGACAGTCAAAATGAAATAAGGAATAACGTCTTCGAGTATTTAAACTCAATAAATATTACAAGCTGGATACCAATTTGTTTTAAATAATACTTTAGTTATATTCTTTTTACCTTCTATCTAATTATAAACAAATGCTTTTAGACATTTTCACAAAACAGAAAAGTTATTAAAAATTACATGTGGCTATTTAAATGATTGCAACATTCTGATTACCTTTACTACTGATACATCCCACATTAAATCTGCATTCCGCGCAATTTAAGCAATGCCGTGGTAAACGTGGCGATGATAGTGTATCAGATTTTGCTACAGCGATTAATCTGTATCAGATATCGGGAAAACATTGGGACGAAATTTACCGGTGCATTCGTAGCGTCACTAATATACATAACATCAACAGGAAAATAAACTCGTAAGCTCGTACTTAGTTGGGATTGCCGCTACATCCAAGCTGCAATTCATCCTACTTTTAAACGAACAAAAATCTTTCTTTCTGAAAATTTAACGCTACTCATTATATCCTCGAAATCGCGCTTTTTCGCTCGCAAATACCATTAATGTAAGCTCATTCGCTTCATTAGTAATATAACAATACACTCAATCTTAGTTTGTTTCGGAATACATTGGGGACCTTAGCGTATATTTTTAATGTTCCTAACGTCCGCGCGTAAATTTATTATCGGTACGTCGCTGTTGTTCCGCAAAATGATATTCATTACCATGCCCTGCACGATTCTTCAGCCGGCTATCGAATTTCGATGGCGTGCGTTATTCAACGTTATCCTCGCCCACGTGACGTCTCTTATCGCTACCTTTTTCCGTTCACCACGAGAGCTCTGATATGAACTTTCGCTGTACGTAATTAAGGTTGTGTTATCCGCGAGATTTCTGGCAAAAGTTAATCTTTAATGCTAATGCTTGAATGCGCAACCATTATGGCAGAATTTATGTTGCTCTAACTGGAATAATCGTGTCAATAACAAATCGTGCTATGGAGTTTTCACAGCGTTGTTCAAATTGTTAATTTCGGCCTGAATAATAAACCATTCGATCTAATTATTTACCGCAGGCTTAACCTTAAACGCTATCCTTTAACAACACCTCACCCCGTCTAACCTCATCTCGATTATTATCTAATCACTAGAAATCATCGCAACCCTGAATATCCTCCCACGGCGTCCCTTCCCGTAGCCAAAACGAGAAGCAAGATCGAGCCGCACGAACTCGCTCAAGTTTTAATTAACTTTCTCCACGTGTTGCCAGCAGGAGGAAGCCCAGCAGCCGAGGAGGATGGAAGAGGCTTTGCCGCGTCTGAGCGGGCAGCCGAGCAGCAGCAGCAGAAAGCAGCCACTACTTCGTCCGCGGCCCTGAGGAAGCCGCGCTAAAGAGTGCCATCCTCGAGGACAGCTGCAGCCACGGACGGGGCGCCGGTAGAGCGGGGGACTAGCCTGTCCCTTGATCATCGTCATCATCATCGGCAGCAGCAGCAGCAGCAGCAAGAATGCAAAATCCGCAGCAATCGCAGCAGCCGGCGAACGGGGTGGCCGGGGGCGCGCAGATGCCCCAGAGCCCCGGACACCAACAGCTGGCGCCCGGCATGGTGCCCGGCCGCGCCCAGGTCAACGGCGGCCGGTTCGACTTCGACGACGGCGGTACCTACTGCGGCGGCTGGGAGGACGGCAAGGCCCACGGTCATGGGGTCTGCACGGGACCCAAGGGCCAGGGCGCCTACTCCGGTAGCTGGCAGTACGGTTTCGAGGTTTCCGGTGTCTACACGTGGCCTAGGTGAGTCAATCCAAAGTTTATGTTTACTGATGAATCTGATAGAAAAACTAGCCCTCATTCATGCTTTACGCAGATGAGTACAATTGTCACTGAATCTGTAGTTTTTGGAATTTTAAATTACCGTTAACCTTTAAATAGCCAGTTTTTCGTGTAGATTTCATGGAATTTTTGCTAATATCGTTCAAAAATGAGGTTCATTCGTTATTCATATTTGAATCACATTAAGTAATATAAAATGGATGAGGGATGTCTAATTTATTGATTGAGAATATTGTTCATCGGTAAAACTAAGAAAATCAACAGTTGTCTCTTTCTAATCCAACGGGTGTGAACGATTCGGAAGAAATACTGATTTTGGTTCATGAGTTTCTGTTCATCGTTGATTATAAATATACAGTCAGATTTTGAGAATACAAGATGGTGGATCCAATATGGCGGCTATCGACTCTTAAAATTCAATATTCAGAACCCCGTTGGTTTAGAAAGAAACAACTATTGATTTTCTCAGTTTTATCGATGAACAATATTCTCAATCAATAAATTGGACATCCCTCATTCATTTTATATTACTTAATTTGATTGAAATATGAATAACGAATAAACCGTATTTTTGAACGATATTAGCAAAGATTCCACTAAATCTACACGAAAAACTGGCTATTTCAATGTTTTTCTACAATTTAGCCGCCATCTTGAATTTCAAGAAAACTCCAACGAGGCTTTAAAGAACTGATATCAATGGCATGGTTTATTGCAATAAGAGTTTCGTGTTCACAAGTTTTCATATCCAGAACAAAAATCTTAGGAAATCTCTTATTTTTTTCGAAAAATGAGTCATGACTTTTTCGGATCATGTTCTAAATCAAATCTGAGTACGGCATTCAAAAGAGGAGGTCTTAATCCTTTAGAAATGTTCACTAAAAGATACAGGTTCCAAAGTTGAGGGGAAATTCGGGCAATTCAGGATGAAAAAGGTTAAGATGGGTAAACGAAATATATTTTTATCTTTTATCGGTTCATTGATAAAATATCAATTGAAAGAATTAGCAGTTATCCATTAATGCATTTAATTGAGATTTTTCATTGACAACATGTAATGATTCAACATAGAATTAAAAATTGAGATAATTTTCGAAAATCCCGATCCCTCTATCTTGAATCCCTCTATGATGAATATGCTCAATATGCTGGAAATCCCGAAACTATGCCGTTTGATAAATGGTTTCACCAAAGAGCTTAATTTTACTGAAAGCATCCTACTGCATAGCAAATTGATGAATTCCCTGTAGACAAGAATAAAAGACTTGTTTCAATATCGAAAAAGAATGAAGCTTTTTATAATGGAAGAAATATTCATTATGTGAAAACGACTATAAAAAATATTTAAAAAATACCAGTAAGATCAATGTTATAAGTCACGCAGTATAATGTTTTAAAATAATAAAATATGCCTAAATATGACAAGTATCGTCAGGGACACTATTAGTGTAAACGGTTGCCTATAAAAGACGCGCGTCTGACTAGTTATTCCCTTTACTACTTCATTGACGTGTAATCTTTTCAATCTTTAAAGCGATATTAAAACCATTTTAACTTTTATAATTATTACAAAAATCATGTGAATAAATAAATAAATAAATAAACTTATTATTGAGAAGAGACATTTCCTTGAACGCAAAAACCGACTTTATTTCTTCAAATGCCTTTCCAGGAGTCACAATTGTTTTCTCCGCGTATTCTTATATATAGTAATGATGATGTATAGGTCGAAGCTCTTTGATGTAATATTCTCCGAGGCTACTTAAGAAAAGTAGCTTGCACAGGTGCTCGCTCTTTGAAGTTAAATTTTCAAAAATAGCCTTTGTTTTAAATGCTACACGCACTGTGCACTCAACCTATAAAAATGAAATTGTTCAACAAAGGCCAAATTACATCTATTTACTCCGACGAGCAACATGGAGCAGGCGCTGGGACAACATTTAGCTTTGGACGAAGGTTTCAGCCGTTGTGGTTCAGCAAAGTCGCGAAATTCGTATAAATTTCATCAGTTCTTAATGGCTATTTTAAAAGATTTAATTAAAATGCTATATATTCCGGAAATCAATCTAAAAGTGACGATTTCAATAGTCGAATGGAAACTTCGACTTCCTCTTTTTGGAAAAGCTAACGCGATTACAGTTTCAATGGAGCTGAACTCTAATATCAAGATAATCCTCTGTACTGAATAGAGAAAATGACATTTATCCGGACAAAAATCTACAACCTGCAGTGGTCCGAGCTCTCGGAGAATTATTACTGAATTCAATCTAGAACTCTCCCTTTGTAGTTCCCTTTAATCTACTTTCTATTAAGACGTATACATATACCATACAATGCCACATTTCCCGCAATCTCGTACAATAGAATATTCCACCATAATTTGTCGGTCTGTCCCTCATTTTCCACAAAACGTATACAATACGCTAATCCTAAAAAATGACGTCCACATATCACCTACAACTCAAAGCAGAAGGCGCGCCATTAGCCGTTACGAGCGTCTCCCATAGCGAAAATCCCTCTTCTCTCCTGGCACGAATAATCCATCCGCGTGCGTATGTGTGTGTGGGTATATTGGGTTATGAGAACCGGCGACGAGAGACCTTGACACGTTTTAGGGGCTCCGAGCGTTTATACCGGGAAGAGATCCTGAGGCTCTCTCTCTCTCTCTCTCTCTCTCTCTATCTCTATGTCTCCCGAGCGTGAAAGCGGGTCAGAGAGTGCAAGGACAGCGGCAAGAGTCCAGGTCACTGGGACTCCAACCCGCGCGTGGTTCAGGGCCACTATATCTGGATGCAGGGGGCAGGAGAAGGGGAACTTTTTTCGGGCGGAGCGTTGCGAAAGGGACGATGTATGGTAAATGATTGGGACATAACAACACATACGAGCGGGCAAGGTGAGGTAGAGACGAGAGAGACTTTCTCTCGTGGAGGGCAGGTTCGTGCTTTTTTCCAAGGTCGAGGTGAGAGAGTGAGAGAGGCTGTTTGGAGAGGGACAGAGGGAGGAAAAGTTTTTCTTCTGGATTTTTGATAGGAGAGGGAGTGCACACATCTTGTGTGCTAGGGGGGAAGTTGAACAAAGAGAAATGCGAAGTTAGTGGAGATAATGATAGTTATTTATACACAGAGAAAAGGTTTGGGGAATAATTGCTAAAAATAAAATTTAATGTTTACAACGCAGTCTAGAATTTTGTAGCATACTCTGATTCTTGGAGATTCTGGAGCCTTAGATTTGGAAGCCTTACTGGATACTTGTCTGCGCCCTGATAGAGACCCTTGCTATGAATCGACTGGAGCCCTTATATTCAGATGGGACGAGCCCTACTATTCTTCCGTTCTGGATGTTGGTGATTGGCACATTCCTCTTAAAAATTATTTGTTCTTGTAAATATCGCTTTATCTAGCTGCTACATAGGAAGCAATGACTCAAACCATCAATGATATAAAACACAAAGAACTTAAAACTTCGATTGTCGCGACCGTACCAAATGGGTTGTAAGGAAAGGAAGAATTATCAGTGGAAATAAAAGAATGGAATTTCTGTTGAAATTAATTCAGCGTGCACCCCGGTATGTGTTTCGTACATGCTTTCTGAGTGGGAATGTTGATTAAAGAAAAATGCAATCATGAATACGTGGAAAGTATTTGTTGTTGATTATATTAGGAAATTGAGCGCGCGAAGAACGTGTGGATTTTGCTAGTGTCATCAAAATTACAAAACTTTCTGTTACAATTTCTATATTCACTTAAAAATATATAACTTTCTTATAATTTTTTTTGCTACTGTTGTTTAATTTTAAAAGTGTTAAAAATATTTTCGTATAGTCGGTTACCGAGTTGCTATAGTTTCTGCCTAATGTTGCTAGACTTTTTGTAATTTTTCCAAAACTTTCAACTTCTGTATAGCATTATTTTAGTATGATAATAAATTATGGTGATGGATATGGAAGAAACATAGTCAAAGGTGCCATGAAAATAAAGTTAACTAGAAAAAATGGTATCGCAGTTACCATAAATTAATTACCTAGATTTTCAAGATTAATGGTCATAGGATAGTGTTAATTATGTCAAACTACGCGATAAATTTTATCGTAATAAAATGTCCATAAAATCTTAGCTATATTACAAAATATAGTCAATTTTAAGAAGGCATTTCTTTTCTAATTGCTAACAATTGAAAAATCTCGTGTTCTGTACTGTATAGTAAAATATTCTTTACGGGAATAAATAAATTACGTTGCTAACAATATAAAATCCTAAACATATTTTTTTAGAGTTATACACGAGTTCACTCGCTAAATTAACATTGACAACGATCCGTCCAAACTCTCTGGCATAACCACTCACTCTCTTTCTATCCTCACCTTCATCTCGCTTACGTAACAAACTTTTCAACATACTCAGCCAATAGAAAATCACATAACGGAACGGATGTCAGGCAGCTCAACTTGTTACGTAATCGAATCAAGAAATTGAAAGCCATTAGTAGCCTCTCTCTCTCTCTCTCTCTCTCTCTCTCTATCTCTCTCTCTCTCTCTCTCTCTCTCTCTCTCTCTCTCTCTCTCTCTCTCTCTCTCTCTCTCTCTCTCTCTCTCTCTCTCTCTCTCTCTCTCTCTCTCTCTCTCTCTCTCTCTCTCTCTCTCTCTACCGCGCGCGCATCGCATCAATGGCGCCCGCAAGGCTGAATCGATGTGCGCGTGGGCGTATATCGCATATAGTCGTTAACTCGGGTAAGGAGAAGCTCTCGAGAAGTTCGTTAACTAATGCAGAAGCGCGCCGCGCGTGATCTAATGCGATTCGCCATAGAATGACGCGCGCGCACATTTGTACATTGAATTATATTGATACGCGAGCCTGGTGTGTAGGTACATGTATGATCACATCATTTGCATTCTGATAAACAGACGGTGAAAAAGCGAGCAACAGGTACGCGTCGAGCCGTTTGATAAAACGAGTTTTACGCCGCGCGCGCTCATTTACATACAATGTCGAGTTGGCGTATAATGTTGGCGAGTTTTGCAGGATACCTTCGAAGTTATAACCTCTCATAAAGTCATTAGGGTGCCGGTCGAGTGATACGCTAGTAACGGAAGTAAACAACGGTATTGTTCATTTTTTAGTGTTGAGATGACAGCATTGCTCGCAATTAATGTTGTCATCTACAGCTTATAATGCATATAATTCCTGTGTAATTGAAATTAATGATATCCGAAGAAAACCCAGTCACAGTTAGATGATTGTTCAGTCATTGATGGAACGATCTACATTTCATTCTGCACTTTTAATCAACCGACTGACAAAAATTCCAGTCTAATTGAAATGAATGATATGTAGAATTTTCAGACTTTTATCAGATTATCCCATTGGTCACACATACACGCACACGTAATAGCATCACAAATGTAAACAATTGCAAAGAATCCAAGACGAATTCACACCACCTCTGTATATACTTATAGACACGAAATTTTCTCTCGATGACTGTTCAGTTCGTCCATGCACTCTGTTAAAAATTACTCATCGGACTAACCTATTCTTTTTCAACAGCAGCAGCAGCGAGCCACTCGCACACGCACGCTTATAATTAACCCAAGTGATACACACACACACGCACACACACACACACACACACACACACACACACAACATTACGCTCGCTCATGCGAACAGTCAGCCACCCATACATCCTCACGGTAACGTACGACCTTACGCGCAGCATCCACTACCACCCTAACTCATTCCCAGCTGAGGCACTCACACATATATATAAATGCTCGAGTGCACCTCCTCGGTATACGCGCGGGGGAACTACCTACACGCGCTACGAGAGCGAGAAAGAGAGAGAGAGAGAGAGAGAGAGAGAGAGAGAGAGAGCGGTAAACATAAAAATAGCGCGGTTCGAAATAGCCCTCCCGAGCGATTGACTACCAACGGATTCCCGCTCTCTGTCTCTCTGACTCTCTCTCTCTCTCTCTCTCCCTCTCTCTCTCTCTCTCTCTCTCTCTCTCTCTCTCTCTCTCTCTCTCTCTCTCTCTCTCTCTCTCTCTCTCTCTCTCTCTCTCTCTCTCTCTCTCTCTCTCTCTCTCTCACGCACGCGGGAGCCGGAACATTGTGTGGCGCGAATTCGCGAGAGAGAGGTAGAGGGCTAATTAGGAGGCGAGTGTGTGTGTGTGTGTGTGTGTGTGTGTGTTGATTTTTTTAGTGCCTGGTGAGTGGTAGGCGTGCTCTAGGGCCGATCTTATTTTGCGTAAGGGCTCGCGAGGGAGTGAAGAGAGGGAGAAAGTAGGTGCGTAAGGAATTGGTACTAGGTCAAGGGCGTCATCGTCATCGTCACGGGATCATTTTCGAGCAGTAGTGATTTGTCGAAACCAATTTTTTTTAATGAATAATAAACTCACATCATTGTCAGCTGTTTCATACATTACGCTCGCTTAATGAGACTAGAGATAATTAGAAGACAAATCACCAGGGAATCCGAGCTAAATGGTCCTTCGAATTGTATTCGCTTTTTTAAATTAAGGCGGAGCTAATGAAAAAACGCGTCGAAGTCCGCGTCACTTATATATAGGTGGCTCTTAAAGCGGGAACACGCGAGCACACTACACACGTGCGCTGACTTTTTCCACTTGTCGTTGGCCGAAGCCACACACGCGCATTACACGAAAAATACGTAGTTTCGTTCCAACAATTCACACACATTCCTGCCTTTGTGAATACATACACCTATATATACGAAAAACAAACACATCGATCAACCGCTCGCTCGACTTCCTGCTCCCTCGTGAATCATAACCGTAAAAGCTCGATCGATTCGCCGAAAGAATTCGACGAGCAGACCTAACACGTATGCGTACACGTGTCATCGGTCCTTCCCCCAAAAATACACGTATCATTGCTACAGCCAATTGAGCAGCAAGAGCCGTCGATAATCGACTCTCTCTCTCTTTTATATCGCCGTCGGGGGTGGGGGTGGTTGGCAGCCATTAATTCTCGCCTCCTCCCTGTTACGCGCAGCGGCACGATGTTATCGCGCACGAAAGCACGCGAGTAAATACGACGAGGAGGCGCGTAGCGTGCTTTTTCTTCCCTCGGCAGGAGCGCGTAAATGAAGGACTCGAGGTGTGCGCGTATATAGCGATGTGCTTGTGCGCGGAATTAATGGCGAGGGGAATGGGATAATTGCCGGGGGGAGGTGGAGAGGGTATAATTAGGTAATCGGGTAATGACGATTGGGAGGCGCGAGCGCTTCCTGCAATGTAGTTTTAACGACGGTTTTAATAAGGTTACAGGTATAAAGATTGGATGATAATGCACGCTTAATGTAATTTGCTAATTTGAAGGGAACGCTCTCATTAACATATACAAAGGGGAACATTTGTATGGAAATGAATCTCTTGTATATGAATCCCGTAACAAATATTCTCGATATATCCACGCTTTTAATAGCTACAGATCTCGCATCGATACGTTTTCTCAAATTTTTTTCTACGCATTACACGCGCCAGTTTCAGACATAAATCTACAATACGAATAAACAGAAAACGGGAATAAAAACACCGCATCAGACATCCTCCCATCTGCGACAGCCCAGAATTGATCTTCGCAATCAGTAAAAAAAATGCCTTGCCACCCTCAGAGAAACACCTATTGAGCACCTTCTTCCTCGATTCATCGCCGAGCGTCGTCTCCCTCGAAGAAGAAAAAACGAAGAAAAAGAAAAACCACAGCTTCGCGCCCGCCGCCGATATATTTTTGAGTAACCTACATTTTTGCGTGAGATTCCCCGCACGCGCGCATCTGGAGCAAGGTCAGCCGTCGCGACGTAGCAGCAGCAGCAGCAGCAGCAGCAGCGCCGCCGTGTGTGTGCGTTTGACAGATGCATTTTCTCTCTCTCTCTCTCTTTCTGGGCGCGTGCGAAAATCTCCCTCTCGTCGAAGCGATAAAGCGTGGTAAAGGGTGAAAGGGAAGAGGGAAAGAGTGGTTGAGGCGAGGGGATTCTCTAAGAGTTGTGTGAGGGTGTGCGTACGTTTATAAACGATGCTTATTTTCGAGTAGAGGGATCAGCGGGTGAGGGTTATAAGGGATTAATCGTTATGATTCCCTGGTAGAAATTCATCTACATGAAATGACCAAGAAGTTAGAAAATAGATAGTAAAACTAGCTAATTAATCGCTATGATGAAACGATTTTTCGACCATTATTTGACTATTTCTTAGATTGACGTAACAACAAAATAGTCGTATTTGATTTACTTACTAATTTTATCTTTGATGAAAGAGTATTAAAGTGCATTGGACGGCTTACCAAAATATAAATAAATAACGTTAATTAATAAATTATTTGTTGTACTCATTCTATGAATAATTCAGCAAAACTTTTATTTCTCCATCTGATTCTGTCTCTCATTCCTTGTCATAACAGCAAACCTTCTGCTAGCCATTTCCAGTCTAAAGAAACTGTTCAGTTTTAATACCTTTAATATACTCAAGAACAAGCTTGTGCTTGACTTCGAAAAACTCATTCTATTTTTCAATCTATTAAATGGACAAATAATAGGAGAAAAAGTTTTTCATCGGGAGCTAGAAACTGGACAAGAGAAATTCCTATTTTATATCAAGTTTCTAATATAAATGGTCAGTTATTAGTTATAAAATGTTTTGGATTTCCCCCAGGGTTTTTGCGATCGTGTTTTGATTTCTTTAATCTTAATATGATAAAAAGAAATATTTGCCTTTGATATTCAAATTTTCGTTAAATCTTTTGGTGTGGATGTATATACCGTAACGCTTTGACGTGTCAAAGTAAATTTAATGCTCTTTTTGACGGACAAAAGACGCTTTTATTAAAAAGCTTACCGGGAATTTTAGTGAAAATTAGCAGATACGGTTAATTAAAACAAAATTATACATTTTATTGCTATTTTGAAGACGACACTTCAACTTTATTGCAACCTCTAGAATACTAATAAATCTAGCATGTCAGTAATCTTTATTGAGCGTCTGAAACACACCCGTAAAGATTAGAGAGGAACTTAAATTCTGACTATTTTGAAACAAGGATTCATAATTAAATTTAGTTACGTCTTCATGTAAATATGTAAATAAAGTTTAACTAAATGAATATTTAAACTATTTTAAATTACCACTTCTTATTTTCAATATTTATTGCATAATATGAAATAAAAGATAAAATTTTTATTATTTATAAACGTTTATGAAATTATAATTCGCGTAAACTAATGATTAAATTGTTACGATAAAGTAATTTAATTATTTTCATGAAACAATAAAATATCAAACAGGGATAATCTAAAATTTCTAAATCACTGATAAATCTATTCACATGATTGTTACACGGATAGAATTTTTCTGGAAAAATTACCGTGAAATTCGTGTCAATCGAGGTACAACCGATTTTTCTGGAAATTATTACGCGTATTTTCTATAATTATTGCTGCGTCTTAGAAAAATTTAATATCCGTACATTAAATTTTACCGGACACTCGGTAAATTTTGCGTTTAATAAATTTTCCATCGAAAGTATTATAAAAGTTATAGGGATTTATGGAATTTTTTGGCGGACTGTCACGGTAATTTTTACTGCCCTTCTGTACAAATTTTACCCTGACATGAAGGGAATGTCGAAACTCACACGTCGGTGGCGCTGCTCGCGCCGCCGTCGACTGGCACGTGCTACACACATAACCTATAAATATTTAGATCATTGAATTTAAAATAGATTCATTATTATATGTTTTTTGACAAATACAAATTAAAATATTGTTTAAAACTAAAATTATAAATAATATTGGGAGACAATTGAATTAAAAAGCATAAAACAATGCAATTAAATAGTTTAGTACTAATTTCTTGAAAACCGAAATTTTTACCGTGACATCACGGCAAATTTTCTTGTGTGCATCATTAAAAGTTCCGGAACGTTCGGGTGTTCCGCAGTTACAATGCTCACGGTAATTTTTACCGTGAATTTCGCGGTAATTTTTACAGGAAAATTCTATCCGTGTAAACTACTAGGCACTGACTAATACTTCCCTACTTTCAATTATTTATAATTTTCATAATCCCGACACGCGGCACCACGATTTTTCCTCAACCCACGTCGCGCGATACATTAGCGCAAAAAAATTTCTCGGAACCAGAGAGAGAGCGGTGTCGTCGACGATCCGGCGGAGCGCAACAATAAACGTAAAATTACAAAAGCTCGTAACGGGCTATTTTCATCCAGCTGTCACGAGAGGCGCGCTCGCGCCTCTATGAGCTTTCTAATGGCATACGGCCTACGCGCCCGCGAAAATCTCTGCGGTCAAAATACGTTGAGCTTGAGTTGAAAAAGAATTAGTTGGAATTGTTGCTGGGAAATAGGAATGGTAATTATATTAATCGATAAATGTGGTGGAGAATGAGCGATGATGGCAACAATGGCGAATGTTTTACAGTTATATTGATGATTTATTTGTCCGATACTGCTATTAATGTAACTTGTCGTTATTTATGTCTGTTAATTAAAATGCATTAAACATAATTATTGAGCACAAATAAATTTGATAAATAACAATCCTATAATAATAATAAAGCATGCTATTTATTTGACGTATAAGTATAGAAAAGTTGTTATATGTTATAAAGAATGAATGAAATATTAATTAGTTAGCATTTAATATTGTTCATGTAATTTTCTAAAAATAGTGCGACCCATTTGCACGTGATTATGATAATTTCAATTTGAATTTAGCGCTAAAAAGCACCACTCTGTTGGAAGTTTAATTTTTTTTCAAATTTCATCTTAATTTTCCAACAGATTTATCTGAAATTTGACTAGGTATTAAGGAATAAATTTATCTTTGTGCGTCAACTCTTAGAATTAAAGAAAAAGCTTTCAACAATTAATATTTAATTGAAAACATTACGGCCGGTACGGCAGAAAACTTTGCCGGTATAAGGCATCCCCTTTTAGTAAGGATCAAAAATCTTTGTTATACTTCAACTAAAAAACTATAATAAACAAAAATCAAGAGAGGAAATGATTGGAATTGAATATAAAAAATGTAACGGTCAAACTCAGACATCATCTGACTAACCTACGGCGCAGAAAGAATCGAGCACAAAAAGTGATTGTCAGCGAGTCAAAGCGTGCTGTCCTTTCCACGCGTATAACGTGGAAGTCAGGGTCGTGATCGTTGGGTCGACTACTCCTCCACCTCTGTGCTGATGCAAAAGTTATTAAAACCAGTCGGCCACGAACGCGCCGTAAAAAACTGACGTAGTCGTGGTCTTCAATTAAAACTATTACTCTAGACACTTTTTCCATTATTTCAGCGATTGTGCAACGAAAGTATTATTTAATCATTCTCGAAATGCTTTTCGGGAACCCTATCTTTTAGGGCACTGCTTAAAGACGCGGGAAAGTGTTTCAAGTTCATCGGTGAAATATTTCATCGCCTAATGTATTTGGCATCGAACACTAAAAATAACAGTATTTCGTTTCTTCTTTGATTCTTCAGATAAAAACATCTATTTACCTAACTTCTTTTTTTATTTTCAAAGCTATATTGATGTTTTATCTTAAAAAGTCAATTTAAAATTATTTTTATAAAATATTCTTTGAAAATTATTAGGTAACAGGTTTGGATTGACAATTGTACGACAGAACTGCAAACTTATGTTTATTACATTTCCATTTTATACAAGTTCATTAGAAATAGTTAAGTCTATAAAAAATTCAATTAGACGTATTTTTTGAGTTTCTTACTCCAAAATGTCAACAGTTAACTTTTCCACTAATTTTTACCAAAGTATTAACAGAAAATATTAATAATAAATTTTTTTTTTCATCTAAATCCCATAGGAAACCTTAATTTCGCCCTCCAATAAAAAATTGAAAAAAATGTTCCCTCAATACCCAAAAGCAAACTTGTTCGCCATTCACGAGCAACCCGGTCACCATTAAATAACTGAACACCGGCATTTTTATGGTTACAGCGGCTCGTGCTACGAGGGCCAATGGCAGAACGGCAAGCGGCATGGCCTGGGCATGGAGACGCGCGGTCGCTGGGTCTACCGGGGCGAATGGACGCAGGGCTTCAAGGGGCGCTACGGTGTGAGGCAATCGACCACCTCCACCGCCAAGTACGAGGGCACCTGGTCGAGCGGCCTTCAGGACGGCTACGGCTCCGAAACATACGCCGACAGCGGTGAGTCGTCGCTTCTTTTCTCTTTTTTTTAAGACGCTCTCCGCAGCTCTGTTGTTGCTGGGGAGCTGACCTTGATTTAGCGAGCTTAAAGTGATTATAGCGGGTAAACGACTTAGCCGGTCGTTTTTCATTGCTCCGGCCGAGGGAGGCGTTGAGGTTTTGGAATTCGAGAGTTCAAGTTGGTGATGATGTAACGTGAGAAGTTTTCTTATAAGCGTTTTCGAAGATCAATATGTCATTTGATATTACGAATAAAACAATCAATTCCAAATAAAAGGAATCTATCCTTAACGTCTATTGTTTTCAGTTACAAAATATGTAAAAATGTGAGTCTAAGGTCATTAGAATATTTAACTAAGAAAATTTGCTTTTAAAAAATCAAGAGTATTTTCGTATATTCGAAAAATTGAAGAAAAAAAAAAGCTTCCTCTAGGAGAATCATAGTGCTATTTTATCAGAGAAATATCCCAAAATAAGTTACACTAATTATTTAAAATTGCTCGATATAAACTATTGGATTCACGTGTCTGTGCACTTTTCGATTGAATCACGTGCGGAAAATACAAATTTACAAAACACAATTTCACCCTATACGCCTGGAGATTGATTGTCAATATTGACCAATTTTGCGATTGTATAAACATCGGAAAAATTCTCTTACTTTCAATAGCCCACGCAGTCCACATTGTTTACACAGCAAGACAATTATTTGGTTTCAAATGGCCTTTTTTTCTGCACAGAAAAATAAACACGTGTTTTTGCTTTTTGTTGTAGTTTTTTCTGTGTAAAAAAATACGAAACGTTTATGCGCGTTGAAAAACGATAAAAGACCGAATGTTCGAAACAGTAAGAGTTCATATTCATTGTACGACAAATCCGTAGTAGTGATAATATAAAAGTTTCCATTGGGCGATAAATTTTACTAGCAACGCCACTTGAAATACCAATGTTAAAATCAACTACCTTGTTATTTTCAAAATAACTTAATAACAAGATCATATAAAGTCCTCTGTATGTATGTAAAATCGCATGCATCGGAAGTACTAATAATAAAACGGGTTCACAGTCATTTTACTATCTTAGGTTATGCTCGTTCAATGGATGGAAAACCACATGGTCTTGAACTATAAAAGATAAAGGATTTTTAGATAGTCGTATTTATAGATCACCTTAGAAAAGCCATCAAATCAAAGATGCAAATCACAACGGGTTATTGGATAGTTATGAACGACAGAAAAGGTCTAGGATAGCTCGATAGTTTCATTTTTCAACGAGGATTACAATTCCAATGTAAATTGACCACGCAGTGCAATCTTTTTGGTTTACAAATGAATTTAAAAGAATCGATAGAACAACTACTGCAGTATACAAACTTAATATTTCACTTTCAGAGGCACAAAGATTTTCCAAAAAATGTACATACCGAATTCTAAAAGTAACAGGGAAAAATAGGTTACCACTAAAGTGAGCTTTTGCAGCAACCATCGTAACTGACAGAATCATTATGACAGTAAAAAAGCAGCGATTACATTCCATAAATTAATATACCTGTAACATCTTTTCCCGACTCTTTCTCTAGAAAGTTCCCAGAACGCGATTCATGAAAAATTGCACACTCCGCGGCCTGCAAAATTACATCTAAAGGCCCAAGATTCCACCTCTCGCACATGTACAGACACACGCGCATATATAACCCACACACAAGCAAAGCTTGGTAACGTCCGAGATTTTCGTCGGATATTGGGAGGATCTCTCGGAAATCCCAAACGGCGTAGGCCGCGCGAGCGCCGGGTAAATAAATCGAGCGCCCGCGCTTGTATAGTGGGGTTCAGCGCGACCGGAATAAATAAATGAAAAATTTCGTGCCCATGTGTGTGTGTGTGTCCGTTTCCTTTTTGGGATTAGTTGATGTATGCGTGCGAGCTGCTGCTTCCGCTATCGCAGGTTCATGAACTTTGAATGCCAGTTTACTTGAGAATATTCAGAGGCGCAAGAAGCAGCGGCTTTATCGTTTGTTTACGCTTCTGCAAGGTTTTTCGCGCTGGAAGAGCGAAGAATACAATGGGGGGGGGGGGGGGGGCTTGTAAATGGGATAGATTTTTCCTGGATTGATCGATATGCTCGCCGTAGTCGAGAACAGTCAGAATTTTAGTGTTTATTCGTCTGGGAAAACATGGTTAGGGATAGGAAAACGAACATCTCGTCATTATTTCTGTATGCATTAAAAAAAGTTGCGAATGTTCGTGAAAGTTTGATACTTTGTACATTTCGGGTTTGAATGAAATTTTGTTAGTTAAAAAAAGGGTATTACGCGACAAACCAATTTAGTGATATTATTCGCATTTTGTGCGGAATTTTTTTAACAGGTGGGATATGTCGGATGTGTAGTCAATAAAGTACTGCCGACTACAAGGAATTTCGTGTCTTTGATTTCTAAAATAGCTTTACTTTTAACACCAGAGACATTCTTTTTTTATTTAAAACTGCATGACATTTTGTACTTACTTTATTATTAGAAAAAACGTTATTTTTCGTGATTGTTTTCGCTTGAACAAGTAAATTACTCAGGCGTAAACTTATAAACTTATATATTACAAGGAAAAAAAGTAATTTAACTTTTAATTTACGCCCGTTTCCGAGCATAAGATCCGCGCTTTTACTGCGAAAGCCTCGTACAATCCATCTTACCCATTTTTAAGTTTTGATACTTTTTATTATAAAGTTTATATACGTATTGACTCGCACTAAAAAGAAAGTTTTACTGCACCTTGCATATTTATGATACGCGTATTACGTGTTCTTCCTGCCACCTACGTATTTTTATTATAAAAAGTTTATGTAATGACTCTCTAATAATATTCGTTCTAATAATGTCCAGCGTAAATATCAACGTATTTTTTATCTCGCTTCTTTAAAATGGCTTCCGTAACTTAAGACTCAACGGTACATTTATTTGAAACTTTTGACCGTGGATAGCAGTTTTATAAGCTTTCGAGTGAAAACGAGAAAACTCTACGTTGTCGATTAAAATAAAGAAACTATATATACAATTAAAAATCAATGCTCTAACGCAAACTTTATGTTGCCACCGTTATCGACGTTGTCGATAGTTACAAAACTTGCAATTATTATATTATTTAAACTTTATGTTATTTAAATTTTAATTCGTAAAATGAAATGAGTATAAAATCAAGGAGCGAAGGCAAGTATAGAAGAAGCCTAGGAGTCGACCGTGTTATTCATTCTTTGAAATAGGTGCCCGATTTTTTTTTCTACTTACTGCGCTTTTAAATCGCTTTCAAATTAATTGAAATTATTGTACAAGATACTTTTTTTATTATCGATTCAAACAAAAAAAGTTTCATGTAAAAATATCTATATTTCAACCGCATAACGTGGGAAGAAAAAAATTTCTTTTTAAAGTAAAAGCTTAAGTAACTTTCTACAAACTTTTATAATCATTTATAAAAGAAAACTGCATTACACAAGCAACTTTTCGATACGATGAAAAACCTTTCTCGTATCGTCAAGTCATCTCCTCGCACAAACGTTTCTGCCGCGAACGACAATAACGTCCATCAGTCGTTCGGCAGAACTTTTACTCGCGCTTTTCTTCTTCCTCCTCCTTCTCCACCTCCTCTCCGGCAACTTATCTAGACCAAACACATTTTCGTCGGCGGCGTACTTAGTCCGCGCCAGCAATACGAATCGACACACACAGACGCACACACACACACGCGCGCACACACACGCGTGGTCCGTTTATTTAACGAGAGCCAGACAGCCGGCGTGGCTTATCTAAGCAAGAATTTTCGTGGACTCTCGTCTCTCTCTCTCTCTCTCACTCTCTGCTGGGGGTATATCACAGAGGCGAGGAAGGAGGAGGGGAGATAAGTTTTATTGGATTTCGCGCGCTGGCGCAGAGGCTCTTGAGCGCTTTATTTAGAGCGCCGGCTCTCTCGCCTCTTTTCAAATTTCGCGCGTCAACGATAGAGGGGGGAAGAGAGGTGAGCTTGCAGAAGGATTATATGCACGAGCGCGACGACGCACGGCTTTCGCCGGGACCTTGTATGTGTGTGTACGTGTACGTGTACGTGAAAGAGAAAGAGGAGAAAGAGAAAAAGAGAGAAAAAGAGAGAAAAAGCGTAATCGTTGATTAGTTTAGGTCGGCTGTTACGAAGTTCAAAGAAAATGGAAGTTTGGGCGACGAGGCAAAATGCTCCCTGGTGGCAATTTTGTTATCAAAGATGACGAAGAAATTAATATAAATGGATGAGAAAAAAGATTATGGTTTGATTGCGATGAAATGCTTTTACCGCAGTTGTTCTATTAAGAAGGTTTGTTACTTGTAAAAAAATGTATTTTATGAAGAGATTAATAACAAAATTTCTCATTGGATATAAGCGTATAGTCGGATAACATTAATTTTCTCTTTAAGAAAACAATTATTTCTTCATCTAATTATGGCTGCAAAAAACCAATTATATAAGTTATTTACTAACAACTAAATAACGCATTCTACTAGTCATGTTATATGTGCAGACGTCAAAATCCTGAAGAATGATTATTAATTTTATTTCAATCAATATCGTAAAAAAATGATGACACGCAATTTTACTCTATAGTAAATACCGGAATGAGTGGAAAACCCGAAGGGCAAAGGCACTCTAGCCTTTTTTACAAGTCGAGTGGAATTTTTGCTTTATAAAAATTTTATCCGCGCGCGGCGATCGATAAATGACTTAATATTAGTCTATTGGAAAATTGTTATTCATGCTCTCGCGACGCCAGAATCATAATACCTGTATAAAAGAACTCTTGCGAATAATATTTCATTAAAAGAGTCGGCAAATACCAGCTGATTACCTTTTAGATATTGAATTTTAATTTGAGACAATTTATTTTCTAAAAAAAAAGCAGTCTATGAATGGTAAAGTTACTTTTGTCTGAAATTAAATACGACATTGAAAAAAAAAATCAGTATAACAAGTACACTTAAAACGTGACCGTGTAAAAATCTATATATCCACAATTATATCGTGGAACTGATAGCACACAATTTATCTATATTCACGTAAACTTCAACGTGTCGCAACCGCACCTACATTTTTCATGCAAGTAGTAAACCGCCGAGTTTGGTAAAACATCTATCCTCCTCGTGCCATTTCTCCGGTTTTCCGAGAAAATCCCGCGCCATAACTCTCACTTCCCCAGTTTTCCATTCACAGGGCATTATACCACCACCAGCAGCAGCGTCCAACGAAAATACTCCTACCATAGCAGACCTTCCGCTCGCACGCGTTTTTTCCCCAAGTGCCCCCCCCCCCCCCCGCCGCATTACAGGGCAGCAGCAGCAGCAGCCACGTGGTAAGGCCGCCGCCGCCTTTATTTATAAATACCACTCGCTCTCCCTCGCGCTCGCGCTTTTTAGCCGCTCGAACCGATGATGACCAGAGAGGTATAGGAGAGACAGGGAGAATGAGAGAGAAAGAGAGAGAGAGAGAGAGACAGAGCGCTCCAATTAAATTTATTTGATCTCCGTAGGTGATGTACGAGAGATACATTGTAGGCGTGCACGCGCGAGCGCGCAAGTGTCGTCGTTGTATTTTTGCAGAGTTGGCAGTTGTTACTCAGGTTGCAGCTGACGGTTTACGTAGTTTTGCAATGAGATAGCGCGGCTTACGGGAATCGCGGGGGAAAATAGAACTTTCGGGCTCGCAGGTGATGAGGAATTTTTTTCTTTTTAAAGGAAATTTCCGACGTCATGTTCGGTCGAATGAAATTTCTCCAAACTTTCGTCCAGAAGTTTTCTCGGGGTAATACGTTATAGCTCTTGTTCCGTCTGCGGCTCGATTTCATTATGGCGAAAGTTTGGCTCAAACTTAATCCCGAGGAATTTTTCTTGTTTATGCACGAAAAGATATTCGGGGGTTTGTGTCTCACGTGTTTTTACCAAGAAAGTTTCGGAGCTTGATGTACATTTAATGATGAGTTAGTATGTTTTATTAAAATGTAGTGTCTTCGGGGACCCAATGCATGGAACAGTATAGGTACTTGAAAAGTAATCGTTTGTCTGAAAAAGTTACTTTGATTAAATGCTAAAATTACGATTATTTGAAACAATATAAAACTATATTATGCTGTAATGAAAGGTAGCTTAATACTACCTATAAAAGCGTTATTCAAAGTACCATTTCGATAAAAATGTTTAATCAAAAAGTGCCATTAATACACTGAGAAAAGGATTTGTTTACTGTTAACATGGCATCCCTGGTCGAAATCCAAAACAGTTTATAACTAATAACTGACCATTTATATTAGAAACTTGCTATAAAATGGGAATTTCTCTTGTCCAGTTTCTGGCTCCCGATAAAACGCTTTTTCTCCTATATTATTTAGTCATTTAATAGATTGAAAAAAAATGAGTTTTTCGAAGACAAGCACAAGCTTCTTCTTGAGTATTTTAAAGGTATTAAAACCGATCAGTTCCTTTAGTTTGGAAATAGCTAGTAGAAGGCTTGTTGTTATGACAAGGAGTGAGAGAGACAGAATCAGATGGAGAAATAAAAGTTTTGCTGAATTATTCATAGAATGAGTACAACAAATAATTTATTAGTTAGCATTATTTATTTATATTTTGGTAAGCTGTCCAATGCACTTTAATGCTCTTTCATCAAAGATAAAATTAGTAAGTAAATCAAATACGGCTATTTTGTTGTTACGTCAATCTAAAAAACCGCTGCCAATTCATTGGCACGTAGCTTCCTCAAACTTAATTTATTGATCCCTTTAATTAATTTTTACTTCTAATATTCAAAATTTAATACTTTATCTTGCACGGTTAGACTAACTAGGAGAGGGTCATGGGTCCGGATTCAGCTTAAACTATGCGTTATATCTTTTTTCGTAATGAACCGATTTTTTTGGGCAACGAACTTGATCTGAAGATATATAAAAGCTACATCTGTGCCAAATTTCAGGACGATTGGGTAATTTTTGCTCTTGTTATCGTGCGACAACGAAAACGCAAATTTTTTCTAAAATAATATTTTTCTAAAAAACAAATGAAGATCTCCTGAAAATTTAACCAAATATAGTCTTCTATAAATTTAATAAGTGGTTAAAATTTTAAGTCGATAAATCAAGTATTTTTTGAGAAAACGCGATTCGAAAATTTTTAAAAAAAATTTTTTACCTGAAATATCTTTTTTCGTAATGGTCTGATTTTTTTGGGCAATGAACTCGATCTGAAGATATATAAAAGCTACATGTGTTATATTAAATACGTTATGTGGAAAGGCTATTATAATGTGAGGGGATGTATTTTAAAAAATTTGATAAAAACAGATTTTTTTTTTCATTTTTCAATTTTTCAAGTTTTACATTTTTGTTAATAATAAAAAACCGTGATAAGTAAACAATTTTTCTTTTTAGAAAATATAAATATTTTAATTCTCTTTCAAATGCTATCCATCCCATTCAGATACACAGAGCCATCCTCAAGAAATACATTTTAAAAATGTCTAGAAAAATTTTAACCTCAAATATCTCTGAAATTTATGAACCAATCATTTTGCCAAAAGAACTCATCCGAGAACTATCAATAATATATCTCTACAATGAATTTTGAAGCGAATAAGACAATTTTACTCTTGTAATAGTTGAACATATAAAACTCATTTTTTTTATTTTTCAATTTTTACGTTTTTGTTAATAACAAAAGAACCGTGATAGCTAGAGAATTAATTTTTTTTTTAAATATAGGTAATTTAATTCTCTTTCGAACGCCAGCCACCTCATTTAGATACATAGAGCCGTTCTCGAGAAATTACGATTTAAAAAAAAAATTGAAAAAAATTTTAACCTCAAATATCTCTGATTTTTATGGATCAATCCTTTTGCCCAAAGAACTCACTCGATTGGTATACAAAATCTACCCCTACAAAGAATTTCAAAGTGATTAAGCCAATTTTACTATAGTTATTGAACGACAAAAAAAATCACTTTTTTTTATAAATTATTTTTTTTCTCAAAAAATAATGAATAAAAAAACCTAAAAATTTAGTAAGTTATAGTACTTAATATCCTTTATAACCAAAAAAATATTCATGTTAATATCTTTTTTTAATTTCGAAATATAACCTATTTACAAAAAATTACGTTTTCATCAATAACTTATGACGAAATATACCGACTTTTTTTTTTTTAAATTGTAGATAATTTTATCCTACATACAGAGAATTCATGATATATAAACAATATTTGTTCTAAATATTAAAAAAATCGAAAATAAAAATTTTGAAAATTAAAAAATGGCTATAAAAAAAAAATTAAATTTTACAAAAATAGAATATTGACCCTAATTGTGGAAGCAAAATCTAAAAAAATGATCACTCTCCCGTTAAAATCGGTCGAGTAGATCATAAGATATCAGCGTATACGGACATACACACACACACACACACACACACACATCCATACGGACATTTTCTAAAAATAGTGTATTTCGATTCCAAATTTGCTAAATAACATTTCTAACACATTATCTCATAAACTTTTTTTTTACTATCACAAAGCTTCCTCTAGGAGGAAGCAAAATAGTCCAATAATGGTCGAAAAATCGTTTCATCATAGCGATTAATTAGCCAGTTTTACTAGCTATTTTCTAACTTCTTGGCTATTTCATATAGATGAATTTCTACCAGGGATTGTAACTGTTAACATGCGTATGTTTAAATATGACCAAATATAGGCATTGCAACAGTTATAATGCCATGTTAACAGTTAAGTTACGATGTTCTCATAATCAATTTCAATATGTTACCTGAGAACATTGATATTGCAATAGTTACAATATGCTTATTATAGTAGTTTTTGAATCTAATGGCCAATTTTTTACCAGGATGATGTTGTTTTATAACAAAAACGGTTGAAATAAAAACATCATTTATTTTTTTACTCCAACGTTTTGGACGATTTTATTGTTTATCCTGATGAGGGACATAAACAATAAAAATGTCCGAAACGTTGGTGTAAAAAACTAAATGGAGTTTTTATTTCAAACCTTTATGTTATATAACAACACCATCCTGGTATAAAATTGGCTATTAAATTCAAAAACTACAATTTACAAGAACTTCTACCATCAGCTACTTTCAAATCTGAATATGTCTATTAGTTAATATAGATATTGTAACTATTACAATGTCACATTTTATCCTTAAACATGTCAAATACTTGTATTTTAAATAGATAAATATGTTAATAGTAACAATATTCTTCTCTCAGTATACGGACTCCTGGACCCAAGCTTTCTAGAAATCCGTTCGAAGCATTTCCCCCATGTATTTAAAAATAAAGTAAATCGCATTTGAATTCTGCACGGCGGCATAACAATACCCGAGACCCATTGATCAACAAACTTCGGTCTAAGAAAAGAGCCTTTCAAGTCGCCCGTAAGAACTTTCAAATTTCCGGCACTACTCCTGGCCCGGCTATCTCCTTCAACATTTCACTTGGACACGCGCGCGCTCGCGAAATTTCTCGCCCTAACAGCACCGACTTGTCAAAACAGCGGCGCGTAGACGCCACGGCGCCGGCGCCTTTACTATCCACTACCCGCTATACAACCACACCGCACCGAAAATTGTAAACCTCTTTTACGGCGTCTTTTTAGCCGATAAAAAGAGCGCGAGAGGCGAGGGGGGAGGGTGGGGGCGTTATCTCGAAATAGCGCACGAGAGAGTCGGGCACTGCGCTTTCCTCGAGATTGCTGGAAGCCCGCTGGAGCGGAATAGACGCGACTGATTGCTCCTATAAGAGTCGACTGGCCGAGTTGGCTCGGCGCTCGTATAGAGGGGTTAGGGTTTGTTGAGGGAAGTTGGCTTGGCGGATAGATTTTTCTAAGGTTATTCGTTAGGTGTTAGTTGTAGCTGTGTTGCTTTTATTTTACAAGAATGATGCGAAAGAAAAGGCTGTAATAATGTATAAACCCTTTTACACACATTGATGCTCAAAAATTATCTAATCTGACAAAAAGAAAAATTATATATACGCTTCGATCCGAATTGCTAATCTTATTTCGGGGTTTAGAGAGCAAAACTACGCCATCTGGTACTCGAGGCACAACAACAAAGCAAAAGTGCCGTGCGATTAATCTCCGGGCTCCGATTCATTTTTTCATCCTGCTTATCAACTCCGCTCGGTCATAATACGTCTACCGTGGTCTACTGTGATAAAACAGCCGCGGCATTTTCATTATAAATTCAATTGTATATAGTAACATTCGGGATGGTACGCCAAAGGCAACGCTATTAACCCTCAGAGGGTGGGGTGGCCTACTCTACCCGGAGGATACTTTGCAGCTTCCAGATGAACTGTCTTTTTTAAACAGGTATTCCCTGCAGGAATCTCGCGTTAGTGGTGCAGGCAGGTTTACACATTTATAATGATGTAGCGACGTGTGTGAGAAAGGAAAGTTTTTATCGTCATCTTGAATGCAAATTAAAAGTTGGCTTGGTTGCTTGTGATAGTATAGTCTCAGTAGAACATTGTCTGGGATATTTACTATAATTAGGTGGAAATCTTAAAAAATGTACTAGTGATTTCAGAATCTTATTTTATTCTGTTCCTGTTAACTCTGAAATATGGTTTTTGGTAATTAAGGATTGCAAATTTAGATGTGTTAAATCTATTGGCGCGTAAGGAGTAAAACGTCAGAATTCAAATTAGAATTAATGTATGAGAAACAGTTCTATTTTGTATAGTAGCGGTGGAAAAAACTCGAATCCTGATAAAATTTACTACAGTGTTAGTACTATTTACTATACTTTTCGTGAATTTTACTATTTTCATTTGTAAAAATCCAAAACTTCGGGGAACTAGCGTACGAGCCCAAGTGATAATAATTGTTTTTATGGAAAATCCATCTAAAATTATATTAAATTATTTGTTATATTTTTTAATTTAATAATTTTTAATACCAATATAATCTTATTATAACTTTGAATTATTACTGAAATCCAAATATCTTAACGCAGGTTAACTTGAAAACAGAAAGTTTAAATTAATTTTATCTAACTTCCACCTTCTGTCATAAAAATTACTGTTTTAAATAGTCAAAATTCATAAGCCATTTAGCATCTTACTGCGCATCGATTACGTTCCAGCGGCTACTATATGAAAATGGAATTCTTCATACATAAATTGTCAATTTTTCTATACATTATTTCTTTCCGTGTACATAAGTGTGAAAAAAAAGTTGGAAAACTTTTGGCAGCATATACCAAAATGATTGTTATAAAAGTTATAAAAAATTGTTTTAATCCTTTTAAAATTTTAATACGATGCACATAAAAATGTCACTATCATCTTTATTATAATCCCTCAAAAATTATCTTACTACAAAAACATAATTTAAAAAAACAAGTTAAATTCGATGTTCGTTCAGAATCTACAAAAAAAAAACATTAGCTCTCCAAAGCAGCCTATTATCCCCCACCTACATCCCCTAAAAAAACGCACCCTCATAGCCCTTTATTGACTTATCCCGCCGGAGGTCAAAACCTCACCGCCGCACTACAATACCAGCGCCACTACTAACACCCACGCGCGGCGATAAGAGATCACGGCGAGCGGGGCGCTTGTGTGTATCTGGGCAGCAGGCGCGCGCGCGCGCGCGCGAGCGTTATACCCAAAATACACTCGCGCGGCTAATGCCTTCGATTTGCACGTGCATATCGGGGCGGTGCGCACCGGGTTAGCAGCTTCCTCGGCCGCGCTATTTCAGGCGCGGGGCCCCCCGGCGGACGACAGCACCGTGCCGATGGACTCGCTCGCCCCGCGCGGTTCTTGCGTGAGAATCTTTTTTTCTTTCGATGAAAGGATACGAAAAATAACGACAATCGGAGGCACTTGTCTTATTATTGCGGTTGAATTTTCTTTTATTTTTGGAACTATACTTTATTGAGGAGGATAACGGCTGGAAAGTCGTGCTTAATGTGAAAATGAAAATTTAAATTATTTGATCAATGTTAAATATTGCAAATGATTATTCTGAGAAACCACTCTTAATTTGTTTAGTCACAGTACCTAGTTTACGATTTTTTAAAGCAGTATATTACTCTTATTAAGAGTCACACACGGAGAGAAATGGTTGAGTAAAAATTACTATACTGTATTGAAACCGGGGGACAGACTCAAATTATCAAAAAAATTACTATACTTTCTAGTAAAAATTGTTATAAATGTAGTAAAAATTACTAGAAATATAGTAATTTTTACTAGAAAGTATACTAATTTTTTTGATAATGCGAGTCTGTCCCCCGGTTTCAATACAGTATAGTAATTTTTACTCAAACATTTTTCTCCGTGCAGCAGGTCAATATTTACATTTTTTTCTGCCCCAGACGTCTTTGCAGTCAATACGTTTTCTTAAATTATTAAGTGGAGGAAAAAATGAGCTAGGCATTAGCATAATTAAAAGTAAACACCCTCTAAATCATGAATACAGTCTTTTCGAGGGGATGTTAAAGAGTCCGTGTGTTATCTCAAATTAATTATCTGCAATTCAGAAGAGATTACATTTTTTAAGACTAACGGAGTTTCGTTAAACAAAAACATGATGAGTTAAATTCTTTTCCAGGAGAAATATTGTATTTGTTTAATTTAATGGAATTTCTGATCGTCAAGTTTTATAACATATACAGAAGAATCAGTACCATTTAATTTCATAACTTATTAATGGGCTGTTAGAAGTACCATAATAAAATTAAAGTTTTTAATTAGAACTTGAATAGTTTTTTTACGAATTTTATAAAACAACTCGAACTAAAATTATCGCTAAAACGATACATACAATACAGTATAATGATACATACAATATGATGAAATACAGAGAGGTTCTAAAGACTTTTATTCAATCTTAGTTTAACGTTCGAACAGCAGATAATTTTATTTAATTTTTCGATACGATACTAAAAAAAATCACTTTCGAAACAGACCGTATCCCAATAACCCCCTAAAATACTCACCTAAACCCTCCTCGAGAACAATGCTGCACACACACACACACTTTACACATTCTATGCAGACGACAGCGTCTCGCCTGCCAGCCATTATTCTCGCTGACAACGGGCGAAATTATGGACTTTGGCGGGCCGCTTTTGCGGGTTCATAATGGTGTCAGGTTGAATTTTTCGCCCGGCGACGAAAATGCCGCGGAGCGTCGATCTTCGCGCGTGCGAGCGTCGCGCCCCGTTAATTGGAGCGTGTTGTCGCGTTTTACAGCAATTACGGTGATAAATTCGCCGCAGGGGGCAAAAGCGCCACCGGTGGTGGTACAATGTCACGTGATGCCTTTCTACTTTTTTTTTTCTTCTTGGATATTCGGTCTAATGGATTTTGTGTATTGAGCGTGGGTTTGCTGGTTGCGTGGTTTATATTGCCCTTTGAGGAAATAATTATTTTTTTTTCTTCTTCCTGAAATATTGTTTGTTTACTTTTTCATTTTTGTATACATAAAAATACGATTGATGTTTACTATATCTTGGTCAATTAATTAAATTAAATATAATACATCTTGGTTGGTGAGAAAGTTTTTTTCTAATTAGTCTAAATTGTAATAATGATTTTTAAATTATCCTTATTCGTGATAAAACAAAGTAATCAAAATTAAAAAAGATACACTAAATTATCATGGCGCTGCAATAAATACATAGACCAAAGAATCATGAAATCATCTTACAAAAAGAACAACCTCACCCCACACCGACACACAGAAAAAAAACCTCCTTCGAGCGCAAAAAGGAATGCAATGATCGATGTAGTAAGAAGCATCCGCTGCTGCAGCGTCACGGCAATTAATATTGCGCTTCCTCTTCTTCTCTTTTTCTACTACTACTACTACTACTACTACTTATCAATCGTTCTCCCGCGAGGATGCGAATTATATCCCTTACAGGCGAGGCAAAATCAATTGGGAAGGAAAAAGAGATACACCAAGGTGGAATTGGATTACAGGAGGAGAGGGAGCTAATTATTTTTCCTCGTTGCAGCAACAGCAGCAAGGGCGTGAATGGCGACTGATAATTTCTCTTTCAGCTCACGTGTATGCACACGACCATGCGGGGTTAAAAAGTTCTCGGGGAATTCCTTGCCTCGCGTTTAATTAGATGGAATGGTTTGAGGTATGCGTGCTATGGGCGTGCGAAGGAATTGAAAAACATCAAGTGTTGTTAGTTTTACTTTTGTTTAGAGACTGCTTATTTTAAAAATAGATTGAAAGATCGAATCGAATTATTTGTGCAAGATGAGTGTTCGATTGATATTTCATCTGCTGCATATTATATGCCACCTCACGTCTATAATTAGTGTATTTGCGTTGCACTATTCTCAGATAATTTCGTTAAGAAACATTCGGAAATAAAATCGCTGAAGCCTGAAATACGCTTTACTGCCGAATTTATCGAAACGAAATCATCGTCGCGCGATATACGCACAAAACATTTCCGCGAATTCGCGCGAAATTCAAGGCCTTCGGGGAAACTGTATAATGCGCGCGGGAGAAACGGCTCTTGAAAGGTTGACTTTGGAGAGGCTTCGACGAATAATATCATGAGGGCTAATTTGGTCAAGCAAAAATCGTTGTCGAAGTCCGTCGCGCGGTCTGTCAACGATTAAAATCTAAAGTTTATCGTAACTACATACGAGTTGGATGTTTAATTATAATCGTCGCTCTGATAAAAGTAAAACACAGCTAAACTGCAATCGGATCGATGAGTCAGGGGCTTTTCACAGATGCGTTATGTTTGAATAACTCGACGGAAAGCTGTGTTACACTTATATTGCACATGAAGATATGCACGCAGGCCGCGTTGCAATGCAACGAAGCGGGTGGGCTTGAATAAAAACGCTTAACTCAGAGCAATCGCGCGTATCTACGCCTTCGGATAACGATTGCTCGGTGAACTTGAAATTCGAAGATGATATACGGACCAATCGATAGCCTCATTGAATAAAATTGCGCTATTAATCCCGAGACTAAACCGATCGTATTCCAGTTTCACGCAGCGATACACGTTCACATCACACACGTGTTTCAATAATCAATCACTCAGATTATTTCGTTTAGCACGGCAATATAACACGGCGCACTCTGGCGAGGCCTACACATGCGCGCATTAGCTAAGTAAATTGGCCGAGGAAAAGGGGAGGAGGGTAAAACAAAGAGCGCGAGAAACGACTTTTTGCCTCGAGAGACTAGCAAAAGTTGACCTCAATAAGTGCTGCACCCGCGCGGACTCTCGGGAAAAGCTTGTGCTCAATTCGGATCATCGGAAGGAGGAATATAATGCGGAAAGCCACGAGACCTCGAGAGTTCGGAGACATTTCAAAGAAATGCGGCGATGCGCCGATTTTACGTGTGGGTGTGTGCGTGTGTGTGTGTGTGCAGAAGGACACTTAGTACTTATTGTACCGCGAAAGCGCGGACCGTGCGTGGGGCTAAAAATAAATGACTAAAAGCGTGTGAGAGAGAGAAGAGAGAGGGAGATGCTGGAAAGGAAGTTTCGCGCGGCCCAGAAAATGAACGGAAAGCTACCTGTGGTATATGCGTAGGTATCCCTCTGAGATAATTAATTGGGTGATGGTTAGGAGGATGAAGTGATGGGATATGAACGGTCCGGTTTCAGGTGCTTTCATGGGTTAACATGTTTCTGAATCGCTTACGTTCAAATAATATATTGATTTTTAACTGATTTTGATCTAATTATTTATTTTTAACTGAGAAAAGGCTGATATCTCAAACAATTGATAGGAATTCGTACTTGAAAAAGATAAATTTTGGTTTCAATATAACGATACGTAAATCATAATGAAAAGGGTCAATGAAATATATTTTCTGAATTCGAGTCGTTGATAATAATGGTATTACAAAAATTCCAATCATTCTACATTTTGGTTAATTAAAGCTCAGTTTACGATTCTCTAATAAAGCAACGAGGAAAAAAAGTCGAGCAAATTCTTCTTCGAAGACTCATCCAAATGAATGAACCAATCTTTCCCACAAACATCCGAAATAACACAGGGAAAGAACACACTTCGACATCCCTCTCTTTCTCCATGTCTTTCCACACGTGAAATATTGCACGCGCCTGCGCGTAAAATTGCCATTCTAATGAGATTATTCGCCTCAACTTCTTCCCGAAAAGTCCGCTATTTATAAATATAAAAATCTATTTTCCACGCGCCTTCTCCTCGGTGTCGCCGGATTTCCGCGCGAGCGCAATTTTTTCAGCGCCTGCCCCGTGCAACGACACTGATTCACGCTTCTTTTATCGGTGGCCATTCGCAAAAATAGACAGCCTGACTCAGAAGATGCTTATATGCAAATGTTCAGGAGAATCGCGAGAAGGTGATTTCGTTTCCTAAAAGGATTGGGCTGATGGAGGTTTAGACTGGTGGAGGGCTTTTTTGAAGAAAGGATTGCGCTGTTTTTGAAGAATCGGGCTAATTTTAAGCGCTAGTAGTGTATAGCAGAGGTTGTAAATGGAAACGTGGGATTCTGACTCAGGATCGCTAAGGTTCTCGGAAGAGCTACTTTATTCAATGACATGTTTCATCGCGGAGCAATTTTAATCTTGCATTAAGCTTTCAATGTGTAAATGATTCTTTGGGTAAATATTTTTTTCTCTTGTAAAAAGAAAACAAATATGAAATAATTTCGTAATGTAACCATTTACTTTTTTCTTAATTGAAAAGCTGGTTAATGTTCTGCAGTATATATTGTTTACGTTTCGCAAATAGTATCCATCAAAATTGCAATCAGCGAACGGTTCAACGGCATCCCACAGTAGTTTTCAATTATTTTACACAGCTTGGATCGATATCTTATAATTATATCGATAAGTAATGCTTCAATATGTATGTCATTATTTTACTACGAGAATACATTCAATATAAAATCGTTTTAATATTAATTTCTTCATATTTAATATATAATTGGTAATACAATAACACATTTTTTTAGATAGCTGCGTATAATAAGCGATCCAAGTATATTTTAAATCTAAAAAGGTCAAATAACAAAATCCTGAGAGCTACGGTAGCTCAATCGTCTAAAGCCTTGGACTTTCTACTCAGAATGTTTGTTTAATCAAACAGTTCTCTCTAAAGTTGAACTCCGTGTTCGAATCCCGGCCCCGGCGATTGACTAGCACCTCTGTGTCGAGTTTTACGAAATTAGGAATTTTCACGTGCTTATCTCACTGTAGCTCTGGTGGTTCAGAACCCATCTAAAACTGTAGGTCCCCATTGCTGCACAAGTTATTAAAGGTGGAGCTATTGCACCCAAAGTGCTCAGTAGCACAGCAAGGCAGAGCTATGTACGACTCACAAGGGGGACTTCAGATAGCTCTAAAATATACAAAAAATAAATAAATAACAATCCATTTTTATCAATATCGAAGATTTCTCAGCACTTACGAGTAAAACGTTACAACCAACTCTATGTCATAGAAACTTCCAAAGCGACAGCAGCAGAGCCATTAAAATCACCCAATCCATTTCTCAAGCCTAACGTTGATTTTCTAAAAAAAAAAATATGTATTTGCAGGAACGTACCAAGGACAATGGCTGCGAGGTATGCGACACGGTTACGGGGTGCGGGCGTCGGCGCCGTTCGGTCTCGCCTCCCACTACAAGCCAAAGCAGGTTAGGGCGTCGTTGACGTCGCTACGGAGCACCGAAGGCGGTGCCCCGGGCACGGCGCCGACGCCCGAACCTACCGACAGGCGGGACCGGCGCGTCGACGATAGCAGGGGAGGCTTCGTGCTCAAAGCGAGGAGTGACGATCCGCCCGCAAGGCGGAAGAGTCTTACCGAGAAGTCCCTGAAAAAGGGTATCCTCGCAGTGAGTATTTCACATTTCTTCTGTTAACGCGCGATTTTTTGGCAGTTTCAATCAGGAATAGTCGCTTAATTTTCATTACAGGTGTATGCTGGTTCGCAATAAATTTATCATTATTTTGATCTAGTTTGTTGGTCCATTTCGATCCTATTTTATTCCAGTCTCAGTTGGATGAGGTTAACGGATGGAAATATACCAATCAAATCTAAAAGCTTTATAGAATTTGCTAAAACAAATGGTGCCAATCGATATTTGAGTTAAATATTCATATTTGCTATTGAAGATTCCGACGTGAAGATCTGATAATGGCTAGATCAAAATATTTCCATCCATGCTATAACATTTTGACTTATCAGCCTGAATAGATACCAGTTGTTATTTCCATTCTAATCTAGTTGGATTAGAATATTTTATTATACTATGACTAGTCTAGTTTTCTATTCAAGATCTGTTTCCAAATCATTTCTCCTACAATTTCGTCGATGATAATTTGCTCAACATAATGACATTTAACTGAAAACAAAAGTAGAAACCAAAAAAGAAAACTATGTTTAGGAAAGTCAAAAATAAGAACACACGTCTACTCAGCTGATCACGAATAATTGAAACATTTCCACTGCTACCTTTAGCTTGAATTCGAGAAAAAAAAAAGAAACTGGAATAGATTTGTCGCATACCATTTTTTACTCATTGTTGATTATTTCGGCTGGAACGACCCGAGAAATACGGTTTTAAGTAATGTACTAGCGCTCATTTCGGGATATTTTGATCCTTGCCAGAAGTTGATAATCTACTTAGGTATATATACATCACTGTTCCCAAGGAATGACATGCGATTCCGCGATTAAAAGTCGATACATGTAGCCTGATTAAAGGCTAAGATCTTTCCTTTTTTTTTAAATATTTGATAAATAGCTATTTCTTAGAATCCATAAAAGCCAAAAATGTGAAAAAAGATAAATTTGAAATATTCCACTTGAAACATTCATTTGTCCAGTTCAAACTGCATAAAACATTCATTCGCTTTGCTTATTCGAACCTTCATTATTTATCGAGCCGACGAAAGGAGCGAATATCGGTTTTCCCCATCATCACAACAGCCCGCGCTTCCTGGAATCTATAGATTGTAATTATTATTATTATTACGCTCGACGAAGCCTTAACAATAACTCGTTCATTGTTCTCGGGACCATTGAAGGGCTTGAAAATCCGCAAGCAAAGGAGCACGGGCGACCTTGAAAAGCGTGGCACGGCAGGCAGTATCCGGAGCAATGCGAGCACCGCGTCGTGGATGTCGACGGAGAGCTCGCAGAGCCAGGCTTCCGCCTCGATGCACACCGACAGCAACGCCTCCTTCGTTATCGAGGTTAGTACACACCTATATATCCCTCGTTCCCTCCTATCTCGGTGAAAGCTCGACGAAGGGTAAGAGAGAAAGAGAGGCGCGCGTGATGTACTTTAATTATCGCGCGTAAAGGTCTCCGCTACTTACTTGCAATTAGTATCTTCAATAATTCGACGAGGACACCTTTTTAACACTTGCGCTCTCAAGTGTTTCGTTATGTTGAGAGTGCTATTTTGACATAGTTGAAAATGTGGATATAGGGTTACAATTCTCATTGATTAATTATCCGTATTTGAGCTTCGAAATATTGTTTTACCTGTTTTTTTTTTTTATCAGCTTTTACTATTGGAATAAACTGTTTTGGAACTTGATAAAATTTTAAATAAAGAAGAGTCCTGCTATTCTATGCCGAAACAAAATACTTGAAAATTTTGCGGGTATATTATATAAAACATTAAAAATTGAACTACCTAAAATCTTGTAATAAATTGTCTTCCACCATGGTGTACCTTAGGACGAGCAAATGGACGCCTCCGTAACCGAAACATACCTCGGCGAATGGAAGAACGACAAGCGCACGGGCTTCGGGGTCTCGGAGCGCAGCGACGGTCTGCGCTACGAGGGCGAGTGGTTCAACAACCGTAAGTACGGCTACGGCGTGACGACGTTCCGCGACAACACCAAGGAGGAGGGCAAGTACAAGAACAACGTACTCATCACCAGCCAGAAAAAGAAGCACCTCTTCCTCATACGCTCGGCCAAGTTTCGCGAGAGGATAGACGCCGCGGTAGCGGCTGCCCAGCGAGCCAGCAAGATAGCCCTACAGAAGGCAGACATTGCCATCTCGCGAACGGCTACGGCGAGGGGTAAAGCTGAGCTGGCCGACATAGCGGCAGAGCACGCGAGGGAGGACTCCGAGCTGGCCCTCCAAACAGCCAGGCAGTTCGCCCCGGACTTCCGGCAACCGGGATTAGAAAGGTATAAAATGTCGTTACAATTAATGTCCAATACTGATGGTATATCCTAGTACTAGACCATTCTGTAACCAATTACGCGATTGTCAATATTTATTGTTAATTGAGATGGCTATGCTTACAATTGTGTCATTTAAAGTAGAAACTGTGTTATCACTATAGCAAAACGACTGTACGTCAGAGATTTCATTTGTCTCATTCTATCTGTTGTTTTTCATTAGGCTGAAGGATCGCAATATTCCAAAGTACGTTCCTCCACCGCAGGACACGATGCCGGGCAAGAGCATCCTCCACAAAGGTTCGAGTTTCGATCAGTCGAACATGACGCCAATGAAGGCGCAACAGCAGCAGCAAGGTGGAGCGGGCACGCAACCCGATCGGACAGAGGCCGGCGAGACGAATCCTGGAGGGCCGATGAATCAGCCAATGAGACGAGCCAGCATGAGACCAGCACTTCCGCAGAACACCCTGATCCTACCACAGAACCAGCCGCCTATAGTACCGGAGGACACGGTACTGCCGCAGAACCAGCCACCCAACACCCAGCCGTACTCGACGCAGACGAACTCGCCGCCCAGCCAGAGCAGTCCTGGTGGAAGTCCTTACTCCGCCCAGATGATCCTGCCCCAGAACCAGTTCCCCACGGTAGGGTCCCCAACGTCCTCCATGTACCAATCCCAGCCGTATGGCAGTGGAGGCAGTCAGTATGGCGGCCAATACGGCCAGTACGGCCAGTCGCAGTACCCGAGCTCGCAAAACGTGGACCAATACGGAAACTACGGACAAGGATTCCAGAATCAGTATCAGACGCCCGGTTATGCGAACCAACAGGTAGGCGCATACACGCGTTTAAGAAGGTTCAAAGGCTCTAGGTGAGAATGATGGGATGACGAGTTAGTGGTGCTTCTGTAAACATGAAATCTTTATCGTTTTTTTTTTTCTTTCTTTGTCAATTTTGTTTGGTCACTTTTATGGTGTTTGTGAAGTTTTGCAGGTGCCTTCTTTTGATAAAAAAAAAAGTATGTGTTTTATTAATCGGCGAAGATCCTTGATGGATGCCTTTTTCTTTTTAGATGTTATTACAACAACCGCCTTTGGTTTCGTACAGCCCAATGTCTTTAAGCCAAATGAGCCTTTATGGAGCGCAGCCCTTTGGTGTAAGACCCGTGTTTCAGTTTGAGTTTCAGAGAGAGATGTTGACAGTTAATTAATCATTTCCTTCCCACGAAGCTGTAATTTTGTCCAGCTTTGATTTGGTTCTTATCTCTAATTATCACTATATTCTGGTTTTTCTTACATTTTTTATTTCTGAGAAAGTTTTCCTGATGTGCCGGCTGCGTGTAGGCTTTTGGAACGAAGAACTTTTGCTTACAAACGTGTTTTTTCTAAATTTAGTTCTTTATCACGAGAGTTCTTTATCACGTACAAATATGCTTTGGGTTTGAGACCTAGAATTAAGGGTATTTTTGAGCGTTTCGACATCGGTTCAATGGAACAGCTCAACACTCATTCAATGTCTGTCTGTGTGTTCCTTTTAGCCGCCTATGCCTAATCAATACGGATTCACGCCGATGATGAATCAGATGAACCAGTACAGTCCGACGCAGCAGCAAGCCGCGTATAATCAGCGGCCGGAGCAGATGCAGCAGTACACGTCCGAGGAGAACCAGAGGCCGCCAAATACGACAAGTATACGAAGAAACAGCCGGGTGCTCACTCCGCAAGACAGACCAGCCACGGGTGGAATTGGACAGACCCTCAACGACAGGTTGAATAAAATACTATGAATACTTTTTAGTTTGTGCAACTCTGTTAATTAAAAATTAATTTCAGACTGGATCATTACAAGAGGCCTCCTAGTCGAGATAGTTCTGTTGATCGATATAAGAGACATCCGCTTGTAAGTGGATCGAGACAAGCTTCCATCGATAGAATGGCGCCGTCGACAACGCCAGATATTCCAGACAAGTAAGAAGAAAGTTTTTTATCTCGAGGGTGTACTAGAGCTACGTAAATTAGTTTTTCACGATTTTTTACGCAATTAATAGACTAGTTCAGTTGAAATTTGAGGTAATAACTTGAACTTAATAAAGTGTGAACAAGTCATTGAATCTTTTAATTTAGTCAATTCAAATACGTATGTCACATATCGCCCGACTACCTATTCATAATCCAAATAGTTAAACGTGACATCAGTTATTAGTTTTCCCATGTTTCCTCTTTAAAAAAACGTACTCTACAAAGCATTCAGCATTAAAATGACACTCGATCGACTAATTTTGTCTTTTGTCGTTCGCAGCAGGTCAATGAGAAGCCCAAGCGCCTTACGTTCGGGTACGCCGCTGAACGGCTCGATTGTCGGTAGCGGCACCGCGACGCCCACGTACGCCGCCTCGACGTCGAGCCACCAGTTCGAGGACGTGCTGCTGAAGAACAAGAGCCTCGGTCAGGAGATACTGCCAAGTCTCGGACAGCCGAAGCGCACCGAGAGCTTGTACGTGACGCCCGGTAGGGGCGGCGGAGGAGGTGGCGGAGGCGGCGGTGGCGGTGGAGGCGGCGGAGGCGGAGGTGTCAAGGTAAGACAGTCAGCTCAGTTTTCTTACTCTACTTCTTCTTATTCCACTTTCTCTTTATTATATACCGCTCTGTTAGACGTGCTCTCCCTCTCGTGAAAAGGGAGGGAGTAGCTACGTGATGCGATATAACGCTGAGGTTTGAATCGCGGGTTTCCGCGAACAGTGTACCTATGTGAGAGAAGTATTTATTGAAATGTACAGATACAATAATAGGTATATAACAGTTTTGTAGTTTTTTGTGATTAATAACTTTTGATGAAGACTTACGTTTTGAGAAAGACTTACGTCGTTATTGATTTCGAGTTAAGTTGAAGCCTAGTTTTGTTACTGACACTTTGTTATTAAAACTTCATAAATACTGCATGTCAGCTTGCTATACATGTAATTAATAAATTTTTTACTACTAAATTAGAAGAGATTAACTAAAAGACATTCGATTACATTCATACAGTTATGTTACAAGTAAAGTACAATAGTATTAAATGATTAATAGTATATTTCAGTTCGTTTCGAATAGAATTAGAGTATTATAAATTATTATTTTTTTTTTTGTTAACGAAGTGAATGCATTAATCAGTGACAGTGAAAACATCTTGTGTTAGAGTAGTATTCATTTTTGATAAATATGCTTTAATATTACTTAATATAAAAAAAAATCCGTCAGTCGAAAAGCAAAAGGATGTTGTCTGAATGAAGTAGTTAACTAGATATCTCTGAGTAACAAACGTAACACCTTTTGCTGCTGCAGTAGTTTAGCAGTAGCAACTTACTTATATACATATTATATATTTTCTTCTATAGTAATTTTTTTCCCCTGGTCATGTAAAGATTATTAACAATATTAACTTTGAGATTTTGTAACAATATATATATATATATATACTCTATATCAATACCATTGAACTACTATTTTTGGTGTCTCGTATATAATAGATTTAATATATCTAATCCCACATGACATCCCTCTCGACAACTCTTGATTTCCCGAACCCTTATAATTCCTCTCCTCCTAGATTTTTCTTTCTTTCTCTATTTCTCTCTCTTTGCAATTTTTTGTCTGATTGTCTGTAACTGTTTGGCGATTTGTGCTGTGTTCTGTGCATGCCGACACCCAGGACGCGAGCCGGACGGTCCCCGCCTTCGCCGCAACAGCACAGGGCCGCGCAACCCTCTAAGTATAAGTATCCTAAATCATTCCAATTTAAACGAAACGATAAATAAAAAAAGAAAATCACTCGAACGTCGATAAGTTTATTAAAGTAATATATACATATATATAGTCGAGGAGAGTGTCATATCCCAATATGCGTTATGGATTTTAATCAACTTGTTATAGATTTAGAAGAAAGTTCAATTAGGTGATAAAACATACTATTTTTAGATCATGATATCTTTTATTAGTATTTTAGAGGATTTGAGTAATGGAATAAAACTCTAAAATAAATTTGTTTCTTTTGATAGATATCCTTGCTGAAAATTTTAAGCTCTGTTTCGATCTTCTAAGTGATTTTTCTGATTACATTCTATTTTCGAGTTATGATAAACTAAGCTATTTTATGCATTCAATTCATTTGCGTCTATTTTTAGTGAAACGAAATTCGACGTAGAATTTAATTTTCAAATTTGATTCAAGTCCACGATCTCAGGATGTGACACTTTCGTTGTTGAAAAAAATAATAGGAACAAAGTTATGATAAAAGCAGTTATTATGGAGAGACCACGTATTTTTGAGATAGCTAATATACTCTATTTACAGAGAATAATGAAAGTCCTGTTTGTGAACGAATTCTTACTGAATTAGTCCTTTAAATAATGTTAAAGCAAAAGAAAGAAACGGTCAGCAAATATACAATGAAATATTCTGATAAAATACAATGTTCACATAAAAAATCTAGATGTACCTGCTGATATCCGTCTGTAATTTAAAATAGCTGCACTGAACAACCGGAAACAATTGTTGAGAAAATCTCACGCGGTATTATATAATCACAAAAAATTTCTAAGAAGAAATTTTTGTGATGGTTAAGATAAGTGTATAAGAGCGAGTACAAAGTGTCCAGGCCTTTTTCTAGCAATTGTTTCTCCGTTGAATTTTCAAAACTCTTTCGAGTCATGACGTACCGATCGATTATATTCCATGAAATATTGAGATCGAAGCACGATATTTCTGCTATTTCTGAAAAACAAACATTATTTATAAATTCCGTAATTATAAACGTCGGTGTGGCTTGATTAACAATTCAACGAGAAATTCATTATAAAAACGGAATATCGCGCTTCGGATATCGAACAAAGAGCTTATTTTTGTATCACAAGCAGATTTAAATAAAACCCCAGAATGAATATGTAGATCACGAAATTTTCGTTCGGTACGTACGTAAATTTACAGGGTGGATCTTACACTTGATCGGCACGATCGTTCCGATTCACTAAAAAAAATAGTATGATTAAAAGGTTCGATATTTTGAAAAAAAGAAAAAATGTTTTTCTTGTTAGACGGAATGCTATATATTACGAAGAACAATAATTGTTATTAATCGCACATGTTCCTTCATTCCAGAGCAACTAATGCCCTCCAGTTCATTTACTTATTTCTCAGCATTGCAACTAGAATACAATTTATATACATCGTTGAATAAGTAAACGTTTATGTAACGTTAAATATATACGAGAATCCGCACAGAGACGATCAATTCTCTCGAAGTCGCTTAAGGAACTAATTCAACTCATTTGCGTCGTTATGCGCCTGCTTATAAAGCAAAACGTGAACGTCTACTAAAAAAAAATTTGTTGCTTATATTTATATACATATTTCGCTTATGTTCGAACTAATCGGGAATCCGAACGAAGTAAATGGGGGATTAAGCGATTCCGAGAAAATTGATCAACGTGATAGAGTGCACAAAAGACACAGAATATATATAAATATATAATGCAACAGTGCAGAAATATAATATATATTATACATTTTGAAATACGGTGATGCAACACTAAAATGTGTATAAGAGATAACCAATTATATAGTGCAACAAATGTCCAATTAATGTGCGTTACCGACGATAATAAACGTTTTTCGCCATACTTTAAGAATACAACTGGAACACAGGTATATTATACAATATATAAATATTAAAAGAAAAAAAAGAAGAGAATCGGGGAAAATGGCGGAACAATCAGGGGGTTGTGCGCGCGGTGTGGAGGCGGGGACCGAGGATTAACGAAACGTTTTTTAACAAATCTATATAATTAATAATAAATAATGCAAAGCAAGAAGACGTCAAGTGAAATCCAATTTCCCTTATCCCTGACATTGTGTACATATATCTATATCTATATGACAGACACTCACACTTTTATTGTTGATATATATACTACCAGAGATTTTTATATCACTCATACTACATTCAGAGGCATTTTTCGACGAGAGTGATTTTGTACAAAAGAAGAAAAAAAGAGGATATAAAACGAAAGACATGTATTTTTTAAAATACACTTCTCCACCTCCACACCGCTTCCCCCCCCCCCTGTTTGTCAGAGATGTTATTTTTCTAACGCATGCTTTTATCTCTCTATTACAATTATCCGCCATGTACCGCATCGACACATAACACAAAACTCTAATCGAGGTAGTCCATTTACTTGTAGATAATGAACTAGACGAGGTCGAGAGGCAAAGGTATTTAATAAATATATACATATATATACATAGAGAACTTAGATAGTATCAAAGTATTATAGTAATCTCGTGTTTGCAGTGTTTAGTTTAATTGAAATTAGGTAGACATCTTATATAAAACGAAGGAATTATACGTGTAGGTTAAATTAATGAAATTCAACTTTCTCTCATCCAAAAATTATACATGTAAAACTATAAATTATTTCGTCTCTGAGGAAGTTTCATCTTGTTCGATCGATTCATTTTTGGAACAATAAGTTCGATTGATTTTACCAAGAAAAATGAAATAAAATCTATACATATATTTATTGAGATTAAACTATTTCTACAAATCATTTGTAGAAGTGAAAAATTTCTATATATAAATCTATAAAAACAGTGTGGAATGAGCAAAGGCTGTAAGGGTTCTGCAGTGTATATACAATCTCGCCTTAATCCAATCGGTGTCCTTAATCTTATAATTAAAGGAGTGCTAAATGAAAACGACGGATCTCGCATAGATTCATATATAAATTATATAAGGGAAATCATGAAAAAATTTTAATTATACCTTCTAAAGATCTTACATACCTAAAATATATTATACGTATAATTTTTTCATCGCGAAACGCAAAAAAACGATTTGAATGCAGATTGGTCCTAACGGAAAAGTGATATATTTATATTTACGTGAAATAATTTTGAATTGTTTATCTTGTCGAAGTTTTATTAAATGTAAATAGCATTAAGTATATACATTATGTATAGATGTTTTTTAAGTAAACCTTATATGTGTTTTTTCGACGGTTTTTCATACGTTTTATATAGATTTACTAATTTATTTAAAAAAAAAAGGAGAGAAAGAAAATTATAAGCGTTTCTTGCACAATTGTTATTATGAAAAGAGTAATAGTGAAGAATTTCGAGGGAGAATATTCAAGTGCCAAGCTTCGCAAAGTGTCTTTTCTCGTAAACACGAAACATACACCTCCGGTATAATAGTTTGCTTTTTCAAACGGAAAATCCTTGATCGGCGAAGACGACGCGAGCACTTTTTCTGCGCGTCACCTTTTATTCTCGAAAGTCACATCTATAAAAAAAAAACATTCAATTGCTGCAAAAATAATTAACGAAACTTCCCTCGTCTTGATAAAATCCGCATCCGATTACCATCACGACACAGAACAAAGGAACATTATTCGAAAATATTTTTGGGTCGCGACTTACGATACATTACATAACTGTTGTAAAGTTTAATAACGAAATAAAAACAAGTAACCTAAAGTACACAGATATATATTTATGTAGTACGAATTTATAAGAAAGTGGAAAGAAAAGCTATGTGGAGAATGATGAGGCGATGTACAAACGTAACTAAGTTTAAACGATACAATATTGCAATATACATACCCGCTATGTACGGCCAAATATTTTAAGAACACGTTTTTCCTCATCATGTTATGCCACATTTTTTCATTTGATCACGCATCTTTTTTATGGCGTTAATGTGAGAAACTGTTCTATCGATATAAGGCCATTTCATTGATTAATAAAACTAATAAGCTCACATTTCCCCGAAAGTTGGATTGTGTATGTGTAATGTGTAAATCGACGTACGCGTGTTAAAAGTAATTTCGCGATTAACGCAATATATATAACTACGAGAATTTTTGGCTTTATTTTGCAGAAGACGAAACGAGTGTCTTTCATTTTTGTGATTGATTTTCATATTTTGTAAGTCCGCTGTCAGACTGTACATGATTTATAAATTTTACCGATCAGTTTTTTTAACTATTTTTTCAGTACGAAAATAATTGTTATATGAGCCATTGATGTAGGAAATCTTTAAATGTGTTGAAAATGAATAAATTATAAGAAAACTAAAGAAATTAAGAAATCAGTTTAATGGACACCTTCATGTATGAATTATGTTTATGTTCAACATTTATTTTTTATCATGCTTTCATAATACTTTAAGTTACTATTATTTCTGACGGATACAATATTAATTGAAAATGTTCCTAAAACATAATTAAAATATACATTCAAACCCGACATTCTTGGTAAAAATAAAGAACTCTTAACAATTTAATTCTTTTAAGCCGCAGTCACATAATATCCGATCAACCGTCAAAATATTAATAATCAATGCAAAATTCAAAATAAATTTTACTCGTGAAATTATCGTGCGTGATAACATCACAGCGAACCGAAGAAAGAGACAGCACATTATACCCGGGAAAATAACGCTTTCGAAAAAAAAAAAAAAAAAAAACACCTCGTCGCCTACCACTTCGCGATCGGTTCTCCCCCCACCCCTTTACTCATCCGCGTGCCAAATATTTGCCAGCGCACGCGCGCGAGGACGATACACGCGGGCAGCTTTACAATCGGCGATATTTCGGGGCTCCCGAAATAATTTTCGCGCGAAGCCTCGCTAAGGTCCGGGGAGCAAGAGACAAGCGGCAGCGCGCCGACCGGATATGCCGATTGCAGACACGTCGTTGACTCGAGAGATGTGTGCCCGGGGGAAATGTACGGGACGGTAGGGAGGTTCCGGTTTCGTCGGTCAGGGCTGGAAGTGGAGGAGGAAGACGTTCTTTGATATATCTTTAATGATGTCTTACTGCTTACTATCGGTGTGCTAAAGTTATGTCCTTCTTTGCGGAGGAGAGTTGAATTTAATATTAAAGAGTATCAATAAATTGACGAAGGTATATTTCTTCAATGTGCTTAACTAATTAGTTAAAAATATATTGATCGATAAGAGTTCACTTTCATTTAAATCCCTTAGCTCTTCAATAACTATTTCAAGAAACATTTCAATTTCAAACAGTTTATTGTGTAATATTTTTATTTATTGATATGCACTTTCGGGGTTTCGAAGCAATTTAAGCATTTGCCAAATTTTCATTTTCAGAGATAGATTTAAGGATTTGTAAGTAATGTAGCAATTACTCTTTCTGCCAATTTAAATATTTGCATAAAATCAATTCACTTTAAGAACAATTATTCATTCTTATGACTGACGACTTGGTCGCAAACAAGAATATATAATTATTAATAATTGACGCGCTGAATTTGATTATAGCTGCGAGCATGACAATAAACGCGACTGCAAGCGCCAAAACAATCTGAGGTTAAAAATTTATTTTTCGACTGTTTCAAACTTTTGATTTGTAGTTTTTTCAACTCCTGAATTCTCCATTCGTTATTTCTATTTTTACTTGACTAATAACCTTTATCCATCGTGTCACAAGATTTTTCCAATTTTCAATATATATATTTGTTTTTGTTATCTTAGAGCCATCACTTTTACCTTCGAAATAATTAATAGTAAATTTTAAATAATTCGAAAAAAAAAAACCTGACGATAGTAAAGAATGTTATCAGAAGCACTTATAACTCAACATGATAAATTAGACTCTCGGAACTAACAACAATCTAAATATATACCTTCCACAAAGCCGCAGCTATTTCTATAATTTCAAAAAATTACATAACATCAGGAACATCACAACAACTCCTATGAGACCCACACACGCATTAACAAAAAAAAAACAGGCTCAAGAAGATCTTATACCGAACTTGCCAGACCTCATCGGCAATGTCACACAGCTGAGTATAGCCCTTCTCTCGTTCATTGTTTACCCGCGGCCCATTTATCAGGCCGATCAACTCTCTCTCTCTCTCTCCTTTCGGTCAGTATTACCTACTCACTCTCACTCGCTGCGACTTGTATACGCGTATACATATACTTATATCGGCTGGGCCGCGAAGAAGCAAAGAGCGCTCGCGTCGCGAGGGAGAGAGAGAGAGAGAGAGAGAGACCGGGGCTCTCTATTTCTGTCAAGCGCGCGGGGACGACGTTCAGTCTGTGGCCTAGCCTCCCCCAAAGCGCGAGTGTGTGTGTCTCTCCCTCTTTCTCTCGTATATGCTGTCCATCTGTTGTCTCGTGTCCAGCGCGCCGGGGGGGTTAAGGTCGCGCGTGTGTGGGTGGTTGTTGTGGTTGCTGGTGTGAGAGTATAGTGACCGGTACAGCGCGTGATAATGTTTTGGTCCTCGGAGCCGGACGAGGAGGAGGAGGCGCTGCTCTGCAGCCCGGCCCTCATGGCTAGGAGAGCCTCGGAGTCCTGGATCGTCGCGCCGCCCGTCGAGGTAGACATAACCGATTGACCGTTAGGTGGGGTGGTAGAAGGTTTTGGGTATAATGATGTGGAATTAGAGCTAAGGTCACATACGAAATAAAAAAAAAAGAGTCCGTAATCCCATTTAATCCGATCTTGATCCTTTAATGTACTCTAATTGGGATTTAAGAGAATTTTCTAGACTTGGATTCACATTTAATTGAAATAGCTAATTCTGTAGTGACATTGAATTGCTAAAATAATAACAGAGAGATAACAAATTTTTGTCGCTAAAAATAACGCGCAGCGTCGCTTACAGCGAATCATTTGTTTACCAGCTACGATTGAAATGTTTTTTTACTTGTGATTTTGATTGGGGATGCGCCTGCGCAGCTTATTGATAAAATTAAGTAAACGTTAATGTTAAAATGCGCATTCAAGATCGGCAGAAATGTTATTGCTAAGTTTTAACGACTCGCGGAGGTACGCTTCAAACTTGCAAAATTAACGTCCCATGTCAGTTGGCTCATTGTCCAAACTTAGGTATACGTGCGAGAATATTCGTATCGAATAAATAGCGGTTCGAAGATCAAAATAAACGTAAATCCGAATAAGACACTCTCGCGCGCGCTACTTTGTACTATCGGCCTCTCTAGTGTGGCGCTGGCTTTATTGACCACTTGAGAGATCCAATATATCAGGCGGCGCTGAAATGTACCAAAAGCAGCTATTACCTAACTGTGCGCGCGCGCAGCCTGTCTTAACCAGTTATTCGTAGCTTTAAAATTAGATTACTCGCTGCGCGCTAATATTTTGTTTTCTGTAATTAGAGTACTTCCGGTGGTCACGACACGTCGGACAATTGTCGAAGTCACGCTACCTTCCTCTTCCATTTACCGGGCGTGGCACGGCTTTCTAACACCAGCGAAAAAAGATATGACTTCCTCAGCAGGAGCGAGTGTTTTAACGCGTCGTTGAAAAATTTCACGGGCGATCATGCGGGGTTGAAGGCGCAGCAAGGACGCCGTTCGGGTAAAATTATGGGGACGAGGATCCGCGTTTGGCGTGATTCCAGGACCGACGACGTCGTCGGGCCAGGAGTTGCATAGCTTATGAATCGACGTGTCCAATTATAAATTCCGGGGTCGTCTTCGAATTATCTGTGCCTCTACGTTTTTCCCACTTTTGTCGTTTCTGCCGCGCGCACCGAAGAACGGCGGATGCGTTGAATAACGCCAGCGATGAATAAGAGAATCGGAATGAGGAACAACCTTGCCCGCGCGGATATAAGGCACGCGGGGTAGATGACTGTTGTAAACAAAATTATTATTCAGCTTTTCGGTTGTTTACTAGTCTTACAACTGGTAACGCCATTAGCGATGCGATTCACGTAAAAATAGCCGCCCGGGTTCCTCGTTTCCCATTACGCGCGTGTCTTTTTCCGACGAGAAATTAGCGTGGAACGAGCAGTAATATAGTGTAGGGGCTCTACGCTTATGTGAGCTTTTGACGATTGATTTATGGAAACTTCCGACAAAAATCCACACGTGGGGATCTATTTTCATCGTCTCTCGTTGCGCGACGCTTCTTCAAAAGCGACGGACGCTTATACGACCCTTGGATTCGCCTTGCGCGCGCGCGCGCGCTTGTCAAAGTGTCAAACGCACTAACGCGCACAATGCGAACTAATTACATAACCCGAGCCAATCATAATGCTCAGTTATCTTTAGCTAAACAAAATTTTTTCGTGCGCGCGTTGTTGTTGCGATTTTTTCTTTTCTTGTTCCCGGATTAAGATGTAAAACGCAATTAACCGCGTCTGACGCTGCAAGGTTCGTTTTATTTTTCTTGGGTCGATAAATAACATTTTTATCATCGTTAGGATTTTTTCGAGAGACGTTTGTAAAATATTTCTTTAATGCTTGAAAGATTTATATATCAACTTGCGGGAAAGTATTTTTGGATAGCTAAAATCGAATTCACTTTTAATCTTTCATTTAAAATTGTTAGAATCAGTTATTATAAAAACGTTGATAAAATATTTGTCGCGTTTAAATGATAAATTCAAACAGTATTGGAATATTTAAAATGAGCTATTGTGAAATAATGCGGTCGTCACATAAAGATAAAAAAGTATGCTCTTATTAAATTAACAAACTCTAATATTTACTAACGATTTCTTGAAAAACATCTAATTCAAATCGACTAATCAAAGACTTTAATTTAACATAAATTTAAGGGAATTATGAACGACTTGTACATTCTGCCTTACTGATGCTAAAGTTTTTGTAAACAATAAGGCTTGATTTATTAAAATTTCTGTATTTTTTTTTTACACAAATGAACGTTTGAAATAAATATTTATAAATGAATGAATTATTTAAATAAAAAAAAAGCTATCGTATCGTCAAGGCAGGAAAGTACACGTTTTCTTTCATTTCAACCGTAGCAGTAGTAAACACGAGTAAAGTAAAGTAATCGAATAACCTACATTTACTTATTGCTTAAAATCGCTAAAAAAAAGAAGGAAAACCTCGCGTAACTTTAATAATAAACGCGTTGACATAGCCGCGCCTTAAAGAAAAGTGTCCTACACTCTCCCTCTCTGCCCTGATTTGTTGCGCAGGCGATGCCGGTACCGACGGTGGGCCTGCAGCGGAAAAAGTCCCTGCCCGACGTGGCCCAGCCAATCCAGCTGTCGGCGACGGCGCCCCTGTCCCGCGAGGAGGTCAGCGTGCTGAGCAGCATGAGGCGCGAGGAGATACGCCGGCAGATCGACGAGCACGAGAGGCTCAGGGCGAATCCTCTGCTCTACCTAGTCAGTCCTCAGGTCAAAGTGAGTGTCGTCGTCGTCTCCGCGAGGAGGAGGAGAATGGAGGACTGGGACGAGGAGATGGCATTGCGAGCATGCTTGGCGCTCGGGGAGATTCACTCGTGGTGATGCTGATGCCTGACTTGCCGGTTGAGCGAGACCGAGGTTCGCGGCGCGCTGGTAGAGGGCGCGAGCTGGTGGATGAGATAAATTCGAATGCTGTATGCACGGCTCGGGAGCTCGAAGTTAAGAACCGGAAATACTTTGGTGATGGATGAGAACGTTGATTTAGAGATTCTCATCGAAATACAAATTTAATATTTTGACTCAATTTTCTTAAATTTAAATGTATTTGTAGTTCGGTATGTTGTTTACTATTAGATACATCAATAAGCTGTACGATTTATCACTTCAAACTTTAATCTATCATGAATATCTCGTTGAATGTATAATTTACAGCGTTAAAATCGCTCCGATACTAGAATCTTTAAATAATTTTTTGTTATAATATTAATAGCATTCCTGGGAAAATGTAAATTGACCGGTCGCGAGAGCGAGAAGCTTGTTAAAATAGAATAACAAACATAAATGACATCATTCGGCGTCAGAAATGTCTCGCATTTTGATGAAAATTTATGCGCCCGAAATTTATAACTATCTCGCACTATTTTTAGTCCGAAATTTTCGGCACATACGAACAAGTCAAGTCAGTGCACAGCCATCGTCGATCGAGTTTCTCCGAGCGCAACGAAATGGACAGATTGTTGGTCGAGACTGACTTCCATCATGATTGTGATTTTTGTGATGAACGGACTCTGGTTGGATTAATCTCTCTCACTCTCGCTGTTGATGTTGTTAACATACATATATTGATATTGTTGTTGTCGTTGCTGGTTTCAAGTGTTGACAAAGATGAAGTATGACAAGTCACGAATACTTTTACCAGCCCGATGAAAAGACTCTCGAATCATCTTTCGTATACTCGATGTTTTGTACATAAAATTGTTTTTTTTTTCTTTTCTTTTTTTCATTATTGAAATAATACCCAAACCATACTCAATGTCAGCCGCTGCTGCTCGTAACCCCGCTGTCGTCACACAATGCCCAGCACGTATAACCCACCAAGAATGCATGCAAAAGAGGCATTAATCAACCCGCTGACTTACGTAACGTATAACGCATGTCGCATGCACCACCCTTACCAAGAATATCCTTCAAAGCCTCTCAAAGGAATCTGTTGATACGGATTACATTCATTGAGTCAATGGCAGTAATTTGACGGTGATGCGTACGTAACGCCTTGTGCTTACGCAAGACGCGACCGGGATACATAACTTGTTACTAATTTTGCTATCGATTGTTCATTACGTAATTCGACTTATCGTTGAATGGTCAATACTATTGCTCCCATAGATTCTAAAACGTATCAACAGAGCAGCGAATCGTTTTATCATTAACATCGTCTTGCTTTTAACGCATATAACATATCTCAAAGCTAGAAGTAAGAAAGTAAAGAGTACTGATCCATCCGTTTCAATGTCTTGCTTCTTTCAGGACTGGTTCTCGCGACAGCAGCTGGTGATGCTTGTGCTCTTCATCAACATATCGCTGGCGCTGATGTTCATCAAGCTGCTGACGTAGCATCAACGGGCCGGCGGCGATCGGCTTGAGCGTCGAGTCGTGGAAATCACTTGAAAACGAAAGAGAGAGAGAGAGAGAGAGAGAGAAGAAAGACCGAAGAAAAGAGACGAATATGGACACACAATGCGATACCGGAATGGAAGAATTACGCACGAGACTCTCTTTGATCCCCTTGGATGTCCTTTCGCGAGGAAAGGGGGGAAGAGGCGGAGAGAACATTGTGGGGATTCCAGACGACGGAGGAGGAGAGCTGCAGCTACGCTGGGCGTGTGCCGGACGATTTTCGAACGAAGATGAAGACGACGTTCGTGGAGACGACGACGATGATGATGATGATAATTATTGTTATGATGATGATGATGATGATGATGGCAGCGATCTTTGCGTCGCTGCTGAGATAGACTGGGGAGAGAGAGAGAAAGTTTTTTTGTTTCTTGTCGCGCGGTTCTATTGTTGTTAATGTTGTTAGCTTTGCGCTGAGCGAAAGAGAGCTGGTCGAGGAACGTTCTTTAATGTATACGGGGATCAAGACACGTGCACGTCTGTAGAATAATTTTTAGCCAATGAAAAGGAGAATGAGAGAGAGAGAGAGAATGCAGAATTATCCTTGCCGATATGCGTACAGGGTTGCTGATTGTATCACATGGTAGTTTTGCGATCGAAGAGCGGCCACGGGAGAGAAGTAATAAAACGACGATTATTTGTATTCGGGGTTTGACAAAATTTTTCGAGTTTTGAGAGCTCTGTAATATAAACTATACTACTATTTTTACACTGAACATTTTAATAACGGCTCCGCTGTCTTAGATCGGGGTTCGAACAAAAAGAAAAAAGGGGTGTGGAGGCGAGAGGCAAGAGTTGAGAAAGCAAAGAGGAATATAATAAATTAAGTAAAGTAAATAAAGCGGGAACGTTGAGGGAAGGGGGTGGGGGTGGGAACATTGTTTCAGCGAGACTCCGATCGCGTCGTAACTTGTGCGCACAAAGAAATTAAGTAAGACAAAGATAATATATAATATAAATTAACAAAAAAAATTATATGAATCTTACTGTAATATTTGTAAGTCGATCGACGATTCGGTGAGATAGCGGCTGTTGAGAAGAATTTTAAAAAGCGACGGTGGGCTTTTAAAAACCAATCGAGTTGCGTCGCGATGTCGCGACGGTTTATTGTAGAGGATGAAGTAATAAACGACGACGGTTCAGGCGCGCAGTGCGACGCCAATCGAATTTCTTTTCTTTTTCAGTTTTTTCCGTTCTTCTATTGTTTGTGTTATTGTTGTTGTTCTTGTTGCGAAGGGGGCTTTCCTTTTCACTAGTCGACGGACACGACGACTGCCTTGGAAACGTCGACGTAGGGGGAGGACGCGTCGTATGTGTGTGTGTGACCCACCGAAGTCGACTGACACTATATTGCCCTTTGTACTGTATTTAATTATTAAAAGAAAAAGAAGCAGGGGTGGGAGGGGGTATGGGTAAGAGGAAATAAATTTAGCATATCGCCGGAGATCGTTTTTTGCACTTTACAAAGTAAGCCAGAGCGACAAAATACAAAAAAAAGGTATATTCGAAATATTTTACAAGGAACGAGTATAATTATTATTGAATAAAGGATAAACTGCACAACGTTTGTAACTTTGCTGCTACTATATTTACTTCTATTTCTTAAAAGAACCATTCGACGAAGTCGCTAATATTTGATGCTATACATTTACACACTAAGGAGGAATAAAAAATATAGAGAGAGACACACACGAATCTGCAAAAATGTTTTGTGGAAATAACAAATTTTTTTCTCTTCTATGGCGGTTTCGCGCATCTTTATCAACGTCTTTTTGTATCTATCTTTAAGCGTATAAATTTTTTTGTACTTACACGGTTTTCGAAAAACTACCTGCAACTCTGACTTTTTTTTGGCAAGTGCAAACAGACATTAATTTTGACGAAACTCTAAGAAAACGTCGTGGAAGAGAGAAAAATTTCCTCGACCGGGCAAACGAAGAAAAGTTTCCAGAAAGTGTTTTAGCACGCGAAAGAGAGTGAGAGAGAGAAAGAGAGTGACGAGATTTTGTCGCGAGTGAATGCGTGAAAAATTGTAATAAGGATGAGTGCGTGAGAGTAAGCGAGAAAGAGATGAAAAAGAGAGAGAGAGTTTCGAGACATTTATCGTTAAACTAAAGAGAAAAAAAAAATTTGGCTTATATTACAAGGATAAAAAAAGATGACGATGAAACGGACGAAACGTCGGTACCTCGTGCCTTCTATGCCTTCCAAAACTGCAGGTACCGAGGACGTAAAATTTTTTCACGCCGCGCGTTATAATGTTGTGCTCGACTTTGAACCGTGTTCGCGAAATAGAAAGAAAGATAAGAAGAATTATTATTCTGAATAAAGAAACAAAGGAATAATCGAAGAAGAATTATTATTCTGAATAAAGAAACAAAGGAATAATCGAAGCCTCATCTTTTTTCTTAGCGCGTTCAAGAGCCAAAAAACGCATCGCTGTCGACATGTCTAACAAAAACAAAATTAAATAATGAGAAACCGTTTTATCGATAGATATATTATCCTTAAGAATTTTCGGGCCTCTCGGTTCCATAAACACAAACACACAGACATACACGTACATACACTGACATAAGTTTTATCGATAAATAGGAATTCAGATTTCGCCGCGCGAGAAAAAGGGATATAAACTTATATAAATACACGTATTTGAAGAAAAAAAAGGATAATACAGAGCTAAAGGGAAATCTTCGGGGAGTGCGAAGTAATGTTTCCTGCAAGGATAAACTCGAATTCCCCGCGTTATATATTGTACGTCTTTTTCTTACCGCCATAGCTTTTACGTAAATAGTTATTTTGGGCGCAGCGCCGTCGTTGTAATAATGTGCGTATATAAAAATAAGTGGGAAAAGAAACACAAGGAAAAACCGCTGTACATGTGTGTTTTCACGCTCTTTTACAATGCGAGACGAAATTTTTTTTGGCACAACACGACGAAGGACAAAATAAAAAGTATTCGTCGCAGTTTGAAAATCCGCGCGCTTTGAACTCTGTAATAAACATTTTTCGACTGTATGTGCTGTTTATGCATCGATCGATTCTTCTTTCCTTTTTCATCCAGTTCCGTAACGATATGCATCCCGGACAGGAGAATTTCTATATATGTGAACCTGCGTGTATGATGATTTGTGCGATGATGATGGGAGAGAGAGAGAGAGAGAGAGAGAGAGAGAGAGAGAGAGAGAGAGAGAGAGAGAGAGAGAGAGAGAGAGAGAGAGAGAGAGAGAGAGAGAGAGAGAGAGAGAGAGAGAGAGAGAGAGAGAGAGAGAGAGAGAGAGAGAGAGAGAGAGAGAGAGAGAGAGAGAGAGAGAGAGAGAGAGAGAGAGAGAGAGAGAGAGAGAGAGAGAGAGAGAGAGAGAGAGAGAGAGAGAGAGAGAGAGAGAGAGAGAGAGAGAGAGAGAGAGAGAGAGAGAGAGAGACAGAGAGAGAGAGAGAGAGAGAGAGAGAGAACGAAAAAAAAGAGCACGAGGTCTTTGTAAAAGTATGTTACGCGCGTTGGTTTCCGTAATGATGGATCAGCCAGGGTTATAAGTGAGATGAAGAAGAGGAAATAAAAAGCTTTCGCATCGATCGTGCTGAACGCGATTATATTGTTACATACGTTACATATATTCGAATAGACGAAGAAGAGGGAGAGGGAGATAAAAAAGAGAACAAACAATGTCACGGGAGAATATATCAGTGTATACGAGGATCACGCGTTTTCACGGCAAAACACGTTGATACATCGTTTTCTTTTTCGTTCAACCTTTTATTTTAAGATTTATCATACTTTAAACTAATAAAAAAATACGATGAAACTTTGTGAGTATTTTTTTATTGCCGATGCGTACATACATACTTGATGTCAATATTCATTTTTTTTTTTAATCAACAATACCGTCTATTGGGGGAGAAAATGACGCGACTACTCTTAATGTAATTTTCTGTTTCTTTTTTTTATACGATCATTATCTTCGTTATGATTTTACGATAATCGCATGCAATAGTGACAGGGTATAGTGACAATTCAATTGGTTTCCACTGTATACATTTCTTCGAACGCACATATATCTACCTGAGAAAAACAGACGCACCTTGAGATGTCCGAAGGAGAGTAGGGTGAAAAGCTACAGTAATACATACATTGCGAATGTACATAAAGTCAAAACGTATACAGTGCTAAAGTCTAATAACAAATTGTCGAGTTGAAGTAAATAAAGGAAAAAACATATACATACATACACGACGCTTAAGAATCGTATTTCATATTGAAAAAGAGAGAGAGAGAGATAGAGAGAAGTCTATAGCTAAGATTATAGGAACGTCGAGCGAATCGCGGTTACGAGGACACGAAAACATTTTCGACTCTTCTATACGCAATATTCGACCTCATGTAATATATATTCGCAATCTTGATTCTCTCGTCCGCGTGTAATCCTCTCATCAGCCTCCGTTCTTTTTTTATAGAGTCGCGCGCTCGCGAATAAGGCATCAATGAATTGTTATATTCATTCTATAAATGAAACCGAGTCATATCACGCGCGTGCGCGTAAAGTGGAAACTTACTTTGTACAGATAAACTTTAGTGGCGTACGCGCGTACAGTTTTATTATTGAGAAAAAGCCGAGGAGGGCGTAAGCAGGATGAGGGGGCGAACATACGAAAAAAAATATAATAAGATTATTGGTTTTCGACTATTTATTAACGCGATTCTAATAACCATTTGTACATTTTACTTGTTAAAACTTCTTGACTATAGTCTATTCTGTCATTATTACTGTACATTTCAAACGAAAAAGTCTATATTTATTAATTCTTTATATATCATTAAGAATTGTCATTATTATTATACTATGATTGATACTATTATTATATTTATTATAGAAAATTATTGTCGCGTTGCTACGATAACAAGCATCGATTGTAATTAAAGCGCGAGTCTCCTCGAGATGCAAAGCAGAAGCTCTTGAGGATTCTCTTTATTCCGGTGCAAAAAAAAAAAAGAGAAATCTTGCAAGACCAGTCATTCAATAAACTTGTATTATAAATCTACATTTGAGTGTGTTCAATTTTTTCGCGACTTTAAGTAGTATTTCTTTAGTAGTTTTTTTTTCGTTATAATAATGATATATTCTTTTTCGAACACATGGATTTGCATGATACATTTTAGAGTCTAGTGGAGTAGTATTAAAGTAGTTTTTTTTTTTATTACTCAATGGTAACCATTGGGACTCAATCAAGAGTAAGCGCATAGCTATTGATGCTAAATATTGAAATAAATACACGTTATGCACTGAGAAAAATGATGTATTAAAAATTACTATAACATATAGGAACGTGGGGACAAATCTCAAATACTAAAATTATTACTATATTTTAAGTAAAAATTACTATGTACATAGCAATTTGTATTATGTATATATCAATTTTTACTATAAAATATAGTAAAAATTTTGGTATTTGAGATTTCTCCCCACGTTCCTATATACTATAGTAATTTTTAACACATAATTTTTCTCAGTGCACCTACATTCTGTTAACCACTTTGTTTAACATCCAAAGTTAAATGTATATTATTCAAGAGTTCCTGCCCTGATAATCATCGTAAGTCATTGTCTGGTTCCGATAAGATTTTACAATTCGACACACATTCTATATCATTACATCACGGCCATATTCAACTCCCAGACTACGCTTTGATAAAATTCACACACATATTATACGATTAGAGGTATTGTAAACATTTCGAAGCCTCCGCCGCCGTTACATAACCCGTCTGAAAGTGCGGTGTTTATCTGAATAGGTCGTCGAGAGCTCGTTAAGTTTGTAAATAAATGTACACGCGACGCGCAGAGAGCGCAAATAGTCCACGAGAAAGAAAAAGACTTTTGGGTGTAAGAGTCGGTTATTGCTCACGCTGCCGGCCGATAAATTTCTTACGCGAAAAGCTCGATATAATCTTGAGTATAGCGCGTTGACTCTTCGAAATTGGCGCGCGATTAGTCGTTATGCAATGGGGTAAGTAACTATTATACTTAGGGGAATGGATTTTTTTTAATTTTTGGGGAGGTGTTGTAGGGTTGCTTATGTTTTATTTCGCTCAGGCTTTATATTATGTGAAGCAAATGATTTATTTTATCAAATTAAAAGGTAGGAGGTAATTAAGATGTAAGACTGTTGCATATTACATAAGATTTATCATTTCTAACGGATAATGTACTTCTATAATTAGAGGTATTTGATGAACGTTGAACCATTGATTTGTGATTGCTTAATGTAACGTCAGATTTCAATTTTCAAACGCTTAAAGAACTTCTTTAAGCTGTCTAAAATGCCAATGGACGAGGCCTGAAATTAACCTACATCAAATAAATTAACTAACTATAGATCATTCTTGAACGCTCGAAACGAAAAAGTCGACGTAAAAAACGCCATCATTTAAATTCTGCAAAACATCAAAATTTGTTAACCTCGTAAAAATGTTTACAAAGTTGTTTATCGTTTTTCACATGTTCACCACTATGTAATCAGCTCAGCCACGCTATCATTTACAGTTTCTCTTAGAACGCGAACGATAACTGCCTTTATGTCGACGCGCATCAATATAGAAAACTCTTATTCAGGACCGCGCGCAGGATTAAACTGCCGCAACGTGCGCGCGCGTGAAATACTGCAGAAGCTCTCGGCGCGTATCGCTAAAATTAGCACGTCAATAAAGTACGCGAAAAGTGTGTGTGTGTGTGTGTGTAGTGCGCACTGCGGGAGAAAGACTCGTTTATCTGGGAAAGACGTGTGCAACGACACAAGTGCAATGCTCTTGTCGAGGAAAAATGGCCTGGAAGCATAATTAACCTTGTTTTCGAATATACATTTGCGCACGAGTATATGTATCTACATTGATCTAATTTTCAAACGTCAAGTTGTAATTCTTGGACGTTACGTCGATCGTTTAGTTCTTGAATTAAAAGGCTACTGGGTAATGGTATCCGTGATAGGACGTAGATAAAGAGGCACAAAAAATTAGTGAATCTTGATCTGGCCGTAAGTGGAACAGCTATAATAATATAGCAAATAGAAAGAACTTCTATAAAGTATTTTATTTCCATCTCTACTATAATGGCCATTTTATAGTCTGAAAAGCGGGGCAAAAGTGGCGTCTGATTCCCGCATAATGCGGGAATACAGTAAAAGAGTAAAAGAACATAGTCTAATTTTTTACGTTTACGGTGAATTGGGTTAAAACTAACAAAATTATAACACATAAATACAAAATAATTTATCAAATCTATGAAGTGGCCACAGTGGCGATGGGAATAAAGTACTATATATGTACATAATGTACTATTAAATTTCATTAAAATTTCAAGTTTCCCGCAATTAATAAAACTGTAAATATTTATAATAACAACACAATAGTAATGTCAGAAACAAACTTACATTGAATATACGCATCTTAATATTTTACGCGTTACGAATACATCAGAAGCTGTAGCGTAGAGCTTAAAAGTTTCCAAAGCTCGACGTCACGTGCCGCTACAAATCAAACTCGAGCATGACGTGATATAACTATTAAGCTCAATAGCTTCCGCACATATTCTGCTTATTCGCAAAAAAAAATTGACGACGATAGTTGCTAAAGCATCATTCAGTATATACAGCTAATCTTAACCATTCGCCGGCAGCTAGCTTCCACTGCGCCATAAAAAAAAACGCATTAACCTACATCCAGCTAATTACCACCTTAAAACACTTGAAATACATTTTAGAAAAGTATAATTTTTTATCGAAATCCCGCACGTCCTGCGACTCACACTTGGCGCGTTCGCAACCGCTGGAAAGGCAAAGTCATCAGGTACTTTTCTGTGGATCTATATACACTAACGTAAACACAGCAGTAAACTCAAAACTAAGTTTATTCACGGCGAAAGAGCAAGCGGAGAGAGAGAGAGATACCACTTCAAGACTCGCTTGGTTCGTTGACCCCTATGCGTGCAGCGAGGAGGAAGGAAAAACTGTACGAGCGTCTCGCTGTTGCCGCAGTGTATACAGCGTATGTAGGATAAAGGCAAGTGTCTCGGTTCATTTCTCGCAGCGGTGATCTGTCGAAATTTGTATGCGTTGCCGCTACTGCTGCTGCTGTGCTGCCCAGTGGAAAGGAACTTGTTCTCGCGAGGTTTGCATATGTTTTATTTTTTCACTTTTGACGGTGATTGTGTTTGCTGGGATCGGTTCAAGTGGGGTTTTTGTATTCTCTCTTAAAAGAATGATGTGTGTGTGTGTGTGTGTGTGTGTGTGTGTGTGTGTGTGTGTGTGTGTGTGTGTGTGTGACGGACATGTGAAGCCGAAATAAAACCTTTGCGATTGGTCAAGTCCGTTTAAAAGGAATCCCGTGATTGGTCTGCAGTGATGCGTCCAAATAAAACCCATATAATCTGAAATTATGAAATATTCTCTCTTAAAAGAATGATGACGGAAATGTGAAGCCGAAATAAAACCTTTGTGATTGGTCAAGTCCGTTTAAAAGGAACCCACGATTGGTCTACAGTGACACGTCCAAATAAAACCCATATAATTTAAAATTATGAAATATTTAAACTAAAGATATAAGTTATAAATTGTATTAACGACTTAAAGTTTAATATTATACAACAAAAAAGTATTAGAATTTTGTCTGTAGTTAAGGGGGTGCCATACTCGTCCCATTACCGACCGAGCAATTCACAAAGTTTCAAGCTGATTAAAAATAAAATACGTTGAATCACAAAAAAATCAAGAGAACCCTCTTCTGTGTTTTTTAACGTTCTATCATCCAGTCAAAGTTTGGAGTCGAAATATCAAGTCATTTTTGCAAAAACTTTGAACAAAGCGAAATTTAATTTCGTTCAAAGTTTTTGAAAAAACGACTTGATATTTCGACTCCAAACTTTGACTGGATGATAGAACATTAAAAAACACAGAAGAGGGTTCTCTTGATTTTTTTGTGATTCAACGTATTTTATTTTTAATCAGCTTGAAACTGTGTGAATTGCTCGGTCTGTAATGGCAGGACCATGGAACCCCGTTAATAATGAAGGACTATGAAAACTGTTCTGAACACAGTTAAATTTATAATCTAGAAATTTTTGTATTTTAGGAATAAACTAAAATAAATATAAATACAATCCAAGTTTTAATAGAAAATATTGGATAAATTTGTGTATGTTAAAAAATAAAATGAATTTTAAATTCATAATATTTCAATATTAATTGTATAAGACAAGGTGAAACGAAGAGCGCGCGTAGCATGCTTGAACTAGCTAGTATAAATAAAAGTAAGATGTGATTCTTTACTGCATTAAATTTGGATTATAGTTTATACTATATGCGTGATGCATAAATGGAAAAGTTGTTATGCACCGATAACTGTCTTATCTGAAAACTCCTTGGCAGTTCGAGTGCAATGTGTAACAACGGAATATAGTTACGCAAAGTCGAAAATACCTTGTAACATATACGCCGAGTATACAAACAACGGATATTATTGGTGAGGCAAAAAATTTATACGTAAAAATTATTTGCAATAAAGTCGTTGCCTGATGTCACTGATCGAAACATATATCCAATCAACAAACAAACGGTTGTCATACACACACACATACACACACACACACACACACACACACACACACACACACTATTTTTATTATATATATAGTTACTATTTTCACTATTTTTACAGCTTTATTTGCCCGTAACTATTTTCTGTGATCCTTTTCCATCTTCAGCAAGGTTGCATTTTAAAGGTAACATTTTTTACAAATCTTTTAGCCTTTGATGAGAGATATTGATACAGTCGCATTCGCCTTAAGGATACTTTGAATAGTGTTCTGTCAAGTATAAATTAGCAAAATAATTGGCATCGATCTGCAAAAATTCTTAGCAATTCTACTTACAATTTGCAAACTTTTTCCCATTTAATATGCTATACAAAAAGTTTCAAGTTTTCGAGTTAAAAAATCATAAAAATTGAAGATTTATGAAAAAATGCAAAAATTTCAAATTTTCAATTAATTGTAACTTTAGAATGATTGCATATTTTGCTCTAAAACTTTATATTTGTGTTTTGGGGCTAATTTGGAATGAGTAAAAAAATTTTGAGCAATTTTAAAATTTATACACACACACACACACACACACGCTCAAGGCTACTTATACGATCTATTAATTTCAGACCTACTCAGGGCCGGATTTATGGGGGGGCTTTGGGGGGGAGGGGGGCTATAGCCCCGGGCCTCGGTTCTGAGGCGGCCTCATCACTCAAAAAGTATAAAAAATGACTTTTAAAATTTTTTAAAATTATTTTGCAATTTAACTTTTTTAAATACGCTGATAATTAAATTATAATTAATAATACATATTTATAAATAATTTATAAGGAAATTAGTTTAAATTATTTTATTACATTCATAAAATCTGTTGTGTAATTTAAAAGCTTGTTAAAAAATTATTTTTGTTTTAAAAAAAACGAGTAATAATTTTTAATAAATCAAATTTATTTAATCGTTGTGAGAAATGGTCCGGATTGGAATGCTTGAAAGTTCGCTTACTTTTTTAGCATTACCCTACATTCCCTTAAGGTGGTTGGAACGATTTTCAACTTCAATACGGTCTTTATACAAATTTAACAGAGTTTTTGATAGCATTATCTATGCACAATTAAAATTTCTGCTAATTTCGCCGAAAAAAACTGGAGATATGAATGTTTAAAATTGGTATGTTTTACACAGTCCCTTATGGAGGAAGGTGCTGTAAAAAGTTTTTTTCGACTCATGACAGAAAACGCTCAATACAAATGTTATAAAAAAAGAAACATAATTTTTAGTAGTATAAGGAACAATAATATAACAAACAACAATTTAATTACAAATTAAAATCAAAATTTTTGCCCGAAAAATTTGCGAAATATCGTGGTACAAAGTTCGAGTTCTTGCTTAATTTGCAACTGCGCGCACGTGCGAGGAAGAAGGATAGAAGAGAAAAACAGAGACGGGGAAGGCGCTCGGCCCGGCTCCATATAGCATATCGTATATATGTTACGATACCGATTGCTAATTGTGGAGCGGAAAGATCGTTTTCAACTCTAAAACGAGTGAAAGATATTTACCGTGCAAAAATGTTAGATGAAAGATTGTCAGCTTCGGCAAGAATCAAAATGGAAAGTGAATTACTCAGAACAATCGATTTTGAGGAACTTATTCACAATTTTGCTACTCAAAAATGTAGGAGAACGTGTTAATTTAAATTATTCTAAAAAAAACAGCACATTTTTTACTTAAAAATATGTATAATGGACCTAATTTAATTTGTGTTACAAAATAAAAATGTTTTTAATTTTAGTTAACATCTGCGTTTTTCGAATTCCTTAAGTGGGCCTCATCATTTTTCAGCCCCGGGCCTCACGAACATTAAATCCGGCCCTGGACCTACTCCGTTCCCTAATTCCTACATCAAAACAGAAAGATTTCGACGAACTTAACCCACCTAACTATATATACATCCTCCTGGGGCTTTATCGAGATAAACAAAATTTAAGTGCTGTTTTCATTTCTGGCCAATCAACGAGCTGGAAATTTTTCAATAGCCAATCAAATTTCTCAACACCTCGAAAATTTCGCCTTGTACCGAACACTCGATAAGGCCCCTGCTCCGAAAAGAAGGACCAGGGGGGCACGTCTATCCGTGTATTATAGCCTCCTCATAGACTCGCCGTTGGCTTTTCTAAAGAGGCCGCACGTGCGCGCGCGACGCGAACATATATGTGTGTGTGTGTGCCTGACCTCGCGGCGTTCACGCGACTCCCGCATGGCGCGGGGGCCTCTCTTCTCTTTGCGCGCGCTCTGACATTGACTTGACGCGGTACGGAGAGTAGGCGCGCCTCTCGTTACACACGCGACTTTCGATTTCGATCGCTCCAGGCGAGTGTTCGACTGATGTGTGTTTAGAATACGGCTTGCCGATCGAGGAAGTATCGGTTGGGGGAGTATTATATAGACAAACAATGCGTATGAGCGTGCTATTGAAAATTGAAAGTTGAATGTTAAATGTTCAGTATAGTGTATAGATAGGAAGCTACGATTTTTTAAATGATTCGTTATTGATATGGCACGTGTAAGTATTTCAGATTGCTTTTTAAATAGAGCAAGAGTTTAAAGTAAATACATGCTCGTTTAGACATATATATACGCATATCAGCTAAAAGAATTTAGCTGGATTCCACTCATTATTGTTACGTTTGTAGACAGCGTCGATTATGGAATTATTTTAGCGTAATGGGTCTGAAGTTTGCATCGTTGGAGTGCAGCGAAATAATTTTTTACAATTAATTAAAGTTATCAAGCAACGAAAATTTTATCTAAATCTTTGTTATAAAGTTACTTGATACTATAAAACAATAAATCTACACGCAAAATTAATATTATTTAATATAAACTTGAAGTAAAATAAAATATTTTTTATTTCGTTGCACTACAACGTTGCAAACTTCAGACTCATTTAGCGTAGATGTATCAAAGTTTAATAATTTATTCACAAGTAAAGGCAATATTTTTAGGCATCTTTATTAAAATACTATTAATTTCATTATATTTCTTCGCTAAAATAAAAATAAATCTCTATAATAATATTAAGAAATCTGATAATGCTTTTCACTATTCTAATAAAACGAATCTGGACTAAATTACGTATAAGGTAAATACCCGAAAGCGGAACACATTTGGAGTACAACCATAAACAAACGGTGTTTTGAGAACCGACATACGAAATTTTTAAAAAGTTTTTAATCTAATCATTGATATACAATCTATCTTACTAATCTATGCAAAAATAAACTTATTTAAATACTTTTTTATCATAAATAAGTAAGTTTGATAAAACATGTGTACGACTGCTATTCCTGGACACCCTATGTCAAGCTGGGACCTAAATCGGGACGTTACTCGAACCCTATATCGGGCCAACACTTTTAAATGTGTCCCGCTTTTGGGTATAGGGAACTATGAGACGCCTAAAGTCGGACAAAGATTTGACTACTCACGCTACTGAAATATAACCTCGAAAAGTTTTTATGCCGTTTGCAATCAATTCAAAGAGTAAATTAAGACAAAGTAATGCCGTTACCCTACTAACAGTTTATAGTAGTTATTTTACTGCTGTCCCGATTTCGGTCCCATTTTCAGATTGTCCCTCATTCGGGTACTTTAAACCTGTTTAAGTAGATATGAATATCAATAACAAAGAGCTTTCTAGTTTTCAAATCAATTAAAAGCTCGTTACCGCGAAATTTCACCTACATATTGTTTTATTATACCGGAATTGTCTTATTTAAAAGAAATTAAAGAAATGAAGGTTAACGATTTTATGCAAATTTTTCAGGATTCTTCTCTCTGTTAATTGTCGCATTAACTTTCCGTAAAACTAAAGGAAGTCTGCAATTCTTTTCTTCAAAAGCCCTTTTAAAATCATAAGACGAATGTTTAAAAGTTATAGCCTATTAAACTTACACGTGACGTCACGTCTCCGTGTGTGCTTTACGACTATGGGCTACGTCATTTCTCTACGTGCAGACTTTTAAAACGTTATATCTTTTACTACTGTTGAGACATTTACACAAAGAAAGTATGACGGCCGTTCTATACTTGAATATAAATCAAAGGCAAATTGAAATCTGCTACATAATGGCTGTTTGAAAAAGCGCAGAATTTATCGTTATTATGTTTTTAGTTGGACGCAAACAAAATTTGATTAAATTTAATTCGTCATTTTTTTGAACAAATGTTTTCCACCAGCCTATATAGAATTATATATTATAATGCATCTGTATGGCGAGGCAATTGACTTTATCATGAATAATGGTCATTTGATTTTTCGTTCCCTTTCGGTCACCGGGTCATTCACTGTTGATGCCTGCTACTTTACCAGCGCGATTAACCTATTACGCGACCTGCAGCGCCCTCGTGTACACACTCACACTTATAATATACACCTCGTGTCAGTGTGTGCATTATACTTTATTCGCGCGAAAAAATAACGAACGGTCCCCCGTCGCCGGCGTAAATCTCGTCCTCTGGAGAACGAAGCCACATTACTATATATTCGAGTGTGTGCATAGGGGAGGGCGGGGCATAACGTGTCAGGTAGGTAAGATTGGCACCCTCATATTTTTAATATTAATGAATGCAAAAAATGTAATTTTTACGTAAACCTAATTAAATATGCTTTTAGAATTTTCCTCTATACTTTTGAGATTATAGATAATGTTTAACATTTAATTTAATAAGATTGAAAAATCGGTGCTTAGAAACAAGGTTGACTTCATTTTTAAGTCGCTTGGAGCAACGAGAAAATGATTTTTTTTCTAAATGAGACCAAACCTATTTGATAGTTTCAACTTTTATCTTTCAAGCCCTGTTTTTGTTATTTTCAGAAAATCTTTATAAATAATATAATTAAAAAATGAAAATGGTATTAAAATGGGGCAGGACGTGACACCCTGGCGGGGGACGCGTGGCACACTCGGGCGTATCAATGCGCCGCGGCGGCCGCCGAGCGAAGTGATGTAACCTAATACAAACCGAAAACGGAGCAAGATGGGTTAACAACTACGCAGTGCAATAATTTAGTTTTAACTAGTTTTTAGTTTCAATTATTACATTAATAAGTAAATAACGATTATTTCGACTGGGTATTAAGTTATATTTAGAGTAGAAAAAGTAATGGTAATACCTGAAGAATCAATTGTAGATACTCAAACTGCCTTTTTCAATGGTCAGGTAGTTCAAATATGCTACATAGATGAAAATGATGCGAAATCTTTAAATTTAAACTTATTGTAATAATAATGATAATTTGTTAATCAAACAAAAGTATTATGTTGTGATCATATTTTATAAGAAGGAATTTATAAATATAATAATTTATTAAAATGTAATAATCTATTTTAAAATAAAAAAACCGCTGCCAATTCATTGGCCCGTAGCTTCCTCAACCGTAATTTGTTGATTCCTTTAATTAATTTTTAATAACAAAATTTATAATTTTTTAAAAAATTTATTGCATAATTATAATTAAATTCATTTATGAATATTAAAAATTGTTAATTTTAAAATTTTTAAATTTATTTATTTATTATTTATTTATATCAAATTTATATAAATTTTGAGCTGATAAATAAAGTTATCATTTGAAATAAAAGTAAAATATCTATATTTTATAATAAAACAAATAGCTATCACGGTTGTTTTGTTATTAACAAAAACGTGTTTTTTTTTTATATTTCATAACATCATTGGAGTTATGAGTTTTAAAAAAAAAACACGTTTTTGTTTTTGATGATAACTATAGAACCGTGATAGATAGAAAATTAATTTTTTTTAAAAATATAGGTATTTTAATTCTCTTTCGAATGCCCACCCCATTCAGATACATAGAACCGTTCTCGAAAAATTACGATTTTAAAAAAATGTCAAAAAATTTTTAACCTCAAATATCTCTGAAATTTATGGACCAATCATTTTGCCCAAAGAACTCGACTGAGAACTATAAAAAATCTACCTCTAAAAGGAATTTTGAAGCCATTAAGTCAATTTTACTCTTGTAATCGTTGGACATACAAAACTGATTTTTTTCATTTTTCAATTTTTTACTCAAAATCTAGCATACAGAAAGTATTCAAATTTTAACAGATTATAGCTATTTATATTCTGTATTATCATGATTTTTTCAAAAAAATTGACCGTTAAGTTTAGGAGTTATAAGCTTCTAAAAAAAAACACGTTTTTGTTAATAACAAAAGAACCGTGATAGCTAGAAACTTTTTTTTTTTTTTTTTAGAAAATATAGGTATTTTAATTCTCTTTCGAACGCTACGCATCAGATTCGAATAACTCGATCCTAGTATTAAAAAAAATCAAAAAACAGTTTTGAGAGAATCGAAAATTTGAAAAAAAAAAAACAAAAACGCATTGCCCCAATCAAAAAACGGATTTTTGACCCGCCATCACGCAAAAAAACAAAAAAAATGAGACCTGTCCGGTCAAAATCGATCGAGTAGAAGCTGAGATCCAGGCGTATACACACACACACACACACTCACACACACACACACACACGCACACACACGCACACACACACCTTTATTCCTTAATAAAAATAAAATTTTAAATTTTCATTATGGCATAATTATTAAAGAATTAATTATTGGAAAAAAGAATTGAAAAAAACCTATAGTATATAACGAGGTTCCAAGATAAAATACGGAGAAGATAAGTATCTCGGTCCTCCGTATTCTATCGAACCCGTTAGGCTCTCGTTCCCGCGAATTCGTGTATCTCGAGCGTGTGTTGACATCGCTCGGACGATGTATTCGCGTTAGCTACGCGCGGGGCAGGCGCGACTTTGACCGTTGCTAAGTCGCGCCCGATTCTTTTTGAATCAGATTCTCTCGGGCTGTCAAACCGCGCGTACGCGAGTTAATTTGATCGTCCGCGAAGAAAACGGTATCGTGCGTCCTCGCCGGTGCAGAGCAGCGCCCGTACACGTACCGACCACGAAGAGCAGCGCACGTGAGCAATCCGAGCCACTCCTGGGGTCCGAAGCGTCTGTAGGTGAACGCTGGACGTTAGGACTCGGCCTGAACACTCCGAAGTCGACCGGAGGATAAGGCCTGACGCAGGAGCGGATTCGTGAGCGAGCGACGAGGGGAGTGCACTCACCTCCCGGTAAGACTCTTCGCCTATTTTCCGCGCAGCGATTGATTTGTATTTTCGGCTCGCAGCGGCGAGCGGCCGGTGTCTTGATCGCCGGCCCAGCGAAAAACAATCACCTCGATCCGCCCGCGCCGAGCGGCGGATCTCCCGCCTTCTTGTCAACACGCAACGCGACGCGTATTTTGTATAGTATAACTGAGAATAGATCTTGTTATAGTTTTGAATGTAACCAAGACCACTCGTTATTTATTAACCTTCACCTAACCTTCTCCCGGATACCGCCGCCTCCGCGGGATCGTCGAACCGAGACGACCATCATTCTGAGTGGCCGCGCCTCGCGTCTAGCTAGCACGAGTATTAACCCTTTCCGGCACACGGAAAAGTCGAGTTCAATCGTGAACTCGACATTTGTAAACAGGGATCCAGAGAACATCAACCCCGAGTGCTCGTCGTAGAAGTAGCACTCGACGGCACCGTGTTCTAGGGTTCGGTTCGCGGAATTACAAAAGATTTCCCCAGGCCTCCCGTTACAAGTAAAATATTAAATTTGATCGTGCCATGCGTGCCCCGTCGGGTGCCACAATCCACCCGCCGGTGAGGCACGTAGAGCATTTTTTCAGAATTTCTTTTCTGTATTTTATCAATAATTAAAAGAAAATGAAGAAAAAGTTAATAGTTTATTTTATTTTATTTTTTTCTGATCTAATTATTCCGTTTTTGTACATTTTGAAATAATACACGGTTTAGTTGTTATTTTTAATCAAAGTTAGGGTGTCACACGTGCCCCGCCCTCCCCTATGCAGTGGAAAACCGTGCGTTAAAGAGGAAAACGAAATTTCTCGACTTTCTCCGAGATGTTATCAGTAGCGAAAGATTAATCTTCTTAAAAGCTTTCTGCAATGTACGCACGCCGCGTGTTTTAATTTTAATTGCCGACACTATTTATCGATTACGTCAACCGTGTATCGAAAAATGAAATTATGTATGCTGCACTAGATTGTAATTATTGTTGCATGACTTGGTGTTTATCGAGTGTACATACGTGTATCGTCGTTTTAATGGTTAGAGAGAAAGCTCGGTGACGAGTATAAGTGCACCGCGTCGTGAATAGCATTTTATTAATAAGGCAGAAGATGAATGGAGTTTCGAGGTTTATAGCTGAGCGGGGGCATGTTCACTATTGTGCAGTATATATGCACGTCAAGTGAAATTACGATGAAAATACAATCTGCCTACGTGAATGCTCTAATAAGATTTTTCACGCTCCATCTGAAACAATGAGGCGGGAACGCGCTATTGATATTTTTTTTTTGTTTTCTTGGTAATAATGTAATGGGAGATTCCTTAAAAGCATTTTATTATTATATAAAATTCATTTTTAGACCCACGAGTAATGTTTTAGTAATAAAATCACGTATATTTTTCTATACAGCTGTAGTAAACTAACTTTAGTAAAATTCCATTGAATCGTCCAACGACATTCATCACATTTATTATCATAATAAAGTACGTTGCTATCTAATACACGCAAAAGCAAAGTGTATTTTAACTTCGAGAGATGATACAGAGTAAATTAAATTCTGTGTTTACATTACGGGAACAGAGTAAATATTATATAAAGTGTATATAATCAAATGTAGTAATACACGCACGCGAACGCGTGCAATTGATAACGCTGGCGAGCGATAAAAACTAAATCTATGAAGTAGTAAAGAGCGATATAATATTCTGTCACGAAAAAATGGAAAAAAAAGAGGGAGAGAGAGAGAAGCGAAGACGCTTCAACTTCGTGAACTCGCATTACGCGTTACATTAGCGCAATTAATGCCGCCGATTGCAACAAATTGCCATTAATCATCTCAATAGGAGACCATGAATATATAATAATGCCGGTACATGGTTTTACTCGCTTGTTGTGTCAAGATTCGTTATTTAAAAACGTAATTAACGTAAACTTTTATGGACAGACGACTTCTATATATGTATATGTGTGTGTGTGTGTGTGTGTGTGTGTGTGTGTGTGTGTGTGTGTGTGTGTGTGTGTGTGTGTGTGTGTGTGTGTGTGTGTGTGTGTGTGTGTGTGTGTGTGTGTGTGTGTGTGCATAACAATTCATTTCCCAAGTGTCGTATTTTTCTATGTAATCGTAATTTATCGTTTCCTGTGCGGTTAATTTTTGTTGTACTTAAAAGTACCCCCGCTATTGCGCGTCGAAATAAATGAGAACTTATTTACTTTTTGAAGAATTAATTGATGCAGATAACTATCACGCTAACCTTGAGCTATTAAATCAATTATAAAAATAAATTTTACATCTCTCCTGATTTAAAAAATTTCGAAACAGAAGTATTTAATTTTAAATATCTTTAAAAATAGTCGAAGTAAACAAAAAAATATGCTCAACTCCAAATACCTAATCCAGTCCACAGATCACGTGCTTTTAAAGTATTGCTCAATTGCAATGACACTATATCTCTATTCACAATTTTTAGCCTTACAAAGTGCCTTAAACCAACACATGAATATTCACTTAATTATACAATTGAAATTCCACGCGAAAGAAAAACGTGACTGAATTTTTCAAGTCGCTGTATATTATAGCCGCCGACTTGTTGCGACTATATATACCAGAACAGAACGTTCATTCATCACGGGCTGGGTATACTACGCTTCGCGCAGACAAAAACAACCTTTTTCCTGCGCCTGCGGACGAAAAATCGTGGCGCCGTATACTCAGAAGAGGACTATAGGCTGTTTTTCACGCTCTAATGGCCTACCTACCTACACACACACACTAAATGTTATACGTGGCAGTAGAAAGAGGCGCAGACCCCAATTTACGGCAGGTTCACGCGCGGAGATGTAGCCCCTTTTACACTTTCGACGTGGTCGTCTTCGCCGCGCTGTTTTCTTGCGCTCGTTTCGATGTTTGTATATACGGAGGAATTGGTATAAGCAGTGGCAAAATAGTCCGAGTTTTGGGATGTATAGCACGGGAATAAGAGATGACGATTGAAGCGAGAAATGATCATTTTAATAGGAGGTAAAATAGTTGATCACATGATTGTACGTTGTTGAATAAATATGTAATATTTAATAAAGTATTTTCTATAACGACATGATGGTTTTAATTTTATTATGTTGACACGTATATAAATATAATGGAAACCAAAAGTGTATACATGATACTGCGTACGAAAATAGGATCGAATCAGTCTTACTGTTTAGTCTATATACATATGAACCTGTTCAGCGTGACGCTTCCATTTACGAACACTGAAAAAAACGAGTTTTTTTTTTCATGCGTCTTCAAAAATACACTTTTTCCGGTAAAAACCGCTGTCGCAATCTTTATTTTAAAAACTACGCCATTCACCTACGATCCTATTACCCGATACTGGATCCCCGAATAATTTAAAAATCGCTGTTTACATCTTTCACGTTAAAAAATCGTCAACTTTCTAATCCCGAACCTCCAGCCAAAACGTAAATAAACAAACGTAACGCAATAATAAGCGAAACTTATATGTCGTAATCGATTAACTCAATAAAAAGAAGGCTAGAAAAATCGTGTCGCAAGTCCATATCACGAGAGCGCACGAGCGAGCAGCGCGCAACTACGCATAACCCGCAAAACACCTTCGATATTCAGTGGCGCTCGGTATGTTACATCATCCCCGCTCGCGCTGAATCGTTATCGCGCATTCTCGTTTTCGCTGACACCTACAGAAAAAAAATCACAACATTCGCATCGCTATCATATAGTCTCTCTCTCTTTCTCCGCTTTCCCCAAGCGAGAGCACAGAGAGCCACACACGACCCGTCCTCTCTATCTCTCTCGAGACGAAATCGGTTTTAATCTCTCTCGTCCCTGCGAGAATGAAAGTGTGTCGACAAAAAGTTCGTCGCACTTTGCTCTCGCTCCCTCTCCCTCTTTCCCTCTTATATATCCCAACGACCGTAACACACACACACACACACGACTACGCGACCTTCGCCAGTACAGAATCGTGAAAGAAGGGGGGAGAAAACAGAGAGAATCTTTGAAACAGCACGCGCTCTCGTCGTATACGTCGTAGTGACCACGTGCTCGTGCGCGCGCGCGCGCGGCGTAGTAGATTTTGCCCTTGCTCCGCGCGCGTGTGGCGTACCATAAGTTATGCCGATTGCGAGCGCGTGGGAGTAGGCGTCGCCACTATATACGCGCGTATGCGTGCGAGCTAACAACGCCGGGCTGCCCTTTTGGCCGAAATAGAATAACCGCAGCCTGTTTCACTCGAGACATGTAAATTTGAGGCTGCTCTGGCGGTGCGTATTATGTATATACGAGGGGAGAAGTATACTGCGCGTGCGCAGTACATATATATATATATATATACGGGATTTTCAGAGAGCCTAATATAGGTAGTGCGTGTGTCGATTGTATATATGTGCGAGAACCGTGAGTTTATTGTTACGATGATTTTTGGCCGGTCGTGTTATATGCGCGCACGTGCGGGCTAGTTTCTAATCGCTCGGCTAATTTGGGACTCTTTTATCGTGTAGGTGACCTAATTTTCTAACTCATCATGAGACTGTAATATAGAACGAATTTCTATTCATTCTTCATTTTAAAATCACGAATAGCAAATGTTACATATCCGTGAGTCCAAAATGGAATTTGAATTGGGAACCTTCGGTCGTACAGTATCCGGCTCAACGACGTCGATTCTCAATGATAAACTGCTATTACCGCCAGTGACAAATCGACAATTATCATTATCCTTATCTCTGCCAACGCGACCAACCTTCCAAAAATAAAACAATGACTAACGACACCTCAACCGAGCCAAGTCTCATAATACACACGTCGTTTCAAAAACTACTCTATAGTAAGTATAACGCGGTGCGCAGTAGCATCTTTGTATATATAGGTATAACACTGTATGCTGAGCCGAGTGAGCACGTGGTCCGCACATGCTGCTTGAGATGGGGTCCGCTCAGCGGGAGGGGGGACCGGTGGTGGGGAAAACTCGGGCCCTAACGCATGACGCGCAGATGGCCCTTAAGCGACGGCAACGAATGCGATGGAAAGGTCAAGGAGAGAGCAGCGCCGGGAGATTCGAAGTCAATTTTTATGAATGTTCTTCTAGACGAGGAAGAAGCGAGATCAAACTTAGTCTTGCAATGATAATTCTCAGAGACGTGAAAAGCGGGCACGAGGAACCTTTTTATCGAAAGAATTTTTAATGATAAAACATTATATAATACTTATATAAAAGTATAAAAATAGCAGAATAGCTTTGGAATTCCCGAAAGCGAAAACTTTCAGGAACTGATAACAGATGTAATCACATTTTTATTTATCAATTCCTCGTAAACATATACACATGCTCCGATGAAACGAACTTTTATCAAACATTCCTGTAGATTTAACCCACATACATATCAATTACTTTCGCGCCGCCTGTGTATATTATTACGACTTTTCCTCTCCCGCGTTGCTTATGGCGCCTGCAATATTTATCTCGGAAAATTCGTCTTCGTTGGTTGAATGAAAGCCGCAGGCTACGTTTATTAGCTCTCCCCCGCTCGATCCCGCGCAAGAATGACTGCGCTGCTTTGACTTTCATTCATTTTTCATGCACACGCGCTCGCTCTCGATACAGACAGCGCGTAAATAAACAGATAGCGCGCATCGGGGAAAAAAAGCTATACTATCCTTATAATTTCGAGAGACTGATATCGCGATAAATCACGAACGCGATGACGCTACACCTCGAGATTTGCAAAAGTTGTAAATACTCGTGTCTCGAGCATAGTGTATGATGAAACTTTTCTTTTTCTTACGGTTCGCGGGCTGACTTCGTAGATTGACTCATTCCTAGCCAAAACGGTCGGGAGCTTTGGAGGTCAAGTTTTGTAGAAACATTGTAAACAGCAAGTTTCAAAGCGCGCAACTATCTTCTTTTGATAACGTCATGCGCCAAAACAATTGACTTCGCAGAAAATTTTCAAGTACATTGTACACTAAATGATTGCTAACGATTTTACTCCAAATATCTAATCACCACAAAGCTAGAAAAAAAAACTGTACCAAATTTAGACCTGTCTGTTATACTCCTCCCGTATACCTTACACTTCCCTCTATAACAGTGGAAGGCCGACTCTTTCGGCACGTGTAGTAGTATAAGTATCTCGAGAGAACGCTGCTTCTTCCGCGTGCGAGATCCTCCCATATCTTATTCAGGGTCGAAGGAGCGCTCCTCTCCCTTCGACACGAGCATTAGAGGGAACTATATACTTCTTCGACGGGGTTGCCACTCCGGAAGCGAACGAACATTTTCGGCCTTCACCTCGCGATGAATCCGCAGTCACTTGATTATATAGGGGATGTGTATTATATAGGGGAGAGCGGGGCATCTTTGACCCCCTAACTTTATTTATTAATTATACCGATAATATATGGCTTAGAATATAAAAAAAAATTGGAAAACGTAGTTTACAGTAATAGAAATAAGAATCGATAGATAGAAAATTAAATATACAATTGCAAATATTTTGAAAAAATTAAAGAAAAACACCTTTGAAAATGCTCAATACGCTCCACCGTCGGGCGCGATGGTCATATTTAGCGGGTTCCATCACGTATTTGCTTTGCATTTGCTTCGCATTTGCTTTTCATTCCAGTTCAGTTTATCGCTTTTTTGAATTTAGTTTCTTACCATCACTAATTATTTAATTGATTGCACTTTCTATACCTAATGTTCGGTTCAAAAAGCACGGAAAGTAAGGTTAGAAACACACGAGCTGTTGCTGTTTATCATTCACCGATCTCTTGTGTGCTCTGCATGCCCCTCCTGGTGTGTCCAACGAACCCCCAATACACGATATTTTAAAACTTTTATTTTATTTATTTTTATGCATAAAACCAAAAAACAAAAAATTCCACTTAAAACTTCGATCATTAAAGTCCATAATAGGCTTAGTATTATTCCAATTAACGAAATTATTTTTATTGTGCTCAATAGCTGAAAAATCAAATTGATGCGATTTTTTTGAGCCAATTTTCAATCTCAGCATGGTTATTTAGAACCTTTATTTTTTTCATTTATATTTAAGGAGGGAAAAACTAGTAAGTTTAATTAAGTATTTTTTAAATTATTTGTAATTTTTTTATTTATCTTATTATTGAAAAATATAAATGTCCATCGGACCCGCCAAGCTCGTTGTGCCCCGCTCTCCCCTATTGATGAAAATATATTTCCAGAGGAAAAACTTTGCTATTGCTGATTTTGAACTCGTTTTGTCTTTTTTACGGATTTTAGTTCAGTCTAATTCTAATTCAAAATTTAGATAGTTATTACATACATTCTTTTCTTCTATGATCACTTTTAATGTGAAACTTTAATAACAATTTGTAATACTTGGTATTAATAGTAATTTATAATAAAACACATGTGCATTTATTACAATTATTTGTTGTTCAAATTAACCAAAACCAAATCGTTTACAATATTGCAATAGACCAAGCGTATGAATTATAATCACTTCTAATATGTTATTAGTAATTTATTAAAATAGTTAAATATTTTTAGCACTTGCAAACAAAATATACAAAATTACAATAAAATACATTATTGCAGAAACGAAATTATCATTAATTTAGTCTTCTCCGCTTCTCTGGGCATTATTTGCCATCGCAACGGCCATTCTATTCTAAAAGATTTTCAGCTAAAAATAGAAGAAAATTTCCAGTTATTAATACAAAAAGTCTTTCACTACTCTGCCGCGCGGGGCGAGTGCAGTAACTTTCCTACGCCTCTCGATCGCCTTATTCTTTCCCAACGCGCGTAATATACACACACACTCACACACAGTATCATCAGGTGTAATACAAACGCGCGCGTGCGGCAGATACCGCCGCGCGCATTATATATTTTATCGCACTAAAAATACGATCCCCAGCGCGCGCATGCACGTAGTAGCGGCGCAAAAGAGAAGAGGCCGCGGCGGCGCGCGAAAGCGCTAATCGCTCTTCTACCTTTTATATATATACACACACACGCACACGCACATACACACACACACACTGCACACACACCTATACTTGCATGCCGCATGCAGCGGCTCTCGAAAATTGGCATCTCGGATTGGACGCGGAGAGGAGACGACAACAAAGAAAGCGAGAGAGGGTGGGGCAGAATACGAGAGGGAGAAAGAGAAAGGAAAAGCGAACGGCGCAGTTGTCGGTCATGCAGCTTATATACCAATACCGGAGGAAAAAGTTTCGTCGTTTGCACATGTATACAGTGTGAGACACAGAGTCGCGTGATATGCAGACTGTGACGACAACGTCGACGGCTCCGATTTGGATTTTTCGCGGGGGGCACACGCGTGTTCGTGGGTATTGTTTCGTCCGATTAGCTTCTCGGCTTTTCGCCGTCGGCGTCGTTTTCGCGCGCAGGCTTGACGTATATTATTATCGATAAAAATATACGGCGTGATCGTGTTTGTGTTTGTGATTGGGCGAGTATATAGGTGTCGCATAATTCACACGGCAATAATCGGGAGAACAAACACGTATATATTCTATGTAAACACGCGCGCATCGCGGAGTCGCGCGTCTCGCAACAAAACGCAAAGTTTACTGTATCACACTTTTGTTGTACTTTCCAGCCGCGCGCGTGTGACGTAATGAATGGGTGTATATGTATACTTCTCACTCTCAATTTCTCGTATTTTGCAAATAATTTTGTTTATTAACATTTTCGCGTTGTTATACCTTTAAACCTGATTTGAATTTTCATCAATGATAACAAATTTTGTTGTATAAAAGCAGGGACAAAAATGATAGAAGCACAAGCAATTTATGCCAAGCACGTATCCTATCAACCCCAACCACGCTCACTCGCTCCCCCAAAAACTAAATCCTCATCAGCCCCCCCCCCCCCCCATTGACTTTTCCGAACTACGCAGCTGGAGGCTGCGTCATATACTTATACGCGAGTTCAGCTCATCGCAGCACCCCCGAAAGAAAAAATGTCAAGATGGCGCTTTTCCGCTGTTGCGACGTTGCCGCTTGTTATATACACGGAGGTGTATTAGCGTCCGAAAAGAATTCCCCACGGCCAACGAACTTCCCTCGTTATATTTTCATCGGTTCGCGCGTCACATTCGCTCGGCGAATAGCTATTGTTATCTCGTGTTGTTTATCAATGGCGTTATTTTTATCCAGGTGGTATTCCGATGACGAGTCGTGTGCATTTTGCGCAGTTTGGGAGGTAAAACGCAAGAGCTGGTAGTTTGCGGGGATTGCGGATGATTCAATCGTTTACGCGATTTTGCAATAGCGAGAGAATCTTCTGTTTTATGGAGTTGTGTCATAGATGCAAATCCGTTACGCGTCTGTGTAGTTTTTCGCATTGGAAAGTAAAGGAATGTATAAGAAAAGATGTTGAAACTGATGGATATTATACGTTCGAAGCGATCTCGGCAGACGAAAAATGCGTGTCGCCGTAAACCGGTTCTAAGTCAAAATTTTAGGGCCTGAACACACACGATATATAGCTGCGTAAAGATAGCGAGTCTATCCTATGTCGAGGGTGATAACCATGGGTTTTGGTCTTGCGTTTTCTCTTGGCGAGAGAAGTCTCGAAAAAAATTTTTTTTACCTGCTCTGTGATAGTCAAGTGAAAGAGATTTATTTACGTAGCAAAAAAAAATCGCTAAATGCTGGCTAACCTGCGCCATTTTTGTATATATAGATATACTGTACTGTGCTTTACACTTAGTTCCACTTTTCGCCACCGAAAATGTCAAATCCCAATGTGTACTATGCCATTTCAACGATTTGCGTATCAAAAAAATAAAACGAAGACTATACGCAGTGGTCAGTAGAAAAGGTGCGCAAGAATGATTAAGAGGAAAGTAAAAATACGCTATTGTTTGACTCAGCTTGTGCAATGATTGCCACAGATTACCAAATTTGTTTTTATTTGTTGCGGATCGGTATAAATATAATATGCTTGAAGAAGTTCAAGTGCAAAGACTTTTCCATCAGCTAAATTCTAGAAACGGCTTTCTGCGATATTATTTAAATATAAACCATGAGTAAACAAAATGGCGAAATATCGTTTTCTCGGAATTAATGACCGTTATGCGAGCATTGGCCGATAAAGGCTTTCTATTCATTTATATCATATGTATTCATATCATATCAGATCAGGATTTATATCATAGGTATATTCGAAACATATAGAACGACTAAGTTTTTCTACATACATATATATATATATGAATAGGTATAACTATTATAACTTAAAGTGGTATAATATTTTTAATCGATTTAAACGTTGCTATCGTAGTTGAAGGAATGATTATATTGAATTGAATTGAAAAAAAAATACATAACAGATAAGTCGTTACATTATATTATCATTGATTAATCACTTAACGCGTCCTCAATATTTTGCGCCTCGACGCTCAAAGGTTCAATCCACCGCGCATATAATATATTCAATTAATCACAACAGCAACGACACACGCGCATAAAACAAAGAAATCGCGCGACGCAACTTTGCGCAAAAAAGCCGCAACTATAAACGTTTCTGTGCGTGTATCAACGGAGAGTTCGCGCGCAAATGACGAAACGAGATTACTTATGAATCAGCGATCGACAATTGATTTCGCTGCAGCGGCAGCCGTTGCTGTCTGTGACGTCTCGCCTAATGATCGGACGATACTGCGTGCCATATCGGTATATATCTATACACATAGATTTTAATCGGCCCTTAGCACCCGGAAGTCGTTAATTTCCATACAAATGACAATCGGCATTTTTCGCCGAACCACCGTTCTAAACAGATACGCAAGTGGTTCTCCTTTTTTTGGTTCATGTATGGATATGATGAGCGAGAAAACTTGGGATCGAAGCACACGCGTGTGGCTGGATAATTACGCGCGAATTGCGATGTTTCTGCGCAGCTTTTGCTAAGTATACGACGTAACGTCGATGCGCAAAAAGTTCGCGGGATTATAGAAGGATTTCGCACTCTTGTTTTCGAAAACGATCACCAGGAAGTTTGAGGAGTTTACCGCGAGTTCCTAGAATGTATAATTAAGCACGATAGAATTTTAATTTTAATTTATATATCCGGTATGGCGTAAGGACTTTTTTTTATCGCGTTCCGAGCTACCAACCTTTGGGACGTAAGACTTTTCGACATAAACAAACTAAACACAGCGTTAACCATGCCGAAGAGATAAACAACCGAACGGATCAGTACAATCCGCATATACGACGGGGCCAATTCCAAACCTCGTGAAAGATCGCGTTGTTTTCTCGCTCCCGGAAAGAAAACAAAGACACGTTCCCTTCAGTCGCTCTTTATCAATCGCTCGTCCACTCGCACATGCACGAATCAACACGTTGCCACGGAGCTATCGGGCCAATGAATGAAAATGTACACATACACAAACGTGCTCCGGAAGTAATTTAGATTTAAAAACGCGAAAATCGCGCGGCCGATTGGGCTGTGCACACGCCTCTAATCTTGCGCTCGGGGGGAGAAGAAGTGGGTTACGAGGTCGATATCCCCGCGCGGCCGACTAAAAGTGCGCATGCAAAAAAGGCAGCCCGATTGCGCGCGGCGCGCCGGCAGAGTCTTCGGCTTCCCTTCTTTTTTCTCTCTTTCTCTTTCTCTATCCCGCTTCCGCCGCGCATAGCTTCGCAAATAGATCGCGCAGTATGTGTGTGTACGCGCGAGCCTGTGTGTGGGTATATGCGGACGAAAATATATATGAGGAGAGCGAGGCGCGCGGGAAAACAAAAGGAGGAGGCAGCGCGGGACACTCGATGGCGCGACGGTATTATAAATCGGATGCTGCGGATTGGTTTATGATTGCTGGTGAGATTTTTATGCGGAGTCGTATAATGGTCGCCGCGAAAATTATCTGCTGATGACGGTGCAATGTAGTTTATAGTACAAATAATGTGATATTTGGTGGATTTTAGAGAGATCTTTTGGTATGGGTAATTAAAAAGTATATATATAGAATATTTAATGATATTCAGGTTTTTAACAAGATTTTTTAAGAGTTGTGATTGTACAATTATAGTATATAACAACTACAAACACACTTATTTTTTCTGAGAATAATTGCCATCCGCCTGACTATTTTGTACGAATTCATTTTCAAATAGTTAAAATCTATAATTACAGTTTCGCAATATATTATTTTCCTTTCTCCCACACCAAATATGAATCCTAATAATTTTAATAAGTACACCACTTGTAAACCTTCAATCCATCACCTAACCCCTAAGTGCCTCCCCTTTCCAATCATTACCCCCACATCATCCCGACCAAGTGACTAGATGGCGATTGCGGTATAAAAGTCACTCCTACACTCACACACACGCGCGCGCGCACTGCAAAATCAATAATTTGCCCGATTATCGCGCGGGTGCGAGCCTTTCTATCCAACGCGCGTTGTGTCCCCCAAAATAGGAGGCAGAATTTACGAGGCGACGCACGCCACCGCCGCTAGTTGTGTGTTGTGAAAATAAAAAGTAACAACGCGCGCGTGCAGTGCACACTATGGTATAGGTATAAGCAGTGAAACTCGCGCAACGGCTGCGCAGTAGCGGTGAAATGATTATGTTTGTGTGCGTAAGTGTGTGTAATAGGGGCCGAGATGTGTGCGCTTGCGCCGGGCTATGTGCCGCCAGCAGCAAGAGATTCGAATTGGATTCCGGCTTTTTTTTGTTTTTGTTTGGCGCTTGATTGATTGATGGGTAATCGCGCAATAAGATTCGTATGGGCGTGTGTGTAGCTAGAGAAAGTGCGTATTATAAGAAACAAATTATTCTAAAGTTAGCATCGGTAGGAGAAAAAACCATCTGCGTATATAAGATACGAATAAAATTTTCAAAAAGATATAGCTTATTTTAGCTTTGCTTGCTTGGTTCATTCATTAACCCGTACCTCCGCGTAACGTATATATTTCACAAACTGTTGCTTGAAATAGAAGATAATGGATTCTTTGTGCTGTCCAACAAAAGATCAGAAACGTTTTAAGCAAGAATTCTTCTTTAAAAATACTAAACTATAGATTTGTTTAAAAAACGTTGCAATTAGTTCACAAGTGCACCGAGCTGCGACAGTCGCATGTCATAATATGGCAAAATTTTAGTGTCGTTTCCAATTAACTTTTTGAATATTTTGGAGTTTTTTGTGGAAAATTTTTCTTTGAAATTAACTAAAACAAAAGTAAAAGTTCTGCATATCTGTTAAAAAATTATGACTAGACCGGTATTAAAATTAAACCACTTATATATAGGAAAAAGATAACCTTTGCGGAGTGATCATTGACAGTTTCTCGGAAACCTCGTCAATCTGATTTCACGAACAAGAGAAAACCCTTTTATTTTCTTTTTACGAAGCGGTAAGTGAAGCTTCTTTTCATGTTCGCCTCTCACGCGCGACTACTGACATTACGATTTCACATTCACTTGGATATTTTTTTGTGCGTTTGACACGAAAACGGTATCACGTGCGTTCAATCGCGTGCGGCTAGCGTGTACATAACAGGCAAATAAGAATAATATTTTTAATGTTAATTTCAATACAAGTTTCTCAGGTTTTGCCGCTTATTTGTTTTGAGAAAAAAGAATTATCTTGATAAATGTGTATATATTTATTTAATTTATTGGATTACTTGCTGTTCTGCAAGAAAAACAAATGTATAATAATACATTATCAATGCGATGAATGTAGTTGTTTGGTTTACTCAACAAACTTTTACTTGTAATTGCTTCCCTCGTATTGATATAATTAGTCGACTATAAATATCTTCGTGTTGCTTATGAAACGAATCCAATTGACTTACGGGTAAAATATACACCTAAAGCGACTTTATGTATACATGCATCTGTATCACAGTCATATTCGCACGTTTAAAACAAAAATTAGTAATAAATAAATGAATATTTTAAAGCCTCTGAAATAAAAACAATAATTGAAAATAAAAAGATGGTTCCCTCCTCGAACCACCGTCACACCGAAAGAAACGGGTTTCACTCTTCCTTTGTACGCGTACTGCTTGAGATCACATTCTATAACCATCGTGCCGAAATATTCGTAATTCCGTCGAAAGACTGCCCAGGTCCTCCTCTCGGAGTCGGAGGACATATATATTCACCACGCACACGCAGCGTGACTGCAAGTGATGTGGGGGCAGAGGGAGACATGTGGCTTGAGGCTGCGGAACCTTTTCTCTGCGGTCTCCACGTTTTCGACGACGCGCAGTTCATCGGAAAGGGATTTGAAAAGCTGCTTTTTCCTAGAAACTTAAAAATCGTACCTGCTCGTTGTTAACCGTCGCCTGCTCTCCCATTGTCATCTCGTCGTTCATTTGATCTTGAGTATAACCTAAAAAAAGACGAATTTATTATTACATACCTGATAAAGAATAGCGATATCTCACAAACAAAAGCCTGTAACTGTATTAAGCTTACCCAACCATCGACCTCTTCGAGTCATCTTCTGTACCTGATCCTCGAAACGAAGAAAACGACAGCATCGTATCGTCGCTTTTCCATTCCGCACCTGCTCGTCGTATTTTTTGTTTTTAAACAAAAAAAAAAACGTCGGTAAAACAGCTTAGCGGCTCGTGTACCCCCTCTTCTTCCGCTCATCTCCCGGTGGCGTTGTTGCCAACAATAAATCGCTCTCGTCTCTTTTCCCCTCTTCGGCACCTCGCCCCTTTTACACTATGCTGTCTCCAATCTCTCCATCTCTCATTTCCATTTTATACAGCTCGAGAACGCCGAAAGTAAGGAGATTTTCTCCGCAAGCTATGGCCAAAAATACCCTTCCGAATCCGCGCTAACCGACCAGAGTTTACTCACCTCCTGTCAACCCGCGGAAAAAGCGAAGAAAAACAAAGAACAGCCGAGCTCGCTTATACTTATTCACATATATAGATGTTGCGTGTGTGTGTGTGTGTGTGTGTTGTGTCTGGTTTTGCGCTGCTGCTAGAGAGCGAGCCAAGTGCGCAGACCAGACTGCGCAGCAGGCAGCAGCGCCGCCGCGCTCTCGCGGGAGCGCGAGAGAGAGATAAGCCGAGAGAGTAACACAGCAATAGCAGGCAGCAATCGAGGCATTCTGTCCTCCGTGCTGCTAGCGCAGCAGCAGCTCAGGCATCACCAGCAAAGCAGAGCTCAGTCAGTGAACAGCTGGCGAGCAGCCGAGGCGCACGCACTTCGTAACACACACACACTCGCGGCTGGCTGCGCTGGCTGCTGCTGCTGCATACGCGCGCACACACACATACCCACTGTTACGGGGGAAAAAAGATGTCGGAGGCGCGCCTCTGACACACACAGCAGTCGTCGCGCGAGTCGATAGTCAGTCGACGAGGAACCGTCGCCGTCGTCATCGCATAAAGTAACTGTAACACTACTCGCGGGAGTAGTTGTCGGTGCGTGTTGTCTTCTCTCGACGCGGGTTCCTTTGTTCTCTCAGCGCAGCGCGCGCGAGAGCGAGAGAGAAAGACGAAGACACATCGCACACGGACTGCGCGAGCGCGGTGAGAGAGTGGCGCAGTTCAACGTTGTATATTTGTTATTGTGATTGTACCTCGTCGCCGTTGCGTCGTCGTGGGACGCGCGCTCCAATACCTATACCAGCCGCAACCAGCAGCTCTCAGGTGAGTCAATCACTCGACACCTGCGTATGTACCTTACAAGCATGTGTGTGTGTACGTATGTAAGTGAGCCTGAGTGAGCGACGCAGCGTCTCGGAGCGCTTTGTTTTGCCGACCCAGCTGATCGGCTGCTTGACAAGTCGCTGCGCGTCGGGCGCACGTATGTACACACACACACACACACACACACACACACACACACACACACACACACACACACACACACACACACACACACACACACACACACACACACACACACACACACACACACACACACACACACACACACACACACACACACACACACACACACACACACACACACACACACACACACACACGTATGCATCGCGCGGAGTTGCAGCCGAGACTACTTTTCTTTATCGATTCTCTCTCTCGCTCGCTCGCTCGCTCACTCCTGGCGAGTCGCGACTCGGTCTTCGTGTTTTTCACCTGTCGCGCGCTCCATTGTTGGTGCAGCGGCTCTCGGGAAAGTCAGGAGGGAAAATGGTGAGGAAAGCCGACGCCGACACCACGGCGCTGCTGCTTGTTGTATATTTGGCTGGTGCGTGCATTATGGAGCGGGCGAAGGAAGAGGGGGCGAAGCTTGCTTACCTGCGGTTCGGGACGCTCGGCTTCGGTTTCTTGCGCGCAACGCTGATTTGTGAAAGGGTTTTCGGGGGCTTCTTTGTTGCGCGATATCAGTGTCATGTTTGGGGAGTGTAATTAGATGTGTTCGCGGTGCTCTTCTTTCGAGGAGAGTTGACGATTGCAAGTAGCTGGATGTTGGTTTGGCTGTTGTCAATGAGACGTAAGAGTGGAAGTGTTGTTTCTAGAATGCTAAATTAATAATCTGAATGTTGAGCGCAATAACATAATTAAGAGGAGTGTGATATCTTGCGATTGAGTGAAGACTAGTTTGTAAAAGAGAAAAACATACGCTTTGATAGCGGTTTATCTGGCTTAATATTAAAGAGAGAATATTTTTGTTGTAGGTGGAGCAACAAGAGGAGTTTGAGAGAAGAAGTGAATGACGTTTCTTTTATATAACTCAACTTAAGGCTGTTATAACTGTTTTATTAAGAAAGGGGTTGCAAGAGATTTCTCCTTCCTATGAATCGAGGATATGTGGAAGCTATTCTGTGTAACAAGATTACGACTAGTCAGAGGCAGGTTTTATCTGAATAATTGCAAGCAAGGTTCCTAAGTATTCCTCCTAAGTGTAAGCGAAACTGCTGCAATGCCAAGCAACTTCTGATCTCCATGCATGCTGTAATCTATTTTGCTTTCCAACGATCCTCAAGCCACGTAGAGTAAGCACAACCGTTGCTTGTGTCGACTTCAAGATTTTGCATTTCTGTTCTGAATGAAATTGACAAACGCTGGAGAATTAGGAAAAGTCTGCGTAAGGGTGTCTCTTGAGGGAACGAGTGAAAAATTCAAAAGATAACTCTGCCAATCGATGAACTTGAATCAGTCAGGGGCCGTCCTCGCGCAGTCACAAAAACGTGGGGATCGGCCCCAGTTCAGCTGACTAAAAGGGTTCCAATAGTCGAATGACAGTCACAACACAAGGGGAAGCTCTTTGCCTTGATCTGTACTACCATCATTGCTAACGACTGACAAGTAACGGCTCGAAAATGCTCTACATTTTCCATGTTGATACTGGTACCACCATCACCTTTGACATCAAGCTCGCCTTGCAGAGGTAAGAATGTATTATTTATTCAATATAGCTTTTAAATACAGATAGCTCATTTTTTCCTTTATTTCCTTCTTACATAACGTCACCTGATACGCTTAATTAGAAACTTGACTTGATTTCAAATATGAAAGGAGGTGATTGACTTACTAATACTGTTCAATAATTTAGCCATCATATTATGCATGCACCTTATGAAGTAGTTACAACAAACTCTATTGAATAGAATTAGCTGACCTGCTCATCAATAACTTATTTATTCAGTGAATGAAGATTACAATTGTCATAAAGTCCACTATGCAACAGTCATGAAAATGTTAATTATGCTGACACAGTTTATGAGGAGCAAAAGACAGTAAAAAATTTATAATTGGTAATAAGCTCTTGGTATTGAATTAATTCTTTTTGTTGCATAATAGTAAACATTTTTTCAAATAAATATAAGGATGAGTTGTATCCAGCACTTGAATCATAATCTATTTTACTTTTTATAGTTTTATATCAATTAACTATATGTAGTTCGTTCAAAATACGTTTCTCCATATTCCTCGTGCATGCATAATTAACACAATAATTTTCTTATCAATTATAAGAAAAAAAAAACTACAATTCCACTTCGAAGGTTACTTGAATTTTCAATGACATTAATCATGATGTCAAAGACCCCAAAATCGACCTTCCAAACCAAGTAAGATATTCTGCTTGCGTTTTAAATTTTACGCCAGGTTTTAAATAGATATATATATATATATATATATATATATATATATATATATATATATATATATATATATATATATATATATATATATATATATATATATATATATATATATATATATATATATATATATATATATATATATATATATATATATATATATATATATATATATATATATATATATATATATATATATATATATATATATATACGTGTGTGTGTGTGTATAACGCAGACCTAATTAAATCTCGCTTAGCCAGTATATAACTATCCCAGTGAGAGAGACATGAAAATGCAGCTCTCAAATGTAGGACATATGATAGGAGGAAAGCACAACATAAATGATAGATATAATAATAATCAATGGGTTTAAGACTCGTGTATATACTTTGATCTCCTTAACGTCAGATGATCCGAATAGATAAAAACTCGATTTCGCTTCTCTCTCGCTCTCTCGAGCATTGCCTGGTTCATTGCACACACACACACTTTACCATCGCTAATTCTCCGATTCGCTCGACCGATTTGCATGTGTTTACAAATCCGCGGCCTATTAGAAATCGACGGTTTTCAGTTATACTTTTTAATTCACACGCGACGACTGAGTATAGACTTATTTTTCGTCTAATTACAGATCGTTTGCTCTCCCGACGTTTTCGTAAACTTCTGATTACTCCCTTCCAAGAACCTCTTCGCATCTCACCTTTTCCACTCGAAAACAGCAACAATCCACACCCACACGCGCGCGCATTGCAATCAGCCGACGATTATTAACATTATTACTTAACCGGGCGCGCGCATGTCTACTCCTATATCGCGCAAAAACTGTCGTCGCGCGATTGCAGAAAAAGAACCAACGTGCGCGCGGGGAAAAAGGAAAATCGCGTGTCGTGATTTTATCGCTCAATCTTCTGTTTCACACATACACACTACTATATACTCGCTCGCTCGGGTACTAATACACTTACGGGTTCTTTCGTAACGCGAGGGTTAATAGGGTTATAGCACCCGCCGGCTTATCGGAGCGCTAATGCCGCCGCCGTTGTTGTCGTTTTTTTTTCCTCTTTTGCGAGGACTAAAAAAATCGTGTGCGCGCGCGCGCGCGTATTATATTTTAATTGACGTCAGGCCGCGCCGCGCGAGCTGAACGGTCGGCGCATTGTGCGCTCGTGTATAGAAAGAGAGATAGAGAGAGTGAGATGAGAGACGACGGCTGGGAAAAATATACGAAGCGTGGGTTGCAGAATGAGAGAGAGGGGGGGGAACGTGGAGCTCGTCCAATTTTGCAAAATCCGCGGACTCACGCTCGCACGTTGTTGTGATGATGATGGTTGTGAATCAAAACCGCGCGCGGTTCTGCAATCGGAGCGTGGAGATTTGATTTTGTTTCTTTCTAAATTGTGAAAACATATATACATACGGGGTTTTTGTAATTGTTTATTGTTTGCTGAATGCTTATTACAGTGATTACACATTTTATAAAATAGTATAGATAAACATCTACGTGCAATTATGAAACGTAAAGGAGCTATGGATGTGGTCATAAATCCAAACAATATTTCTGCAGTAAAGGTGCACACACTTACTTAGCATTCTTTGTAATAATATTACTGCTCTACTTAAATTATTATAACTATGATATCAGAAGGCTATCGATATATATATGTGTGTGTGTGTGTGTGTGTGCGCGCGCGCGCGTGTGTGTGTGTGTGTGTATTGCTTTGAAAATATACGGGCTAAACTATATATTTGCACATCGTTAATGAATGAAAAACAGGCTAACTGTTCCAAGTAATTAAAAAAAGCTGTGCGTTTTCTTTTTCCCCGACGTCAAACCAGTTCTGAAATTTACATCTTACCGGTGAGTCACGTTCTACCGAACATATATGTATGAATCGAACCACCGCGCCTAAATACCTTATACCCACCTTCTCCGATTTTCTTCACCCGCGCGCGCGTACCAGTTTGCATGTGTCCTCGAAAAATATCAAAAGTTCGCACGCCACGTATTTTTAGCAGCTGACGTATAGCTGACGCGACGTTGAAAATTCAAATCCGACGATTTTCCCCGCCGCGGTAAGCTGTTCATCCGAAGTTCGCGCGGAAAACAATGGGGGAGAGAGAGAGAGAAAGAGACACGTTGCGAGAAGGAATCGTAATCGCAGACGGCGGAAGTCGCGAGCGCGCGGGAATATTTTTCATCGATTTTCAGTCATTAGTAGGTAAGGAGAGCACCGAGTTGCAAGACAATAAGTGTTTCAGCGTATTGTCCTTATTTTTTTTGTTTTGTTTTTGTTTAGGGGAATGTTGCGAAAGTATCGTTTGGTGAACATATAATGAGTATAGGAATAGTTATTGATCGCAGTGTGTGAAAGATGCTGATGTGCTACCGAATAGGTGTTACATGCTTCTTAATTATAAGAACATCTTATCATTAGTACGCTGCGAATAAGCTTAAATTTGTACAACGTAGTTGTTCACGACTTGAATTAAGATCCGTTGTTTAGATTGGATTATAATTATGTACAGTATCGTTTCTCAAGTATTCAAAGTAAATGACCTCATGTTTTTATATCAACGTTTTTTATCTACAAATAAGTCTTTGGGTTAGCTCATGTATTTGAATTTGGACAATGCAATAATTATTCAGTACCTCAAAGAATCGCATTGTAAATTAGTGTCTACTTTTCATAACGTAATATTTAGATGAAGAACACGCGAAAATTTCAAATTCAGCGCTATACTGCAAGGCCGTTAAAGTGGCTGTTACAAAATCATATACCGACTCTTGTAAGCGAGCAAAAACTACAAAATACGCAAACAAGAAAATCATGCCATTTGGCATTCTGCGATTATTAAATTACTGCTATAGGTAATTAAAAGATCGATGAACCCGCGCTTTCTAATTCTTCGAGGATTTTTTTAAAGTATACTTTACTTTTTTCCGCAATCCATCTTTGACACGATAATGTGCGCTGTTTCTTAAATAAGTAATAAAGTATCTATATATATATCGAATCGAACCACATATCAAACTGTAGAGAGAAAATATAAAGCAATTGATTAATTCTGCAACGCGATGAAACAAAAAAAAAAATATTCGCTAGCTTTCTCCGCTTTAATGCTCTTGTCAGTTATAAATAAATTGCAATCGAGGCTATAGAACTCGTGTGCATGGAATAACGTCCGACTTTTAAATTGCAGCCGCAGCTAATTATTGGGCAAAAGGTTGCTATTAATTATTCTTCAAAGCGTTCACACGGAAGTCGCGAAGAAAATCCCACGAAAAAGGGGGAAAATCCATTAAATTCGAGCACACCTCAGTGTAAAGACAAATAAATCATCCCAAATAAACCCGTAAGAGATTAAAGCGCCATTAAATGAGGCAAACTTTCGGATCGAAACAACAACTCATTGTTAATTTTTCCGTATTACTTTTTAAATGCGAGCGCTTTATTTACATTTAGCCTCACGACTCGGCCAATCGCTTCGCCGATAACTTTTCACGCGATATAAAATCCGGGCGAGCTTCTCTACTATTCGAAAAATTTAATACTTCTCTCGCAATGCTCGATACTTTGTTTTAGCTCTTAGAAAAGTCATAATTAGGTTTAAAGAAACTCGCCTCGTTCATTAAAAGCTACAACATCGAATTTGTTGCCGAGAAGCGCGTCGCCGCAAGTGCGATCTATTATGCTGCAGCCGCTGCGTAACTTTCGCAAAGGGGAAAAACTGTTTTATTGTTTTCAACTTTCTCCTTTGGGTTCGTCCGTTTACATGTGCCCTCTTGTTAGCGTCGAATAAATCGCAACGAAAATTGATTATCGTAGAGAAAATTGCAGTAATTTGCAGTTACTCTTTTTCTAGCAAAAACCGATACATCTGTTTCAGTTGTATAAATTGAGGTGCGTACGAATTCTCTTTTACAACTTTTCCCATCTTTTTATTTTTATTTTTCGACGCATGACTCTATAAAAAACGAATTTATGCAATCTACGTTTCGTTTGCGCTATTTGCTAGCCAACAATAAAGAAAATATTTTCGTGTGTTCCGGGTATTATTTGTTTATTTATTGAAAATAAAGATTGCCGCGTGATTTATTGCGAACCAACCACTTTTACGCGCGCCACAAGCAAACATTTCGTACAATCGAATAGAGTTGTTAAAAAACAAATATTGTTCCTTGTGTGCTACAAAATATCTGAATGGGATGAAAAATCAATACAAGCTCTCAAACCAAACCCAATTTTTCAAAAATTTCACATCGCGCTCAATGACGTCAAAGATTGTAAATATGTAAACGGACGAAATCCTATTAGCGATCTAACGAAAAAAGGCTCCCTTTGACGCTAAAACGCATCTATTCCCGTGCTCTACACACCGACCAATGTCGCAACGTTTCGCGTATGCGCATCCATGCACGGTCGTGCGTCGTGTATACGTGCGTGCGTGTGTGTGTATGTGTTTGTGCAAGCAGGTCGCTGCGCCCGATAGCGAGGAAAGAGCTCTCGGACTTTTCTTTCTCTCCCTCTTCGGCGTTAGTGTCTTCCTTCTCGCTCTCTCTCTCTCTTGCTTGCGCTCACTTTTCCTCCCCACTCTAGCCAAGAGCGTTATATAGAAACAAAGATACTGCGCTCGCGCGCGCGCAGTAAGGAGGAGAGAAAAATATGGGCGCCGCGGCGACTGCATCGCCCGTGCGCGCGCGCGAGTAAGAGTACTAGATAGAAAATATACACACCTAGGAGGTGGAGCGGGATGGAAGGCTGGTTTATGTACTCCGGAGTAATAAGGAGAGGAGGTTAGAGTAAATGCTCGGCCGCGGGAGGAGAATCAGCTGGGAGAGAGTGGGACGCAGCCGGTTTACTGTTAGACTGGGTAAACAGTAATCTCTCGATTGTTTGGAATTATTAAAGATGCTGCGTATGTTTTGTTGGGAAAAAATTGGGGGAAGATTTATGACGATGTAGTTTTTTTTGTACCGTGTACATTATGGTAATTTTTTTGTTCAGTCGCTCCTCCGATGGTTTTCATGTGTTTTATAATGTGGCTTTTATTCTTGCTTCTCTTTTTCTACACTGAGAGAAAAGTTTTGGAAAAATTACTATACTGTCTCGTAAAGCTACCACAGACTGTAAAGACCCGAAAAATTACCATACTTTACAGTAAATTTTACAATAGAGTATAGTAAATTTTCTCATATTTCTGGTAAAATTTCTTATAAAGTATGGTAATTTTTTGGGTTTTTACAGTCTGTGGTCGCGTTCCCTGCACAAGATGGTAATTTTTATTGAACGTGTAGTACTTTTTCCTATACTTTTTTTTCAGTGTAGATAAATAGGAATTCAATTCGATGAAAATATAATTTGTAAAAATCTCTGCGACGCTTTAATACCAATATTTATGCGTCAGTCACGCAGGCACACTATAAACTCAAAATAGTTGAAAAATGAAATCCTTCAAATCTACATACGGAAGTACGTTAATTTACATTCGTTGAATTTATAACTAAATAACGGAAATTTTATCTAAATCTTTGTTGCAAACTTATTTGATACTATAAAATAATAAATCTACGCCAAAAATTAACGTTATTTATTATAAACTTGAAGTAAAGTCAAATATTTTTTTTTTATTTCGTTGCACTACAACGTTGCAAACTTCAGACCCATCCAACCCCAGCACTTCTCGCACACCCACACATACATATTTCTAACCCCCCCCCCCCCCCCCCCCCGCGTGACCAGCGGCATTTAAACATTTAAAGCCCCCCGAAAAGCCAGCAACTCACACTATCTCCCCCTATAATAAAGACGCGTATCGATCGCGCCCGCTATATGTACGAGGGGCCCGTCGGCCTATGTCCCCTCTACGTTCGACCTCACCGGTACCTTTTCGTGAAAATAGAGCAGATGTTTTGGAAAAGCTTGTGGGAGCTGCTGGCCATTGTCTTATCGCGTCGCGGCGTTGCCGATGCTCGGAAAGCCCCAGGGGGGGGGTGAATCGAGTGGAAAGTTTTCGGAGCGCGCTGAACACGTGTAGTAAAGGTCAGCGTCTATAAATTGCAGGTTCCTTTAAAGTAATAATATCAATGTTTCGCACGAAAGCTTGTTCTTTTTATTTTGATATCGAGAGGAGATAGCGGCTATATTTACGTGTGAAGTATACATAGCCGCAGTGGCTGCTGGGGAGTATCTAATCGCAGCTGATATGTTTTGCGCATACACACACACACACACACACACACACACACACACTGAGAGAAATTTTTTCTCAAAATGTTTATATTTAACATGGCATTCTATTAAAATATATATATGTTAATAGTTACAATGCCATGTTAATAGTTAAAATATCGTGTTAAATATAAACACATTCTTCTCTCAGTGTAATATATGAACAGCGTGCTCCTATCAATTAACCTTTCGAGCTCGATACATTTTTTACACCCCATGTTCCTTGATCGCGAATTTATACAAACACCTGTATATTACAAATTTTCACATAATTAACAGAGCGGTAACCCATTTCGCGTTTTAATAACAAAACACGCGTGCGCGTGCTTGCGCCGCCGACCCATCGAAAACCACGTTGTTTTAATTATAATCCCTGCGGGAGCCGCCGCGTAATGGGCGCACCGATTTTTACCTAAGCCTCTACAATCGCCCCCCGCTCGCACTATACACGCGAATTTGCGCAAGTTTGCGCAACCGTACACACTACACGCCTGTGTTTCTTTCTTCTTTTCATGAATATTCGAGGCGGGATAATTAATTATGAAATTGCCGCGACGAGGCTTGTTATTTTTTTTTTCTTCTCTTTCTCTTCCCCTTCTCTTCTTTCAACTCTCGAAGGCGTGTTCCGTGGCTCGCGCGCAGTGCGACGATGTACCACCGCGTATACGTTTTCATGAATAGGGAACGCGCCGTGGCCGAGAGAGACAATGTAAACACGTGGCACCGTCGCTCTAAAGGTGCACGCATGTGTTCCGGATTCCGGTTTGCGCGCGGGTGATGCTCCCTTTTTTTCGTTCCTTCCTTCGTCTTGTTTGCCCGTGAACTTTTGTGTTTGAAATAGCCGGGTTTTGCAATTTGATGAGAATTGATAGGCAGCGCGTGTTGCGTGTGTGTATATGGTTGGACTCGTAAAACGCGGAGTCATCGTTTTCTTTTTTATGATTTCATTCAATTTCCGCGCTGATTTTCGAGTCCAGATAAAAATTGAGAAAGATAAGCTGTCTTCGATAAAAGCTCTGTCGTATATTCAGTTGCAAATGCCTATAAGTTTCGTGGTTCATTGAAAATTTTATCGAAATTAAAACCCTCAGTACTGCAAAGAATGACGAAAATTAATTTTCACAAGTAGGGTAAAAGTGGATATTACCGCGGGTTTTCAGCACGGGCATCTTATAGTACACGAATTAAAAGCTTTGCCTCGATGATTTAAGTTGAATTCTTTTTTTAACTCTTCTTTAACTTACCAGAAATGCAAAAATGACTCTTATCATATGATAAAAAACATATAGTTAATTAATAAATGCAATCTAAAAAATAGATCCGAGGCTGATATTACTGCGGGTATGATTGAATTACCGCGGGGGTTTTACCGTGTGTATGATGAATTACCGTGGGGGTATTACTGCGGAATTTTACCTTGAGCTTGTTATATTATTTATAATTTTACAACCGAAAAAATGAACATATCTGTATATTTTTACATCATATTTCATTTAGAACATAGCAGTTGGCAAATGTTCTCATATATATTGTAGACTTCTTGATTTCACTGTTTTGAGGTTACGTTGGACCAATGCCTCAGTAATACCAGCAATCGTATTTGTATACAAATGACGGTATTACCGCGGATGGCCAGACAGTATCATATTCATACAAATTATGCTTTAAGACGATTTCTTATATTAATTAATATTTTGTATGATCGACTAAATATTAAATGCCGAATTATACTATGAAAAATGAAATTGCAGAGCGTTTTTCGTCGATCCGCGGTAATTGCAGCGTCCGCGGTAATACCCACATTTACCCTACATATAATCCTGCGTGTAAAAATAAAAAACGAATTATTCCCCAGGGACAGATACTAGTATTTTTACACATGCGTCTCTCTCTCTCTCTCTCTCTCTCTCTCTCTCTCTCTCTCTCTCTCTCTCTCTCTCTCTCTCTCTCTCTCTCTCTCTCTCTCTCTCTCTCTCTCTCTCTCTCTCTCTCTCTCTCTCTCTCTCTCTCTCTCTCTCTCTCTCTCTCTCTCTCTCTCTCTCTCTCTCTCTCTCTCTCTCTCTCTCTCTCTCTCTCTCTCTCTCTCTCTCTCTCTCTCTCCAGATAACGACGTAACAAAAAAATCAACAAGAGCCATTAATCGTGACTATCGCACACAGACACACACATACGCAGATACATGTATATACAAAAGCGCTGGTGCTGCGTGAATAACGGAAAAATGAAATCCGCACGAGCAGCACATCTCATGCAAAGTCACTCCCAGCTGATTACTCTTTTTATCCCCACCTTTCTTCCCGGTGCAATTAGATCATCATCTAACGACTCTTCTCGAGTAAAAAAAAGTGCGCGCGAGCGATCTATCGCTAAAATGAAACAATTTCAGCTCATCGGAAATTCTATGACCTGAAAAAAGAGGAATTTTTATTCAGAGAGATCTCTTTTTTCGCATTTGAAAAATACTTAAATTGCACATTAAGAAGTCACGTGTTCGTAGTTGTTGATAAATTGTTTATTGATTGCTTTTACAGAGTTGCAAAACTGAGAGTGTAGAAACGAAAAGGGCTTACCAAATGTGTTAACTAAATACATTTTCCGCTCTTTTCGTTTCCACGCCTTCAATTATACATATTATTAATAAAAATTATTACAGTTGGTTATATATAGCCTTCAATAATGAACAATGCATCTCGGATCTTTTCAATATGAACGCAACAATTCATTCATATAATAGTAACTCATACCACAATGACCATCATATTGAAAAAATACCCTATGTTTCATATACTAGCTAACCAGTAACTACCGCACCGTCTTGTGCCCGGCGTAAATCAACATTCGCCTCGATTCATGTGCAAAACGTGAGGCTGCACAATAACTACACTCCTCTCCTCTCTTGCGCCAATAAACGAATAAATAACACGCTCGCTCGCTCGCGAATCATCATCATCAATTTCCTCGGCTCTCGCGCGTCCTTGGCTCTCGATGACTGCCAGCCGCGACGGCGACTCCTTTGCAGAAATTTCCACCAAGGACTCAAAAAACGACTGGTGCACACATGCACAACCTCTTATGTAAATAGTCACGAGCGATGAAATCCGCGCTATAACGCGCATGCAGTCAATCACGCAGCTACACCGACGCCCATCTCTCGCTCGCGAAGATCGATATCTCGACGCGCGAGAGCGAGATTTTTCTCGCACTTTGCGCCGTTGCGTTCGAGTTCCATTGTTCGCCTGCGTAATTGGATCGCGGTGGTGTGTGTGTATTATGAATGAAGTTCAAGCAGTAGGAAACGCGAATTTCAGGATTCCGAGTCAATGGAGAGATGATTTTTCGCTTTTTTTCTCAGGATTTGCTGATAAAGTCACGTTGCTGACAAAACTGTAGGTGTTTTTTTTGCTTATTTTGTTGTAAAAAGAGATGACCTAAAAAGATGAAGCACAATTAAAGAGATTGGTGTTGGAGGTGTACAAAGACGTGGAATTAAAGTCGTTTCAAGTTTTTCAAACGTCAGGGTTAAAAATAGATTGTTATAAAAGAGTCGTTTAAATTTTAAAAATAAAATTTGCAGAAACGAACGTACGTACATTGTACGATTGATGCGATTTGAAGTTTAAAGCATGTTCTTACAAAAATATGTATATTTCAGGTAGAATCATCAGGATTAATGAAAAACCGTGAATATTATGAAAACTTTGGCGGAATTTTGAAACAGGTCGAGTTATTACGCTGCTCCTCTGCGCGCGTCTTGTTCAGAAATTACAAAATTGGGTCATTTATATTCATGGCCTAAGCGAAAAGCACATTGTGCCTTTAATAATAGGAAACAAGCTGATGATGTAATTCGATACAACGCTGCACCGCAGTGCTAATTTCTATAGATAAGGCCTAATTGCATAATTGCAATCAAAGTATATAAGCCTTTTTGCATATCGCGCTTACAATATCAGATCTCTCAGGCTTTGCTCTCTTTATTTTTCCCCGAGCTATAAGGTGTATGCATCTATACATATATTGTCATCACGTTGGAATTAAACTTCGATTTCCCATTATACCGCTCACCTAATTAAACAGCCAATTCCATAGTATTGCATTCAAACCCCACGTGCTAGTCGCGCACGCTTAATTAAGCGATAAATTTCTCGCTTAAAACGGAAAAAATATCCTGTCGATCGAAATTCAACGGTCACTTTCTTGGTTTCGAAATCACCTCGTGCTCAAAATTCGATTAAAACGTACTTTTTACGGCATTAATTAAAATTTACCCTCATATAAAGATAAGTCCTACATTACCCCCCAAGTATCACCGAACGATCAAGGAAAAATTTCGCAATTACATATTCGGCTCTTTACCTCAGCCCTAAAAAGCCCAAATAAAAATCACCTCGGTAATTGGTCCATTGCAAACATCATGTCCCGCCATACACACTTCCCGCAAAATCACGAAAGAAAAAAAAAACAACTGACAACTTCCGTTTCAACCTTTCCAGCGTGTCAGTGCTGAAGGAGGCGATCGAGCGAGAATGCGGCGTCGCGGTGGACCACCAGGTGCTTCTGATGAACGGCGGCGAGATCCTGGCCACGGAGAACCGGGTCTGCTCGTACTCCGCGGGCACGGACACGAACCCGATCTACCTCTTCAGCAAGGCGTCCATCATGAACCCCGTGCCGCCCACCCCAAGCATCGACTATGGATCTGGTGAGTAGTTTCTCGCTCATGCATATATGTATCAAGGTGCAGGAAAGAAGAGAATTTTATACGCTCGGTGTGTGTGTGTGCGCGGCGCTTGAAGTGAACCGCTTTTAGGTTTCTCGAGCGCGCGGGGTAAACGTACCGGTGATGGGATTAGCCGCGTGTGCGCCCATCGACTGGAAGGAGATTCTTCGATTGGCAGACAGGCTGACGCTAGCTGTGCTGCTGCGGATGGGATTGTTTGTCATGCATTGGGGAAAATAGTACATATAGTACTTTATTCCCATCGCCACTGTGGCCACTAAATAGATTTGAAAAGTTATTTTGTATTTATGTGTTATAATTTTGTTAGTTTTAACCAAATTCACCATAAACGTAAAAAATTAGACTATGTTACTTTATCCCCGCTAATTTACTTTATACCCGCATTATGTGGGAATAAAGTAAAAGAGGAAATCAGACGCCACTTTTGCCCCGCTTTTCAGGCTATAAAATGGCCATTATAGTAGAGATGGGAATAAAATAATAAAGGATTGCAGATAGGTATGAGTTTCAGTTTTGGAAAAGTGGAGGGTACGTTGAACGAATGATTAGGTTATTTAAATCTTATAATATTTTTGATTATATAAAGTGCAGAAAATAATATTGGTATATTAGGGATCTATTGATGATTATTCATCGTAACAACAGTTTTGCTACGAGTCGACGACTAAAATAAATTATCCTCACTTTCGGGACGATATAGCCGCGACCTATCGACTAATAAACGACGAACTCTATTCTAAAATAGACAACGGCTTTCCGCACTCAAATCGCGCCCTAAAAAAATCCGCTGCTAGCCGGAGCCTATTGCCCGCGTAAAAACTCGATTAGCCAATCAAGCGCGCGCGCGGAATAGACTCATCCCGCTATATACCGTTAGAATTACGTCGAGTAATAACGTGGAGCATATATAGGCCGTCACTTTTTTGGAATGGAGCTCTTGTATAATGGCTTTTTTTCCCAGCGGAATTGATTAATGCGTGCGCGGACCTTGGGCGCGCGATAAACGATTATCTGCCGGCGCGTTTTTATAGTCATCTTATCTGGAAGATAAGGGGATCGGATATTTTTTCATCCGATAAGTGCTGCCGTGTATGTCCGCGGAATCTCGAGCCTATGATATAGTTGAACGGAGAAGACCGCTTGTAATAGGGAGCAGCACATATTGCTCTAAATTGATTTTGTGTACTTACTGCTTCTGTACTGTCACAGTGTCACGCCGATATCAATAAACTGTAATCGCAGAGTACAAATTAAACCAGGCGTGATGCGTATCAGTTTCAAAATAGAGAGAGAGAGAGAGAGAGAGATTTGATTTAAACTTCTTTATTTTCGATAAGGTTCAGGTTTGGACCGTGTATCGCCATACAACCATAGAATATACATATAGTAGCAGAAGAATAACTATAAAAATCATGGTAGTATCATAGAACTAACGTACTAAGAAGGAAAAATTACAAACTTATGTGAAAATAAAAAAAAAAAAATAGTATAACAAAAATTAAATCAATTAAGAAAAATATAAACAAAGTAATCCATACAAAATTCAACGCAAAATTAACGCAAAAAAATAATAATTAGCGCAAATGAATCTAAATAAAACGCATACAAAGCAACAACATCCTAATCACCAAGGTTCGCTTTCATATTCAATAAGTATTCAAACACAGCGCTTTTAAACGAATTAATCGAGGGTTTTAGTCTGATATTGCACGGTAGAGTATCCCACAACTTCATAGCCTGATAACTGAACGAATTTTCAAATGTGGTGGTTGATGGGATAGGCAAATCGAACGCAGACGAAGCAGAAACTGCAAACATGCGATTTGACTTACGTATATCAGTCTTTGGTTTGGGAAACAACGAAAGGAGATAGCTTGGTCTTTCAATCGTGAAAATCTTATACAAGAAAACGAACATAAAATATTTTCTTCGGTCAGAGATAGAAAGCCAGTTGAGCCGTTTTGCAAATGGTTCCAATGCAGTATCTTTACATAATCGAAAAATAAAGCGTCGTATTAGATGGTTCTGAAGACGTTGAAGTTTAAGGTTCAAATACTCAGGTAAATCGCAGAATGCAAGACAGCAATAATCAAAATGTGGAATAATGAGGGCGGAGACTAACTGCTTTTTCAGGTTATGCGAGAGAAAGGAGGCACGAAAACGCAATCTCTTCAAGACACCATGAACTCTTGAAACAATTTGAGAGATATACGCATTCCAATTTAGGTTAGAAGTTAGAGTCAGGCCAAGGTTTTTAATCGAACTTACAAACTTAACTTGATGCCCACGAATAACAATTTGTGAAAGTGTAGCAATATCAATACGCATTAACATTTGATCGGAGCCAAAAATAATAGCTACAATTTTTGTGAAATTAAGTTCGAGATCATTTCTAGCTGCCCAAGCAGCAAAGTTATCGGCGTCTATACTTAGTTTTCGAACAATCACCTGAAAATCGTCAGCAAACAACAAACAAGAATTACTACACGGAAAAAATTTTCGTTATGTAAGAGTTCAAGCAAATGGGACTGCTACAGTTCAGAACGCATTGAACTGGTAGATTTCAAGCCTTGGGATCCTCCGAGTCCCAATATTGGAAGTACGGCCCGTTGAAGGTCGCACGTTCGCCAAAAAAATGTAAACAATAAATACACGTTCCCGACGTTTGACTCGCCGCACTTCCAATATTGGGACTCTGAGAGTTCCAAGGTTTGAAGTCTGCAGTTCAATGTGTATCTGAAGTCTCACATTACCAAATTTTTTGTCCGTGTACAATAGTCCAGACAATTTACAATACTATTTATTAGAATCAAAAAGGCTACAGGGCCAGGATTGGAGCCTTGAGGTATTCCAGATGTTAACTCAACAAAATCAGATAAGCATCCACGAAGGTCAGGGATAGTTTGCGATCTACCAGAGAGATATGAAAAAAAAACCACTTAATAAACTTATCGAAACAATTTTTCTCTCTCATAACACGTAATAACCTAGAGTGCTTGACTGTATCGAAAGCTTGAAATCAAATACCCTTATCAATCCTGTACGAATATCGTCGCAGTTATTTTAACTAGAGCAGACTGCGTACTATAATGTTTCCTAAAACCTGACTGAAGAGTAGATAATATATTGTTAATTTCCAAATATTCAATGAGCTAGGACGTGACTAGTTTATCAAAAATCTTAGCAAAGTGCGATAAGTTGGCTATAGGTCTAGTGTCCGAAGGAGAATCAATTCTTCCAAATATCAGGATAGATACCAGTCGCCAACGATGTATTATATATTTCTATCATGAACTCAGAGAGAGGGAGAGAGAGAGGGGGGGAGAGATGTTGAACGTTGGGAATAGAGGTTTTCATGACAAGCTACAACGCGGATTTTTCGAGGCTATAGGTTCAAAAACTATATAAGTGCTAAAATAATACTCCCGCGTCTGAAATTAACAGATGAAGTCGTTAAGAGGCTGGTAAAGTGTATTCGTTCCCCGCGAGTAATATAACCAAACGACATGTAATATTAGAATTTATTCCGGTGCGTCAGAAATTGTTGGCAAGTGGGCTGGGAACGTGCAGATATACAAAATAGCTGCGCTAACGCTATATACCGACTTCCGACAAGCTCGACCTTTGCCAACGCGCGGGATTCTAAATCTGTTTACACGCTTTTTCGCGGCGGCGACGACGACATTTTGAAAACAAAGTGCGCGCTTCGGTCACAACAGATAGCACGCTTTGCGCAAAAACTTTTGTCGAAGTTTACTTATACCTCTGGGGTTGGGAAACGTTGAGGAGAAAAATTGCTATACTTGAAGATCTTAGGCTTGGGAAAAAATTCTAGCGGAATTATTTAACGACAAACTTTCTATGCATTACACTCTGTTAATACAATGACGGTTCAGTGGAAAATTATAAAATGATTCACGTGCGAGTTCGAAACTCTTTAACGACTGCAGAGGGCAGCAAAAAAAAGTTACGCGCACAAGTAAATGATTCTCATTAAGTAATTACAAGTTTAAGGTTACTGCAATTATTGCGCGCGCGATGTGCATTGTTAATGAGCCACGCGAGGAGCACGAAATTGCGAGGAAATGCATCGCGAGACAGAAAAGGAAATTCATTAGCATTGGTTGTGTTCTTTATTGCAACCATAATTTAATGAAAAGGAATGTTTTCCTCCGCAGTATATACGAATATATATAGTTTGCGATTTTGCATGCAACCTTTGGCTCGATGAAAAATTGATGTATTCTTAAATCTAATTGCGCGTTACATTTTGATGCTAAAACATTTAACAACCACACCAACTGTCTGACGTCCAATAAAACACGCTATTTATAATAATATCAAAGAAATCGGAATATTCTTATGTTTACATGCTCAACATTCAACGTACATTAATAAAACATACACGTACCAAATAAACCCCTATTACACTTCATATTACCACAGTCCCCAGAAACCAAACTCCTGATTTCTCCAAATCCCAGACTCATACACACCTCCGCTCTGAAAAGAAAACGCGCTCTCGCGCAGCGTAAAAGGGGCTCGCCAGAGCTCTCTCTCTCTCTCTCTCTCTCTCTCTCTCTCTCTCTCTCTCTCTCTCTCTCTCTCTCTCTCGCGAGGTGCTTGTCCTCGCTCGCTCGCAGACAGTGCGACGCCTGCGGAAAACGCGCGGCTGCTGCAGCAGCAGCAGCACTGCGCGCGATGACGGCCGTCACTCGAGCGGCTTATCATTGCTTTAGCCTCTGCCGCGTGATTTTGCAATTTTTCCTGCTGGTGTATAGAGTATATGTGCCCCCCACGTGAGTGAGATCTTTATCGATAACGACGATGCGTCATGGGTTGCAGTGGGCGAGCGGGAGTGTTTTGTTTGGTTTGGGGTTGTCAAGAGGGGAAAGGTTGCAGTGCTGGCGTGGTTGTTGAGAGGTAGGGGAACGATAGGTTGAACTGGTTTGTGGGTAATTTATTGTTCCCTGCTGTAGTGGTTAGGTTTTGTGAAAAATTCGTTGTAGGAATCTGTAAGTGGGTGCGATGTTACCTTGAAAAAAGTAATTTTTAAAATATAGTTTAGTAGAATGACAGATGTAGATTGAAATATAGGGGCCGGGTGTTTAAAAAATAATCGTAGCCGAGGTTTGCCATATACGATTACCGAACGATGATCTAGTTGTTTGAACTGAATTTCCGAGATCGATATAGCCAAGCGCAGTAGCACCACCACGCAGCCATCGACGGCGGCACGCGTCGCATTGACCTTATTTGCGCAAAGTGAAAATTCGAACATTTGCACGTTTTCAATTCGCGCGGGTAATTAAAGGTGCAGTAAAGAGACTTTACTGCTCGGACACCTTGTAAAGTTTCTGGGAAAGCGTTAAACGCTAAACTATATAATCAGTGACTCGTGAAAAGGTTTCGTGAGGCCCGGGAAACATGTTCTTTTTACGCTAATTTTGTGGAAAAGCAGTAAACTACACGTATACAGTAGTTCGCGGTCCGAGGTTACGATGTATATTGCAACTAATTAAGAACTTTCACGACTACAACTTCGGTGTATCTTTCTCCCCAAGAAAAACGTGCGCGCTTGTTTATTGTGTAATATATATATCTGCCCGCGTGTTCGAGTCAAAGTACCATTTCGCGCGTTACTTTTATACGCCCGAGTATTGCGAGACCTCGCGTCATTTATCACCGTCCTGCGAATCGCTTACTTTTATACTACTGCAAATATAACGTAAATAATATGGCCTCAATCGATTTCACGAATTTTACGCCCGGCAAATTGAATCTGGCGTTTATGGTGGTTAGCTTCCTCGCCCACGTCGCGTATTTTCGTCCTTCGCGCGCGTGCTAATATGCAATTTCGTTGCGCGCGATGACTTTGAGAATGAGAGACGTTACAACAAATACTCGCGCGCGCGCGCGCTTTGCATTTCGTAAGATTGATGCGCGCGTCGCGCGTGAGCACCGCAAGTGCACTGTCCTCTTTTATCTCGCAAGGTTAGAATATCAGATGCGCAGGTGTGTTTCTTTTTACTACCGATGAGGCTCGTGTCGCGCGAGACTGAATTTTCAATCTTTAATGAATCGCGCACAGCTGCGGCGCGGGCCTGGCGTTTACATCGTCGGAATAAAATCGAATTTTTAAAACAAAAATTTAAGTAGTATTTCGACATAGCTTTATATACTTATAATATAATAATATAGTAAAAATTGTGTCTCTTGAGTTCCAATGACGCAAGCTTCGGGCATAGCACATAGCTGCACTCGCGAAAATTGATTAAGAAACGCATTAATTAAAATCCTTTCGCTATATACAATGGACCCTCTGGAGTCGGTTGTCAGCTCACGACTGAAAATAGAATAAATAGTAGGAGTACTTTTCGTTCATACAGCTATAATGGGCGAGCTGCGTGAGGTATTTAATTACAATACAAAATATAAGCGCGCGCGCATTCGTGAAATAAATTAATTAAATGAGAGGGAAGAGCGTGTATGTATGTGTGTACGTGTACACGATAGCGAGCGACTACCAGTGCACGCGCCGCGCCTAATTCAACGGTATTTTAGCATAAGAAAGTTACAAGAAAGTTTGGCCTGCGTCTGATGCGTTTGAAATATTTATTGTTGTGGGTATGTAGCGGCCGGCTAATGAATTCGTCCCGGATTGTATACTGAATATGCATGCTCGCGAAATATTTGTTTTTTCTTTCTAACTTTAGAATTGTAATGTATGGACTTTAGGGATGGTAATATTTTTTAATACCAAAGCGCTTGGGGTGTGCAGCAGCTGGAATTCGAAAGGGATTAAATTATCCAAGTGTTCGTTTAACCTTCAATAGCTAGGCTAACTTTCCTGGTTTTAATTGCGCATAAATTAATGTCAAAACTTAGTATATTCGCGAGAAAATTGAGTTTGAAATGAACATAGTTATAGAGGCAACAAAATTTTTATAAAGAGCGTCAAAACGAAGGTCCGTATTATAACATTTTTTACCCTTTGCATAACCCGACTTCACGATGAAAAAAAATGCCTCTCCGTTGCAGCGGTGCAACCTTCGCTTTTATCAAGGCACCACCTCCGCCCGAAATTTTACCGCACACGCCCGCCGAAACGTCGTTATATGCCTACTACTTTCCCTTATAGACGAATCTCCCAAAAAACTATACATTACAGCTCTAAATCGAGCGCGCATGCAAACGGCGCGCGGGCGAACAAAAAAGAAAAACATATACCCGCGCAGAGAGAAAAGCCCGTTCGCACGATAATAATAATTGGCCATTCGCGTGTGCAGTAGTTGTTGTATAGTATGCGGCGGGAAAGGGAACGATAGACACGCGCGCGGATTACCATTGTTTTCGACGGTTCGTTGGTTGGCTGGTATATTGAACAAAAACGAAAGTCGACGAATGCGCGCGCGAGAGAGAGAGAAAGAGAATGCGAGAGCGAGAGCGCTATTGACGCGGGATTTCCGCGACTTTCTCTCGATATGTGTGCATGTGTGTGTGTGTGTGTGTGTTTTAATAAGTTTGAGGAAAATCTCGTATTTTGTAGGTAGATTTCGTCGCGTAAAATAATTTGGAAAGACAGTCAGGGGACAATGTTTCGGTGACTTATCTTTTTCTTCATTAGGATAGTCTTTCTGTGCTGAATATTGCATTTCATTAGTTTGCGTGAGTTTCTTAATATAGCGGGCACATGTTCAAATATTCGTATAACGAATTTGTGAGGAAATATTATGAGAATTGGGATAAAAACATAAAAGTGTACAAGACAAAACTGAAACATACGCAATATAATGATTATATTATTTGCAGTTATTACGATATGTGTTATAAAACAACATTGGACGATAGCACGTGGCCTCGATGAACGCCTTGTTTGTCGTGCAAAAAAATGATATTTTTAACCACTCACCTAGGATTATTCTCTGATATATGGAGAATAAAAAAGAAAATTTTTATATCGAGCGCGGCTCGAGCACTTAAGGGTATCAATGTCAAGCCGACGCGCAGTTAACGCTTAAATTGCATGAACCTCTCGTGTTCCCGAATGCACGATGCATAATGTACGCATCGCGAGAGAGCGAGAGGGAGAAAGAGAGGAAAAAAAAAGTTTCTTTAATGTCGAAAAAACACGAGATATCCCGCTATTTTTACGACGGCAAATTGCTAATCAGTTTTCACCGCGTCGAGCGAGAGAGCCACGGTGAAAATAATTTATACATATATACATGTTCCGCTGCGTCATCCATTTAAACGACACGTTTTGTAAAATGTAGATAGGATTTACAGCAGCAGGCTAGGTCGGAGGAGCTGTGAGTATAACAAGGGCCTGAGTCTGACCAGGCGAAAATCAATGGCTCGAAAAATAATAACGAAAGAACTGTTACATGTATACGTTTGCACTCGACCAGTTCGAGGAAAGCCTTGCGCGCGCATCGCAGTTTTAGCAAAAAACACGCACGCCACTCGAAGCCTGTTTATTTACCACCTAACAGTGCACGACAACAAACGCTTTTATCTCTCTCTCTCTTACACACAGGTCCCGTTGTATTATATTGAGGTTATGTTTCCGCGAACGCTCCGCTGACGTCATAAATCACATGCGCCTCTCTCGCACTCGCGTGACGCTTGAAATTCAGAGCGACTTTAAGATCGAAATTATAATGAAGTGTATATATATGAAAATTCTCTCAAAGTATATACGCGCTCCCCGTGAGAGCTCCTTTGACAGAGGAGGGAAAGAAAATCGCGACGAAGTAGGTTACGTAATTTTAATAAACCTTTGATATGTAAAAAGATTTTTTCTCGCCTTCATTTTCGCTTAAATGTGTGATACGTACATGAGGATATTTTTTTTTTGTGTCCGCACTTACAAGGGAAGGATACTTCGTGTCCGCCTCCGATTTTCATGAAACTTTGCAGGTGGATAGAGTACTGAAAAATATTCAACACGTTTTTTTATCGGCGGAGAAAAACAGCTAGGGGCTGAAAACCGCCCTTAAAGTTCACCCCCAAAAACCGTTTTTTTTTTTTTTTTAATAGCTGGAGATAGAATCGAAATTTTTTTAACGAAACCAACGCCTATTTGTTTCTTATAAAAAGACGAGTATTTGGGCACAATCTTAATGCTGCGGGGTTGCATTCCCTATTTTTTATAAGGGTAAATATGATTTTTTCCCTTGTGTTTTTGATATAAAAATGTTTTAATGACCTAAATTTGATTGAAAATTGCCATGTTATAAAGAAAATTAAAAATTATAGTTGACCTGTTTCGGAGTTTAAAAAGCACGTGGACGGGATAAGTTATCTCTAATTCAATTAATTATTTTTCGATATTTCTTTGGGATAGAATGCTTGGTGTCCGCTTCCGATTTTCATGAAACTTTGCAGGTTGTTAGAGTATTGAAAAATATTCGACACGTTTTTTTTATCGGTGGAGAAATACATCTAGGGGGTGAAAATCGCCCTTAAATTTCACCCCCAAAAACCGTTTTTTTTTTTTAATAGCTGAAGATAGAATCGAAATTTTTTAATGAGTTTCTTATAAAAAGACAAGTATTTGGGTACAGTCTTAATGCTGCGGGGTTGTATTCCCTATTTTTTATAAGGGTAAATATGATTTTTTTCCTTGTGTTTATGATATAAAAATGACCTAAATTTCATTGACTTAAATAAACGATTCAAGCCCCTCAGCGTAAAAAATATGCTTATATATAATTATTTTTCTGCCCTCCGGCCAGAAAGCGCCAACTTCTCGGCCGCTGCGCGAAACGAAGTTGCCGCTTTCCGGCGCCGTCGAGCAGAAAAATAGTATACACACCTTGGTCAATAAAAAAGAAAGCCTCAGATCACATGTTTGTCAACCTCGGCTTCGCCTCGGCCGACAATTACATTTCTTATTTTTCTGGCCTAGATACTGGCCTAGGAATGTAATATACTATTTGGGAAGAATTTAAGGGTATTTTTACCCTCTATAAAATACCCAACATATCACCTAATAAGACCTAATTAGTAAAAAGTTCTTAAAATCTATCACAAAATTCTGGTATTCTATCCAATTAATTAAATTTCGTAAAATTTGCACGAAAATAGAATTTTTAGGGGTGGGAACTAAATCAAAGGAGTGTTTGCAAATTAGACAAACTTAACAAGTGTTGTATTAAAAAATGTTAGATTCATCCATTAAACATCTAATTATACAAATAAATAAAAATGAAAAAAGTTTTCACTAGTAATGATAAAGTTGATAGGGGTTGCCACCCCTACTAAAATTCGAATACTTTTTATTTATTTCACATTTAATGATAAATATTAGTCAAAATAAGCATTTCGAAATTAAAATTCAAAAAGAATGTTATGATTAATTTTTTTAATCACTAAAAGGTAATTAATTAAATTAGGGGTAATTCACCCCGTCCACGTGTTTTTTTTTTAACCCCGAAACAGGTTAACTATAATTTTTAATTTTCTTTATAATATGGCAATTATCAATCAAATTTAGCTCATTAAAACATTTTTATATGAAAAAGACAAGGGAAAAAACATATTTACCCTTATAAAAAATAGGGGCTGCAACCCTGCAGTATTAAAACTGTGCCCAAATACTCGTCTTTTTATAAGAAACAAATAGGCGTTGGTTTCATTAAAAAATTCCAATTCCTTCTCCAGCTGTTAAAAAAAACGGTTTTTGGGGGTGAACTTTAAGGGCGGTTTTCATCTCCTAGATGTCTTTCTCCGCCGATAAAACAAACGTGTCGAATATTTTTCAATACTTTAACCACATGCAAAGTTTCATGAAAATCGGAGACGGACAGCAAGTATCCTTCCCTTGTTAGAGGGTTCAAAAAATTAAAAAAGAAAAAATTGAAGGTACACTTTCGCGACAAATTTCTTTTCATTCTATAGGTTATCAAATTTACGAAAAAACTCGTGAACATAAGGAAACGGTCTTGTGACACCGTTTTAGAAAAAAACCCATTTTTGTTATGGAGATTTAATATGGAAAAAATGGGCGAAAATTAGTCACTGATGATGAGTCAATAGTAAGCTTTTAAATGTGCCAACAAATATTCCACAAAACACGATTAAAGTAGAATAAAATAGCTTTAATTAAAGCTCTTTTCTTATATTTTATTGCCTTTTGTGGAATATATGTTGGCACATTTAAAAGCTTACTATTGGCCCATCAATAGTAACTACTTTTCGTCCATTTTTTCCCATATTAAATTTCCATAAGAAAAAGGAATTTTTTTCTAAAACGGTGTCACAAGACCGTTTTCTAATGTTCACAAGTTTTTTCGTATATTTTATGAGCTATAGAATGAAAATAAACTTGTCGGGAAGGTGTGCCTTCAAATTTTTTTTTTAATTTTTTGAACCCTCTAAGTGTCGACACGAAAAAGATATCTTCATATATATATTATGTGAATCAATGTTTTATTGAGCTTTTAGGTGAGTCAGACTGACTTTGTTTCTTGTTTCCTTCGTTTAAGTATATACAGAGTTTTTTCGTAAATACAAATCTCACGACTATTAATTTGACTGCGATTTTTCTTTCTGCAGTACTATAACGTGATAGGTGTATGCATTATTCCTCGTAAACACTTTAATTCTTTCCATATTCCGAACATATAAATATACTCCATTTCACGAGGAAAAAAAAAGTATTACAAAGTTCACCTGTGTTTACATTAGAAATCCCCAAACCAAAACACACCGACTCTCGTTACGCAACTCCTCCACTTTCCCAATCTCTATATCTTTCTAATTAAAAAAGTAAAAATTCCCCTCGGCACGCGCGCGCGCGCACGCGAAACTTCGGCACTGCTGTTACGCGAAGGCCAATCATCGTTGCGCGCGTATATCAAGTTCTGCTCACCTACATCCACATCCACACACACGTACGCGCGCATTGAACGGTATATACGTTCGATCGAACGAGATGCGGAGACGGGAGGAAGGGCCGTTATACCGGGAGTAGGTACAGTTTTAGAGAGGGGCCATCATACTCGCTCTGAAAGTCCGCGTCGAGAGCTTGATTGTAATGTAAATTAGCTCGGCCGTTACGTGTGCTCGCTTGATTTATACGTCGATTTCACGTTTTTAAGAAGCGCGCGCACGCGTGTTATTATTCGAAAAACGAGTTTCTGATTGGGACATACTCATTCATACTTTGTTTTGACGACGTACGTTATACACACACCCACGGTTCCGACGTGTATCTTCTTGAAAACACTTACATCTCTGGACTGTTCTATAGGTACATGCTGATATTTTACGGAGATACGGGAAACAGCGGAATTAATTCATTAAAAAGCCGTAAAAAGAGCAAACACTTTGGAGCTATAAGTATAAGTAACGCGATTCGGTCACGACTAAAAGCGAACAAGTAGGTGCGCCCAATGCCACTGCCGCGTGCTTTTGCTCTCTACACTGTATTGTTTTTGTCCACCTCACCGCTGGGAATATTCGAAAAAACATCGTTGCTCCCGCACTTCTTTATTCTCGGGAAATTCGCAACAGGCCAAACGCGACTCTCGATCGCCGTCCTTTTCACGTCGTACTCGTGAAAATGTATATATACATATACACGAGTGGGGCGCGTGCGCCGTCGTCGCGTTTCTTTTCACCGGTCTCGTGTTTGCACACACTCCTCGTGGTGGAGAGATAAGAAGCACCGAAGGCGCCACTTCTTCTGTGAAAAAAGCTGTTTTCATCCGCGCTCGATTTTACGGACCGCGCGCGCGAGTAGGTGATTTTTCGAGTTATTGCTAACTTGTTTTACAAAGAAGTTCCATTTTTTTTTTTTTTTTTGCCGGATTAAAGGAAAAAATTTATCTTATAAACTCAACAGCGCGGCGCGGTGTACAAAAAGTATTTGCTCGCGAGCAACTGATCACCTCATAACATTGCTATAACGAATAAATTACGCGGCTGCACGAAACAATCGAACGGCGGAAAATACGCTTATCTCTTCCCGCATTATTGTGGCACAGCACTCTATATACTCTCGCGGAGTTCGCACAGTTCTGTATGCGCTAACGACTTGGAACAATCGCTGTACACCCGTGGAAACTTCGCATTCCGGCAAAAACGCGCGAATTAATCTCAGCGAACAATGAAAGCCCGCGGGGCTCCCCCGATCTCGTCAAACGTAAATCTCCATATATATATATATAAAGGACTAGCGAATATGACATAACGCGCACGCGGGAAAACGGCGAATTTCGATTTACGCGTCGTCGTAATGATCGACTATGTAGTAGAGAAAAAGAAAAATTAATGTACGAGATAACCGAACCGTGGGTCACACTCGCAATTAATAAAACGCAGCGTATTACGGTTTCATAATGTCGCGCGCGTCGGATGTCCGCGCGCACGTGACGCAACACCGAACACGCGTAAGTATGTGCAGTGGAATGGGATAGTAAAACCGCGGCGGCCCGCAGCCGGCGGCTGATAGTGTATACAGGGAGAGTTACGCGTAGACTTTGGCGATATGCTGCGCACGCGTCAATCGTTAAAAGGGGAAATTGCCGGATAAGCCGGACAGTTCGGTGATTGGTTAGGGATGAATTTTGGGCAGGAAAGTATAGTTTATGGGTGTAAGCGTATGTAGAAATAACGTTATTGACAATGTTCTGTGTTTCTTTTATTTCTTCAATAATGAATCAATAGGTGTACTAAATTCTCCTCGAATATAAGAGAATGGAAAGGAATTATAAAACAAGCTGAAGTTGAAGCTTTGTATACGAGTCTTTAGATACCTCTTGTATAAATGAAATAATAATGGTATTATAATTGGCGATGCTCATTCGATGCTGATTTTGCTTTAATTAATACTCCATTATTATACTGATAAAGCTGAACATCGGAATTTATTATATTTCCAATACTTTCAAATGATTCCAGCACTGTGATTTATCACCAATTACTAATATTATTATTTTACCGAGAGATAATACCGTATCTCATAAGACAATGTTTATCGCGAAAATTGCATGGGTCTGAAGTTTGCATCAGTGGAATGCAACGAAATAATTTCTTACGATTGATTAAAGTTAATAAGGAAATTTAGTCTAAATCTTTGTTTTAAAATTATTTTATAAGTACTATAAAACACTAAATTTACACGCAAAATTAATATTATTTAAGGTAAAAGATCCAGAAGATGGATACTTTGAAAAGTTGAAGAAATGGATGGACAGTGACAAAAATCATATATAAAATAAAAAAATGTCGAAACATCCCTGGTAGAAATTCATCTATATGAAATGGCCAATAAGTTAGAAAATAGCTAGTAAAACTGGCTAATAAATGGCTATGATGAAACGATTTTTCGACCATTTTTTGGATATTTCTTAGATTGACGTAAAAACAAAATATTCGTATTTTATTTACTTACTAATTTTATCTTTGATGAAAGAGCATTAAAGTGCATTGAATGGCTTACCAAAATATAAACAAAAAACATTAACTAATAAATTATTTGTTGTACTCGTTCTATGAATAATTCAGCAAAACTTTTATTTCTCCATCTGATTCTGTCTCTCTCACTCCTTGTTATAACAGCAAGCCTTCTGCTAGCCATTTCCAGACTATAGAAACTGATCAGTTTTAATACCTTTAAAATAGTCAAAAACAAGCTTGCGCTTGTATTAAAAAAACTCATTCTATTTTTCAATCTATTAAATGGCCAAATAATGGGAGAAAAAGCGTTTCATCGGGAGCTAGAAACTGTACAAGAAAAATTCCCATTTTATAGCCAATTCTAAAATAAATAGTCAGTTATTAGTTATAAAATGTTTTGGATTTCCACCAGGGATTTTGTTTTTTAATTTTCTTTTTTGTATGAACTTTCTTATGAAACTAATTTGAAGTCGATTTGTCGTTTACAAAAAGAAAAAATTAAGAGAATCAAATATTGAGGTTATGGTGAGAGCCAACGGTGCTGTCCATCTGTACCTTCCATATGAATTTAGTGGTAGCAGTAGTTGGACCATTTAAACTACATGTAATTTCGCGGTCCAACTATTCCTACCAAAATTGTCCGACTACTCCTGCAAAGAAAAAATCACCTGTCCATCTTCTTCGACAATTGAGTCATTACTTAAAGCCGATTTAAATTTTGTATTTTAATCATTTATTAACAATATTTTGTCTTATTCGTTACAAAAATGTATTCCGCTCATACATATACCGAAATTTTTACCCAAGCCAATAATTTTCACTCAGAAAAAAAATCATTGAAAATTTTTAAAGAAAATTGATAGAGTTTTATTTCGTTGCACTCAAACGTTGCAAACTTCAGACCCATAACATTGCCCAGCAAAACCCACACATTCATCGTCACCGTTAAATTCTTCGCGAACCCCTACATCTACACGAAACCTCAGCTGAGTCCCCCTGCTCTTACACACGGAAAGCTCCGTACGCATACACACGTGCACGCGGACACTTAATCGTCCGCCGCGCAAGTTTGCGCGCTCTCGTACTTTTTCCCGTATTGAGATTATACGAGTGCGCGTTCCCCGCCGGAGGCTGAACACACATATTGCACTTGTTAGCGCATCGCAGTATTGTAGACCTGTTTGATCGAAGCGGAGGTTATATAGGACTCGCGCGAGGATCGATCAAACACGTACACGCTGCAGCTGCGCGTGGGATTATCTTTTTAATGGTTTTTAGCGGTGCTGCATCTGCGAGGGTGCAGTGTAATAACTGTTTTATCGGCTCGTTAGCGGGAGATGATGTGGCAACGATCGTAATCCGAGAAGACGGGGAGAGACGGGGTTTATCTAATTGAGTGTTATAATCTCGAGAGATTGCCCCGCGTGTTTGTAAACAGCGAGCGGTTTATATTGCACGCGGGCGTTGTTTTTGCTTTGTAAGAAAAAAAAAAACGAAAACGACGGTTATGTGGAACGAAAGAGAGTAGAATTGCAAAGGCTATTATCTAATTAGGCACGCGACCGGGGCTGTGATTCTCCGTCGCGATTGTTCTTTTGTCTCTTTTTTTATATATAGGTTGTCAAATAATTATGTTAGTGGGCCAGTCGGTTAATCACGAATATTCCCGATTGACACGTGCGCGCGTATATCTGCGTCTGCGCGGTGCACGTAGATGAACATCGTCATTACCGTTATTAATAATTCCCACGTAATCATTATCGTATGCGTATAAACGTGTATATAAATCGTACGACACGCATTAATTACACGAAGCATATAGACGGCTAAATTACAAAAGCACTCGCCGCATTCGCGACATTCTCCGCGTTATATCCCGACGTATGTAACGGCGGCAATAATTCCGGTCAATTATGTCTCTAATAACTTTGCGAGCGCGCGCGATACACGTCGATGACGTAGCAGGGTCGTCGATAAAACTTATCGAAAGTTTCATTAAAAAAAAATAAACCGCTCGCGCGCGCGTAAAGTGACAAGAACGCGCGCGACCGACAATGAAAAAAAATCTTAATCTTGGCTGCCTCCGTTATCAATCTTTCTTTATTCCTCGTACAATGGGCGAGCTTCCGGGAACTCCTCGCGCAGTGTGCGCATGTGTCTTATGAAAAGAGAAAAGACAAAATTTCGCCTTCTAAAGGATAAGTATAATTCTCAGATTAATTCTCATCGCTAATTTTTCACGACGATCGAACGTCTCGCAATCCCGCACACGTATATAGTACCGATACCTACTATAACACGCCTGTATACGCAGCGCGTGCGTCTGACGCAAGTTTTCCGAAAGCGGCTCGTGCACAGAGCGGCTGCCCTTGAATTTTCATCGGCTGCCAAGATTCGCGCGCGCGCTCCTTTGGCGAGATCCGAACTGGCACGTGTTTCGGATTCGCTCCCTCTCACACGAGCGCGCTTATCGCAAAGACTTCGATATATACGGGGAGATTGCAGTTCGAGGAGGAGGGATTAGCTTCGAGGGCTTTTCTTTTTTTTTTCTACTTCTCCTTGTACATGGCGGCGAGCTTGTTTTTCCGTTTTTGCGCGCGCGCGCAACAAAGTGAGGCTCGAATGCAAGCAGCCGCGAGTAGGCTGCAGTTGCAGGTGTTTTCTATTTTAGGAGGCGAGGAGAGCGCGGTGGTACATCGGGATTTCTAGGTCGCCTTTGGGATTTTCTTGCGCGCGATATGTCGTTCTAGTTCGCGCGTTTTATTTCGGTTGGTCGTTGGGAAAAGCGTTAGGTAGTTAGTAGTGGGAGGTGCTTGAAATTTCGAACGTTCATAGTGAACGAAAGATTTTTGCCATTTTCAGATTTAGCCGAAGTTGGCTACTTAATATATTTAAAAAATGATAATAATTGTATCTCTTCACTTGTCACTCTTGAAGTCACCACTAAAACCACTTCGACGAATGCTAACCAAAATTAGAAATTATATGGTAATATTTCGTTCATTATGAACGTTCGGAATTTCAAATACGTGTAGTGGGTATTTACACTGAGAGAAATGTTGTAGTAAAATTTATTATAAACATAAGAAAAATTACTATATTTTGTAGGAACGGAGGGACAAATCGAAATTATAACAATTTTTGCTATGCAACATAGTAATTTTTATGAATGACCTTAAATTTCAAAAAATTAAATTTTTTCTCGTTCTTCCTGTTTTCAGAACTATTTTCAGACTCTAATCATACAATATTTAATGTGAAAATAAATTAAAATGAGAAATAAAAATATTTTTTTTACGAGCGTTGGGATCGAACCTGCAACCTTCACCGCGGCAATCGGACGCGCTAACCACTTACCCAAATAGGATTCTTGAGTGTAAAATTTTGGAACTTGTACATGTCAAACCATCGATTTCAAGAAAATTTCAGATAATATTAAATAAATAATGACAATAAATAACTTTGATAACACAAAGAAACTTATCATTAATGTGCATAATATAAAAATAAAATAATTAAAGTAAGGTTTTGAATGTTTTGTAAACTTAAAAGCAAGACAAAGTGAAATTCCCGTAGAAACATAACTTCAATCAGACACGTGGGCGCCTTGATCTGCGCAGAAAGTACTAATGTTGTAGCAATTTTTACTATGTTGGATAGCAAACTTTCTTATGGCCTGTAGTAATTTTTGAATGTGGCACTTTTTACTATGTTTATAGTAATTTTTAATACGCTACAAAATAAAATTTATACGCTACAAAATAAAATTTAAACGCTACAAAATAAAATTTATATTTTATTCTAATAAAAATTAAAAGCATATATTTTAAATTTTATTATATCACAGTTTTTGCTATGTGTATAGCAATTTTTCTTTTATTTCGTAATACTTTCTAATCAACAACTGTCATAAAAATTACAAGAAATTTTATAATTATTCATACAATTATAATAAAAATGCAGCATAAAGTGTATTTGTCTCACCCTTCCTATACTTTATAGTAATTTTTATTACAGTTATAATAAAATTTACTACAACATTTTTCTCAGTATAGATTAAGATGGTGTGGCTTGTTGGTGTTTCAGTAATGGATGAATTTTTGTTTTTGTTTTATTTATTTATTTATTGCTTATGTAAACATTAAAAGTGTTGAGTTGGCGTGATGTAAGGTGGCGTAAAGGTCAGCGTTAAGTAAGATAAGAAAAGAGAGTTAAAATTAATTATATCGATTGAGGTAGGGTCTATTTTTAATGCAATTCTAATTTAAATTTATGCATTAATTAACGACTCGTGAGTATGAGGCCAGAAGTGGCCAAGGTTTTGATGTTATACAGTAATTAGAAAATGTGTGATAAGTAATGAGTAATAATAAGAATGAAATATTTTTAAAAATAAATAAAATTAAATTCAGTGGTTTTCCGTGTGTTTTAAGTCTTCCAAATTCAAGTTTTATAACTTCAATCTCATTAATGATAAATTTATTTACAATGAAAGTGCGACCTACGTATAGTGAAATAAAAGCGTGTAATAAGAATTTTTGTTAAAAATATATGCTTAAAAATTGTTATTCAAATTTATAGTATACGCTATTACAGTAACTACACTGAGAAAAATGATGTATTAAAAATTACTATAATATATAGGAACGTGGGGACAAATCTCAAATACCAAAATTTTTACTATATTTTATAGTAAAAATTGATATATACATAATAAAAATTGCTATGTACATAGTAATTTTTACTATAAAATATAATAATAATTTTAGTATTTGAGATTTGTTCCCACGTTCCTATATATTATAGTAATTTTTAATACATCATTTTTTTCAGTGTATTTATTTTCTTAGTGTATTTATTTTAAGTCAATACTACTATATGAATGTCAAACAACTCATTATTTTAGTCCCACGTTCGCATCTAGGCTCCATAGTCATAGTCTCTAATATACAAAATAGAATAGATAAATAAATATCCAGTATATGTGAAAAAACTAATCGACCCTTCGTGTCTCTCTTCTCCCCCTGTTCCAGACATCGACCTGACGACGCAGATCGAGCTGTCGATGGCGATGCCGCCCACGTACCAGACCCTGGTCGCGCGCGCCCAGCTCGCCGCCCAGTGCTGCAATCTGGCGCGTGACGTCACGCGCATCTGTGAGCGCCTCGTCCACGATCAGCATCTGCAGCAGCAAGGCTGGGCGGCCGTGGTGGCCAACCTCGACGACATCATCGCCAACGTGCGCGGCCACTGGGACGCCAGCCTTCAGAGCTACACCTCCTTCCTCAGCGAGTGTCCCAAGTACATGCACCTGATCATGAAGTTAGTATATACTCTGGCTGAGCTTGTTTTGTCATTATGTGCTAGGGAGTTTCAGGGGATTGGGGTAAAGTGGATCAAAGGGGGAGGTGGGAAGTTGGAATAGGATTTGCGGTTTTTAAGGGATGTTGGAGTCACTACACTTAGAGAAATGTTGTAGGAAAATTTACTATAAATGTAAGAGAAATTAGTATATTCTATAGGAACTTTGGGACAGACTCGAATGATCATAAAATTTACTACAATTTATAGTAAAAGTTGCTATATACTTTTTATTACTTAAAACGTAGGAATTTTTACTATAAATTGTAGTAAATTTTATGATAATTTGAGTCTGTCCCACAGTTACTATAAATATAGTAATTTTTCCTAAACCATTTTTCTTCGTGTACAGGTATAACGCCTGTACGGTGTATTTTTTGTCATTTTAATTCAATTTTTAGTTTTGCGTAATGACCATAATGAATAAGTTAGAGATCAGTAGACAAAGACAACAGCGGATGAAAAAGATACGGAAAAAATAGTAAAATGTCGATAAGTATGTTGGCAACAATTTACTACATTCTTCGTGTCTTTTTCATTTTCAAATTTTCATCAGTTATTTTTGTGATACACTGGTCTCTAAATAATTTTGAAAAAACTCAAGAAAGTACGATGTAGGCACTCCGTAATTGATCCGACATCCCGTTAAAAAGGTAAATTAAGAGAAAACTGATTCGAATTATGGTAAATCTCGAAATATGTCTAATCGCAAGGTGTCGCGAAGTTTTGAAACTGAGAATATTGAAAAAAAAATTACATGTATTAGTAAAACGATTTATTTATCTGTACTGATACAAAAGTAATACACTAATATGAAAGTTTCTTTAAATAAAAGAAAACAATGGAATATAATACAATCATTTAAATGTCAAATTGTTATTGCTTTTGTTAATTGGATTGAATTCTCCATCGTAAACGTCTCTAATAGTTAATAAAGATTTTGATCAAACAAATACACTAATAACCTGTTTGATCTTCAATAATAGTGTTTGTTCAAAGTTTCGCAATATTCCTTATCACTCCGTAATTTCATTAATGTTCCGCTATGACATCCGCATCGGTTCTTATCAGATGAATCACTCCTTTATGTTTGTTTATAATGGAATTTTCATTCTCTCTGTTTTTTTTTTCTCAACTCTTCTACTGATGTCCCTCTGATACTAGACACAATCTAAACAAAGACTGCAACGCACTTCAATAGTTTTTCTCTTGTTTGCTCTGACTCAAAGTCTGTGAAGGGCATCGATTTTTATATCGTTAAAAGCATTTATTCTTGACGATTAGCAATCCGTCGACTCGAAAGTTTTAGCAACATTTTAACATATCAAAGGAGTAGGAAATGTTCCGTTCGAGAGCTGCCAACGAAAATGGCACGTAATTACGGACTCGTATTTCTTTTGGCATCGGCGAGTGAACGGAACATTTGCATTGGGACTATAGACGCCTTTAATGCGCGTTCTCCATCATTCGCCTATTGAATTAATATTGTGTATAGAATGACTAGAACAAATACCGCTGTAATTTCGTATGTATATTTCGTCGAGTGTATAAATGTATTGTGCGCGCTGTGCATTACAATGAGACGTTTTGCAATAATAATGATTTCTAACTCGCAAGGCGAATTAAGAAACTTTTATATTTCAAAATATTCGATACTACCGTTGTTACAAATGAAAAATAGTTTCCACGTCTAATTATGTTTATTTTTGTACGAAAAATATAACGCACCCTATATACAATGTAAAATATTTTTTAATAAATTTTTCGATCAAATTTGTCGTCCAAAACTAATCATGCTACTCTGCCTTTCAGCATCAATCAAGATGTGCAAGTACTTAAGAAAATCCCGGTACTCCCACCACTGCGCACCTACGCCGAGACCTTCCTCAAGTCGAAAGCCCTGCCCCGGCAGGATCAGCAACAGCAGCAACAACAACAGCAGCAATCCCAAGTCCGAGAGCAGAGTTCAAGCACAGCAGGCGGCACAGGCGTGACGATGACAGAAGTATCCGACGAGGATAGCAGCAGCACTGCACCGGCGTCTGGCACAGTGGGGGTGCCGGTGCCCGTGTCCGATATCATGGACGCGACGCAGACGACGCAGACGCTGTTTGAGTGGATCGCCGCGAACGACAACGAGCACGCGCTCGGCTCCTTACTAGACAGTTGCAAGCGCTGCCTCGAGACCTTCGGCGAAGCCTTCGTCGAGAGCTTGAAGACCGAGTTCCAGTCGATCATGAAGGAAGCCGCTGCTGTCGACATGAGGGAGATTAAAGGCTTGGGGGACAGACTGTATCTGCTCGAGCAGCTCATGCTGCAGATGAAGAAGCTCGTGCACGACCAGAACGAGCTCGCCCAGGGTTTCAATCAGAACAAGGTCAGAGTGTCGAACCTGAACGATGACAGCGTGCTGCCGGATCTCTGCACATCGCATCAGGAGCAGCTTAAGGTCATGCTGAAGAACCATAACCAGCTGAGGGACATTCGGAGGCGGTGCACCAAGGTAAGAATTTTGTTCAACCGCACAGTAAAATGTATAGAGACAAAAAGAATAGGTTTAATAAGCCCTTTGACAACCTCTATTCCAGGCGAAAGAGGAGCTATCCGCGTCGATTCACCGCCGGCTCAAGCAAATTACCATCGTCGAGAGCCGCGTGATCGACCTGCAGGGCAAGCTGATGCTGAACAACGAGTGGCTGCGTCGTATGCGTAAGCACTTCGACATCGTGCGGCAAATACACAGCGCGCCCCAGATGTACATGAACGCCATCGCCGAGGTCGTGCGCCGACGTACCTTCTCCCAGGCCTTCCTTATGTGGGCGACCAACCTCGCCTGTCAGCTGCTCAGCGTGCACAGCGAGGAGGTGGAGAGGCGGCGTGAGTTTCAGAGCAAGTTCGACGGCCACTTCCTCGCCGCCCTGTTCCCGGGCCTCGAGGACGTGCCGCCAGCGTTCGCCACCCAGGCACCGTCCGTCTTTGACAATGGGTTGCCCAAGGTATTGCTTTCATAATTGTTAGGGTGCTTTGGATTGTTATTCGAGGGTTATCGTAAATTAAATTTGTTTTGAGAGCTTGCAGTTTAGTGGTTAAATTTTTGTTGTAGCTGACCTTTTATAGGATAAGAAAAATATTAAAATTTAGATACTGTACTTAAAGTTCTAGATGTAAATTGGTATTAATAAGAGGACAAAATGTGTATTTAAACTTAAACTAATACCGAAAAACGAAATTTCAGCTGTCCGCCGAGGATATGGAAGCACTAAGGCAGCAATTGCCGGACTTGGCTGTGAGCATGTCGACGCCTGATTTGAACAGCATAACGCAATTCTTTTCCAAGAGCATATCCGAGAGCGGCAGTGACAGTAACAAGGAAAAGGAGAGCACTTCCATGCCCGTCGATCCTCCAGCGAAGGAAGGCGACGAGTCGAAACCATCGTTAGCTAACGCTAGGTAGTATACATTTACTAAATGTCTCAACGCATGGTTAAACACACTAACCTGTATATATTTTTTTTGTTCTTAGGGGAGTGTTTGAATCCGAGACAGACACCGAAGAATTCGAAAAGATTGGTCAGGGTACGGCGGACTCGCGCGCAATGTCCTACGAGGGCACGACGAAACCACCATTGCAGCAGCAGCAGCAACAGCAGTTGGACTCCATCACTCAAGCACCTCCACCCTCGTCGAGCCATCAGCAAAAGCAATCGGAGGTTGGTGCCTCAATGTCGACCTCCTCGACCTCTACTAACGTTTCCCGACTGAACCGTTCCACCTCATCCTCTTCCTCCTCCTCCCAACCCCTCCAACCTCAACTCGCGTCTCCCTATCCCTGCGACGGTCAGCAGCAACAGCAGCAGCAGCTGAAGCAGAAGCTCACGGGTAGCGGGGGCAGCAGTCCCTCCGTCGGCAATGTCGCCGCTGCTGGCATGGCCGCTGACTTTCTGGGCACCGAGTTTTACATGGATGAGTCGCTGCCCAGCAGCCTCAGCGAGCATCTCACCGACAGCCAGCATCAGGCTATCATGTCCCTGCTGCAGGTACTGTTGAGGATCACTCTCGTCAACTCCAACTGCTCGAGACACACTGTTGCCGATGTTGTATTTACATTTAGATATTCTCGTTGTCGTAGAGTTGATTTAGTCGTTGAACTGTTGTTGGTCACTTTCTAGGATTCTGAATACTTGATGAATTTTTTATTTTCGTTTTATGTGATGGTCGGTTATTTGAATGCAATATTAATTCTATCGTTCTTTACTTTGTTATGTTTTTTTAAAAAAGGAGCAATTAAATTAATATTACGTATCAACGGACCATCGATAAATAAAATATAAATTTGTAATAGTTCACTATCATTAATTGTATCAATGTCTACTATTTTCTTCTTAAGTATTTATTTCACTTTTTATACTCGATTTATTCACATAATCATTTTCACTATATAATTCTTCATCTCGCATCAAGTTCTTCGTTTCTATACATACAACGTAAATGTAACAGTATAAATTTATAAGAATACACTTAAATGTATTCCTTTATCTAAATCCTATCACACTCAATTATTTTCATCTTTCAGTAGATTTATCATTTCATTTTCGAGCTTCCATCACCTATCTTTTCATAAGCTTCCAAGTAGCTGCGGCTAGTAATTTACTTTAACGGCTTATCTTTACGAGCAACAAATCACATGCGTAGACGCTTATTTCTGATATAATTTACGCTTCTCATTCCTATCATTGCTATTATTATTTCTCGTACCTTTGATATTCCGCTATAGCACAGCTCGTAGAGAAAAAAAGAAAGCATTTTTAATCTATTATCAAATGGAGAAAAAATGGTTTAATAATTACGTTTTATATTCATAGTTTCGGGGTTTGTTTGTTTCCTTTTGACTTTTTTCAGGATAGCTGCCGTCGCACTTTTATCCCATTCTTTTCCCGCTACCTTTACCAAATAAAACTCCAGTATGTATTTTACTTCCAGGCAAGACTGAACGTTTTTTTCACTATAACCCATAACAATACATTTATACTTTTTTATTTACAGTTAATTTAGTTTTAGAACGTGCTCTAATCCAAATAGAATAGTAATGGAAATTTATACCTTTTCTTTTGGATACGTTCAATGTCAAAGTGAATAATCTGAAAAAAAAGGAATATACTTTTTCCAAAATAGCTTATGCAGAGCTTAAACAATACAGTTGTACATCACTACATGAATTTTTATTTTAAACTTTTGATTAAAAAACTAAAGTTGATCGAGATGAAATAACTATTACAAACATGAAATGAATACTACACTCTAATTTGAATATTATTAACTTTGATTTACTGTTTTGTGTAAAATATTGATATACCTTTTTAACTCAATATTAACATTCAACTAATTATGAAAATCAAAGTAATTTTGTTTTTTATTTTAGATTTTATATGAAACAATACATTTTAATTCAGAATGTATTGACTGACATTAACACATACTAATAACTGGATGTCTTATCCGCATGTTAAATTAATCGATCGTGTTATTAAACTCAAAATTTTGTAACGAAATCATATTCTGAATTAAAAATTAAAATAGAGTAAGTTAATCACTAGGCGAGTTTGATCTCACCGAAAACCATACTAACTCACCTGCCTTCCTTCTTGCAGGAGAACCTCGGCAACACGCAGGACGAGGTTGAGCGTCTACGAGGTATGCTACGCGACCTAAAGGCTGTCTCCATGGAGGCCCTCATGGCCCTTCGAGGCGAGTTGACTGGCCTCAAGGAACAGGCGCTGCTGGATCGCAAAGGCGCCGCCAAGCTCATGGAGGAGATCGGCAAGACGATCGAGATGCACGCCTCAGCGCTGCGTGAGCGCGAGCAGTGGTTAACCGTTGACCACGAGCTGGAGCTGTCAGATCTGAAGAAGACGCAGCAGTCGAAAGACGAGCAGATCGATGGGTTGAAGAGGTCGATTTTGGACAAGGAGACGGAGATCGCCGAACAGGAGAGGCTCATTGTCACCATGAGGCAGAAGTTCGAGGGCGAGAAGAAGGAGATGATGGAATTGAAGTCGTTCTGCAGGTAGGTGTATAAAGATTTTTCTTTGGATGTTTTTCGTATATGAGAGGTTCAGAAGATGTTATACAATCAGTAAAAATCTGTCATAATTATTGATTTAGGTTTATTACTGAAGTCATGTTGCAACTTACTAATGGTCTAACGCGATTATTATATTTTCTGCAGGATGCTCGAGGAAAGGCTAGAGCAGTCGAAAATCGATAAAGAAAAGGCTGTGCGGGAGAACGAGGAGACAAAGCTGCTGGAGGTGAACAAGCTACAGGATAGCCTTGAAGAGTGCAAAAAGGAGCTGATGGAGCTGAAGCAGAAGCTAACGGTGGATCAGACCGAACACGAGAAGGCTATCAAGGATATGACAGAGAAGTTGGCGATGGAGTACAAGACTCAGCTGGATACCATCAGGAGTAGGTTCAAGTTGATGGCCGCTTCGACGATGGAGCGGAGCCCGAGCGATTCTAGCCTTGAGAAGATAGAGGTGCGTCTTACATTAAAGAAATTTTTAAAAACTAAAGTATTGATGTATGCGATAATTTGGTTAATGATCTTTTAACGTTGTACAGAGGCCTGACATGATCGAAATCGTGAACCACGAGACCATCCTCGAGGAGATCAAGAAACGCATGGAGCTCGAGAAGGAGGACGCCGTGCGCATGGCTGTTGAGCAGCTGCGAGCAGCCAACGAGCTGCTTCATGAGCGTGAGCATGAACTGGAGTTGTCGCGCGAACGCGAGATGGATAAAACCCACTGCTACGAGTCGACGTTGGAACGCCTGATGTCCGCAGAGTCGATAATCCAGAAGCTCGAGGCGGAGATTAAGTCTAGGGCTCACCAGTATGATGCAGAGCGCGAGAAGTTCGAGCAGCAGGAGAAGCTCATTCGCCACTTGGAGGTATGTTCTGTTCACAGTACATTTATGATTACGTCTGCAAAATTTTTTTAATGTATGATTTTGAATTTGTAGATGGAACAAGTCGATCTCAAGCAAAAGCTGAATGATGAGATGCTGAAGATGAGTCAGACCGAGCTCGGTGAGTCTCTGAAAGCTCTCGAGGACGACGAGGAGCCAGAGAAGGATGAAGTGCGCGTCTCCGAGTCGAAGAAAGTGCGCCTCGAGGCCGTCGGTGATGCTACCCTCTCGTTCCCCAGTGGCCGAGGAGTCGACTCGCTCGAGGCGGAGAACAAGCGGCTATCAAGCGAGCTGAAGACGACGCGCGAGAACAAAGAGCGCTTAGAGTCCAAGATCGAAAAGTTAGAGAACGAACGTGTGCGACTCGAAGTTGAATTAGGTAATGACGTAGATGATGATGAGTTTGCCACACTCAGTTGTGAATTTTTGATGAAGCACCCCTGTGTTGATGCATTCGTTAAGCTCTGTGCTGTTATGCTCCTCTCTTTTTATTTTTTTTATGAAGCTCGTAACTATTGATTGTTTTAACGTACCTCTGTCTTATTTTTAATGGTATTGTGTAGTTTTTTATCCGCATCGTTTTTAATTTTGGCATGTGTATGCTGCTTTTTTTTTTAAGTTTGCGTTTGAAGTAGATTTTCATTTTTATTTATTTCCTGAAACCTTAGTCGATATTTACGAAGAATCGAAAGACTGTGTATGTGGCTGTACCAATTAACTTAAGCACTTAGCAGAAATTGTAAATAAATCATAACGTTGCTTTTATAGACTGTATTAGTTGCTCTTTTTTTAACAATGTTAGCTGTTTGAACAAAATCCGAACATAAACTATTTCGTTCTCTCTCTTTTGCACTCACTCTGACTAACAGACAATACACGAAACTATTTCTCACTATCTCTCTTACTCAATATTTGGCACGAAATCACACAAGCTCATGACCAAACCAATATATTCTGTTCTTGTGTAACCAAGCAGTGAAGGAGCGTTCGAAGCGCAACTTGTCGGCCGAATCTCTAAGCTCTTCCTCTATAGTCTCCACGTCCGACAGTAGTCGTGACAAGGACATGAACGCGTCTGTCGTCTCCGAGGCGTCATCCTCCTCTACGGCGACGACGTCGCACCGCGGTATCGACGTCGGGACGAGCACGGAGCGCCGAAGTCGCCGTGAGGTCTCCTCCTCAGCTTCTTCCTCGACTCTACTGCACGCGGTGCGCGACAAGCTCAGCCAGAGCACGAGCGGTGTGCCCCAGCTACAGCAGCAAAGCCGCATGAATTACGCGGGCTGCGGCCCCATCGACCTCGCGCACCCAAGTAGGCTAAACTTTGTCAGCTGTAATCCGGGCGATGTGGTCCTCGTGATCTGGGAGCAGGACCATCGCAACTATATCGTCCTCCAGGAGTCGCCCACCTTCTACTTTCTCAATTCGGATTGTTTGGCTGATTTGGATCTCAAGTTTGGCAGGAATGGCATCCCGACGAAGCTGCACGCCGTGGCTGAAGTTGTCGAGAAGGAGTATTGCTCAGCTCGAAAGGTACGATTATTTTCTCAAATGATTCTTTATGCATTGTGGATAAAAATAAAAATTGTCTTATTTCAATGTATATTACTTTGATTGTCACGTTGTAACAAACACATAAATTTAGTTCTTCAGATTATACTTTTAGAAAAATAACGTTTATACCACTCTAACCTAAAAATCACAACTTTGGTATAATTTTTCGGCGCTCGTGGTATAAAATACCTTTCGAAACTAGTGCGTAAGTCTATTATTTAGCTGGTATGACTTTTTCGAACTCGCTTCGCTCGTGCAAAAAGTCACACCAGCTAAATAATCGACTTCCCCACCCGTGTCGAAATGTACTATAATAATTGATAAATTGCAGGTAGAACGCATCAAATTGTAAATGTACTAATATTCTGTGTAATTTGCAGTCTGAAAACCGCTACAGGGTGCCCCAAGGAACAAAGTTTTACCGAGTGCGATTGAAGCCGTTCCAAAGGCAAATCCCAGCCGGCAAGAGCCAGTAAAAGTAAAATAGAAAAAAGCAGCAGTCGTCTCGAAGGATCATTGCCTAACACAAAATTCTCCCACACCGTTCAAAAGAAAACAAGAACAAGTTGGCGAATGACGAGATGCCAAAACCTGCCAGAGCCCTGAGGCGCATCCCCGTCGAGATTTTTCGAGCAAACGCGTATAATGAAAATAATATATGTATGTGAATATGCGAGGCGTGTAACGATGAGAACTCCGTGAGTGCGTGTGTATGTAGGATGCGCTGGCATTTCATTGTGATATAAGTAATTTAAAGATGATTAAAAAAAAACATAAAATGACACGAAAGATTGAAAAAAAAAATATGTGAGTGAAACATATTTGTCGAAATGTCGTGACCTGTTAATATCGCTGTGACCTTGTATGGAAGAGAGCGCGCGAGAGACAGAGAGAAAGAGAAGGCGAGAGAGAGAGAGAGAGAGAGAGAGAGAGAGAGAGAGAGAGAGAGAGAGAGAGAGAGAGAGAGAGAGAGAGAGAGAGAGAGAGAGAGAGAGAGAGAGAGAGAGAGAGAGAGAGAGAGAGAGAGAGAGAGAGAGAGAGAGTATGCAATCGTTGTTTTGTTTATTTTCAATGTTCGTTTTTTTTTTTTTTTTTAATAAGTCGTGACGATGTGCAAGAAAAGATTATGAAATTGTTTAAAGAAAAAAGAGTATAGCCTTAATGACGTTCGCAAAGTTACGATTTTAATTTTAATTTTTTCACGTTATAGTTTAAATTTGTAAACAAGTTGACTGCATATAATTGTCGACTTTTCTTTTTTTATAACGATATGGTGAAAAAAAATGATGAAAAAGAAAACATCGAAATGAAGCGACGAAGGCGTTCGATTCTTGTCGTCGTTTCATAAAATACAGAAAAAAATTGTACGCTCTAAGTAATTTTACTGTGAGTAAAAATAGTTAACCTTTGCACCTCGTGGAGAATTAGTCTCGTAAGTTTTATATAGCCCGAGTATAAACTTACGCTACTTCGCTTCTGTCATACATCTATGTATTATAGCCGTGTATCGCGTCGATATGCGCTTACGAATAATATATACTTGTATGATAATTAAAGGAAAATATCGCTAATCGTCTAAGAAATGTCGCTCGAGCGTGCAATAATAATTTACGTGTGAAAACAAAATATAATTATAGATTGAAAGATGATTTTTTTTTTAAGATGAAAAATAATATTACAAAGATAAAAAAAAAATCTTATTCCGACAAATTAGTAAATAACTGACGCAATTACGTATAGGTTCGCTATATTCACCATGTTCATTGATTCATGTTTACGGAGTTATGTAAAACGACTGATTTTAGGTGTCTCGCTAAGCTTCTTTGAGTATAAATATTGCTCCGCATCCACATTGTTCTCATTTACGTTCTCGACCGTATTCAAAGGAATCGCTGCACCAAACGAGTCACTCGTATAACAAAGCAAGTTCGATTCAACTTTTGTTTTGTACAAATGAACCATGTTAAAAACTGTAAACGTTTCCAGTGATTGAGCGTAATCCTCCCATTTTTCACGTGTAACAGTATGAAAAAACGCAAGTACAAGAGATGAGGTAGAAAATTCCAGGGATGGGGCGGGTGAGAAGAAGTGGGTGAGAATGCGGTCATTGTCTCCTGCCTCCATCGCCGATACGCTGTCCCGCTACAAAAATTTAATTATAATATTGTACACAACGTCGAATTTTTACTTTTAGGGTCATTAGGCACCAATTGTTCTTACCGATGCACGTATAATAGGACACACTTTGTATAGTGTATCGTAAAATAGCTGTGATCGTTGCGGTGCGCGCGTCCCACTCCGCGCTAAGTCATCACTAATCGATGGCGATTTTTTTTTTCACCTTTTCACAATAAGAGAGATATCGCATTACGTGTATGCATACTTTGAATTTGTACAAATTTGAAACATTTGATTTCAAGAGAGAAAGGAGTAAAAAAGAACGAATTCCGCGCGGAGTGGCGCGCGAACCTTCTAATATCCCTTAAACGTTTTCACATCTAAGTAGTAAATAGCAACTTCAATCTCTCGTGTGAACATTAAAAATGAACAGAAAGTAGATTTTTTTCGCGAAGGAAGGGTGGTCGACAGTGGATGAAATTTTCATCGCCCTTTGACGATAACTACGTAATAGAATTGTGTATGTAGACTCGACAGAAACCTGATGAAATCAATTCTTAATATCATTATACTTCATTCAAACACGCGCACTACGATCATTTATTAATTTATATATCTCATTTCCGATGAATCAATTTGACTAGAGACAGTGATTGTGATCGAGCTTTTTCATCGTCCGTAATTGTAATTATAAAATAAAAGAAAAAACAAAAACTCGACCAGCCGCACTTTATCTACGAATTTCTTTCCTGTCTCCGAATACAGTCTTTGTTCGACTCGTTTCTCGTTCAACTATTTAGCGGACCTTCGCACGTCTCTCGAAAAAGTCTCAACTCGCTAGTGTCTTGGAAACATTTGAAAACTCGAGGATAAAAGAAAAAAAATGAAATTTAGCGATCTTACGAAGTTTTTTAAAAAGTAATAAACATTTAGATGATAAGCTAAAAGATACATCAAAGATACGTGCCTGTTAAATATTACATGAATTAACAAAAAAAAAAAAAAAAGAAAGAAAAAAAAAAGAAAAAAAATCGTGTAACGTCTTCTCGGTCGTGATAAAAAAATACACACATTGTTCTATAGCCTTTGTAAATGACGATTTTTAGATAAAATAAATGACATTAGAAAAAAAACATTGTCAGAAACGGACTGCTTGAATAGTTTGAGTGCAGCTTTAATTAAAATGCAATTAAAAATGCGTCACAAGCGAGCAGAAAAAGCGTTTAAAAGAAATACATAGGTGATATAGATAAGTTTGCCTCCCTAGAGAAAGTATACAAAATAAAGCACATGACCGCTAAGGCTACACATTATCTCTTGTTTTTTTTTTTTTTTTTTAAATTCTTAGTAAATAAGTAGAAATATGAAGCAAAAAAAATGAAAACATAAGAGCTAAACTGAGGAAATTTGAATATCATGCGTTTATGATTAGATAGGTAAGATTGCGAAAGAACGTGCGAAGGCAGGGGAGATAAATAAGCATAATATTTTTATTTCGATAACTAAACAGCGATCGATGTTTGATTTTTTCATTTTTCCTCATTGCGAAAAAAAAAATTAATAACTAATGAAAAGCCGCGTCGTTGTAAGCGCGGCGTTGTAATTAGACATCAAGATTTTGATCGTCAGAATAACTGTTGAAACTAAAGGATTCACAAATAATTATATATGAATTAATAATAAAGAACAAGTGACTTTTACATGAGACATGACTTGTGTATTTTTATTTTCTCATTTCAACCTGACACTCTTAACTTAACATCATATTCATTCATATATATGTACAATCTTCGTCATAATGCGCAATAATACTATATATACAATTAATAAGACTCAATACTGCATCTTCGCATCGAAAACAGTAATAATAATTTCATACTCGCTTTTCTTATACTCGCCTTCATCTCCACCGTCTCTCTCCCTCTCTTTCCCTTTCTCGACTTACATTATCAAAACCTCTTAAGATTAATTTCGAAGGAACTGAAGTCGCGGAAACATATACAAGTAAACGTGCTTCTCACCGTGTCTCCAACAGCGAAGAAGGTAATGGATGACATTGTCCCTTATAATATACAAAACATTCTTTAGTGCGCGACTAAGCTAACAACTTCTCTATATATGTAATAATAATAATAATAATAATATTCGTTATAGTACAAAGTACGCGCTCCGCTCGTTCTCAAACAATATAAGTACGTGTGTATGTTTGTGTGTCTCTGTGTATTTATTATAATAATCGCGTGATCCGCTGCAGTCTGACTTGATCTATATTATACTCGTCACCGGGTAAGTAACCGAAAAAAAAAAGAATTTTCCTACGTGGATATATAGTACATCCGTGACATCGCCTAGTGGTGATGGTGGCCGTATCCGTGCACTATGGCCTGCTGCTGGCACGGCGCCAGCAAGCCCGCATTATTATTATTGTTACTGTTATGGTTATTGTTGTTATTGTTGTGGTTCTGCTGCTGCTCCTCCTCGGCGGAGCTACAGAGCATGCCGACGAGGGTGTAGTCGACGAACGGCGGTAGGTCGATGTCGGCAGGTACCTCGGTGTATCCCATATTATTGTTGCCGCTACCGTTGTTGTTGTTGTTGTTGTTGTTGTTGAGTCTCGTGTCGAGGAGCTCGCAGGTATAGTGGCACCTGTCGGCGGTGGCGTTGTTTTGGTAGTAGAAGGGTTCGGGACTGGCGAGGCTGTTGTTGCTATAGCCCAGCCGCTCGTCCAGGATCCTGCTGGCGTTCTGGTGTCGATGATGATGATGATGGTGCTCGGGTGAGGATTGCTCGGGGCTCGTCGCGTTGTTCGTCGTCGGGTGCATCATCTGCTGGTAGTCGTCGTAGGCGGCGAAGGCCGTGGGCGCGTCGGCGATCGGCGAGTGACTAGAGAGTAGCTGCTTCGGCGCCTCGTACGAGCTGCTCGTTGGACTGGCGTAGTCGTGGTGGTGGTGCTGCTGCTGGGTGGTCGACCAGCTGGGGGTCGTTTGCGCCTGGTAGCTGGTGTACGCTGGACAGGTCTGTGGCACCGTCACGTCTTTTTCGCTTTCGTGGCCCTGAAAAGAACCCACAATGATTTTACAATTAACAAATGTCTAACTCTTCTTTTTATCGTTTTCTTCATTATAGTAACCTACCTGAGACACACTGACATGACTGCTGCTGGAATCCTCGCTGAGCAGCTGCGTCCAGTACGACTGCTCGTGCATATCCGGCATCTCGTACTTGATCGTCCCGCTGCCTAGGTCCAGCAGACTCGGCGGCGACCTGGCTACCTCGTTACCATTACCCCCACCGTTGACAGCAAAGTCCGACCGGATGGGCTGATCGAGCTGGAAGATCTCCTCGGGTTGAAAGAGATCGTTGCCAAATCCAGCTGGGAACTCGGTGGTGGTAGGATAGGACGAGGCCTCCTGGGGTAGGCAGGGGTAACCGAGGCTCGTCTGCTCCATGGCAGGCTCCTGGGGCCAGTAGGCCGGCGCCTCCGTGCCAGTCATCTGCTGCGCGTGCGGGTTGTACATCGGATTCGACGGGTTGCTGATGCTCAGGTCGGCATGGTGAGGTTGGTGCTGATGGTTGCTGGATGCGGTTTGGTAGGTGGGCTGGGAGGGGTACGCGCGTGGTAGGGTGCCGCAGACGCAGTCGAACGGGGAACACGAACAGGTGTAGCCTGCTGGAAGAGTAGAGAGAAGGAAGAACGTGTTAGAGAAGGGTGAAATAAGTTAGGGGTGCACGAATACTCTACTCGACGTGTTTGAACAGTATCGAACTATTTTTTCGAACTCGAGTCGAATACTCGATACTTTGAACTGTTCAACATCATACGAACTACTCGTACACAATCGAACTGTTCGGACCAAATGAACTACTCGGACGTGATCGAACCACTCGATTTAGTTGAACTGTTCGAACCAAGTCGAACTATTCGATTTCTTCGAACTGTTCGAACCAGATCGGACTGTTCAATTTCATCGAACTGTTCGACCGAAATCGGACTATTCGGTTTTGGCGATCTGTACGAACAAGGTTTTGAAATTGTCATTCAATGAAATAATAAAATGAAAACTGAAAAAATAGTATTTTGCTATTTATTCTGAAATAAATATCTGTTATAAGTGGAATTTTAATTCTACTGTATAGAGGACAAAATTTTAAGTAAAAAAATGTGCGTAGGAAGTATAATAATAGAATAAAATGGATTTTACATATGCATGATAGAGAAAAAAGCTACAAAGCCGGGCTTCAAATAGTTCAATCATATCGAACAGTCCAATTTTTTCGAACTATTCAATCGGACTTTGAACAGTTCCATCAATTCGGACTGTTCGATTATGTCGAATAGTTCGATCATTTTGAACTATTCGATTGAAGTTCGAGTAGTTCAGTATTTTCGAGAATTCAGACCGAGTAGTTCGAATTTCGAACAGTCCAACACCCCTAAAATAAGTATAAGCGAAGGAGAAGAGGGTTTATGTGGTAACATATAGGTACTAACCTTTATCACTTATTAGCGCAGGTACTTGGGGCGGCCTCGACGGCAGCTCGAGGGGATCGGAACTCGCTCGCTTCGTGCCTCTCAACGTCATCAGCTGTAACAAGAAATAAAAACACGTACGTGTTAATACATACCGCGGCACAGAGAAAAACCATCGACAAACGAACACATTTCTGAAAAATATTAACCTTAGAGCCGAGAGCAGCCTCGCGGGCCAGTAACACCGCTAATCCGCGCACGCGCCTCCCCGCGCCTACGCTTCTGCGCGCCTCGGAGGTGGATTTGGCCTCGGGTCGCGGATGATCGTGGGTGCCCTTCGCCTGGAAGAAGATCGCGTGGTCCGTGTGCCGCCAGAAGTGCGTCACCGGGTAGCCGCAGTGGCCCCGGCACGCGTGGATCTGCAGCCGACCGGCGCACTGGCGGTTCGGGCAGGGTTTGCCCTGCTGCTTCTTTCGTGCCTGCGTGGCAAATGGTTATGGTTAGGCTATTGTGGGTCGAGGGGATTGTAGAGATGATGAGTCTTAAGTTTGCAACGTTGGAGTGCAACGAAATAAAAAAAAAAAAATGATTTTACTTCAAGTTTGTACTAATTAATATTAATTTTGCGTGTGGATTTAGTATTTTATAGTATAAAAGTACTTTATAACAGAGGTTTAGATAACATTTCGATTGTTTAATAATTTTAATTAATTAAAAAAAATTATTTCGTTGCACTCCAACGATGCAAACTTCAGACCCATTAGAGATGTGGGAAGATGTAGTTTGATAAAAATTATAGACGAATCCTCTCTTTAATTAAATACCATTTTATAATAGAAAGTAGTACAGGTCTGCTCTATGTTTCTACCAGGGAAAGTTTCTCGTAAATATTTTTTTTTAATTTGGTGTACAGTCGGTTAGTAGTTTTCTAAGACATGCGTGTACACTAATAATAATTTTTAAATTATTATGTCCACTATTCAGTGGCTAAATTAAAAAAAAAATCTTTTTCATTACTTTCTACACTCAGAAAAAGATTTTCCAGTACCAACGAGAATCTGCCTGTCAGAAGAGGATTTCCGTTAAAAATAGGGCCAAGATGATATCTTCCTATGGAAGGAGGAATTATCTTACAACAGGAAGTCAATCTCCCTGTAGCGGGATGATGATTTTTCGCGCAGGAGGAAATTTTTTCGCGTACGAGGAATCCTTTTTTGTCGCATGAAGATTTTCTGGGGAGGAATTTTATTTCACGACCGGAGGATCGTTTTTCTGAGTGTAATATTACTAAATAAATTTTTGATCTTTGTTAATGTTACCATAGTGTACAATAACAAGTACAAATGGTGACTCAAAATAAGAACGTACATTGCACCTATAAAAATAATTATCTCCCTACCGAAAAAACCTCTTAGAAAACGAAAATTGTCAAAAGAAAGTAAACCAATAACACACCTTATCACAAATGGCAGGTCTGAGGTGTACACGTCCGCCGCCGGGCAGTACGCACTTGAGCGAGCACTCGAGGACGCCAAGGCAGGACTTCTTCAGTATGCTGACGTTGTGATTGTTGGTGTTGCGCATCGCCCAGCCGGAGGCGTGCCTGCGCGCCTCCTCGCAGTCCGCGCCGTACACCTTTCTCACGTGGCCGTCCGCCCACTCGCACCAGGCGTCGTATTCCACGACCTTTGCCGCGCGCGCGCGCAACAAAACAGACAAGGAGAGGAGACACTTTATTATTCGGAGGTTTAGCGTACGTGACGGGGAGATTTGCGTTTCTTTGGGGGATCTGGAGTGTGTGAATTTTAGGAGTGTGAGAAATTTTATATGCAGATTTTGGGAATGATATAGTGCGGATGGCGGGTTTTGAAGGGGCGGTTTAGAGCAAGTGCAAATAGTTTTATGGAAATTATTATGTTGGATATAAGTATCTAAATAGCTACATCGAAGGCCCGGGTAATAGTGAATTTTACTTTGATGAAACGATATATTTAATTTAATGCGTTAAAAAAGATTTATAAACAGTAAATTGTTGAGAATGATTATTGCTCCAATACCAATTAGTATTAAATGAATAAGAAAACTTTAAAGAAAATTATACATATATTAAAACTATAGTAATTTTTCGATAAATATTTGCATCGCTTCTTTAAGTCTAATAATGCTTAGACAAAGAACACTTTTGTTTGTTATTAGAATGAAATTAATCATATAATATATACCTTCGGCACATTGGAATCATTGATGTCCCACTCCTGATGGGGATACTGCTGCTGCTGGTTTCCGGCAACAGTCGCTGACATCGTCGGCGACCCAACTCGACTCCTGCAAGCATAAAAAAAAGCCCCGCGACCTTTAGCAAACACTCGTATTTCACTTATTTCATTCGCCAAAAAGAAAAAAACGAATCAGTAATATAACATCCTCGCGTACCGGAATGCAAATAGGAGAGAGATCGCCGCGTCGATTTTTCAAAGCCACGCGGCGACGCTAATTGGCGCGAGCGCGCCAGGCTCATTAATATTATTTTCGCTCGCGGAGAGAGAGGGAGAAAGGTGCGAAGGTGAATAAAAAGAAAAGATGCACCGCGCGCGGTCAGTTATTTGCGCATGGGAATTAAATCTCCCTTTTCGGGGCCTCGCGCACGCGCGGCGCGCGGGGAGTGAAATATGAGGCGCGAGAGACGCCATAATGAAAATCCTGTGACAAATTTCAACTAAATGTTCGACTTGCCCGGGGTATTGGTGGGTAAACCAGGGCTTATTGGGACGCGCTCGGTTGGTGGTAACGACGACAGGTCTCTGTCATATTCAATATTTATTGTAAATTATTGTTTGGGGAAAAAGTTTTGATTTTTCATTTAAACTATGTGTATTTATCTTGAAACTCGAGAAGCGAAAAAAAAAACATTTTCGATTACGCATTTAATCTTACAATTTTGTACAATTTATTTTACGATTCTTTTCCTGTTATAGAAATAAAGTTTTCACGAGTAATAAATGATGATATATACACACTGCAAAAGAACATTTTTTTAGCCCCCCAAATATATAGTTTAAAACAATAAAACGCACCTTCGCACATCAAATAAGCGTACTTTATGAAAGCTTTGTACTATATGCCACGGGGCCCTCCAACGCATAAGCGACAGCATCGAAAGTAATTTGTCGGAACAAAGTGGCGAGGATGAGCATATATACATACAGCACATGCTCACATATACGCCTACCGCGGCGCGGCGCGAAATTATTATTCAAAATTTAATTGACACGCGGTGGGCGACGCAGACACGCGCGGCGCGAAAATCCCCAGGAAACCGCGACGGCGGCTGCGTGATTAATAAGTCCGCTTTATCCCGAGCGCGCTAACAGCGGCATTTGTTTTCTCTCTCTGTGTGTACGCGCGAGTTCTCACCCTTGAGCGAATGCATCATGCATAGACCTATACGGAATTTAACGAGCCCGCGCTGTTTCTTGTTATTGTAGTTATATATTCCTATTTATAGGCGTATGCAAAATCTACGCGCGGATAACCCGAAAAATCCGGGGAATCCCAGCGACGCGCTACGTAAAAAGTCGCCCGATAAATCTGCGGACGCGCGATGATTAAGCGGCGCAGTTTAAGGGCCGCTCGCGAAATTCCGAGTCTAATTTAAGCGTTGCGCAACGAGAAAGAGAGAGAACGAGAGTCTTATTCCCGCGAGCTCGCGATCGAGATAAAATCCCAATTTATGGCGAACGTTCGCGCGCGAGTCGCATTATACTTATGGCTGCTCGTGGGTGGCCGCGCGCACTCGCGCGAGAGAGAGTAAGACTTCCTGGAATTCGCGAGGGAAAGAGCGAGAACACAGCTGATTCGTACCGATAGGTATAGGTTTTTGATAATTTCGTAAGGGAATCAAGGGTAGTGACGTTGATGAGAAGTGATTCGTTCGGTGAGAAGAACGGACGAGTACGTCTCTGTGTATCGTCGAGATTTTAAAACTATACTTTTTTTAGTTCACCTCGTACTTAGTAGTTTCGACTGACACTTCATTCATATAACAGAATGCATATATGCACCGGTTCGACTTACTCCTCTGTATTATAGCTTTCTTCCAAACGTTATACTACAGTCATCACCATTATACGACAATATCACTATATACGACACCAAAAAATCGCTGCAAAAAGAGAAAGCAGCTCGTTATACACGCACGCAGGGCCGCGTGACAATCCCGAAAACCGCCGCCACACGCTACATACACAACCCACAAATTAAATTACGCGAGCGAGCGCGCTCGGACCTGGGATATAACTCCTCTTACTCGCTCTGCGGGGTCAATAAAAAAAAGCTTTGCTTGCGCGGGTGAACGATTGCTCGGATCGGCGATAAAGTCATCGCCTCGTGAGGCTCGCGCGCGCGCGGTAAGATGATACATCGGTCGCCGATGGCGCGCCGAGATTAGAGAGAGGGAGAGAAGGTGCGAATACTTTGCAGTCGAGGCTCCGCTAATTGTGGCCGAGGATTTGTGGCGTGCGAAGTAGACGTGTGGTAGGGCGCTATGAAGTAAGAGAGCGGAGTAAAAGGAGAGTATGAGACACATTTCGCTGGTTCTATAGCGTATATAACAAAAAGGAATTCGAATGTCTTTAAAAAAGACGTATATTATTATAGATTACATACACAATATTTTTCCTCACCCCGACTGCGATTTTTCAATTCGCCTGGCAAATTTATCATCGGGCTCATTACCCCTCTGCGCGTTCGCGCGTGCGTGCCCGAGATCATAAAGGCTTAATAAATGCGCCGATGAGGCGAATAAATCAGGGACCAAACGATGACGGCCGGGGAATTTGCACGCGGGCCGCATATATGCCCTATAAGATATTCCTGTTCCTCGTAGCGGCGGCGGCGGCTCATAGCCTCATAATCGGCTTGTCTATCTCGCGCAGTCGCGCGTCGGTGTCGCGAGAGGAATTAACTTGTTCGCGCGTAATCTCGGTCTCGGATCCAAGTGCGCGAACGTATGGGTAGATTCTCTTACTTACTCGCCCTTTCTCTTTCGCGAGAGAGTCTCTGTGTGTGATTCATCCTAAGCGGAGAGAGAGAGAAGTCGAGTTGTTGTAGACAGGAAGGTGGGATACAAAAGTGCGATGGTTATACAGTCTGACTCGCGGGGATTTAGATGGATTGTCGTATTGTTTCCGAGACTATGAGGTAAAAGTTTCATTCGATACAGCATTGTATTGGCGATATGAGACACCAAACTAGATAATTTGACGCTTAGGTTAATAAACAGTTAAAATTTAATGAAGAATCTCGCGCGACATTATGGGGAACAGAGAAAAGAATTCATTAAAATCGTACGTATGTATATACATGCGCAAACGTCGAGCGCGTACAGTGCGCGCACACATATCGCCGTGATTTAAGACATTCACACGCGAAATTTACAATTATATCGCCGGAGCGACAAAAAGATCGGCGCGCGCGATTTAGGGCCCCGCAAGCGCGAAACTCATTCCAAAACACGTGTATATATCTCTCTCTCTCTGTCTCTGTCTCGCTCCGCGGGGGACGACTCGCGCCTTTTAAAATTCTGCACTTCTAACCCGTCCTTATCCAACCCTTTCTCTTTCTCTCCCTCTCTCGCACTGTCGTCTTTTTAGCTGCTCGAGTGTGGATAGGGATATCTCGCGGTTAATATCTGCAAGTGAGAGAAAGAGGGAGAGACCAGTTTGGATGTGGAATATATACGCCCCGTTACATTAGGTACGAAAGCGCATTTCTGCGCGAGTTTAAGCGTATATCGGTATGGGAAGATCTGCGGGGCTGGCGTTGGTGCGCGAGTTTGCTTTCCCTAATTGATCGATCTGTTATTTCGCATTTTTGATAGTCTGTAAAATGATTGTATGTTTCACTTTAAAATACTTTTGTTGTGCAGTAGATTTTGGTGAAAAAGCCCAATAACTGGCGAAAATAAAAATACTTATGTAGTAGAAAATTACATTATAACAAAAAACGTATAAAAAAGGATAAAAATTTCCACGAAAATATAGTAGTCATATCTGACGACAACACATACCTTCGAAAATCGAAAGCACGAATTCCCTTTCGACCAGGCCATCATCAGCCTCTCGAGAGCCGACATTAATAACGAGCCGCTGTTGTACACCGACGGGAACCCCCACGCAAAAGTCTGTTATACGCAGCTCCTGCATATACGCCTGCCCGGCGATACCATCTCTCTCTCTCTCTTACTCTCTCGCTCTCTTTTGCTCGCGCCAATCTCCGGATCTTCAATATTTACCTCTCAATTACACGAGGCAGCGGCGAAGAGAGCCGCGTATAATGAGATGTGTCGGGGACGACCGCCGACGCCGCGTTCGACACGCGCCTTCGTTCGCGATTTCGAAGGAGATTATTATTGGCCGAGGGAGTGAGACAGAGAGATTTGAGATATTTTTTATGGACTGTTGAGATGTGTTCGCTGCTGGAGATCGGCAGATACAGAATCGAAGAATACTTTGGAGTATAAATGATGCGATGTTTACTGTGCGTGTCGAGACGAAGATAATAAAGGTGGGTGCTTGTAATGAGATTGTTGCAAAGTTTTGCAGTTTTCGGTATATGGCTATTATTTATGGTAAGCGATAGCAAATATGTACGAGTTTACTACTACGTAACAAGAAAAATAGTATCGTTAGCTATTATCATTTTATTGAATTTCAATCTTGAATGATATATTAAAGTAAATCACTTGATTTAAATTGCGCGTTGAAACAGCTACATTTGTAATATAATAATCTATCATACATTTTTTTTCTATATGCAGTAGTATAGCAGCTACATCAAACATACAATTCCTAAAAATTAGACTTACACATATAAAAGCAAAACATCACCGTGTACCGATAATAAAATAAACGACTTGCACTGTCTAGTTCACAACTATATACCTTGCACATTATCCTTCTAACCATATAACAACCAAGTGGCATTTCAAAATGAGCTTATAAATGAGCTACTAATAAATGGACGGCTGAAAATAGAAGAATTACGTCCGCGTGAACGAGGTGACGACGACTCCTCCGAGTCGCCGTACGGCAGCGATCTGCCAGCGAGATAAAGGATATCGCTTTCGAGACGCGCGCGCGAGTCGTTTAACTGTTTTCCGCGAGACGAAGTTCGCGCACGTCGGGGCAATATATATACACACGAGCGTCCCCGCGTCGTTAAGGATAATAAGATGCACTTATTTGCGGACGGCAGCAAGTCGAGCTCTCGGGAATCGAGGAATAATGATTTATGGAAAGTAAATTTCTCGCCCCGGGCTGATTACACGGCTTTATATAATCGGGGAGTTAATGCGACGATCCTTTTCCTTTCGTTGACAAATGACAGCTGATTTTAAACGTCGATTACGAGCTAAAGAGTAAAAAGAAGGAACCGTTGAGGTACACAATCGACGCTTGTTCCCTGTATATATAATACACATTTGCCAACACCATAACGCCATAAATAAAGCCGCCCACCCGATTCATCACGCGCGCCGTATCCATTCCATCTCTCCCCGTTCCCAAACGCGTACACACGTCGCTCTGTCTCTCAAAAATCCCTGATTTATATACCGCCTCTCTCGCGCGGCACTTCCAAAAAATCGCGCGATCCTGATATCCAGGTCGTCGTCTCTCGCGCGCATCCTAAATCACGTCATCGCGCAAAGATGGCGGCCGCGGCGGATTAGAAGCTCCAATCGCCGCGGCGGGCCAATGCGGGCCGCCGAGCGCTCCGGCGGCCGCCAATGGACAAAGAGCGCGCCCGACCGCCCACTGATTAGATAGGAGAGTGAGCGAGGGGGAAGAGGTTCTTCGCGATCGATGAGTGCGAGTGATGGGCTCTGTCGGGGGTGGCTGTGCAATTAGAGCCGTGTATATGTGTATAAGTTCAAGTTCTTAATTAGGATTAAGCTTGATGGGAAGTTTCTGCGTGTAATAGAGTTTCTCGGGTGAAAATATGCGTCTTTCAGGATTTTCGTAGGAGGCTGGTTGCGGGAATGATAAAAGTTAGCTAAAATTAAGGGTTTATTATATATATATGTACTTAACAGGATATCTTACTGTATAGTAGCGGATTAAGTGGGAGATAATTAAATGAGCGACTCACTTTTCGTGATTGCATTATAATTGTGAGAGAAAACGAGTTTGAGGCAGTCGTTTCATTTAACCGGATACTATTCTTTTTTTTTTTTTTCATCGTGCGCACACGACAAATATATAATTGACCAAGGAAAACAAAAATATTTCGATGCAAAATAACTCGCGGTGTTGTAGAAACGAAATGCGAAAACCCAGATTTTCCATTTACTATTATTACACGCGACACTCGAAGTTAATCTACTAATTAAGAAAAAAAAAAACTTCTACCGCCCCCTTCGCAACACGATAAGAAAAGTGACAGCAGTACTTACAGCACAACCATAGTCGAATTCTCCTTATTGGCAGGCCTCGAACCTTGTCCTCAAAAACCTCCGTAGCGGACCCTCGTGGCTGCTCTTCCGTCAGCTTCCCGCAGCATTTATCTCTCATCCATCCAGCGTCTGTGTATATATACTACATATATACTTGCGCTAAGCCGAACCCTCACTTACGTTATATACATGTATACGTTCAATATCAAGTTCACAATCAACAGAAGCACTTATATCCCAGCGTGGCACGTCTCCAGAAACTCCCCCGGGACAAAAGAAGCTTATCTCCGATTGTGTATAAAATCGTATACCTCACAGTGCATGTGTGCGATACGTGCATGCGACACGGCGTCGCGCGTCGAACTGCCGGTCCGTAGGCGCACGAGCTCAGCTCCACTGCACCTATGCTCTCGCGAGCGAGCGAGCAACTCCGCCCTTGCCGGGGAGTGGCGTGCGCCGGCCAATCGCGCGACGCTCGCCTAGGGTTGGGCGACGAGGGTAGCAGCAGCAGCGCGTATCTCTCGTGTGTGTATAAGAGTGGATGTGTGTGTGTGTGTGATGTAAGGTTAGGAGAGGTGAGAGCTGCGCGCGAACGAGATTAGTGGGTGGCGGTTAGTTAGCGTAAACAGCTGTACTTATAGCTCGATGTTGATAAAAGTGGATGTGTGGATAATAACTATATAGGTAGCGCTGAAAATGAGGGGGAAGGGAGGCGAAGATATTGTGTTGTAAAGAGAGTTGACGCAGTGGCCGATAATGATTTATAAATCGGAGAAAGTCAGATTATAAGTGACGGATGAATGGGGATGTGAGGATTGGTTATCTGGTTGAGCTATACTCTCCGAGTTCTCGGAATAGCTGATCGTATATAGTAAATTTTTTCTTTTTTTTTTTTGCAATGTCATGCTCGAGTCTTAATAACGTTTTTGTCGTACTTGTTGTAACGTTATAGGTAGAGCTTCAATAATTTTGAAATGCGAGTACGTTTGGTTATGATAATATTGTTATAGCAAGATTGAGAGAAAAAGATTAGGCTTTTAATGGGAATTATTTAGCTGTAAAGATAACGTTACATATGATAAATCAGAAAGAAAGTGAAAAAAAATCTTTCTTTGCTAATTTAGTAGTAAAAATTTTTATTTCTCTATATTTGACATCATAACTATGTTCAATACACATAAGTACAGTTCGAGCTGTAAATTTTTCTTATTTATGACAGTGCAATGTAATTACATCAAAAATACATTACACGTAAATGATTCTTTTTTGTTTTAATTTAAATTTTACATTAAAATGTTATGTTACACTTAAAGTTGACAAAGCAGAAGACAAATATACAAGAAAGAAATATCTGTTACTCGATACTGCTGATACTCTCCATGTATAAATGTTACACATAAGTTTTACACGCAGAAACTTGTATTCCATTCAATTATACGCAATAATTTACACAAGTAATTTTATACCAATTTATTTTACACGTATTATTAATATTACACATGCGAAAATATTACGCAGTGTAAAGTTAATAAATGCACTGATAATATGATTTTGTCGTTTATTATTACTTCTACTTTAGCACTGGGGAATCATAATTCTAAGCTCATATATTTTAAATATCAAACATATAGCATTGAAAATATATAACACAATTAAAGTTACCAAAAAAAAAACACAAATACACGACACGCGCCGCGTGTGTCGCACCGAAAACGCGTTACAGCGTCGAACCACCGCGCATCACGTCCGCTCCGTATTATAATTCGAGCAGATGGGGGACGCAAACTTGACAGAACATTACCAGAATTTTAAGCGATCGGTTCAACAAAGGCCGATGATTTAATTTTAGGTCAGACGCGTCGCGCGCACGGAAGCCCGTTATTATGTTATTTGTTTTCGACGGCTCGCGCCTCGTCGATTGCGCCATTCAATTTCGCGCCAATGCCGCGAAGTTTCTGCGTTTATTGTTTGTTGTATAAAAAAAGAAAAGAAATCGTCGATTTTTGTATTAATATTTTTCTCGAACAGGAAAGTGACGAATGGACTGACCTTTATTTGGTGTCGTGGAGGTATATACGTATCGAGACGAGTCTATTCCGACGATAAAGAGCCTTGAAGTCGCTTGAGCTTAGAGAGATAAGCCTAGGCAGACGTGAATTATTACAGCTACTAGTTAGATTATTGATTACAACGACTTATAGACTAGAAATATTTTATTTTACTCTGTATATTATTACATTTGGCTCTCTTTTGAACCTATAAATTCAATCCAGACACGTTATAAACTCCTTCTATCAGTATATTTTCATTTTTTTTACGCTTGAAAATATAATATTTAAAAGATTTTGTTAGACGCTTCATTGGTTATATACAGTTATTTATAATACGTATGCCTTTAATATTTTGCACATTGATCGGCATGATCGTACATAAACCGATTCAAATTTCCGACAAACCTTCATTTTTTCCTTCTCATATTATAGAGTGCAGCGCATTAAAACCATCAAACCACTATATATATATGTTCGTTTTTCCGAAAATCCCACCAAACTTATCACACTTCCCACTACCATTCCCCACACACATACACATACGCCTCATACATCTTCATCATTATACACATCACACGCATATACTCCTCCAAAATCACTAGAACATCAAAAGGACCTCTCCCTCTCTCTCTCTCCCAATCACGGCTCACACTGTGGGAACCTCCTTTCGGGCCGCAGCTCGCGAAGGGGTGAGAGTATAGACGCTACTCATACACACCCACACATACGTATAGCGAGCAAATCGAGGGTGGAGGATCCCCCCCCCCCCTCTCCTCTCTATCCTACAGAGGAAATTTCTCTGGTTCTCGCCTTAGCGCTCGCGCACCTATCTATCGCGCTCGCCCCCCGAGTACCCGCATATTCAAGACAACGGCCCGTTACACTTGGATCGAACTCGTGCATGTGTGTGTGTGTGTGTGTGTGTGTGTAGTGGAGTATATGGAGTCGTCGAGGTAAAGCCCGCGCCGGCACGCGTCGTCCTCGAGTAATCGCCGCTGCGAAAACGGCGAGTACAGAGGGAGAGAGAGGATGTGTGTGGGTGTGTGTGTAACGACCGGTGCAGAGAAGCGCGTGCCGGCTGTCCGCTATATAGTCGTGGTTTTGCCGGTTGAACTGCGCGGATTTGACGATGATGTCGGTTGGCAATGGTTAATCAATTACTTATGAAAAAGTACTTATAAGAAGTAGAGCAAAAATTTTATTTTTTTTTTATTACGTTACTATGCGTGAGCTCCGAAAATCGTAATGTATATATTAACATTAATTTCAATACTTAAAATTAAACCATTTTATAAACATTAATAACTCCAAACTACGCTTAGCAATAAATTTCTTTATTGTACATTTAATACTCTTTTCTCGACATTTTTTATTCCACAATGTTATAAAATTTTCAATTAAAACAATACACAACAATATTCTTAGAAATGTCAAAAAAGACGTTTCAATCTCCATTCTTCGTATACTTGTGAATTCACCAATAAAAACTATTGTGTATAGATAATTAGGATTTTTTAGAAACCTCAATCAACTATGATCAGCATATACGCACACACCTATACATATCAAAGCGCATTCACGAAAGCCCACACAACTAAAAGGAAATCCTCGAGCACCTCGTGCCGCACAAAAAATCCTAATCAGCGCATTGTCGGGCTTAGATCTAAATTGCCAAATCCAATAAACTTTCTCTCCTCCCTTTCTCGTTCTCTCTTTGCGCGGCGTCTCCGCGTTCTTTGATCCTCCTCTCGGCATTGTTTACTGAAGGACTTTTGGCCGGGCGCGACCCGCCGAGACGGAAATCGCAATTAGCCTCGATTTTCGGGGGACATGGCAACCCCACACAGTGCAACGTACATAGTAGCCTTCTTTCGGTAAACGATACTCACGGGAATCTCGTGCTCTATGTGTACAGACGTAATTCGGGAAGTATTAGCTGCGTTTTCGATGGTTAATCCTTTTACTGGGGCACATTGCTTGGCTGACTGTTATGGATATGCGGGGTGTCAGATACATGCTGGGACTTTAAACACTGTGACAGTTGGGAACGGCCGATCGGTGATTCATTCCCGGAAAATGTAACTATTTAAGAACGTATTTTACAATAAGGGAAAATATTTATATACAAGGTGTTTGTTCATTTATATTGATGATAAAGATTCCTATAAAAAAAAAGCCTCAGAAAAAGTATATAAACAATTAACCGAAAAAAAAATAAATAAAAGCACAAAACACTACACTAAATACAGAAAATTTCAAACACACTGTGTACAGGCAGCCGCGCTCCCGCTCTCTAGTATGCACACAGAGACACATACACGCAGACTCATCTCTCGCGACAGCGCCAAACAATTCGTTCGCGCTTAAAAGAGCAGAGGCGCAGCTAATTCTCCAACATCAGTACACCTCTCGCTCCGAAAAGCGAAAGAGAGAGAGAGGAGGTTCAGAGACTCTGGCAACTATATATGTACTACTCGTCCGGAGAAAATTCCGGGGCAAAGCCATCCTCCCTCCTTACTGCTCCCTATCCCCGAGCTCAAAAGCGAGGTTAAACACCGCACCGCAGCGCTCGCTCGCTCGCTAGCGCGAGAGTTCGGGCCTGTTTAAACACACGGGGTCGGGCAATCAGCTCTCTCTCTCGCTCGCTCGCTCCGTCTGTTTGCAGCTCGCGCGAGCGGATCAAAGGATAATGGGGTTGGACTGATAGCGCTCCGATTTGATTGTTGGCTCTATTGTCTCTCTCTCTCTCTCTCTCTCGCTCTCCCTCTCTCTCTCTCGTTCGCTCGCTCGGGCGACGAGCCACGTTCTCCATTGTGATGCTGCGCGAAATTTCCCTCCTCTCTCTCTCTCTCGCTGCCGCTGACACTATCACACGGCGCGCGCGCGGAAAACGCTTTTAAAGGACGTTCGTTTCGCTTTGTCGCTGGGCGAAGAGGAGGGCGGGGAAAGGGATGAGGATGAGGAGGGGAGGACGACGGGTTGTTGCGCGCGGATCTTTATGCAGTTTTATGGGAGTCGCGGAGAGATCTTCCGGGCGGCTTTTGTTTCGAGCGCGAAAATGAAAAAAAAGAGAAGAGTTGGCGAAGCTTTTCTTTTTTGGGAGATGGCGAAGGGTGGAGAAAGATTGCTGGGTTTATTGTGTTTTTATATGATTTGGAGTACTTTTTAAATTTAATCGTGTGAAATAGATGTAGATATTAATCTTTTATTTTTTCTATCTTATTTGAAAATTATGATAATTTAATTTGAGATGGGGGAGAATAAAAATTCTGAAAAAGTTCAGAAGGTTTATGATGATTTCAAGATATTTAAAAAAAAGCTAATAATGTCTAGAACATGAGTTATTTTTAGCGTTAGGGTTTAATATTGCAGCTTTCTTCATATTTCTACATCCGAAAACATATCCCAAAAGTTGAGACAAATCCGTGATCAGGATGCCTGATCCTCTCCAAGTAAGTTTATCATAACTTGTCTTCGGGACGCTCCCGCGCTCTTTGATGAGTAATCCAGAAAAATGCAAAAGTCAACGTAGCAAATATGCTACAGTGCTACAGTTGAGCTTTAGCAGGTCAACTAAAACGTATCTACAAAGTTGACATTACAATACTTTAACATACTCTATATGCATATAGCACCATAACGTCCCTGGCAGAAATTCATCTCTATGAAATGGCCAAGAATTTAAAAAATAGCTAGTAAAACTGGCTAATTAATCGCTATGATGAAACGATTTTTCGACCATTATTTGCCTATTTCTTAGATTGAAGTCACAACAAAATATTCGTATTTGATTTTCTTATTAATTCTATCGTATATGAAAGAGCATTAAAGTATATGAAAGAGCATTAAAGAACATTGGATGGCTTACCAAAATATAAATAAATAACATTAACTAAAAAATCATTTATTGTACTTCTTCTATAAATAATTCAGCAAATCTTTTATTTCTCCATTTGATTCTGTCTCTCCCACTCCTTGTCATAACAGCAAACCCTCTACTAGCCATTTCCAGACTAAAAAAACTGATCACTTTTAATACCTTTAAAATACTCAAGAACAAGCTTGTGCTTGTCTTCGAAAAACTCATTCTATCTATCAATCTATTAAGTGGCCATATAATAGGGGAAAAAGCGTTTCACCGGGAGCTATAAACTAGACAAGATAATTTCCCATTTTATAGCAAGTTTCTAAAATAAATAGTTAGTTATTAGTTATAAAATGTTTTGGATTTCCGCCAGGGGAGTAACCCTTGAAAAACTCGAAAACGCTTTTACATTTATAGCTCACCGCGACTCCCTGCCATCCATACCTCCGCGCCATAAACTATCCCTTCGTCATTGTTAACACGACAAAAACACTCTCTCTATGCGCATATATACACACACATATAGATACCCAACCCGAGCTTTCTTTTCTTCGCACCTGGTGGCACGTGGTCGGAAGTGACGCTAGGGTTAGTATAGTTGCGCTATCGCCGCACGCGCACGTGCGCGCCAAATCGCACATGCATGAAGAACGCGCGCGAGGGGAAAGTCCCGAGTTTCACTAATTTCTTATCGCAAGCGACGAGCGCGTCGCTTCGAAGGATGCGCCTCTGTCTGATTGTGGCTCTAAATATAGCTGCGGTCTTGTTGTTTCGAGAAAATGCTATTTTAGCTAAATTTCACTCGGTAATACGCTCTACTTGATAATATTTTATTTGTTTGCTTGTTGGTAGTAACATCATTTATTAGCGCTCTAATAGTACATTTCGACACTGGTGCGGAAGGTGATGATTTACTTCGTGTGACGTTTTTCGCACGAACGAAGCGAGTTTTTCGCACGAGCGAAGCGAGTGCGAAAAGTCACACGAAGTAAATAATCAACTTCCGCACTCGTTTCGAACGGTATTTTATACCACGAGAGCCGAAAAATCATACCAAAGTTGTGATTTTGAGGTTAGAGTGGTATAAAGTAATATTAACATTTATAGTTGTATGATAAAACTGTAACTCATATAAGATATTATAACGATTATTATATTTCATCAAACGTTATATATAGAAACCTCTCAGCGTATAGTTTTTATCAATAAAAAAAAAAGAATCTCGTCGACAAAAGTACGTTACATAAAAGCGATACTAACGTTCGCACAATACGCGCTAAATTGATCAAATCGGAAATCCTTTACCTCACTCACTCACTCTCTCTCTCTCAACTATATAACCCGCCCTCGAAAATCTGTCACGTTCACGCAACAATCCCATCTCTCGCCACAATGCGCTCACTCCTCTCTGCACATCGATGACCAAAACCGATAGGCCGGGTCGGAAAAGCCCGGGGGACTACATCACATACGCGCCCTATCCATATCCCCGGAAAGTCACGCTAGGCGCGTGCGCGCGAACATCTGCCCTCCCCCCTTCTCCTCCTCCTCTTTGATTTGCATACAATGCCAGTCGCGTGCCTGGCGCGCGCGCGCGTGTCGTAGGCGGAGGGATCGAGCGCTTAAAAATTCTGTCACCTGTCAACCACGTGCGCTTGCACACATATAGGTGTAGAGAATAGAAAGAGGACGTGTGGTTGGCTTTGGGGCTGATGCGATATGTGCTGGGCCGATGCTCTTTAAAAATCTAGGGACGTCGCTTGTGGCGAGCCCGCGATCCCCTCTTTCAGTTCCTGCGGCTGCGAAGGAGAGGAAGTTGCGGGTTTTCGACGGCATCGCTTAATGTGTTTTTAATGCAGAGCGGTGAATTTGTCGGACACAAGTGTGTGTGTCTGTCGTAGTATATTTGTTTTTATATTATATATGTTGCGAGGGTTGTCTAATTTGTTTATAAAAAAATGTATGTACTTGTAACTGCATAAGATAGATTACGTGAGATATTAGTTATTGAAATTTTTATAGTATAGGTCTTCTTGCGGCTTTGACTTTTCGGATGATCGTTGTCGCAACGGTATTGACCAGATTTTTAATAGTAAATTATAAATAAACATATTATACAACCCTGGTAGAAATCGTTCATTTTTCTCCCATTTTCCAGCTATTTTCTAGCGATTTCGGTCAACTCGCCATTAAATAGCTAGAAAATGGGAGAAAAATCGTTTCACAAATGGGTGAAAAATGGACTATTTCCAGCAGGGAAGAGTAGAACGGAATACATTTAAAATGTGCACAAATTTTATAAAAATATCGGGGTAAAATTTGTTCAATATCCACGTACATTGCTACTAATATTTTTACCGTATTACTAAATTTCCAAAAGTATTAATCTCACAAAACCATACATCAGACGCCAAACACTAAAAAAAAGAACACCATATACCCTGGTAGAAATTAGTCCATTAAAAATGGGAAGGAAAACAGAAACTGGCCATTAGAAATGGCTAGTTATTAGACAGACATGTAACGCTTTTTTTCATCAACTTATCCCATTTTATGGAATGGCCCTAACCTGAAAATCTTTACATTAAAATTTCATAACAATTCAATCATATATTTTAAAACTTATACCCTTAAGAGATAGTTTACCGGGATATAAACAAAATTTAGTAGTCTTTCTACTATTTACAGCTTTATTCTATAAGATATAAACCAAAATCGTTATTTTGACACGTGACTCTATCTCTCTTGCTCATCGCCATAACAAATCGCTTGTTACTAGATTTATAATGGCTTCATCGACTACCTATTTTAACTAGCATTAAAATGCCAAATTAATAGATAGTACAAAATTGTGACCATCTTTGCGGCCAATAAATGTGAAAAATAGGTTAAAAAAATCGTTACACTTATGGAAGAAAACTGGAGTCCATTTTTTTGCCATTTTGGATCAAACTAGCCATTTACTGCTCAAAAAATGATTTCAATTTCCACCAGGGTACCTACACCCCGGCAACGCCATTCCCGAAATCGCAAAAAAATATGCAAATCTCGCCACACTATAACCGCGCACCGTTACTATCAGTTTTTTCCTCCCTATATACGCCCGACACCCGGAAGCGCATCACGCCCCCCAAATGAGCATCTCTGCGGCCCGGAAAAAAAGAAAGAAAATAGTACACAGACGGGGAGAAGCCACCCCCGAGCGCGTCCCCCGGGCCCCCGGCATGAAACATATGCCGCGCCGGCCGCCTTTGTCGGCCCGAGAGCGGGGCGGGGGAAGTGTGTATTGGATGTAGGCGAAACTTTATACTATTATTAAAAAATAAGCGGAGACAATGAGGATGTCGGAGGAGCGCGCGGTGATTGGTATTGACGGGAATGGGAAAATAGAGGGATTATTGGATTTAACGGGGTTTTAATTGCGGATGTGTTTAGGCCGCGTGGGTATGGATGAATATAATAGGTTGTTGATTGATAATGTGATTGGATGATGTTATGGGGAGGCAATATTCGTAACGTGAAATGGCAAAGAAATGTAATGTATATATAAATAATAAGCATTATACAGTGACCAAAAATCGATACATGAACCTATAGAACCTTCATTCTCACGACAATTAAAAGCAAGCGAAGGAGCAAAGTACATCGATCGCGTCTTATCGACTCCTATTAATTTCTATTAAACTCCACCGCTCTGTGTTTCACACGCGTCGGCTGTCGGTTACCTGTTAGACCTTATACCAACGCTCTCTCTCTCTCTCTCCCTCAACCATTATATCGATCTTATCGGCTTATCGGATCGACGCACGAATTTGAATCTCACGGCGCGTGTCGAGGGTCAGTTTAGTGGTCGGTTGCCCGCACTACACTCGAGATGACCGGGTCAAGAATTTCGAGTGTTTTAGGGAAATTGATTTTCACACCGGTGGGGTTTTGTGAATTGCGGGGTTCCGTGAGAATTTTTACGTGCTCGTGATAATATTGAGAAATGAATGATTCAATTAGTGGTTTTTAATGCAGCTTAATCTTTGTATACTGAGTTTGTTAATATTATTATAGAAATAAAGATAGCATGATGATCTGATATGAATTTTTTTTTTAAATGTTTTCCATTTTGTAGATACAAATAATTATTCTAAGTTTATTAAATTATAAAATAAATAATTTTTTAGTTATGGCGCAGGTATTATAAATCAAGCAACAGACGTTATTGAACTTTGAATAATAAATTAATATAACAAATATAAGTTTTTTTTATTTATATTTACTTTTTGAAAAATAAGTTGAAATTCTCATATGCGAAGATTGACCTTTTCTTGCGTAAAAAGCTACACTCAGAAAACGATCTTCCTGCATCAACGAGAATCTGCCTGTCGAAAGAGGATTTCCGCTAAAAATAGAGCCAAGAGGATATCTTCCTATGGAAGGAGGAATTATCTTACAACAGGAAGTCAATCTTCCTGTAGCGGGATGATGATTTTTCGCGCAGGACGAAATTTCTTCGCCCAGAAGGAATCCTTTTTTGTCGCACGAAGATTTTCTGGGGAGGAATTTTATTTCAAGACATGAGGATCGTTTTCCTGAGTGTACTTATACGAGAGATAAATACGATTAAAAATAGTATCGAACCCAACTGAATATATATATATATATATATATATATATATATATATATATATATATATATATATATATATATATATATATATATATATATATATATATATATATATATATATATATATATATATATATATATATATATATATATATATATATATATATATATATATATATATATATATATATATATATATATATATATATATATATATATATATATATATATATATATATATATATATATATATATATATATATATATATATATATATATATATATATATATATATATATATATATATATATATATATATATATATATATATATATATATATATATATATATATATATATATATATATATATATATATATATATATATATATATATATATATATATATATATAGCTAATGAACGAATCTGAGTAAATCATACAAAATGATAAAAATTCACTTCCACCTTTCAACATTACCATGTATCTCAAACGATTTCAGTAAATTAAGCCGTCTGAAATGTAGACACGAATTAATACCTCATACAAAGCTGCTAATATCTCTAATCCAATCCTCACACACACATATACAGCGACCCATCAACCCTCCGAAATTAAGAAGTCACTCGAGAATTAATTCTCAACGGTCGCAGAGACACGCGCGCGAGCGCACGGCAGCCGGCACTAAAGGATTAGAGATTCTCCCTCGTGCTGCCTGTTGACACAGGGTAAAAGTGACCCACGCGCGACATATACCCACCACCGTGCGCGACACCCTATATGTTTGAACACATTTGTTTATAACCCCTTGATACGTCCGCTACCGTATCGCGTTACGCGTACAGGGGGCGGTGAGATTTTTAAAAATCGCCGCTTATGCTTCTCTCCTTTTTTTCGAATTTCGCGATTTATGGCGCGCACGCGTGTCCGGGGAACGGAGCCGAGGGATATATACGAGCACGCGGTGGGACGCCTCGCCTTTTTCCCGGCTGGATGCGCGCGGCTCTTTTGTTTTCGCCGGGAGAGAATGGTCAACCCTTTCGCGGGGATGGATGGTCGCCGGAAGTCGGTTTAATGGTCAATTATTTATCGGGCCTCGACGCTCGGGCGATTCGCGAGATGCCGCGCGCATGCGATGTCCGGCTTTAATTGTCGCTGATGAGTTAGTATGCGAAGTGGGTCTGCGATCTGTCGGATTTAATTTTTGAAAAATGTTATTGTTGGAGATGGTTGTTTTTTTTTTGTTGACGTGAAAAAGATGAAAATGTGGTTTCTGTATATAAAATATATACATTTTATGATACATTATATCAGAACAATTATATTGCCTTAGATATATTAGTCATTGAACAATTGTGTTAAATATATATATATGAAGAAAAGCAATCATCTCCTTCGAACTGAACTAAAAAATCGTTTTTATTAAATGAAAAGTTCCCAAGCAATCCGTACAGACGGCGATCAATAACTGAATCAAACGCCAATAAAACCGCCCCCATTCTCATTCTCACGGTTGGCCCACAATAAAGCGTAAACTCGACTCCCAACGCGACACGACGCAACAACGCCACAGTCGCACATCCTTGAGAAAATCTCAGGGAAGAAAACTTCCGTACAAATCATAGAGCTCCCGCACATACACACGCTCGCGATGATCGATTTTTATACATATATATAATCACACATCTGAGAATGAAAAAGGGCTGAGGTAAAAATTTTCCTTCGATATTTGCAGCTCATACGGGCGCACTAATAGACTCCGGCCGACGCACGAAAGAAAAAAAAATAATGGTCAGCACCGAAAAGTCGCAGGTAAGGTCTCCCTTTCCACACACTATACGCATATACATGCGCATCCCACCCTCTGTGGAAAAGGAACTAAATGCTCCCGTATCCTCGAGGAGGACGAGGACAATTTTTTCTTTTTCTCATTCTTACGCTGCTTATGTCCCGCGACGCTTCCACTTGGGCAATTTGAATCAATTTAGCCGCGGCGTATAAGCAACCCCCGCCTCGGGCCTCAATTGCCGGACAATGGGCAATATCGGGTGGTTTAGTTCGTCGCGGGCGGGGCCCGAGGGGAACTTGCGTCTATATATATATATATATATATATATTAGGCCCTCAGAGCGAGAGGCTTTAATGCCTTCGTAGAAACGGGATAGTTGGCATTAAATAGTCGTAGAACATCGGATTAATCGACGGTATATATGGTCGGTGGTTGAGCGCCTGCGCGAGTGCTTGATTGATGGAGAGTTTTTATTATTTAATCAAGAGATGATAACGAATGATGATTCGTTATATTATGCGAATGAGTAATCAAATATACAATTATTTAATACCTTTATGAAAAACAAAAACTATGAATGATTATTACTGTTTAGTAAGAAGCAACATACATAAACTTTACTATAAAATATCCTTTTTTCTTTTAAAATAATAAATGAACTTCAACTTTATCCTTCTGTTTCTTGTTTGTAATGGTTTTTCGTTCGGAAAGGATTTATATACTTGCAACAAACTTTCCCGAACGCTATTCCCTTCCCAAGGGTATTTTTCACCCCTTTCCGAAAATACCTCCACACGCCTGCGCGCGGGGGCAGACTTCACAACTTATCAAAAGCAACTCAGCTCCATTGTCGGCTATACGTGTATCCATTACAAATAATCCCCCCTTCGAGTCCCATTGACCGGTGTTACTCGAAAAGTCCAGCGCGAGCTCACAAAGCCGGAAAAGCCCCGTATTTTTCGCGATGGGTCCCGATGCATTGGCGTTTAAAAGAGAGAAAGACACGCGCGAGTGTCCGAGAGTATATATATCGGACCGGACAATGGGGGAATAACGAGCCCTTGGTGATGGATCGGCGCCAGATTTTCACGTGCCCTTGGGTGCATAAAGGGAGAGAGACACGCGCCGAAGTAGCGTAGCTGAGAGGAAATCCGATTCAGCGTCGTGAACATTTGGTTGTGGGGATGTGGTTCATGTTTTAATGGTGTTTAGAAGGTAGTGGATAAGTAATATAGTTCTGATTAATGTTGAGTTTCTGTTATTTTAAATTAGAAAAATAAATTCTTGCCGAGCTCTGTAATAATATTTTCACTATTATCGTAGTGTCGAATAAGTCAGAAAATACTGTCTGTACGAAATATTGAATTTTTAAGTAAAACTCAAATATTGATATCATATGTGATTGGATGACTGTTATTACGCAATTGTAAACGTGCTTATAAGCTATAAATAAAAAACTTATAAGTAAATAAGAGGTATAAAACTCTTTATAATTTGAATGAGTTTTGAAAAATATATGTCTCACCTTATATATACTCAAATTGATTTTGTGAACACAGAAGATAAAAATGTTATAATTTGGATTGGTTAAATTATTATGAAAGGATTGTTTCAGCATTGGGAAGGGCAGATCGACGTGAGACACGGCTGAACAGAGGAAAACAGAGATCCATGTGCCTATGGCTGCAAGGCTTTAATCGAGCGTCAGACTACCGTTACAAATAATTGCCAGACGGTTCTCGGATTTGGAAAATACGACAATATCACCGTTCAGCTGGAGTCTATTCCCATCTCATACATCAATCACTGAGGTGGTAAGAGTGGCAAAATTCGAAAATGCGTGCTCAAATATGCATGTCAAGATGAATCGGAAAAAATGAGTAATTTTATCTTTATATAATTTTGTCTGAAAAAAAATGATGCTAAATAAATGAAACCATTAGCTATAAAAGTATCGAAGTTGTTGAAACAAAATAATTCACGGCAATATAATTATCTTGATGCTTGTAGAATAATTTGTGCACCACAGATTCTGCTGATATAAACGGATTTTTAAAAGACCAAAAAAAGTTGAGCTGATATGTGAAAATACAGCACGTTTGACTAAAAATAACATAAATTTACTTGTTTAAATAAAAAAAAGTAATATTGTAAAAATAATTTCTAAAGTATTAAGAACGTTAAAACACTTTATTATTATGATATATTTTTAATTAGTGTGTGTGGAGTACGGCTAGAGCTATAGTAAAATAGAAGGAACTAAGTACACCTACATATGCCTGGACCTAAAAACTCAATTAAGAATGGGCGTACATTAGAAATAATTCAGATGGCTTGAGGTTTCCGGAAATATGAAAATTTCTTCAATGAACAAAGGGTGATTTCCATTTTTTTTTCATAAAACACTGTGGTGATAAAGGTGGCATTTGTCAAGAATACTTTTTAAATAAAAAGTGTTGAATGGATAGAATAACATTAAATAAATAAGTTTAACGTTTTCTGATCTTTGTTAAAACATTTACTTTAGATTATCTTGTTTCTGCTTCCAAGCATAAAAATATAATTCATTAATCATTTACATTGATGATTAGCTATCAGAAATATGAAAACTTACATCCCGTGCTTTCTCCTTGAGACTATTACACATCGTTTCACCACCTTGTTGAGCCATTTTCAAAAAATATCCATCAGACTTTTGCAATAAAATATGTGGATGATCATATTTGACTATTTCTCCAGCTTCCATAAAGAGTACTTTATCGCTATCCATTATTGTATTTAATCTATAAGCAATGGTGAGTACAGTACAATTCTTAAATTTATCTCTCACAATTTTTTGTATCAAGGTGTCTGTTTTTTTATCAACATTTGCAGTAGCTTCATCCAAAACTAGAATTTTGTAAAACCGATCAGTTCCTTTAGTCTGGAAATAGTTCGTAGAAGGCTTGCTGTTATAACAAGGAGTGAAAGAGACAGAATCAGATGGAGAAATAAAAGGTTTCGAATTATTCATAGAATGAGTACAACAAATAATTTATTAGTTAACGTTATTTATTTATATTTTGGTAAGCCGTCCAATGCACTTTAATGCTCTTTCATCAAAGATAACATTAGTAAGTAAATCAAATACGACTATTTAAAATCGTTTCATCATAGCGATTAATTAGCCAGTTTTACTAGCTATTTTCTAACTTCTTGGCCATTTCATATAGATGAATTTTTACCAGGGATTGTAACTGTTAACATGCGTATGTTTAAATATGATCAAATATAGGCATTGTAACAGTTATAATGCCATGTTAACAGTTAAGTTACCATGTTCGCATAAACAATTTCGATATGTTACCAGAGAACATTGGTATTGTAATAGTTACAATATGCTTATTATAGATGGGTCTGAAGTTTGTAACGTTGGAGTACAACGAAATGAAAACAAAGTTAATTTTACTTCAAAGTTATATTGATTAATTTTGGTTTCGCCTGAAGATTTAGTATTTTATAGTATAAAATAACTTAATGAAAAAGGTTTAGATAACAATGTTGACTGTCTAGTCACTTTAATTAATTGTAAAAAAATTATTTCGTTGCATTCCAACGATGCAAACTTCAGATCCATTATTATAGTAGTTTTTTAATCTAATGGCCAATTTTTTACCAGGATGATGTTGTTTTATAACAAAAATGTTTGAAATAAAAATATCATTTATTTTTTACTCCAACGTTTCGGACATTTTTATTGTTTATCCTGATGAGGGACATAAACAATAAAAATGTCCAAAACGTTGGAGTAAAAAACTAAATGGAGTTTTTATTTCACACCTTTTTGTTATATAACAACACCATCCTGGTAGAAAATGGGCTATTAGATTCAAAAACTACAATTTACAACAACTTCTACCATCAGCTACTTTCAAATCTGAATATGTTCTTAGTTAATATACATATTGTAACTATTACAATATCGCATTTTATCCTTAAACATGTCAAATAGTTGTATTTCAAATAGGTAAATATGTTAACAGTAACAATATTCTTCTCTCAGTGTAATTACTTCTTTAATTAATAATATTCTCCTGTCAGTTTGAAAATAGTTTGAAAATAATTTTGCCAAAATATACTACAGAAATATAAAATTTGGTTAGGTTTTACAATTTATTTTTCATATTTTCCAGCTTATTGATTATAAATTGCGTTTACAAGGACCTTGCACTGGTAATGTTTGAAAAAGTAACAAAATAATGCCTACAGCACAAGCGGCATCAACTCTTCTCCAAACTAAATAAATAACAATAGGTAATTGAAGGGGTCCCATCCATCCCTGCTGTAAATAAGTAAACCACTGCTCAATTATAAAACAATCATTTTCTAATATATTCATGACGAAGCCTTGATTGATCTGACCAACTAAAGAACTGGATAGTTTTGTTATCTAAAACTAATTATTTATACTAAAAACTGTGAATGCTCCTGTGCTTGTTGCTTTAGAATTGCTTTTTTGTATGCGTACTTTTTTATAGATGAGAAAGGAACATGCGATTCTCGCTTGCATGCCAACTAATTTTAATTCAGAAATGCGTGTTGACACAGTAGTGCAAATAAGCACATAGATGCTATTATCAATCTGGCATATAAGTAAGCTGTTCTTTTAGTTGTAGTTGAACCGATTTCAAAATATTCAATGTAACAGGCCATAAATGTGGGAAAAGGAGTTCTTTTGGAACCATTAATAAATATTAGTTGCAAAAATAAATGGAATGGTAGTCTTCAAAATAGAATTATCATGTAGAGATTTACCTTAAGGTGATGCGATACCCACGCTATTACTCAAAATTGGGTTCCCGTTTTTCTCATTCAATTTTTATTTTTAAGAAAAGAACTCTTTGATACGTTATAGTTCTTTATTAAACTTAAGACGCGTCAAAGAGTTTTTTTAAAAAATTTCACACTTTAATTTTGTCTAAAGAAGAAAAGATGCCCTATTCAGAGGCTATATTATTACGAACGAATCGAGAAAAATTAGCCCGAAAAGGGCGAGGAGAGCACAAGACAATCAGCCCCCATTACGCAACGGTTAACCCTCTTTCACCCTTGGAAACCCACTCGTGTGAATGTCGCGGAAAAGATAGAGGAAAGATATAGGTAGCAGAGGAAGGAAGAGAGGTTGAGATATAAGGAAAATAATGGTAAACTGATCGCTCATGTCATGGCTTATTGGCCTGTCAAACCGCCCACATCGCGCGCGCATGAAAGTCGCTAAATCTATTTCCCATGAAGAATCTCGGCGCGATTACCTCCCACGAGTCTATATGTTCAATCGGTATCTGTCGTAGTCGTACATTTTTTGGCAAAAGATTTGAATAATTTAGTATAAAAATGTCTTTCTAATAATAATATCTTTTTCGATAGTGATAAATTGGTAGCAGTTCAAAATAATGGCTATTTATTACTGCAGTAGTATTGAATTGATAATATCGACCGACGTATTACTACTGCAGTACTCTATGGTCACCATTGAAGTTTTAATCTAATTTATATTTAAATAGTATCAATATCTTTGACATTATTATAGACAATTCAGGTCTAAACCAAGTATATAATAATGCTATAAGCCTTTAATTCGAGATTTTCAGATAGACACGTAAAAAATTAATAAACAAAAAGATTGACATCAAATTAATAAGCTTGATTGATTTTCCTGTACAATTTATTACAGATAAATATCTCTGCTCGGCTCTTTTACTTTTCAACTGATAAATTGTGCAAATATTGTCCGTAATAATCTTTGTTTACTTTTAGATATCCGACATATCTCGTACGGTATCCATATAAGCAAACAAAGTTAATTAAACGTTACTGAGCATCAAAGATTACAAGTATCATCTAAACTACATTAAAAGAATAACTTTTAACTTTCAAACTAACATTTCCATAAAAATCATCACCTCTCTGTATATAGTCACATCAAGAACCGAAACGTCGGCTCCTATAAACGACCGACCAGTGACACCGAAAAAAAAAACTTCCTCGATTCCACCGCAATCCAGCATCACGGCATCCGCAACCATTAAACTCCAATACCGCCGCCCCTCCCCGCATTCCTGCGCACCCCATCATCGCCGAAAGACGAAAAAAGAAACCAAACACATCGACCCCCCTCCAACAAAAAAAAAAGGAGAACGGATCGTACGAAATTTATTAATTGCCACGCGACGACGTGCGCGCGAGCTCTCGGCCCTCATGACGCGACGACACGTGCGGCTTTTTGCACCAGGTGGTCTTACGTATACGTCCGTCACGCGTCGGCTAGCGCGTAAACGCCTGACGATAACGCCACTGTGCGGCGGTGGCTTTTTACCTCCCCTGATGAGCCCCTGCGTAGGAAGCCAGAGGGGGGGGGGGGGTTTATCGTCCGGAAAAGTATGTGGAAGAGTGGAGTGTTGAGGGTAATTAGGGGGTATGGAAATTTTTGGATGGTTTAAGTGTGGTTTATTGGGGTATGATGATTTAGGTATTTATACATTATGATTTACCGAAATAGTGCTATTTAACTGTATATAGGGAAGCATTTTATTTCCCAACGTTTGTAAGATTTCATTAGCAAAAATTGAAACTAATATTTTTGGTTTAATGATTATCGTCCTGTTCCCAAAATGTTCTCCCAACAGTACTATATTTAGTGTATATTATATGCAAATGTATAGCGACCTCGTTTCTCAAGTACACGTTCTATTCTATACAGTTTAGTGGAACAGCGTAGTACTTATATTCACGCATTATCTTTGACTATGCAAATCAACCCTATATATCCCCTCCTCGCACCAACCAATGACAAACCCAAATTTTCGCTACCTTTTCCAAACTACAAACATCATTCGCGCCTCACAAACGATCCAAGCCTCCGCCGAGCTGTCAAAGAGAGAAGTCGATTAATTATGCGAAGAAAAACATAAATCACACCGGCTCTTCTCCCGTTCTCTTTTTTTTCAAGTACACCACCACTTCGGCCCATTGTACAGCCCGTCGGAGAACAAACGTCGCGCATCTCTCGGCGCAAATAAACCAATATTTAAGCGTTTCCCATGGCCGAGCGCGCGCGCACGTATATACATGGGGGCCCGTAGTGCGCCCCCCGCTGCGACGCGGCAATACGCTACCAGTCGCCTGCTCTAAATCCCCCCTACTCCTCTTCGAGTGGCTCCTAGTTGTCGAGAATCGGGGAGAGAGAGAGAGAGAGAAGAGGGACTTTTGTCTGTTGAGAGAGCGGCGAGAAATGTCCGAAATCGCGTTAGACGAATTTGCCGGGCAGTCTCGGAATAAATACAGTATATAATATATATGACAATGAAGGCTGGACCCTGGATACATGCCGTTTAACGCTCTTGTGTGTGCTCATTGCGTTTGTAAGTGATATCCTGTATGCGTGAGCGCGTAGTTTACGACCGCGTTAGCATATATTTATTACCAATGCTCTGTCTTTGTACGTTGTGCATATATATAAGCAACTATTGTGAGTTTTGCCGTTCAAGTTGTACTTGAACTTGGTTATTTTAGTAATATACGTAAATGCACATTATTATTAACGGGATGTGTGATACCGACATAATTTTTCAAAGAGTATGTCTCATGACAGTACTAATAGAATCGCTTCAGAAAAATTCTGAGTATGGTATTTCCATGTACGGAGGGCGTGAAAATTATGTTTTTCCAAATAAATGTTTAGAAATTTTTTAATTAAAAAAAAAAAAGCTGTAATGTCGATAAGTAGAAATCTGCATTTTTGTCATTTTGGTCCAATTTTTCGAGTATATCTAATGACAGTACTAATAGAATCGCTCGAAAAAAATTTTTGAGTATAGTATTTATATATACGGAGGACGTGAAAATTGTGTTTTTCCAAATCAATGTTTGATAAGTTAATTTATTAAATAATGAAATTGGGTTGATTTTGAACTCCACATGGCCTTACTAAAATACAGTAGCAAATTCGTGAAAAAATAACTTTTTATGCGTAACTCGTCTCTATATAAATACCCGGACCGAGACTACATCAAACCCCGATCATCGACAACCGAAATCGCGACCACGATCGAGACAAGCCGTCCATTTCTCAACCTCCGCGCGCGCGAACTGGCATTACAAATGAACGGAGCATTTACATGCATTGGGGATCGGAATGAAAGCCAGCCGCATTGAGAGAGAGAGAGAGAGAGAGAATCCACATAATGCGCCGATAGACACACACACACGGGGGTAGATAACTCCCCGGGGATCTTGCTCACTTTCTCTCTCTCTTTCGAGGGGTGCGCGCTCTCTTTGATTGGTGTGGGAAGAGCCGAGCGCGCGCGCACACGCCGAGCCAGTTAGGGTATGAATTCCTTCCTGTTTGTATACGCGGTTCTTTTTTTATTTTATCTCGGTGATGCGCGCGATGACGGTCGGATAGTGGTGTAGGATTCTCTATTTTGTACTAATTTAATTGGGCCGGGGGGTCACGTACACGCGCGCTTTTTTTTCTCATAAGTTTTGGGAAAGTTTTTTTTTTCTTTTTCTCTTTGGTAGTAGGGAGCGAATCAGACGGTCAGTCTGTTTTTACAAATTGGTTGGGACGTGTGACGAGAGTAGGAGAAAAATCAAAGATAAGAACGTACATGCGCAGTTGAAAAACCTGTTTTGTGTAGTTCATCAAATGATTACACAAATTGTGAGTACCGTATAGAAAAACAAAATATTTGTTATAAACTCATTTACTTTATATCAGTACTACACAAATTTTGTGTACTTATTGTCAGCTAAATCTTAATTACACAGAAAAGTGTGTTATTAATTCCGTTTTCAACTCTGTACAGCTATCATATTTATAAAGATTTTTGTGCCAAAAATTCATTAAACATATATCGCTCGAAAAGAATAATTCAAATGACAAAAAAAAAAACATAAATGGTATTAGTAACATTTACACAATAAAAAAAACTTCACTTTCCTATAATCCGCATGAAGCCACAATTACGAGCGACTCTACAAGCTAATTTAACTTATAACATTGCGAGACAATAGCCGAAACTATCTCTCTCTCTCTCTCTCTCTCTCTCTCTCTCGCTCTCTTCGTGGACGATGACCGCAGGAATTCGGAATTCATGGGGGACTGCAGAAATCTCCTTTCGCTCTCTCTCTCTCTCTCTCTCTCTCTCTCTGTTTATCTGCGCGAGTGTCATAAACACGCCCCCGCTCTGTTGTCCCACCATTGTTTTCGGCACAAAGCCCACAAAGCCTATACGCAAGACGCTGCAGCGGTAGCAGATATAGTCTGCTAAGCCCAGAGAGAGAGAGAGAGAGAGAGAGAGAGAGAGTGAATGAGAGTAGGTAAAGTCCAAGGGGATAAGATGCTTATCTAGCTGCGGCTATGCGTCGAGGAGGTGGAGTTGTTCCAAACAGGGGGGGAAAGCGAAGTCGGTGCGCGCTAAAGTCAATGGTTTGTACGGTGGTGGTGGTGGTGGTCGTTGGGTAAATTAAAATTTTTTTATATTATACTATATCTTTTTATATATTACCAGAAATAAAAGCCTTAGTATACCTGAAATTAATAAGTCGGCAAATTTCAAGAATAATACAATTGTTGCTCTGAAAGTATTTAACGAATTACATAATGAATTAAAAACACTTAATTTTAGTAATAAATGTATAAAGACTAAAATTATCAAATGGTACAACGAAAAAGAGAGAAAAAAATAAATAAGTAAATAATAACGACAGTACATATTTTAAATATCTGTAAATTCTTGTTGTGAAAAAAATATATAGTTTATTAAAATTTTATAACACAAACTTTGTTAAACTTTTAGTTTATAAGTAGATTGTAAGTTAATTTTAAGCTTAGTTTTAGCTAAACCAGGCCTAAAACACAGGTAACTTGTTTACCTCTATATAGGATGTAAGATTCTTCAGTTATGCATTGTATATCTCGATGTAATCTACGTGAAATTGTACTCTGGTTAATGAATAAATAAATAAATCACCTAATTGAATTTTATAATACAACAAAATACCTCTTTCCACATTATTTCACTATAAAACAGCGCTTTATGCACCCAATCCCGTATCGCACGACTCCTTCTCCCCACCAACCACAAAATACTTACGTAGAGAGAGAGAGAGAGAGAGAGAGAGACAAAGAGGGAGCGACGCAATTACACAGGACAACAGTATTATACCTCGCGACGCATTGTGAGCATCAACCGTCGCGGCGGCATCGTCGTGTACATCCGAAGACCGTCGAACGTCTTTTCTTCTCTCGCATGCGGCGAAGAAAAGCGCAACCCCCTCTTCGCGCGCAAAGTGCACTACTACTCGCTCGGAAACAATGGCGGCAATTGCACCGCCGGTGCTTATACGCCTGGTTCTTTGTTCTTTTTGTGCGTTGGTAATTAACGATTGTTGCGTGTAGAGTTGTAAGTAGTGTTATTTCAGGACGCAGTGGCGGGGGAATCGATCAGTGGTTAAGGAACGTTCTTTTTTTTATTGCGGGCTTAAGTATGAGAGGATCGGATGATCCTTTAGAAATAAATTTACATATTTACATTTGGTGGCTAAAATATAATTCCTTATTGAAAACCCGTACTTTCAAATTTTTACCGCTCTGAAACTTTGATCGTTTTCAATAAATGCGACTTCAGAGACTTTATACCAACTCGTAAACCCTTAACAGCGTCAGTTCTTAAGATTTCTTAAAAATCGTACATATGATAATATAGCCGTTCACGACGACTCCGTTCCGCGTATTTATCTTATCGTCGGTAATAAGTTCCCGAATAACGCAACATATTATAAAATCGCCTCGCGTGTACCGCGTCTCGATAATAACATCATTAAACCGCGATGAGAGGCGCGCGCGCGCGCGAGCTCTCAGGTTTATTTTTACAAAATTTTATTTCCCCCCAACGTCGTTTACGGATTCCGCGCCGATCAAACCATATATATATAACGCAGCTCGGAGCGAGAAGAGAGAAGAATTCGAAGGAGCCGCCGCGCGTATAATTGGAGAGAGAGAGAGAGAGAGAGAGAGAGCGAGAGAGAGAGCCGCTGCTGAACGAGGCCGAATTGAGTTAGCCCCGAGTTTCGTGTACATATTCATTTAGCCGGGGCGAGCGTTAATAAAATCGAAAGCGAGAGAGAGAGAGAGTGAGGAGGTTTAAGAGGTGAATCATAGCTTAGAGCGCGACTGCTACGCTCAAAGATCCTTCAACCGCCCGTGCGTGCGTGCGAGTGTTTTTTTCTTCGCCCCCCTCTGATTCTCTATATATATGAGCGCGTTTGGAGGATCGGACGAATTTAAGTACCGCGAGGATAGATGCCCACCGGAAGCCGATCTATCAAAATAAAGCCCTCTGGCTTGATTCCTGCGTGAAAATGCGCTCAATTCGACGTCCTTTGTGTAAATAACAGGCTTAAGATTTTATTAAATTAAGGATAATAGTACATAACTTTTTATACTTTGAGTATTTCATTGTATTTTGTTTATAGATATAGAGACTTTAAAATGTTAAAGTATTAATAGTTAAATTATAAAAATACGAAATGTAAAGAAAAAAATTTCTTAACAACATAAATAAATCAAATTGTCTCATCGATTATCGCTATATATAATAATATTAGTGCGTCCTCGAATGACAAGTAAAACATAGCTCAAATTCTACAGAACACATTATGCACTTACAACATACCGCTTAGAGCATCAAAATCAACAATACCACCGTTTGATTCGCGCATAATGTATAACACATCCCTGCAATCGTCTCGCGCGCCTATCAGATTTTAAACACCGTCACCACGCGGACCCCTTCGAGGTGTCTACACGCGTATCCCCTCGCTCTCCATACATGTACACATATCGCGCGCATTCCTCCGCCCATCTGTTACCAGGGCGCACGCGCGCACACCAGTCAATTTGTAGGCGCGCTACTTACACCCCATTCGCCATGGAATTCGTGGGTGGGGTGGCGAACGAAGGCACTTATACCTAGGAATAAAATAAAACAACACCAGTTGCTCGCAATTACGCATGGAAATTTCTGATTCATCCGCGAGGTGTTTTCACGCTCCGTCGCCGCCAGTCGCGTGCTGCAAATGTTTATATACACATATACGACATCACGGGGATTAATCGATGAAGATATTATTACGTAATTGCGCTGGAAATTTAGGGCCGGGGGTGAATTGCCAACGACAGGGTCGTTTAAATTTTCGTTCAATTTGCATTTTTCAGCTATATAATACGAACGAGGGGGGGGGGGGATGCTCGTAATTTCACGTAATGATTGTGCCAGCTTTGGGCGATATAGATCTGCGACGGATAGGCGAGTCGGACGATGCGATATGATAACTATCAATAACCCAACATCTCAAAAACTTAGTAATATAATTAACTCAATAACACAATAACCCAACATCTCAAAAACTTAGTAATATAATTAACTCAATAACACAATAACCCAACATCTCAAAAACTTTGTAATAGAATTAAGTAAATAATCCGTTGACGATTAAAGAAGCCCCTACGGGTCTCATGAAAGTAGAGGGACTTGATAAAAATTGAAGTCCACTTTCGAAAAAAATGGAAAATGATTATAGGTTTAAAAGAATCCCTGAACAATTCTCTATCGACTGAGCTAGTCGCCACGAGACCTTTTTTTGCGACCCTATATAGGTAGACCCCTACGGGACTAAGAAAAATTTCGAAAATTCGAAAATTTTTGTATGACCTATAAAGATGTAAAATTCGACAGGGAATGTAATGCGCATACTCCTGAAGCCAGGCGACCTATAGTTTTCGAGATATCGCGTCTAACCTACTCGATTTTGTGGCGGGGGAAAAGAGGGAGAGGCGGTGTCAACATCTTTTTCAGTCAGGAATACATACACCAAATACCAAGAGTACAACACCTCATATGCGTATCGAGATATGACGTCTAACCTGATCGCAATCGAGAAGGGGGGAGGGGGGGGAGTAATGGTGCGACACAAGTTTGAACGCAGTATACATAGCATACCAGACATATACATATTTACGTCATCTTTTCGGTAATGTACGTCTAACCTAATTTTTTTGACGAGAAGGGGGTCCTATGTGAAGCTCCAAAGACCTCCGTGAGCTGAGCTTTCCAGATCAATATATAGATATATACCATTCCAAACATACCTCCGAATTAACACCCATTAACACCCATTAACTCAACAATACCCAGAAAACTTAGTAAAAAAAAACAATCACCCATTAACCCATTAACTCAACAATAACCAAAAAACTTTGTAAATAAACAATAACTGAATAATCTGCTGAATGTGTAAAAATGTTTCATGTAACATATTGCATGTGTTAAGGTGCGCAATCATTATATTTATTCGCTTCGAAAGGGTAAGTACTAAAAACTTGTGAAAATTTATACAAGTATAGATAGTTCATGTTGGTAGGTGCGCAATCATATTTATTCGCTTCAAGAGGGTAAGTACTAAAAACTTATGAAAATTTTTACAAGTATAGATATTTCATGTTGGTAAGTGCGCAATCATTATATTTATTCGCTCCGAGAGGGTAGGTACTAAAAACTTATGAAAATTTTTACAAGTATAGACAGTTCATGTTGCTAGGTGCGCAATCATTATATTTATTAGATCCGAAAGGTATATAGTCGAATCTTGTAAAAAATTTTCGTGTGACATATTACATGTGTTTAGGTGCGCAACATTATATTTATTCGCTTCGAGAGGGTAAGTACTAAAAACTTGTGAAAATTTTTACAAGTATAGATAGTTCATGTTGGTAGGTGCGCAATTATTATATTTATTCGCTTCGAGAGGGTAGGTACTAAAAACTTGTGAAAATTTTTACATGAATAGGTAGTTCATGTGTTGGTAGGTGCGGAATCATTATATTTACTAGATTAAAGGGTATATAGTCGAAACTTGTAAAAATTTTTACAAGTTTACGTGGTGCATATGGATATATGCGCAATCATGACATTAATTTGCTCCGAGTGGGTAGATTGTGGAAACTTGTAAACATTTTTACAATCTCACGAGTGGTCGGGGCTGGGGAATGGGAGGACTTTGTAGAATATGGCAAGTATTAATTGCGGTATTGCACAAAGTCACGCGGGTATATGGTTGGGACTTTGTAGAATATTGCCAGTTTCGACTTGCGGCATTGCGCAAAGTCTCGTGGGGGGTAAAGGGGAATGGGGAGACTTTGTGGAATATCGCAAGTATTACTTGCGGTATTGCACAGTCGTCAGGGTGGGTAAAGGGGGGTTGGGGGACTTTGTGGAATATCACAAGTATTAATTGCGGTATTGCACAAAGGCGGGCGGGTATGTGGGTGGGGAATGGACGGGACTTTGTAAAATGTCGCAAGTTTCGACTGCGGTATTGCACAAAGTCTCCAGGGTGGGTAAAGGGGGGTTGGGGGACTTTGTAGAATATCGCAAGTATTACTTGCGGTATTGCATAAAGTCTCCAGGGTGGGTAAAGGGGAGTTGGGGGACTTTGTAGAAAATCGCAAGTATTACTTGCGGTATTGCACAAAGTCTCCAGGGTGGGTAAAGGGGGGTTGGGGGACTTTGTAGAATATAGCAAGTATTACTTGCGGTATTGCACAAAGTCTCGCGGGTATGTGGGAGGAGTCGGAAGGACTTTGTAGAATATTGCAAGTTTCGACTTGCGATATTGCACAAAGTCGTTCCGATTCCAAAGAGATCGTGTGAACCAACACGGTTTGAGTCCCCCGGGGGATTCGCCGCGTTGAGGCTCGCAGGATCGCTAATTATCTTTTTTTTTATCGTTTTCAGGAACAGTGCAACATTTGGATCGATCATCATCCAGAAACAGCATCAGCCAGTAGCACCAACAGCACCAGCCAGTAGCAGCAGCAGCAGCAACAGCAGCAGCAGCAGCAGCGCAGCAGTGGGTAAGTATCTAATGATTTATTTTATCTTCAGAAAATCAGAAAGGGGGGGGCGTGTTGAAAGGGTGACACCAGATAGGTCGGCCGGACACGGGTCCACTTAGAGGCTAGTAGCCCGGGGTGAGAGGGCACGTAAGAGTATTCTCTTATGAGGTGTCGCTCCCTATGATCGCTATGACGAACGCCGCCGGATCGCTGTGTTGGAAACAATGTAGCGATGATGAAAGCACATTGTACATCTGGTGTTTGTCTTGCAACAGCGGCTTTGTAGTTAGGTCGTGGAGACAAAGCCATGTAGCGCAATTGTTAAACCAATAACCCAAGGGGTCGGGTATCGGGGAGAGGGGGGAGAGAAGCAAAACGACGTTAGGCGCAGGGGAACCTATGCCCGATTTTTCCGCGGATATGAAAATATCTGCGGGAAAATCAGGCACAGGGTTTTCCTCGCGGCTACAACCCATTTTCTTCTTAGGGATTCGGTGTCGGGGGGAACGGGAAAAAGAGAAACAAAATTGCTTTAGCCGCAGGGGAACCTATGCCCGATTTTTCCGCGGATATGTAAATATCTGCATAAGAATCACACTGGTTTCCCAGCGGCTACAACCATTCTTCTTCTTAGGGGTTGGATATCTGGGGAAGGGGGGAACAGAAGCAAAATGGCGTTAGCGGCAGGGGAACCTATGCCCGATTTTTTTCGCGGATTCGAAAATATCTACGGGAAAATCGGGCACAGGTTTTTCCCCGCGGCTACAACCCATTTTCTTCTTAAGGATTCGGTATCAGGGGAAACGGGAGAAAAGAGAAACAAAATGGCGTTAGCCGCAGGGGAATCTATGCCCGATTTTTCTGCGGGTATTTAAATATCTGTAGGAAAATCAGGCTTAGGTTCCCCAGCGGCAAAGACCACTTCTTCTCATGGGATGGAGGTGGGGTCTGGGGATGGGGAGGGGGAAAAGAAAGTGGCGTAGGCCGCAGGGGAACCTATGCCCGATTTTCCTGCGGATATTTAAATATCGGTAGGAAAATCAGGCTTAGGTTCCCCAGCGGCAAAGACCACTTCTTCTCATGGGATGGAGGTGGGGGACTTGGGATGGGGAGGGGGAAAAGAAAGTGGCGCAGGCCGCAGGGGAACCTATGCCCGATTTTCCTGCGGGTATTTAAATATCTGCAGGAAAATTAGGCTTAGGTTTCCCAGCGGCAAAGACCACTTCTTAGGGGATGAAGGTGGGAGACTGGGGATGGGGAAGGGGTAAAGAAAGTAGCGCAAGCCGCAGGGGAACCTATGCCCGATTTTGTTGCGAATATATAAATATCTCTGTTATAGAAATACAAAATGAACAATAGTCACATTTGTAATTCAGTAGTTTCGTAGCAGCAGCAGAAGCATCTGCAACATCAGCAGCAGCACTATCTGCATCAGTAGCATCTGTACTGCAACAGCAATAGCAGCATCATTAGCAGCTGTACTGCAACAGCAATAGCTGTACTTAATATAACCAGCATCGGCATCAGTCAGAACAGTAGCATTATCCTCAGCTGCATCATAATCAGTGGCATTTTTAAGCAGTGAAGGATATCCTTCAAAATGAGTTTCAGGTATTGAGTATCTTCTTTGTCGGATGAATCTATTTTACATGTATTTCTCGAGCATTTAATAAAAATGTTTATTTTATTAGCGAATTATATATATCTGACTTCGAAAAGAAGACCATGAGCAACGATATGAAGCATCTGCTCACTCAAGCTGATGCGGCTATGATTGGGACTAAATGTCTAAAATTCAATGAAGAGGAATTTGAAATTGTTGGATCCGATAGACACTTGCATGTAGTTATTCAGAGATATGGAGCATCCTCTACGCAAAAACCGTTGATCATCATATTTAATGATGTCGAAGGTGTCCATTGGATAACATTAGTTTTTTATAAACTGAATGAAAGTATCCACGCATTATATGCCGATTCAATGAATGATTTCATAAAGTCTTCGCTCTTCGGAAATGCTTTATTTAATATTCAAGTGTATGTTATAAAAGTGCAGCATCAAATTGATGGACACAACTGCGGGGTACATACACTTCTCAATGCAGATGCATTATTGAAATTTTTGCATCGTGATATCTTTGCGAATTGCGATGTTGCCGAAGCAGAGAATTTTGTACGGCAACACACAATATTGAAATATAGTGATTTAGATTTATTGAGGAGGCAGTGGGCTCAACAACTACAAAGATTAAGGTACATATACAAACTTACGAGTTATTAATCTGACCATTCACATGTTGTATTGTTACAGATTGAACGTAGTTACGGAAAATAGCGTTACGGTGAGAATGAAGCCCAGCGTAAATCTGCCTAAGAAATCTGCTCCTCGTGCGATTATTAAAAGATTAATATATTTATTATGTCATCCCTATTTAACTTTAAGTTTTTTTTTCATTTGTTGCAGCATTGAGAAATTGTCTCCAATCGACCATGTAAGCTTCAAACTTTCAGATTGCAGTGATGACAGACTCAGGAAAGAGGTTGGGGTACCTTGTTCAACGACTAACGTGAGAAGGTATACCCGAACCCCCTATAACCTACGTATATATGTATCAATTTCGCTCAATATGTCTAAAACCAATGTCATTGATTAAGTAAATCTACCTAAAATCAGTAACTATCATGGAGAGTTCCCGTATATTAATGAATAACGAAACAATAACCCGCGCTCTACCAAAACTTTATCTCGGGCTCCATAAACCGATCTAGAGTAAAATTAACTGTAACAATTTTTAATATATTTATTATAAATTTTTATTTTTTAATTTCAGTAAGAAGGATGAGAATCGCAATGTATACAGGGATGATCTAGACTATAATATATCTTTCACCATTGCACCGGACACATTGAAAGCCTCTATAGATATAAATTCTTACGCGATTTGCGTAAAAACGCTAAACGGCTTTCGGCAGGAAGATAATTTAGCTGTAAATGTATATAATCAATTTTATAGACGGCCACAATGTTAGAAATTATTGGATCAGCTAAATGAAATAACTATAGTAAACAACACGTTGCAACACACATGGCTGGAGGGTGTTTTTGCAACAACAAAAGGAGCAAATATTTATATATTATTCAAGGTAAATTTATAACTGAATAACCAATAATTTTGTAACCTCTCTTATCGATTATTTTTTTCAGATGAAAACACCATATGGTAAAATAAACTACATGGATGCTTTCTGTAAAACAGTCATTCTACCGGCTATACGTAGACTGGATCCCTATTCAAAGACTTCCCATAGTTTTAGCGACGTGGAATGTAAATCTGTCCCTGTCAAAGTATTTGTTGGACACCCTCTGGCACGTGAGTATCTCGTTACCATCTTCCTACTGCTCTCACTTTTAAGAGCTTTAACTGCTGCCAACTTGCCTTCGGCTTTTGTTTCAGCTGCTTGCACGCATCAAATTGCAAGTCGTCACAGCAATTGAAGGCATCGCTGTGCATATCGACTTGCAATTTTCCTCGCTTCTTTTCGCCAGCACCATCCGGCCCCATAAAGTGAGGTTAGAGCAGCAGCTGAAAGCGCGAAGGCGGCAGTTAGGTGAGAGCCAATACGTCACACTTATACACACATACTATCGTGTGACACCTGGACATGAGTACCAAGTGCGTCGTGTGTGGTGATCCACTGCTGCACGCACTTAACACTTGGCCAGTGTACAAACCCAGCGGGGAGAAAAAAGGATGCGCCATGTGATCGGTGCCGTGCTATCGAGCAGCCGAGAAAATTAAAGCCATCTTCACAACTTAATGGCAGTAAACATGCTGCCTCTACCACGCGGTTGAGCGCCCACCTCATGCCAGGCTCTTCCGGAGCCGCAAGACCTGGAATCAACACTTTGCTGGAGTGACAGTCTCGCCGCAGGACAGGGATGGGAGGTGTAGGGATGTCTTCAATACTGCAAGTTTGGAAGGTTTCAAGTTCAAAGAGGTTGGCTTGGCAGATGTCATCCTTGCAGTCTTCCATTTCTCGTCTCAGGCTCGTGGAGAGGATGGCATTCCTCAAAGTGTTATTGCTAAAGCCCTCCCTGTAATTGGGGAACATCTTGCGGGGTTGTTCAATTCTTCCTTTGCACGAGGTATTTTCCCGGATCTCTGGAAGAAAGTTCGCGTGAGACCTATAAAAAAAATGTGCTGCGCGAAAGAGTCCATCTGATTTTAGGCCAATTTCTATCTTATGCTTTCTTTCAAAGGTCCTAGAGAAGATAGCACTAGACCAAATGCAAGAGTCTTTGAAAAAAGAGAAAATCCTCGATCCTCTGCAGACGGGTTTTAAAAAACATCAACTGAGACAGCGCTCCTTAAATTGACAGAGGATATACGTCGCGGCATCGACAAGAAATACGTCACGTTACTTCAGTAAGGCATTCGACACAATTTCTCCCTCTCGTCTTCTTGAAAGGCTGAGATTGATGGGTTTCTTCAGAATTGCTCTTCAGTGGATAGGCTCGTACATTTCTGGTAGGCAATAATGTGTTTGCATACAGTTCCAAGGTTCATCTTCGTGGTTAAACACGAATCTTGGAGTACTACAAGGATCAGTTCTGGGACCCTTGTTGTTTTGTCTATACATCAACGACATAAGTGACGTACTTGACTCGAGATGTATCAAGCATATACTGTATGCTGATGACCTACAGGTTTATGTACAAATGCCCAAAGACAGTCTAGATGTGGGCATCCAAACACTGCAGCAGGCAGCAATTGTCTTCGGCGGAAATCGTTTTATTAATGATTTTTATTCAAGTGTTGCGTCGAGGATGATCGACCTCGAGGATGGTGCCTGCATACCGTTCTCTGACACCGTCACAAGTCTTGGTGTTGTGCTTGATGCGAAGCTTTCATGGCAAGCGCATATTGATCATGTTACCAAGAAATTCAATTGTGTGATGTTTGCACTACGATTCTTTCGGCGGTACACCACTGAGACCTTGCGTAAAAAGCTCGCAACAGCTCTGCTGTTTCCTCATCTGGATTATTGATCGATAGTTTTTTTTATGCATCTTAAGAGTCGAAATACAGACTGCAAAGACTACAAAATTCATGTGTGAGATATGTATGTACCCAGGTCTGCCACTAGGGGAAAAATTAAAGAATTAACAGTACCCCTGATGCGCACTGAAATTGGAATAAATTCTTTCAGTATACGAGGTGCGCACCTTTGGAACTCTCTGCCTGCTGAGGTTAGAAATCTTCCATCGCTCAGCAAGTTTAAAACTGCTCTGAGAAGGCACTTTCTTACGCTAGACTAGCCACTTACGAAATGGACGACTTCTGTACGTTAAATTATTACGTGTCGTCCCATTCACACTGTATTTATTTATGTGTCGTCCCATTTACACTGTATTTATATATGTGTCTTCCCATTTACACTGTATTATTATGTGTCGTCCCATTTACACTGTATTTATTTATTTATTTATTTATTTGAATGAATGTGATTATTAGCGTAAGTGGTGAGTCTGAATGTACAATTATTAGTCTTAAGTTTACTTTTGACTCCCTGACTATATCAGTGGTATTTTTAATGTATTGAAAACTAGTCATTTTTTTCGTGTATTTCTAGTCAATTAAGCTTCTGTCTGTGATATCACTAATTTCTGGTTTTTGACTTACGTTGTAGTATTATCAGTTTTAAGAATAATGGCTGTGATATCTTAAGTTATCTTTACTAAAGAGGAATAGACTGAGAAGCGTAAATTGGCTGTGTTAGATTGTATTTTTAAAAAAGGATTATTGTATTTATATTTAAATTGTTTTTTGTATTGGCTGTTTTTTTATTGTATTCTATACACGAGTATTACACACCATTTGTAAATTGACCATATATTTGCAATAAAATGACTATTACTATTACTATAACTCATTTGGGTTCCCAGAAGACACGGAACCGCGCGACGACAGACCATAAACGTCGTCGTACACACAGCGCACGCTCATTTTTGTACTTGCGCACAGTCGATTTGCACAAAATTGAAATAACAAAAGATTAAAAGGCCCCACTCAGGTGTCCCTCTTCCGCTGATTCAAAACAAAACGCGCGCGCGCGTGCAGTACTGCGTAAGACCGTCAACCCCGTGAGTCATGCAAATATCCTCCTCACCTCCTCCTCCTTCGCCTCCCTCGAAAAAGAGCGAGAGAGAAAGAAAGGGGATCTCTCGAAAGAAGGCTCGCGCCCTTTTGTGCCCCCGGCCGCGTGTCGGGTTACCGTCAGCAGCAGCGTGTGTGGCGCCTCAGGTGTCTTCTCGATCCCTTTCATAGGTAAATACACGCGCGCTGCCCCAGTCCTCTCCACCGTTCCGATAGCTTTTCACTAACCGAGCTGGTTTCTCGGAGACGACGCGCTTTGTCGTGTGCGTGTCTCGCCGCATTCCGCACTCGCTCGGCTGATGTGTTTTTTGACGTGCGAGGGGGTGTGCAGAATCGCGGTGGTGCTGCTGAAGAAGATAGCGAGAGGAATTTTCGATCTGGGTTTGGTTCGAGGCGAGGATAAGGATGCTTGTAATCTGTGTGGCGGTGGAGCTTGATTTTGTGACGTGAAAGGCACACGTGGAGTTGTAGAAGTATGGCTGTGATTGATTACGTCAACCTGTTGCTTTGTTGGTTTTATTACGAAGATGTATGTGACAAGGAAATATTTTCTTCTTTTTTTTTAATGTAAACGTTTTGTAGTTTAGTTCAGGATTGCTTTCCGAAACTTCAATTTCATCAAACAATTATTTTGAGAGGAAATGTTTTAAAAAAAAAAAAAAAATGATTGAAATTGCTTCTCAATATGTAATTTTGTGACTATAGAGGTCCTGTAAGCTATACAATTTTTTAAACTTTTTATTAAAATATCATATAAATGAATGAAACAGTTCGTGACATTTTCAGTATTTTATTTACATATTGTATTACATTTTCAGAATTTTATTTCTTTATAGGTATGAAGCTTTGATTGAAAAAAGACAAATTAACCAGAATTTCATAAAATTCAAACGACATCAACAACGAAATACTCGATATTTTTTATGATTTACGCCCGACCAAAATTCCCCTTATCACGGCACCCCGCAATGAATTTTTTCAGGCCGAGCATCGACTGTTTAAACTGAAAAAAAGAGACTCCTTTTACATTTTATTCCTTTTTTTCGAGGCCTGATAAATTCGATAAAAAAAAAAGAGAGAAAAAACGCACGCGCGCGCGTATGCTCCGTCCCGCTATATACATGCGCACACGTATATACATACAGAGAGCGAGCTTGATATTTATGAGAGCAGGTGAAACGCGAAACTGGCTGTGATAATGTTTGAAACAAATACACGCGGCGATTGTAGCATACGGGTTGATTATCCGCGCGTGCGAGCGACGGATTTCCCTATATTGTTTACGAGCGCGCTTTTTTGCCGCCGTCGCTTCTGCCCGACACGAGCACACGCGAGCTCTATTTTTAGTTACGCGTCTGTCGGAATTAGAAGAGAGAGGAGCGAGAGAGAGAGAGAGAGAGAGAGAGAGAGAGAGAGAGAGAGAGAGAGAGAGAGAGTAATTTTTTAAGCTTGTCTGGCTCGTGGCCAATAAAACGTTGCAAAGGGTTATAAGAGAAATAAAGTAAAAAAGGCATAAAAATGAATTTTTTTTTCGTTTAATTATTTACTTTGTTATCGTAAACTGTTGATATTCACTTACGACATCTTTTAAAATTTTTTGTTTTATCAGTAAGGTTTGATTTATTAATCTTCGTCTTGCCGAATAAACAAAAAATGATTAATTTGTACGATTTATTCGAAATTTTTAAACGACCTTATTTACCGTACAATGCAAATCATTGTACTTGCATGTCATAGAAGATCAAGCATTTTATTTCATGATAAAATATAAAGCCCATCAATATTAATCAAAATTAACAATGACTTATTAATACTTTATATTTATTTGAAATTGCAAAACTGCTACGTACGGTATTATAGAATTTGTTACATACTACTACAACATTCAAAGACAACAAATTAAAATCACACAACAATAATCGTCATTACCCTAATCGTTCACTCCTCGCCTCCGACCAATGAACCTCAACCCCCGTGCCACACTTCTCGCAATGACAAAGCACTAAACACTCTTGATAATAAATGAAACATCCAGAGGCGCGCGCGCGTGCCGATACGCATTACACAGGCGACTGGCGCCCATTAACTCCGTCTGTCGCGCGGCTCTCTCTCTCTTTGCTGGGGGTGCGAACATCAGCCCCTCGTTAGTAGCCGAGGTGTAGCTACGTACCTGCATCTCGCCGCAATATGGCGGCAACTCGTCGCAGCATCAGCGCATTCCTCGCGAGGGGGGACACTATTCCATATGCGAGCGAAATTAAGTACGAAATTGCGGGGTATGAAGTGCGGAGAGGGGGCTGCCGCTGATGGAATTTAATTGGGACGGTTTGATGAATTGTGAGGGGCGAGTTGTAGGAGTGGGCCCGCAGTTTCTCTTTTTTTCGTAAGGGCTTAATGATTCTTTTATTCCTCTTTTTATTTAGCTTCGGTGTGGCTGATGGAGTCCGAGAAATCACTCGTTGCCGTGCGTGAATGTGACACGGATGCTCTCGTATTCTGAAAATTGGTAAAAAAAGTACAAATATTTTAATGCTGTAAGTGATGATTATTTTATTAAGTTTTATTTGGTACCATATCGTGACGATATATCGTTGATAATATCCTATGTATGTTGTTGAAGGAATGGTTTTCGTAATGACATATTTGAACGAAACTGTAATGTAGTAATAAAATTATAATACACAATAGCAATTAATTATCTATAACTGAATAACAAGATTTACTATAGAATTATCGAAATTATAAACAAAAATATTAGAAGGCAAAGCTCATTTTATTTACAACGATGTCGGTATAAACAGCATTGAAGAAAAGTAAAATCTCCCTTTAAGTGGGATTGGTATTATATTCTGATACATTAAAACAGCTTTAAAACAAATGAAGTTTTTACTTTTTCTGAAAACGAGTTTCTTCGATTTGGAAGGACTTTTTGGCCAGGATACTTCTTCTTGAAAAGGAGATTCTCCCTTCTTTTCAATGAAAAATTTTAACCTTTTCCATAGCGAATAATAGTATATTTCACCATACCCTGGATGAAAGTACCACTTTCGCTCCCGGCTCAGAAACGCGAATGTGGTATTTTCGGACCGGGTATGGTAAAAAATCGTATACGCAACACGGGGATAAAGACGGCAATTTACACGTGCTCTGGACTGCGTGCCCTAATTGCATAATATAGTATTTCTTATTTTATAATACTATTTCAGCTTTTCCCCAAATAAGTTGATTTATTTGATGCAAAACGGTTAGAGTCAAGTTGATTTATTTGATGCAAAACGGTTAGAGTCATTTTGTTAAAAAAATAGTATACTCCCTAGGTGTGTAATATACTATTTTCCACACTCGACCGATATGGCCACTTTTTGCCCTTTTTGAAAATCAGGGCAAAAGTAGCATATATTTCCCGTAAACCGCATTTGCGTGACGAAAGTAAAATTTACGGGGTGAAAGTAAAATTTGCGTGGTGAAAGTAAAATTGACATTTTTTTTCTTTTCCAATTTGTCTTTTTAAAATATCACTGTTAAAAATAGTTGTATGAAATTTCAGATAAATGTAACGAAAGCTAACTTCCGAATCGTGTATGAAAACGATTTCATGACATAACTAAAATATCAATTAATTTCTTAAATTTAATGTATATATTTATGAATTTTCATATACGTTAAAAATTATGAAATTTAATAAATTAATTTAAAATTCAGCAACGGAAATGTTAAGATTCTGTCACATGTTTATTAAATTTCATATCCATTACTTTATAGAAATGTTAGTAATATGTGACTGAAGTTAACGAATTAATTCTTTTAATTTAATGTACCTGTTCATAAAATTTGGTATACTGTGTGTATTGTATTTATAATTTTATACCGAAACTGAAAATTCAGTTGTAAAAATCTTAAATCAAGACTAAAATTGTATTTAAAATTTAACGTGTGTATTTTTGTGCGGTTTGTTTTTGGGGCCAGGATAAGGATAGCCTAAGAAAAAAAAACGCGACAAGGGCAGAACCTTGTACCCCGAAATAACAGGAAATAGATTTAAGGTAAAGGTCTCGATTATGAAACACTTTAAAAAAATAGTCCCTATTGTGAAACAGTGTAATAAAAATTAAAATAGAAGTAATTTGCGAACGTTAAATTCAATAAAAAAATATATTTAGATTCATGTGTTATTTACTTTTACATATTCATTAATAAATATATGATTTTTTCATGTATAAGTATTAAAAAAAATAATTAGTTTCATCCGTTTCTCGGCACTTGTAAATCGACTGGCATTTGAACGAAAACTGTTCTTTTTTTCTGTTTGTTGTTTTACTAATTTTTCAGTATTTAATCGATTTTGGAACATATATTGTAGTTTACAATGTAGTTTTTATATCAAAAATTCAAATTCTATACAAACTCTTTCTATTAAATAAATAGATGTTTCACAATAGGTACAGAAACTCGCAGAAGGTCCCTATTATGAAACAGTATAAAAAAGGTTTTATTAAGAAATCTACAACTTATTTGAAGTCAATACCGTATACATTCTACTTTAAATATAGTTTTTTATTTATATTTAAGTTATTTATACTTTTAACTTAACTAACAATAGTAATTATAAATAAGCAAACCTAACCTGCAAATTGTATCTTAGACTAACCATACTGTAGATCTGAGTTATACTAATGTGAATTTAATGCTGATATAAGTAATACATATCAATTATTTAATGCTGATATAAGTAATACATATCAATTATTTAGTTTAGAAATAAATATAAATAGATCTGGACCTCTCGTATAGGTTTATTCATGTGATATTCAATTAAAATCATTAAACTTTCTTTTATAAGACTAAAGTAATAAAAATGTTACATATTTCAACCATGCATTTTATAAGTACTTTTAAATAGTTTTGAAGACATATACATTTAAGATCTTTTCACAATTTAAATTATTAGAAGTATCTTAAACTACAACACCAAATTTGATACCAAAAATAAAACGAAAAATAAGAAAAAAAGTAATTTAATTATGTTTCATAATAGGGACAAATTTTATGAAACAGGGGTACTAGTCAAAAAAACAGTGTTTCATAATAGGGACTAAATCTTCCATCACTATTTCTTTAATAAATTAAATAATTTTGTACTAATTTAAATTATGAAAATGGATTATCATTCTTGAAAAGTTTGCCGATCGAATGATGTATAACCTTAAATATATTTCATACTTTTAAGGGCATGTTCTTGTTTATGCACATAAGGATTATGCACATATTTATTGTGCACAGATAGCATTGGTACAGATCTATATATATAGATATATGCCAATGTTAAAGTGTGCACAATTAATATGTGCACAATCAGTATGTGCATAAACAAGAACACGTCCTTTTAAGGTATTTAATTGATCAGTTAAAAAAAAAAGTTACCGAAAACCGTTTCATAATCTATAAGAAGGCGAGATGTTCGGGCGAACAGAGCTGCTGGCCGTCAGAACGCCGTCTGACATATAGCCGGAGCGCGCTGGCCCAGCAGTGGGAAGCGCGACGGTAAGGGGTGCGCCGCCTAGCGGCGCGCGCGGTATTAGACTCTCAGCGGAGCGGCGCGCTTGGCGCGAAATTCAAATTCCCCGATTTATAACTGCGCGGAGAGTCTTTACAATTATTAGTTCATTGTACTTATTATTCATAAATAAACAATTATTATTTATGCATATAACAAACTGATTGAAAATTCAGTTGTCGAAACCTTAAATTTATTTAGCATGTTTATTAAATTTCATATACATTACTGTATAGAAAATTTAATAATATGTGACTGAAGTTAACGAATTAATTTTTTTAATTTAAATTACCTGTTCATAAAATTTTGTATACTGTATGTATAATTTTTTACCGAAAGTGAAAATTCAGTTGTAAAAATCTTAAATTTATTGCTCATGTTTATTAAATATCGTATTATTTAATATCTAGACAATTTCATAATATGCTTTAAAATCAAGACTAAAATTGTATTTGAAATTTAATGCAGTACAATAACATTTTTAAAAATTACATTACGTATAAATATATGGTCATCGAAAATACAAAAGATTTTTTTACTTTTTCAAGTCTCTGCCGGGTTGCAACTTAAATTTTGATTAAAAAAAAAAAATGTCTGAGTTAGAACTTTTTTCAGCAGTGCTATACACTAAATTGATTTTCTCTTTGTAATAACCTTTATATTTCAGTTAATAATGTAACAAATAAAAATAAAACTTTCAAAAAGACGGATTATGGGATATAATTCCAAATTCACAGAAACTTTAGCATTTATTACCATCAAATACAACGCGCATGCTTAACTCTTAATAAACGGACACTCAACCCGCTCGCTTTGCTCTTTTTAACTGCAATAATCTGTTTCGAATCAATTTACTGCCTTAGCGAGATAAAGTCATTAGCCCGAACCTTTTCCTGCGGCGGATAATTACAGCGAGGAAGAGCCTCGCAGCCACGACGGCGCGATCCGCAGCCGAGATACTACGCAGCAGCGCACGCGCCACAATTTTTCCAAAACCCGGGGGCGAGGAAAAATCGCACACACCGCCGCAACCGTTGCAGCAGCAGCAGCAGCAGCTGCACCGCGAAATTACTCGCGCGCGGTTTGTCGCTTGCACAGGCGCGCAATACCTATCCTAAGGACAGGTGCTTGCGCGAAACGACTTGTCAATGCATCTGCGGGATTTTCGTTATTCTATTTTGTCTATGTGCTGTTGTTACTATATGTGCACGCGTCGCCTGTACTCGCGTGCCTTGGAGCAGTTAATGCTGGAACGGTTTTCGAGTGCGAGTCGTAAAACGCTCACGCGCTGGGGCTTTTGGATCGTTATCGGCGAGAAAGTTTATTTTGTATTCTCATTGTGATATGGATATGGTAGATTTTTTAAAGAGAAAAAGTATATTGAGAAACATTAATTTATCAAAAGTGTTTCGTGACTCTCGAGTTAATATCGGGTGTATAATAAATTAAGATTAAAACTTTTTATTTAGGAAGTATTTCCATCGTTGCAAAGTATATAATAGACTGTACAACATTACGAACTATATTGTTTAATCAATTGTATTGAAATATTTTCTTCAAATTTATTGCAGTATTATAATCATCCTTTGTTGTGAAATTTTGTTATCTATCTGTTATAGTCAAGTTAAACTTTGTCCAATATAATTTTGCAGCAAATGTCTCGATAAAATTAAAATTTATAGAATAACTTATATGTGCCACGAATATCTAAAATGAGAGACATTTAGAATACAAAACTAGTCTACCCAGTTATTGAAAGATAACACTAACTATAAATAAATGAATTATAGCAAATTAGAATTTATACATATTTTGTGATAGTTTCATAGCGTAAGTATCTATTGATTACTTCTCAATGTAATCATAATATTAAGCACACAGGACACGCATTAAAAAAAAATATATATACTGCCGCCTGCCACATTAAGCATCCCCCATCGCGCCAAGTGAAAGTCATTATAGTGACCTTGCACCTTGAAAATCGAATTTCACGCGCTCGCGACTATTAATATCGATTACGCCTATACGAATCATCTCTCTCTCTCTTTCTCTCTCTGCACAACCGCAGTACCATACTTTTTCCCCCAGCACGAATATACGCTTCTCTCCGCGTCGATGCATCTCTACCCCCGGAGTTGAGAGAGGTGAGGGGGGGTACATCATCGGCATCTCCTTTACCTCTGCCCCCTCATCTCCTTTATATGCTTACGCACACATAATATACATCCGTCTCATCAGCTCCCCCTCCAATCGAAAATATATTGGGTTTCGCGCGCACAACATACACACACACACACACAGGCACAATGCGCGCAAGCGCGCGAAGCATCGTTTTGTCGGGTATCCGCTTACGCGCATGCGCGCGTGCCAAAACGAGAGGTAAAAAAGGTCGTCGTGTGCCTTTGTATAAATGGGCCCCACGCGCAGGCACTGCGCTGTGTGCGTATATGTATGTATGTACCCCTCGCTGTTTTTCATCCATCAAGTTGGCGGCAAGCGCACGCGCGCGCAGAGCTCGAATGGAAATGAAAGGTAAAAGAAGAGAGGCGAAGTAATGCTCACGAGAGCTGGAATTGAAATAAATGTGTAATTACGCGACGTAAATGCGATTGTGTTGCGTGCGCGATGAATTAATCGAGGAGCGAACCGCGCGAGCGGGATTTTTTCGATCAACGACCGCGACGCTTTTGATTTATGCATGAGCAGTCAGGGAGATTGAGAAAGAGGGAGGAGAGGAGGTTCGAGCTTTATTTTTAGATTTTGGACTTTTTTGATTACCCGTATTTCGGGTTGATGAATATTATGAAAAAGTCCAGGACTTATTATGTTTATGGAGTGCGAGGTAGTTGCGATATAGGTGTCTGTAAAAATTCAGATTTTTGCCTGGGTGACTATTAAGGTATAATTAATCCATTAATTACGCGCGCATATATAGTCGTAACACTGGGCATTTATAAAATATAATTGGAATATTAATTATTCAGCGTTCAGAGCATGTCGGAATGTTGGTTCGTTTTCATTATCCCCTAAATCAGTGTTAAAATAATCTTGCTCGATGAATAATTCGCAAATGACATTAAAACCTCCGGCAATGTAACGTAACCGCTAATGTATATCAAAAACGAAGCGACCCTTCCGTTTCCAAAATTCAAACCGTGTCTCGATAACTTGAAAGCCTCGCGACGCGTAGGTATATACGTCGATTATTCCACGCAGTGTCATACGGTCATAAACTATACAGCCATATAGGACAACGTCACACACGCAGCCGCACTCTTTATATACGAGACACTGTATAGCCGGTACAGAACGGCCATAACCAGCGGTTCACCACCACGGGCGTGTGCCCTCTCTCCAGGTGTCTTTCTCTCTCTTTCTCTCCTCGTCGCGTATTATATATGTATACGCATATAATATAAGAATGGAAAAGAAAGGGAGCGCGCGCGCCGCACGCGACTTTCACATGAATTTCCCCGCGGCGCTATCGCGAAAGCCCATCGGGAAAGCTCTCGAGTTTCTTCTACGAACGTCGCGAGAGCGAGAGGAGCAACCCCCTTCGCACACCTTTCTCTCTCTCTCGTATTATTACGGGGCTGGTTGCGTAGGAGGTGGCTTATCGTGGGCTTTTCATCGCTGACAGATGTCTAATGACGCGAGTAAACGCCTTTATACGCTGTGTGATACGTTCAGAGGTCTTTATTATTTTTTGGCATTGCTTACCCCCTTCAAAAATTTATATACAATTTTTATAAAGAAATGGTTCTATATAAATAATATAATAAAAACTTTATAGAAACCATATATAGAGTTGGCAAGAAAAAGGTAATTTTTGTTGTAATTAAGGTAATTACAAAAAAAAAAAATTATCTTAATTAGAAAAAAAATTATCTTCCTCTTGCCAATTCTACATGGTTTCAATAAAATTTATATACTATATTATTTGTATAGAACCATTTCTTTATCAAAATTTTACATAACTTTTATAAAATTTTTATAAAATTTTTTTACGTGGGATATGAAGATGGTCAGAGTGTCGCGCCTAGAAATTACGCCTAGAAAAATGATTAAGTACAACTCTTTTTACACAATAAATATTATAGTGCATACCGATTTCCATTAAAATCGCACGGAAAGGTCGCTTGAAAACCAGGGGACCCGAATACTATATTATACGACTTCCACGCAAAACCGAAGAGTCACCAATGCATCAGCAGCAGCAGCAGCGACGGCGGTAGTAACCGAGAGATGCGCAGCAGATGTTTATAGAGACACGCGCCCCGGCATATACATACACACACATATCCTCATCGCGCTTACGCCTCTGAAACTAGACGCGACGCGTGCCACTCGGACGGGTTGCTCGCGCGCGTGCCGGTAATGAGCCCGCATGCGCCGCCTCGACGTGTTCTGAATGCGCGCTGCGCGCAATCTCTCATAACGGCGCGTGCGCGGACGTGGCGCATGAATGTTTAAGAGGATACGAATGGAGACAGAGAGAGAGAGAGCTGTGTAGTAGTAGTAGTAGAGTAGCACCTGCGCCACGCGCGCGCGCGCCAGTGATATAAGATTATACTTACGCGGCGCTTTCGAGTGGCCGAGAGATAGGCGAGGAGGAGCCTGGTGTGCCGCAGAGGGGGGGGGGGAGTGAGGAGCCATTTTTTCTTCGTGGCGCATGCTAGATAAGAGTGGATGGGTGAGCGATTGGTGCGCGAGTGCGACCAATGATTGACAGAAGAGTTTTTATTATATAGGTATCAACAGTTTTTGTTTCCTTTAGAGGGACCTTAAATAACAAGGAAAGTTGTATGAAGTAGGTTACGAAGGAGTTCGAAAGATGTTCGATAGTGCGTAAAAAGCTCATGCAGCTGAGAGAAAGTTGAAAAGTTGATCAAAAGTTCGGGCTCAATTCATATAATGGATAAAATATGTTGAGGTAGCCTTCGTAAAAACAACACATTATCTTTAGTTTGAAAGTTGATGTATAGCAAGCAGGTAATGGTTTTTTAGAATTTTGTACTGTTGTAGTGGAAAAAGAGTAGCCCTACGCGTCAGTGAATTTCAAAAATAATTCTACTCTGATGTTTGTAATGATTACCAACTGAAAAAGAGCGGTAACGTATATAAAATATGCGGTATTGCATCTCGATGTTTCATATCACTTGTTTAAATTTGAAAACAGTTATTTCGTAAAAGAAATGAGAAATACATTTCACCTCTTGTTAACACTTGATATTACCTCGAATTGATAAACTTGAAAAGTCAAGTGCTACTTTAGATTAGATCAGATAACAGCAGTCAACGAAACGGCGGAGCATATACACTTGACAAAATTCGGGGACTAGTCAAGATCGTAAGAGAATTCCTTCACTACTAATTTAAAATTACTTTAACTGGACAAATTTCATCGTATCACATTATACTTATAGTATACGCGTGTACGGCGGTCAGTTCTTTATTCTCTTCTCTACACCAAGCTTGCGTGAAAGTAATCGCGGTTTATATAGCTACCGGAACGAACTCACGTCTGTAATGTAGCAGGTACATGAAAAATTCGTCGTGGCTCGAGAAAGAAAGAGATAATCTGCGTTCAAAACGAGCGAGTCGTAAATTGCCACCACCGTTGATCTTACATTATCGGCACTCGTCATCGTTCGTGATTTGTCGTCGTGCTCCGAACTTTATATTCGCTTAATTATCCGCCGATCGCTGATGAGATAAAGTGGGGGGGTTCTGTCTGAGCAATATAATATCATTATGCGCACGGTTGCGGAGCTTCTGCCCGAGGCCGAAATTAATCATTTCGAAATGAGTCTGGTCAAGAGTCATTTTTGTTGTCTGTAGCCAGGGTTGAATATAATACTAATTTCTTCATCATCCGGCCAGGCTATGCTATACATCGTTGAGGAATCCAGTTTTTGTTGTGATTTTCGAAATGAAAGAGCAAGTCATACGTGTCCCGTTTTTAATGTTGCTTTTAACTTCAGCTGAATCGGAGAAAACAGTCGAGTAAAGATTAACTTTATTTTAATTGTAGATTCACGAAATTACTCATACGCCACCTGTTGGTAATTTAGAACAATCATGTTTTTATACTTCTTTTAGCTTCACTGAATAATGCGTTGAGCAATCTTCCTTTAATAGCTGTAAATGCATCGAAACTTGCAACCGTTTAAAATTAAAATTAAAATTATTATCAGAATGAAATTCAAACAGAATACAGTTATGCAGCAATCAATGCCGTTTCCAATTATCTCTCACTCGCTCTAAAATCTCCGCCTAGATCATCCCGCACGTTATGTCACACACACGCGCAACCGCAGTTGTTCTGTTTTTTTTTGCACATACCAGTGCAATTTAAAATTTCCAGCTGCGCGCAATGATTAAGCGCCGAGCGCTAAAATAAGATGCAGGCGTACTTACGCGTACGCGCACACACGCGCGCGTGCATTTGATGTGGGTTAGGGATTCCAAGGTTAATGCGCTCTCGTCTCTTTTTCACTCTCCCTCTGCTGGCCGCAGCTTCCTCAAAACTTTTTACTCTCCTCTTGCTCGTCCTTGACTCCTCTCTTTCTCTCTCCCTCTGTCTCCTCTTTTCGCTCGTCGTCCCTCCTCCCGAGCGCAGTCGCGTGCCGAAATCCCCTCCCCTGCACTTTCGTCGCTCTCAAAGTCGCCAGGATTTCGTCGCTTTCCTCTCTTTGCCGCTGCAGAGGGACGAGAGAGGCTCGATTATAATCTTGTTCGCTTTCTTTTTCTTCTTCGAGCGATTTCCGATGCAGGCCGTGTGTCCAGCTGATGCGTATAAGACTGGAATTAATCGGCTGATTCCGCGTCTCGCCCTTGGTTATAAACCTGCAATGATTTCTTCATTTTGGAGCGAAGGTTTTTTTGGCTTGTATAAGAGTTTCCTGGGTTGGGGCGGCGTGGAAGCGGTTCGAAGCGGTTTCTGGATATAGTAGGGCAAAATTTTATGTGTATTGTAATTTACGAAAACAATCTTTGAGATAAAGATGGTAAAAGAACAGTTACTTCTCCATAAATGCTACCTATCAAATACTTGAATTATACCTCTAAAGGTTTATGCCTCGATTCCACTATTTTTCATTATATTGCAGTTTTCAACTTCTCAAATCAAGTCCCTTACTGATGTAGGATCCCAGCGGTATAACGCAGCAGACTATTATAGAAATTTCGCACCTGGGCATTTACACTTTTGACTTTGCTGTAGTTTCTCTTAGATGCTGTTCTCAATTTTTCTACTGCCAAGAAAAAAGATTATTTCAAATACTTTTCATCATCCTATACCATGTATATTATACTGCTTCCGTTAGTACCACATTCGTTACAAATTTTGAAAACTTTCCCTCATTTGTACAGACTAAAACTCTTTATTTTGCTCTTCTCTAGAATAGAATACAGGCCGAAACATCTCTATAACAGTTAGACAACGATCCCAGAAGTCAAAACATCGTTCATTTACCTACACCTTTCACCTCCGTCGGAGACAGTAACCTTTTCCCCCAAAAAAGGTGCGCGTGCGCCCCGGCGAGAGCTACGCGTGCGCAGATGCGGCGTCGGAGAGATGACAGCGAGCGATACGGATATTATTTATCCCCCCAAGAGGTTGTTGCAATTCGAGCCTCGCTCCGCCTCCTGCGGTTAGAGCAGTTAGCGATCGAGATATATATCGGAGGATCGCCCACGCGACTGCCGATGCCTCATTTTTTTTAAAGGGACTTTCTTCCTCAGGTGATTTGGCAGTTTTTTTGGAGAGTTCTGAAGTTTTTTGAAGATACAATGTGTGTGTGTGTGTGTGTGTGGGGGGGGGGGGGGGGGGGGGGGATCAGTTTTCTCGATCTTGTTCGTGATGGTTTTGGGTTTATTGAATCATTTCTCTTAGAAGGTGCTTGACCAATTTGGAGATTATATTAAAAAATATTTTCGCTTTTCTATATGATATTTGTAGATAAAGTTTAAAGATAAAAGTTTAGGAAAGCTGAATTTCGAATTTTCTAAATTCGAAACGTTAAAAAACGAGTGTGGTACGCGTAAGGGGAGCTGAATTCGTTTCTCACAAAACATTCTATTTACGCCATATAAGAAAATAAATTATATTCCCATTACGACTGGTTCACACACGCGCGTGAACTTGATTTATCCGAGGCATCTTCTTCTGCGCGGGACTAAAGAAGAAGAAGAGAGGAAAAAAAGAAATCATAGTCGCAAACGTGTGAACAGTCGCATCGATGACGGGTCCACTCGATCACGAGTGGATGCCCGAAGAATAAAGAAGACGCGCGCACGGCGTAAAAACGGCAGCCGGTGTTGGGCCAACGCTCGAGCTCAATAGGCCGCGTAAGTGAGAGAAAGAGAGGGAGGGAGAAAGATAAATAAATATGAATTGAGTGGCAGCGCGCGTCCGTTTCCTTACAGAAAAAAGGCATCTCTTGCTTTCACGACCACCAAGGATTTTCGGCTGGGGTGCCCGATAAATCAAGGACGAAGAAAGAGAGTCTCTCTCTCTCTCTCGCTCTGTCTCTTTCTCGCGTCTTCGTTTCGTACCTGAATTTTCGTAATGCCGGAGAATCCGGATGATAATTTGTCCGCTGAGAGAGGCACCTGAAGCGCATAAATTTTATGCTAATGAATCGGCTTGGCCCCGTGATTAATCGTTCAAGTGGCAAAGGGACATTTCGTTTTTCATTCTTTTGCGATAATTATGAAATTTTCTTAATTTTGCGACTCGATAAATTATTGTGATTAATTGCGGTGTATTAACATATTGATTTATTTGGAGGGAAATGTTGAAGAGATTTAAAACTGTGTATAATGATAATCATTTCGACGATTAAAAATAATGCTGTTCTGTAAGTAAAATATTGTGATGGTTGCTGGAGAATTAATGCAAAGTGTAATGTACTATTTTCGTGCTGACAATACGATTTTCTCTTCAATTTTTAGTTGAAATATATAATTCAAACTTATTATAAAATAGGAGAAAATATGATACAAATTCAGAGTTATCTTATTGTAACTATAATATTTATGTACATAGATTTAACATTAATCCATATATCACTGTCTCTTTTTATAAATTATATATTATATTTTATATCGATTTATTTTTAGGATAAAATCTCTTAATATGACCCAGTACCTAATATGAACCATTGCGATATTTAGAAACCTATTTTTTGTAATAAATTCATTAGATGTATTTCGACTCCAAATAAGCTGCCATACGTTTTTATAGCCATTGAATGTATTCTCTAATTAGGAGAGGAGATTGTTTTTTAGAGATTTGAACCAAGCTCGAATGAGTGCAGTTTATTAATGGTGAATGATATCGACTGTATTACACATGAGTATTTTGATAGTATCAGTACAGTACAAAGTATCTTGATATATTTGTTCAAAATCGCGAAATTTATTTTTTGTATTATTTAAATAATCAATTAGAAACTCTAATATATTATTTGAGAACATCTCCTTAGTGATTGATCACTCTGAAACCTTAAAATAATGTTTTGTTCATTTCTTATGGCCATTTAAAATTCAGTATGCCAAATTGGGAGCTTTTACCGTATATACTACAAATTACTGTATATCATTTTGTTATTTTTCTTAAATACTTGTATTATTATGTATAGTTGGTATAAGGCTTGCGAAAAATGGAGATTGATTTTCTATAATCAAGGCTGCGAATGATATCTCAAATTCAGATTATCCGAACCCTTAAATAAATAAATATTCAAATATTTTGAGAAAATTGAACAAAGCTTTTGCTGATCCAATTTTTCGTATATTATAGGAGAGAGTGGGGCTATTTTGTACACGGAGCAGTTTCGTAAACGCTAGTTATTTTGTAAGTAAAAAGTTTTATCTGATTTAGGTAAGGTAGATTCAACCTATCAGTAGAGATGAACTTTTGTAGACAACTTCATCAAATTATTCGATGAATTGGGTTTGTAACGGCTACTACGTTATTTTTGAAAGCTCGTTTTGAAAATTTGGAGCTTTGCGAAAATTCGTTTGAGAATTGTGTGTGTATGAAGTGTTTGCTTAGATAATCATATCTTTTTAGTACATTTCAAAACAAAAATTTTGACGCCTGGTAGACCTCGATACATCAAGTTTGAGGTCAGTACTTGCAGTCGTACGATTTTCAGTAGTTTGGGGCTATTTTGTACAATTCTGTCTGGGCTAATTCGTATACTTATAATTGGTATGATGTTTTAGAAGATTTTAGAAAATTTTATATACTAACAAGTGAAAAATTTATCCTTTTACAATAATATTTTTTTCGTTGCAGTAGTATAGTTTATAAGTGCTTCAAAATTACAAAAGTCCTGCAGAAAAGAGGGATAGTTACACTAAACATGATGCAGAGAAAATTAGAAAAGCTCTTGAAACATTGGCAAGTAAAGGAAACTCACTGAGAAGTGTTGCTCAAGAATTTGACATGAAATATACTTCATTGTTATTCTATGTTAATAAATACAAAGATAAAGACATAAACAATAAAGATTGTGTCTTCCGCAAGAAAGGAAATCAAGATTTTTCTGATGAACTGGAACAAGAATTAATATCATATTTACTTGAAGCTTCTGATTCTTATGCTGTGGCAAACAAAAAATTGGATCACTGAAAAACAAGCTGGACCAGATTGTTTATATTCTATCATAAAACATCATCCAACTATATCATTAAGGCAACCTGAAGCTACTAACCTGACCCGAATATCTAACTTTAATAAAACAAATGTTCAGTCATTTTTCAACAACTACAAAAAAATACTGTCAGATTACAAATTACAACCATAATCAATAAGGATTCATGAACAGAAAAATTTGATTTTATTTCTTTCATTTGAAATGCACATGCGAATAGCCCCAGTACTTGTACGAATTTGTCCCGGAGTTGGGGTTATTTTGTAAAAAATGATTTTTTTTCAATTGAGCACAGTTTAATGATTGACAAATAATAAAGGGTCCATAACAACTTTTTTAGTCAGTTATAACACTAAACTTAGTGTTAGTATCTCAGTAGTGTTAATTATTAAAGTACGAATTAGCCCCACTCTCCCCCACTTGTTTATATCGATAATTGACAATCAAAGTTCTTTAAAAATTGGAATATTATTACTCTCACAGTAAAGAAACAACAATCCAACGATCAGAGGTAAAATTATTGATTAAGCACCATCAAACGTCACCAGCCAAGACGAGACCCCATCATTCGCTGTGATTACAGCCCATCACCGCAATATAATGTAGATATCCCTCGTTTAGTCGCGCAATTAAATTCAATAACCGCGCCCGACGTGTCGCGCGCCCATCGTTAAGTGAATTATTTTTCGCGCGCTTACACTGACAAACCTGACAAATTGATCGCAAAAAACGATCACCGCGGCCAGTATCCCCAAAGGATTCGATTTTGTTTTTTATCACGACGGCATGGGGCGCCGGCACAGTGAGAAAGCAAAATCAGTCCAATTAATTCGACGCCACGTCAATCACGCGGCAATTTGCGGTCCCGTTCGACGTGCTACATCAACCGCAGTTGTCCTCAGAGTATTTAATTATTACTGCGAGGTGCCACCCTGTTTAATTAACTTCAAGCGTAAAAGAGACGAAATAAGAGGGCGTGAGAGGGCAGCTCTCTTAACGAGAAATCTTCAGGTTCTCGTGTCTGTGTGTGAGTAATTGAATTTCGATCCTCGATTTGGGATGCGAGCCATACGGGAGGTGCATCTCATTTGCTCTCTCTGTGACCATTCGGAGTTAACGTTGGTATTCTCGATCATTTTCTTATGATGAGGTCATTACGGAAAGTATGTATTTAAATAAGATTATAGTACCATTAAAGATAATGCCACGGGGAATGTTATAAAAGCAATAACGCGCACGTGCGCGTAATCAGTGCTTCTTTCGACTACTGAAAGATAATGGGATTATTATTAATACTATCATAAACCATTATAGGCTCAAAGTACACGATTAAACGAACAATTTAAGCGGTGGTAAGTTTAAATTGATGCAGTACAAGCTGAACTGTAGACCTTCAAAGTTTTGAAAAATCGCGTTTTTTTTAATCTAAAGAATACGATAGTATTTTTTTTTAAGCGAAAAACGTAGTTTTATATATTGTGTAAAAAAATAGGTAACAACAATTAACGGTGATAATTTCAGACTTTCTATCCAAGAAATTTGAATTCAGCGGGTCAAAATACATAGGAAAAATTTGGATAGAATCAAAGATGTAAATCGACTATGAACCATAGGTCTGGCCACTAGACACTTCAGTCTGTATCAAGAACTGATTCTATATCGTCGCGCGGTACGACGAAAAGCCAACTTGGAAGTTACAGGCGAAGAAAAGTCAAAAACGCGTCTAAGGCGAAGAAGAAAAACCAGTTTGCGTTCTCCCAGACAAAGAAAGGCCAGTTTGCGCCGTTCCTGCGGAGGATAAATCCCAACTGACGGCATCTAATCAATTACTAGTTATATAATTATCTCAACTGATCGTCTTTTTATCTTTTTAAAAGATTTTTAATCTTTTGGTTATCTTTTTATCTTTATCGTATTTTATTATCTGAAAGTTATCTATAAGATACCAACTAAATGTTACTTTTGTTTGAGAAAAGTCAAACTGGCTTTTCTTTGTCTGGGAGGGCGTAAACTGACTTTTCTTCGACTGGGAGGACGCAAACTGGTTTTTCTTCGCCTGTAATTTCCAAATTGGCTTTTCTTCGTACCGCGCGACGATATAGTCTGTATAAAAACTGTAATAAAATAATAACAAAATTCCTGGCAAAAACTTAATCACGAATAATGCATAATTTGAGATTTTGAGCAAGGAGCAACAATTTTGAAATGACTCCAAAAAATTTTTGAGAGACTCTGTAGTGCGTCATTTGAACGGTTCATCTCACGTCCTTATGGCTCAAATTTATAGTCGTTACTTGGCCCTCAGAACTTGGAAATTCAATATGGCGACAATTTTAATTGTATATCTATATATATTGAATTCCAAGTGCCAAGTGAGGACTATAGATTCGGGCCTATATCCTCTCGGCCGTTTCAATTTGACGCCACGCCAGAATTTTTTTCTCTTTATTAAAAAAGATAACTTTTTTTATAAATGTATAATTGAAGCAACGATACCAGAAAATACATAAAGTACAGAGAGTCGGATGATTTTGCAATGCCAGTGGATCTCAACTCAAATAATAGTACTTAATGTAAACTCCGGCGCGAGTGTGCGCTGTTTTAACTAAAAATCGACGTGTCCGCTTTTTCCACTAAGCCAGCGAAATTGAAACAGCTGAGAGGTCGTGAGATTCAGTTGTTCGAATTCCACTTTATGCAGAGTCAAAATAACAAGAATCTTATTTTTGATATTTCTTTACATGAAGCTTAAGATTCTTTTTTGAGTCACTTATTATTGCTTAAATTATTGCCTTAATTAGTGATAGTTTATTATTTAACGATTTCGTTGTGATATACGTTTTTTGCAGGAATTTTTTTATTACTTTTATACAGATTTTATACAGTCTACATGTATAGAATCAGTTTTTTATATAAACTGTATAAACTCTACTGTATTCAATCTCTATATAAAATATATAATTTTTTTTTACTTTGGGTGAATCGCATTATACGGCCTTGAAAGATTATTTCAAACGACTATACTTTTTTTAGAGTATACGGCAACCGTAAAACGATACAAGAATCTAAAATTTGTTTTAATTTCTGGAAAAATCCGAATGAACTTGAAGTTTTGTTAAGTCGGCTGATAAGCTTAGTAGGTCACGATAAATGTCGACGATTTTTGCTTTTAGCGAAAAATGAAGACTCGCAGTGTTCAAAATTATACGAGGAAAACTGAAAGATTTTCTCTGTACAAACATAATTAATACATGACAATCATTAATTTTCTTCAAATGACCATTCACACATTTCCCCTTAATAAACTCTTCCACATCATAAAAGCGCTCCTCAACAAACCTTATTTACCATTCAATTACACGATACTTCTCCATAGCGTTATTAATGGATTATTTTCCAACCCTCGACTCCTCCATTAAAAAAAAAAACGAAAAATTCAATTTCCACGATTTCACGGTGCATTGACCTCCTCCATCATCATCCCTCGCGCTCAAGGAATTTTCCAGCCTACTTTCAAAGAGTTTTCGTACTCTCGACGCGCGAGGTGCATTGAAAATCACCGCCTGACGAATCGATCCGCGATCGATCTTTCTTTAGCTATACAGCGCGAGGTGTGTGGGTGTGTGTGTGTGATAGGAGGGAATCAAGCGTCTCGCTGACGGCTTATCGTCTCCCAGCATCGTGTCAGATTAATGTGGGAGAGGCCTTTACCGAGGCCGTGATGGATCACTAATATGGGGAGTCATCTCTACCCCCACTACTACTCTATACCAGTAGCTCTCCCCCCCTCCGTCCTTCTTTACACGTCTTTTTCTCTCTCTCGCTCTCTCGCGGATTCCCAGGCGATTACATCTTGTCGGTGACAATGAGATCGTCCGGTGCAGCACGCAGCCTGGAAGTCAAGTCTCACACGTGCACGTGAATGAAGATCTTCCAGGGGTCAAGAGACAAGAATAAGGGAGCGACGAGGGGGCGAGCGACCGCACTGCGAAACCTGCCCCCACCGACACGCATACCTGCGCGTTCTGGCTTTTGTCAGCCTATAAGGCGTTCGAGAGGACTCGGATAAATGCGCCCTTTGTGCAAGGTCTCGAGCTGCTTGGGATGCCAGAACTTTTCTTCCGTTCGAGAGGAAGGAGGTGATTTCTTTTCGGGGTTTCGTTTGCTTGACTGGGCCTATTTTATTGACACGCCGTGTGGTGGTGGTTTGTATAGGGAGGGCAGGATATTCGGCGGGAGAGTTCGCGATGATTAATTAATTATTTAACTATTATCGTTCGAGATATGAGCTTTGATAATGTGGCTTGGGAAAGGATTTGACGTCCGAAAACTATACAAATATTATTGTCTATATTATCGTTTTCGAATAATTCAAAAATTTATTGTTTGACACCGTATACTGAAAAATTTGGTGTATATTGATGTGTCAGGCGAGCTCCAGACTAGACTGCAAAGATTACAAACTCACGTGCGAGATACGTGTATGGTGATAAGAGGGATGAGCATATCAGTCCATACAGGAGCAAGCTTGAATGACTGGAACTACGGGGAAGAAGGGCGTATTTTACAGCGGTGTTGATGTACAAAACTATAAACCTGGGCCAGCCCACGTACCTGCGACTCTCTTTCAAAAGTGTCCTCAGGTAGAACCGCCTCTAGGGAGCTCACAGTTCCATCATCGCGCACAGATATACAGGGTTGCATTCTATTTGCACGCGCATTTGGAACTCGATCCCCCGAAATATTAAATATCTTTCCTCGATAAGTAAATTTAAGACGGTTAGTAGAACGCACCTGCTGCATAGGTCAGGCGATTTAGATTCTATTTATACTAAATAAAATACTAACGATAGTCTAACGCTAAAATGATAAGATTGACAAACACTTCTGTGATATTTATTCAATTCACATTAAATGTAGTAGCGTGTTTAAAGAAAGACGTAATATCTATTTCATCTAATATTAAGTGAAATAATGTGATTAATAAAGTCGTAGTATTAAGACGTGGCATTCTGCTTAAAATTATGTAAAAGTTGTATGACTGAAAATTGTAAAAGTGACTATGGATTGAAGTATTATATATTGTATACATATTATTATTTTTGTATTGCATAAATAAAAGATATTCTATTCTATTCTATTTAAAACTTATAATTAACGGCTACAGAATGTTGTTAACGGGTGGTTCGAAGGGATATGGTAAAAATATTGAAGATGCCCTGGTAGAAATTGTAACCAACCGTACGCCATCCGTTCGCCAAATCGCAAGGATTTGGCCAACCGTTTAACCAACAGTTAGCGATAAATACCGCTTATTTCGTCACGGAATCACCCTTGCGCTTGGTCAATGAATGCTTAATATTAAAAATCTTAAATAAAAATCGTTTACATAACTTATTATTTAAATAAAACTCTCAAAATTTGTATTATTCATAGAATAATCAAAACCCACATATTAATAGTATTTTTCTTCGGATAAATATGGTTAAATCGGTAACGGGTATAGTTTTGTTTGTTCAAATTGAGGTTAGGGCGTGTTAATGTGTACTGTGCGTGATTTTTTGACGTAAGTCAGGACATGTACAGGTGGATACTTACATTTTTTAAAATTTAAAAGTATCCTATATTTAAAATTTGAAAGAATGCTACATAAAAGGTATTCTACATTTAAAATTTGAAAGTATCCTACATAAATTCTTCGTACTCGTATTGCTCCGTTTTCTACACGGTGCTCCGTTACCATCTGACCTTTACAGTGAAGCAAAACCACGCGATCCCGGCAATCCCGTCACGTGACTCGTATGAGTCTGCGCAGTTAAATACTTTTACCTATACATAACACATGAACCTGCGATCGCACTCGTGTGTATTTATGTGCATGTGCTTGCTTGCGGAAAGCGGGATGCGGACAGTAATTTCGGAGCATAGCCCACGTGCTACGCTGTCTACTTAACCTTCAAATAAATTTACTCCCAACTTCATTCAAATATTTTTTTAATGCATTGCAATAATTTTTATTATTGTTTATGTATCAAAATCTTTTTACATATCTATATTTCTTATTAATTTCTATTATTGTTTTATGAGTTACTCAATGTTTTATTATTGATTGATAGTCTGGTTAACCGTTGGTCAATATTTTTCTTATTTGTTGGCCTAAATTATTGGCCAACAGTTAGTAGATAAGCCATCCGAGTTGGTTTATTTTCTACCAGGGTGTATATCAGAAAACTTCAATAACTCTTCGCGTTCAACGTATAATTGTGCCAAAGTGTCCGGGCTTATAACACTTTTGGCGCGTATTTTCGTACACACACACACACATGCGCGCGCGCACATCAATTTCCACTACCGTAATATCTCAAAAAGAACCGTCGATAATCACACGATATCTAAGAAAAATACCCGATCTTTATGGCGATTAACGCGGATGTCCACTTAATTTGTCGCTCCCGCCGCACGCGAGCTCGAGTCCCCTCGAGGTCGGTCAGATTCATCGCCTCGTGTTATATGCGTTTCCTCCGCAATAATAACGAATAAAAACAAAAAAATAGAACCAAAAAAAAAGTGTCTCGCGCGTTATCATCCTGATTAACCATTCCGAAATCAGGTTTCGACACGGCGAAAATATGACGGCGCGTGGGGATCGTTTTCATATCTGTTATTGATGATAATTGGGCCCGAGCGGCTATTTACGAGACAATATTATAAAGCGCGAGCTTGTGAGCGGCCGCTTTTCGTGTATAAATACACTGTTTAATGAATCAATCGCCGCAAGGGCTACGCGCCCGTAATGACTTATTTATTTGACAAATTTCACTGAGGACTCTCTCTCTCACGTTTCGGCGCCCTTCTCAGATCCCTCTTTTTTATTTCCACAAAAGCGTCGACTCGAGGTCCCGGCGATAATTCATCGCTGCATCGGGGCGATAAATTTTTCAATCGATTATTAACACGCGAGTGTAATTATTTTTTGAATTCTGGAATACACCGTGACTGCAGTGCGCATGCATACATCATTATCGTTCGCGCGCCATATTAATTCGGCCTTGCGTGTGCGCAGTTATTGTCACCGATCCGCGCCTATATATGCGATGCACACCGTTGCCTCGCTTGTCTCGCGGTATCAGTATTCACCTTCCGCGAGTGCGAGGCAATCAGCCGCGGCTGATTTACGCTGGCGGCGGCGATAAGTGAGGCGTAAACGCGCTGTAATTGCACAAAGCTTCCAGGCGCGTCTTGCCACCTCGTAAACCCCTTGTACGCGCCGTGTGATTTACGGTATCGCGCGCGCGCATCTACTCGCTCTGCTTCCTCCTCCTCCTCCTTCTCAGCGGCAGCAGCCCAAAAAGAGGAGCGAGAAAAATCTCGGAACAACGGGAATATGATGGGCAAGAGAGTGGATCCAAGCGTAATGAGAGGACCGAAGGGATATTTATGACGGCCGAACGTGTATGTATCGTATGGCACCTGCGAGCGCTTATATGCCTGTGTCTGTCTCCTGTGTGCGAAAGAGCGTGACAGTCGGATGGATGAATTTGGCCTGGAGTTTTCTGTTTTTCTTTTTTTTGCCGGGCGCGGTTTTCACGCAGCCTTGATTTTTAATCGGGTTGGTTATATTCGGAAATTTTCTATAATGGTCATACTTTGGGCACTTCTAAAAATTCTTTCAATAAACTGATAGAAACCCTTCTTTTCAGAATCAAAATGTGTTGATTTCTTTCAAAGTTACGCCCGTGTGGAAATTATCCAAAGTGTCCCGATTACCAGTCCGATTCCACGTGGATATATCCCTATTATGTCCCAAATTGGGATACCCAGATGGATTCCCATTAGATTCTAATAGGGAAAGAAATTCTGTTCCGAATTGGGACACCGAAACTGGATCCCAATCAGAGATCCCTACTAAATCATAAGTTTGGGAAATCCAGACAGATTCCTGTAAGATTCTAATAGGGAAAGAAAGTTCTATAAAATTAGAATATATATGTTTATTATTTTCAAAATACAAGTAAACCACTGCATAATAAAATTTTTATTGGAAATATATTATATATAGAATTTATTTACTTCAGTGCAACAATTTGACATTATATATACTTTTTTTTCACCTCCTTTCTTGAAATTTAAATTCAATAGAATACATTTGTGCTTAATAGATTCTAAATTAAAAATTTGTTCAGTCGAAGAAAATTGTCTTGCCTCCCAAATACTTAATTTTGAAGATCCTGTTGGGTAACTATATACATTATTCATTTTTCGTAATGTATTACCTCGTATTTTAATTTTTTGAGGTTCATTTTGAAAATAAAATATATTATTAATGCGTACTACAGTTTTGTCCACGAGTAAAACTATGTTATTCGGTTCAATCGTTCCCTGGTAGAAAATTAACCATAAGTTGGCCAGAATATGCTTAACCAGCATATGGCTTAGCCATATTCTGGCCAACTTATGATTAATTTTCTACCAGGGTTGTAATACTGAAAATACCTTTAACTTTCAACTTAAATACTAAAATGCAGTTTGTATTTAAATTAGTTGGTTCGGACTTTATAACATTAAAACGTTAATAAAACAGTCACACACAGGTTGCGATGGGAATGAAATTACTGATGTGCAATATCATAAGGCATTAGGTTATGACATATCCAACGCTAGAGATTGGGATGGGCATCGTAGCAATGCACGATCAAAATAATTTATAAATATACTTTAAATTCTCCTTTTTTGTATACAGTAATATTTAAAATATATAATTAAATACATTTATCGTCAATTATTTATAAATTTTTATATGCAAATTATATTGGGATCCGATTAGGATCGTCTTAGAATCGTAAATGGATTCTAAAAGGGGTGCCCCATTTGAATCGGATTGGCGCACCGTAATACTTCGCACTGGGATCTAATTGAATTTCCCAATTAGATCCCAATTAGAAATTGGGTAATCTGAATTGAATCGGACTGGAACCCAAAGATTTTTCCGTACGGGCGTTAGTTCAAAGTTGAGCGTAAAATACGAAACATCGGAAGCGATGTAAAAGTTGTAAAAATTGAAAATATGGGCAATATATTGGATATATATATTTGGATATATATATATATATATATATATATATATATATATATATATATATATATATATATATATATATATATATATATATATATATATATATATATATATATATATATATATATATATATATATATATATATATATATATATATATATATATATATATATATATATATATATATATATATATATATATATATATATATATATATATATATATATATATATATATATATATATATATATATATATATATATATATATATATATATATATATATATAATGACCAATATGTTGGTAATATAGCGGCGATTGTACACCCTCCAATATATTGTTAATATATTCTGCAAAAATTTTACTTACAATTTGCAAACCTTTTCCCATTTAATATGCTATACAAAAAGTTTCAAGTTTTTGAGTTAAAAAATCATAAAAATTGAAGATTTATGAAAAAATTCAAAATTTTCAAATTTTCTATTAATTGTAACTTTAGAACGATTGCATATTTTGCTCTAAAACTATATATTTGAGCAATTTTAAAATTTTGAACTGAACAGTTGACATGAAGTTATACCCATATACATTTTACATCGCCACTATATTAGCAATATAATGGAGGACGTACAATCGCCGCTATATTACAAACATACTGGTAACTGCATATCCAATATGTTACCAATATATTGTTAATATATATATAGCCCATATTTTCAATTTTTACACGGGAAGCACAAAGAACGAGAAAAACAAAGTGCAGAAGATGTGCCAAAATAGAGAAAACAAGTTGACTACTCTGGGGACATCGAAGTGGTAAATATTTGATCGTGTGCCAAAGTTTTCTTTTTTCAATAACCATCTCTACGAAAAATTTCTCTCAAATATCCAATTTTATGAAAACTGACAACATCTACATCTCAATACCTCTCAGACATACGGGACCGAAAAATAACCCCTTGACGTCCCGAAAAATCCTACACGCTGACGTATAAAATTAGTCAAAAGCCGTCATCCCGGATTCGCCCCGGCCATCCGGAGCACACATACGCGCGCGCGCCTGCGCATCATTGCCCAACGCGCTCCCATTGTCCCGCGGTTGCGTAGGAGGCGTGAACCGTCGGTGCGCCTTTAAATGGATTTTCATTTGCCTCGCCATTGTAACCCTTTTAACCCCGTGCATATGCTTTCCGGGGGCCCAGGTGAATGCGACGATCCTTTCTTCAGAGAGAGACAGAGAGAGAGAGCGAAAAGCATATGTCGAAGGGGGACGGACGAGAGCAGAGCGACGTATTGTGTGGGGAAAATCTGCGCGCGAGGGGGACGTCTATAGTAGTACACTGGGTACGTGTGAATGCGAGCCACTCGAAAGTCGAGTGGTTATGCTGATGGACTTTTTGCGTTTGGGGATGTGGAGGAGAATATACCTACGTGCGCGTTTGTGTGTTCTCGCTGGGGTGCAGGCAAAATGTTTGCGGAGGTTCGGATGAACTGAGCTTGCTCGCGTTGTTGTTTATGTGTGTTTAAGAATAATGGATGACTTTTAAGGGGGTCTCTCGTATTCGCGTTTGTTTCTTTGCCGGAGATTATTTGTGTTTTGCAAATTTCTCTTCCGATTTCCTTTGCTACGTACTATTATCACTCTTTAAAAATATTTATCTTTTTGGAAAACGCTTAACCATTTTTACTTACCAGGCGGACATTTTTGAGTCGATGTGAGCTTTTGGCTTAGAAAAGTGGACAAAACTCTATCTAAATGTAAAAAACAAGTTTGTTTTTCTTCTGTAAGAAGAGTTGCTCAAATTCAATGTGGCAGCTATTTCGATGTTATCCGTCATAAAATATCATTAATGCAAAAAAAAATATTGTCAACTTTGAGTCGCCATATTGAATTTTCTGTTGAAAATTTTGAAATTTTCTCACCGGAATCCGAAAGAGCAACTCTTTTTACATAAGAAAATATACTTTTTTTACGTTTTTTCTTTTTCCAAGCTAAAAGCCCATTGAGTCAAAAATGTCCACGTGGGAAGGAACGGTAATATCAAAGGTTAATTTTAATAAAAATTACATATCTCGTCAATATAATTAATACCCCACTCAAACCTTCCGGCTTATCAGGCTCGCGGTCACTTCTGATCCGGAACCTCGTCTCGCTTATCTCTCTCGGCTTTTCGTGCTCCCCTCTCTCCCGAGAATCGCTGTTCATCCCTCACCGCGCTAATCCCGGCTATTAAGTTGATAACGCGCGCCAAGTGCGTGTGCTGCGAAGTCGACGGGCTGTTGCGGTGTGTGCGTGTCTGGTGGAGGTTATACGGCGAAGATTTCGCTTCACGGAGCTTCTGAAGGTCTGGTAATATTATACTCCGAAAGTAAAGTTGAAGTTGTTTCGGTAAACTTGTTTGTAACGTTCACTTTACATATTAAACGGCCCCTTCAAATGAGTGCTATCTCCTCCATCTTGTAGTTTCATTAATTTTGACAACGTACATTGTAGCTTTCGTGAATAATAAACGTACAAGCTACTGTCGCGTGATTATTATTTTTATGAAAGGGAAACGTCTCGGATATATCGTTTTGGAGCATGAGAAAATCAAAGTTATTCCCACTACAGGCTGGAAAGAAAGAACATTTTCAAGAGGTGACATTTATATTTATAGGAAAAGGATGTGTACTATAAGGAAATCGATTTATAATAGAAGGAAGATTTCTTTGAGCCTAATATATCCCATGCACATCTAGGATAGGAAGACCTTTGAATGTACATAACGAGCGTTCGATTCAATGTATATATTCTCTCACAAAAATACTTTTTTCTGACTCCACTTCATTTTCCATTGTATCCCTAGCTGTAGGGATTTCGTGCCGTAGCAAGACGTCTTTCAGTAAGGACATAAATTTCACTGCATTTCCTCTTCTGAAATCACCGATGCGTGTGTAACAACGTTTAAATGGAATTCAAAATATTATGACAACGTGAATGATTATTATGCGATTTTTAAATAATTTTGACCCTTATTAAAATTTTGTATTTTAATTATGACTTGCCCTGGAATACTTCAACGTAGTCGATTAATGCGTCCGTGTCTAAAGGATATTTTTTCATTCTGACCTTAATTTTGCTTTCTTCAGTCGTAATTAAATCCTCTTCAGTGCCACTTTTTTACCTCGCACGTTAATTTTCATCTTGGAATCCTCCTCACATCACGGACAACTCATTCAAGAACTTCAGTTCCGCTATGTACTCTTTCAGATTGCAGAATCGCAATGTTAAAGAATTAATTAATAAAAACGAAACAAACAAAAAGAAAAATGAAACACTCCATCAATTGGGTCGCAGACATATCAATCAACCTCACATACACGCACGCGCATTTGATGCGCCTCATCTGCGGTGGTCCGCTCGTTCGCGCCGTATGCTAATGCGCATGCGCTCGCGCGCGTTTACGAGCCGCGTCGTCGCGTGCCACGATATGTGGCCCATAATACATACACCGGCCGCGCGCGGCCCCTGACAGCGGCCCATTGTTTCTTGCACCGAGAGAGGGATGAGGAAAAAGTGCGCGCGTACGCTGATAGTTGGACATGAGTTAGCGTTTAGTAGTTAACGTGTCAGGTGAGTTTTTCGGATGGGTGTGCTACGAGCAAGATTTGAGAGTTTTATTTAGGGGTTTCGTAATGGGAACGTTTTCCATTGGTGATATTTTATAAAAAATATGGTTTTAACAATCAAGCACTTTTTATTGTTTTCTCCATATATCTTTTTTATCAAGTTTGATATGAACTTTCAGGTAAAATTGTTTATCACGAACTGAAAATAATAATTTTGAATAACATCGATTCAGATTATATTCACGATGCTATTGAATATCAAACCTTTGACAAATCAATCGAACCATATAAAATTTTTTAGATTTTCATGGCAAAAGTATTTATCGCTGTTCCGTAATAAGCTTGGTGCTTTGTAAAAATACAGCTGAAAAGTCAGCACTCATGTGTGTGTGTGTTTTTCAACCGAATAAAAACAACTAGTTTATTTAACGAATAAATCAATCTGCGCCTCTCGCGCAGACAATACACCGCGCGCGTATAAAATCCCGCGCAATCGGCGCGCGTCTTTCTCGGATCTCCTCATCGCCCGCAAAATATTACGAAGTTTATTGGGCGCTACGTGCGCGTGAGCCGGACGTGAGGTGGGCAATAACTTGGACGTCGTATGCAAAAGCCACCGGCACGCGCAATACGCGTGTGCGTGAGCGCATGCGCGTCTATGAGCGCGCGCAGGCGCATCTGTCCCGAGTGACGTGGCCACCTTTCAGACGATCGCCACAGCGATTATTTATGTCGCAGCTATATGAGCAAATCCATAATACTTTTAACTATTGTCAAACTTTTTTTTCAAATTATTTATTGCTGCCATTAGCGTGGCCTGCGAAGCACATAAACGAGAATGGGTGTAAAATTTTCAATGTAACCTAGAAAACAAGTCCTGTAATCCATATTAGTGTGCCACGCAGGCCGCAGCCTGGGCCGTACAAAACTGTCTAAAAAAAGGTCGCTGTAATGGTTTTAGCGACTTTTTTTAGATAGTTTCGTACGTTCCCAGGCTGCGGCCTGCGAGTATTTTCTAGGCTACATTGAAGACTTTACACCCAGCCCCGTTTATATGCTTCGCAGGCCATGCTAATAGCAGCAATAAATAATGTAAAAAAAAGTTTCACAATAGTTAAAGATATTATGGATTTGCCCATATACATTTGAATATTGATAATGCATGTACTTTTGTTGCCGTTCCGGAGGATAAAATAAAGTGATTATCTGGGGGTAGGATGGAGGCTTTATCGGTCGGTTTTGTGCGAAATTGTGTAGCTAACGGGTTTTAGGAGTCTGGGAGGTTTGAGTTGAATATTTATTTATCTTGAAAATTAAGTAGGTTGCCAGCTTACTAACTTAAATAATAAAATAGATTATTACGAATATAGGGTTACGCAAGAAAATAAAAGTACTGTTGCCATAGTGCGTGACAAGTGTTATGCACTGTTATAGCCTACAGCTACACAAATGTTCATAAAAGTGATTAATTCTTTTTTTATCCCAAAAAACCATTTATAATCACACTGAGAAAACTGTCGTAGGAAAATTTACTGAAAAGCTAATAAAAATTACTATTTTTTATAGCAACGATGGGATATCATGGAAATTTAGGTACTTTTGCTAACTAATATAGTAATTTTTGTAGCCAAGCTTAAACTTAAAAAAAATTGATTTTCATGATTTTATATCTATAGGATACCTAATATTTATACAATATTTAATATATTATTAATTAAATTTAGCTATACAAGAAATAAATAAGGAAATAAAAATTTTTTTTTTTACGGTGGTTGTGTATTCGAACCCTGGACCCTCCGCACGCTAGGCAGACGCGCTAACCTCTTACCCACGTGAGCTTCTTGAGTACAAAATTTTGGAACTGATACATTGGCTACCTTCGCTTACGAGAGAACTTTGATGATTATTTGATAGCAATAAATAACTATGATAATATAAAGAAATAACTCATAGCTCACCTGCACAACGTAAAAATAAAACAACTGAATCGATATTGTCGATGTTTTTGATAACTTAAAAGGAAGATAATCTCAAATTGCGGGAGAAACATAACCTCAATCAGACACGTGCTCCCGGCGTGCACGCAATAAGTACTACATGTAGAGGGCACTTTTTGCTATGTGTAGTAGTAAAAATTATTAAGATACCTTGTAAATATTCCTGAACTATAGCAAAATTTTTTATAATTTGCTTATATCCCCGCGTTGCTATCAAATATAGTAATTTTTGTTAGTTTTTCAGTAAATTTTCCTACGACAGTTTTCTCAGTGCAAGTATTAATTTATAAAACAAAAATATTAAGCACGTCAGAACTTGAATAAAAGAAATTTTCAAGGGACGTGAAAAGGGGCATCAGCAGCAGAAGTCTTAGAAAAATGCAGATATCCCCATCCCCGTCTTTTAATTTGTCACTCAGACCACATCGTTCGCTATCGTCTGCATCTGCGAAGAGGAGAGTCACCCGCCTCTCCACATTATACCGATATATATATACGCAACGCCTGCTGCTACGAGAAGACCGAGATGCAGCGGAGACGGCGATGACGACGTCGATAAATCTTACTGCGCACGCGCGAAGATGCGAGCCGGAGATATATTTAGGGCTCAATCGCCTCTCGCTGACGCTTTTTTTCTTGTCCTCTCTCGTACATGCATATGCATATATTTAAACAATCTGTCGCCGCTCGAGTCACTTCCTGATATTGGCGCGTATTTGATTTATCCCGGTATTATTATTTCGCTGCTCGCATACGCTGCTGCGGAATGCTTGAGTATTTGTTTCGAGAATCGAGAATCAATTGCTGGGAGATTTATGCGTATTCTTTGTGCGCTTGGCCGAGCGACTGAAAAGATTCTGTATAAGTGTGCGTAATAATTTACCTCCTTTAATGTTGGTATAATGTTATGTATAATGAAAATAAACATTTTAACATTGGGCGACGTTAAGCTGTCAGTGTCTAAATAGCAGTAAAATAGTTTATTTATTGATTTATTTTATTGATACGTAAAGAAGATAATATAGTAAAATTTACTGTAAGCATGAAATCGCTAAAAAAAGCTGTTATATACAAATCGAATGTGTATCCCAAAGTCTCAATCCAATTAGTATTATATTTTCACGAATTATTATCGCCGTGCATCTCGCAGCATCCCCGAAAAATAGCTCCATCTTAATCTCCGATTTATCTCATTCTTGCACTTCGCGCGTTTTAGTGTTTTTTAACATCGTCGTATAACAGCCGCGCGCCGTGATTTTCACCATAAATGTATTTTATACCTCGCTCAGCGCAGAAATGAAGCAGCGGGCGGCCGTCACTTTTTCCGCGATCCTCGCGCGCACGTATTATAAATTAACTCGCGTTCCTTAAAGAAAAGAAAAAAAAACAACGCGAAGAAAAAAAGGAGTGCAGCGATCGCCGCGAATAATTGGATCTCCCCGTATATAATGATAATTTACGCACTGACCATTTGATTGCCCCGCGACTCTATCGCGGCGTTCAATTAGCCCCGACCGACGAAAATATTTCCGCCTCTGTTCCTCTAATTGTGCGGAGAGAAACAGAGAGAGGCAGCGTTTAAGTACGGCTGCTTCTTAATTGATAATTAAGTTATTGGCCGAATCGCTTCACGGCTTTATCGCGAGATGATTATCGGAACCTTCTGTGTGTGTGAGAATGTATGTATGTGAGAGCAAACGCGAGAGAGATGGAATCGTGTCGGGGATCCATGTTTCATGGATTTGTGTCGGGCAGATTTTTTTTTCGGTAACATAATTTTTCGGAAGCGGTGGCGTCGACGGGCAGAAAGTGCGCGGGTAAACTGGTTCGTGGTCCAATTCGTTTACTCGCTTGTCAGTTGGGCAAGGACGCGTGGTCTCGACGTGTACAACTTTAATATATCTTTCTATTTTTATTATTTTTGGGGTGCCGCGCAGATGTATATCTGATTGAACATTATAAAGTGACTTAATTGTATTTTTCGCTATGTAGATTTTTCGCATGTCGCGGTCCAAAGATCGCGCTTGATTAAACCGTGTTACGGTGATCCGACAGCTAAAGCGTTTATTAAGGCTTATTATGCAGCTTTCGATGAGTGATAGAGTAATTTTTCGATACCTCGCAGAATTCGGATTGGCTTTATCCCACGCTATACAAGTATAATTATGTACTTTTCAACATCGGATTGAGTATATTTTTGCAGGTCGAAACATAAAAATAAACTACTCAAGGTACACGGAAAAAAATATTGAACTTAAATGTCTCAATTAAAATTGGTGACAATAAGTTGCTATTAAATAGTGACTTTTCCACACTTATTAATATAATCAAATGTGTCACAGATTGAAACACGTTGTTCCAATAGTTATATGACTCGTCATATGCCGAATATTCGCTTTATTTGTGACTAACTTGGTTATGAGACCGAACCGAATTTCATTGAATTACTCTGATACTTGATCGGTACTACCGCGTCCCGTTGTTGGGAACGAAATGTCCCCAACTCCGGAACCGCTCATGCATCCGAATAGATCTTCAATTGGTAGTGATAAATGTAACCATTGTATGTCTAATTAATACTATTTACAGTTATATTATATCGCTTCAACAAGATTTTTAATATTAAAAAAGTGAAAAATCAAAACAACTCCACCAAGGGTACTATAGCAATATTAAAAACGCACACGCGATGTTTCCACGAACTGGTGGCACGAGGAGTTGAGGACGTTTCGTTCCCAACAGCGAGACCCGGTAGCACCGATCAAGTAGGTATCAGAGTAATTCAATGATGGTTCATTTATATCACCTTATTAAGTGTGATTTCTTCTTATATGGGAAATATTCAGTTTCTGAAAAATATGAGATTCATATATAATGAATTTGGCATGGTGTGGTTTGTGCACATAAGAATTATGCACATATTTATTGTGCACACTTTAGCATTGGTGTATATCTATATCTATGTGTATACTCCAATGCTAAAGTGTGCACAATAAATATGTGCATAATTCTTATGTGCACAAACCACACCATGCCATGAATTTGGAGTTAATGCGTTTCATTTAAGATATAGTATTTTAATCCAGCATTTTATGGTAATTCCAAAATCCAAATGTTTGGTAACGTTTTAGTTCGATATTTCTTTCCGTATATCGGTTCATATTAATATTATCGGTGAGACTTCCCCGTCCATTTCACACGTCCTTATAAGGGTAGACGACTAGCTTGAGTTAATAAAATAACGTGAAAGGCGCAAGTCAAAACTTCCTCGTTCCCAACAATAACTTCCTCCTTCCCAACCTCTCTACACGCACATACAGTACGGAGATAAATCTCAGCGGGGGCCTCTCCACCTTCAAAAGAAGGTGATAATTGACTCTCTCTCTCTCTCTCCCTCTCTCTTTCTCTTTCATCGTCACCTATGACCATACGAACTTTCCCATCCTCCGCGCACGAGGACATCACACGCGCCTTCGAGTGCCGCACGCACCGCACCGAGTGTGTGAACACGGCGACGATTTCGCGCTCTCTCTCTCTCTCTCGGAGCCACGCGCGCTCTCGAGAGGACTACCTATATACTTATGGGTGCCGCCACCCGCTGGGACCTGGAAAACTGAGAGAGAGAAAGAGAGAGAGAGAGAGAGGGAAACTTTTCGGGGAACTCGAGTTTTTTACGAGGCGGTTAGGAGTGTTAATTGAGATTTCGATTCGAGGACGCGCGAGGCAGCTTCCTGGCTCCGTTTTTTTGAGGATTTTCACACCGATTTTTTTTCAGGAGTATATATAGGAGAGGGCAAGCGGGTAGGGGTAAAGATATTGTTAAGGGTAATTGGAGGAGAGGAAGAGAATGTCTCGTACTTTTGAAAAAAGTATTTTTTGTATTTGCATTTTTCAGTTCCCAGTGAATTGATAATGGCTTTTTTTGAATAACAGTTGATTTTACGAGAATATTCGAATTGATTCTTTTACGGCGACATTATTCATATGATATGGGTGTTCGTACATAAAATCGTAATAAATGTAGAAATATGATCAAGTCGAAAGTCTCGTGTTTCTTTCATCCACAGTTGCGAGTAATTAAATCAATTTTTAATTTGGTTCAGGTTTAACTCATAATTCGATTATGAATCGTCAATTATTAATTTGAAAAGCCTCTCTAGTAGAAATTCATCTATATGGAATGGCCAAGAAGTTAGAAAATAGCTAGTAAAACTGGCTAATTAATCGCTATGATGAAACGATTTTTCGACCGTTATTTGCCTATTTCTTAAATTGACGTAATTACAAAATATTCGTATTTGATTTACTTACTAATTTTATCTTTGATGAAAGAGCATTAAAGTGCATTGGATGGCTTACTAAAATATAAATAAATAACATTAACTAATAAATCGTTTGTTCTATTCATTTTATGAATAATGTACAAAAACTTTTATTTCTCCATCTGATTCTGTCTCTCTCACTCCTTGTCATCACAGCAAGCTTTCTACTAGCCATTTCTAGGCTAAAGAAACTGATCAGTTTTAATATCTTTAAAATACTCAAAAACAAGCTTGTGCTTGTCTTCGAAAAACTCATTCTATTTTTCAATCCATTAAATGGCTAAATAATAGGAGAAAAAGCGTTTCATCGGGAGCTAGAAACTGGACAAGAGAAATTCCCATTTTATAGCAAGTTTCTAATATAAATGGTCAGTTATTAATTATAAAATGTTTTGGATTTCCACCAGGGGCTGCTCTCGTCTATAAAACATTTGTTCGAGAACCCTAAACTATTTCCTGACAATTTTGCCAAAATAGCTGTAGGAAGTTACTAGATAAAGACAATTTAGCAACTGAATTTCATCCTAACGTTTTTCATAGTTGTTTCGTACACGTGACTACAAAAGAACAAAGGTATATAAAATGAAATATTTTAGACTCGATGGCCTACATATACCATCATTCGCAAAAATTATTAAAACAATTTTTCAGGAAAATGTGAATTTACCATTACATATAGTAAACCTCGGATTTACGTTGCCTTAGTCACAAAAAAATACCCGGATATCCATGAAACCTACGCACTCCAGCCTCTATCAAATATCACGCTACATTCCGCTATTTTTTTTTTTCTTGAATATCGAACCCACATTATTGGCCTATCCTTTTCTCCAAAGCATATACACACACACACACACACTTCTGCCCATTGTATTCACGTTCAACGTTTCGTGTAACCGTCAAGAGCAGCGCATTTTCCACTCGCTTGTGAGAGCTACGCGTAGCGATTGGCCTCCTCTGGCTGGACAAATTCGATGCTATCGCATTACGGGAAGAATGAAAAAAAGAAATCGTCGTTGCACTTGCGCGTTCAAGTCGCCGTTGTAAAGAGAGGCGCGCATAAGGGGTGAAATCGAGCGTGAAAATCGCACGCTACCGTACATGATCAACACACATATATATATACACTTTAATCCCCCGCGAGAATGTCTGTCTTTATATAAAGTGATGTGCCGACGGGGCGTCGCGACGCTTCGCGCCTTGGGCTTTCCTTTTTCCTTCGAGTTTTCACGGAGGTGTCGACGTTCCTCGATATATTTGCATATACGCGGGGCTCTTTAGGAAGTCTCGAGTTACCGTGTAATCGGATTAAGCGTGAAACTTCGGGATCGACGGGCTGTGAAAAATATCCCGAGTTTTTGAATTGCGCGATGATATGCACGCGATGCTGCAGGTATGTTGTATAATCCGTTCATGAATCGACAGAGAGTTCGGGGACCATAAGGATCAAACTGGTGGCATAAATAGAGGATTAATGTCGATTTTCCGTGCACACTGCACCCAAGAGGACAGTTTATTGATGGCTTCTCAAAATACACTTTTTCTATATACTTTCAGCTATAACTACACTGTTAAAATTCTGCATGAAAATTAATGTATGTACTGGAAGCAAAATTACATCGTAGTACATTAAATTTAATGCAATGTAAATTAAATTTAATAAAATTTACATTAAGTTTAATGCAATTTACACTAAATTTCATGTACCGTACATTAAATTTAATAAAATTTGCATTAAATTTAATGTACTGCAATGAAATTTTGCTTCCAGTACATACATTAATTTTCATGCAGAATTTTAACAGTGTAGTTACAACTCCGCCCTAAAGGTCCTACGTCTTTCTCGCCATTAAAGCATCATTATATTAAAAACTTGAAGCAAAAATGACTACAACACTCACAGCTCCATTTTGTCCACCCTCTGCCGACATCTTCGCTAAAAACTCCCCCTACATCAGCGCGCTCTCATCGCACTCGGTTCTTCGCAAAAGCCCACGACTATAATTTTCAGCGCGCACGCGCGCGTGCGCACACGACGACGCGCTTCCCAGAGCAGTTGAGACGTCGCGCGGGCCAACCGATATTACGAGGACACTATCTCGCACTTGGGCTCTCTTTGCTCTCTCTCTCTCTCTCTCTTTCTCCTTCGTCGTCGGCAGCGGCAGGGCGATACATACGGGTTATTTGACGGCTCGAGGAGCTGCGCCGTGTGTTTTTCTCGAATGTACTTGTTGCACAATGTAACACTATATCCGAAGGGGCCCGCCGCCTCTCTCTCTTTCGAGTGCCTTAATGCGAAACTAAGCGACGTAACCGTATATAGTATTCTGTATTATTTTTCCATGAATAAATCCCTTTATTCGCGCTGAGGGGAGAGGATGAGTGCAGCGCGAAGGAGCGACGAGTAGAGCAATTAGACCTGTACACGTGTATATTTGCGAGTGAAATCTGTGTAACGTTTGTCTGTTGTTGCATGCGCTATATGGAAATGACGATTATGATCCGTGTAAAAAAACAAAAGTCTGGACGAAGTCTTGCAGAAGTCTCGCTTCAAAAGTCTCGCTTGTCGGACGATCTCAGACTTTTTGCCAGACTTTATTCCAGATTTTTAATATAGAACAAAATAAAAAGTCTGGGATCGTTCGACGAGCGAAACTTTTGAAGCCAGACTTCTGCAAGACTTCGTCCAGACTTTTTTTTACACGGGGATGGCCGATTGAATGAAAATCGAGCGGCCGAATTTCGTTTTCATTCGACGTAATTGCCTCAATCACATCGATGTTTATTGGAGTGATTCGATATTGAAGCGCGCGCTCGCGTGGAGTTGACGGGGTCCCATGGTTATGGGGATATTTCCTCGCGGTTGATTGAATGATTCACTAACTTTTTAATTTGAATATACTCGCGTTTGTATCTATAAATCTTATTATCAGCATTCACACGCCGACAAAAGAACTGCTATATAGACATACAGTTCAATGCTCGCAATCCTATATACACTTGTATAATATAATTTTGGATTTATTAAACTGAATAACGTCATTTCAGTACCCAGATTCTCTTGCACACAGTTCCTTTGCAGCGTACGAATCGACATTTCCTCATATCCATAACAACCCGAACGGCGAAAACCGCAGGCTCTTCTGCACCACGGCGTTAACACGAGCATGTAAGTACTACGCGCGCGTGTAAGTGTACATCCTCTCGGCAAAGGCCATAATTTACCGGCGCGAGAGATGCGCGCGTGTCCGTCGCATTATTCGGCCCCCAAATATTTTGGCACGCGCCCTTCCCTTTCCCAGTCTGAGTTTCGTTACTTAACGGCTCCCCCCCTCGTGCTACTACCTGTCAATCGGATATTTATGGGCGAAATTTGTATCTCGCGATTGCAGATGCGCGCGAATGTGTCGTGTCTTTGTGGGGTCGTGTACATGGGGGGGTGAGAGAGCGAGAGAAGAATGGCGAGAAAATGGTTAATGATACCCGGGACAGCGCAGTCGTGTAATTGACTATTTAAAACGTATTTATGGGGACACCCTCTGGGCATATGTTTTTATACACACACAGGGCATAAGTATACGTACGCTGCATTTATTTACGCATATAGCGATTGTGTTTCTCCGAAAATTTTCGGACCACACCGCGCTATTCGACCCCCCTAAGATATATATATATATACATTTTCACGCAAAAGTGCACACACACATATATACATAAAGCTCGCGACGTGAAAGTGGACGCATCAGTTTTTTACGACATTTCTCCCTATACCCTGATTTTTACGAAACGCGCGCGTGCGTATTGAGACGTCTCGGGTGAAAGTTCTTTACGAGCAGCGACCTGGGTGGTGGTGCACTACCGCACGGCACATTACACCCAGTGGAGAGTGGCATCTACTTACGGGGCGCATTATTACCGCTACATCCCCCAATCCAACGGCACTCTCTCGACTTGTCGTCTCCATTATTCTCGCTCCTGTGTTATACACGCAACGAGGCACCTTATCAGAGTCAAAATAAAGCGAGAATCAAAAATCCGGGGAGAGTAGATAGCCATCGCCGGCGAGCGCATTCTCACAGTAATAAACGCGCATATAGCGGCGACGCATGTATATACGCTATACACACATGTGTGGGACGCCCTCCCGCTGCGCATTTGTGAGCTCGATGGGGCTACTCGCGCCGCGCCGTACGGTAGCGAGACAGAGACACTTGAGTTTCGCCATTGTGCGCGCGTGTGTGTTTGGCTCGCTTTCTCACATGCGGCTCGAGTGCGGGGAGGCAGAAGAGGGTCTCTCTCGCCCGTAGATTTTTCGGAGTGGGTATGTGCGCGGGGTGTGCTACGGAGGCGTGAGCGGATCTCGGAGGGAAGAAGGTCGCGATTTTTGGGAGTGAGGCGCGGTCGGTTTTGTTTTCTATATTCTCGAGTGCTTGCGTGTGTAACTATTATTAGGACGATGCGGAATGGTTTGGGGAACGCGGAGGATGCGGTGAATAGATGTATACAAAGGAGGGTAGGGAGAGTCTAAAAGGGAATGGAAAAACTATATTCAAGGATGTTTACTATTCATGTTGACTGTATTAAAGTCTATACTTCTTCTCGATGCAAGATTTATTGAGCACTATATAGCTAACTTTTCATTAAAAAAAAAATGCTATTATGTATGTGTTTTTTTTTTTTTTGCGATAAAAGGTGTCATAAATTATTTTTATCGTAGGTATTATTTTTTTAATATTTATAGGAATGTCTGTACTGCTAGCTATTTAGTTCAATTTTGAAAGAAACGTTTTTTAATCGAACAAAAATCAAATAATATTCTATAAATTGTTTTCTGGTACAAATATTTATTGTCGCACACAACAAATTTATTATGATTCTATTCTAAACATCGTGAGAAACACACACTTAAAGCAACTATACGTTCAAACATCCGCACGCCACCGCAGGTACGTCGATTTACAATGCGCCGGTCCATCATAAATCGACGAGATTTTATTCGCCGACTAGACTTTTCTCTCTCTCTCTCACTCGCACACGAAGAACAAAGATCGTACGAAAGAAGAGGCGGAAAATGGGAAGGGAGGAGAGAGGAGCGATGGCAGTAAAACGATGGACCGCGAAACGATCGTCGACGCGTTTTCGCGTCGTAAATGCTCTCTCTCTGCCTGTCTCTCTCTCTCTCTCTCTCTCTCTCTCTCTTTCTCTCTCTCTCTCTCTCTCTCTCTCTCTCTCTCTCTCTCTCTCTCTCTCTCTCTCTCTCTCTCTCTCTTTGGGATGTCGTCGCGCGGTCGTAATGACACGCTGTTAAATCCTACAGGATCTTGTCTGCACTTTTCTACGTGCACTGGTTTAAAGTTGCGTAATAATGCTTTTAACGGTCGATATATTCGCACTTTAATTTATCAACGTTCGCAATTAACACGCGCTACTTTAAATTTGATTTAATTATCTTATCTATTTAATCAATCGTATCTTGACTTCGACATACAAAAAAAAAAAAAGAACAGACATTTCTTCCCGAATTTCATGTCTCGCGGCCTCCCTCGTGCAGGAGTCGGTAATGCAGACGAAACGCGCGCCGTTTATGGGCACGGTGCTGCCACCTGTCGTCTTCGCTCGGTACTAACCTACTTAACGGTTGGTATCCTTGCCGGCAGCGGGTACATGTGAAAGTGGAAAGACAAAGGTTTATCATTTGCAGTTCCAAGCGTGTCCGTTGAAGATATACTTAGAATGTTCGAACAAAGCGACGAGACAATGTCAAACACGGAGGAGCCGGACGAAATAGTCATTGACATTCCGCAAAGCGATGTTAAACCGCGGAGGTGTGCATTTTAGTTTTAAACTAGGGGAGGGTATATTCTGATAATTGAAGAGCTCAGGGCAACAGTCAGCTCACATTTTTAGATCGCATATGAGCTGACCGTTTGTTGCCCTGAGCTCTTCAATTATTCGCTCGTCGTAATGTTATAGAATTCTTACGTATTTCGGTATAATGAGTCAACGAGCAACTTGAAAATGTCATTTATAAGAGTGTGTATAGAGGGACAAAAAAGCGCACTCGAAACCTCCTCTTTTGCTTTTGGCTCCATGCATCTACTTTTCGCGTACGCTTATGCGAAAAGATTTTTCGGAGAAGCGTACACAAAAAGATTTTCCGGAGAAAACTAGGTAGAGCCAAAAGCAAAAGAGAGGGTTTTGCGTGCGCTTTTTTTTGTCCCCCAAGAGACACACTCTATTTGTAAACTATATAATCGCAAATTCGAACTTTCCCAAGAGAACAACTGATCGACCGCATCGAGGACGTCGTCTACAAAATAGTAATCAGCCTCGCCCGCCGCGAGAAGCCGTATATGAGCTACGACGATGGCAGGGACTCCGGCTGGAGCAGTAACGTGGACACGGAGAGGGAGCCGCGGGTGAAGACGTTGCGTTTCACCGGCCACAAGTGCCGACAACGCTTCGCCCTGGTCACGCGGGTCTTGTCGCACGCGCACGATGTTCTGATCAAGCACCTGGAGGAAACGGGCGACGATGGGAGCTTCTATTGCACGAAGCGGGCGTTCTATTATCGACTGAAGGGCGAGCACATCAAGAGGTTCATACAGAATAAGAAGGGGAAGGTCGAGTGGGCCATCAACGAGGCGACGATGGTGCTCGATTGCGCGCCCTGGGAAATCGGTGAGTTTACCGTTGTTTCTTTTTTTCTCTCTCGGAACATTGTACTAGATACACGGAGAGATCATCTTCTTTGGTCAAATGCTTATGTGAACGCTGCAATTTGAAAATTTTCTTACTTTTTCTTAAATTTTGTTTGTTTTTTTTTTGCATTTTAAAATTTTTGCTAGAGAAGAGGTTAAAAAATTAAACTGTCGCTTACTTGACTAGTTATTTTATGTATAAGCAGGAAAATTCAGTGCCGGGGATGCACAGTAAAAAATCAACTTTCCATAACCATTCGAAACGATAAATTTTCCAATACGATTTCATCGTAGGTTTCTATTCGACGAGCAAGGGCCTAGTCGCCGGCGACCTCAGCCTCCACTTCGGCGCGTCCAAGGTGACGCACTACGAGCAGCAGTCGTGCTACGCGGTGCCGAACGTCGTGGCCTCCATCACGCGCGTGCGCACCAGCGCCGAGTTCGTCCTCATCGTCGAGAAGGACTCGGTCTTTCAGAAACTCCTCAGCGAGAACTGCGCCGCGTACAACAAGTGTATCATTATCACGGGAAAAGGGTATCCGGATGTCGCCACGCGGATGCTCGTTCACGTGCTCTCGGAGAAGGCGAAGCTGCCCGTGTACGCCCTCGTCGACGCGAATCCACATGGGTTCGAGATCATGTGCGTTTATAGGTGAGTGAAATATTGTTTATGCGGTTTGAGGTAACCGATGTGGTACAAATTTACTATATTCAAAGTAGATTTTTTTTTCTGACTTCAGAATTATGCAGAAAATACATCGTTTTTTTATGAATTAAGATGTTAAATAATAATTAAAAAGAAAAAAAGTTTATGATTATTATATGGTGTGCTATATTAATCAACAACGAGTATAGCTTACTACTTTATCACGTTCATTTTTGTACATTATTTTCGCTGTTGATTGTATCACCAGCTAGCTTCGTTATAAAAAAAACTTTTACGACTGCCCTCTTTATCTTTTCGTGAAACCTGCCTACTCCGTTACCATATTTGAAATGATAATCATGGCAAATGCTACCAATTCTAAAAAATTCTCTCTGTCCGCAGATTCGGAACGTTGAACAACATGGGCTACCGCGAGCAGCTGCTGTGCCCGAAGATGCGCTGGCTCGGCGTCCACCAGAATGACCTTATCAGACTGGGCATACCTACAACACGATTGACCCCCAAAGAACTGAAGAAGATCGAGGATCTGCAGAATCGCAGCTACGTGGACGCTGATTTATCGAAGCATTTGCGACTGATGAGGCGGGGCAAGGCTGAAATCGAGTCGGTCCACAAGCCCATTGAGAATTTCCTCACTGAGTTCTTTATTCCCGCGAAAATCCGGAACAAAGAGTATTACTGAGGGTGTTCTTTAGGGTACAGCTGAAGGCGGAGAGTTGTAGACTTTTATTTTTTAATCATTGTGGAGTATAAATTTAGAATCACCGTTATAATTATGTTGTTAAAAACGAGATTAATTTTATGAAATACCGTAACGTACAATAGACTTTTATTTTTGTAATCATTCTGAAGTATAAATTTAGCGTAACGGTTATAATTACGGTTATAATTACGTTTTTAACAATTATTAATTGTTCAAAACGATATTAATTTTATGAAATATCGTAACGTATAATAGACTTTTCTTTTTAATCATTGTGAAATACAAATTTAGCGTTACGGTTATAATTATGTTGTTAAAAACGAGATTAATTTTATGAAATATCGTAACGTACAATAGACTTTCATTTTTTAATCATTGTGAAATATAAATTTAGCGTTACGGTTATAATTATGTTGTTAAAAATGAGATTAATTTGATGAAACATCGTACAGTATTATAGACTTTTATTTTCTAATCGTTGTTAATTATGAATTATAAGTTTATTAAATAGGTCTGAAGTTTGCATCGTTCGAGTGCAACGAAATAATTTTTTTCAATTAATTAAAATTATTAAACAATGGAAATATTATCTAAATCTCTGTTATAAAGTTACTCTATACTATAAAAAACTAAATCCACACGCAAAATTAATATTAATTAGTACAAACTTGAAGTAAAATCAATTTTTTTATTTCGTTGCACTCCAACGTTGCAAACTTCAGACTCATTTTATTAATGTATTTTATTTTTTATTTTTTTTTTTCAGTTTATAAAAAAGAATCATTTTCCTTACGTTAAGCAATATTACAACAGCCACGGCTAATCGGACAAGAGGAAGTTATTTTAATTATTTTATGAATAATCACGACATAATACACATTATTTGAATTTTAACACTACCAAAACAATCACGCTGAATAAAAAAAATGTTTAACGCATCCACTATTGAATTACTTCCACGAATCACGAAGGCGAGCTCAAAGGCACCCTCACGCCTGATAGCGGGGTACTACACTCGTCCTAGTGCAGTAGTTATCCGTCATCGCAGGGCCCACGTGCATGTCCTGCATCATCATGTTCAGCAGCTCGCTCTCGTTCTGCAACCTAGAAAACCCACATTACCGTTCATCCAATCACACGAGCATTCCAGCCACAACTTACACGTCTACTCTCGAATCCACGGCCGGCGGCCTCTTCTCCACGACGACGGCGTCTCTGAACTTGCGCAACTTGCTCTTGTAAGGCAGCGGCGGCCGCTCGTCCTCGCTGCTACTGTCGCTGAGGACGACGAGTGGCGGGATCTTACGGTGCCGGCCGAGGTACACTACGCTGTCCAGGCTGGACACGGAGCTCGCGCGGTGGATGCGCAGCAGGGACGCGGTGCGCTGGACCTTCGCGCTGTTCGAGTCCCAGGAGCGGTGGCGCCGTCGGCGGAGTCTTATATAGCGAAGGGGATTTTTTAATCGATTGTGGGAAGTTTTGTAGGAAGCAATGCTAGGTTTTTTGGCTTGTTGTGTTTTGCAAGTTTTATTTGTAAATGTTAGTTGTCAGAAGGGGTTAGGGTCGTTGAACGAATAAATAAATACATAAACGAGTGTTGTGAATAATTAAAATGAAAATTTGAGAATGACAAGAAAATTTTCATGTTAAAAACTCGTCTATTATTTATGGTTTGTAATTGTTAATCGTGCAGAAAAGCGATACAAGTACCTTCGCGATTGAAATGAATTTCTTCTCATAAGACTTTCCGCGTAGCATAATCTTTTCTTCCTTCTCAGAACTCGTCGAGACACGTCATTGTCGCTTCTCGATCCTTTCATCGTTTGTATTATTCACTGCGGACATTTAAATCACTACGAAGCTCGTTACGAACGTTTCTTTTCAACATTATTTATCTTCATTTTACAACTTTCTCAATGAATTTAAACTGAATTGGCTTTCAGTTATTTTAAACACGATAATGAGTCCTCTAACCTTTTGTCTTAATTTCCTTATGAATTTATGGTTATGTTTATTTACAGTATGATGTGTAATTGTTTTTTTACGAGTAGATATTAAGAATAACAGTGATATCTAAGTATATAAAGGTTTCAAACAGATTTTAAGTATCAATTTGATTAGATAATTGTGTTAAACTTTAATAGAGTTGCTAATAAAATACTGAAAAAATTTATTGTTCAGATCAAAAGGATATTCCTTTGGGAAAATCATTTTGTTTCGAAAAGATTTTCTTTTTAAAGTAAAAAATTGTTCTTTGACAACAGAAATCTAATTTTTTTTATTCGAAATGAGTTTCTCTTTAGATTAGGCCTGTAAACGTAAGTATTAAATCAACTTTTTCACGTGATTTGATCGGCTATATTTTTTATATTTGATAAAAACTCTAACAAACTCATCCCATAGATATGCAAACTCTGCCTACCTTTTCACGAAATTTCAAAACAATTAAGTACTTTTTACTCCAGTTTTCATATCAGAAAGAAAAATGAATTTTTCTTTTTTTCATTTTTTTTCGAGAACTAATGCATATAATAAGTTGAAAATTTAATGGTATATACTTATAGTTGTTATAGTTACACATTACCATGATTTTTTCAAAAAGTTTCAATTTTAAGTTACCGAAATTTGAGAATAAAAAAAAATACGCAATGTTATTTCTTATACATTTTAAATAAATTAATTTTATTAATTCTGTGGTAAATTAAGTAAATCGGAAAACAATAACTATATGACGGATAGGGCTTGATCCCGAGAATCCGGAAACTTTTATTCCCGTACTATCTCAGTGCTAGTCAAGACTATATATCACCTTATACTAAAACTAATAATTAGAAAAGAATTATAATGAAAATAGAAAAGTACAAATTCAGTACGGAATGCCATTGACGTTTGCATTTTTTTCAAATCACTCTCAACGCATTTTTGAGAATCTCAAAACTATATATAACCGACAGTTGACCGTTGACTTTTCTCTATAGTAGTACTTTCTACTATTTGGCAAACAGAAAACCAAGAAAGTAACTCCAAATTTACCCTACCTGTCCGTGACTTTTGTGGTTTTCCGAATATCTCCCAACATCTTATTCGACGAGACCCAAACTGTCCTCTAATAATAGACTCGCCGTTTACCTACAAGAATACTTATATTTTTTTGCCTTCAATTCCAGAATACTTATATGTTTTTGTCTTCAACCATAGTAATTATTTTGACCAGTTACGCAAATAATAAAACAAATAAGTCATCTCAAATGTTTACTCGTTTTCGCCATTATTTTCCGAGTATCCCTTGACGTTTATTCCCAAGAGTAAAATACTGCCGTCTAATTTTGCAAAGAGTGAATTTTCGACAAAGAGTGAAACGAGGAAATCACCCCGAAATTTTCCTACCTACCCTTGTCTTTTGCGTATTTCCCAATTTTCCTCGACTTTTATCCTAGAGACCTAAACCGTCAGCGAAATTTTTGGTTGTCGTAGCCGCTTTCACCGTTTAGGTATAAACAGCAAAACGAGGAAGTTAACTCAAGTTTTGCACTTGTCTCTGTTCCTGCTATTTTTCTCAGTTTCTTTCGACGTGTATATCCGAAAAACCAAATCTGTTGCCTAATTTTTCCGCTGCTGGCTCATAAACAGGTATACTGATTTATTGTAACTTTCACGGACTTTATAGTTTTTCACTATAGTAGCGATTTTGATCAATTAGGCAATATATATAATTCTTTTTTATATAAAATAACTTGAATATTACTAAATATTGTACCATCATGCAGTATACAAATTTTAAACAAATACTTCGGAATGTATTCTGTACGTTTAACAAAGTTATATAATATAAAATATTCGAATTAAAATACTTTATATTAATAAACAGATACACGAAAAATAGTCTTTGATCTCTGATCAGATAATCTTATGTTCTGAAATTGTGTTCCCGCAGTGTTTCGAAAGAGACCGAGAATGGCGTGGCGAAATTGAGAACTTTTGGAGTAAATCTATGGTAAAATATATCTATAAGTATATATCATAGATATAGATATACTCCGCACACTCCATGCTGTCGCCACTAGTTTTACGCACGGTCTCTATATTCTATCTTTAGAGAACATCTTCAGATACTATTATCATAGAGACGAATAGACGATCACTGCACTTCTTATATTTACAGGGAAAACATGAAATCAGAGGAGGACTGAAGAAGCTTGGTAAAATTCTTTGAATAAAGCCAATAAAGTCATTCTTAGGATCTAAAGTATGACATCGAACATTTGAATGCGTCAAAAGATTCATTCATAAGAGCTGACGAGCTTCTTAAAAGGTGTAAATGACACCAGCGGCTTAGGCATTCACAAGTTAACAAAAGACGCGTGACAAATCCAATTATTGGTACATTTTCTAATAGGAATACATCGTACGCGTAGAGGTATTTCGAAAAGAGGCCCCGAAATGCCTTCTCTGTGGGTCTTTGCTCCTTCCTGAGATTCTTGAGACTAACCGTTTTTCTACCTGCCACCACTGCGGACTTCATGCATCCGTCAACCTTGCCACTGCCCGGCGATAAACTGGCAGGTAGGGTGACATCACCAGTGAAGGAACGAATAAGGAAATTGTAACTTTTGTTATTTAATTAAGTAGTTTAAAAGTAAAACCCTTTTGAAATTTAGATTCTAAAATGTTCAAACTTTACGTCGGTGAACAAATTTTGAATAAATAATCAAAGTAAAAATTTATTTTATTTAATGAAAATCTGTAAATATCTCCTAAAAACCAGTAAAGGAACACACAATCTTAGTATCTAAATACGTTTTACCAGTGAAGGAATACATCACCAGTGAAGAAACACTTAATAATAATTTCTTTTACGCAGAATCTTTATATAAAATGAAATAAAATTTTTCAAGGATTCGAAAATTATCGTCATGTTAGATAAACAATACATAGAAAGCTTGATATTTTCATATATTGTAAATACAAATAAGTTTCCGCCGTTTTTTAAATAAAAATTATCAATTTATTGTAAAAAAAAATATACGTTACATTTTATTCAAAATATTGTCCGTCATTGGCTACTACTTTTTGCCATCTTTCTGGCAGCATTCGGATGCCACGTCGAAAAAACTCTTCATCTTTTGAGGCTACCCATGAATCGACCCAATTTTTGGCTTCTTCGTAAAAAGTAAAGTGCTCCTTGACCAGGGCGTGAGCTATCGACCGGAACAAGTGGTAGTCCGAAGGAGCAATATCTTGTGAATACGGCGGGTAGGGTAAGACATCCCATTGTAAAGCTTCCAAAGTATCCTTGACGACTTTTGCAACATGTGGCCGAGCGTTGTCGTGCTGAAAAATCACTTTGTCATGTCTTTTGGCATATTGGGGGCGTTTAAGCTTCAATTCTCTGCTCAATTGCAACAATTGCTGTTGATAACGTTTTCCAGTGATAGTTTCGTTAGGTTAGAGTAGCTCGTAATAGATTACTCCGAGCTGATCCCACCAAATGCACAACATTAACTTTTTGCCATAAATATTCGGTTTGGCCGTTGAAGTTGGTACATGGCCGGGCTTACCCCATGATTTCCTACGCTTTGGGTTGTTGTAGTAGATCCACTTTTCATCCCCCGTCACTATTCGATGCAAAAGACCCTTTCGACTTTGTCTTTGGAGAAGTTGTTCGCACGTTAAAAAGACGGCACTCGACGTCTCTGGGTTTTAGTTCATGCGAACCCAATTTCCTTGCTTTTGTACCATACCAATGGTCTTGAGACGGTGTGAAATCGCTTGTTGAGTCACTTCCAAGCTTTCTGCAAGCTGCTCTTCAGTTTGGCATGAGTCTTGGTTCAATAATGCCTCTAACTCAGCGTCTTCAAACTTGACTGGCCTTCCTTCGCGTTCTTTATCTTCCACGTCAAACTCGCCGTTTTTAAACTTTTGAAACCACTCACGACAACTTCTCTCACTTAAAGCAGCATCACCGTAAACTTCTACAAGCGACCGATGCGCCTCAGCAGCAGATTTCTTTAAATGAAATAAATAAATCAAAACTTCCCGCAAATGACGCTTATTCGGTACAAAACTCGACATTTTCGAACAAAAAAAGATGTATACTGCCAATACAAAGTCAATAGTATTTTAAGGTTATATTGTTGACAGGTGTCCAAACTTTCTATGTGACATTTTACATCTGACGATTTCAAAGTAATCTTGTCGATGGAGCCATCTCTTGAAAACGGCGGAAACTTATTCGTATACCCAATAATATAAAGAAAATGTTCGTTAACTGATGACTGTTCCAATACTGGTGTAGTCACCCTACAAATATTTTTATATTACTAGTAAATATTAATATTTGAATTCTATTGATATAATAAGATATTTTAAAAGTAAATTTTATAATTTTTACACTTATACTTCAAGCGTTTATTTATACATTCAAGTTAGATGTAGTGCAGCTTAGATTTATTAACATTTAGTTCAAATAAGGTGCCTGAATATTTCATATTTTTTTAACATTGTTTAAACTTTTAATCTAAAAGGGAGACTTAAATGCTAATGAAAGCGTCTTCGAGTGGATGTCCCCAGAATTTAAAAACATAAGCCTCCAAATCGTTTTTGCTTCCTCATAGAGGAAGCTTTGTAACGGTGAAAAAATTTTTCGAAAAAAAAATGTTCAAAAAGATGTTTTAAGGCGATATATGTGTATATTAGTTGATTTTGATCATTTTTGTTTTCGTGTGTGTGTGTGTGTGTGTGTGTGTGTGTGTGTGCGCGTGTGTGTGTGTGTGTGTGTGTTTGAACTCTTCATATCTCTAAAACGAATTGACCGATTTTCGTCGGGTAAAGCTTATTCTCTTTGTCTCGCGGGAAAAGAAAGGTACCCTGATGGATTTGAGTTTTTATTGATTTTCTTTTGTTTTATAACCAAAAACGATTTTGAATTTTTATTTATTTTTTATTTTTTCATATCTTACAGTCATTATTACATAATATAATAAACTTTTCTTGAAAGGTATTTAAATTACCTATATTTTTCTTTTTTTAAATTTAAAATATCTTCACTCTGTCAATTGTTATTAAGGGGATGTTGTACTCATGTCTCTGTTTTACCGATAGAACACGGTAAATTCTATATTATTAAAATAAATATATCGAATTACATCTTATAAGGAGATAGTTGCCCTGCGCAACGTAATAATCTACCATCCTACGCAGTTTTGAGCCGAAATATCAACGGCACCATAAAAAATTTTTCGAACGAAATTTCGGTTATTTTTCTTCGAAAAATTTTTTAGGGTGCCGTGGATATTCCGGTTCAAAATTGCGTAGGATGGTAGATTATTACGTTGCGCAGGGCAACTATCTCCTTATAAGGCGAAATTCGATATATTTATTTTGATAGCTACGGGCCAATGAATTGGCAGCGGTTTTTACATTCAAATAATTCTACGTTGCAATTTGATTAACGTTATAGGAAAGATTTCAATTCGTTTTTAGCTTTCAAAGTTTATTTGAGAAAGTAATATGTAAATCTAGGAAATTTGAAGTAAAAATCATATACATAATTTAGGTTTCTCGGAAAAAGAAATAAAATTATTATAATACAGCGCCATCACACTCCGAACCACGAGTTGAAGCACTAACTTTTAAGCTTCTGTTTCTTCTTTCGTTCATACACAAAGCATAACAAAATGTCACTGTACTTATAGATATATTATACACGCTAAGAAAAATGGTTTATTCAAGTTTGTTATAATTTTAAATTATTGCAAAGCTCTCTCTTTGGAAAAAATATAGGCTTCAAGAAACAGCTTTTAAATATGGATTATTAATAGTAAATATAGTATTGATTTAATAATATAATATTTATTGAAGAATGTACTCAAGAGTCAAAGGGAATTAAAACAATGGAATTTTACATATTGGATTCTTAATAACTTTTAACGATTGTATTTTACGCAGTGACGCGAGCACGATAACAAAATAGTAATAATATTTTATTATTTTAACTCGTTTAAGTACTTAATTCTTCCGTGTGCAGGTGTACGAGGTCGACATTACTTATTTAAAGTAGATACAACATACCACAAACAAGAAAGCGTAAAGATGAAGTTCTTATTGATTTTCGCATTTGTTGTAATATATTTTGGGTTCTTTGCTATAGGTATGTGTTTACTATATAAATAATGGGTACACTGAGGGAAGGATTTTATTATAGTTAATATACTAGCTTATTTGAAACGTAAAATTTAAGTATACTAACTGTTAATATGTAGAGTTTAAAATCATATCAGTCATACCAACATACCACTCTAAAACCTCAAAATCATAACTTAAATTGATTAAGATTTTTTACTTCATGTGTGATTTTTCTCACACGAAAAACGTCATATAAGATAAATAATCACCTAACCTTATTACCCTATTAATTATTTGAATTGTTTATATTCTTCGAAACTTCAATATATACATGAAGAATTTTCGTGTTTACTATAAACAGTGGGTATTCTAACTGTTAATATATGCGCTTATTTCGCCCAAAATCAAGAATTCCATTCTAACAGTTAATAAATATACTAACTGTTATGAAATCCTCCTCTCAGTGTATCCAAAATAACTTTTTATTTATTTTGAATATTTGTTTCTTATTTAGTTAACGCCGAACCTCTAACGCCACTTGAAACATGTATGCAGTCTTGTGAAGGTAAGCGTTTTTACTAATTATTTTCGAAATTGCCAATAAATTTTTTTTTAATAAACGTTATTTTATTTGATATCGTCATTCTTATAACCATAGCTCTTGTTTATTAATATTTTAACTTTTAATAAATAATCTCGTAAATTTTAGACTTGTTCGAATAGAATATATTTCAAAGTTTGAATAGATCGAATATATAGTACATTACGACACTAGTACGGGAAAGTAGATTTTCGTCTCGTGTGACGTTTACTCACATGTGTACACATTTGTTTACATGTGTACATTTGTTTACACAAATGTGTGGAAAGGCACACGAGACGAGAATCTCTTTCTCGCATGACATGTATTGTACAGAACTTTTTGATACGACGTGTGAAAAGTTCGATTTCGAGCACACGTTTTTTGCGTGCGGGAAATCGAACTTCACCACGTACGCACGATCGCGCACACACACACGCACATACGCACGCACACGCACACACAAGCGCACACACACACGCACGAACGCACACACATACACTTTTACTTCTTATCATTGATACTTACAAGCATTGTGCGATAAAAATCAGATAATCTGCAATGAAAATAATACTTAACAATTCATATATATAAGTAAAACATTTTTTTAATAATCACACATTGTATAAGTTTCGTGATTTTTATTATAAATCCAGATAATAAGAGATTGTTTTTAAAAGCCTGATGTCAGATTTCGCATGTATTAAAACAATCATTTTTAGATATTTGTACATGTGTGTAAAATTTTTCTTTTGTTTGAAATAACTGAGCACTAAATTTACGCATTAAGTTAATCGTAAACTAAATGAATAATATTTAAGGTATAGATAATGAACCCAGCATTTCTGGATATGGCTGTAAAAATCGATGCGAGGAAGCTCATGGTCTTCAGTAAGTAATATAGTTTTACCATTTATACTGAGTTTTTCATTACGTATATTAAAACTACGTTTTATTTTAGTCATTGAACGCAAAACACTTGAAAAGTATAAAATAAAGGACGAAAACATTTTCAGTGGAAAAGGATTGATATTTCTTACATCATGATCAATAAATAAAAGTTAGTTTATTGACGTGTAACTTTATTTCACTTAACCCAATGTTTGTTTACATTGATTTAATAATCAAATAGTGTTTGTTTACATTGATTTAATAATTTAAATAAACATAAGCATTTATGCTTAAAAATAAAATATTGCTATTACCATAACTATTTTATAATAATTCCATACAACGTATGTTCGTTAACGAAGAATGTTATAGTTTGTCGTACGAAACCTCGAACGGTTCGATAGAAAACTCGAAAAAAAATTATCTCAATGGTGATTGTTACATAACAAAGAACTAACGATATATCTAATTGATAATTGCTTCATTAACTAACGCTAAAAACTCCTCCACAGTACCTTGTAATACATTCTGCGTAAGACCGCCATACATCTCCATAAAAATTGACGCGTCAACAAACGACTGAATTAGCATTCCCATTCATTAGTGTATAACGAGAAATTAACTACGACGGGTTGATTAGGGAGAAGAAAATCGATATGATAACAGTGACAGTTGCGACTAGTCCAAGACGAGAGAAAAGCACAGCTGGCTTGAGACTCCTCCACTCTTACTCGCGAAAGCGTCGCCGCGTTATTTAATTGGATGGACAGCGTCGCGCACGCGCTGCTTAATTAACTAATTAATTTCATGCGCTGCGCAAGGCCGACTTTCCGTTCGTCTCTTTGGCCTTTTTCCTGGCCTGTAGATGAGCGAACGCGCACTTGGGTGTGTCGTGAAAAGCATCATTCACGTGGTAAGGAGAGTCGGAGAGAGGTAGGAGCGGCAAGCGGTTATTGCACAGACGCGGATCAAAGAGCAGGCTTCTCTCCTTTTCTCTTTCTCTCTCTATCTCTACTCTCCACTCGTACTATCTTCGTGCCATTTCCAAGATATGATGAGAGTTCTGTTACTGTTCGGATATAAATGCCGAACGAAGTGAAGAATTCACTCATAGAGTATACTTTATTTGCGATAATTTATCAAATCGAAAGGTGCGAAAGGTGATTCTCTGCCCTCGTCGGAAAAACGTCACATCTAACCACAACTGCTGGAACAGTGGTGCCATAGATTTCTGTAGTGGGTCTGCCAGTTTGGCATACTGAGTATGCCAATCGATCGGGAGCGGTAAATGCGTAAATAGCACATTATGAGTTGATGTGGGAGATAATTATTTACTACTACTCGCTTCGCTCGTGTGAAAAACATCTCATGCGGTAAATGATTGTCTTACACACGAGTTTCATACAATGAGTACACTACGAGAGCTTAATAATCATAAGAAAAGTTGATATTTTTAGGTTAGGGCATAAACAACAGACTGCGACTTCTGTCCGATCACGTGAGAATTGGCATACTCAGTGTGCCAAAGGCTGGTGATCGCTACACCAAAGTGATGTATACTCTCTAGACAAGTTTTCCTAGAGTTACTAGCGGCGTTGGAGTAGTCTGTCCAGGAAATTTTTTTCCGCGCATTTTACAAAACTAATTGAGACCATGTATAAGGAAATAAAGGTAGGTATATTAATTATAAGTCGATTATTATTATAATTATAATTTTATTTACGAAGACATAATTTTTATATTTTAGAATTTTTATTACAAGTTTCCTGTAACATTTTGCGGTTGCACAGTTGCAGTCTATGAATCCCTATTTCCTATAATGAGATATTGTGATTAATAGAAAATATGGAAAAATTAATAACGATTAAGTTATGTTATACTGACTCGGTACCGAACACCTTCTTACACTTGTACTCGCAGCCTTTTTCAGGAAATAGTGGATTTGGACGCCCTATAGATATCATACATTAATATCGTTTTGTATGCAATCATAAAGATTTAACCACTACTATAATCTTATATAATACTGAATATTACGATGTATAATAAACCTTAATAAAAATTTACATCAATTTTATTTTAGCAGCAAGCTGGTAGGTATGAAAATGATTAAAGAATATAGACTCTTTTATTTAATTCCTCACGTTAATAATTAGCGTGCAAACTCGACTCCTAACATTTGATATTTTGAAACTAATCAAAATGGACAATCAACCCATTAAAAGATTTATTGCACACTGTGAGTTGAGAGTGCGAGAAACCTATGTTTTACGTATGCTAAAATAGCATAGAAAATCGAGTTCTCCGCTCGTAGTTTAGAAATAGTACTTTTCTAAAGTAAGTGCCCAAAACTTGATTTCTATACGTATTTAGCGTACGCAAAGTGTAGGATTCTCGCATACTTAACTCACAGTGTGCAAAGCACTCATTTTGCGCGGTTTTGTGCACACTTACACGCGCATGGTTGGCAATTTGCGTACGGAGTGTGGAAATAGTACATTACGCAACTAGTGCGCAAAATAGGTCAATCTCGCAGTCGAGTTTGTCGCCCGAGCGCAGCGAGGGCGACAAAAGTGTCGAGTGCGGCTGACCTATTGCGCACGTGTTGAATATACTATTTTTCCTAACGAGATGCGCAGAGTTCGATTTTGCACCTTCCGTTAGGAAAAATCAATTGAATAGCGTATTTCACTTGTGTCTGGAAACTAGTATTGTCTCAAAGCCATTTACGAGTTTTGCCTATTTTTTTATAAATTAAAATCTAAGAAGACATAAGATTAATTCGAAAAGCAAATTTTTAGAAATCTATTATAAGTGTAATCTCCCGTTGTTACAAAAAGTTATAAACATTTATGATAATCAGTATCAAGATATTATTAACTATTAATGAAATAATTGATACATAAACTTACTTATACACACTTTTTTACACTGCTTAGCTAAATCCAAGGCAGGCTGAGATAATACTGAATTGATGATAAACAAATGTAATTGAAAATATATAGAAAATTTCTTTTAAAGTTTTAACATATATTATGCATGATCAATACATACCTGTAGCGAAAAATCCACAGCAGATTACAAAAATCAGGATATTCAGTAAAAACTTCATTTTGATTTTTTCTAGTTAATTGTTCTGCAAAAATATGCACTTCTTTTTATACCCACAGTAGAAAAAATATATACGTACATCAAGTTACTTAAGTCATAAAATATTATGGCTGATTATACTTGCACGACAGATTTTGATATGTAGGTATGTTGTTTTGTTTTGACCTTTGACTAGAGAAAGTATATTTACTAATATATAGCCTACTAATATATATTTGCCTTCAATACAGAATCTATGTCGTACGAATAGCAGAGGCGAAACATTATTGCTATTATAGACTGCACGATAAATGTAAACAAGGCCAAATTTCTATTACTAAAACTGAAATTGTCGAGTTCAGTTGTCAGAACATTCAAGGTGAAATATTTAGATGCTTTTTACAAATCTTATTATTAGTATAATATTCATAATCTCTTTTAAGTTAAAAAATATCCATTAAAAATAATTTTCAAAATATGTGAGATAATGTACTTACGTACAGTTTATAATATAGAGTCAATGATTCGTCGCCGTTTTAAAACCATTTCTTGTTTAATAGTATATTACATACCTAGGCCGGTAAAATAAGAAATGTCTCAGATCACATGTAATTGTCGGCCGAGGCGAATCTGAGGTTGACAAACATGTGATCTGAGGCTTTCTTTTTTACCGGCCAAGGTGTGTATACTATTTTTCTGCCCGACGGCACCGGAAAGCGGCAACTTCGTTTCGCGCAGCGACCGTAAAGTTGGCGCTTTCCGGCCGGGAAAAGATAATTTTTCTCGAGTTATAACCAATGTAGTTACAATTCCAGAATATTTTCCAATGAAAAATAAAGTAGATAATAGCATAAAAATTCCACGCACCATCACCACAGATCACGAATAGGATACTACTGATATTGAGCACATTTAGTGTCTACACAAAACCCCTACACAGGACTTTTGTAGCACTGCTAAAATCTACACAAATAATATTAAGAAAAATGTACACATATATAGTCTATACTGAGATAGTTTATACGATTAAAATCTACATCATGTGTAGATCATATTGATGTAGATTTTAATTGGTGCACAATTCTCTGTGCAGACTTTATTTGCGTAGAATTTTATTATATTTTAAAGACTTGTACACTATTGTCGTATACAAAATACTTCTGTACGATCGCCGAAAGTCGTCGATTAAATTTACACATACTTAATTATAGATAGTTTTTAATCAATTACATAAAATTTGATCTCAATTAAGGGCCTGGAAACGAAAAGGGACATACCGTGATTTTACAGAAAAAGTATTCTCCAACGATCAGAATTTGAAAATTGAGCAAATCTCGTTTTGTAAAGTACATGCATTATTAAAAATCTCAATAAACTATTTTTTTTTTTTGCGAAAAAAAAGTTTAATATAATTTTTTGTTCAACTCGCCAGAACTTCGTTCAGATCAAATATTTCTTTCAGAAATGTTTATACAATAAATTTTGCAGTATTAGGAATATTATAAATCATAGCGGAATAATAGAGATTGTTATTGAACCAAATAGAGAATTTAAAAACTATTTTTTTCACTATTTTAAAACTGTATTGTCAAATGCAAAAGTTGTGTAACGATTTTCGAATTTTGCGATTTGATTCGAACTACTATATTCTTAAATACGTAAGGAAGTTTTTTGGAAAATTCCAGTACTCTATGCATTGTTGCTAAATAGAATTTTTTCGTTATTGTTACGATAAATGCTGTTGAAGACCGTGCGCCACGGTGCACGTGTTACGACGTGCGCACGACACGAAAATTTCAGTAGTCTATGTATTGTTGTTCAAAATTTGTAGCATTTTTCGTGATCGTGTCGTGAAAAACCTTGTGTGGTAAGTGTGCATTCAAAAAATTTTTTCATTTTTTTGGCGACGTAAGAGGGAAATTTCCCAGGAATTTCTCATATATAAAAACATAATTTTTTGAAATCAGGTTATATGTATTAAATATAACTCTCCACCTCGACGTCACCTAGACTACGTATGCCAGCAACTACGCGAAGGTCTTGGTCACGTGCAATCCTTGAAATGAACAGCAAAAAGGAGATCTGCTGTTCATTAATTCTGTGGCTTTCCATACAGCGCTTACTGTCGAGTGTTTAATCTCGCTTATGATAGCAAATTAAAAAACCATTTGGAGGCTTATGTTTTAAAATTCTGGGGACATCCACTCGAAGACGCTTTCATTAGCATTTAAGTCTCCCTTTTAGATTAAAAGTTTAAACAATGTTAAAAAACATGAAATATTCAGGCACCTTATTTGGACTAAATGTTAATAAATCTAAGCTACACTATATCTAACTTGAATGTACAAATAAACGCTTGAAGTATAAGTGTGAAAATTATAAAATTTCCTTTTAACATATCTTATTATTTCAATAGAATTCAAATATTAATATTTACTAGTAATATAAAAATATTTGTAGGGTGACTACACTAGTATTGGAACAGTCACCAATTAACAAACATTTTCTTTATATTATATGAAAATATCAAGCTTTCTATGTATTGTTTATCTAACATGATGATAATTTTCGAATCCTTGAAAATTTTTATTTCATTTTATATAAAGATTCTGCGTAAAAGAAATTATCTTGTTAATAATAAAATCATAAAATCGCCGCTATTAAGTATTTCTTCACTGGCGATGTATTCCTTCACTGGTGAAACGTATTTAGATACTAAGATACTAAAGTTTGAACATTTTAGAATCTAAATTTCAAAAGGGTTTTACTTTTAAACTACTTAATTAAATAACAAAAGTTACAATTTCCTTATTCGTTCCTTCACTGGTGATGTCACCCTACCTGCCAGTTTATCGCCGGGCAGTGGCAAGGTCGACGGATGCATGAAGTCCGCAGTGGTGGCAGGTAGAAAAACGGTTAGTCTCAAGAATCTCAGGAAGGAGCAAAGACCCACAGAGAAGGCATTTCGGGGCCTCTTTTCGAAATACCTCTACGCGTACGATGTATTCCTATTAGAAAATGTACCAATAATTGGATTTGTCACGCGTCTTTTGTTAACTTGTGAATGCCTAAGCCGCTGGTGTCATTTACACCTTTTAAGAAGCTCGTCAGCTCTTATGAATGAATCTTTTGACGCATTCAAATGTTCGATGTCATACTTTAGATCCTAAGAATGACTTTATTGGCTTTATTCAAAGAATTTTACCAAGCTTCTTCAGTCCTCCTCTGATTTCATGTTTTCCCTGTAAATATAAGAAGTGCAGTGATCGTCTATTCGTCTCTATGATAATAGTATCTGAAGATGTTCTCTAAAGATAGAATATAGAGACCGTGCGTAAAACTAGTGGCGACAGCATGGAGTATGCGGAGTATATCTATATCTATGATATATACTTATAGATATATTTTACCATAGATTTACTCCAAAAGTTCTCAATTTCGCCACGCCATTCTCGGTCTCTTTCGAAACAATGCGGGAACACAATTTCAGAACATAAGATTATCTGATCAGAGATCAAAGATTACTTTTCGTGTATCTGTTTATTAATATAAAGTATTTTAATTCGAATATTTTATATTATATAACTTTGTTCAACGTACAGAATACATTCCGAAGTATTTGTTTAAAATTTGTATACTGCATGATGGTATAATATTTAGTAATATTCAAGTTATTTTATATAAAAAAGAATTATATATATTGCCTAATTGATCAAAATCGCTACTATAGTGAAAAACTATAAAGTCCGTGAAAGTTACAATAAATCAGTATACCTGTTTATGAGCCAGCAGCGGAAAAATTAGGCAACAGATTTGGTTTTTCGGATATACACGTCGAAAGAAACTGAGAAAAATAGCAGGAACAGAGACAAAGTGCAAAACTTGAGTTAATTTCCTCGTTTTGCTGTTTATACCTAAACGGAGAAAGCGGCTACGACAACCAAAAATTTCGCTGACGGTTTAGGTCTCTAGGATAAAAGTCGAGGAAAATTGGGAAATACGCAAAAAACAAGGGTAGGTAGGAAAATTTCGGGGTGATTTCCTCGTTTCACTCTTTGTCGAAAATTCACTCTTTGCAAAATTAGACGGCAGTATTTTACTCTTAGGTATAAACGTCAAGGGATACTCGGAAAATAATGGCGAAAACGAGTAAACATTTGAGATGATTTTTTTGTTTTATTATTTGCGTAATTGGTCAAAATAATTACTATGGTTGAAGATAAAAAAAGACAAAAACATAAGTATTCTTGAATTGAAGGCAAAAAAATATAAGTATTCTTGTAGGTAAACGGCGAGTTTATTATTAGAGGACGGTTTGGGTCTTGTCGAATAAGATGTTGGGAGATATTCGGAAAATCACAAGTCACGGACAAGTAGGGGAAATTTGGAGTTACTTCCTTGTTTTTCTGTTTCCCAAATAGTAGAAAGTACTACTATAGAGAAAAGTCAACGGTCAGCTTTTGGTTATATATAGTTTTGAGATTCTCAAAAGTGTGTTGAGAGTGATTTGAAAAAAATGCAAACGTCAATGACATTCCGTACTGAATTTGTACTTTTCTATTTTTCATTATAAATCTTAACTCGCACTGAGATAGTACGAGAATAAAAGTTTCCGGATTCTCGGGATCAAGCCCTATCCGTCATATAGTTATTGTTTTCTGACTTACTTAATTTACCACAGGATTAATAAAATTAATTTACTTAAAATGTATAAGAAATAACATTGCGTATTTTTTTTTATTCTCAAATTTTGGTAACTTAAAATTGAAACTTTTGAAAAAAATCATGGTAATGTGTAACTATAACAACTATAAAAATGACCAAAAATGAGCGATTTTTGCCAAATCATCGTAATTCTTAAAATTTTCGTCATTTTTCGCACTTTTCATTCATTTTCAAATTCACGTAGCTTTGCACCGAATCGACCGATTTTAACGATTGCCCTCTCAAATTAAAGCTCTATTCTTCAACTTTAATCGCTTTTTTGTGGAATTTGGTTTGGCCTCTTCAATAGCTTGTTATTGGTTCATCATCAATGACAACTTTTCACCCAATTTTCCCATGTTAAATTTCCATAAGAAAAATTAAAAGTGCTGTAAAAAAATGATACCACTCAATCGGCTTGGAACACACGTTTTTTCACATTCTGTAAGGTTCAAGAAACGAGAAAAACCTTGTGTGGTAAGTGTGCATTCAAAAAAAATTTTCATTTTTTTTGGCGAGGTAAGAGGGAAATTTCCCAGGAATTGCTCATATGCATAACTAAAGAATAATTATAGCTATCGACACATGTTTCTATCATATTATTTCATTAACTATTTTTTTTTCACTATTACCAAGCAGACATGGTGAAACCTAAACACATTGATTTGAATATTAATATCTCATAGAAAAAGAATTGTGACGGTGAAAAATTTGTTGACATTAATGTAAAATTTATCTCTTTTTATTTCTGTTATATGTAGTAATTTTATATAATAAAGCCGATTTTGGCATGAGACTGTTTTTAACGCAAGGAATCAACACATTACTTTGACGAAGTCACGTACGGAGAGGATTTTCGCGTAAAATAACCGTGACAGTTTGGTAAATCTGTAACAATTGAAGCAGATGGAAAAAATGACCGTGACAGTCCGGTAAAAATTATAGCGAAATCCTCATAATTTTTACCGGACTGACACGGTAATTTTTTCTAACCGCTTCAATTGTTCCAGGTTTACCAAACTGTCACGGCAATTTTTACATAAAAATTCTCTCCGTGGCGTAAATGAATTGGCAATGGTCTTTTTTAAGTCACAGCAGTTATAGTAACAACTAGTGGCTAAGGTCTTTGCTTGCTTTGCTTATCTATTAGTCAATATTAAATATCAATACATTTTTAGTGCTATTCAAATCACTAAAGAAGATTAGGCAGTTTCATTGAATCCTGTACATAAATGAGTGCATGCTGTGCTTCAGATTACTTCTCGATAATCAATTAATTAATTAAAATAAACATTATTATTACATTTTTGTCACGCGCAGACTGATCGAACAGATTATAAGAAGATATAATAACTGCATGGCACTTAACAAACGATAAGCGGGAATGAAGTCAAAGCTTGATAATGTTTGAACTTTTGCGTCTACAAATGAAATGCGGCGTTATAAGAGATAAATACTTTTGCGATAAAAAAAACGCGGCGTTTAAGATATGAGAGATTTCTGCAGTTGACAGTAAGGTCAAAGATTTGATTTTAAGCAATAATTTTATCTTAATTATATCGTTAATATTTTAATAGCGAAGGCCCTCCCATGAACAAAAGAAAACATTACAATAATAATTATAAGAAATGTAAAAATACTAAAATACAGCAATAACGTATAATTTTTGTACAGAGTACACTACCATAAATATAGATATACCAATAAAATTAAATTGGTTTCATTCCGTATACCGTACGATTTCAATATTCTACACTAAAAATGTTATCATTAATAGATTATTAAATTTTAAGAGTTGACAGGCAAAGAAAAACTTATCCAACTAAATTTCGGTCAAATTTATTGAAAAACAAAGATGAAATTTGAGAAAAACGGAATTTTCAGTGCCACAAAGAATATTGAAATTTATGTTGGAGTACACATAAATGGACGAGCGCATTAAATTACAAAGAAATTATAAGAAATTAAATTATTTGGAACAAGCTAGCTGAAGGTGAAAACGCGGCGTTTAAGATAAGACACGGCGTTTAAGATAAGATACGGCGTTTATCTAAGCGATCAGTGATTATATCAAATTTATATTTATATTGCATAAAAAGGTTTATCGATGTTTAATTATAAAAAGCTCGCGCATTTGTTCGGATACAAGGCGACGAAAATGTGGAAGTCCTTGGCGTTGTACATCATCTTCGCAGCTGTCGCTACATCTACAAAAACGTATGACAATTACAAAGTTTTTACAATTACACCCACGACGGATGAACAAAAACGGTTTTTACATCGGCTGGCGGACCGCGAGTACAATGACGTGAGTCATTTTTATAACACTTTTATATTCGATCGATATACACGAACCTTGAAAAATTCTAATATCGTATTGTTGGATTATTTCTGCTTAAAAGCGTTTTATATTACGGCAACGTAGTTTTCTTATGTGTATATTGTCAGTAACATTTAAAATGTAGCGGGTAAATGTTTCATTTCTCACCCAAGTATCAATTCTGGTCAGAGCCAAGCGTCAAGTCCCCTGCGTCTCACCTCATGGTCTCTCCACAAAAGCTTGGCGAATTTGCTCACCTGATGAACGTCACGCAGATGGATTACCGGGCGTACATCGAAGACGTCCAGACGCTGATCGACAGGCAAAATCCACCGGCTTCGCACGAAGATTCCGCTTCTTTCTCTTGGAAGAAATTTCAGACCTATGAAGAAATCAACGATTGGCTCGACTCGTTGGCCAAGAAGTACAAGGAGGTCGAGCTGGTGGTTGGTGGAGAAACGTACGAGGGCCGCGAAATCAAGGGGGTGAAGTTGTCGTTCGGCGGTTACGAGAAGCCCGGCGTGTTCCTCGAGGCGGGCATCCATGCAAACGAGTGGCTCGGTCCAGCTACATCGACATACATATTGAACGAATTACTTACGAGCCAGGATCCGAGGGCTCGCGCGCTCGCCGCTGCCTATGATTGGTACATTTTTCCGATTTTCAATCCCGATGGATACGTTTACGCCTTCAAAGAAGTGAGTTTCAAATATTTTCAAAAGACCTCGAGATTTAATTACTCAGTGAAATTTATCAGGCGGGAAACTTGTCAAACTCTTGAGTTAAAACCCTCGTATCTGTGCATAACTATACTAACTACATTTTTAACAAATGAATATAGGACAGATTGTGGCGTAAAAATCGAAGACCCGATGCAAGCGGATGTTTTGGAGTTGACCCAAACAGAAACTGGGATTACCAGTGGATGAGTAGGTTTATTTATTCATTTTATATTATTGGATATATATTTACTCTTGGAGATTGTCAAATTAAAAATTTTATCTAATATTTTTTAAACATACGTTTTGTATCTTCATAATTATAAATTAACGTATTCTATAAAAATATAAGCCCAAATATATTAGTTTGAAAAGGCTGACAACGTAAGCTTTTTGTCAGATTATATAATTTGCTATAATCTTTTTTTTTTGCAGATGGCGGAGCAAGCGATAATCCTTGTCACTCGACTTATGCTGGAAAATATGCGTTTTCTGAAGTAGAAACTAGAAGTCTTTCAAAGTATATTTCGTCTATCTCTGACAATCTGTTTGCTTTCATTTCCTTCCACACTTTTGGACAGCATTTGTTGCTACCCTATGGTCACACCTTGGAGCATCTCGACAATTACGATGAATTGGTAATATTTTGTGATATAATATGCATCGTATTATTATTATATCATGTACTTTAGACAGTATCATGTATCCTTATTTTATTTACTTCAGTATACGATTGGAAAAAGCGCTCTCAGGTCATTGGTGAAAAAATTCGGTACTGAATACGATATCGGAAATATACCCGAAGTATTATGTAAGTATTTTGTGTAATTTTTATTTAAAACATTTGTTTAAAGTTGAGGGTTGAGGGTTGCCAGTGGAAATGAAAAGACGCTGTTCAATTAAATTTGAACTTTTATAGAATCGTTAATATGCGCGAGACAGAAGCGCTAAGCGTGCGTCTAATTTGGCTCTCCGAGCGCTACTAAAATGCCTTTTATCGTCGTGGCGTAGGGCGGGGGCTCGTGAGCTAAGGAACTCGTGCCATGGTACGGGCGCGTTATTTCGCGATCTTCTGCCTGCCGTGTGAGAAACTGGCCGTCGTGCGAAAGTAGTTTGGAAAAGGTCAAATTTATACTATTATACTAATACTATCACGAGATTTTGATTCTATAACTTACGAAGAATTTTAATATAAAAATGATTGTTTTGATATAAGCGTAAAGATTATATTTATTAATATGGGCACTGATGATAGTAAACTAAGATATTACCTATACACTAACAGTAAATACTAAGTATTTCTTCGAATATGGTTTCTACATATTTACAATAACATATTCATAGAAAAGAGGAAAAAGTTATAGGAAAATGTTATATACACTTTATGTCCATATTATTTAAAATATGTTTGATATAACGAACATTTAAGCGAAAAATTTGAATATTAATACTTTTTTAAACAGATATTGACAGTGGCAGTTCGATGGATTGGGTTAAAGGTTCATTGAAGCTACCGATAACGTACACGTATGAGCTACGAGACATGGGACGGTATGGGTTTATACCACCAGCAAGTGAAATTATACCGAATGCAAGAGAAATACTCGATTCTTTTTTTACTTTATTCAAAGAAGCTAAGAGGTTTGGTTATCCTCGATCGACAAAAAGCATTAAATAATCTGTAAATATCATTGTAATGCAATAAAATTACGTGTTTAATAAGAAAAACGTATGTAAATAATATCTTCCTTTCTTATCAATAACTCCACACCTATATAGTTTGTTTCAACACAAAATGTATTATTTTTCTTGAGTATATCTTGTACTATGATTTTTATATTCAATGCCGGCACGGCGCAGATAATTATTTTTAATGATGAAGACTATACAAATATATTTTTAAACTTTTTAAAATACTATTTTGACAAGTATTTCTTACTGAAAATATAAAAAAAATAAACAAATAATATTAGAATATTTACGTGAATTCAAATTTTCTCTAATCCCAATTCATATACCGTAAATAATTACATCGTATTGAATGCGGTAGATTTATAATCATCGAATCGATAACTAGTTATTCACTGACATTTTTTCCATTTCTAAAAGTATAAGTTTATACAAAATTAATAGTAAAAAAATATAAAATTTTGGAAAAGACTAGTATATGATTTCGTATGACTAGTTAAGATATAACTAAAACATAGCAGAAACTGAAAAACGTGTCGCGGAGAAAACATTTTTCAGATTGGAATTTTGAATTTTCGCATGATATGCGGTGCGAACTTTTTGATTTATACATGATTACAGTTTGGTTACAAATTACTGTTATATAAATAATAATTAAAAAATTAGCTAACTATAAACACGTTTGCCCATCATATACATAAAAAAAATTGAAACAATATAAAGACCGTTTCGCATAATTTTATTTGCTTTAAACCTAACATTATTATATTGAAAATCGTGATTGATCATTCGATTTCGAATGAGATTATCTCGGGTCATCAACCTGCGCGGTCGCGATTATTATAAGCGAGGATAGCAGGAACTCAACTATAAGTATCTGTCACTGTACAAATGTGAGGCTCGATGAGGCAACGTTCCGCCTCGGAAAACAGCATCGAGCAGCAGTCTGGACCCCTGGGATTCTGAAACTTCACTAGACGGGACGCAGATTCAGAACCGTAGCCGGCTGCGGATGAGAGTTTGGCATCACTGGCAAGTGTACTGAACTAAATAAGCGACAGCACGCAAGGTTTCGCTTTTTATTGTATTTTCATTTGTGGTACCGTTCACTGACCCAACGAAAATTGTCTTCTAGGAATGACGAGCAATAAATAAAATGAAATAACTTTTATCTTCTCCCGTTACAAGTCTACTTCGTAGGTTGAGATTTTTTTACCTTTTTGGGTTTTACTTTGTTGAATTCCAATTGAAAAAAGTAGAAATTCGACAACTGCCTCTTTTATAGTTTCAGTTTTTTTTAACTTTGGCGAGAAGTTATTATTCATTGAAGTCGCAGTGACTTTCTCATTCGCAATAGTATAAGTACTCTGTGTCAGTCTGCGATAAACTTTCCTCTTCTTTTATATCATTTGTTTTTATTTCCATAGCAGTCCTATTATTTTCTACTATTTTATCGGTATAGTGACATCAACATTGTTCTTTAAAATTAACTCTGATGATTTATCCATAATCTCTAAATATAAGTAGAAATAACCAATATATAATCATGATATATCAATGAAGTATTATAAATATAAACCAAATATATTAATATTATTGTTGAAATATCATGATTATAATTAATTTGGTTTAAAAGATTATCAAACTATTAAATTCTAATCATAATCTGAGACTTATAATGTAAGATAATAAAATTATTATTCTCACCTTCGATAATTTATTTATATCATATATAAAATAAAAACATATGGGCAAAATAAAAAACGGATTTAGAACTCAAAAATTTGAATTCGAAAAAAATCAGCTTAGCCACACAAAAATCGTTTAAGTAGAAGCTGAGATCTCTTCGCGTACACACAGTTTTGATTACAATCATCTGAAAACAAACATCTACTTAGCATGCTTTTAACAAATCTTAAATTTTTACTTTTACAAAGCTTCCTCTAGGAGGGAGCGCAATTGAATACTCAACTCTTAATTAGAAAGAAGTCATAAAATTAGAAAATCTTGCATTCCATCGTGTCTATTGTAGCATGCGAGAAATAACAACAATGACTGGTTTTTCAGGTAATGTAACAGTTTATTGAAAACATTTTTGTTCGTACGCCCGACAATAACCCGGGCCGAGTCTCGTCCTCGCTTGATATTAAAAAACGCAGAGTCTTAGTAACATGATTATCTCGTGAGAATGTTACGGTGGAAGATAACTGGTGCTATAGTCGCGAATTCGACGGCGCTGACGCCACGCATAATACATCGCCGATCTCCTCTCCTCTCCATCTCTCTCTCTTTCTTTCTCCTTGCTCGTATTGTGTAATTGACGCAGACTTCGGTGTGTGCGAGTCTGAAAAAAATTTGTTTGCCCTTTCCTCACAGCAGCGCCGCCAGCGAGTTTCTTCCGCGCGGGTAAAAACGTCGTATCTCTATACGACGAGTGGATGATTACATTATATATGGCTTAGAGAACTCAAATTTTGCTCAACTTTCTCTCAAAAAGACAGGCGTCGGTTCGCTCGTCATATTTTGTATTATTGTTGTTTCTTTATATAAAAGAAGAATACGAGGTATTTTTTTTTTCGAATGAGTCTTTATCGAGAAGTGGTCGGTAGAAAATTCGAAAATTTGAGGTTCCTCTAAAGCGATTTTCTCGTTTTCTTTTTTTCTTTTTGATTGGATCACGCGCGCGCGCTTCATCGAATATGTTTGCGACACTCTCCCCTGAACTAACTCTGGATTAGCGGCCGTTTAATTACGTTATCAAAGCTATTGGTTATCCTCTACGCGCTGCTCTACCGAAAAGATACATATCTCGCTCGTTGAACGCACAACATATTTTCGTGGGCTCTTCTTGCGATCGGAATGATGCTCGAGTCTCGGTTCGATTCCCTGTTTCACTATCTGTTATAATGATTTTTTTTCTCTCTGAAACTATATTACTTTTGAGATCGTGGCTTGAACATTAGTTTTTTATTACTGCATTCGAGTAGGTGACGCGAAACAGGGAATCGGATAGCGGACAACGAACATTACATTTTTAAACCGGAATTCAGCGTTACGTCGAAATCAATCCTTCTTTTCGTCTACAAACTTCAGCGTGAACTTTTTACAATTATCGGTTCTTTTTTTTCTTGTTCAGTGAAAAATATGATATCGCCACTACGGTACATCGTGAGAACGCTGCGGTATATAATAACGAGAGCCCATATTTCGTCGTTAACGTGGAGTAATTCAAGAGGATGCGAAAGTTTTTTCATTTACAACTTTGATGTCTGGAATACTTTATAGTGCAGAGATTCGAAACCGGATATATTTTAGATATAACCTGATAATTTTCGGGAAAAATTGTACTCTGAAGGTTCATCGAAAGTAACATTAAAATGGGGGTAGTTTATTTTACACTTCGTAATACTTAGCAGGTAAAAATTGTCTTTCTCATCCTTTTAAATTGATGATATTTCTTTTAATAATTACCTCGAGAAAACAATGATACAAATAATGAGAACCTTAATTACGTACTAGTCGTTAAAATTTATTTCAATTTCCCTTCAATATATAATAAAATTTCTCTAGTGTACAAAAATTTCTTGTCATATACAAAAAACAAAGAAAATCATTTATCTTTTTTTCTTCTCAAGTATAATCATAGTTTTCTACACGTAACGAAGATCCGTAGAAACTTTTTTTATATCGAGAGCCCAAAATTTTTCTAAACTCGCGCTTACTTAAAAATTTATTATATGTATAATATTTTATCTAGAACGCCCAAACTGTTTATACGCTTTACACTTAGTAATTGATCGCAGCACGAAATCATTCTCATCATATCGACCTTGACGCTCCTCTTCTGATTAACGGTTATTATTTATTATTTTCCCTTTTAAATATATATTTTACTTCGCCGAAAAAGCGTGTGTTCTATTTTTCTTCCTTTAAAATTACAGTAATAATCAGCCTTCGGTAGGAACAACGCGGATTTTCCGCGAAAAAGGCGGGAAAATCGAGAAACGTTGAACCGCGTTCGCCCCGAATAACTGAGAATTCGATAAATCTTTCTGTTTAATGTCGATCTGAAGTTTTTGCACAACTATATACTTAATGCCACGTGCCGCAATAATCACGCGCAAGCTCAGAGTTTTAATTTTTCTATGTTTAACCTGCAAAATGTATTTACAAATTATTCTAATGCAACTGCTTCTGTTATGCTTTCCAAACAAGTATCTTGAAATTATTTTAAATTAAAAATAAGGGGATGTGAAATGTTGATTGCAGGTTTTTAGACCTTATCTATTATTAAAATCATAAATCATAATTTTCTTTGATTTAAAGAAAAAAGTTTATTGAATGATTCCAGATAAATTTTCATTGACAAAATATTCTTTGAAATTTCTATTTGGTAATAAATAATGAAGATGATGCCAGAATTTCCCTAACCCAGAAATTTTCTCGACTGTTTCACATCCCCTTATTTAAAAAAAAAAAAATCTGAAACAATTTTACGGAAAAAAGAAAGTACAGGTACTCGAAAAAAAGGAAATCCGTTCAAATACCGACTCACATTCAGTTACTTCGAACGATACACGTCGCAAAAATGTATATCTGCGTAGGCATATGCATCGGCGAAAAAATGTAATTGAATCGAGGCAACAACGACTATATGCAAAAATCCCAGCGTCAGCGTCGATGACGTGACGTATTACGTGACGTATTACGCACACACATACACACATACGAGGCAAGGCCTATACAATCACTTAACACATCGACGAGAAACTTACGCTTTTTGCTCTGCTTTATTTATTATTTTTCTTTTATTTATCATTACGTATTGCGATACGCGTACACATACCACCCACATTCTCTTTTGTTAAGTAACACACAGACGATTTTCTTCATCATTATTAATCACATGGCTCGCTTTAATAGCTAATAGCAACAGCACCGGTTCGTCTTAGTCATTAGCTAACATTACATTGACTACAGTTGCACATGAGTTTTCATTTAGTTGTATTACGTTTAATATATAAATAACAATTGGAATAAATCATCTCGTCGATTCTCTCTTTTTCTCTCTTCTTTCTCTTTTGGCGATCTCGGATGTATTCCTCGTTAAATCGCACTAAAACTATATGTATATAATAAGTATGCGAGTGAAAGCATATAATATATATTTATATTTATCTGTTTAGTCGAGTGAAATAAGGAAAAAAGCTCGATTCAACTAGACCTTTCTTCGGTCGCAGTAAATTCAGCGATTATCATAGGCTTGTAAAAGGGGGAAAAAGTTTTTTCCTTTTTTATTTTTCTTTTATTTTAACTGTCTTAATTATCCTTAGATATTTAGTATTTACCTTCATTTAACGATACGTTTAAGAAACATCTCTCCGTTTTCACATTCTCATTCCGTTTGCGTACGTCGCCTCAAAGCGGTATACCAAGACCATCGTATAGTTAATGATAAGTAATAATAATAATAATAGTAATAATATAAATATGTAAATCATAATAATCGTAATAAACATAATAAGTTTAATATTAATTAGTTTTCCTCTTTATTTATTTATTGTTTGATTACTTGCACTAGCCTTGATTGTCGGCATATAAGGGCTGGCACACAGCGTTTAAATGCAGCGTGCGATATATTAGTCGTCGAGCGCGATTGTGTGTGTGTTCCCGTCGATCTCGCTAACTGTCCCCCGATCCAAGCTCTTCGAGTACATAATGTGTCTTTCGCGTATTTCCTTTTTTCTTATTTACTCTTCGAATATAAAATTTGTACAAGATTCATTTAAGAAAAATTGTTCTTGTTGTTGACGATGTTTGTCAATGTTCAGCACTTTCAATGTTGTAATAATTCATTTTTTACTTCCGAATTTTTGCGAACGCTCTTCGGATCAAAAAGTGATAGCCAGAGTCTTTGTTACAATTTCGATATAATAAATTGTAGAAAAATTACTCGATATTCATCGTTATGCCCTATTAGTAAAAAAGAACAAAAATAAAGTAACACATCTTTTATTAAACATCTTATTAATAATTTTAAATAAACTCATTAGCAGTTTATCCACTCCTTAAATCTCACTTTATGTACATGAAAATAATAAAATAGCACGTTGCTTATTTAAACTTTATTATAAATGATCGATCATCGTGTTAATTATACGCGACGTCGTCGAATCTGCAGAGTCATGCAGCGGAACGACATTACAGCCGGCCTCGCGCAAGATATCAAAGAGCAGTTAAATTTGCATATATAGAGAGTATAAAACGTGCCTTTAAAACTGTACAATTTGTAAAATTGCAATTGCAAAGTACAAGCACTTCGGGCAAGGATGAAGCGGGTGACTCGTGTCGGAGATGGTGACGAGAACACAGGAGTGGGATGACAAGATGACGATGATAGTTATAACAATAACAGTAACAACTATACTAGCCAAAGTAATGACGGTAGAGTTCGACGTTCTTTCTTTTTTTTCTTTCTCTTTCGCCCTCTCTTTCTCTCGTTAATCAATAATATATTAATTAATAATAACAATAGTTATGTACGTTGAACAATTATGTACAAATATCCTTCAAAGTGTATATAATGTTTTTATCGTGTGTCTGTGTTTTTTTTTCTTTCTTATTACGGTGAGGCCGAAGGTGGATAACTCGCTCTCCTATAATGTAACGTTAAATATTAATTATATATCTTACACGGATTTATATCGTAACCGCAAATCCTCTCGTTTGAGTACATACGCATCTATATACGCAGAAAGCCTTATACACGACGACGAAAAATCATATATCAGGAATATATGTATATGTGTATATATATCTATATATATATATAGAGTTCGTATAGTGCTCGAAAAACGAGGAGTTGATAAATATCGACAGTTCGTTTTCAATTTGATTGTATCGCGACTTTTTCCTCTTTTTATCTCTCTTTTTTTCTCTTTTTCTATACTCTCTCTCTCTCTCTCTCTCTCTCTCTCTCTCTCTCTCTCTCTCTCTCTCTCTCTCTCTTTCTCTCTCTCTCTCTCTCGTCGGAATATGACTCTGGACAACGGTGAGTAGTGATGATTCGGCAGTTGCATTCGAGCAGATGGAGTGAGAGGAAGAGGGAGAGAGAAAACGAGAGATGGGATATACAAAGAGTAGTAATATTTTTCGCTGCGTAGTCACTCTTTCTCTCTCTGCCTCGTTCTCCCTCACTTCTGACTCGCTGCTCGGTCACTCGCAAAGTGATAAGACTTTCTTCTACTTTTGTGTCTCCAGGGAAAAAGCGAATTTGACCTCGGATCTGCTAATGCATGAAATAAAAAGGTCGAATGGAGCCATTCTGAATTCTTCAATTTTTTAAAATAATCTAATAAATCACCATTCCATTGATATTTTTAAATTTCGATTATTTAAAGAAAGAAAAATTAACTGTAAGAGACGTATAATGTGTTTTTCCCTGAATCTTCGCATTTGTCACCGTTAGTCTTCTAGATGTTGCTAAACAAAACCTTTCATTCGAACTATTCGAAGACATTGAACGATATCTGATTTTAATAAGTCGTGGTAAATTGAAATAACAACAATAAATGTTAAATAATCCATTACTCATCTAATCTTAAACATTTTATTATTCGAATTTTATTAGTATATCCGTGAAAATTACGATATTTACAACTCTAAACTTAACAAAGGCTCTATTATTATCGATTTTATACAATGGATTCTCTGGAAGCTTTTTAGCCGTACAAATAAATATCGCTACTATGCAAAATTCTCGTAATAATTTTGTTACATAAATACAGTTTGAACGAACGAAAGCTATTCAAAAGATATCCATGAACAACTTCTATCTAACTCTCACTTCTCATTAACTCGCGTCGAACAACTACTAGACATACACGTACACAGACACACACCCACCCGCGCGATCACAGCAGCGTAATAATTCTCTCCATAACATCCCTCGATCATCGTCATCGTGTCCCTATCCGATTAAGTACATAACAGCAACGAGCTTATCGACTACATACGGCAAAGTTGTCTGGAGAAGCCTGCGAGAGAAGGTGCGAGGAACAGAGCAAGCTTCGCGCGCGTGTGCATCTCTCTTTCGTTCCTCCACGCCCGCCACGCAAATTGACAACAACGTCCCATCATCGTACGCGCACAGACACGCACATACGCACAGACAGCCCCAGCCGGAGTATACGCAGCAGATATACAAAATACAATGCGCCGCAGCGAGAGTGAGAGAAAGATAGTAACAGCGGAGCGAGAAGAACATTGGCTGTTGCCGGTGACGAGTTGTCGTCTTCGGAAGAGAAGACGATGGTGTGTATGTGTCCGACTGGGTCGCGTCTTCTGTATGATAAAAGTCTGTGTTGTCGGTGCTGCCAAAAGCAGCAACGAGGAAGATATAAGTCGGTTCTCTGAGGCACTAGGAGCCGTCCAGGGCGAGGCACTCGGCGAGGAAGTCCTCCATGGAACGGTAGGCGTGCTCTAGCACGCCCGTTAGAGCGTGATCTTCGTTTGCGTAATTCTGTTGGCATAGATTTCACAAGTGTTAATCCAAATCGAAACTTTATAAAACACTATGAGATTTTTACTGGCCTTGCATTGGCCTTGCTTCACCCCCTCAACTTAAACCTGACATTGACACCGCACACACATTTAGCATCCCATATATCACCCAAGTCACACCCATCAACCTACACCTCTCACACTCCAACCCAGAGAAGAGAAAACAAGAGATCTCTGACAGATATACTTATAGACGTTGATTAACGAACCTGGTATCTAAAAATGATGCCGGACTCGGTGAGCGACTTGGCGAAGGCCATGCCGTGGGTGTAGGGTGCCGTGAGGTCCGCCATGCCGTGGAGCAGATAGAGACTGTGGCCGGGCACGAGGCGGGCGTGCTGCGTCAGGTCGGCCTCCACGTAGCCCTTGACGTTCTCCGAGGGCAGGCCGAGCACGCGCTCCGTGAACGCCGAGTCTGTAAAATTTACGAAGCAGAGCGCGCGACGGCTCGCGCTGTTTATAGAGTCTAGAAAAAAAGACTCCCGCGCGTGGGCGGTGGCCGCGTCGCAGACGTCGCGTAAATAACGATACATTGAGACGAGGCGCGTTGGGTTGTAGAATAAACTAGCCGGTTCGAGTCGATTTTTAAAAGAATAACTTCTGTATTTTTATTTCAAGTTTGAGTATAGTTGATGACCAAAAATAGTTTTGTACAGTTGAAGCGGCAAAAATATTATTTTTAAGCAGAATAGAAATGATCGTTTAAATACGGTAGAACACTTTTTTAAGAATAGGTAGATTGGAATAATAGATAGGTTTTAAGAGAACCTAGGTTCATGCAAGTATGTTATACTTGAATATTAGTACGGTGAGTACTTTATTGATTACTATGAAACGTTAGAATGGTAAAATACTCTTTTCCATCCTCTCTATATTAAAAAAAAGTAAATAAAAACCTAGATCAGGTATAGAGAAGTCTGTACTTACTGTAATAGAGCCAATCGGCAATGGGATTGACGGCGACGCCGCACTTGAACACGCTCTGCTGGCTGCCGAGGACCATCGAGGTGACGTAACCGCCGTATCCCCAGCCCCAGACGCCGACGCGCGACTCGTCCAGGTACTTCAGGGTATCGAGTAGATGCCTGAGCACCGTCACCTGGTCCTGCACCTCGACGCCGCCGAGTCGACGGAAAAGGGCGCGCTTGCCCTGACCGCGGGCACCGCGCACGTCCAGCCGCACGTAGACGACGTCGTTGTGGCTGGACATGTAGGTGCCCCAGTCGATGCTGAACTGGTCCGTCACCGCGGCGCTGCCCGGTCGGCCGTTTACCTCGACCAACACCGGGAACGCGGCGTCGCGCAGCTCCTCGCGCCACGACGGCGGCAGGAGTAGCTGAACCTGGGCTCGCCAACCTTGGGGTAGCGGAACCTGAGAGCGGAACGTTCGATGCTTGTTTATTAGTTGTATAGAAATACCAATGATAATATTTGGACCTATAAATATGTATGTCACTGTTTGAACAGTCCATGCAACTGTTTACTTTGAGGTATAATTTTTAGGTTTGTTATAGGTACACTGTGGGAATTTTTAGGTTTATCGACTTTACTTAACGCAGTCTACTTTAAGGAAAAAATTTCGTTTCATTTGTATATTATATGAATGAATCATCAGTGTTACTCCATAAAAAAATTTTAGTTTTTACTACACTTCTACACCCTTTAATTAAGGTGATCGAATCGTTAACTTTAGTTAATTAAAAACTGTGTTATTTCCTCGGTCGGTAACCGTACATGTTTTTATCTGTCACACATCATTTCGCTCCATTACCTCGAAACTCTGTCTCTTGGGCAGAGCGAGCTGCGACAGCAGATCCGCTCTCTGGATCCTCGTATCGTAGAGGACCCGCACGATCTTGTGCGTCTTCATGGAATGAATGGCGGCGAGGGGTAGACCTGGGCCCTCGCAGTACAGCACGTAGTAGCCCATGTCGTCGTCGTCGTTGTTGTTGTTGTTGTTCTTCCCATCTTGCTCCTCGGCCATCGGAGGGTTCACCGACGCTCCAAAGTGCGTGCAATTCGTGTAGTAGTAGCTTTAAACGAGGAATGGAATTTCGAATGATTTATTGTGAGTTACGACTCTCAAATGTAATACGAAACCTAAATAGTTATTAAAGGTAGGTTTCGAAGCGAATTCTTTTATTAAGTTGAATATCTCAAGGTCGTAGTAAAGGCCGCGAGTCCATCTTTCTTTTATCATCACACGTGGAAATCAGAATCTTTAAATTCAAGCTAGACCAGCAAAGAATACGAATCTTTATGGCCCCATTGAATTATTACTTTTTCTCCCAGTGTAAAATTTATATCGGCCCCGAGAAGTATGTCGCGCGCTCGCGTCAATAAAACTTTTACTCCCTCCTGCTCCTCCCCCCGAAACCCCGCATAGCATTCTAATAGCATAGCACTTACCGGCCGTTCCACTGCAGATCGCCGATGTCGCACGTGACGCAGAGCGGCTCGAGCCGCCGCGGGTCATCGGCTATCGGGTCCTTTACCACGTAGAGATGCTTCTGGCCGGGGCTGCGCTCCCTCGTCGCCAGGTAGTAGACCAGATGCGACCTGGTGTCCCAGGCTAGGATCTCGCTAACCTGTATTGACGACAATAAGTACTTCTTCTATACGTGTATTATATGCATGTGAAATATAATTTCAGAGGCAGGGACTTCAAAGATTCTATAAATATTTGTGCACGTGTGTATGCGTGTGGGCTCGCGTAGCCGGCGATCCGAGATATGCAGATTCTGCAAAAGGAGGGAAAACAAAGGGCGTGATCCTGCCGCTACAGGAACAGCCCTAGCAGGCAGCTGTTTTGATAGGGACTGTACGCGCCTCTTCGACTGACTTATTCAAAAAGAGAACGCGGTTAGCAGCCGCTCGACTTTTATTGCTCGTCAAGCAGTAAAGGAAGAGTTATTCGCTGTATAGCCATAGTTATTATTATTGATGAGGAATGAATTCCGCTGTCGGGCTACTGTCATAGAACGGAGAGATGCTATTCTGATTTGATGAATCTGTAATGACTTTCATCGGCGAGGAATAAGGATGTGTATATCAAATGTAACCAAGATATTTAGTTATATAGAAAGAGATAGGCTTATCACCATTTAACAGTGATAATACGTTTAAATAATTGAATAGACGTCGTAATCGGCGTAAAAATTTAAAGAACTCGGCGATATATGGCCCGTGTATTTGGTCACAGCAGAAATAGTGAATGTTTCTCCCACGGTTTCGAAATATTTTAGAATATTTTTTTTAGAACGTAAACATTTCTAACGAAACTAACGAATCAATATTCCAAAGCACAACGAACCTCGTATCTCCCGTGCGATAGCACGGCTATCCTCTGCTGCGTGAGGGTCACGTGCTTGATGTGGGTGAAGTGTTCCTGGCCGCCCTCCTGGACAGCGGCGAGGAGGAGAAAACTGTCGCCGTCCGGCGCGAACACCGGATGCGGCTGGGCGTCCAGCCACTGGCCCTCGGGCGCGCGCTCCGAGTGCGTCTCGTCGCACTCCCAGCTCGGCGTCCGGCAGGTCGACACGATGGAGAGGTTCTGGGAGCGCGTCATCCAGACGACGGCCACCTGGGTTGAGTCATCGCCGATCCAGCCCGCTGATATCAGGTAGTATTCCCTGGTGAGGTGGAAATGTAAATTTGTATTGTTTCGGCTTCTTTCGGAAATATTTTTTCATTCGTTTGTGGTATTAAGAAAACCATATATAATGTTTTGCAAAATATATAGTCACAAGATCGTAAATTGCAATGGAAAAAGAAAGCATTAAGGGTATATAATTTTTTATTTTTTTAAAATCATAAAATTTGCTTTTTTAAAAATTGTCAATGGATTTGTGGAATATTTATACTGAAATTTGCCCTTTCTACGAATTAAAAAATAAGTTATCAATTACACTTTTAAAATTTATATTTTTGGAAACAAAAGTACGTACACGCAAGTCAAAAATGCAAAAACGAACTATTTTCCGAAATTCTTGTTAATTTCGTAAAGAAAAATTCTACAACGTGTATTGATTTAATATTTTACGTGAGTTGAGTGCGACGGAAATCTTTTTAAAACTTCAGAACAGAATATCGTTGTGTACCGACTTTTTTAAAACCGGATTTTTAAAACCGGATTTTCCAAACTCAACTTTAGAAAGCTAAAATGGGAGTTTGTCGACAACTATGTTTATTAATAAATCCCTGCATCAAGAAAGCTTCCAGAAAGTTTTCCTCACATTTGCCCCGTACATCATTTAAATCCTCGAAACAAAGCATGTATATCATATTTCTTCTATCCAATTTAAGAACCTGTTTGATTTCTACCCTCGACCTATAAATACCTCCTCTTTCGCGGGCTTATCCGTATCGACGATAAATTATTCGATTATCTGGCGTAAATACAATGAGCAACAAGCTAGCGGCTCTACACTCCATACTATATACTCTCTCGCGTGCGCGCAGCCTCATTCGCCCGGTATAGAGCAGTAGTGCAGCCCTTGCGCCTCGAGCAGTTCCAAGAGAAAACACAGCATCATCCAGTCTCTCTCTCTCTCTCTCTATCTCTCTCTCTCTCTCTCTCTCTCTCTCTCTCTCTCTCTCTCTCTCTCTCTCTCTCTCTCTCTCTCTCTCTCTCTCTCTCTCTCTCTCTCTCTCTCTCTCTCTCTCTCTCTCTCTCTCTCTCTCTCTCTCTCTCTCTCTCTCTCTCTCTCTCTCTCTCTCTCTCTCTCTCTCTCTCTCTCTCTCTCTCTCTCCTATCTAAACTGCTCGACTTGAGTCCTCCGGCTAAGGACTTTGTTACCCCATCGAGTGAGCGCGAGACGGCGTCAAAAGACTTCCCGATGCGTCAGGACGATGTGCCGTGCCGTCAACCTGAATATTCCCGGGATATTGTGTCTTGGATATAGTGTAAGGAAGAGGGGGGGGGGGCATATGAATATGACGCGAAATGTGGAGTGTTGCTGAGCTAAGGAGATTTTTGCATAGCCGGTTCTTATTAGGTGACTGCATTGATTAGTCGTATAAATAAGGTATGGTTTGATTCACTATTTAATTTTTTTTTCATGTTTTTATACCGTTGTAGTTAAATAATCAAGTATATAAAATTGTTATGTATAGATATAGATTTAATTGTTTAATTTGGTCATACTTGAATAACTTAAAAAAATTCCTTAGGTTTAATGTTGAATTAAGGTAGTTCATCCCAAATCCATCGTTTCTTGCTATCATTATAAAATTTCTTATACGCATTAAATATGACGGTATATAGATAATTGTTCAAAATTTTAGTTTTTAATTTTCAATACAGGTACGCTGCTAAGTGAAAATAGACATTTTAATAGAATACGAAAAACCAGTTGTTACGATATGAAGAGAAAACATATAATAATTTGGATTCTTATAAAAATATAATTAATTAATTTTGCTAACGTTTTGGGAATCCCCTCGCTATAATATATGTATATTCGGGGAAAGCAAAAAAATATTTTTGTACACATGGTGTTTAAAGACTTATTTTCTTTTTATATGAGAATATGTTGTTATATATGATATGTAAATGTTAGTGAGGCAGTAGTAATCAGTTATTATCTCAAATATTTAAAGCTCTGTACCTTATACTAACAAATAAATTGGTTAAGAACCACTGGGGGCCACGAACTATTGTAGTAAATATTATCATTTTTTATGAAAGAAAAGGTAAAGTTTTAAAAGTATCTTTAAAATATGTAGATGCGTAAATGACGGTAATGAGGTAACTTTATATCAGTATCAAAATAAACTGCACTTTAATGATGGAATTACCGTCGAGCTCGACTTTGTCAATATCGTGAAACTGTTTTACTGACACCCCAGAGCTATTTGAGTCTTGGGATATTTACCGTGAAACAACTTAGGAAAAGGATTCTTTACGGATATTTTAATAATGCGAAATGACGAACTCAATAAGTAACAACCATCAAAAAGTTTTTTTTTATTTTTATTACTGTTTTCAGTTATCAATAAATAATCTTTTTATACCGTTCCTTCAAGTCTAATCGTCATCACTCTTGTTATAGTATTATTAATAAAGTTTATGCTTCCCTCAGTTATCTCTTGGTGAACTATCTCTTTAACCTTCTGACAGCCGGCATGACGCCATATGGCGTCATTCCATGATCGGCCCACATATACTATTACTTAAGAAACATTTATATGGAAAATTTCGAGAAAGTTACACTTTTTCAGTAGGAAAAATGCCGGCTGTCAGAAGGTTACCTACCTATTATGAAACTTAACTACCCACACTCCGAGCTTACACAACTCTAATAATAAATCAAAATGAATACTTGAACCACACTACGCAACGAGAAAAAAAAAGAATATTTCATCGTAACCGCAGTAGCAACAATTTTCCATAATCACACATAATGATATAAAAAAGAGAAAGCTCCAGGAAAGCAAAAGATCCGACTCACTGTCCTTCGAGCACCGGGGGCGGCTTCACCTTCACCTTCACGGGGTTCGAGCTCGTGACGTTGGTCGCGTTGTTGTAGCCCGTGGTGACGTTGGCGAAGTCGACGATCCAGAGCTCGACCTCCGGATTGGGCGAGCCGGGCGTCGGGTACCTCACCGAGCGCGACGGCGGGAAAACGCCCTTGCGCACCGTCTCCGCGTTCGAGTCCGTGTTGAACCATGGAAACTCCATCTCCGTGACCTGTTGCCGAAATCGTGCGTTTCTTGTTTCATTTGTAAATTGTGGCTTATTGTTATTTAAATACACTGTAAAAAGTATTTTGTAGAATTACTACATTAGATGTTGGAAATAAAGGTACCACCATCTAATGCGGTAATTTTACTCTCAAAATTACAGCATTCAATATTGTAAACAAAACTTTTACTCAATCAATTTACAGTATTAAATGCTGTAATTTCGAGTGTAAAATTACCGCATTAGATGGCGGTACCTTTATTTCTAACATCTAATGTAGCAATTCTACAAAATACTTTTTACAGTGTGATTGAATATTCTCGTTTCGAAAATTGTCAAGCGTAATTCCTATCCGTCTTGCGATTAATATAGATAATATTAATCTATATGTCTTAAGTGCACGTTAAGACCTACATACATATTTCAGAGCTTATATGAGCACTCTGAGAGAAATGTTGTAGGAAAATTTACTATAAATGTAAGAGAAATTACTATATTCTATAGGAACTTAGGGACAGAATTACCTCGAATTACCACAAAATTTACTACAATTTATATAATAAAAATTGCTGTATACATAGTAAAAATTACTCAAAACCTAGGAGTTTTTACTATAAATTGTAGTAAATTTTATGATAATTTGAGTCTGTTTCACGGTTACTATAAATATAGTAATTTTTCCTAAACCATTTTTCTCCGAGCAAACTTGTAAAATTACAGCGTAAATGGCTAGATTTGTATAAGCTTATCAATCGAAACAAAATTACTCGTATGTTTCTCTTTCTACGAGTGTAAAATCAAACTATTAACACTAATTTTAACAGTATTGCTTTCCCCGTACAATTCTGAACCTTTATTTCCCTATTTTCTCCCCATAATTAAATCAAGTTCCCAACACTAATCGCGCGAGAGAAAAAAAACCACCTCACCTTGGTATCGTTAAACATGGCGAACAGCAGATGCGAGCCATCGGGACTAGACCACGTGCATTCGGGCCTGGGCAGCACCTCCTCCTGATACAACCAATCGGGCACCCCGTTGTAAATGATTCCGGGCACGCCGGTCTCGGTCAGCCTCGTGTGCTCCATCGAGTCGGGCGAGCCGCGCACGTAGATGTCGTTCTCGGTGACCATGACAAGGGCGGTGGTGTTGCCAAGCCAGGCGGCGTGCTGCAGCCGCGGCTGCTGGATCCGCGGACCCGCCTGCAGACGTAGCGGCGTGTGGTGGCTGTAACACACACACACACACGCGCGCCTGTGGTTAGCCAGGACTCTGTACGTGTTTGCGTTTCGCGGTGGGCGATGATTATGTAAGGGGTTAGGGGTAGGAGAGTGAGATGAGTGATGGGATTGAACGGATGGCGAGGACAAAGGTTGCGTGGTGGGCTGATAAGGCCTGGTAGAAACGAGCATGATGATGGCGGTCTTTTGGAATGGGTAATGAGATTGGGAAGGAATGACCGATTGTATTTCATCTGTTAATTACGAGGTGTGTGGTTGTTTTTGTTGTTTTTTGTTGGTACTGTAGTGGGAAATCGTCTATGGTTGTAGTTGAGTAATTTGTATGTCTATTTAGTTTTCTGACAAAAATTGATTTAGATTTAATGGTACAAGTAGAAATTGTACTGTAGTGTTGTCTGGAGATTTTTTCTTTTCCAATATTTTAGGTCTACTTCTAGTTGGAAATAGGAGGCTTCAATGAAACTAATAATAAGTAAATTTTCTACTAGAGTAGTAAAAAGATTATATTGAGATACCGCTATAAACGAAAAATTATCTAGTTTTATAAAGTCCAGTTTTGATTTATCTAGTTTTGTTGAGACCTTCATTGGCAAATAAAAACCGCTAAGACTGAGATGACAAAAAAAATGGGTATCTATATCATAGACTTACTCGTTCGTGACATCGTATACGGTGTAATGAGCGGTGAACGTGTGCCGGAACACCTGAAAAGGGCCAACAGCACATTGAGTTACGTATACGCAAACACCAGCGCGCCTGCGCGTATATAGCAAATCCTGCAAGTTCCTCGGGGGGGGGGGAGTGGCCATAAATCTCACTGTGTACTTCCGTTAAACGCTTTTTGTCCCGCGAACGAGTTAAAATTCATGAGAGTTTTATTTAACATTTAATTTGTATTATAATTTTTTTGATGCGCATTCTTATTCATGGTGGCATTTTTCATTATCCGCCGTGTACGACGACATTATTCAAAAATGTGCCTTCGGTAATGGTATGAGCGATCTTCAAGAGAATTCTGTGTGCTTATCATATACGCGGGGAAAAATTCCGTAGTGAAAATTCTCATGAATCGTTTACTTTAGAATAATTTTTTAAATTCCTATACGGATAATAAAAATTGTCAAAGATAGCAATATATTAATAACAAAATCGAAGATTCTCCGAGCACGTTATAAAATATACCTTGTTATTCCTAATTTTCAAACTTTACATTGAATATATTTTTTTGCAGGTTTTTACCATTATATAGACTTATCACTACATAAACAAGAACGCAGCTGGACGAAAAAGCGTTTAAACCTTCCACAGGCCACATCAGTTCTACTATAATAAACTGCACCGAGACAGCCACATTGGCGCGTCCGTCCGAGGAAGTCCGACAGCAGCGCGTGTTTACCTACCGGCTTGACATTATGCTTGAAGAGCACGTAACGTAAGTCCGTGCTGCACTGATAGCCTTGCACGTTGAGCTGTCTCTGCAAGCACACCAAAACACACACACCCGTTAGAGTATATCTATATACACACATGTAGACTGCACGCGAGCGAGCTAGCGAGTAACAAGCTAGAGCTCCTTTTTTGCCCGCGTCTTTCGCAAAAAGTTGGCAATCCCGGTAATCGCTGACGGCGCGCCGTTCCGGGGCGGAAAAATGATTGGCGCGCGAAAGGAAAAAAGTGATTGGAAGAGCCAGTTGTTGTTGTTTTGGCTCCGTGGTTTATTAATTAAAGTCGCGTATGTATATATACAATTTTTCGAGATATTGGCTGCTGCTACCGCCGGTCGCTTCAATAAAGTTGGCTATAGTGCCGGGGCGGACGCTTTAATGGAAAGCTCGCCTCTTCGAGACGAAATTATACCGTGGGTATAGCCTGTTTTATGCTGCCGAGTGAAAATAGCCAAAGCCGGGGAAAGTTATTGTTCGGGGAATAAGCTGGGCTGATTAAATAATTAGAGTTGTTTCAGGATTTTCGTATTTTAGTATACGTAAATTAAAATTAATCGTTAATTATTATGGATAATATAAAATGGACGTGGTATTTATTTGCGTTGGTTATATTAATTTATCCAAAAAAAGAATGAGGAGAGGCTAAGTGATTCGTTCGGTACGATCTTATGAGATATAATTGATTATTCCAGTATTCACTTGACTGCCCTACTATTAATCCATCTACTATAGATATAGTATTTCAATAGAGCATTTATCTCGCTTCTTATCGCGAATGCGTCCTCACTTTTGTCCTGCTTCGACGTCAAACATCAGTCACAATACACCCGATCGATTTTGTTACAGAAGTACAATAACATAACTCAATACCATTCGAACATTTTATTATTCCCACCTAAAAAATTCATATCTTTTACTTCGAATAGATTTCCTCACGGCTGAAACAAAACAATCGCCCCGTTATCGCGATCTGGCACAGTCAGCCGCCGCCGGCACGCGCGCCACTTATCGCACTTCACACTACACTACCCGTATTACAGTCCTTTAAAGCCGAAATATCCTTCTCTCTATCGTCCGCTTCACGTGCAAAAAAAGCACGCGCACACACTTCTCGTCACAGAGAAAGAGAGAACCTCTCGGGATATAAATGGTGAAAAGCCGGCGCGGTGCAAAAAGCGACTCGCCGGCGAAAATCACGAGTGGCAATTCCTTTGCGCCTTTGAGGAAAGGGATACAGAGACAAATAGGCAGCGGCGAAAGAGAGAAAGCAAGGACTGAAAAATTAACCGCACGCCTAGGACCGAGTAGTCTGCGCTTTTGTACGCAGTCGCGGTGAATTATCGGAGGGGAAGTTTGCGAAGGTGCATGCAGGGGTATTAATTAATGTTGCACGGAGGTGGGGGAGAGAGAGAGGGTATTTTCGAATCGGAGAAGAGCGCGCGTGGGTTTTTAATGCGCTTCGGGAATGGTGATGAGGATTGGCTCGAGGACTTGCAATATTCATCGGATTATGCGTAACTGCGTGCATATATACGGCGCGATCGATGATTTCATTGAAATTCAAGGTCCACTTTGGCCGTTATCCTGCCCCATTCGTATCGTATTTAATTTTTACACTCTCTCTAAAAGCGAATTTCGAAAAAAGAAACGAGGGGGAATTCGCCAAATATCAAGTCCATATGTATTATCCTGCCGAACAACGGAAATTTTATTTTCGAAACGCGCACACACGCACGCACAGTGCTGGTACGAAAGGGTGCCACGTGCCGCTTATATACGCTACGATCGGGATATAGAATTTCAGATGAGAAAGCCAGGCATAAAACAAGGCACGTATGGGTCGCGAATCTAAATGCTCGCCTTACCGCCGTACTGTTGTGCTCCGTATACATATACCTACTTATGAAGCCGTTTAATTTAAGGCTTGGTTCTTGTGTATAAACAAACGGTTAGCAGTGAAAATATCTCTTTTGTGACAAAATTGTTGGGTCGTGTAACAATAAAGTGCTTAAAACTGATAATATATTGTTATATTTTATCCCGTCTATATATTGTGTAATTTCGACTTTGTATATTGTATTTATATCGTATATAATCTTTGTTTTGGCATAATATTCCAGCGTGTTTACGCGTATTTATATAAAGTATTTGGCCAGTTGAAATTTTTTTTAAAATGAATAAATTGAACAATAATTAATCGGTAATTATTTTATGGATAAAATCGGAAGAAATAACAAATTAAAAAAAAAAAAAAAAGAAATACTCTTTATTAAAAGACCTTTAGCAAATGAAATTCATATAAAAAGAAAACATAATTCAAATTAATAAATATAAATAACGCAAAAAATGTATATAAAACCGCTGCTTCATCAAACCTAGCCCAACCTCATACCCCTAAAATCCGAGCATCCGATTCCCACCTCACCTTAAAAACCTCACCCCATTTTCACCATTCAACAATCCCATTCAAATCTCGCCATGCTCGCACAAAGCGCCAGCCAGCCAGCCAGACACGCACACATAGACCGCGCGCGTTCTCTCGCCGCCGGTTACCAGGCGCTCCCTCTCTCTCCGCACACCACACCCGCGGATCAATGCTCCGGCGCTAGCTCTCTACACTATATATACGCTCCTCGCGCTGGCCTCGTGCTCGCGGAGGGGGATTTGGAAGCCTTCCACTTTCCGGCGTGTAATCGCTTCTTTTCCATCGCTTGCGTAACTTTTCGGAGAGAGCGAGCGCGCGTGACCGGCCGCGCGGCCCGCGTCTTAGCGCGAGTGCGACCGCTCGTGCGATTAATGGGGATGAGAGGGAGTTGTTCGCGTGTGCTTTCTGGAGTTGGAGAAGGAGGGGGTGGAGTTGGTTTTATTTTGAGGGTGGGAGGTTTGGAATGTTTTCAATTTTCGAATGTCACGTGGGGATCGCGTAACGGCGAGGAATGGGGCCGGATTTTTCACTGGTGTTTTCTGAATTTTTATCGAGGGAAGCGATGCGAATTGAAGGGTAAGGAAATGTTTGTGGTGCGGGTGAAAATTGTTAAATAAACAGTGATGTAGGTTGTCGGTATTTAAACGTTATCGGTGATGGTACTCGTTACCGGATGACACTTCATTTAAGAGCATGCAAACATTTAATATCAGAGACCTTAATTTTCAAACTTTGCATACCCATTATAATTTAACCCTTGTACCAATTCAGCGATTAAAATGTTGATATTTATACATTTATGCTTGAATTATTATACCCCATAAAACTAAGATCTTTTTACCCTCTTTTCTTAAGTTCTGATCTAAATAGTTAAATTTTTCTAGTTACATAATATGCCGTAACTTATATTTACAAAGATATTAATGATGAATTTGAATCAGTAAAAGCAACGTATTTGAAATTCCAAACGTTCATAGTGATTTAGGCGAATTTGGTTACTTAATACATTTAAAAAATGGTAATAACTGTATCTCTTCACTTCTCACTCAAGCAGTCACCACTAAAACCACTACGACGAATTCTAACGAAAATTAGAAACTTTAAGCTAATATTTCATTCACTATGAACGTTTGGAATTTTCAAGCACCTTAAAAACAGACAAATAAAGCAAGCCATGAAATTTTAGAAAACTAGTGTCCTGAGCATATTTTTCCGATTTGGTAAGATAGACTCAAATGAAATTAATAGATTTTATTGTATTCTACAATAGAACGCACCTTTCTCCCAAAAAATTAAAATACACATAATCAAATGCGACGTGTTCTTTTATCAAAATATTTTTATCTATAACAAATTTACCGAAGAACATTACAACTCCTTCAAACTTAATTAAAACAGTATTAAAACTTTAGCATCGACATTTTTGTCACGATTAATGGGAGTGGACTACTGGGACGCGGTGTATATAGTAGGTTGTTCGAAGTGAAGTCGTAAAGAACTAGGGGTAACGAGGGGATGAAGCAGTATCAACTCGCCGGACAGTTTTTTTATCTACGCCGGCGACTCTGTAAACGACGTGTAATTTCAAAAACAATTTTAGAGATGCGACGACGCAATTTCGTTTCGGAAGAGACCTTATCGCTGAACTTGCTTTTACACACGAGCGTTTAGCTTTAGCACTGAAAGCGGTTGAATTTTAATAAACTTAAAAATGCAAATTGTTGGAAGAATTTTAGGGACTTATTTTTTATTTTTCTCTATAATATAAAATACTGGAATTTATCATTCTTATCCAAGGAATTTCGAGAGATGCACACTTTGCGAGAAATACAGTTAATTCAGCCACAGGTGCACTACTCTAACTGAAATAAATTAAAAGCCCTTCTGCCGCTGAAAAGTGCTTCACTTCCCCTTCATGCTAAAAGAAAAAAATAAAACAAAATGAACCTAACAAACCGAAAGTTCTCTGAAAATCTCACCATGGACACGTTATACCTCGACTCGATTCTTCGATTCGCATCGTCGAGCCGGCTTTTTAATTACGCGTGATAAACTTTTACGAGCCTCGCGCTGCTCCGCTGCACGAGTGCCGTGTTTTGATTCCGCCAAGATTTTGCGAAACGAGGGTTTTACGGCACGGCTATGGCAAAGGAAAAGCTCGAGCTTTTCCCATTAATGAGAGCCCGTAAAAAAATTGAGACGGAAAATTATTTCCGCACAGGGGCTTTATCCCGCGACAGTTCGATTTTACGGAGCGCGAGCTATAAACAAGTGATATACGCCGCGTTAATAAAGGGCGGCGGGAAGTGCGTTTCGATGTGCAATTATTATACTCGTGAACGAGAGCGAAAAAGTTGGCTTTTGACCTGCAATTCGGCGTAAGGTCAATGTGTTATGAGTGTATAATCTAAAAGCTCCGAAATCGTAATGAATAGTTTTAACATCGAGGCAAATTCTTTTGCATATTTATCATTTTATAAAAGTTTCGGATAGTTTTTTCTTAAATTTGTCAGACCAACCTAGCATTACCTACAACAATAGAAAATGTTATTAACAATAATTATGTTACCTTGAATTTAAAAATTAAACAATCCAATCAAAAAAGGTCTCCGGCAATCATCCACTCGCCCATGCACTTACGTTATTTCCCGTTCAAATAAAAAAAAAGCGAACGTATTTGCGAAAAAAAAATCAATCATCCTAATTGCAACGGAAAGTATAAACCCTCGCTTATTGGAAACGCGCTTCGCTCGAACTTTATTACGAGCGAGTCAGTAATTTTACATTTCGCGTAAACGGCACTGACACACGTCCGATAGCATCTCATCACATCGGCCGGTTCCCGGCCGTCCGTCGATACTACTCCACACTCGATCAAACGCGATAATGAGAGGCGCGCGGTGCACAATTGGCGCGAAAAACCGGCCGAGCAACAATAGACAATTACCGAGTGTGCTCGCTGAAAAGTACGTTTATCCGCTCTGTTCTGCGCCTCATCGAGTTCAATCGGCCGTGCCGAGGGCCGGCCTGTAGCCCGGAAAATTGCGGTTCTTTCTTGCCTGATGCCTCCGCGATTCTTTGCATCTATATATAAACGGGACAGGACATTTTTCTCCCGAGGAGATGAGAGATTGATTTCGCTCGCTTCTCGTTTTATTCATTCATTTTTTTTCTTTCGTTCGAAGAACGGAAAAGCTAATTTAGCGCTTTGCGCGCGGGGAGAATTTCAAATTAAATCTGGCGTCTTTGTCATGTTTCGAATGTAAAGAGCTTTGCGAGTTGTATGGAAAATAAGCGAGGATGCGCGGAATTTTCTAATTTCAATCGAACCCGAGAATTAATCCAGAGAAGGAATTTTATTTACCGGGAAGGTATAGATTTCAGGCTCGTATTGCTCAAAGCGTTATACGAAGCGACGCAATAGCAAATCACGACTACATACACATATACTACGCCCAATACACCCGACGCTCGACGACGCACAATGGCGCGAATTCGTCACTCTAGCATCGCAAAAATCGTATCCTAAAAGCCACCCGAGACTCCGCGATAGAGGCAACATCGAATTTCCCGGAACGCCGCGCGTGCCTTTCAGCGGCGTTATATAAACTCTTGCGCGGGGAAAGAGGAAACTATGCCCGTGCGCGCGGCCTAATTCGTATTAAGGCGCATGATGGGCACCGGAAAGAGCGAAACCGCAGGAGTACACCGGGGGCCAAGAATTCCGTGCCGCTGCGTTGAATATTCCGAGTCTCTCTCTCTCTCTCTCTGTGTAGAGGGAGCGAGAATTTCGGCACAAGTGCGTGTGTTTGTGAGGTCCTAGAAGCGGAGAGTTGCTTAAGCTTCTGGACGAAATTGAGTTTATGGTAATATCGCCGGTCTGCATTTTTGCTAGTTCATGGGGGTGTATGTATATAATATATACACAGTTTGAGGAAAAAAGTTCCGACGCACAGAAATTGTTCATCTAAAACATCGTTCGGCAGAAATCAAATTTTAACTCGAAATTTCGACAAATTTTCCACTCACGGGTACCCTTTTCGATTTACCAATGTAAAATACCTTTTTCTACCACTGCACCCATCCTGTAGAGATTTACACGCACACTTGTCGCCTCTGTATACCAGCATACCTTGAAACCCACGATATCTTCCTACACACGTGTAACAACTGTGGTATACACGCGCGGAAAGGCGTGTAAGCCCGGCAGGATATATACATCCAGAGATGAGAGCCGACGCACTTGCCGCGGGGCAATAGAAACCCGGCAAACTCGCAATTTCCAATTTGAGCCCTCGGGGATGCGCGCGCGCAGCTATATACCCGGGAGCCGCATTTTACCCCGGCATAATTCGCATAACCGATTACTTTTTTTCCGCCGGTGGTAAAGCAATTTGGCAGCAAGCGCGCGCTCGAATGTGTAAAGTAATTCCGAGAGAGAGAGAGAGAGAGAGAGAGAGAGAGAGAGAGAGAGAGAGAGAGAGAGAGAGAGAGAGAGAGAGAGAGAGAGAGAGAGAGAGAGAGAGAGAGAGAGAGAGAGAGAGAGAGAGAGAGAGAGAGAGAGAGAGAGAGAGAGAGAGAGAGAGAGAGAGAGAGAGAGAGAGAGAGAGAGAGAGAGAGAGAGAGAGAGAGAGAGAGAGAGAGAGAGAGAGAGAGAGAGAGAGAGAGAGAGAGAGAGAGAGAGAGAGAGAAGGGAATATTTAAATGTCGAGGTGATAATGGTTTTTATCAGTCAATTTTTCCCGCGCGGAATTTGATTTTTGCCTGGGAGGTCGTGTGGTGGTGGTGACGACCTGGCTGGCTTTTTTCCGGTTCATGTAGATTTGGAGAGGCGATGTTGTTACATTGATGGAAGCAGTATGTATAGTTCTGGCATTTTATTCGTTGTAAACACTGTTGTGGTGGAATATTTGCCTGACAGAAATGGATGAGAAACTGGTAAATGGCTGCGGCAAAGGACCTGTTTCGGTTAGGTTTTTTCATTTAATGTAGATTTGACACTGTAGATTTGCCTGAAAATGGATGTACTACATGTTGGGAGTTGGTCGATCGAGGCGTTGGAAATGTTTCGAAATAAAAAGTAGTTTGTCAAAATATGAACAGAAATTATTGATAGAGTGTATATATACAGCACACCTCTCCGAGATATATCAATAAAAACCAATTGTTTCACTCTCTGTTTTTGTCACGTAAGATATGATTCTATCTACTCGTAAAAAAAACTATAAAAGAAAAAAATCCAATAATATTTCTGAAAAAAAAAAAAAATTATTACTGCGACGACCGCAATAATTTTTCCTCTCTTTCCACTACCAGATCTCGAAAAGTCACCGGCCCTTATTTCACTCAAACCATCACATTACCTCGATAAATTAACGCCACAGCCGTCGGCTGTTTCTCCTCCCTTCATGCTCTCGAGGAAAAAGCTCTCGCGGAATCCCTGCTCGCGACATAAATTATGTAAATTAATACATTATCATTCCGCGTGTTATTTCTCATTTGTAACCAGCGCCGCGCGAGCTTTGTTCGCGCGCCCGCGCCGACAGCTCGTGTATATAATTGAATTTCATTTTTCCGTGTAACCTCGCGCGCCGCATCACGCGAACGCGCGAAAGTTTAATTAAAGTTTAAATGTGTGATAAAAAACTGCAGGCCGCGATGTGTGGGTAGTTTACGAATCAATCTAAATTAAAAATTCATAGAGTGGTATTGTCTGCTTATTGAGCTGGAAATATCCCTGCTGGAAATCCAAAACATTTAACTAATAACTGACCATTTATATATTAGAAACTTGCTATAAAATGAGAATTTCTCTTGTCCAGTTTCTAGCTCCCGATGAAACGCCTTTTCTCCTATTATTTGGCTATTAAATAGATTGAAAAAAAAAAAGAATGAGCGAAGACAAGCACAAGCTTGTTCTTGAGTATTTTAAAGGTATTAAAACTGATCAGTTTCTTTAGTCTGGAAATAGCTAGGAGAAGGCTTGCTATTACGACAAAGAGTGAGAGAGACAGAATCAGATGGAGAAATAAAAGTTTTGCTGAATTATTCAGAGAATGAGTACAACAAATGATTTATTAGTTAATGTTATTTATTTATAGTTTGTTAAGCCATCCGATGCACTTGAATGCTCTTTCATCAAAGATAAAATTAGTAAGTAAATCAAATAGAATATTTTGCTGTTACGTCAATCTAAGAAATAGGCAAATAATGGTCGAAAAACCGTTTCATCATAGTCATTAATTATCCAGTTTTACTAGCTATTTTCCAACTTCTTGGCGATTTCATATAGATGAGTTTCTACCAGGGATATATTCGAAGAAATCGTGTTATATAGATAAAGGGCAAGTGCGTCAATTACTTGGAATTGCTGAGGTTGACATTAATGCTCTCTCCGTATCTTGTTAATTTCTTTAAAAGCCTTTCAATAAACCTGGAAGTGGTTCTCATTGATTGGAAATAAACTTCTAAATATTAGTAGAAACTTTAGCAGGTACACTCATTAGTTACTGCCTGTATATCCTGGACACGTAGACACTTATTTACGGTGATTTTTAGATATCAATGTTTTATACAGATATTTATTTGAACAATCACAATTTATAAAAGAAGCCTATCCTCAGCTACTCATCATCGAAGCGAAACATCTACTCTTCAACGCTCGCTATACCCTCGACCAATTATCCTGAGTGACAAACAAAACAGCTGCGCTCGCGGTCACTCGCGGCTTAAATCGCCCGCTCGAGCGCGAAAAGGGAGCGTAAAACAGCGGCTCGCGCGAGCTGCGAAGAATTTATCCGATTTCACTTGAAAGGCTGCCGTTGCGCCTGCGGCCTCTGCCACCGACATACACGAGCGACGCATTTTCCGAGGAAACCGAATCGCCAGAATGTCTCGCAGAATCGCGTATACACTTATGTAAATGAGCTTTTATTTTTCTTTTATGGATAAGTTTATAATAATCACAAGGGGGTTATTAGTCGTATTTGTCGTAAGCCAAGTTTTTATGGAACATTTTGATTGAATGAAGTGGAAGGTTATATCGGTAAACTAGAGTGGCTATATGATCGGTATAGCTCTGTAATCGTTAATAATTTAATCAGAGTGAATTTATATTGATTCGACGGGGGAGGGGGCTTAAATGAATTTTCGGTATTATTGAAGCGACCATTATCTCTCGCCATTATTATTTCGTTAATCATACTCGAAATTTATGGCTCACAGCTAAACGTCGTATCAATTGGACTTAGATTTACTGTAATGATTTTCTGTTATATAGGTATACTGTAATATTTGATTCTATTAACAAAAATTTATATAAATTTATTGTAAAAACTTTTAAAGTTTTGAATAAATTTTTAATAATATAGTTATATTATGCGAAACAATATGTACATTGTTAGTAATCGAAACTAACAATCATCCTTATAATTAAAATATATCTAATGTTGAATGCTTTAATGACTAAATTGCTATATGTTGAATTCTAAACTTTATGATGATACTTTATCAAGACTAGAAGAAAATAAGAAAAAAAAAAAATACATACTCAATACTTATATCTTGTTATAAACCCGATTCGAAAATAGTTTTGACAAAAAAAAAGTAGAAATTCGAGTTGAACGATAAAACAGCATCGATAAATTCCAATATTTAAAATCTGCAATTTATCAACCATAGCGAGTGCTTACTCCTATCCTGTAAAATAATATCAGAATCAGCTGCCCATAAATGTAACGATACGTACGAGGGTGTGATTCGAGACTAGAAGCGATACGGAGTTGTTGGAGGTGTCGAGCAGGGCGAGCGAGCCGTCGTCCGCCTGATAGACGAACTTGTCGTGGCTTATCCAGGTGGGCGGCAGCCGGTGGGGTGTCAGGTCGCCGTGCAGGCATTCCTCTAGCGTCAAACGCCGGCCGCTCCAGTACAGCAGCTCGTCGACGTAGCTGCGAAAAAGCAGCCACGTAACAAGGTGACACACGTGGCTTATATTGCGATGATATTTTTCTCGCGTCTTCGTACTTTCGGTGGGAATTGCCTCGGAGGTTCCTTTTTCGTTATTCAATAAGGATAGCAAATTTTTTATTCTCTCTTCCTTTTTTTTGCCGAAGAAGGGTAGCATTGTTGTGTAAAATTGGACCGACAATTTATTCTTATTGTACGTATGTTATAGCAAAAATAATTTTTCACATAACGCGAGCTTTTTATTGCGATCCTTTGCTTTTCCAAGGAGATTGCAATATGTTTTTGAAATAACTTTAGCAACTTTTCTAGAAATTTTATCTTCATCTTGAGTTTACTTTGGTTATGTCAAAGTTGCGGTAAATTTTATTATAGGAAAATCAACATGATTATTAAACTTACCCGAGTAAATAGATAGCGGTGACGATACCGGCGATAACAAAACCAATGACCAGCAGAGAGAAGATGATGCTTCGCCAATTGTGACCACCATCGGAATACGATAAATCCTGCAAAACCATATTCACCTTAATAGTAAAACATGTGTATCGATCCAAATTGGTTATCTAAAATGCAGCAAGCACGCGAAATCGTTAACAACATCGATTAAAAGTTTTGCGAACTCGTTTGACAGACGAACACCGAACTAACGTTACTATATGTAGTGTGTTACTAAAAACGGCACGGGGAGGGGGGGGGGGGTGGGGGTGACTTGGTTAACAACCTATTCTATCACTCCTATTCTAGACAGGTAAGTACACAGGGCTTCATTCAGTAGTTAGTTACTAAACACCAGAAAACACAACAAACATCTTCACGATGCAAAAGAAAGGTGCACTGAAAAAGAAAATTTCATTCACGTTGAACAAACATATATCCCAGCACGTACATAAGATTGATCATGTTTTCACGACGAAAATATTATCTCGTGTATTGACAATAAACACAGCCCCGAGTCCGATGAATATTTTTATTACTCTATATACCACCGCGATGCATCAATTCCTCGTAGAGGGGCCAATCCGTCATTCCGCCATCGATTTTCAAACTTGCAGCATGTAAACAACTATATGCTCGTACGCACCCATCACCATCTATATCCACTTACACACATACACGTACCGGTACACTTTATTGAAAGTCGATAGCCGCGACATTAACGCGACCGGCCCACGCGCGTGTGAAATACGTAAAAATTTTTCCCGCCTGCGCAGCTATGCGGGGAACGAGAACAAAGCATCTTTTTGGGTCTCTTTCTCTCGCCCACGCGGTGACGACGATCGATTCGCTGCATTCATATAGAACAACACGGCTGCTGCAGCGGTTTAATCGAGCATGGGAGAGTCGCAAAGTTTCGAGGCGCGCTAACCGAATCGCAAAAGTACGCGCGGAACGCGGAGCTTCGAATATTCTACGTGCTCGGGGAAAAATTGTTGTTCCGCGAGACGGAACATCTGGAATTGCTTTCGAGGCGAACGTCGAACTTTGTGATTTTGGCACATGGAACGGAGGCTCCAAGTTATCGGTTAAGGGGGACCAACGAGGGGTGGACGATTAAAAAGTTAAGGAGTAGGAGGTATTGATTCGCGATGGGGAGGTCGAGAGTTTATTTATTTAGAGAAGAGCCGTAACTAATTGACGAATACTTCGAGATGCAGTGAAATTTTATATTATTGCGTTCGAGTAAGTTTCTGTTTGCTCGTATAAAGTATTTTTTTCAATTGCCGAAAAGTCGGTACAAAAGAATTTAAATTGAATGTACATTGGTGAAGCGTAGTGGGTATACACACTCGTTTCGTCAAAGATAAAAGAAATCAATTAAAGCATATAATGCATGTTTACTTTTATTTTATTTTATCATTTAAAAATAACGTTTTCGGTGTGCAATAAGGGCTCTTTCAATCATTTCACAACATATAAAATGTGTTATATACGTTATTGAAATACAAAAAAAAAATATATGTATATAATGCAGAATCAAACACGAAATTCGTGTAATATTGGAACAAGATAAACATGTGCCATTATTCAAATATACACCCACGGTGAATTATTCATAAAACTGTGCGTCAAAAATTAGCACACAAAATGTCATCATTTATAACCGTATATATAAATACGACTTTTAACATTCAGAAAGCCTCGATGATTATAAAAATTGTTGAAACGATTCCCGAGACTTATAATAGAACCGTCTCGATTGCGCCTACGCGATAAATAAAAGATTATGACGTTCCCCCTCTCTATTTTTCTCCCTCGAAAAAAGAAATGGAAAGAGGGGAAGAAAGGAACGCCAGCGACGGGGAAGCCGGCCGATAGAGGCGAAACTCGCGCGTCGGCTTCTGCATCCTAAACAACCCGATTTCGAGCGTATCGCGCGCTCCTTAGGTATTCCGCGCTGGTGCGTCTCCTCCCCTCTCTCTCTCTCGCGCGAGTTTCTTCTTTCCTCCCGCGCCGCCGCCCCGTCATTACATGACGCGCGGGAAAATCGAAGTGTTTAACGATTATACACGGCGTCGTAAAAAGTCTCGTGACGTAAATTTTCTTTCTTTTTTTCAATAAAAATTGCAGGCCGCGGCTTTTGTGCTTTTCTTCGCAGGTTCGACGCGACGTCTGTAAATAATTCCGGAGTTGGAAAAGCAATTAGAAATACGCGGCACGTACGGATGACGTACTGCTTTTCGAAAGTTTAATTTGAAATAAAAGTAATGTCGTCGTGAACTTGCACTTAGCTTGTTAATCTTATCTTTACAAGGTAGTACGTTCTAGCCTTATTCAATTCGGAATTTTTTTAAATTTAGATATTTTAATATAAAAAAAAAGCTTCTTGATTTGTATATCAGCTGCAATTCTGCAGGAAATATCAAATAACTGTGTATCAACTCCCTAAAAATGAATAAGTAAAAAGTCGATCACTTGTGCAAATAAACGAAAAAAATTTACTACTACTTTAGACTTTACACTTATTCATTTTTAGAAAGAAAAACAGATAAAAATTTTTCGAGGGGCACATCCATATCAAACCAGTTTTTATTGGTTTTCTAGATCACCCCGAATACAAAAAAAAATCATAAACACGGACAAAAGAGTGGCAAACCTTTATACCAACAACAACTTTATTTTTTTTAAATGCTTAAAAATGTCTCTATCCCTGGTAGAAATGCTAAACCAACGGATTGGCAAACCGTTTGTCAATTTTTAAATAAAAAACGTCACACCATGATTATGTTGCTATTGTCGACGAAGAATAACTATTTATACATGTGGAAATATTATATTGTAGATGCTTTAAAATATACTGATAGTTTTAAATAGTTTTAATTAAATTTCGAGGTTAATCTTAAGTAGAAATGCTTCCATCTGATTAACATGTTAACCAACGAAGTTGGTCTACTTTCTACCAGGGATACTTAAAACATAAATTACTTCGCAGAGAAAGTTGTACACTTATTTTAAAAAATTAAAACAAAACTCGAGAATACGAACTTTCAGAATGAAAAATGCTGGTTCCTCCAAAAGTTACATGCTAGTTAAAAGATAATTGTAAAATACACAAAATACATTGAAAAATTACAAAAAGCCGCTCTTTTGCATTTGCATACTGTTTTGTTGTGTATTTGTGTGTTTCTTATATTCAGGATTGTCTATGGACAATTTAAAAAACACGATCTGGTCCCTCAAATAATTTTTATTTATTTTTCGTACCCAGTTGTTTGGGATTTTTCGTAGAATGACTTCTAACATAACAGGATATTATTTCTCTAGTCACATATCAAACCAAAACAATTTACATTTAACAATACATTTGACAATCATTTAGCAAGAGCTTCTGTTAATTACATATTTATGAAAATCGAAGATCCCGTGGATCTATTGCAATCGATAAGACATAGTTCACTTATTCTGAGCCATTAACATACGTATTTATGTTGACACATGTAATTGTGATACGTCAGATGATTTCGATTCCAGTAACAAGTAATCTATTTATTTTAAATTCAAGGAAACTATTGAAAATGAATTAGTTACGCATTGACTGAAATGCAAACTTAGAGATACAGAAACTTCTCCGCTACTCACAATTAAGTACACAGACACATTGTTTCGTTTAATTTACACCTGTCTCGTTGTAATCTAAATCAAAACTTAACAACATAAAAGATTGTTCATAAAAAAAAAAAAACAAAAAAGTCCTGAGCTCTGGTACTTGTCAACGATATATCACCTCAACAGCATACCAATCTCATCAAGCACGTTTCCTTAAACCCCAATACTAAACGACTCATCAAACAATCTCCAAAACCAGAAGATCTAAACTCTCACTAGCAGAGCGTCCCTCACTAAAAGCCGTCCCTTCGCACGTCCTCGAAATCGTTTATACCCTCCTCTCCATTCCCTCCATAATACGCCAACCATCCGAAGGACGTATTGCACGCGACACCTACCACGCCGCAGATACGCGTGAGCTTGCGGATCGCGACCATGGCGCGCGGCTGCAGTCGGACTGTGTCCCGCGCGCTCGCGACAACGCTATACCTAGTTCTCGCCTCTCCTTACCTCGTCGTCGTCGACGGGGTTCTCGAACGTGGTCATCATATCGCGTCGGCCGGCACTCTGGCCCCGGCGCTGCGCCGGACAGGCGCGCGGTTGAGAAGCCGTGGCGCGTGGTTAGCGGGGGGAGTAATCGAGTTACAGGTTGCATTGGGGAGGGAGCACGTACAGACAAGCGAAAGAGTTCAGCAAGAGGGAGACTGATTGCCAAGAGCTGCGGAGGGTTGTGCTTATGGCTTCTGTAGTTAATTGTTGGCTTTCTCATGCGGTAATGCTCATTTTAAAGTATTTGCTTTCTTCAGATTGATTTGTTGATTTTTGTTTGTGCCAATTACTGTGTCCCCTAAGCAGGCGATAAGTTTCAGTTACTGGACATTTGAAAGCGTGCAAGAATGCAGTAAATGGTGAGGGCACAGTAAATGGCACACTTATCCTAGTCTGTGTATCAAAGACGCGGTAAACACTGGATTGAAATTTTTTTTCCTAACTTTCCATTGCCCGTAAAAAGTGTGAAAAAATCCTAAAATATAGAGAAAAACTTTAAAAATTCTTCACATACACATGTATAAAAAGTATGATAAAAACTGGAGAGATGTCCCAGCAGCCAGACTTTTCAGCTTACAATAATTGTCACGCGAACCATTAAATTCATCCTAAAACCTCTTCGACCAGGAAACTTTTGACAGCGATTGTATCGCCAGGCCAACTTCAACCTCGGTATAGTATAGTTGGGGGCGGGGGGCGCGTTCGAGTATAGGCCTTTTCCGGGGCTTGTAACGCTTCCGGCTCATTAAATTAAGTATCTCTGCCGCAAGCTGCGCGGCGTTAATTAACTTTGCCTACATTATACATATATACCTATAGGCATCGGCCGCGGCTATCGCGCAACCGGAGCCACTCTTTCCTGCACATGCGGTTGGGAATCGACGTACCGCGATCCGATTCTTTTTCAGAGGCTAGAGGGGGAGGCTTATCTTTTGAACAATTAAGGTGTCCCTTCCCGGTTTTTCCGAGTGAATTTTAAGATTTATTAATATGTTTTTTCCGCATACTGTAATATGAGTAAAGAGGTATAACTTGAATGAAGGGAACTTCAAGTAACAAATAAAAGTTTTTGTAAGAAAATTCAACTCTTCTTAAAGTAAATACAGCCATCTAAACAAAAATTCAATAAAACACTGGAATCTGGAGACTTTAATTTGTAAGGTCTCATTTTGTTCCTTGATCAATTTCAGGGGGAGGTACCAATATAAACAATAAAAAATTATCAAAACCTACAAAGCTTTCTTTCATGCTCAATTATCAATGCTACAAAGCAGTCCAATTGTTTATAAGGATGTGCGTATTTTTTACAAACAAAAGGATGTACCCTGGTAGAAACATTAACCAATAGTTTACAGTCGGTTAGCGAAATTGGAACGAGTTCGCTAACGGTTTAACCAACTCTTGCTTTAAAATGCTACTAATTTCGTCACAAAATGATGGTTCGCTTAGCCAACAGTTGAACCAATCGTTGGTTTAAAAATTCTATAAATTTATGTACTGAGTTATTGGCCTACAGATCCTTAATTTTCAAAAGTACTACTAATAAATTATTCATTTGGTATACAGTTAAAATAATCAAATTAATAATAATAATGCTATACCAATAGTGTGAAAAAAAGTATTTTTATGGTAAATGAATGTTTTATATATATTAAGAGTTTAAACATTTTGAGGTTAAATATATCTTTGTAAAAATTTTTATATTATAAATGACACTTCTTTTGTTTTTAAAATGTTATATTTGCTCTTTTTCCGAACCGTTGGTTAATCGTTGGCTTACACTTGTTGTAACCGTTGGTTAAAAAAATTACCGTACAATTACTTTACAAGCCATTTTCGTTAGCTTATTTTCTACCAGGGTAACATTGCAGGTCTTGATAATTTTTTATTTTTTTATATTGGTACCTCCCCCTGAAATTGAAAAAGGAACAAAATGAGACCTTATAAATCAAGATCGGATAATAATTCAAAAAGATTCCAGTATTTTATTGAATTTTTGTTTAGGTGGCTGTATTTACTTTAAGGTGATGTGATACCCACACTATTACTTAATTCTGGGTTCCCGTTTTTCTCCTTCAATTTTAAACTTTTTGAAAAAAATTGTTGGCACGTTTTAAGTTCAATAAAGAACTATAACGTATCAAAGAGTTTTTTCCTCAATATTAAAAATTGAATGAGAAAAATGAGAACCCAATTTTGAGTAATAGCGTGGATATCACATCACCTTAATAGAAGTTGAATTTTGTTACAAAAAATTGTATTCGTTACTTGAAGTTCCCTTGATTCGAGTTATACCTTTACTTATATTACCTTAAACGGAATGGTATAAGTTATGCAAGGGGTGTAATGAGGAGTAGCTTCTTTGTGTTGCTTGTTTGAGAATCATGACTAAAATCGTCTTCTGTCAAGTCGAAGACCAAATACTTTTAATGTGAATAGGTAATTAGTCACGCAAACGCACAATATTGAGTAATTATTTGAAAAGACTTTCGCAATCTTACTGCTATACCATTTCGGAACTCGCATTCTCTCCTGCACAATATCCCGCATGCCTGCAACCTCGAAATCTCGAGTACCGATAAACCTCGCTGCCTACGACAACCCTTATCGTTCGTCCCCTCGAACTTTTACAAAAGGTAAACAGAATACGCGGCTCACGTATATATACATATCCGCGCGTATACTTTAAAGGGCCGTTTGCCGCGGCATCATTACCATTGCACAACAGCGCACGCGCTTTATCTCCCGCGAGCGGGGTGTCGTAAGATTTTCATGGCCGCGGTGTATATATTTCACGCGGTTCGTGCCCCGCATTGACCCCCAAAAAATTATTCCATTCAATTAGGCGGTGGGGATGCGTATAGTGTACATTGTCGACGGGGAGTCTTTTGTTGTGTCCTGGTGTGCAAAGTAACTGTAAAATTGGAAATGTAAGCTAATCGAATTTTAATCGCGATCCTATATAAAGAAAAACATCTTCGATTGGCAATAAAATCGATTCGATTCTTTAACTGAATTAACGTATCGGACAGGCATATCTTGCTTTAACAATACTGGCAATTCCATATTTTACATCCCCAGGCTAGACCTTTTCATCTCACCCCCTTAAGCGCCATTCATTCCACGAGGAGGTAGTTTTTGATATCACGAAGAATTGATGGAAAAAAAACCGCTGCTCACACTCCATCTTTTATAATCCGCCGCTGCATCTTCCCAATTACAAGCCAACCTGCCATCTTCACCCTTATGCACTCATCTGATTAGCCCGCAGACGCACGATACACCCGGATCCCCGACCTGGCCCTCGCATAATTGAGCCGGCTTCTCGCGCGATGACAAGCAAAAATACGTGCCGTGGCATTCCGCGGGCAAAAAAGAAACGAAGCAGCCGCCGCCACGTCGAGGGGCACTCGCGAGTAATGAAAGGGACTGTGCCGCTGCTCTCTTACTCGCGTTGAATAACCAGGCGCGCGAGGCTTTGACGCGCGCGAGCAACTTTCAGTCCGAGAGGAGGACTTTGGAGGGACTCGATAATTTTTTATTGGACGAGGGGGATTGGAGGTCTTGAAGATTCAATCGGGGAATTCGCGGCGGTAAGAAGTTTGATTGCTTTTCTAGAGAGTTTTCTAGGGAAGTTTGGCAGTTGTTGGTGCGGTTTGCTTATCGTTAGGGTCCGTTTACTAATTACAGGCTGAATGGCTGAATAAGTACTTGGCAAGTTTGAAAAGGGTGCGCGGAGAAAAATGTTGTGGTAAAGATTGTCATGATTGATTGTAAAAGTGAGACAGACTCAAATTATCAAAAAAATTGCCATATTTTACCATGGCAATTTTTTTGATAATTTGAGTCCATCCCACATTAACAATCAAACATGATAATTTTTTCTATATTATTTTCCTCCGTGTTGAGAAAATCGTAATAGTGTAGATGATGACCGTGGTAAAAGAGTCTGTTTACATAAGTCTGGCTATAGTAGTACACAGAGAAAAATTTTGTAGTAAAAATTACTATGTGTGATAGTAACTGGGGGACAGATTTGTATAAAAATTACCACACTTTATAGTATACATTCCTTCTATTTTGGTAATTATCCCCATTTACTGTCAAATATAGTAATTTTAACTACAAACTTTTTTCTCCGTGTAGGTATAGATCCCAGCCTTTTCAAGCTGTATACAGACCTTTTCCATACAAAGTTTTTTTGAAGAATTTTAATTTTATGCATGCGTGCAAAGATGCATACGACATTAAATTAAGTATACACACAGAATGGAGTTCTGAGAAAATTCTAATTTTATGAGGCACAAGTAAATGAACTCTATTATGAATATCACTGAATTCGGTATGAATTACTGGAGGATTTCGTTTGCCTATTCTAATTACAATGCAGTGTCTTCCATGCCATAACGAACGCAAAGCTTATCTCGATATGGTTTTACGAGTGACAATGGGTACACGGTTATATGAAATTCACAGGATGTCTGACCGAACTTAGTTGACTATCTTTTTTGATCTAACTATTCGCAGGATGAAGTATTATTTACAGAGAAAATGATAGAACGGCACTACACACAAAGAAAGAAAACAGAAAGGTGTATTAACACGAAAACAAGAAAGAAAAAAAACGAGAAAACGAAACACACATATAACGTACGATCATCATCAAAAAGTCCAAACCACGACCAAAAGTTCAACCTCTCACGAGACGAACAAAATGAGGATCGTGAACAAAAATAAAAATCGAACCAAGGGACTCTAAGTCATGAATCATAAATACATCGACACCGATAATCTCTCTATAAAAGTCGTCCTTCCGTACGGGATCGGCGGGGCGCGATATCGTTACCTCTTTTACCTGTGCGGACTTGGAGCGGGGATCGGCGACCTGGACAGTCTCGTCGGGAGGCAGCCGCCATGAGTTCCTCTCGACGTTGACGCTGGCGTTCATAGCTCAAGCGCGACGCGCGCGCGCGCCTGGCCGCGCCGACTTGAGGCCCCTTCTCTGCAGGGGGGTGGGGGGCGGGAGGGGCCCCCTCACACGAGGAGAGGGGGGAAGGCGAGGGAGTAGTGGCAGAGCTAGCAGCGGCGGCTATTGGCGGGCTGAGGAGCAGCGGCGTTGATGGCCGGGCTCAGCGGCCCCGGGCGGCCCGGCGAGCGACTACCGGCCGATGATCCCTGCCGGTCTCCCACCTGGAACACAGAGAAATTTAAATGCTTCAAAAGTTATGTATGACAAGATTTGACTGTTTTACTACTTGATGTTATATTCTGTGTACATGAAGGAACATTCATTAAAATCATACGTGTTTATTGATATTTCTATGTGGAAGCTGTTATATGAAACGGCCAGCTGGTAGGCAAAAATGTATGTAAAAAAAAGGTATTAAAAATTTTATTTCGTCAAATATTGATAAGCGCGTTTTATACTATAAAAAAATTTTCGTCGATATTTTCATACCATCGATAGATTATTCCATCTATTGTAAACGTTCGATAAAAATGAATGACACGTGACACGTTTAAAAGTTTATATTGATTAATATCCTAAAGCTTTTAAATCCGACGTTCGAACTTCGTGTAAAATATAAGATAAACGTAGATTTAACTGTCAATCAAGAAAATATTTTACGTATCCTAGGATTTAACATTCGGCATTGACACGTTATTTGATCACGCGTAATTACTTCAATTTCGTATGGAGCACGAATAAAATTTATTAAAGATTTGCATTCGTCATGAAAATTATATTATACATTTCCTTTATCAAATAATGCTGCAGTAAAATTACAAAATACATCTGATTGACCATTAAGCGACCATTAGCATTTCAAATTGTTGATAAATATTTGCTGGCACTCCGCTCGGGCTATTTTTTGTTTACCTTCTGCGCGTGGACGAATCTAGTTCGAAATAACAAACAAAATCAACAGACACCCTCTGCATTCACGAAAAATTCGTTTCAAATGCCCCCCTCCTAATGCACAAAAACAATTTAAAAACAAAAACACAAAATAATCCCCCCCGCGTTGCGCATAAACCAAAGTTCGAGCACAAAAGAGATTCCACGTCGATGAAAATTCGCTGACTCCCAACTATCCGGATCTATATATATATATATAAATTTATATTTACAGGCGCGCAGGTGCGCCGCGCCGCGCGTTTCATCAGACTCCCGCGGGAATTAGCGAACGCGAGAGCGCGCGCTGGAGAGATCGAATTCCCGAGCAATTAATGGGATGCCAGGCAGCTAGCGATGAGAGCGAGAGAGAGCTTCTACTACTACTATTGCTATCGCGACTGCGGATTGCGGCTAATCCGCTTGTATATTAAATTCTTCGGTTTTTCTTGGATGCAGAAGGGCTTAAATGATTCCTAGATCGAATATAGTGCTGATAGATTGTTCGGAATTAGTTGCGGTTTATTTATTTGAATCTCCACTTTTGGGGCTACGTGGAATACCGCGTTAATTTATTACCAATATTACGTATTATATTGTTAAAAGATGTTGCATTGAAAATATTGATTTAAATTTTTAATAATTGGTAATTTATTCATACATTTTATGTCATTTCTAGTGTGCATAATTTTATAAATAAGTAATGTACGGCAATTATTTTTAACAAATAATTCTTGCTTTTATCTTTAAAAATTTATAAGTGTTGAGGAACGTAGTCAAACCCATTCATAAGCTGACACTATAGTCTCGTGAGTTGATGCACGGATTAGATTGAAAAAATAAAAATACACGAAACATGCCAACTTATTTGTAGTAAAAAGTACATTTATTAATAAATATACAAAAATACCTATCATTAAATAATAAGAGCAACAACCCTGGTGGAAATCCAAAACATTTTATAACTAATAACTAACCATTTATATTAGAAACTTGCTATAAAATAGGAATTTCTCTTGTCCAGTTTCTAGCTCCCGATGAAACGCTTTTTCTCCTATTATTTGACCATTTAATAGATTCAAAAATAGAATGAGTTTTTCGAAGACAAGCACAAGCTTGTTCTTAAGTATTTTAAAGGTATTAAAACTGATCAGTTTCTTTAGTTTGGAAATGGCTAGTAGAAGGCTTGCTGTTATGACAAGGAGTGAGAGAGACAGAATCAGATGGAGAAATAAAAGTTTTGCTGAATTATTCATAGAAGGAGTACAGCAAATGATTTTTTAGTTAATGTTATTTATTTATATTTTGGTCGAAAAATCGTTTCATCATAGCGATTAATTAGTCAGTTTTACTAGCTATTTTCTAACTTCTTCGCCATTTCATATAGACGAATTTCTACCAGGGAAACACTTACTCCTAAGCCAAAAGTGCGAGGGTCGCAATTAACATTCCCAAAAGGACGAAAACAAGCCATTCCCAAAGCCCATTTCCGGCACAAAACTCCCAACCAAACCAGCATCACCACACACATACACACACAGACGTCCCATCAAGCTCGCTCTCATAAATCAAACGGGCGAAGCCGTCGAGCTCCTCTACACGCGCGACACGTGTTCCGGTGCTTGCATTCCGCCCGCTTATCACTCTTGGCTTCGTATTCTCCTATGCTTGCGCGCGGCGCGGGATTTTCAACAAGTTACGCAAGCGCGCGGCCCTCATTATTATTAATTGGCCCGCAGTTTGCGGCCAATCTTTCGCGCACCCGATGCGGGTATCTTTCGAAGCGAGAATAAGGTCAACGACCAGAGAGTGCGAAAGATACACAACATTATGGGCAACGGCCGGTGATGGAGGTGGTGCTGCCGAGGTTCGGGGGATGTGAAAGAAAGGAGGAGGATGTTTTGGGGTACGCACGTTGGAGCTTTTTGAGGCTCAGAGTGTTAATTATAATGTGTGTGCATTCTTAATTAACAACCTGGGGGAGTAGCTTTAATTTGAATTTATGTTTGATTTGACGACAGAGTGGGAGAGGTTCAGTATATAAGTCAAATTATTATGTAACGACGCGTGTCCAATTAATATCTTGGCTTGCATTGCCTCCTGTTTTACACAGTCTTCAATTTACATAATTTATATCAGCGAGCGCGCCCCAGCGGGGGATGCTCAAATTGCACAAAGAACAGTGGCTTTACGATGAAATTGACACGAACGGGATGAAGTGAAAGGCGTAAATCTGTCTGTAATACAGAGTATTATTCTGAAAACGACGATGCATTTTATTTTGAGGCTGGTTCAATATTTATTTTGTCAGATCGATTTAAGACAGTTGTAAAAGAAACAGTTTTCGAAGCAGTTTGTTATTAATTCAAAAAGATTTAACTCGAGGGTTAACACATTAAAAACGTGTCATTGAATTACTTTGCCTCTGTAAATTAAGCCAAATCTTATAGATACAGCAAAACAAACTAAGTAAAATGATGTAAAAAATGCGTAGAACCGTTTTATCCAGTACGCCGCACACTAATCCTCCGCGAAAAGGTCACGACTCTCGTAGGGATCTTCGATGCAAATTTAACAAAAGTAATTACGCAGTCTTAAAGAATAGCCCGCGAGCACAGCAACGAGTTTGAAATAAGCGCTGAAGTTTACCCTCCGCTCGCAGACAGTCGGTGGGTGGAGAGAAGAAGCAGCAGCAGCTCTCTTCGAGTTTTATTTTTGGGCGAGGCGCGTGCGAAAACACAAAGTTTTCCATTCTTTAAAGAAAAAAGTTTCTCGCATTAACTTCGCAGCCGCCGCGTGTGCGCGTGCGCGGTGGCTTCTGCTCGCGTGAGATATGGTCTGTCGTAAAAAATTTATCAGATTTACACCCTTTATTTATGTGGAATAAAAAGGCTGCGCGGCGCGCGTCTTTCTTTAGGCGAATGAAAAAGTTGAAAAGTCCTTTGAAGTGTGGAAAAATTCTTTTGCGAAGTCTGTTCTCGGTGCCTCGTGTGCATGGTAACCGATAAAGTGGAATGACAAATTGGCACGGTGTGTCGTTTGTGAAAAAAAAAATCTGAATCGTTAAATTATTAACCGATATACATTTTAAAATAGATGTGTATCTTTCCATCGTTCTTAATGTATAGACTTTTGGGTAGATTTTTTTATCTTAAACTCCAAATAAGACATTTCAAAGGGTACTCAATGTTTTGGTACTACACTGTTAAAAATTTTCTGAAATTTAAGATAAATTTTGTAATAAACCTTCAAAATTTTTATTATATTTCAGTTAAATTTAACTGAAACTTCAAAAGTTTTATTAAATTGAACTAAAATTTAACAAAAAAATCTTCAATATTTTTAACAGTGTAGTTATGATATAAATTAAAAGATCAATATTTAAAGCCCCCTGAAATTAGCCATTTATTTATAGAATTTTATTTTACACAAAAATAAGAAGTAATAAAGTCTAAATTTATCAACTCCACACTTAATTTCGTCTTGTTTGTAGTTTCTAAAAATACAGTGCGCATGGTACACGACGAAAACTTGAAACCCAATATAGCCAAACAAAACAATCCTCTCTCTTTCTCTCTCTCCCGGCAGCCGCAGAAAGAAATCCAAGACGCGCGTGTCAGCTTTGAATAAATTTCCTCGCGTGTGCAAGGCAGTCGATATATCGGCTCTCGATCCTATAAATTCTTTAATATCGCCGAAACACCTGCGCAGCCTGTGTACACATACCGCGAGCAATATTGAAAAAATTTCTGATTGCGCGCGCGTACCCCCGCCTATTATAACCGATAAATTTTAATTTAGACAGGCATTTCAGCAGGAATCCGATGCATTAGCTGCACGCACGCGAAGGGGAGAGGCGAGGGAGGTTCAAGTGGTTATCGGTTAATATGTGTGTCAGGTAAATATTGCGCTCATCATCTTTCTTTTTTCCTGCGTCGGGGGGATACATTTTTCTATGAAACGCACGGGGCAAATATTGGGTTATCAGCGGTTTATTGGCTTTGGAGGTTTATCAAATTCTTCAGCCGCCTATATTATATTTTATCGCGATTAACCTAATAACTTTCAATTAATTAAAGTGCGCGTGCGCGTTCGACGACGATGGCTTTCGGAATGTTAATAATGATTGGCAGTGAATTTGATGCAGCGCACGTCTGAAAATATTTTCTTTTCAATTTATTCAACACAAATTAAATGAATTCTGCCACTTGCAGCACTTATTCTGATTAAATAATTTGACTAAAATACGCGAATTCACGGACAAGATTATATACGTTATATATTTTATATTAATTTATCTTTTTCGTATCGAAGTGTTATATTGTATTATCGCTAATAAAAAGTGAAAGTCTGCAAGACAACTTTATCACCTCCTTATGGGTAGTTCTCTTACATAAGAAGCTAAAAGTAGTCTATTATTTTTTTAAGGGCTGTAAAGGATCATAAGAATATACTTTACAATAATTGATAAAATATAGGCTGTAAATGTTATCTATCTACATCTCAATCTACAGCCCATTCCATTTTAATAGACACGCCAGGTGCTATAAAGACAAACACCAACTTTTATTCTCCCATTTTTTCTCTCCCTCTCTTCAAGTCTTTCCAACCGCACGAAACTAAAATAACCTACAGCAAACCAGCCCATTCGTCTATATCAAGCTTCCATTTTTCCGTCCTCCACTTCATCCCCGTACCTATCTATATACACACACCCAAGACGACGTCCCGAGAAGCGAAATACTCCGTGTCGCTGCGGCATTTTCGTGTCACACACGACCGCGACGTCGTAGAAAGAGAGAGAGGGGAGAGACAGTCACGCGATTAGCGGCGAATCATCCGGGCCAGGTCGCACGTGAAAGGTGCCCCTAATTCCCTTCCGTCTCTCTTTCTCGCGCGCCCCATTGATTCGGGCAACGACGAGTCGTCCGGAGAGCGAGAGGGAGAAGGAGACACCCGGAACAATAGGAAGAGAAAGATCTTTTGTCGGGGAAACGAGGCAGATTGATATTCGTGCGATTAAGGTGCACGGAGAAAAATGGTGTAACAAAAATTACTATATTTATAGTAATCGTGGGACAGACTTAAATTATCATAAAATTTACTACAATTTATAATAAAAATTCCTATGTTTTGAGTAATTTTTGCTATGTACATAGCAATTTTTACTATAAATTGTAGTAAATTTTATGATAATTCGAGTCTGTCCCAAAGTTCCTATCGAACATAGTAATTTTTCTTACATTTATAGTAAATTTTCCTAAACATTTCTCTCAGTGTGTGTATGTATAGGTATATGAATAGTTTGCAGTGAAAAAGAATTTTTCCTATAAGCAAGTTTGATTGTACAATATTTGAATGGCATTTAAATTTCTCGAACTCTGAATGACTGTTTCATCGAGCAAATTACTATTATTTTCTACATCTTTGATGCTATACGCTATTTTAGAAATGAATTCAAATTTCGAGAAATTCCGCGCCTTTTAGGCTACCCATTTTTGTAATTAAACGATTGATAAACAATTCGAGCAACTTCGACAAAATTCTAATAGATTCCTAAAACTTTTACTTAAAACTATTCAACACATAAGGAAAGCAATTTATCACACCAAGTCACGGCCAACAATATAGAGCTGCAACTAAATTTCCGGCACATCACCGAGCGATCCCGCACGGACAACAACACAGTCCGAGTGTATACGGCGGCTGGCTTCAGTAGTCGCAACCCAGGACTCGAGCCAGACACGCAGGGAGCGAGCGAGCTATATAGCGCTGGCGCAAGGCGCTTTAGGATCGATCCGCGTTGTTGCCGACGCCGCCCCGGCCGAAGATTAAAGGGCAGTTTGCTCGCTCCAAGAGAGAGAGATAGAGAGGGAGTACGTTAAAGCCGTACGTACACCGTACGAGAGATGCGAGTCACGCTGCACGTCCCTCTCTCTCTCGCCTCGTTCTTTCTTTCGGTGGGGAGATAAATAACGTTGCTCTCTCTCAGCTCGTGGAGTTGGTATAGCCAGAGGGCAAAGTCTTGATTTCTGCATTCCCGTCCGCAGGGATGTGTGTAAGGTCTGCGCGCTACGGTTTCCCCTTTTTTTGCGATATAGCGCCGATGTTTATTGATGAGCGCTGGGAATTTTACAGCGCACTGTGCGGCTGCTCGCTTCGGTTGAATATAAAAAAATGTTATCGAGGCAGTGAGAGAGAGAGAGAGGAAAGGAAAATTTCACAAAAATCTTTCTGCTATATTACTCGACGACGCATATCAACAACCAACGCAAATAAACCGCGAATTTTGTAGGTTTATGGAACACGCTCATCTCCGTCTCGCGTTTCCTCATTCCTCTCTCTCTCTCTCTCTCTCTCTCCTTTTTCTCGCGAATACACATGCGAGAGGCCTCGAGAGCGCGTTTTACGTCACAAAATCGTCGCCGTGGTCGTCCAGCATCTGGCTCGCAACCAAGACGCGAGAAATAGAATACGCGCGCACGCGCGCGCAAGAGAGAGGAGACAAAATAGAATGCGCGCTTTAATGCGCGTCTCGCACGCGCGCGTCATTTTTGTCTGTGCGCGCTGTGTGTAAGCAGCAACCGACGATATCCGCGGAAATTATGGCCCTTCGAGTGGTATATATATACGGATGTTATTCTTCGAGGATTCTTGGAAGCCGCAGTCGCTGTCTCGGATCGAATCTTATCGTGGTTGGGCGAGAGAGAGAGAGAGAGAGAGAGAGAGAGAGAGAGAGAGAGAGAGAGAGAGAGAGAGAGAGAGAGAGAGAGAGAGAGAGAGAGAGAGAGAGAGAGAGAGAGAGAGAGAGAGAGAGAGAGAGAGAGAGAGAGAGAGAGAGAGAGAGAGAGAGAGAGAGAGAGAGAGAGAGAGAGAGAGAGAGAGAGAGAGAGAGAGAGAGAGAGAGAGAGAGAGAGATGATGATGATGCCTCGCTGATTGCATCTGTTTCTCTTTTTTTGCGGATTATTCGGTGATCGAGCGCGCTCTGATGCACCCCGAGTTATTTCGATTGAGAATTTACGGATTATTGCTTGAAAACTTATTTATATTGTAAAAATGGTGCGATATCTTATTATGAAAATTCACCCGGTTCACCCGGTCGAAACAGCAGTTTTAGTTTTTATATTTTTTAAATAATGTTTTATTAAGGGGATGTTATTTCCCTAATTTCAATATTTTTTTAAATCAACATTCAAACATTTATTTGGAAAAAGACGGCTGTACACGCTCCGTACACGCAAACACTATATGCAGATTTTTTTCTGGATAATTCTATTGATATTTGCGTGAGTTATGCTCGTTTAAAAAGTAGGTCAATTGTAGATTCCTACTTACCGACAGTACGGTTTTTATTTAATTAAATAAATTCTCATCATTTTTTTGGAAAAAGACGTCTGTCAAGCGCTCCGTACACGCAAACACTATATGCAGATTTTTTTCTGGATAATTCTATTGATATTTGCGTGAGTTATGCTCGTTTGAAAAATAACGTCGGTACTCACATCCCCTTAAGTTGATAATCCAAGAGTAAGTACATGTAACAAATATATACTAGAAGGAACATAAGACAATTTTTTTCAGACAAATTCAGGCAATAGGCACTATGCTATCGTTACAATTAAAGACAAAAACTTCAATAAGTTTCTCTAATTTTTTTATTTTTTATCCGATCTTAACGAAATAAAGCTGATTTTGTTCGTTAAGAAATTTCAGGAGGAGTATCAGTGGGAAAATTTATGATACTAGTTACCAGAACGGCGCAACATCAATTTGTTCATTTTAAACACTCTAAAACTTGACTTGCTTTTCTTAAACAAATTGATATTGCGCCGTACTGGTAACTTGTATCATAAATTTTCCCACCGATAATCCTCCTAAAATTCCTTAACGAACAAAATAAGCTGTATTTCGTTAAGATCGGATAAAAAATAAAAAAATTAGAGAAATTTATTCAAGTTTTTGTCTTTAATTGTAACAATAGCATAGTGATTGCCTGAATTTGTCTGAAAAAAATTGTCTTATGTTCCTTCTAGTACATATTTGTTACACTTACTTTCTCTTGGATTATCAACTTAATAAAACATTATTTAAAAAATAAAAAAACTAAAACTGCTGTTTCAACCGGGTGAACTACCTTAAAGGCATTATAATTATATTTATAAGTACTTTATACTATCTGGGATATTAGCTTTCAATTATGTGATAGCAATGTTTGTCCTATCATATTAATGCAGTCTTTCATTTTTAGCTTTATTATCGCTGATAATATATTAGCTCTAAAAGATAAAAGATCTGTTTGATATATCAGCTTTATAATCTTATCTCGTGTACTTTAAAACTTTTTCATCTTGTATCCTAAGAGAGTGGCATCCAATCTTATCTTATTACAGGCAATAAAATATCTACAACAAACCATCATCCCTAACATTATTTAACTTACGAGTAAACGCAAAAAATATCCTCCCAAGTGAGATGCAAATCGCACCAGCTCATTATTCGCCAAGCATTATAAGAAAATGACATTCCAAAGCGCAGAGGAGAGACTACTGCATCTCCTCTCCTCCTGCGGCATTAATAAACACAAGCGCGACTCGCCCCGGCATCGCGAGTCCACGAAATCTCATTAAACGTACTCTTCGCGTGCTCCCTCCGACTAAAGGCGAATCGCGCGGCATTGAACATGGACGGCGTATAACACGAGCTCGCGCGCTCTGCTTATTATCCGTCTCCCTACGCGCGCGCGCCGCGGAGAACAAGGACTATACTACTACGCTACCACTCCCGGCCGCCCGCTATATACATCGAAACAGCGCGCAATTACGGTGCATTAGCCGGAGAGACAGAGAGAGAGAGAGCGAGGAAGTGAATTTAATCCGGAAATGCGAAGATCCACCCGAGTGCTTTTTCCCTGCTGTCTCAGGAATGGGAAGAGGTTTTACTGGTATACGTATTATATATAAACGAGGGCCGGCTTCCGCGTTCCGTAGACGCATGACATCGTTCCGCTGGCGGACTGTACTCTGATTTTTTGCTGCGTTATCCGGAGAGTGTGAAACTGCCTGAGATGATGGAGGTTACTGCGGTGCGATTTGGATTAGCGTTTTGGAAAATTTCGCGAGCGGTTGAGCAAAATCTGGGATATGAGAATGCGCGCGGTGATATCATTGACCTACATACACCCTCATTTTTCCGCACATTATAACTGACTTAGCTCTCTCGCTCTTCTGCGGATATTATAATTGCGTGACATTCGCGTGCATGGGCTCCAACGTATAACTGATGAATTTTTTAACAATTCGGGCATTTTCACAATCTATCGAACGAGGCGTCGATATATCATTATCAGCAAAACGGTATTATGTCACTTTTATATACGAAAATTCGTGAAACACAGAAAGCCGCTTCGCCACCAATCCTCGCTTCACCCCCGGCCCGTCGCAACGCATATATATCGATCCTCCCAATTTATTATCCAAAACAAATCGCAACCTATTTCTCACCCACTCCCAGAGCAGCCCCGCCCATATTCTAAAAAAAACTATACAGCTTCTGTACACCCAGTAATACCAAAGCATCATGTGTTGAGCGCGCGCAATACATGTGTCGCGCGTTATCGGGTTGAGAGATGGAATTTTCGATAATTTATGGGCCTGGTGAGTTGATTTTTTATGCTGCGCTGTTGCTGCTGCTGCTGTTTGTGTTTGAACAGCACGTTGTCGCTCGGATATGATTGAGGTGCAATGAGCCGTAGCGGATGGAAGCGCGCGAACGGCGTGTATGTTTGTTTTGGACTTGTGGCCGTCTCGCGAGTGACGTAGTTTGTGCCAGAATTCAGAAATACCACCAGAGGCCTATTAAATAATGAAGGAAAAGTGCCTCGCGAGCATTGATTCACAGGATAGCAAGCAATTGCAATACTACAAAAAATGGAAAACAGCACATCGTTTAACATAGATCCAATTTACTGGCATTTCGATGCAATCAAACCCATGCCCCCGAAATAGCGTACGCGCGTACAAAGACATATCCCCTCCGCCACGTTTGTCCCTTTCAATCCCCGTGCTACAGCTGCACAAAACGCTCTCGCACTCCCGAAACCGCTCTCTAAAACGAGCCGCGCGCAGCCAATCTCTCGCTCTCTGGTCAGCCTAATCGATGCGCCGAAATTAGTTACTACCCTCTCTCCTCTCACTCGCGCACTCCGTCTGGATAGTCAAATTAAGGCGAGCCAGCTATAGCGAGTCAATTATGCGTGCCCGGGGTTCGGCACCAAAAATTCATCGCGCGCAGAATCGATTTTTAATCCGGTTTTGGGTTGCACGCGCTATTTTTTTTGTTCGTGCGCGCGAACGGACCGCAATCCGATGATCATCGATCCCAGGTTCCGCGTAATTGACTCCCACTCAACCCTCGAATACACATTCGGTATATAGGCGGGTTGGATAACAACGGCGGGTGGGGTTAAATTGACCTATCAGTCGGTCTTCTGCGCTCGCGATTGAATTTCAAATCCGAATCGTCGGAATTTTAAAGCTCTTCGAGAAAAAACGCCGAGGAGGCTATTAATTTGAAGAGGAGGGACGAGAGAAAAGTAACCGGCAAGTATCGATATACCATTATACTGCGCGCTGCTGCTACTGCTGCTGCTGCTTCTCTCCCGTCTTCCGTAAAAATTTAACATCCCACTAAATCCCGGGGGTTCGCGGAGCTGGGGCTTTATTCATCGCTCACAAACGCCCAGCGTGCAGCGCACTTACGTAGATCCTGTGTTTCCAAATAGTGCACAGTCAGTCGCTGGTGCCGCGCGCGGCTACAGCTCCGCCGGCTCCATCACCATAAAGTGTATCCTCCTCCTACTCCTTGCCGAACTTTCTCCATCCGTATTCCACTCTCGTGTCTACACAGACACACACACATGCGCGCGTGTATGGCTGCTCCTTTCCAACCGGAGCTCTTACTCTTTTGGCGCTCGATACATGTTTGCCGGCCGCCTGTAGCAACGGAAAATGCTAAAAAGGCCAAAAAGGAGAGAGCGAGCGCCGCCGCGCGCCATAGCCCATCGGTCGCTACCTCACTCACTCACTCTCTCTCCGCTCGTTGGTCTTTCCAATTTTTCGACGGAGGAAGAGGTGGCACGATGCCAAATCGCGTTTCCGAGAGAGAGAGAGAGAGAGAGAGAGAGATCCATACCGACGCCGCCGCCGTCGACGAAGCTCCACGGCGAAGCTTTCCTCTTTCGCCGCGGGTACGCAGACTTCGCGGATTTACGCAGAGCAGATGATGGCCCGGCGAGAAAGAACGACGACGAGTTTCATCCTTAACTCAATTAGATTTTCGTCACGGGATATATATGTACAGGATCGTTACGTCATTCTGGAGTTCTTTTCTAAGGGGCCGATCATGTATGTATGGACATGTATATGTCCTTTTCAGGGCATCGGAATTTGTAGAGTGAAAGGATCTAGTGGTTTCTCAGTACTATCTATATTTACCAGAACTAAATAGTAAATATTAAAGAATAAAAGAGGCTACATAGTCTTAGCAAGTTCTAAGATTTGGATCAAATACTCGTTTGCTCGCTATAAACATGAACCTTAACCTCGCCTATCCTTCACTACGAACGAAGTCTAAGCGAAAGTTTGTTTGCTGCTGGAAACCGATGCAGGCGTTATGGAAAAGTTAGGGAGAAGACGTCGACGAGGACGACGCATCTCGCCGCGCAGACACGCTCTGGAAAAGTCTCCAGTGTGATTTTCGATGCAGTGTTTTTCTCTCCCGGCGATTGCCAAAGTTTCCATCCCCCGGTTACGGCGTCTCTCGGCAAATACGTTCTCGTATGTATGTGTGTGTTTGTGTGGACGCGTGCAATCCACTTTGGGAAGGTTGTTTACCTTGCGAGGAGAAAATTGATATTGAATATTTTTTGGCAGCGGATTTTATGGAAAAATTGGGGTGCAAGTAGGCTAATGGCAGATGGGATTGAGGGATAAGTTTAATTGACTTTTTTTTAGCGGTGGGGTTGGGTTAATTAAAAGAAGATTGAGGATCTTGACTGCGTTAATATTCAAATGAGTGCTGCGGGAAATAAAGGACGCGTATAATCGTATCAAAATGAAAATGAATGTGGGATCGTTTTTCTTTTTTGTTTCGGTTTATGAAGAGGATGTTAGTGGAGAAATAGAAAATGATAACGAATTGGCTATATGTGGAAGTTTCTGCAATCGGAAAATACAGTATATTATGAGAAGTTTAAATCGAAAGTCATACGGTGTGTCGTGAATCTGAGGCACAAAAACATTCTCGTACGAGAAAATTCGGAAACGACATGGCTAACCGGAGATCAAAGTTATTCGAAAAATAGCGTATTTTGGAAAATAAAAGTGTAATGAAAATTTTTCGATTACTCCGTACGATATTAGCTACGATAATTTGGAAAAATTGCAATGCGCTTTGCCGGTATCTAAAATAATAGATATTTTACATAAAAAAAATTGTATTTCTATCTTATCTTTAATTCTTTTTTCGACGATTGCTACCTTTTTACTTTTGATATACTAACATTCGAGCTAATTCAATCATCGCATGTCACAAAGCTAAACAATCCGAGCCCTCGGGTTGCATTCGACACGACCTAATCCCCGTTTACCCACCTCATTACGCATTCACTGTAGAGTAGTAAATTGTGTACTACATGCCGGGCTCGCGCGCCCGCGCTCTCGAGATTTATGACGTTTATTACTTTTTAGCCTTATTTATGCAAATTTATACCCCCCTCCCGCGCTCGCTCGAAAATTCAGGCTGTTCGTGACACTTTCTTAACGCACTCGCGCGGCCCCTAAATTACGAAAGTCTTACGAAGTCTTATACACAGCCGAGTTCTCGTGACTTCCAAAATGTCGCCGCCTTTCTCCCTCTTTCTCTTCTTACGTAACCGCGCGAACTTAACGCACGCCGTTCACACAAGAGTGTAACCCGAATCGCGAGGGTTTCAACCTGCGTTAAGTTTGTTTAGGGTTAGTTGGTTTCTGCGGCATGTATAGAGTGATTTGATTGGGTGGGAAGTGTAGTGAAATTTTGTCTTGAGAGAAGCGTATATAGAGCTTACGTAAGAGCGTTTGCGTCGATGACGCACGGGCGCTATGTAATACTATATATCGCGCAGGACAATAATCCGCTGGGACGAGAAAGGTATACGAAGTCTAAAGCCAGTCGACATTTCATTGTCAACGTTGTTTATTTTTTTTCACGGCTTAAAACGCCACTTGGGGCTTTCTTAAAGGATCGGAAGAGTGCCGTATTACGGTTACGAAAACATGCTTTAGATCTATTCTTGTAAAATTGCAAACTTTTATTTTCATGATAAGATTTCTTATACTCGAAAAAGCGTATACCTATACACTTGTATGTAATGTTTCGTTTCGCTAAGGATTAACATTTGAGAATCACTAAATTATTTCTAGCAAGCCTGTATAATTTATAAATAATTCATTATCTGCAAGAGACACAAACTCACAGACTTTGAATATAATACATAAACAACGTATTTCCCCCGCGCCAATTTCACATCAAAATGATCACAAACTAAAATTACGGCTAATACGCAATTTGTGTACGCACCCTATACTCGACTTTTTCCACCTACATTTTCATTCTCAACTTCCACGATCGAATAAAAACAATCAATCCCCGAACTCCTCGTTCTGCCCCTCCCCCTCTCCCTCACATACAGAGAAACCGACGGACACAATGAATCCTCGTTACGTCTCCATATATCCACCCCCACATATAGGCAAAAAGCAAATCTTGCCCTCACGCCCTCACACACCGCCTTCATATCAATTCCCATTTCCGTATAATTCCGGCAGCGCGGTAACAACCTCCACGAGCAGCTACATCATGCCCTCTACCCCTCTCACGCGTTCCGCACAAAATTCGCTGTCTCGCCGTCACCTCGTCGTTTTATCGGGCGGGCCGATCGCATTAAAAGTCCTCGCGGCGCCGGGCTCTCTCGTATCGATTTGCGGATTCGCGGATTACAAGCGTCATATCCACGCGCGTGTGTGCGTGTGTGGGTGCTGAAAAATCTCGTGGTTTGCGTTGACGCGTGCTTGCCACTGACAGTACTGGTGGCGGTGTGTCTGCAGTGTATATAGGATGGTGTCGGTGAGGATTGGGCGAAGGGATGACGGTTCGGGGTGGCTGCGTGATGGATATAGGTGAGAGAAATGCGAAGTTGTGGTGGTTGGTTGTGTTACGTAACCGAATGGAACGTGAGTGTGTTTTTTTTTAGTTGTGGTAATGAGATTTGTGTGATGGGTCTGAAGTTTGCATTGTTGGAATGCAACGAAATAATTTTTTACGATTGATTAAAGTTATTTAACAATAGAAATTTTATGTAAACCTTTGTTACAAAGTTATTTTATATTATAAAACACAAAATCTATACGCAAAATTAATATTATTTAGTATAAACGTGAAGTAAAATAAATTATTTTTTTATTTCGTTGCACTCCAACGTTGCAAACCCATTTTGTGTGGGACATTTGGGGATAACTTTAGACGATACCGTTGTAAAGTAGTAAAATTTATTCAAGATTTATATTATATAGAATCCTCTCTTAAAAGAATGATGACGGAAATGTGAAGCCGAAATAAAACCTATGCGATTGGTCAAGTCCGTTTAAAAGGACCTCGTGATTAGTCGACGGTGACGTTAGCGTTTCGCTTAAGGTCTTAGCTGATTGGTTCAAATAAAACCCACAAAGTTTGGAATTATGAAATATTTAAGTTAAAAATGTAGGTCATAAATAGTATATATGTATAAACTTTATTTCAGCCTTGATTGGCCCAGAAATGGACTTGGTTTACAATGTTTCTTAACTAAATTCAACATACACTCATTCATACCCTTCGCTTTACATTTATATTTAAATTTAAATTATTTAAATTATTATGTACATTGTTCTTATTACCTTTATTAGATACATTTCCTAGATACAATAAAACTAGCATTTGTTCTTTATACAAAACATTACATAAGTTCCATAGATTTATACAAATAGACTGAGCGGTCTTACGGGCCGACGAGTACCTGAATTAAAGGGCAGAGATATGCTGACAGGCTCTCTTTCTCTCTCGCACAGCGGGTAGAGTGGGGGATAAAAGGTCGAAGGGAAACAGACTATGCGCATGCGCACAAAGCTCAAGGTTTGTTTTGATACACACAACCTTAGATTTTACAGAAAGTTGACAAATACAACAGCTCCAAACCATTACAACATTTATTTATTCTTCTTTAATAAAAATCTCAATACCCTGGTAGAAATTCGTCTATATGAAATCGCCAAGAAGTTAAAAAATAGCTAGTAAAACTGACTAATTAATCGCTATGATGAAACGATTTTTCGACCATTATTTGCCTATTTCTTAGATTGACGTAACAACTAAATATTCGTATTTGATTTACTTACTAATTTTATCTTTGATGAAAGAGCATTAAAGTGCATTGGGTGGCTTACCAAAATATAAATAACTAACATTAACTAATAAATCATTTGGTGTACTCATTCTATGAATAATTGAGCAAAACTTTTATTTCTCCATCTGATTCTGTTTCTCTCACTCCTTGTCATAACAGCAAGCCTCCTGCTAGCCATTTCCAGATTAAAGATACTGATCAGTTTTAATACCTATAAAATACTCAAGAACAAACTTGTGATTGTCTTCGAAAAACTCATTCTATTTTTCAATCTACTAAATGGCCAAATAATAGGAGAAAAAGCGTTTTATCGGGAGCAAGAAACTGGACAAATTCCCATTTTATAGCAAGTTTCTAATATAAATGGTCAGTTATTAGTTATAAAATGTTTTGGATTTCTACCAGGGTAAACAATAAAGTATAAAACAAGTCTATGTATTAAATAAATTAAGCATGTAAATGACATATATGTACAACTGCGCCTTTTCCTCATCCCCACCACTATGTCGATTAGAAAGAGAAAGAGAGCCGCCACTATTGCTTTCTCTTTCTAATGAAGGGCTTCGCGCCACTCATTGGGTGCTCAGTCTATCTGTACAAGTCTATGATAAGTTCGCACAGCCTTTATTTCAGGTACTACGTTCAAGTACTTTGCTATTATTATACCTAATTGTTTATGCTCTTAAAACTATCGCATCACACTCATACCTTGCAACGCCTCTGCTCCTAAACTAAAATGTCACATCCCTCGGTGCTACTTAACCTTTTTTGCAGTCTAAAAATTTTCCTACGACAGTTCAGTAATCACCTTGTTTTTCAGTTCCTTTTCTATTTCCCTGAATATTTTCCCAAGTGTCATAAATAGTATTAATGACTTAAAATTTGGTTTTGTATAGCAAAAAAGTATTAAAATTTTATCTGTAGTCAACGATGAAGGACTATGAATACTGTTCTGATTACAGTTAAATTTCTAACCTCCAAATTTTTGTATTGTAGGAATAAACTTAACTAAGTACAATCCAAGTTTCAATGAAAAATAGTGGATAAATTTCAGGATGTTAAAAAAGTAAAATAAATTTTAAATTCATAATATGTTAATATTAATTGTATATAGGTAAATAGGTAGAACCAATGTAAAGGAAGAGCGCTTCGGTTGAACTTGCTAATTTAAAAAAAAAAACGTGACTGAAATATTGGTTATGAGAGTTAATAGATTTTATATCGTATTTTTTTTTTATAAGAAATAGCCTCCCGCAAACTGAAAAGGTCGACATTGTTTTTTTTTATAGCTGCCACTCTAAAAGTCCTCCCCAACTTCAAATCGCACCTGATTATTTTCGCAGCCGGCAAACTCCCGCCATACCCAGCTATCCAATCCCTTTAAAAGCACCTCCCGCAACGACCGAGATCCCCGGAAGAACGCGTGCACACACATCTCGCTGCAGTTCGAGAAGTAAAATGGAGAGACGCGCGTGAATTTTAAGCGAAACCAAGGACGCGACACACCATAAAGACCACTACGGACAGGGGGGGGGTGAACTTTTTTACGAGCTGCCGTCAAGCTCTCTCGCGTCCGGACACGCAATAAACCGAAGCGCGCCAAGAATGCGCTCGCCAGGGAAAATCAATGTCGACGCGGTGTGAAATTTATCACATCGAAGGGTCGCGCGCGGTTTATATGGTTGACGAAAAATGTGGTATGGTAGTTACGCAATTTGCAAGTGCCTCGAACGGTTATCGAGTAGGCGGTCTACGGAGGCGGCTAAGATTTAGTCTATAATAACGTAAGTTTCTCGCGGACGAGGCTGCTGACGTCAGAGCCGACATCAGCCAAGTAGCGGGCGCAGTTGCGGCGATTAAAATTTTATCGCAGAAGTGAGCGATTTCCATGGCGTTTGAGGCAATTGCGTTTTATGATGGTGATGGTGGGGCTGCGCGTGGATGAGGTCCTTGACAGTTTTATTCCAATTAGGCGTCGGTTAAACTTTCACTTTATGATTTTAATGATATATACTTTTGCGATTATTAGCGAAGCGAAGGGCGTCGAGATTAATAATTGCAAAATTGTAGGCAAAGATTTTCCTATACGGGAATTTTCAAACACATAGCCTTGATTGGCTTTTATAATTATAACTTTGTAAAATGGGCCAATTATTATTATCAAAGAATGTGATTAATAGAGTTCCTTTTTAAATTGAATCTGTCAATTTATAAAATTCAACTATAAAGTGTGCATCAATAATATCAGGATATTATCCAACAATGAAAGTTTTTTCGTACTTTTACGGAAAAAGACAGGAAGTACCTCATCTGCGTTATTTTGTTCATGCATGCGACCAATCACTTAAAAAATTCCGACTTTTAAAAATATTCCATCTTCAGCTATGGTGATGTGCGGTCTACCCGTTACCGACGATTACAAGGACCGGTTTTTCTCATTCAATTTTCAATTTTAAGAAAAAATCTTTTTGATACGTTGTAGTCCTTTACATTTAGTAAAGATTTACTACAACTTGTCAAAGAATTTTTTTCTGAAAATTCACAATTGAACGAGAAAAACGGGTCCCTGCAATTGTAGGTAACAGGGGGGCCGCACATCACCTTAACCCTACTAAATTTTCATCCACCTTCACTACCAGCCATCTCTCCTTCTCACAGAGCTCAAAAGCAAATTTCAATACTTCCGTTCTCGCGATCCCCGCGGCTCGTGGCGATATATATATATGTATACCCTCTCACGGAGCTGCCAGAGCTATCTCATCCCGCAATAAAATTCAATATCCTCGTCCCGGCGAGAGACGTGTCTGCGCCTTTCGGCCTCCTTCTCTTCATTTTTCATCAGCAGCAGCAGTCGGCGGCGGCTATGCGCACGCACGCGTGTTTAAAGAATTCACAGCGGCTTTATTCTCCTGCGCAGGTGCGCGCGCGCGCGCGAGGCGCGCTCCTTTATCCTCGCGCAAAGAGAGTGACCTCGATTTATTGTTCTCCTCCGTGACGACAGTCGCCGCCGTAGCCGCGACAAAAAAAAAGAATAGGAAGAATAATGGAATAAGAGTTGGAAAAAGGAGAGCAATCAGGTGACTGTTTGCGAGAGGTGGGAGAGAGAGAGAGAGAGAAAAAAAGCAACGCGCAAGCGCCAGAGCTTAATCGCGTAGACACGTCGTCGGTCTTCAATATGCGCGCTGATCGACGGGGCTCGGGGGGGGGGGGGGTGAAGAAGAGGAAAGAGAGGGACGGGGAGAGACGTGTGTGTGTGTGCCAGCGTTAGATGTTGAAACGGTCGAGAGGTGAAGAATTGTTGGGCGATGGGGGAAGAAAGGGTTTGTTAGGGAGTGTTTTGTCGCGGCTTTAACGAGTCCTCGCGTTTCTTTTATGATTTATTTATTTCGGCTGTTCGAAAAAGACTTTAAGCTTTTATAAATGTCAAACTTTTTATTTATAGTCTTATACGCACTTTTAAACGATGTGGTTGGGTTTCGTTTCGTTCAAGTTTTTAAAATGTCGTTTTGTGGCTATCGGATCAATATTAACAGACCAATTGCGAATTGTTACTCGAACTATTACGAAAGTTTAATAACATAAAAGTTCCTTTAAGGCAACGTACCGGTATTTTTTCAGCTATTATTATCGGCAATTATCTCAGTCATTCATTATTTTTCACGTCACCCCGGGTTCAGTGTCATCAAGGCCATCGATAAAAACGGAAACTTGCTTACAATAACGAGACATATGATGGAAAAACTGTAAACATTATGACAAAAAGAAACAATTTAACGAGCACAAGAAAACAATGCAACGACAAAATCGCTAATTACACGCAGCCGACAAAACAAACCGTTCGCACCAATAACACACACACACACACACACACACACTCACACACACGTCTCTTCCGAAACTATTGTCGTCCCGCTATATATACACACATACATAGAGACGTGTCGATCTATAAACGCTATATCTGTACGGAGACGGCAGCTATATATGCGCGGCCGTCGATAGCTCCGAGCCGATAAAACGTTCGAGTACGGAGGAGACAAGCGCCAGACGATTACCCGAAGATGAAATTCACGCGTTTGTGGGTCTATTCCGGATCGAGTGGGTGTGCGCGACTATAACGGCCGTCGTCGCGCATATAACTCGGGAGAGGAGTAAATATAGTTCTGGAAGGAAGTAGTGAGTCGTGGGTGGCGGGAGACGTTATGGTTTTTATGGGGCGGACGCAATGTGTGTGACGCAATTGTTGTGTTGCATAGGGTATATTGAATTTTTTGTGGCAGTGGTGTTGTGGGCGCGAAAAAATTAAATAGGATGTATAGATTCAGAAATACGTGTGTATTTCTATTGATTGACTGAACGTTATCTAAATATATGTATGTTGGAGAAATTTAAAAGATTCAACAGCGTATAAATATTATTATTGGCGTTCCAGAGTCGATTCCTTCGTCGTGAAAATAACCCCATATTTATTTAATTGTCGATTCTAATATAGACACATCGCTGTAGATTATTATTCGAATACAATTGCGAGCTGAGCCGTGTGAAGATCTGTGGCTTCAAGGAATAATCAATTATCTCCACTTTTCGTTATTTCGAGTAAATCGAGTTTTTAGTTTCGTATCGGTGTTTTAAATCAAGACAAATGAGATTGAATGCAACACTGCATCTATAGATGCATACTAATGAATACTAATCTAAATAACATATTTTTTACCGTAGTAACTAGATCAAATAGCGTTTATGTCTTAGAAAACGACTTTCACTTATGAGGTTATTCCAGGACTAAACAAAAATTTCAGTGGAGTTACGTGGGTTTTCCGGTCTCAATGGCAATTATATTGTTTTTTCGGCAACTAGGGTGACTTCACCAGTGAATGAACGAATAAGGAAATTGTAACTTTTGTTATTTAATTAAGTGGTTTAAAAATGGATTAAAAGTAAAACCTTTTTGAAATTTATATTCTAAAATGTTCAAACTTTACGTCGGTGAGCAAATTTTGAATAAAGAATCAAAGTAAAAATTTTATTTAATGAAAATCTGTAAATATCTCCTAAAAATCAGTAAAGGAACACGCAATCTTAGAATCTAAATACGATTCACCAGTGAATGAATACATCGCCAGTGAATAAACACTCAATAGCGGCAATTTCTTTTATGCAAAATCTTTATATAAAATGAAATAAAAATTTTCAAGCATTCGAAAATACATATAGAAAGCTTGACATTTTCATATATATAAAAAAAATGTTCGTTAACTGGTGACTGTTACAATACTGGTGTAGTCACCCTATACATGATAAATATGAACGGGAGCTTGTAGGAGCACATATGTGTGTGTTCTTTCTAATACAGCTACCTTGCTACACTTATAAGAATACACATATAAATAAGAAACATCTGTCTCCCTTATTGGAAAAGTGTAGTTGTATCGTTTTTCCAGGATATTGGATGAAAAAAAAAGTGGAGTTAATTGATTTTTCCGGGAATTATTCTTAAAAAAATGTGGAGTTATGTGATTTTTCCGGGAGTTATTATTTTAAAAAATGGAGATACGTGGTTATTCCGGGAAAATGTTGAAAAAAATGGAGTTATAGCGTCTTTCCTTGTGTTGATCGATTCAAGACAACGCGTGCACTTTCGTAATTTCTGTCACGATTACGTGATAGAGGACTGTTCAAAGATAAGAAATAGGGCATAAAACCCATTTTGCAAAACACGTCACTTGATTGTTTTTTTCCGGAAGCCAGAGATCTATTAAGCTGCGGCGAAAAATAAATCACGCGAAAGCATCGTCATCACCGCGTTTCGTTTACTGTAAAACAGGGGCACAGTTGAGTTATATTACACTAACCGCACTTTACGAACGATTGATTTCAAACAGCAATTAGCTCTGACGAACTTGACCTTGCACCTATTCAACATCGCAGCTGCAAACTTTGAATATCAATCGCAGAAAGCAATTCAAACCTTGTACATCAGCAGTAGCAGCAGAAGCAGCCTCTCGACGAGGTTGTTGTAACCCTCTTACAGTGGTCACGGTTAACTTCGACGCTCCTCCTCCCTCCTCATACACCGAGTGCACTTGGTTACAACAACAGCACACACACTAACAGCACGGCTGCGCTACGCTACACTCGTCTCATTAGCCACTGGCAGCCTTCAGCGAGACTGTCAATCTCTTCGGGCGCGCCAGAAGATTTTTCTGTCCGCGGCAGGCTATTTAAAACTATACCCACCACCAGTAGCGGAGGGGTCCAGGTGCGTTGCGACGCAAATATACGTGAGAGTCCAAGGTGCCGACGTCGCGACACCAGCACGCCGAGTGTCATATCATAACAATTCTGTCGTCGCGTGGTGTGTCGGGAGAGAGGGAGAGATTCGACTACGCGGTTGAGACACGCACACTTCTGAGTCTTCTTTATATCGGGCGCATTGGCTGAGCTTTCGGATTATACGTGTATGGTAATTTCATTAGGTTGCGTTGTGGTATTAATGGAAAGGTTTACCTGTATAATGCGATTTCTTCGAAAAATAATACTGTTAAAGTCATGTTTTGCTGGAATTAAGTAAGCAACGATATATTGCATTCGGAAAAATTTATTTCTTTAATTTTATTTTTCTTTTTCTTTTGAATCGTGAATGAACAGCAGATGTGTATATGTGAGGCTATTTGTTTTATAGTTTATCGTATCACTGATTGGTAGATCGCGGCCGGACAGCTGTTCTTATTTGTTTTAGTTCTCTATAGCTGACATTACTACACGGTATTTTACTCCACTATTTTTAGTTTAGATAATACATGATAATCTTTTTCTTAGAATAATATCTATTATTATAGTTTTATTTCATTATATTTAAATATCATTCGAGATGCACTGCTACTTATTATACAACAGAAGAAACGAGCTAAATATCGAGTAGGGTGACTTCACCACTGAAGGAACGAATAAGGAAATTGTTACTTTTCTTATTTAAATCGTTTAAAAATGGATTAAAAGTAAAACCCTTTTGAAATTTATATTCTAAAATGTTCAAACTTTACGTCGGTGAGCAAATTTTGAATAAAGAATCAAAGTAAAAATTTTATTTAATGAAAATCTGTAAATATCTCCTAAAAACCAGTAAAGGAACACGCGATCTTAGTATCTAGATATACGTTTCACCAGTGAATGAATACATCGCCAGTGAACAAACACTTAATAGCGGCGATTTCATGATTTTATTCTTAACAAGATAATTTCTTTTATGCAGAATCTTTATGTAAAATAAAATAAAAATTTTCAAGGATTCGAAAATTATTGTCATGTTAGATAAACAATACATAGAAAGCTTGATATTTTCATATGTATAAAGAAAATGTTCGTTAACTGATGACTGTTCCAGTGCTGGTGTAGTCACCCTAACTATTGAGAACTATACTATAGCAAGGAATTCGAAAGAACAAGTAAAGAGTACACGGAGAAAAATGTTCTATTAAATATTACTATGTTTTATTGTAACCGGGGGACAGACTTGAATTCTTAAAAAAATTACTATGTTTTATAGCAAAAATTGCTATAAATGTAGTAAAAATTACTAGAAAAATAGCAATTTTTGCTAGAAAACATAGTAATTTTTTTAAGAATTCAAGTCTGTCCCCCGGTTACAATAGAACATAGTAATTTTTAATAGAACATTTTTCTCCGTGTAGGTCAGTGAACCTAGCAATCATTAACGAGTCAGTACGATTATGATTCACCATTATTAGTACTTCTGTATATAAAAACTGAACATACTTTCAAGCGGAAAAAAAAACAAACTATACGATTCTGAACCAACCGTCAAACACAGCTCGCAAAATTCTCGAGCACGTTTTCGAAAAGGCCCCCGTTCTTCCGAAAAAAATTCAAATCTTTTTCACACTGCAAAGCCACCACCAGCGCATTCAGCCCCGCAAACCCAATTCACCACGCCGTCTCCCTCTCCAAAGAGCCAAAAAAAAAGAGAAAAAGAAAAACCGAGAGACCATCGCACCGCAGCAGCACCGCACTACGACCGCCTTTACAGCGCCAAAAAGGCCCTCTTCCGAGATCAGAATCTCTATCTCTCCCTCCGCCTATACCCCCACACTTCTGAAAAGAAAAGGACGAGACGCGAGCGGAAGGCAGACGAGGAGGAAACTGCACCGTCAAAGGACGCGGTTCACAAAGTGCACATTCGGCGCTGCTGCCACTTCTGCCGCTGTGCAGAACAACGGAATGTATAAAAAGAGGGCGGAATCGGGCGCGCGGAAAGCCGCTTATGCGGCCTCGTCGAGTGGGAAAATAAGGAGAGAGAAGGCCGAAAAATGGTGGGAGAGAGAGAAGCAGCGGGTTTAATTATTTCCAGTACGCGGCGCGCCCGCCAGTGGTATACAGCATATAGCATTGTAGAGATCGTTATAGGATTATGTAGGAGGAGAGTTCGTGATTTCGCAGTCCGGGGGGTTCATTCTTTTTGCTCTGGTTGCAGCTGGTAGGTTTAATTTAGAATTTTGAACTCGTGTGACTCGTTGTTTATGATAAGGCTCACTTATAGTCATATATTTTAACGGGATTGTGCACGCACCAAAGTCAATTCAAAGCTTACATATATTTAAGCTTATTTACAGCTTATATACTTATACCCTGCCATACGAAACCAAGAATATATCCAGCACTTCTTTTACCATAATCACGATGATAACACTACAACCACGCGTCTGTTTAACCAAATTTGCGCCATCACACGAATCACAACACCTGCGCATCTTATCCACTCGAGACAAAGCCCGCACATTCACCGAAACAGGCTCGCGTTTCCTCAAGCACGTAATGCTTTATGTCATCTATAACAAAACGCATTATTTTAATTCAAAAGAGCCACTCCGCACAGGGCCATAAACCTTTTCTGCAGATGCGCGCAGATTTTTTCGCTGAAATATATACACACGAAGCACACCGCGGGTGTCTTCCCCATCCGAAAGAATAATTCCATTCTCCGCGCGTGTATAACCGGGGAAAAATCTTAGCGGCGTGTGATTAATTAAAGCCCCGAGAGAACCTGGCATTTTCCTACTCTCTCTCTCTCTCTCTCTCTGAATCTAGCTTTTGATCCTCTGCCGAAAACTCCTTTTTCCTTATTCGCGTCTACCGGCGCGCATCGATCGTGTTTTCCAAAGTCGCTGGCGGTACAAGTGTATGCAGCTGCCGCGCGCGGCTCAAGTTATTCCGGGAGGCAATTAAATTATACCGTGCGCTGATTTATTCACGCGGCAGCGCGAAAAATTATTCTCCGACTCCTCCGCGATTCAATGTGCATTTTTGCAAGAGAGCAGCGCCTGAATTATGCGTCGGCGATTTTGATTTATTCGTGCGTCATGAGCGTATGTGAGAATCAGATCAGAAGATTATTTTTTCTTTTTCACGTATACGCGTGACTATGTGTAGATTTTTTTATCACATTTTCGCGACGTGAGTCTTACTTAATTCCCTTTAACATAGTCGCTCTCGCTCGAGTAATGCGCATATTTATGGGCGATCCGATACTCTTGCAAAGAAAAAAAAAACTTGTATGTAAAAGCACTTGGCTTACAATAATTAATAGTATATGGATTCGCACAAGTACAGCAGCCGAGTCGTAATACAGTTTCGGCTGGTATTGCCGAACTAAGCGCGCGGGCAATTTCAAATGATTAACTACCCGAGCTCTCGCACAAAGAGCGCGGTCGCGATATCAGTTTCGAAAGCGCCTCCTCGCGCGCTGCACATACTAAACATACATTACCCCCGATAGAGAGGCGCGTGCATAAAGTGCCTCCATGAATTTGAAAAAAGGACTTTATCTGCCGCGCGAGAGCGCGGAGAAATTTTAAAACCGCATTTTAAATGTATGAAATGCCGGGGCTATTTCCGCACTGACGCGCGCATGTGAATGTTTATACGTTTTTTCGATATTATTTTGTTGGCGATTCAACGACGCGACGTTGCGCGTTTGTGGATCTGAAGTTTGCATCGTTGAAATGCAACGAAATAATTTTTTACAATTAATTAAAGTTACTAGACAGTAAAGAATGTTATCTAAACCTTTGTTATAAAGTTATTTTATACTATAAAATACTAAATCTTCGCACGAAATTAAAATTAATCAATATAGCTTAAAAATAAAATCAATTTTATTTTATTTCGTTGCACTCCAACGTTGCAAACTTCAGACCCATGCGCGTTTTACGGCGGAGCCATTGTGTTGTGTGTTGGAATGCGCATCGTTAAGGCTGATATAGGCAGAGCCAAAGAGTTGGTTGTAATGGTTTCTTTTTCCATGAGAGAATATGCCAGTTGGAAATGTATATGATTGCAACGTTTGATCAATTTGCCTCTGCCATACATCAGCCGACACGAATTATATATATATAGCAGTGCACGAAGAACGAAGGAGCAATGAAAAAATTAATTATACATGTAATATGTCGTGTCTTCGTTGATTCACAATGAACGTCTGTCACGAGAACTGTCGTGCCTGAATGACTTGAACCCTAGAGTTCTCTACCTACATATACCCAACTTATTTAATAATATACCTTCCAATCCAAATAATCCTCCTATTTTCAATGTGCAGCTTTACAGAAATGTAAAAATATTCCTGCCTAATTAAAAAGTTGTTTCACAAAAAAAACCAACGCTACTCCCGCTCAATCTTTAACATTAATTCCATTTTGGCCTCCTCACTTCTACTTCAACAATGTCCCGATAGCGCCAATTAATTTGCCTACGCCTCGCGCCTCTTCAAAAACTCTCACACACACACCAGACCCTATTACACGGAACAAGCTCCCTCTCTCTCTCTCGCGCATCCCTCGTCACACGAGAGAGCGGTTCAAAAAGACGACGACGACGCGCGAGCGCGTGATTAGTCCGGGGCGCCGCTACACGGCACCGGTAATCAAGAGAGCGAGGGAAGACGAACGACGACGAGCAAGCCAGCCAGTCTCTCCCGCGTTTTGCTGATTAATTGCTAGCTCGGTGCTGTCGCTGCAGCGGGTCGAAGCGTCATGGAGCGCTGACAATGGGCTAAAGGCCTATTAATAGCGGCGGAGGGGGGTGGAGGGAAAGGGTTTTTGGGAGTTGACAGGATAGGTTATTGGGTAATGGTCGGGGAAGGGTTTTTGGAATATTATTTTTCGAATATGAATACTAATACTGTAATAAATAAAGTTGTAATAAATAAACTTTGAATGACGAATATATACACTGACAGAAAAAATCTGGTAAAAATTCTTATGTTGTCGTGTAAAAATTACCATGTTGGAATCGTAACTCGACCATATGTCGGATTTTTAGCAGAATTTGCAATACACGTAGGAAAAATTCCAAGTCTAACATGGGAATTTTTTTATAACTGATTTTAAAGAGCGAAAAAAATTATTTCATCTTTTTTTTTTAGGAGTGGGGGAGGAGCGAGTATCAGACACATAATTATTATATTTAGACAATACAGAAGTTATTTTTGAATTAAACATGATTAAAGAAAATTTATTAAATAAATTAAAAATTTTTGACGACATCGAGACTCGAACCTGGAACCCTTGTCACGGTAGTCGGGAGCGCTAACCACTTACCTATAAAGACATATGTCCTACAAAATTTTGGAACTTGTATATCCCCAAACGTAAGATATGCGCGCTAATTTTATAACAAATTATGCTTTAACTCGAATAATACTATTCTCTATTTTAGCGTAATTTATTACAAATGTTATATATTAAGAATATTGTTTAACATTTTATAAATATTACCAATACCTTAAATTAAACAAGCTCATTTATTTATTAATGAATTTGTATTTTCGATATAATAGTTTTTCACAACCTTCCTTAAAAATATTACAAATAAACAATTATTTTAAAAATTGTCTCATCATAAAAAATAAAAAAAAATAAATAAAAACAAGTATATTGGATTAGAACGGCACATTCAGTTGTTGCGTTTAGCGTTTGTGTTTTGTCTCGATGTTGCCAAGGTGGATTGAGTTTGTTGACATGTATCTGTCTGAATCTTTCCTATTTTGACATTGAAGAGGTCAACTTTTCGTGCACTCGCGGGCTGTTTACGATTGACCGTGTGAATTCTTATTCTAAAACTCTCTCAATTTTTACCATGCTAGCCTGGGAAAATGTACAAAAGATAAAGTTCCATTAGCCACGTGTTAATTTTTACTATGCTGGCATAGGAAGTTTTACTTGTGACATTGGACTTTTTCATATAAAAGATAGTAAATTTTTCGATTTTAAGCAGTTGTGGGCAACTTCCAAGAGCAACATAGGAATTTTTCCCCGGGTTTTTCTGTCAGTGTACTTGGAACAGATATATCCACGTAACGAGAAGGTACAAATTAATAAGATGAATTTTGGTAACGAGTAATATACTATCCGGAAAACAACTGGCCTCCTACCTCACTGCGCATGTTTTGACAAACCGATGCATTCAAATATACGTATATATATATTCTCCAAAGTCTTCGGAAGAAAGCCCCCGCTATACACCATCCTGTATGCACTTTCTCGCTCTCGGACAAATTAATGGCCAGCAGCGCGGTGCTGGCCCCACTTTTCATGCGGTGAATTATGGCGGGTCTAATTTCCGCGCACGCGCGCTCCCACAAGCTCCCCCTTACCCCTCCTCCACGCCCACCGCGCAATTGGGTCATTCTCGTTAGAGAAAAATCGAACCTTCAATCGCCTGAATTTTTTACGTCGCCGAGCGAGAGAGCGAGTGAGAGAGAGAGAGAGAGGGGAGGTGGATAAACAGGACTGCCCGCGATGGGCATTAATCACCCGCCCCACCCAGCCGAAATTGGAGACATTTTCCTCCCACTCACGCGCATTAGTCAGCTGTTAAACCTCGTGTGAAATTGTAACGTAAACCGAGATCGCCAGCGATATTCGATTACTACACCAGCGCGGCGCCCGTTTAGCCGGCCATAATTCACGAGCGCCGAAGAATTTTGCGCGGACGTGCCTGCGTGCCTGCAGCGTGACCTATATAATATATCGCGGACGACCGATGTTTTTGGAGAGGAGGGCGAGCGTTCGGTACAATGACGGGGTTATATATATATTCGCGAGAGTTTTTATACGAACGCCGCAGCTGGAAATTTTCCTCGGAGTCGATAATTGCTTATACGAGACGCGCGATAAATTTTTTGCCTCGAGTGTGCGTATTTCCGGGGAAGAAGTGGCGGACTATTGATGCAAAAATTATATACGCACGTGGTTTTATCTCTCCGAGGAAGAGTAAATAGGAGTGTAGTTTAATTTTCTGGTTTATATATAGGTTTCAGCTATTACGTGTCTCGCCATGAAAATGTACTTAGCGTTTCAATGGAAAAGTCAAACTAACTGTTTCTGTTGTCTTCCATAGTGAATAAAGTGAAAAATGGTGCTAGACGTGTTGTGGAAGTTGTTAATTAAATAATAAACCGTGGGAGCTGCACGTGAGCTATATACCACCGTCGCGAAGCTTAAATTTCTTATCTCTTAAGAGTGCCATTGAAATTGGCGCAAACCCGACCCGAAAACCCCTCGATCAACTACTAAAATCGCACTGCACCACTTTGTCTCGCACTAAAAACCTCCCCCTCATGTACCCGACGAGAACCCGAAGTCGCGTGAAGAAAGGTCGCGTCGCCAAAGTAGTTCGCACGCTCCGCGGCGGCAGTTCGTTAGCGAATCCCCGTGCGTTGGTTGTACAGCGGTAGCCGCCGAAGTTCAGGACCGAAATTAGCGGACTCGCTTTTCGCAATTTTCGCTATCCCCGGGATTTGGCAAATCAGATTATCGCGAAAATCGATCGCGCTTAACGAACGCCCTGCGAGTCTCTCGAAAGAATGGGATTTCATTTGGTATACATATATGTATGTGGGTAGGGTACAGCGTAGAAGGTTCTGTATGCGAGGAATAACGAATTACGCGCCGTTTAATTTTTTAAAAGAGCCACGCAGGGTATGTATGTTTCGCCGTTTACATTGGGTTAATTGCGTTGTACGCGTGGGGACTTTTTTTGGAGGCTGTGTGTGTGTGGTAATAATATGAAGCGGTATAAGTTTAAAATGATGCTTTTAAAGGAAGGAGGGAAACAGTTTGTTTCTGTCAGAATTTTAATTAGACGCGTTCATGCATGTTTTATTTATTTAATTAGGTGCTTTTATTGGATCATTATATACGAGGGTAGCTGCGTAGTTTACGTTATGATAATTAATGGCAAATTTGAAAATTACAAATTTTTTTTTTAATTTATAACGCTTATAAATTATCCACCGCGAGCAAGGCTTTTTTTACACTATATCCATAGATTCTCTCCTTTACGCACATTCTAAGCACATCAATTTACCGCACCAATGCTCACTTCATTCCATCTAAAACAACACCACTATACCTATTATACGCACACGCAATCTCTTTAACCGGAGAATCTACACACACGTACTTCAATCTCTCGACGAGGCCATAATTCATCTTCCGCGCGTGCGCCTCTCTTTCTCGGCCCTCTTCTCTCACAGCCGCGTGGCAAGAAAACACTCAGCGCCCTGACTCTAAAGTCCCATTCGCGCAATTCAGCCCCGCGGAGAACGAACGCGCGTGCGCATGCCCTAACGCGCACCTAGCCACCCGTATACACAGAGCGAAAAAAAAAATTACCCACCCGGGCCACTCGACTGAAACAAAAAAAGAGAGCTTCCGGACTCGCGCGCGTTTTTCATTCTGCCGGGCCACGCGGCAGCTGCTGCTGCTGCTGCTTTGTTTAAATCCGGGAAAGAGAGAGAGGCTGCTGGGCTTTATGCTAAATCGCGAGATCTCGCCAGCGTCGAATTGCAAATTCATGGGAGGGGCGGTGCGCTTATCGCGATTTTTCACGGACACGGATTTTTGGAGGGCGAGGGGTGAGATGAGGTAAAGTGGGATGGATACAGGAATTTCGTCATACTTTGCGGATTAATTTGGTTTTTTCTTTTGTCGCAGGTGAAGGCTGGCTTCTGCAATTGTTGTAAGTTTTATTTTCGTGCGGCCGATATTTTATATTATTATAATTACATTTTACTGCGATATTATTTTTATGTATAATATTCACGTTGATTTGTAGCTACTAAATGGCATGTGCGTTTGGACTTATTTTTGTATGATCATAAGTAAAGAAGAAATACTTGGATATACAAATACTATAGCTGTAGCAGATATAAGCAGTAGATATATGCCACATATAGTCAGACATTCCCGATGACATATTCTTCTATTGAAACATTCAATGTTGTCGATATCTTTCACGCAGTGTCATCATTTTTAGGAAATGCACTATACTGTCGTGCAATTCGCGTCGATCTAATTTTACCTTTAACATTTCCGTTAGAAAATTTTACAACCTTCTATTTTCGAGAATTCCCACTGGGAAACATAAATGTCCAGCTCTATATATTGATAAAGCCGTAATTCAAAAGAAAATTTTCACTTCTACCACTGAAATGCGACTCGCTCGCCAAAAAATTTCAACCTCGCACTGTTACAACTCCATATCGATATACGAAATAAATAAATATGCGTCTACTTACAGTCAGTAGTAAAAAAGGCATCCGAGACATCCACAGCGTCATTATCATTGTCCGTGCAGCTGAAAAGAAAAAAAATCGTCGTCCCTGTTAGTTCACTCGGCACATACATATATCTATATACATTCCATCCTCCGTCACCCATAAAACTTTGAGGTCCGCGCGTGCGGGTGGGTGCGCGAATTAAAATTCCTATCGCATTTTCGCAGCGCGCAAAAGGAGCGCGAAAAGCCGCGACAACTTGGTAAATAGCACACGCGAGAGGATGGGAAAAAAACTGCTCTGAAAACTCGCTCTCGCAGTAAAAATATATAGACGCGTCGCAGCCAAGAATGTCGGAAATAAATATTTCGTTTTTTAAAAACACCTGCTTGCGCAACGCGCACGCGTGCCGTTCCGATATATGTCGAATCATGCGTGACTTGATTTTTTTTTCGTGTACTCCCGAATTCGCGCCGCTGCGTCCAATGTTTACCGGACGCTGGATGAGCACACACACACACACACACGTGGCACTAGAGTATAATTGCCGAAATCGCCGTTCGCCGGGTTATTACGAAAGAGAGAGATGGGAGAGGGGGACCAACGAAATTTACACGCGCTCGTGAAACGCTTTAATCAATTTTCGCAATCAATTGGGTAGCGTTCGATTTTTCATTTTTTCGCGCGTTTTTTAAATACGTAGCGCGTGAATTATTTTATATTTTAATGTGTATAGATATAACGGCTTTTATCGGAAACGAAATAAAATGAACAGAAGCTTCGGGAAAATAGCGTGGCGCGACAGTGACATAGTGTCTAGTAAATGCGCTGCATATATCACTTTTACGTTACGCTTCAACAGAAATTATATAGACGCTTTAATTAATGAAGTAATTTAACGGCAAAATTTTACGGAAAATGAATTCCATTGTTAATCGAATGATGCTGCATTACGGCACTTTCGTTGTGAAAACAGTTCGCGTCTAAAAAGTTGATTGAAACCTGTCCAGAGTAATGAAAAATCCAGCTGTACTTGCCAATCAAATTGCACTTGTGCATAACAGCTACTTCACTATGCAGTATAGTAAGTAAAATTAATTTATAAATAAAAAAAACCTGTAAACAATTCCTCGCTTCTGCAATGATTTTTCATCACCATCGTGCACCAACATCACGGAAACAGCCACCGCACTACACACGCGCTTGATCTTATTTTACTGTACGGATTAAGCGATCAGCACCGAAGCATTCGGAACACGGAAAATTAGATTAACGGTCGCTCAGCCGGCGCGTGCGGCAACAAGATTATTCCTGTTTTCGTGCATCACACGCGCACATTCGTGTATAATATCGTCGCTGACGTTTTTAACCTCACAGCTCGCGCACAGTAACACACAGAGACACACACAAGCGACGACGACCGAAGAGACACCCGCGCGTGTCCCACGCGGCGCGAAGATAGTGCGCGACTGAAACGCACACGGAGAGATTAGCCGCTACGCGGACAGGGATAGAGACAGAGAGAGAGAGAAGGAAGGAAGATCACGTGTCCCCTCCACGAAAGTGGAGAGAGAGTTTGGCAGAGGCCGTTGAATTTTTCGTGCTCGAGCGCGAAATTTTCCAATTAGCGGGAAGCGCTCGTTAAGTCGCGAGATAAAATGATTGATTTTCGTGAGGGCTTGGCAAGTGTGTATATATACGATAATTGCGTGGACGCGAAGATGTTTATTTCTTATATGAAAGAAGCAATATATTAATTCTTTGTTGTGAGCATTTTTCCAGTTTCAGTATGCATGACCACGGCTCTAATCTGCGCTAAAACGATATTCTTTAACTAGATTTCAAAGCTATATACTTATTTTCTAAGTGTGCAACAAGGATAATCTAATTTAAAAAAAATACTAAGATATATCGATTATTCGATTAAAAATGGGTGAGTCGAGACAAGATTATTAAGCCTTTTCATTTCCCCGCTGCTCTGCTAATTAAATATTCTCTTTACAGTTGCGATTGCTGAAAATTTCCGTGTCGCCGCCGTATACATATGTGTACTAATGAAATTATTATAAACAGCGATGTTTGTAAAAAAAGAAAAAAAAAACCGTGTGAGCCCCACGGGTATATGTACACGCATACACTGACAGAAAAAATCTGGTAAAAATTCTTATGTTGTCGTGTAAAAATTACCATGTTGGAATCGTAACTCGACCATATGTCGGATTTTTAGCAGAATTTGCAATACACGTAGGAAAAATTCCAAGTCTAACATGGGAATTTTTTTATAACTGATTTTAAAGAGCGAAAAAAATTATTTCATCTTTTTTTTTAGGAGTGGGGGAGGAGCGAGTATCAGACACATAATTATTATATTTAGACAATACAGAAGTTATTTTTGAATTAAACATGATTAAAGAAAATTTATTAAATAAATTAAAAATTTTTGACGACATCGAGACTCGAACCTGGAACCCTTGGCACGGTAGTCGGGAGCGCTAACCACTTACCTATAAAGACATATGTCCTACAAAATTTTGGAACTTGTATATCCCCAAACGTAAGATATGCGCGCTAATTTTATAACAAATTATGCTTTAACTCGAATAATACTATTCTCTATTTTAGCGTAATTTATTACAAATGTTATATATTAAGAATATTGTTTAACATTTTATAAATATTACCAATACCTTAAATTAAACAAGCTCATTTATTTATTAATGAATTTGTATTTTCGATATAATAGTTTTTCACAACCTTCCTTAAAAATATTACAAATAAACAATTATTTTAAAAATTGTCTCATCATAAAAAATAAAAAAAAAATAAATAAAAACAAGTATATTGGATTAGAACGGCACATTCAGTTGTTGCGTTTAGCGTTTGTGTTTTGTCTCGATGTTGCCAAGGTGGATTGAGTTTGTTGACATGTATCTGTCTGAATCTTTCCTATTTTGACATTGAAGAGGTCAACTTTTCGTGCACTCGCGGGCTGTTTACGATTGAACGTGTGAATTCTTATTCTAAAACTCTCTCAATTTTTACCATGCTAGCCTGGGAAAATGTACAAAAGATAAAGTTCCATTAGCCACGTGTTAATTTTTACTATGCTGGCATAGGAAGTTTTACTTGTGACATTGGACTTTTTCATATAAAAGATAGTAAATTTTTCGATTTTAAGCAGTTGTGGGCAACTTCCAAGAGCAACATAGGAATTTTTCCCCGGGTTTTTCTGTCAGTGTACCAACACCGCGCGCGTGTCCCGCTCGTTCCACTTAATGTATGAAGATCATTATAATCCCGCGCATTCTTTAATTAACTTTAACCGCCCGTTTTTCCGGCCCCCGTGGGCATAAGAAGATTAGCTTTTTTAAATTCTCGCGCGCTGGTATAATTACACATCACGCGCAGGTGTGAATATCGTGTGCGCGCTTTTGCCACGCGGTACAATTCCGGTGAAAACGATCATATATAAAGCGGGAAGAAAAAAGCGTGGAAATCCATCTTTAATTCATGAGGAAATCAAGTCTCATTATTACGCGCGGTTGCTGTCCCCTTCTCACCCACGCGCGCGTAGTACAGTATAAAATATTGCGCTTGTAAAGGTAAAATATAATATATCGCGCCTGGCTGTTTATAGTGAAATAAATGCCACGCGCGTGCGCACGCACGTTTTCGTGAAACACAATTTACGTTTATCATTTTGCTGAAAAAAGAAGACCGGCGGAATGGGGGAATGAATTATACTCGTTTTTGCCGCCGGCTTTTTGCCTTCCCTCCTATACGCTCTTTAAACTCTCTATTAGGATTAAATTTTTTTTTCTAACTTCTCATTTTTCAAATTGCAAACAATGCTTTCTCGATTAATGAATAATTCTTTGAAGAAATAATCGTTGGTATTATTTTTCCGGAAACACGCTTATTACATCAATAAAGAATTTATAAACTTTTTAAATTGCTTTTTAATTAATCCTGAAAAAAATAAAAACAACGTCAACCTCTTTTTCTTCGTTAATTAAAAACCTTTTCTTTTTGTTTTGCTTCTCAAAGAAGACAGCTCGCGATTATTCGGAAATTTTGCTTTCGCATCCGCTGCGGGCAAAAATAACGGGCTAAAACGCGTCGGGGTGTAATAAAAGGTGGCAGTTACCTGCCTTTGTAGGAAAATTCGAAGGAAACGGGGTAACAAAGAGAGAGAGAGAATACGTTAAAGGAATAAAAAATGAGAACGCTGTGCATATTTACCTCGTTTTTCGAGACCTAATAGTTTTATAAAAATGCATGAGATTCACTTTTCGCTGATGGGCTCGTGAATATCTCAGGCTGGGCCGCTCAATTATTAACCGGCGAAATTGAAGAACCGCCGAGATGAGTTTAGCCACTCGTACGTATATACACATACCTATATTTAAAAACGCACTCTGCGCGTTTACCCCGCCCCATCTCTTATTTAACTATTCCATAGCGCAAAAAAAATTCTGTCCATCTCGGGCAGAGAGAAAAAAAAAGCAGCAAAGCACGCGCGCGCGTCGAGAGAATATTATATTTCTGGTCAGCGCTCTCGGGTACAGTTTTTCGGAATAGCGACGGCACGCGCGGCGTGTCAACCGAAATAGCCCCGCACCGCGAAAGAGAGCAACGGCGCGCGAGCGATGCGCGCGTGTAGTGTGTGCGTGAGAGAGAGAGAGAGAGAGAGAGTTTCGGGTGGAGTGAATTTCAGTTTTTTTTATTCACTGGGAAAATAGCCTTTTGACATGATGGATTTTTATGATGGTCAAAGGGGGAGCAGTGTAGTAATTAGGTAAAGATTTTGAATTGATTTTTTTAAAAAGTTTATCAAAAATCAGCAAACGATGAGTTTGGAAGCGAAGTCAAACGTGATGACTTTCGTCTCGTTATCAGATCAAAGCTTATATATTAGAAAAATAATCTCTCCAGAAACTCTGGTAAAATTGTAACTTTTAAAAGTTACAATTACTTTTCTCTTTCCGTGAAGTAATTCTAAAATAAGTATTCATCAGAATTCACATAACCCCTTTTCGTCGTACAAAAAATGTCACATCACTAATCGATTAAACATACCAACATTGACGCACCATTGTGTTCACAAATTCGTTCGTTCCATTATCATTAAAGTACAAAAAGAGGGCAGTTAAACCCTATCCTCGAGTGTATAAAATTGTATGCCATTATTCGCACGAATAATAACAAGTTCATAATAATTAATAGTCTGTTAAAATTGCGCGGGAAAAATATTTGTTTTACTTGTAGCTTCCGCGAACCCTAAACACGGAATTTCGTCGTCCATATAGCCGCAGCAGCACCGCGGCACATCGGCGCCGCACGAATTCACCTCGGTCCCGCGACTTTCTGGCTGAGCTGAGAGAGAGATGCTAGCGTATGGATAGCACGCGGGGGCCGCGGCGAAAAATAAACAATCTCTCGGTTTTTCTCTCTCCAACTCTTTGGAGCCGCGGCGAGCGTTTATTTGATCCTCCGCCGATCCGCGCCAAGAGAGTCGATTTCCGGACTTTCCCCTCTCGTGGGACTACTTGCGCGATGTGTGTGTGTGTGTACGCTTGAGCCCTGCGATCAACTTGACGCGAAACACTCGGCAAAAAATTTATTTGTTTCTTTTTTTTTTTTGTATAGTGATGGTTTTGCTCGTGGTATACTGGTATAAGCAATGTCGGGGTTCGTTATAGACTTTGCGAAAGATGAACTGGCGCGGAGTGTTTCGATTCGCGAGCTATAGGAAGCTCAGCTGTTTTCTTTCTGTTTCTTTTAGTATTTTTCAATTTGGAACTGTTGCCGCGTGGTGAACAGTTGTGTGGCTTCTGTAAAGTGGTTTTCCAATGCAGAGAAATTCGCCCGAGTAAATGTAATTTTTGTTCGCCTATTTACAGAACTTAATTCTGATGTAGTTGCAAAACTCTCGAGTGTTTATGAAAAAGGACATAGAGCACTATAATTAAAATTGTTCGCCACTTGGCTGGGCGATAATCGCGAAAAAATTCAACACGTGTACCAGAGCGGCTACATAGCAATGCCTTCACTTTACATATATACCCTCTCTTTTCTCAACGGATGGGAAATTATTTTCCAGTTGAAAATACTTTCGGAACTGTAAAGAGCTCGAGGAGAAATGCGTTAAGAGAATTCCGCCCCGATAGAACACAACAGAGCTTCTTTGCATAAGTAGGATTTCAGATAGTAGTTTTATTGAAACTTTTTTCCCCGGCCCTTTTATTGCTGCGAGCTCGCTGCGCATGAAAAGAACCGTTGCACGGCTTTACCGGGTACGCAGTATAGTTTTATTCGAATTATTATTATTATTATTATTATTATTATTATTATGCGAGAGAAGAGGAATTCGTCATGTATGATTTTTACAAGTGGTATAGTTTTCGGACTATTCAAAAGTTGTTTATTTCATACATGAAAGGTGCTTTAAATGTTTCCGTGAAGGATATCGCAAGATAGTACGGCTCAAATAAAAGCACCAACAGAAAAATATTTCTGAAGGATTTTATGGGTCTCAAGTTTGCAACATTGTAGTGCAACGAAATAAAAAAATATTTGATTTTACTTCAAGTTCATAATAATTAATAGTAATTTTTCGTGTAAATTTATTGTTTTATATAGTATCAAATAACTCTATAACAACGATTTAGATAAAATTTTCATTGCTTGATAACTTTAATTAATTGTAAAAAGTTACTTCGTTGCACACCAACGATGCTAACTTCAGACCCATAGGATTTTAGTATACAGTTTTAAATATCGACAACATATTCGGGAAACCGAAGGTGCGAGAATTATCTTCGAGAGAAACTTTCCGAGTTCCACTCTAAAGTAACTACTGTATAACACTTATCGAATTAACGTAAGGCGATTAGCTCCCCATTCTCCACTCTCCCCTGCTTCCACAAATATTTCCGCTTCCTCTGAAAGAATCAGCAATCCTCTTAAATTAAAAATATGTTATTCTCGAGGAATCGCATTTATCCTCTTATACAGTGACCGTGTATTAATCCTCCTCTCCACGGGCTCGAAAAGTCCTCAAGGAACTATACACGCAAGCTCCTTCGCCGCCGCCGCGCGAAAAACATTTGGAGAACTCGCCCCGGCATCGCGAGAGTAGATAAACCCACGGTTACGTATATGTACGTACTCCGCGCGCGCATTGCCCGCGGGTCAAAGATCGATGTCTCTTTCTCTCTCTCTCTCTCTGCCTCTGCGCACGAAGAGGAAGGTGTCTCGCCCGGCTATGGGCGCCATGGCAACGTCGCGCTAGGTCACGGCCAGAGCACCGACGACGACGACGTCGACTTACATTCCCGTTCTCACCCGAGACAAAGAGAGAGAGAGAGAGTGAGTGAGTTAGCGCGATGGCAATTTCGTGCATGCTCGAAATGCCCGCAGTAGTATAGAGTATATATAGCATATAGTCGTGCTGGCGCGGTGTTCGTTTTCCGTATTCCGATGAAGTTCGATCGCGGGCGGGGGATGCGCGGCTGTGTATGTGTGGATTGATGAAATGTACCTATCTCTGCCGTGGTGAGGCTGAATTTATGGCGCTGTTGTGATATTTATCTTGATGAGGTTGGACTTATTCCATGTAAATAAGGATGTTTTTGGTCATCTTTAAAAAAGTGTTTAAAAACGTGTTATAAAAAGTGGTATAAATCTACTAATTATCGAAACTATAAATTTGCATGAAATTTTTTACTTAAAGCGGCTACAGCATCACTATAATTAATTACAAATGGAGCCGTTAACGCGACACGAGTCCTCTGATAAACAACCGCTCGAATTTCACAAGATAGCATTATCTCTGTATTAAGGACGCTTGCTCATTGCAATCGTAACCAAAAGTACGCAGAGTCGAACGCCATACGCCTAGAGCTCTCTCGGGTCTCCCCACTCTCAAAATTTCACGCGAGACTGTACACGTACACATGGCGCCGCTTCATCGGTGTGTACATTCACATCGAAGCGCTCCGTCTGTGTAGACACACGCGTAGCGCGCGGACACGCCATTGGTTTGTTTACACACACACAAGGACACGCGCGGCCGAAGTTACCTACTTTAAACAACTGTATCTCGAAAACGGTGCTGCTAGGCTTTCTGGATTTTGGAGAGCTTATTTAAAATATCATCATTAGTAAAATATCTCTTTTTCGTTCAATTCTATAGAAAACTTTTGGCGTTATTAATGAAAACGTTAATTTTTTCACGACTTTTTCATAAGACACCGTATTAAATTGTCTAACTTTGATAGCTTATATCTCATGAACGGTGTTGCTAGGCTTTCTGAAGTTTGCAGATGTTGCACATAATAACAATAAGAATCTACCCTGCAAGTTTCATAAGATTCTATAGAAACTCATTTTGTGAGCAAGCGTCCTTAAGCGCATACTCATGCAGGTGTATCAAGTAAATCAAGGTACAGTGTCTAACTGGACTCGATGTGCGTTTACTTAAAGACAAAGTATCGTACAGTGTAATCTTCTATACTATGTGATCCCGTGTTTTTTTTTTTTTACTTTCCTATGGATTAAAAGAGTCAGCTTTTTTTATCTATACGCTCTTTACGAAAATTGTACTATCCTGGTAGAAATTCATCTATGTGAAATGGCTAAGAAGTTAGAAAATAGCTAGTAAGACTGACTAATCAATCGCTATAATGAAACGAGTTTTCGACCGTTATTTGTCTATTTCTTACATTGACGTAACAACAAAATATTCGTATTTGATTTACTTACTAATTTTGTCTTTGATGAAAGAGCATTAAAGTGCATTGGATGGCTTACCAAAATATAAATATATAACATTAACTAACAAATCATTTGTTGTACTCATTCTATGAATAATTCAGCAAAACTTTTATTTCTCCATCTGATTCTATCTCTCTCACTCTTGTCATAACAGCAAGCCTTCTGCTAGCCATTTCCAGATTAAAGGAGCTGATCAGTTTTAATACCTTTAAAATAGTCAAAAACAAGCTTGTGCTTGTATTCGAAAAACTCATTCTATTTTTCAATCTATTAAATGGCCAAATAATAGGAGAGAAAGCGTTTCATCAGGAGCTAGAAACTGGACAAGAGAAATTCCTATTTTATAGCGAGTTTCTAATATAAATGGTCAGTTATTAGTTATAAAATGTGTTTTGATTTCCACCAGGGTAGCAATAATTCATTTCAATTGAATGAAAATAAAAATGTTGCTGCCATGGCATCTTTATCGATACGAAATACAAGACAAACTTAAAAACCATCATTACTAATCCCACAATCCCATGCATATTATTATCAAACGTTTTCCCATTCGCGCTCAAATAAAACCTCAACTTCGCCGCGTCATTCGCTCAAAGAAGAAAAAGAAGAAGAAAAGAAAAAGAAAATACGCAGACACCCGCATTTCCATTTTAACCCCGGGCGGCGCCTGCCACGAGACCTCGTTACCCGTCAGCTCAAAGCGTACAAGCGGCGGAGGCGACGAGAAAGAATTCCAGCAGCGTCGGCTGCTGCTGCTACTGCCGAACTCGTCTCTTTGATCTCTCTCGAATTCCCTCTCATCTCTTTCTCAATTCCGCCCCGATAACGCGACCGGTCATTTTTTTTTAATAAGAGCCGGATATATTGATCTACCTCTATAATGCCCCCCGTTGACGCCCGCCGCGCGAGGGAGGGAAAGAAGAAAGATTTTGAGGGGAGAGAAGGAATCGACGATTGCCGATGACGTATGATGGGGATGGGGCGGCTCGGTATTCTTTTCGGCTATATAGCGCGGAAGGGAAACCGTTACATTGTGGTTTTCAAGTATTGTTGTGGCGTGGGAGGCGAAGGATGAAATCTGCGGCTGTACAATACCTCTCTTTTTGATGTATTGACAGAAGAGAAGTTGGCTTCTTGGTATAGGCAGTTATATATTTCGCTCATATACGCGTGTATGTATTTCACTCTTCAAGCTGTAGGGAGAGGATGGCGGGTCGCGTAATTTTTCCCCTGAACTATCTTCAATGGACTAATTGGTGAGTTAGAGCAGTGCCGGCCGTATTTTGACCAGGGAACGAGAAATGTCATAAGCGCCTAACGGACACGTGCTCGAATGGTCATGAATAACCTTCCGTATTGGTAGACCTAATCTTTAGAGGGCTTTTCCTTTGACCAGGATTTCTTTGTCGATACGTTAATTGATATTTAACAAGAGTGTACCCTGGTAGAAACTTACTTCATTATTTGCCCAATAAATAGCTAGTTTTAGTGGGGTATAGCCAAAAACTAACCATTTTTCTTGGATATTTCTATCTATCGATGAAACGATTTTTCCAACATTATTCGATAGATTGAAAATAGAAAGACTTTCTTTAAAGATTTACACAAGCTTGTTCTTTACTATTTCAAAGGTATTTAACTTGGAGAGACAAACAAACTGTTGGTCAGTTTTTTAGTTAGAAAATGGCTAGTAGAAGGCTCTTATGACGAGGAGTGAGAGAGACAAAATCTAATAGAAAAATATGGATTTCAGTTAATATCTAAGAATGCTGTGCTATAAATGATTTTCTAGTCTGTGTTTATTATTTACATTTTTTTAAGTTATCTATTACAATTGAATGCTCTTAACGTCAAGTCTACAAGTAAATTTAAATTGAATATTTTGAGGTTATGCCATTCTATTTCCAATCTATTAAATGGGCAAATAATAGGGAAAAAAGCGTTCAACATGGCCATTAACTAGCCACTTATTCTAGCTATTTACTGACTTTCTAACCATTTCATAATAGACAAATTTCTACCAGGGTAGTTAGGTTGTAAAACTGTCGTAGCAGAGTCGACTTTTCTCGTGCAGTTTTAATGTCCTCAAAAGTGGTTGGTAATGTAAGTAAAATATTTTGGTTTTGTTGGTAAAATATTTGGGTGATTGTACCAAATTAACTATATATTTTCAGTCGAGTTTAAAATTTTCAAACACCGATGTACCGAAAAATAGTATAACGTTAATTTCCGCAATTTGGCAGTCGCTATATGCCGGTAACAGATAGAAATTGTCACGACTCTTTCACAACTCCTCGATTGGATTAATTTTGTACAATTTGAATAAGAAAATATGATGCTCGAATTCGCTGAATTGTAAAAACCCGCGCGATATTCGTGTGTGAAAGTATTTATACATAGTAGGAGTCGTGAATCTAAAACTTTCTTAATATCGTAAAAAGGAGAGGAAATTGGAAAACTTGTTTTAATTTATATCTCTCGTGTGTTATCACAGTTTGACCGACAGCCTGAAAATTGGTATTGAATAAGTTATCTAAAACAATTTTAAAATCTATCTCCCCAAATACTTCGAACACACGGGCAGACCACCAAAGTTCCTTAACTTTCCAAATCCCGTGGTTCAGCAATCGCGAGAATTCATCGTTCGCAAACGAAAATTACAAATATTTGCAATCCACAAACCACGCACCTACTAAGCCGGCGGAAAAAGTATAATACGTATATATAACCAACATCTCGCATCGCGATAATAAAATAATTTATTCCCTCCTCAGCGCGCGCGCGCGTTTCCTCGGTAGGGAGCGAAAAATTCCTCCCTCCCTTCTCCCTCCAGGCGCAAAAGGACAAACAGAACGCGCGCGGGGTCGTATGGGTATATATATACACACGCGACACGCGCGAAGACGAAGAAAGGGGGTAATCCGCCTAATCGCTTCTGACGTTAATTAAAAACGAGGAGAGAGAGAGAGAAAGGGAGGGCATGACGTCATGGCGCCCGAGCGCAGTCATAATTATTATTAATTAATTAAACCGCGGCGGCGAGCCTCGAAAATCAGGATTCCCCAGTACTTAGAGCGCGCGCAAGAGGGAGAGAGTTAATGCTTTCTTTTTGCGTTAGGAAAAGTAGGTGAATGGTTCTGGTTTATTGCGCGGAGTGGCTCGACGAGGATAGTGGGTGAAAAGACTAGCTAAAGCGTGAATTTTCGAGGTTATACGTTATCTATCGCATCATATTTAAATGGGGGTTAATAATTTCGCGCTTTTATATACGAAACTACCAATCACGACTGTTACTGTTTTTTTTCTCTATAACCCTGGTAGAAATGCTAACCAACGGTTGGTGAACCGTTCGTCAATTTTTAAATTAAAAACATCACACCATGATTATGTTGCTATTATCGACGAAGAATAACTATTTATACATGTGGAAATATTATATTGTAGATGCTTTGAACTATAGTGATAGTTTTAAATAGTTTTAATTAAATTTCGATGTTAATCTTAAGTAGAAATGCTTCCATTTGATTAACATGTTAAACAACGAAGTTGGTCTATTTTCTACCAGGGAAACATAGAACGTTTTATAAATATAGAACTTTTTAGCAAAAACTTTCTAACTTATTTTTACATCTTACAGGTAATAGGTAGACTAAAAAATAAGGCACTATCTTTGGATTTAGAAACTTTTTCATCGGCGTACTTAAAAACACATGAAAATTCAAATTTCGTATGAAAATATTCGTATTTTACTGGAGATAACCGCAGGAATTATTTTTAAAACTTATATAATAAGTTTATTTTAGCCAATTGGCCCAGAAATGGACTAGGTTTACAAAGTATACTTATCCTCACACATACATCCATACCTTATGTTTAAGCATTTAAATTTAAGGTGATGTGAAATACCGACATAATTTCCAAACATGGATATCTCATGAAAATACCAATAGAATCGTCCAAAAAAAAATCTGAGTATAGTATTAACATATACGGAGCACTTGACGTTCGTGTTTTTCCAAAAAAATGATGAGAATTTATTTAATTAAATAAAAACCGTACTGTCGGTAAGTAGGAATCTGCAATTAAGCTACTTTTCAAACATGGATATCTCATGAAAATACCAATAGAATCACCCAAAAAAAAATCTGAATATAGTGTTTACGTGTACGGAGCGCTTGACGTTCGTCTTTTTCCAAATAAACTTTTAAATGTTGATTTAAAAAATATTGAAATTCACGGTTTCACATGGCCTTAACAATTGAGTTCTATATCGACTTAAAATTTATTCTCTATAATACAATATTTTATTTTATTTGGTTAATAACATTGATATTATTGTTCTCATTCTTCTGTTCTCTTATAGCAACTTTTCAGTCTCGTTTATTCTTTTTCTATCATTGGCTGCGCCATTTGTACTTATATCTCACATTATTTAAAACTTATAAAATTTTAATCTTCATAACTCTTAGAAAGATCAAACTGGGGGTAGAATATAATTTTTACAAAACTCTCGTTTTAGCGCGCGACTCATACATAATTTTTCCCCTATTCAATTTAAACCCGCATACTATTATACATAGTCTCTCTCTCTCTCTCTCTCTCTCTCTCTCTCTCTCTCTCTCTCTCTCTCTCTCTCT